>OX596237.1:9341914-10818829 GCA_951394345.1 Salicornia ramosissima | reverse complement strand
AGCTGTAAGGTATAAGCTACTGTTAAAGCATCACTCTTAAGGTTGGCATATTCTGCAGAGCAACGGTTAGCAGATTCTCTCATTTGTTTCGTCTTAATGAAATTAGCTTGCTGGTTTCTGGATTTTTGACCGCCCAAAAAACCGGGTTCATTTTCCTGCTCTTCACCCTCAGGATTGGTCTGACTTCCTTTATACTTAAATGAATAAGGATTGTCAACGCTCAAGGTGGCAGCTACAGCCACTGCATAACCCAGAACTAGATTCAGTCGTACAGAATCCCTCTTTTTTTCCACGAACTGTATGGCATATATAACCAATCTTGAATGTCGTGGGCTTATTGGATACTGAGCCATTGCCTTGCCCAAAGGTGTCAGCCTACCGTTACTATCCAATGCTTCAAGATACATTAAGCGACTCTGTGCATTCTCTAACGCTTCAGCATCTGGAGGGGTTGGGAATGGAAATTTTGCAACCTAACATATACAGAGATACAATTTGTATAAGAACAGATTTCTGTGTACAATACGGAAGACAAAGCAAATCAAACACCTAGCATCAATGTGCCAGCATGCAATATATACAATTATCTTTTAATGAGAACAAGGGACTTTGAACCAAGTGGGACAGAATAATGGTAATAAGGGACCTTGAACCTAATGGAACAAAAAGAACACTGTACTAGCAACAAAGATAATCTTAAACAACAATGGAATACAATGAATCAAATAATCAGGAATTAATTAAAATTAATTTTCTGAATATTTATTAATTTCAGAATTAGTCATGTTTATTTAGTTTTATTTGCATTAATATTTGTCCTTATTATTTGTATTTTTGTTTATTTGCTTTTAGGCAAAGTTTGTACTAGAATAGGGACAAAATATGATGAATTAGTAGTACTATATATATTAGGTAGAGGCAAGAGAGGGAATCATCCAGAAATTATTTTGTAAAGGCACTTGGCCATTAGAGATTTGTGACCTAAAGTCACTCTTGGGAGATTTGCAACCTTAAGTTGCTAATTATCTTTTGTGTTTAACCTTTTGAGTTTATTATCCAATATTAAACAATTATCCTTCTTATTATTACTTGCATTTCACTATTACTGCTACTGTGTTATCTTCTTTGTACTTGGCTGTGGGAATTCTTCCAGAAATTCTGTTCGAACTCCTTGGGTGCATTACATGGAAGTACAAAAATTGTTATTTCAACTCACAAGCATATATTGAAGAGCAACGAACAGCTTAAGATGGACATGGTAGCAAAGAAACCACATAATTTAAAAATTAACAGCATATCCAAACAATTTTTAGATAAAAAGGAACCAATCTTATATAATACATATATCTTTCTAACATACAATAGCTTCATAAGATACAAGAGCATACAAGTCACAATGATTTCTGGCTTTCAAAAAAAAAGAAGGGTTAATTGTTTGCCCGCTTCACTCTTAGACTAGGCTTCAGACTTTGGACAGTCTTTCTTGAAAGAATAAATAATAAAAAATTTATAGATCGAGTGGACTTGTTATAAAACTCACATCCATCATCTGTATCATCACAATTTTTCTCAAACCCAAAAGCAAGGCCACTGCTGACTCCTATCTAATTGCAGATTTCGAATATAAGTTGCCACAATGAGTCCTTGATTATCAATATACAAAAAGACCATTTTTGTGCACTTATAATAAGATATCAGACGGTTAACCAACCTTCTCCAAACACAAACATATACAAAAAGGAAACATCCAGCAATAATAGATACAAAGGACACTTACCTTTCCGATTCCAATAGATTTCAGAAGGAGAACAACATAATCAAGAGGCATTTTCAAAATTTCGGGAGTTGAAAAGTCTGGGAACAGATTAGTTAAGGCTGCAGAAGAATAGAGGTGATAACAAAAACCAGGTTCTGTCCTTCCTGCTCTTCCAGCACGTTGAGAAGCTGATGCCTTACTTGCCCACTTAATTTCATATGATACTAATCCATTAGATGGATTATACTCCTTCACTTTTTCCCTTCCAGTGTCCACCACATATCGTATCCCAGGGATTGTCAAAGAGGTCTCAGCAACATTAGTAGCAACAACAACTAAACGCTCCCCGTCCTTCACTTTCTCAAATACACGAAGTTGAGCAGCTTCTGGAAGCTTAGCATAGAGAGGCAAAACATGTAATGGACCAATGGCAGGACCCTTTCTCTCTGCTTTTTGCTTAGTCAAGCTGGAAGGCTGAAATGAGTAAACATCTTGGGTTGCAGAAATTTTCTCGTTCCTGTTGTGATCTGATGATGAAGCAGTCTTTTCTGTCAAATTCTCAAAAGCAGCCCTCAAGGATTCAGAATTCACAGCTTCAGTAATATCAACAATGTCATCAGCTACTTTACAAGACTTGGGAACTTTGAAATCACTTCCAATATCCAATTCACTATCATCCCCAGAACTAAAGGCAAAATATGCATCCCCATTGTCTGATTCATCATGAGACTCATCTTCAAAATCACTTCCAATACCTGGTTCACTATCTTCCCCCGAACTGAAAGCAAAATACGCATCGTTTCTGTCTATTTTATCCTGACACTCATTATACCAACTAAACCTGTCCATTTGTTGTTTAATGGAGCTTGAAACAGTATCAAGTACATCATCACTAATTTTCAAGTTATACCCACTGGTTAGAACTGTGCCAGTCACTTTAGTTGCCTCAGACTCTTCATTAACATCATAACTTCTGGATACAAATTTCCTCGAAGCTTGACGAAGCTTATGGCACAAAAGCTCTACTTCCCTTTGGCCAGTAACAAACACCAATATGCCACCTGGAGATTGCAACTTGTGAATTTTCAATACTTTCTTATAAGCTTCACCAATATAGTCTATGAGCTCTGTTTTCTTTGAGAAGTATTTTGTCACAGGAAACTGATTTGTTTCGATGTTTATAACTGGTGGGGATAAGGGAAATATCCGTTTCCCTGAAGTAAAATCCTCAATCTGCAAGGTAGCACTCATCAAGATGAACTTTATAGGATATATTCTCTCACTAGGCTTATATTTTTCTATTCCATTTTGCTGCTGTTTCTCAGCTACTTCCTGAAAAAGATTAATCAAAAAGTAAAGGCTTCTGCCCATTGATGATGATGATGTGCGTCTGTGTTCACAGCACGCAAATTTTCTTCAACAAATCCGTATTTTTGCATGATTGATCTTTTCAACTGATATAAATGTTGTTCAACTTAGGCCTTATTCCTATTAAACTAATTTCGGCTAAACTAAACTTATTTTCAGTGAACGGAAAATTATTTTTATAGAACTAAATTTATATTTTGTAAAACCCTTTATAATTTCTTAACTGAGCCTATTTCTTACTAAATCGAACTTAATTGTGCATCTGTGTTCACAGCACACAAATTTTCTTCGACAAATCCGTATTTTTGCATGATTGATTTGATCTTTTCAACTGATATAAATGTTGTTCAACTTAGGCCTTGTTCCTATTAACTAATTTCTGCTAAACTAAACTTATTTTTAGTGAACAGAAATTATTTTTATAGAACTAAATTTATATTTTGTAAAACCCTTTATAATTTCTTAACTGGGCTTATTTCTTACTAAACCGAACTTATTATTACTAAAAAAACTTATAAGCTGAGGAAAACAAGGTCTTAAAGTATATATCTTGTTTATCCATCTGTATATATATGATGTTCACACTCAATAAGATATTCATAATACATATATAGAATATTTACTCCCTCCGTCTCAAAATAAATTCTCCACTTTCCTTTTTCGTCCATCCCAAAATAAATGCTCCATTATTACCTTTTACTATTTTTAATATTATGGCTCACCTATAAAATTACACTTATACCCTTACCATAACATTAATTAATTCTACTTTTACTACTTTTCATATTATGGCCCACCTATAAAATTACACTTATACTCACTAAATGACAAAAAAAATTACTACAACCTTAAAAATCACCAATTTTATCTATGTAGCATTTAAAAAGGGACAGAGGGAGTACAATTTATTCAATTATTTTACATAAGAAAGAAAGAATAAAAAAACATTATGGCAGGTATTAATGTCCATCTAATATAATAGCTATCAACTAAAAATATAAAAAACAAAGCATTTAATTAAAAATGTATAAATGTTGATCAAAATATAGTTGCAAGTTTCTTTGTTGCCAATATGTAAATTTAACACCATTATCATCTTCAATAATTAACTTTTTTGAGGTAAACAGATGAACGATAGAGAAAAATAACACTAACGACATTTTTACAAGTGATGAATGCTGTAAATAACATTTTAATATAGTCAGATGAATTTTATTATAAACTAGAAAGAAAAGCTCATAAAGGAAATAACAAAAACAAAAATCAAAAGAGAGTATATTACTGAGTTTTAACTGATTTTGTCGGTTTATTATCCTAATTTTATATCACTTTTACATGGGTTTTTTTTATTTTAAAATTTTTATATGTATTTTTTTAGTTGGGTGTACTATGCCATCCCTACAAAATACAAACAGATCTAGTGATTGGTGCCTGTATACTCACGTTTTTATTTAGTAGTTCTACTTGACTTTTTGCACTATTTATCCAACTCCATATTGACTATTAATTGTTATTTATAGATAAGGAAAAACATGATCTTGTTAGATTAATCTAGTTAAATGCTTTCCATGTGTATAATTTTATAATTTTAACAATTATGCATTTAAACATACTTTTTATTCATGTCTCAAGAAGTGAAAAAAGTGAAACGGAACAACTGTCAAGAAACCGAGCATATATGTATATATATAACACTGTTCACTTGATTTTTAGCAACAACTTCATCTTTTATAAGCTGACACCAATCATTGGTGTATATTCACATTAGCAAAATCATTTATAAGCTTCAAGTAACTCTCATTAAAATAATCTCTCTCCTCAACCTAACCACCCTCTCTGCCATAGACATACTTGAAACAAGGATCATTCTTTACTTTTTTAGAAATAGGTCTGCACTTTCATTTACAACCCCCTAAGCTTCCACAAATCATGACTTCTACCACCTACTCTTCAACACAGTCCTCATTGCGCTAAATTGGGCTATTTGGCCAACCCATCAACTTCATACTTTCAGAGACAACACCAAATTATATCTTTTATAATGAAGGTCAACTTAATGCAGTAACAACATTTTCTTTGTTGTTACAGTAGGCCCGGTATCTTATTTTCCATTACTAGAATTCATACAAATTTCATCAATTTCGAGTTATCATTCTTAGATCCAATGAATGATGAATAAAATTGTTTGGATATTGAACTTTAGTCAAAATAAATTTAAAAAATTTTAAGGTTTGTAGTAACAAACAAATTGAGGCAATGTGTTTCAAGCAAACTTGATTGACTTCAAGAAACAAAACAACAATTAAATTGTTTATGCTACGTACGTCTTGAACCAAGAATAAACAGATTATGAATCATACCATTGTAAGAATCGAATGCCTATTCTTTCTCGAGTTCTATATGACGTGTTCCAAAAAGTTATTATGTTGTTGCATATGATTTATAATAAATGTTGCATATGTTCTAAATCCTAATTTCTTCTCATAAAAACATACCATTTTCACATAAGATAAGTGCTTTCACTATATCCCAATAACACAAGGAACTAAATGCCAGAGTCCACCATCAAGTGTGCAAAAGGTAAGCCATCGTAAGGAGAGGTGGAGAAAACAGTGGACACAGATGAAGCAGAATAAACCATCATCCAAAATAAGCAAAACAAATTCAATTCTACTTGTTGCTGCTGCTAGAAAGATAAATTAAAAATCTTGAGAAAGACTACCTGGCGAAACTTAATAGCACGAGAAAGCATCCCAACAAGTATGTCTGTGTTTACACTCCTTTCATGAGCCTCATCCAAAATAATTACAGAGTAATGCTTCAGCAAAAAATCACTCTGCATCATCAGAAGAAGAATAAATAAATGGTAATCAACAACAGTACCAACAAATCCTGCAAATCCAATGAAGAAAAAACTAATGCAGGGATTGGACTTCATATTGTCGTATTGGCTTATTTTAAAAGCGACCTTTGACGACTACTATGACGGTCCATTGATATGATTAGAGGCAAATTATCACAAAATGAAGAAGAGGAACCATGCGATGAAAGAAGATGGAGGAGGGTTTTTTGAAAATATTTAATTTCAAATATTTAGGTTCAGTGAATTATTAGAAATAGTGTTGGATTTAAACTTCAGTGATTTCAATTAATGGTAACTCCATTATTCATTAGGGTGCCTGCTACATATTCTACCTCAGGGTATATGATGATTGGTGAATAATATAAAAGCCAAGTACATTGCGTGAATTTTGAGAAACAACAGGAGTACGCATGATATATCCATTTACAGAGTAGTTCATTGGTTAAAAAAAAAATTGGGTAAAATCATGTTTCTTTAGTTAGTGAGTAGTCCTAACCATGTCAGGATTCGTAGGTTAAAATTTAGAAAGAAAATAAAAGCCTAAATCTATACAAATTTTCAGGACATGAAATTGAATCGAACACCTGATGAATTTTGTAGGGTCTTTTTGTGTTTAAAAGTGCCTCAAAACTAAAGAACCCCTAAAATTGAAAAAAAAAAGGAAAAAAAAAAGATGAGTGCGACATGATTTGCACTTAGAAATTCAACTCAAAATTGAAACCAAATTACTCATCCTAAACCCCTTTTATTTGACATGTGTGAGTGAAAACTTTCATTTCTTTATAACTTTAGTGTAAAACAATTGAGATAGCTCTAAGTATTATCCCTTTCATTTTATTTTGAAGCACAACCGCATGGTAAAACACAATAACAATTCCTTATTTCATTCATTAGACTTCACTAGGGTTTTGAGGTTACTTAGGACTTGTTTACTTCAGCTTAAATTCAGTTCAGCTCTCAATTTCCTTCTCTTATAAAATATTACTTTCAGTTGTATTCAAATTAGTTCACTTCAGCTCTCAATTTCCTTCTCTTATAAGTTCAGTTCAGGACAGTTCAATTCAGTAAACGTAAACATGCCCTTATTTATCAAATTTCCGCACAAGAATAGTTCACGATCCAATTTCCTCAAAACTCCAAAAGCTTCACCAAAATAAAGGAGCAAATCCTTGTCATATCTTCCACTTTTATTTAAACTTAAATTGAGCTTGATAAGATTTTAGTTGAGTTGAGACCAATCTTTAATATTCATACAACTTAGTTATAAACTTAACATGCTAAGCTCATCAAATCACCAAGAGAATAAACTGTTGTAGGTTATCTGTTAAGCTACTTTCTTTGAGTGATTTTCACTAGACTAGAGACCTGCACCACTATATCCAATATACACAGAGAAGAAAGAACATATAGTTGCAAGTTCAACAATTATTAAGTGTTAAAGAAAGAGATAAAAAAAATTAAGATTGGTTGCAACAAGTGCAAGAGCAACAACAGATAAGTTATCCTTGTAAGGTTATTTTCAATCTCTAGGGTTTTTTAATATAAAGAATTTCATTTGTACTCATCTTTTGACAATTGTATATCTGGTCTCCATGATTCAGAGGTTTCGGGGGAAACAGGTCATCTGCTACAATTGTTTTGATAAATAGACAAAAGGAAATTAGGAAATCTTAAAACCTTCAGCTCTTGAAGCAGAATCCCATCAGTCATAAACTTGATGGAGCAGTTGTCTCCAACGCTTCTGTCATGCCTGACCTGATAGCCAACCTCCTTACCAAGTTGAAGTCCAAGCTCAAATGCTACTCGTTTTGCTGTAGAGAGCACAGCAACACGACGAGGTTGGGTTATACCTATGATACCACTTCTCATAGGGCATTTTCCTGAACCATAGCCAGCTTCATAAAGAAACTGCAAATTACATCCATAAAAGGAGGGAAAATATGTTATATGATAATACTGCACACTAAACGCATAAAAGCAATTTTTGTTAATCTCACCTGAGGAATTTGAGTGGTCTTGCCACACCCAGTCCCTCCAGTAATTATCACAGTAACATTATTATTTATAGTTTCCATTATTTCCTGCTCCATCATAATTATTGGAAGCTCCATTCGCCCACTTTCCACATCTTTTGGTCGTGAAACATGTATTAAAGTAGAGGCATTTTCATGTCCTGGAATAGGATCATCACCTACACATTTTGTTGTGTAAGTATCAACTCTTGTCTCACAATTTACTTCACCCTGAACCAGTAGCCAAACTTATTTGGTCAAGGAAAAAAAGTATCAATATGTGAAAAGTAAAGTGATAGGTTAGCATGGATAAAAAGCCATCAATGACCATCTTCCTAGGGTAGCCAAGTAATTCATGCAAGATACAGGGTAGTAGATACATCCTCCGGTTTTTTCAATTGCAGCAAGTGTTATTGGCACACATTTGGAGGAAGCATATTGAGTGGATAAAAAAAAAAAAAATTAAAAAAAATTAGACATCGATAAAGGGAAAGATTAGGTTAGCTGTATCCAAATTGAACTATATATATCACTTTATTTACACTAATTGCTTCCACAAATGGCAATGCTAAAGGTACATGTTTCCTATATATATATAGGAAAAAGATCATATGAGAACCCCTCTCTCAGTGAGAACCATGGGAACTCTCATCTAAGCCCTTAATTTATTAATAGTCAAATCTGATCCATTCAACAATTTTTTTATTTAAAAATCACAACCCATCTCTCCCCTCCTTCCATTTCTCCTCCCCCTCTCCTATTGCAAATTCAGATTTGAACAAGCACAAACACATAATCAATCTGATCATTTTTATATTCATTCTTCAGATTTGAACGAATATATATTCCTCCTCCTACCATTAACATCAGATGAATCTACAAATACAATTGTGCAGATAGATCATCGTAATTAATTGTCGTCATTATCAGTGAGTTCTGATAAATCATCACCTTTAAGATTAATATTTACTTTGAACTCGCTGATGCCACAACTCTCTCCTCCTCCTATTCATTGATGCCCAAACTCACCATTAACAACAATGTGTGGTGATGATGCTGTGTGAAATAAAATAGCAGGGGAGGGGGGTTGTGGTTTGCTGGGTAGTTTGAGTTTTATTTTCTTATATTTGCTGGGTAGAATCTGAAAGGCATGATTTCTAACAATCTGAAAAAAAAAAATTGTAGAATCTGAGAGATATTAGTTAGAATCTAAGAGTGAGACCTTAGAATATGAGAGTGATATGAGACCTTAGAATATGAGAGTGATATGAGAGTGAAACCTTTGGATCTGATAATCTGGGTTTAATTTATTTTTTTTAATCTAATGGTTGTAATGCGGTTCTCACGGTTCTTACTGAATAAGAGTTCTCATGGGATCCTCAATTCCTCACCCTAGATATATATATATAAGGAGGAAGTATAGACTTCAAAATTTCAATTCACTTTCACATTAGTTTTTCTTTCCTCCAACCCATCAATAAAGATCAATGAAAGAGCACACACAATCTAAACAACTTATCAAACAAGGGTATAGCCTCTTACTTCTCAATAAGGGTATGGACATCAAACCTGGAACTAAACTTCACAAAGTATAACAATGACCCTAGTGGATATACACTCAATGACTCATATACACCTATATGCAACTGCTAGTATCTGAATTATGGTCCAAGTGGGATGTTTATTCCTGTCTATATATGCTCAACATCCTGCCATAATGTGATCTTTCTGGAACTATCAATGGGTTGTGATATTATCTCATACTAGAACAATGTCTTGAGGCACTGTCTCTACCTCTTATTACCCTAAAAATCAGGGTCACCTTGTGTCCTTAAACCGATAATCATCTTCAGCTAACCTGGCCCCCTCTGTCCTTTAACATCAACAAGGCAACAAGGGTAGTACAAGGATATGCACTTGTTGTCTATCGACTACACTAAAAAAGGTAGTACAGGAATATGCACTTGTTGTCTATCTCGTACAGGAATATGCCCTGAACCTCCATGGACGAACCTTGCAGAGGAACCCTTAAGTCTTTTGGAGTATTGGATTCTCAACAATGTTTAAGTCACTTAAATATTGATGTACAAAAGAGAAATGTAGCTCCTATGATCAACTGAATATCATTCAAAAGGTAGGCTGCAGACCAATATACAGAGGGGATAAAATTGATAATTAAGAAGAAAAAAAAACTTACATTCATTGCCCTATTAGGAAGCCCAATATCTGCTGGTACTGCATGCTCACTTGATAAGGGATATGGTCTCGATGATCTGGTTTGTGAAACAAAAAAAAATAGATAAAAAGCATAGTGCTTGATATGATTAAGTACATGAGTTTCAAACTGATAAGGTAAAAAAAAAAAGCATGCAATCTTAAAAATAAACGATGGCAATGTAGAAGAGCAAATAAAACCATTTTCTGTTAAGAATGCAAAACGAGATCAATGACCTCACACAGCAAGAACAATGTAATCATACTTTGAATTAAAGAGCGGTCATGATAGCACTTACTTCCAGAAAACCATTGCTATGGGAGCAAAAGCATAGACATGTAAAGTACACACAGGAAAGTTTGTAAAGGGAACTATAGTAGTGTTCCTAGATATAAGCGAATGTTAACAAGTTACCCTGTCCATTCGAAATGAGGAAGTCCTGAAGTCCGAGCCTGTCGTTTTCTTAAGCAACAAAGCTGACCATTTCTATTATTATCCCCAGCAACACTATTTTGTAAAGAAGATGCATTTGCCTTCAAGTGCACCAATTTATGAGAGCTCCATGATTCCTTGAAACACTCCTGCGAACTATAATAGGCATGAGCTTGTTAATCAAAAGGATACAAATAGTCTGAACTAACAAACATAACTACACAAGTACAAAAGCAGCCATATCAATTCAACAACTTCTAGAGCAGGGTCTAAGGATGGCAATTCAGTCCAAATCTGACCCTAATCTGACCCGATCCGCAAGAAAAAATCCAATTCGAATCCAAAAAATAAAAATCCGCATCCGAATTCGTCTAAAAAAATCCGACTCCGAGTTGGAGTCGGGTCGGATTCGGATGTTGGAAAAAATTCGACAAATTAGTCCGACTCCGACATATTGTTAGATGTTTTATTTTTCAATATATTTTTTCTATGTTGTTTTTAATTAAATTTATATATTTTTATAGAAATTATTTGGTACGAATTTAATAGTATAATATATAAAGTTATATTAATAAGAAAATAAGAACTAATTTTAATGTAATATTAGACAATTGTCTCATTTAGGGATCATAATTTATCCCGATCCGACCGAGTCTGACCCGATCCGCAATAAAAAAAATCCGATCCGAATCTGAAAAATAAAAATCCGCATCCGACTCCTTGTCGGGTCGGAGTCGGATTATGCATAATCCGATCCGAGTCCAACCTGTTGACATTCCTAAGCATGGGTCCCATAAAGTTCAAAATAGTAAGTACTCCCTCCGTAACATAATTCTGGCAACAAGCTATTTTTCACGCATTTCAAGGAAGCAATTTAAGGGTGTAAACGAATAAATTAATCAAAATGGTTTTAATACAAGTAAGATTGAGATCATAAATTACTAATCTTAAAAAAAAAATTGATCAATTTATTCGTTTACACCCTTAAATTGCTTACTTGAAATGCGTGGAAAAAACTTGTTGCCAAAATTATGTTACGGAAGGAGTACTACCTTTCTGACCTAGTACATTGTAAAGGCTTAGAAGAAACCAAAAGGTGCAAAAAAGTGATTGGATCAACCAGAAGATCACTAAAAGTCCAGATGAGTTTCAACTTTTTCAAACTTACTACACTTTCAGTAGAGAAAGATAGATGATTACCAGAATGCAGCACCTTCCCCAGGAAGCTTCAACTGTGCACACTTTGAACACCTGCAGAATTTAATCATATGTATGTATGTTAACAATTTTGTTGATAAATCTCAGGAAAACATAAATTAGCTACTTATATATCATAAACAAGGTGTGTTTTAGCAAATCTAGGCTGAAAGTGTGTTTCTTTTTCCTATTGATGGTCTGGTCTTCCATAAGCTCCACAAGATCACCATTCTTGCAATTTGTTGGCTTGACTACATGTTTGTTTTATGGGGTCTTAATAATCATGGGACTACCATTACATATGGCCTCCGCCTCATAAGTTAGTCTGACAGAACTGATCCATTCCCTTACGCAATTATGCATGGTCTCGATCCCACTCCCCAACATAGTTACCTCCTTTACACTCAAAACAAAGCACGAATCCAGGCCAATGACCTGAATAATCAACTTTTTTTTCTTCTATCAAAATATTACAGCTCTATGATGGCATTTGTTACCTAGCTTAGCTTTTCCCAAGTTACTAAATGATGAATTTAGTGCACTTTTTAAAGGTTTAATAAACTTAAATTCCTCCACAATTTAGGATGCACATTTTTCCAAAATTACTAGTAATTAGTTCTAACAATCTCCGTCAAAGTAATCATCATAAATGGAAGAAGAGAAAGGGTACATTCAAATCAATAAAAAAGCAACAAAATAAAACAAATTAGATAGGATCATACTGAAGATGAGCAGGCTTAGAGCATTCATCCTTTGCTTCACACCCATTCCCAGGAATCCCAGACATTGCGTTAACACTACAAAAACAACTTATATCAGACATATTAGCATAATCAATTACATTCAAATAAAGTAAAATCTTGGAACATACGACACACCACCTCAGCAAGCGCCCATTCTAGACCAATAGGATTTGTGATAATTAATTTCTTTTAGCTTTAAAAAATTAAGATGTCATGTAAGATTAATTGACCGATAGGATTAGATTAAAATGCCACATAAGATTAATTGAAATTAATTATTTTATTTTAGGGTTTTTCCTAAAATTACCCACCAGGTTTTGCAAATTCTCAAATGTACCCATATTTTTAAGGGTTTTTTATGTGTACCCATAAGATTTCCGAAAATTCTCAATTGTAGCAAATTTTTTTATGATAGCAAATGGACGTTAGCAGCATCGTTAAGTTAGTTGGAAAAAAACAAAAACCAGAATTAATAAACATATATCCGCCGCACAGCAACCCAAAAGCCCCAGCCATGACACAAATCAGCACCATCAACCGCTAAAAAACCATCAAACTAACTTATTTATTTTGGTTTTTGTTTTTCTTTTCCAACTAACTTAAGGGTAATGTTAACGTTTGTTTGCTATCATAAAAAAATTGGTTACGATTGAGAACTTTTAGAAATCTTATGGGTACCCATAAGAAACCCTAAAAAAACGGGTACATATGAAAATTTGCAAAATCTAATGGGTATTTTTAAGAAAAAACCCTTTATTTTATTTTATATAAGATTAGGAGTACAAAAGATAATTTAAGATTTTTATTTTATTAAAAAAAATTTATTATTGTCCTAATCCTAATCTAATTATTTCCTATAAACTACAAATATTTTTTTATATTTAAATCAAGAACAACTTTTGTTACAAATCACTGTCTCTAATTATTCTAAAATCATTAAACCTAGCTTTAAAATAAGATCCCTATGTCATATATATTTATACAAAAATATTGTAAACCTAATCACTTTCAATTTTCATATATATACATGTTAGAGAATTTCATGCACGTTCAGGCCCGTCCCTGACCCAGGGCAATAGGGGCGGCCGCCCTGGGCCCAGGAAGAAAACCTCCATTTTTGTAGTCTACAGCACAGCACAGCACATACATAATCTATCAACAATATTCGATTGGAAATTCATTATCCTTCTGGAAATAAAAATAAATTACCCAGCAAAGCATGAACTTCCCCGATATAATATATATTCAATAAACCCAGACTAGACCAGAAGTACCCAATCGAACCCCATTGTATAATTGATTCCAGGCCCGTTCCTGACCCAGGGCAACAGGGGCGGCCGCCCTGGGCCCAGTAAGAAATCCTCCATTTTTTTAGTCTACAGCACAGCACATACATAATCTATCAACAACATTTGATTGGAAACTCATTTTCCATATGGCGATAAAATAAATTACCTAGCAAAGCATAAACTTCATTGTATAATTGATTCTACGGGAAAAACAATCTTACCTCAAAAACTCTGCTTGCTTTAATGGAGGAAATCTGCTTGCTTTAATGGAGGAAAGGCACCACAAAAACCACGCCCAACCTAGTCACAGTTAGTTAGTTCGACAGAGAAGAGGAGAGAAGAGGAGGAGAGGACAGGGTGAAATAAACGGAGTGATGAAATGTTAGGGTTAGATTTTTTTTATTTTTGGGCTTTTTTTTTATAAGAGGCTTTTCAGTTTTCATTAGTATAGTAGTACCAATAAATTTTTCTATTTGTTTTTGTAGGTGTAAACACTTTTATCCAATATTGTCAAAAATTGAATTTTTGTAAAAAAAAACAAAAAAAAAACACGATACCGATAAAAATAAAATAGTCACCCATCCTTTAGAATTGCTACATTTGTTCCAAAAAGTTAACTATTTCCTCTGTCCTAAAATAATTTTTCTATTATTTTACTTTTTCATATCACCCGATACACAACTTTAACTATTAATATCTTGAGTTATATTTTACAAAAAATTATAGAAATTATATATTTAGAAAGTACATGTGGAGACAAATCATATGAGATCCGATATGACTATGTTTTTCCTTATATGAATAAAATTAAAGAGATCCGAAGTAATCATGTGAATAGTGTCTATAGTCAAACTGGATCACTTATTATGGAACAGAGGGATGGAGTACATAGTCACCTTTAATAAACAAAAAATAAATATTTTTTTCTTCTTAATTACAAACACAAAATGACAAAGATATTATTTTATGTTTCTTTTTTGGAAAATTTGTCAATTACTAACAAGCTTTTGGTCCACTTTGTCCATTACTACCAATTAATTTTTTTGTTTTCAATTACTACTAACATTTGATGAAGGGCTTTGCTATTACTAGTTTACTACCCAGTGTGCTTAGAGTGTTCACTGACTTTCTTTTTATCCGTGAAGTATCGGTATCCGACACGGGTACGTCTACGTAAATGAAGTATCCATGCATCCTAGTTTGGTAGTAACAACAAAGCACTTCATCAAATATTGATAGTAATTGAAAACAAAACAATTAATTGGTAGTAATTGGCAAAATGGACTAAAAACTTGGTAGTAATTGAAAAATTTTCCTTCTTTTTTAGGTGGTGGTCTCATGTGATTTAACATGTTACTTCTCTTAATTATAAACACAGAAAAGACAAAAGTAATCAACCTAACCCCTTTTTTCCCTTAAAGCACACTTAATAAAGTGTTTTTCCCCTATGTAGCAAACTTAGGGGGCACATGAAACAATTTTTTTTAATTAAATTGTTTTGGATGACGAATTGGTAAAAAAAAATTAACTTCATATGACAAATTGGTAAAAAAAATATCTTCAGATGACAAATTGGTAAAAAAATAAAAACAAATACCTTTGGCAACAAATTGGATAAAAAAAATTCTGACGGCATTTAGGTCAAAAAAATATTTTATTTTGACCCTGTTTGGGGGTTAGCTGATAGTTGTTAGAGGTTAGCTAATTAAGTTAGCTGCTTTGACTAACTGATTGTAATAGCTGATTTGACTAACAAATTGCATTAGCTGTTTATGTAAAAGTGTTTGGTAAATAACTAGTTTATACCCGAGCAATTGCTCGGTTTTTTTTTAATTCATTATAATAGATATAATATCCAAGCACATATATTATTTAACTAACATATTTAGATAATTTTAGTGGTAAGAGTTTTAGACAGGCATAAATAATACCTAAGCATATGCTCAGTTTATCTAACTAACATATTTAGATAATTTTAATGGTTTATATTTTATATATATTATTACAGAATAATTAAGTTAATGGTTTTTATTTTTTGAAAAGAATTTGGTTGTGCAATGTAATCTTATTACGTATTATATTTTTAAAACTACCTTAATAATATAAACATAAAAGATGATCATAACAATGTTTAAAATAATAATAATTATAATTTATTTAAAAAAGTCAAAAGTAGTTATCCTATCAAGTAGATGGGGTTTTAGGAGGGAAGAGAGGGAGTTTATGAGGGAAATTTTATTTTTAGTGGTTTTTCTTTTAATAGATAGTATAGATAGATAGATAGATAGATAGATGGTTAGCTGTTAGATGTTTCAGAGTAAAAAGAACCAAAAAGTTATATTCCAAAAAGCTCCTCATATGAGCTTTTTGAAAAAGAGCTTTTTCATCCCAAAACTCTCTTCCAAACCTCTAACTCCCAAACAACAAAAAAAGAGCTTTTTGAGTTGGTCAAACCTCTCTTTCCTCCCAAACCTCTCTTTTCCCCTCAAACCTCTAACTCCCAAACACCCCCTCTGCATTTTTCGGTTTGGTATCTAGTGATTATGTTTTCATTGTTTTTTTTTTAAATTAAATTTTAACTTGGAGTGTTTTCCACATTGATTTTTTAAAACCATTTTTTTAATTATTTTTTCTCTTTTTCATACTAAAACACATAAAAAATTCATTTCTTTCCCAATTAACAGAAATATATTCAGTATCTATAAATGTTTGTTTTGCATTTTTTTATTTTTCTGTATACTATTTAATTTTTAAAATTCTCGATTTTTATCTTCAAATAAACATTGTTCCTTAGGAATTGTATTTTCCATTATTTTTTTTATTCTCTCCCGAGTCACCATCTTTGACCATTGTAAAAGTACCATTAGCATCATCATAACCAACTGTCTTCCACAAGTAGATTACCACCACTTTTACCACACTGTCACCTTAGATGTCCACCATCTGATCACAATTGAGCGTCGAGTTTCCGACTAAATTCATCGAAATTCCCCAATATAAAAAACACAACAAAAGTATTGAAGACTTATATTAAAAGCTAGAAAATGAAGTAACATTTTATTTTCTTTCAAATCTATTTGTTGATTTAATTCATTTCCCTTCTCTTACATCTATGAATGAAATATAATTTCAACAACTCTATGAGGTCATTTGTTTGAAGAGTATTTTAGAGAGAAATACAAATTCTTAGCAATTTGCTAAATGGTTTTTTTTTTTGTTAGCAGGATATACCACAAGTATAAATAATAAAATTTCTTTTCAAAAAAAAACTGTTAAATTGTTCTTTTCAAAACTTGACATTTATATAGTGTAATTTTGGACAAAATTTTCATGATCTAATTTCAAATTTTAATATTTTTTAAAATTATATAAATGAGATTTTGAGATTTACAAGGCACAAAATATAATTTTAAAAATATTAAAACATTTTTAATTATTTTTTCTCTTATCTGCCCATATTAAGTAAGATATAAAATATAAATTTTATTTCTCTTTCAATTAAGAGAGCAAATATATTCAATATTTTTTTCATGTACTCCGTATATAATATAATTAAGAAATTTTATGAATAAGTTTAAGACAAACTTAATTTTTTGATGAAAATATATGGTAAATTGTTATAAAAATATATATAATTTAATGAAATATATCATAAGGTTATACCTTGATTATATTTCATCTCTTCAACAATTTTGATTATACGAAGGAATGCGGTTTATTTGAGAAAATCCTACATTTCTATCTACAAATTAAAAAACTATAAATTAGATTTTTATCAAATAAAGCTAAACGTTGCCCAGGCCCCAAAATATCAGAAACGGCAATGGTTATCACATCTACATATGTGTTGAATATTAACATTTCTGAAGATTCAAGTTCCATTAATTGCAATGATGAATTCAAGAGTTGAGAGATGGAATTCCAAATAAGATCAATTAAACATATTCTAAAACACAAATTTAATGCTTAAAATCAAATTAAAAAAAATATAACTAATTTATCTTTTACGGTGAAAAGAACACATTGACAAAAAACAAATTTATTGATATAGAAAATGAGAGTAGATCTTGTAAATTCTGACAACCAAGTGTTGACACTAAATTCACAACATCAATAATGAAAACAAATTCGAAACAAAATAAAAAAAAAACCACAAGTTTTAAAAAAAGCACAAAAAATAAATGAATCAAGAAAACGCATTTGAAACAGATAAATCAATGAAGATTTATAAGGCACAAAATATAATTTTAAAAATATTAAAACATTTTTTATTATTTTTTCTCTTATCTGCCCATATTAAGTAAGATAAAAAATAAAAATTTTATTTCTCTTTCAATTAAGAGATCAAATGTATTCAATATTTTTTTCATGTACTCAGCATATAATATCATTAAGAAATTTTATGAATAAGTTTAAGACAAACTTAATTTTTTTGATGAAAATATATGGTAAATTGTTATAAAAATATACATAATTCAATGAAATATATCATAAGGTTATACCTTGATTATATTTCATCTCTTCAACAATTTTGGTTATACGAAGGAATGCGGTTTATTCGAGAAAATCCTATATTTCTATCTACAAATTAATCGATAGTTTATGAAATAATTTGTAGTTTTTAATTTGTAATAAAAAAACCTACAAATTAAAAAAATATAAATTAGATTTTTATCAAATAAAGCTAAACGTTGTCCCAGGCCCCAAAATATCAGAAACGGCCATGATTGATTCTACAAGAAAAACAATCTTACCTCAAGAGTTCTGCTTACTTAATTGGAGGAAATCTGCTTGCTTAATTGAAGGAAATATGCTTCCTTAATTAAATGAAATCTGCGTGCATGGAGGGAACGAGAAGGACACGCCCAACCCCGTCACAGTTAGTTTTAAGTTTGACAGAGAAGCGGAGAGGAGGGAGGGTATTGGAAACATAAAGATAACGAAAATATACGATGTGATATATTTTCCACATTAATATGATATGATAGAATTTTCTTAGCAGTTTATTTGAATATTATATTTGTGGAACATTGTTTCTATTTTAGATTATCTTAGGTTTATATAAATATCTAAGCTTAGATAAATAATATGACAACACAATTTATTTTTCTTCCCTAAATTTGTCAGAGGGTGAAATAAACAGAGAGATGGAATCCGCTCCGCTAAGGTTAGTTTTTTATTTTTTTGTAGGTTCAATTAAAACCCAAGTTTTGGTACTCCCTAAAAAAAATTATGATTCCATTAGTATATTTAAAAATTTGCATATTTTTAGTGGTATACTTAAATTTTAAAAAATCCAAATGGTATACCAAGATTTAATAACGACTTTTAATGGTTGTTTTAGGACATTAACCATTAATTCGGTTTTTTCTTTTGATGAGGTATTGTGTCAAACTCGTTTGATAATAGACGTCCAACTGAGTTGGACAACATAATAACAAACCTGGATTAAAAAAAACCTAGACAACAACCACTAATCCGATTTTTTTTCTTTTTGTTAGTCAACTGTGGTTACCCAAAAAACTAGCTGTAGTTAACCTAGGTATGTTTATGAGCTGTATTTAATGGCCTAAAACAGCTTTTAAAAGTGGTTATTGAATTTCATTATTTATTTAGTTATACCACTGAGATTTTTTAAAACTTAGGTATACCACTGGGAATACGCAAATTCTTAGATATATACCAATAATCCAATAAAACTTGCCGACAACATTGTAAAAAAAATATGAAATAATACTTCCTTTTTATTTGCTACATTTTCTATTTTATATGTGGGGTTTGCTTATTTTTACCTCTATTTTTGTCATTTACTCTCTTTACTCAACCTATTTGACTCCATTTTTGTCATCTTTGCCGTAACTACTCCATTTTTAATGGTTTCTAGTCTTTCTACTACTTCACATGTTTCTTCAAAAAATTATTTTAGAGGGAATGTAGAAAGTAATTAAGGACGGAGAGAGTAATTTTAAAAAAGTTTAGCTTTTTAGAGCAAAATTAACCACAAATTGGTAAAAAAAATACTTTTGTCAACAAATAAAATGGTTATTAGGGTAAGAAAATACTTTTGTCAAAAAATAAAATGGTTATTAGGGCAAAAAAATTATTTATTTTTGTGTTTCATGTTTTTTGTTAAATTTTAACTTCTAATTATTTTTTCTCTTTCTCTTTTTATACTATGTAAGACAAGAAAAATAAAATTTCATATATCTCTGAATATTTATATATGTTTTTCTTGCATTTTTTTCACTCTTCCTTTCCACTATTTAATTTTTAGACTTACCCATTATTATCTTTAGATATTCCCACATTGACTTGAAATTATTCCTCTTTACCGTCACCCCAATCACCATTTTTTACAATTGTAAAAACATTATTGGCGTCATTCTAACCAACCACCTCCAACTAGCAGACCACCAGCACTTCTACCACTCTACCACTTTAGACGCCAACCACCCAACTACAATTGAGCGTCGAGTTTCCGACCAACTTTATCAAGAATTCCAACAATCAATTGAAAAACCTAATGTATGTCAAGTTTTTTTTAAGGATACTTGATAATTTTATTAACTAAATTCGAAATCCAATTTTTTTTTCTGGTAGGATAACCTTATTATAAAATAGGTAGCACCACCAATTAACGAAATTGTTAACAATGCGTTAGTAACCTAACAATTAAAAATGTTATATTAGGTATTTTTTATAAAAAAAAAAAAAAAAAAATCTGAGGTTGTTCATTACAAAACTCGATATTTATACTATAATTTTGGACAAATTTTTCATGATCTTATTTCAAATTTTAGTATTTTTTCAATTATATAAATGAGATTTTGAGGTTTATAAGCTACAACCCATAATACTAGTTTTTTGTGCACGTAATGCGTGCAATAATCTTAAAATATTTATTAACAATAGTAATTTCATGATAAAATTAATAAGTTCCTACATAATTTTAAAAACTTTTATATAATTACCCCACTCATTTCCTGGAGCTAAGAGCCGTGGTGTTTGCTCTCAAGATTTGGCGACATTACTTGTATGGTGTGAGATGTAATGTTTACACATACCATAAAAGTCTGAAATACATATTCACACAAAAGGAATTGAACATGAGGCAAAGGAGATGGCTTGAGTTAATAAAGGATTGTGATTTAGATATCTTGTATCCTGAAGGGAGAGCTAATAATGTGGTTGACGCCTTAAGCAAGAAGACGAGTCACACATCAAACATGATGGTCTTCACAAATTAAGGAGCTTTGTGAGGAGTTTCGACGGTTAAATTTGAAAGTAGTAGAGCATGAGCGAGTGGATGCCCAATTTAATGCACTTTTTGTGGAACCAAACATATATGATGAAATTCGAGAAAGGCAAGCGAACGATGAATGGCTGATCAAGGTGAAGAAGATGAAGGAACAAGGTGCAGCAACTAAGTTTGCAATTGATGGTGATGGAACTGTGAAATACAATGGAAGGTGGTGTATTCCCAAGGATTAAGATTCAAAGATAAAGATTTTGGAGGAGGCTCATAACACGCCATATTCTGTACATCCAGGAGGGGATAAGCTTTATAAAGACCTCAAGCAGTACTTTTGGTCGTCTAATATGAAGCACAAAGTAGCAGATTTCGTGTCAAAGTGTTTGACGTGTCAGAAGGTAAAATTTCAACATATGAGACCTGGGGGGAAATTGTAATCTCTGGAAGTACCAGGGTGGAAATGGACTACTGTAACGACCCGACTTTTTGGACTTGTCGATTGACGAAGGAAATCGACATTCGGATCATTACTTAAACAATTTAAACTATAAATGAAATTAATTAATTAAAATTAAGCAACTTATATTAAAATACTGAACTAAAATCCAAAAGTCAAATAAGGCATATAGTGCCCAAAGTGTTACATGAACTAAGTAAATGTCTTCCCAACAGGCTGGGATTATAAATAAAAACTATAATATTGTCTTATAAGTTCTGGAATAACTAAAATAAATCTAAACTTCATCCACACTCAAACCCATCCAACGGAAGCCCGTTTTACGCTGCTGCATCGTCACCTGAAACTGAGGGGGGGTCCACCGTCAGTGGCGAGTAACTAGGCTGTCCCGCTTAATTGAGGGACCGCTAAACACATAATATCATAGAATATACACATGAAAACACACATAAAACCTAATATAATGTATACAAAATATACGAGATACGTATAAAAATACGTACAAAAATACGTATACGAATACGTATAAAATACGTATAAAAATACCTGCAGAAATACAGTTAGAAATACGTACAAAATACGTATAAAGGTACGTTTACCATACGTGTAATTATACCTGCAAAATACGGTTAGGAATACGTACAAATACGAATACGATACAGGTATACATGCACACAAAACATACGATTACAAATACATATATCATTACATCATACGAGTATAAATACGTATAACGTACCTGTACAAATACGTACATCAAATCATACACAGCGGAAGACCTATACAATTAATCCCTAACTTATACTATATGGTTTCCATAATTCCGTAATCATATCATATCTTAACATTTCATTTCATCCATACCATATCTTATAATTCGTATCATATCATTATCATCTTTCATTGGACCGGTCACTATAACTCGTTGTGGATCTCGTGTTTCACCACAACTTTCCTAGAACATGCCGGGGTGAGCTCGTGTACTCAACCCGTAGCGGAACTCGTGTTTCACCACTAAGCCTAAGCTATGGCCATAACCCCTAAATAGCAGCTCGTGTACTACTACTTAGACGACTACATATCCTAAGACCCGGAACTACTCGGGGGAACTCGTGTGTTCGTCCCATTGAGCAGTGACTTCGACTTAACCCAGTCTGACTACTCGAGTCATCAGGTGGGCGTCCTTATCTTATCTTATATCTTTCAGTTCTTATATCATATCTTATATCGGGAAATACTAGGTGACCGTATTCGGAAATGAACCGTTCGAAGTCCCAGGAAAGAGAGGTGCGGCACGTATGTTGGCCACCTTAAATACCAAGTCTTTCCTAGCCAGAAATCGAAACGATTCGTATTCCTCCTACTCTGTTTCCTTTCTTTCCCTATTAATATCTTATCACTTATCCCTACTGATTCCTAGTATTAATAATAATACTAATAATTACCGTAATAATAATAATATTGATAATATTATCCGAATCCTAATAATATTAATAAATTACTATCTACCCTTCCTTGTTACAACTTATCCCTGATAATTCCTTTAATTGTAATTATAACAGTTATTCCTAAAAAAATATTATAAGTCAAAATTAAACTAAAATTGACCAACATAAAAATTAGGCCACTCGACAAAGGATAAATAAACTCATAAATTCATCATATAATTAATTTAATAAATTACATAAAAATACAATTAACTACATAAATTACCTAAAACATGAGAAAAATTATACTTTTCATATTTTACACTACTCGAAAATCATGGACAACAATACCAAAATTACATATTTAATTAATTAAATTCAACAACCATTAAATCATAGCAACCTTTATAATAAACATTAAAATTATCCTTAAAACACCATATTTTACACAATCTGATTTTAAAGTATTAAATTAAGAACCACCATTAAAAGGTCTCGAATAATCTGAAAATTTTTATGGGAGTTAGATGTAGGTTCATGGATTAATGTGCATAAATTTAGTCCAAAAATAACATCTTTTACTATTTTTAAGGAATTTTATAACTAACAGATCAGATTAGGCTGAATTCAGTTTCAGATTTTTCTGCCATATTAATCGATCTTTAAAAATTACGAAAATTTTACACAAGCTGTAAAACACTATTAATGACTTCCACCTAAAATTTCGTAGCATTCCGAATTGACTAAGTATCCTAATAAATTCGTAAACCAATTCTGGACAGTTTTACCGGTTTGATAGATTAACTTACTATAAGTAATAAAAGGACGAATTTTGCCACGAAATAAATCATGATCAATAATAAAACAGTAAAGAAACTTCCACGAAAATTTCATCAAGAAATAACAAGATTTGATTAATCAATAAATTCATACAAGAAATTATTCAACAGTTAAAGATTTCAAGAAACTACATAAAATAATCAAGAAAATTTCATAATAATTCATAAAGATTACATATTATCATCAAGAAAAATTACATAATATCCTATCATATAATTCGAAATTTTCTAGGTGATCATGACACTAATTCCTAACAATTTTCATGTTCCATCCTAATTAACTATGTGATTAACTAACCCAAAATTAAAAGAGAAAGCATAGTTACCTCGAATCGCAAAAATTATCCAAGGCAATCACCTATTGGTGATAGAAGGTTCACGGTTTTGAGGAAGGAGAGGAAAGGAAAATATTTTTGTAGGGTTTCTAAACCTTTTGCAATTAGGAGCAAAATAGGTTGCATATGGCCTATTTATAGAAAAAAAAAGCAAAGAAAACAAGCCCTAAAAAAACTAAGGGGCCGTGTGAAAGGAGAGAAGAAGGGGAGGGTTTTTAGGATGACTTAGTTTAGGGTTAGACTAGGTTTGAATTAGTTTAGGGTTTCAAAATCTATTTTAATTAAATTAATTATTTAATTAATCAATTTAAATAATTAATCAAATTAAGCAAATAAAAAAAATAATACTTGGCCCAAACAACAAGAGGGGAGCCGGCCAAGTAGAAAAAGAAAAGAAGGATTGGGTCCTTGGCCCAATGTTGAGGAAAAAGTTCGGACTAAAAATGTAAACAGTCCAAATTAAATGGCCTATTTGGATTTAGAATTTAATAAACAACATTAATAACCGCGAAATTTTCTGGCCCTAAATTTCGGGTTATTACAACTACCCCTTACCAAGACATCAAAGAACACCATATGGGTTATAGTTGACCGTCTGACTAAGACAGCTAGATTCATAGCCATGAAGGATACTTGGAGTTTGCAACAGCTAGCGGATGCTTATGTGAGGGAAATAGTCTGTTTGCATGGAGTTCCCAAAGATATCGTATCGGATAGAGATTTGAGATTTTTGTCAAAGTTTTGGGAGAAACTTCAACAGGCTTTTGGTACTATACTTAAGTTTAGTACTGCATTTCATCCTGCAAAAGATGGTCAAACAAAGCGAACAATTTAGACTCTTGAAGATATGTTGAGGGCATGTGTGATGGATTTTGGTGGGTCGTGGGATAAGCATATTCCTATGATCGAATTCTCTCATAACAATAGTCACCATGCTCGTATGGGGATGGCACCTTATGATGCATTATATGGGAGGAAATGTAGAAGTCCTTTTATGTTGGAGTGATATTAGTGAGTCATTGACTTTGGGGCCGGAAATGATTGAAGAAACCATGAAACACGTGCGGACCATTCAGGCAAACATGAAAGCGGCTCAAGATCGACAGAAATCTTATGCAGATCAAGGTCAAAGGGTGCTAGAATTTGAAGTTGGGGAGAAGGTTTTACTTAAAGTTTCACCAACTAAGGGGGTCATGTGATTTGGGAGGAAAGGGAAATCAAGTCCAAGATATATTAGTCCTTACGAGATATTGGACAGAGTTCGAGAGGTGGCTTATCGATTAGCATTGCGTATGGAGTTATGTAATGTCCATAATGTTTTCCATGTATCTCAACTCCGAAAATATGTCCATGACCCTACACATGTCATTCAACCAGAATCTATAGAGTTGGATGAGACACTAACGTTTGAGGAACGCCCGGTCAAGATCCTCGACACTAAGACAAGAAGTACGCGTAACAAGAGGTTAAGCTAGTTAAGGTTCTTTGGTCAAATCAAGTTTCCGAGGAGGCGACTTGGGAGGTAGAGGATGACATGAAAAAACGTTACCCCTAGATTTTTCAAGAGGTACGTCTAGTTTCGGGGGCGAAACTTTTCTTTTAAGGGGGGTAGAATGCAACAATAACATATTACGTACTTACCTTGTACTAACTATTACCTTTTTTGTGTGTTGCCTAGTTAGTGTTTTAAGTTAACAATAAAGTTCGAGGACGAACTTTGTTCTTAAGGAGGAGTACATGTAATAACCCGTATTTTTGTTCTCAAAGAAAACGCTTCATCTTCTCTAACACCTCTAATAAATCACATTTTCAATTAATCAAATTCTTGACCCATCGTCAATTTCTTTGTAATGATTAACACCTTTATATATATATATTCACCGATGTAAACATCTCTTTGGCATACCATCAACAAATTTTCACCTCTAAAATAGGTAAGAGCCACCTACTCTTCTTAATCTCTTTGTTTTATGAAGTATGTTTTCTTTAATATAAAAAGCACCATTGTTGTTTTCTTGATGTTCAAAGGTTTTCCATTGAACGATCATCTTCAAATTTTGCTTTCCGATCTTTACAATTCCACCCTCCAAAATTTGCATTTGTTAAATTAATCCAAAAAGTTTGTTTGAGGGGTTTTTCTTTAAAAAAAAATAAAAAAATGAAATGAAGAAGACGATCTGGGTCGTTCTTCACTTTTAACAATGTCTGACAATTTTTCTTTTTTTTTTTTGGCTTCTTTCCCTTTCCATTTGGGAGTTAAGTGTGTAGTGTAACTTACGACAATTATATTGTAGACCGGCGTTGAGTAAGGAGCTATTTGGAAAATTGTAAGGACGTTAATCTACGCACATACGAGATAATTTTCGATGTCTATCAGGAACTTATTAGAATCCCGTTAGGAAACTATTTTTGTTTGTCTATGTGGTAGATTTGTTATGTGATTGTATTATGGGTGTGTAATTTGTTATAAGTAGTTCTTTATAAATTATAATGATTAGCGATACTCTCTCTACTACTAGTGCCTATGTATATAAGTAAATAAATGTTGAATTATTTTAAAATATGATGATTTAGATGCGTATGATTATAATATGGGTCGAGTAAATGGGTGTAATATGTTACCTTAGTTAATTTGAAGGAAGATATCTATCTATCTATACCTAATACATTAAAACACACCCTAAAAACATAATTTTGACATATGAGATATCTCATCTTTAAAATTATGACATGCGTCATCTTAAAAAAATTGTTTCCTTTTCCTTCTTTTTGAAATAAAAAATTGCTTTTATTTTCTAATTACAATTAATATTAATAATGTATTTACATTTAATAAAACATTTAATTACTCTCAAATTATGAAATTTGTTTTCTTACATCACTTCCTTTTTAAGTTATTCATTTTAAATTTAATTTTATTCCATTTTGAAATTCTTCTAAATGAGCTCACACTTCATGTTTACAAAACTATTTTCCATTATTATATAATTATGCAAATGAATATTCTTCAAAATATGTATATGTTTTTTTTCCAGGGAAAATATATGTTATAATCTTAAAAATAATAAAAAATTTATATATTTTAATTTTTTTGATGAATTATTATTAAGTCTTAGTTTCAATTTTCAAAAATCATTCGAATTACAAAAATTAAAACATACAACTATGAATCTAAAATGTACAAAGCCCGTGCATTATGCATGGGCCAAAAACCTAGTTGAACACTATAATTTAGTGTGTAACTCTGGTCCTATGTGAAATATATGACTATGTATTTATTTATTTTATTTTGCTAAGATATAAAAGTATAACTATTCAAGAAGGGAATGAAACCCAAAAGGGTGAAGAACAAGTTGCCATACTAGATGTTGTTCTATTGGTGAACAAATGTGGATACCCAATAGGCTTCTAGTGGGTTTTATATTACAATTCCATCATTTATCTTTCATAAGTCTTCCTCCTAATGCTATTGGTGAGCGGTTAACTGTGGATACCCATTAGTTTAGTGAGAGGTGTGCACACTAGGGACATATTGTTAACATATTCTTGGTCAAACAGGGTGATGCGCAACCCTATTATAAGTAGGTGATTACTTTGAGACTAGTCCCGGCCTACTAGAGTTCTCTTTCCCTCTCTTGAATTAAATTTAACTAGTTTTAACCCCGTGCCTTGCACGGGATTTTATTTGACTTATACATTGACTACGTAAAAGAAAATTTACAATGTTTTATCATAAAT
Organism: Salicornia ramosissima; assembly: GCA_951394345.1. Taxonomy (NCBI): domain Eukaryota; kingdom Viridiplantae; phylum Streptophyta; class Magnoliopsida; order Caryophyllales; family Amaranthaceae; genus Salicornia; species Salicornia ramosissima. The sequence goes on along the minus strand of OX596237.1, from coordinate 10,790,906 downwards.
ATATAAGAAATATCTATTCATATACACAATGTATATTTTAAAAAAATAAAGAAATTAAACATGCATATAAATAAGAGCATGTACTCAGTAAATAAGAGTTTAAAAGTATACATTTAATATTAAATTAAGATATGAAAAAAGTTATGAATTAAAAAACCATGCAATGTAAGGAAGTTAAAGAGATTAGTAAGATGATTAGATAATTTATCATTAAATTTCTTATTTTATTTATTATTATTGTGGCAGTCATCCTCAATTGATTGCAGGAAGATGAAGGACAATCAATAATGAAGGGGAGCGACGATTGAAGAGCAAGGAATTGAAATGAAGAGTCATTCAAATGAAAAAGTAACGCACAAATTTTGATTAGGAGGAGATTAATGGGTGGGTTGTTGAATAAGTGTGTGAGGTGACGTGTCATAGGGAGGAGGGTTAAAAGGTGAACATGTGGCAATAAACATCTTGTTTTAAATATTTAAGTATAGATATAGATATGTAAAATATCCCAATTATTAGTTTGTAAAGTGTGTAAATGTAAGGAGGATGCCATTTATACTATTTAAATATTTTTATTATTAATAAAATTTAAAATATTTTCAGAATAAAATTACCTGTTTTACGGGATGGAGTCGTAATTACTTAGTTTTTCTGATTTTTGTTTCCTTCTTGTTTGCTTTCTATTCTCTATTTGGTGTAGGTGGGTTTGGTGCACAACGTTGAGTGAGAATTGACCTTTACCTTGGCTTAAAGTCCTATTACTATAAATAATGTCTAATTTAAGACTTTGAAACTTGTTTTTCCGGGGTGTAATAAGTTAGTTTATTTCTGATTTGGTTATAAACATTGTAACTCTGAAACTTCTACTGCATACTTTGGATGTAATATGGCCTAGTATTTTGTGGGTTTAAATGTTTCTTTATTCCTTTTTCTTATTTTTTTAAAAAATAAGTATTAATGAATAGGTTCTTTTGAGTAACACTCCCATAGTTTGGGACCCAAGGTAGGATGGATGACCCTTAGCTTGGACGATTCTTTTCAGGGTCACTTAATTATGGGGTGTTACAATTTCATGAAGCAGGGTAAGTGGAATTTCCAGTTACTTTCACAGTTTCTTCCCTTAGATATTTGTCATACTAATTCTTGGTACTCCCCTTTTCCCCTCTTTTGGATGAACCGTGTTGGGGTTTTGTTTTTGATGGCCAGTTTACTATCAAGGCTCCGTTTACTAGAGCAAAAAATATATTCCCTAATAATAGCTTTCCCCATTTTACATCTTTTACTTTTTGTGAAAAAATAAAATGTAAAACTTGGACTGAAAAATCATTTTACACTCTATTGAAAACACTTCCCCCCAAATTTAAGAGTAAAACATATTTTCCATTTAAGTAAACATTGGAAAATTTATATGAAAATGAGTTATCCATCGTAAAATATTTTTCATGAAAAATCATTTTACAATGAAAAACTTTTCACACCCAAGTAAACGGACCATAAGTCTGCCACTTGGCTTGCCCATGACATCCCTGCTTATACCATTAAATGGGACTTTCATTAGCTTTGAAAATTGAATATTAGCCACAAGATCCATATTTTTGCCCGACAATTTTTACATAACAGACTCTAGATGCATCAAAGTCTTGCTTCTCACGGTCTTCCCCTCTCCCCCTTTAATTTGTCCTCTGTGTCTCTCGACTTAGGAATCTCAGGACCACATTTTTCTTCTCTGCTCAATTATTTGGTCTCACATTTAGTCCATCTGTTGGATTTTACCACTGACTAGTCACCCCTCCCTCTCCTCTCTTCTCTCCTATCCCCATAGTCATCATTACGCCTCTGTTATTAAAGTTCTGCATATCCTATGGAGCATTTGGAAAGCTCGGAACAAGTTAATTTTAACATCATTCTTCTTTTTCCTCTATCGATGTCTTTACTCAGGCCTTCTCTTACATTCATGAGTGGAATTCTCGTCTCTTGATTGATGCTCTACATTCTATTTATAGTACCGCCAACCATACGCCTACTCCCCGTGAGCCTTCTTTTGTCAGTTGGCGTCCTCCTCCCCCTGGTACAATTAAATTAAATCTTGTTAATTCCGCTGCTAGTAATTCTGCGTGTGTAGGTATTGTCCTTAGGGACCACAATGGTTTGCAGCTAGAGCCTTCCTTTTGGGGAATGCTTCTCCCCTCGTTGCTGAAGCCATGTCCCTCCGGAATGGTTTTTTATTAGCTAGACAACATAATTTGACCACCATTTTTATTGAAGGCGACAACCTAACGATTATTCTGTGTTTTGTAAGGTAAATTCAAATGTCCTTGGAAAACCCAACTACTTATGGATGATATCGCTCCAAATTCCGAGACTTTTCGGCCTACCCTTATGTTGACGTCTTTCGGGAAACAAACCACTCTACAGATTATATTACATCTCTCGGGCATTAGACCCCCACGCACATCAATATCAATCATTTTTTGAATGCTAAATTCTCTTATTTTTTAGCTTTAGATAAATCAAAATTTCTTTTAAAAAAGAAGAGATCTTAGATTTTTGTATTGTTTACCTTTACCTTTTCTAAAAAAAAAATTATTTATTCCATACTTGCAAAACAAAATGGCTAAAAAAATTCCTTTTTAAACTCATTGTTTGTTGGGGTCCCCTTTATTAATTTTAGCATAAAAAAAGCTCTTCAAATCACAGTCGTGCAAGAAGTGGGTTGTAAAACAGCACTTCAAAGACTTAAACCCTCGCCATTGACGCAAGTTTTTGCTCCATCTATGGTTAATCATCAGATCTAATTTATCATTTCTTGATTTCTTCCATTCATTCACTCTCCTCCTAGAACTCTACTAGATTCGCGGCAATGTCACATCGTAATTTTATTTTCACATTATTACTGCTAGTTCACATCACTTCAACTTATGCAGATTCAATACATGGATGTGGCGGATTTGTAGAGGTAATTTAACTTTGGAAACTCTTATCAATCTTACTTACTGAACTTCAATTTTCAATTTTTTTTTGTTTTGTTGTTCGAATTAGTTCAATGGAGTTTATCATTTTCATATGAAGTTGCGCACTGAAGTTTTGTATTTATTGTGCTAATTCTAGAATGTTTCTGGTTGTTTGATTGTGTATGTAGGCGAGTTATAGTTTGGTCAAGTCGAGGAGGCCGAGTGATACGAAATTGGATTACTCTCATGTCACGGTATTAATTTGGTGTTTGCTCCTTCTCTGTTAACCTGTTTTTGGTGCATTTTCTTGTATAGATATAGATTGCGATGCCTGCCACTGAGTATTTAATCACATCTCTTTTATCTGTGAGCTTAGGTGACTGGTTAATTAGATTGTTTTTGGTAGTATGTATCATTTTGTGTTTCTATTAGAGCTTGGATTGCTCTATCAAATTTGCTTGGTATTTGATACACTATGGAGCCATGTTGAGTTCTTTATTTCTATTGCATTTCTTTATATATGAGGCTTGTAGTGTTCATGCTGATAGATGCAATTAGTTGAATACTGGTGTACGGTTATTCAGGCCAGGGTAAATGTTGTGCCCGGGTTCCGGTGTGAATGCAATTTTTAATTTTTATTTTCTGACAAGTGTGAGACTAGAGTTATCAGCATCCAATCCATGATGGACAGTTGGAATATGGAAACTATTGGGAAGAAGATGCTTGAGGGGCAATGAGCATCTGATTAATTTTTGTGGATTAGTAAAGCTATTAATTAGAGTTGTGAAACAAACATGATTTCTGCCCGCCACACTGCTGGAGGCTTTTGTATAGTACTTTTTTTTTTTTTTTTTTTTGCGAAAATAGCATTTTTCGGAGGACAATTCACAACATTTATTCAGGCATTTACCGTGAATAATTCTCGTATATATATGGCTGTATCAATGATGAGGGTTCTTCATCAATCTTCTCATGTATCATTTACTCTCTAATTTACCTGTAAACTAGCATAAGTGCTGCATTTAATTTTCTCTAAGCTATTTAGTGCATGTTTGGTATTGTTATTTATTGTCGTTGGAAATGGAATCAAATAACCATTTCCGCTACGATATGAGACGTTGGTAACACATTCCCTTTCCTAAAGGTAACCATTACCATCATTTTGTTACTTTTCTCAAGAATCTCAATGTTGTGGAAATAAAATCTTTTCCCCTCTAATTTGTTTCTATTCCATTTCCTTAATTACACCAAACTACAAATATTCGTGTCATTTAATATTACCCTTTACCTTTTCAATTTGTTCCCATTCCATTTTCACTCCTAAATTTTTACCAAACGCCCCCGTAGCTCTTAAGAAAAGCTGACTAACATTTGATTTCAGTGAATACACAAAGGATTCAGTATCAATGAAATTTTCAGAGTAATTACATATTCAGTATCAAACATTTGGTGGAATGTGTAAAAGTATGTATATTCTCTGCTTGTTTCAGTGTTTATCTACTTATAGTACCTGTTTTTAACTGATATAAAAGATTACTTTTACTTGTCATGATCTTTGCATGGTGAAATGATGATAAAATAGATACTTTAACTCCCCCCCCCCCTCTCCTGTTGGTCGCAGGTTGAGCTTCAGACTCAGGATGGGTTGGTGAAGGACAGCATTCAGTGTGCTCCTAACGGCTACTATTTTATTCCAGTTTATGACAAGGTGATTTGATGCATTTTGTAATGGAAAAAAGAAAAGAAAGAGGGCTGGGGGTTGAAAAGCAAAAAATCTGATCTGTATTTGGTGAATTTTGTACTTTTAAAAAAAAATAATAATTGCAGAACGTATCTTCTTCTATAGATTTAAACTCCAAATTGTTGCTAGCAAGGTTTAGCTGTTCAATCTGAAGCTGTCATTTGAGTTTGTTGGGAGAAAAAAACTACTCCATTTACATGGTTGTTTCTTTGGGATGTTCATGTTCTTCTTCGATATCCTAGGGTTTAGGGAGTCCATCATAGGACTTGGAACAGTGTCATGTTTGTGAGGGGCCCAACAATAAATTGCCTTGTAAGTCATCCAAAAGAAGGAGAAAAGTTCGAATTTACAGCTATTTTGCATTTGCTTCCCATCTCCCACTTGAAATTCTAGCATCTTTTCCTTATGATTTTCTCTTTCCTCTCTCTCACTCTCTCTCTCTCCTTTTCTTCTATTTTGAGTTAGATCATCTATCTTCTTTTAATTTTTTTTTAAAAAAATTCTTCCTTAATTTTTTTAATCTTTATTCCTTAATATACTCAAATGTTAAAGGGGTGGCCATTTTTAAATAATGGAAAATGTTATATGTAGCCCTTGTGGCTACAAATATCAAAACTCTTTAATTAAAGATGAAAACTAGTTGAGAGTTGTATTTCGACTCTTTATTTTGTAAGAAACTATGATATCATTATTATCATTATTAATATGCAATATCATTTTGGGATTAAGGTTATGTTTACTTGGTCTGATTAATTTGAAATTTTCAGAGTTGATTAGTTCCGATGTTTTTTTATCTAAGATTAGTTTTTCAGATTTGATTTTTTAACTAAATTCCGACCTTATTTGTATACTACTTTATAAGAAAAAAATTATCAAATGAGTTATCATGATATTCTTATTGATGAATAATTTTCAAATATTTAATCTTCATGATTTATTTTGAAATGAAATTAAAAATATTTAACAAATATGAGGGCTTGATGTGATTTTTTCTCATCTATTCTCATCTGATTTAAATTTAATAGGGGTCTAATTTTGAAAATTAGCATAAGCCGCAATATTGACCAGTGCTTGAAAAGGCGCGCCCGAGGCTCAAGGCGATATGTGGTATGCACCTTTTAGGGTTTAGGCAAGTGATCTCAATGAAGCGCACTATTTTTTTATTTTATTTTTAAATTCCTCTTTTTATCAAGTGCGTCTCACTTCATTCAGGCACACTAAGGCGCAAGGAAATCTTTATCGCCTTGGTGCACCTTGAGCCTTTTTAAACATTGCTATTGACTTAGTCACACGTAATAATTCTTAGATATAGTGGGTAATAGATGTTTTACCAAAGGGTTTTGCATTGTAAAAGGTTTCTGGAGGGAAGAGAAGAATGGAAGTTGTATGTTATCAGTTGCTACAACTTTTTCTTTAAGTATACTATTTTTTAGAAGTATTTAGTTTACATCTATGTTACTTAGACACGGATTAAATATGTGCTCGGATTTGGGTGTCCAAGTGTCCGAATCGGCCAATTTGAAAAAAAAGTTACAAGTTTTTAGTTAAAAATGAAGTATCCATCTTATTGTGTCCGACACGACATGAGTAGACAGTAGACACGCGCTTTTTAAGAAAAATAAAGGTGTCGAAGTAACATAGGTCTACATAGAGTGAGATGTGTCTTGAACGAACAATTCATTGGAGAATTTATGCTATAATCTACGTTGCTTTTATTATCTGATTTTTTTTAGTAGACAGCCAACTCATGGAACTTGATGCATACTGTTTTTTTTTGCTACTTATATCACACTCTTCATGCAGGGATCCTTTGTAATAAAGGTGAAGGGGCCAGTAGGATGGTCATGGGAACCAGAAAAGGTTACTTAGTTCTGATTCCATTTATGTTGGGTTTTATTTTTTGAGATATTTCTCTCTCATTTCTTTTTATGTCCAGTCATCATTTATCAAATTCTGATCTGTACTGAATTTATTAATTGTAGGTTCCTGTTATTATTGACCATCTTGGATGCAATGCAAATGAAGATATTAACTTTCGGTTCACAGGGTTTGTCCCTTTTTGCTTATATATTGTCGTTGTGATCTGTTTATCTTAGTCTGCTCTTCCTAGTTCCTATACATGTATGGAATGATATTCAAGAAATTTGTCATGGAAATTTTCTTGGCCCATCGTAGGTTTTCCCTCTCTGGAAGAGTTCTAGGGGCTGTTGGTGGCCCGAGTTGTCGCTCAAAAAAGGGAGGTCCATCAAATGTGGCTGTAGAACTTATATCTTCAACAGATGATCTTATTTCTTCTGTACTAACATCAACTACTGGAGATTACTCTTTTAAGAATGTCATTCCAGGTTTGTGTACTCTTTTGAGAAAGAACAATTTAAGCGAACTATTGAACGGGGAGGTGTGCTCTTTCTGAAGAAATTACAACATTTTTTGTACAATTCACCTTGTAATTATTAGGACCCTTTAAGGGACAGTGGTTGTGGTGTTTCAATATTACCATTTTTCCTAAAATGTTAGTTCATGAATGTTTTGGGTCCAATGGGTTCAAGACCTGAATATTATGCCTCATGCCTAAAGAACCTTGAAATCATTTTCTACTTGAAGCCTATTCCTTCTTATGTATTTGTTCTTTGTACGCAAATGTATCTTATTCCATGTTGCCCATCACTTTAAAATACTGATGTTCTATAACTATCATTATGAGCTGCCAACAACATGGTTTCTCAGTTTGAATACCAATAAATTAACCAAAATTTCTCAATTTGCATGGAATCATGGATAACCTGAAATGAACCTATTGAGGAATCTTTTTCGGTTTTCCTTTTCCTCCCAAACTGATGCGTATTCTTTTCTGAAGTGTTGTCTCAATCTAATCCTTATAGTATTTGACCCATCTAGTTTTGTTAAAAGTTGATGCATTATTGTTCATGCATTCAGGGAGCCTCTTCTATGTTGGAGGATTTGATTATTTGAAGTTACAAACTAGAAATTTCCTGTTCATTTTAGAAATTGAATGCTTCTTTCAATACTGAAGGAATATCAATCTATTGCCTTTGTGGTTTGCTCTGGATGTGACAGATCCTTAAACAAGCCTTTTGACCCTGAAACATCTTGATCCATGACCAAGTCACAATTTTTAATGATGCATCTCTCTTCTGTAGGGAATTACAAATTACGAGCTTCTCATCCTGATATGAATGTGGAAGTTAGAGGTCCGATTGAGGTAGTTGGCTTTTTTGATTGTTTTTTTGGGTTCAGTTTGCAATTATTTGCTTCCAATGATATAGAAGGAATCGGAAATAATTTCTTTATTTCAAGTGCAGGTTGAGTTGGGGTTTGAAAATAGTGTCATTGGTGATATCTTCTTTGTTCCAGGCTATGAAATTCGCGGGCTTGTTGTAGCTCAGGTATCTACTTCTTTCTTGGTGCTAGATGTTCCTGGTTATAGCAGTTAGTCTTTACCTTCTTTTGTTGATGTTCCTTAAAAGCTAAAACTTTGTTAATCACAGTAAATATGTCTAGGTGATATCTCAACGGTTGCAATAATTCCTTTTGCATTTATTATATATTGTTCTTTCTTGACTAATTGGCTTTTGGAAATTTCATGCTTTTTTCTTGCATGTAGGGCAATCCAATCTTGGGAGTTCACATTTATTTATATTCAGACGATGTTCTAGAAGTTTATTGTCCCCAAGGTGCTGTTCATGGTCCTGGCCAAAGAAAAGCTCTTTGTCATGCTGTATCTGATGCAGATGGAAAGTTCACATTCAAATCTATACCATGTGGTAAGTACCTACTTGTTTACAATTTTCTCTTATATGGGTTATTTTATCATAGGTACAATACATGGACTAAATTGGCAACTCATTACACTTCCCTTATTGCTAACTAGTTTTTTATGCACACAATACGTGCGATTTTAAAATTCGTTAACAACATAGTTTGGCAATAAAATTAATAAGTTATCACATAATTGCAAAAAACTTTTTAAGTAAATATATATTTTTTTGATTTGTAAAAATTTAATCTAGTATTTTTCCTTTCGCTCTTACATAGTGACTATGTTGCAAATTGGGTAAATAATTTATTTCTCTAAAAGATTTATTATTTATGAATAAATTTTGATTAATTTTACAAGTAATTGTACTTGCGATTTTTAAAATTGTGATTACTTGTTTTAAATAAGGCTATTAATGATTTCAAATATCATTATTGAAGATTTTAGTACAAAAATGACAAAATTGTCCCTAACTTTAGTAACAATTATGAAGGATGAGTAAGGGTAATGTGGTAATCTACTTGGACACCGCTGTGACCTCACCCCTTCCCTTATATAATAGAGATTATTTGGATATTAGTTGAACTCATGTATATTCAAGCATTCACTGGCATAATAGTATCACAAAGAAGAGGATGCTCATTAGTTTCCATTTTATCTCAGAAAAATTCACATGAATAATCCAACTTTTGCGCGGTTTTCTCAAAATGGTCCGACCTTTTGATTAAATTGGAATAACCCAAATTTTGGGGGTGTCTTCCCAAAATGGTCCCACCTTTTGCGGGTGTCTTCCCAAAATGTTCCCACCTTTTGCATATTTAGTAGGCTATACCGTCGTTACACTCAAGTTTTTTCAAAAGGTGGGGACTATTTTTGGAAGACACCCCCAAGATGTGGGATTATTCCGATTGAATCAAAAGGTCGACATCGGACCATTTTGAGAAAACCGCGAAAAGGTCGGATTATTCGTGTATTTTTCCTTTTATTTGCCCCCTAGTTATCTTACTATTTTTTTTTTCCTACATGAATTTGTTTGTATTTTTTCACTCTTGAGCTTAGTTATAGGATCTAAATATGCTAAAGTTGAAATGTTGGAATCAATGCATGAAAAGAATCCTCATTCTAACCAATGAGCTAGTTGATTTCTTACCTAATAAAAAAACACGGAAAGGACGAGGTTAAAGTTGAGAAAGTGATTGATGATTGATTTGACACACTGACACTATATCTAGTACTATCTAAGTCTACAGTTTACATTAGTCTGTGGCATAATTTCACAGTCAAATGCAGAAAAAGTAACACAGAGTAATTTGAACTTTTGAAATGTGTCCATGAGCAGGAGATATACAAACAATTATCATTCTTGACGTTTTGATCTGCTTGGAATTATATCTATTCTTTGGAAACTGTTATGCTCAGTTTAATTTCTAGTCCTAAATTATTCTGCTCAGCCTTTTTTTGGTTTCTGCAGGGTTGTATGAGCTTGTTCCTTATTATAAGGGAGAAAACACAGTTTTTGACATATCGCCATCCACTGTGGCTGTGACAATTGAGCATTCCCATGTTTCAGTGCCACAGAAGTTTCAGGTATGATGACTTATGGTGCTGGTCCTGTATGTGTTTTCGGGTGGCGGGTCCTGTGAAATAAGAATATTTTTACTGTGCAAACAAATTTGGATCCTTAAATCTGCTAGATCCAAAGGCCTGGATAAGAAGAAGAAGCACTTCAATAATGGAGGTTCAGTATTTTTTTCAACCTTTATAGCGCACAATATTCTTGCCCCCAATAGTTAAAAATAAGGAAAATTTGTGACAAACTACCTCTCATTTACAAGGTCTCGTAGGAAGTTACACTAATAATAGCCCATGGTTGCAAGACATTACCTATATATATATTTGGTATAAAAGGTCAATATTTCGGTGTTGACGTCATGTGCTATTCACATGAATTACAAATCCTCTCAAATTTTCACCTTCCCTTTCATCCACAATCTCTACTCCCAAATAGCTTTCATTAATTGCTAGAAAAGAGTGCTCCAACTTCTAATGAATATGTTTCAAATGAACCCAAGAGTGATTTTTAGATCAAGAGGGAGACCAGGGAGGATTAAAATAAGGTGGGTAAGATGTTCTTTTTAAAATATGTTTCACATGTATTACAATTCCCTCTCAAATTTTCACCTTCCCTTTCCTCCACAGTCCCTACTCCCAAATAGCTTTCATTAATTGCAGGAAAAGAGTGTTCTAACGAATATATTTCAAATGAACCCAAGATATATTAGTCATTATTATTTTATATTTTATGAGCCTCATCATAAGACTCAACATCTTGACTAGTATCGTGTATTATTATTTTTGTTGTTGTTGGAAAAGCTTGATATCTAGGAGAGTGAAGATGTTGGAACATTGCAAATAAAGTTATTTCTAGGAGAGTAAAGTGCATGTGGATGCTATTTCTATTTTTGTTGTTTCATGGATAGGTGTTAGAAACCTATGTTAAAGTTATGCTGGTAATGATTGCTAGCAACTGCATTGTTGGCTCGCGTGCTTGACTACTGTCGGGAAAAATGCTCCCTATATTTGTTCTCCTCTCCACACTACCAATGTCAAGAGGTTGATTTAACTAATTAAATCAAGAAATTTTGGCATTTCAGAGTCCGTCTGGTATCACTATAGTTTTTTTTTTTGTTTTTCAAAGTCGTATGATATGTGTCGCAAAAGGAATTAAAAAGTAGCCAAACCTATTAAAATCATTATAATTTTGAAAATTGACAAAAGAAAGTGCAAGCTATTTTTGCTTTTATATTAATCACGAATAAGAGGATAGGTTAAATAGCATGATTTCCTCTTTGATCCCATGGCAATAGTTCCAAAAATTATGGTCTTTATGAATCAAAATTTGGACTCAAGAGTGGTTACTAATCAGGTGAAGTGCGTCTTATTAGTCCTTAGACAACTGCCACTAGTTTTCTCTTGGTTACAAATATAGCTTTCCGCTTTGTATTAGTTGCAATATATTTCTTTGATATGCATTTTAAAGAAGAGATTAGAGAATATATACGAAGAAATCATTTAAAATAACTTCAACATCGATAATTTGTAGTTTAACTCTTGTTGGTGCTTAAAGTTATTTTAATTAATTGGTTTATTTACATTTTGTATTCCCTTTCTTAAAGCGCGTGCCAAAATGGTATGCTCCAATTATTATGGAGTGGAGTAATTACAATTTGTATAAATAGCCACTTAATTATTTGACCACTTAGTTAAAGAATTATTAATTTAAAGTGAAATCACATAAAACTAATTAATTATGCCATACTATTAATTTAGAGAGTCTAAGCATGATTCAATTCATCTGAAAATTATCATAGTAGAATGTGATAACATTTCAAATAAAATCCTTTATTAAATAATGTGGGGAAGCGTCAACACAACTATATACAAATTTACAATGAAACAAAAAGGATTTTAAGACTAAAGAAACTTACTACGCCTTTGAATATGTTTTCTCTGAGTATTAGTTTGGGTAGAGTTTCCACTTGATTTAAAATTATGAAAAAATTTGCCACTTTATTAGAAAACATTAAATCATGCAAGTAAAGAAGAATTAAGAGAAGTATGTAAAATGTTAGGATAGGAGGAAGAGAGCAAGAGAATTCACATTTTAGAATGAAATGAATAGGGCTTATACAGTGAGAAGGATGTTGACAGAAAAAGAAATCATGTTGGTAACTAGCATGTCTCTACAATCAATCAATCAAAGCTTTATTTCCATAAGTGGGGTCGGCTACATGAACCAAAATGATTATTCCTGGGAGTCGTCCACAAAGATTTTCTTCTTCCACCCCCTATGATCGAGAGTCTCAATCTCCTGTAAATCCATTTGCTCCATATCTTTTCTAACTCTTTCCCACCAAGTCATTTTCGGTCTCCCTCTTCCTCATTTGTCATCTCCCTGATCCCACTCTTCCAATAATTGCACCGGTGCTCCTTGAGGTCTCTGTGTTACATGTCCAAACCAACGCAAAAGATTTTTTCATAGCTTGCTCGCAATATCAGCAATATCAACTTTCCTACGAATATCTTCATTTCTGATTCTATTTCGTAGTGTTCCCACACATCCATCTCAAGATCTGCATCTCTATAACTCTTTCCTTTTGAATGTGCTCCTTCTTAGAAGGCCTAACATTCTGTACCATAGAGCAGGATTGGCCTTATAGAAGTCCAGTAGAATTCCTTCTTCAACTTTAAGGGGATGCTTTGACCGCACAACACTCATGTGACCACTCTGACTTAATCCTTTGAGCCATATCTTGGTCAATATCTCCATTTTTTTGGATGATTGACCCAAGATATTTAAAGCACTTGCTCATGGCTAGATTTTTCCGAGTTAGCTTAAATTCTCTAGATTCCAACCCTTGTCTCCATTGCTCCAATTTGGCATTAACCATTTTAGTTTCATCCACCTATACAATATCACGTGCAAACAACATAAACCACGATATCTCATCTTGGATTGGCCTTGTCACTTCATCTATAACCAATGTAAAAAGGAAAGGGCTTAATGTCGACCCTTGATGTAATCCAATTGTTATAAGGATTTCCTTTGTTAATCCAACAAGACATCTTGACAAGTGAAGCGGAATTCGAAAACCATTTTGGTTTTTCAAAGAATGGTTTAAATTGAGTACGATTTTAACACAACAATCTGATTTTTTCGTGAAGTGAGTTTGTGTCATTAGTGATTATTGCCTTGAGAAAGGGGACTAAGGCCCTGTTCTTTTGGACGAAATTAATTTGAGCTGAATTGAGTTATGAATTTGTTTTAATTTAGCTGAACCGAAGGTGTAAATGTACTCAATAGGGGGGGGGGATTGAATTGATTACTTAGTGAAAGCAATGGTTAATTGAAATTCTTTTGCGTTGGGAGGAACCGGCTGGGCTATTTCCTAGTAGCAGAAACAAGTGAAAGAAAAATAATAAGGGAACACCAGATTTAACGAGTTTCGATCCAACTAAGGCCTACGTCCTTTTATCCTATGTATCTTATTAATTAACTCAGAAAAACAAAAAAATACACACACTCAATTTTCCTTCTCCAAAAATTAGTTCTCCCCACACTCAACTTTGAATGTGCAAATTCGCACTTGACCTCATAAGCACTTGTGTCTGTCCTTAAAAACGCTCACCAATCTCTAACCCCTCTGTTAGAGACGTACGATAAATATTTTGACTCTTAATTCACTTTGTGAAAAAGTACAAAGAGTAATATTAAGTTCTATGGTTATGTGTTTGTTCTCAAATGTATTACTCATACTTTTTTGTGTAAAAAAGCTCTCAATTATTTTTTCTCAATGATTTTTCTAGAGAGCAACGTCTTGAAGTATCATGAAGTTACATAGTCCAATATATAGTTAAACCTCCTAAGCCTAACGCCCTAACCCTAATATTTTCAGAAGATCTTGAGGGAATAAGATCTTTCATATTAGGTGGACATATCTTTGATTCTCGTAATTTTGGGATATTGTTGTGACTTGTGAATAAAAGATTTGCCCTTGGTTTTAGGAAACCTCACTATATTGGATGGTATTTCTTCAGCTGCTAAACCAATTTTCAAAATTATTCCTTTAAAAAGATTTTCAAGAAAATCTTTTTAAAACCTAATAGCATCAAAATTCGTCATTGTAAGTGGTTCATTGACTTGTTAGTTGTTACCCTAGTTGAGTAAGGTTGTGACTTATGAATATTGTAACAATTAGTTCTAATATTCCTAACTATACTTATTCACACATCAAAGCACTCTAAGTATACCAACAAGCACCATACACATAATCATTACATGAAGATGTAGAATATTCAAAATAAAGGTCCTAAATCCGCCTTCATACACTTCAAGACTTAAAAGCTTCCTTTGAATGTCTTTGAAAAGCTTCCAAACTTCAATTCTTGGAACAATTGTTTTTGTTGCACAATTAATAGAATTTAAGCATAGCAAAGTAAGAGTGCCTTTGTAGTACATTCGGGAAACAGTTCAAATGGTTCCAACAAGCATATTAGAACCTGCTCAAAAGACCCTTTGCTATATATGGCATGTTTGTTACATAAGTAGAAGACTTAGGGTGTGTTTGGTTATCAAAGGGGAAAGAGAATCACTTTAAGAATGGGAATGGGGGGGAATGGAAAGCAAAAGTGTTAGAATTAAAAGGTTGTTTGTTAAAAAAAAATACACCTCCACCACCCAAGTTCAAAAACAACCCCACTTCCTCCACCCCCAGCGAAACCACCCCCCCTCCCCCACCCCTTGCCGGCGCCACCCCCTCCACCATGGCAGCCTCCTCCCCTCCCCCACCCCTCAAAACCCTAACCCTAACCCTAACCACCTAAATACCCAAATTAAAAAAACAACTCCCAACCACCTCCACCACCTCCAGCACCACCCCCAGCCGAACCGCCTCCCCCCGCCGCCCCTTCGCCACCCCCTCCCCACCACCCTACAGCCCCCAACCACCCCCCACGAACCAAAAACCCCCAAATTCGAAAACCTAGGGTTTTCGAATTTGGGGGTTTTTGGTTCGTGGGGGGTGGTTGGGGGCTGTAGGGTGGTGGGGAGGGGGTGGCGAAGGGGCGGCGGGGGGAGGCGGTTCGGCTGGGGGTGGTGCTGGAGGTGGTGGAGGTGGTTGGGAGTTGTTTTAGGGATTTGGGTATTTGGGTGGTTAGGGTTAGTAGGGTGGGGCTGAGTGGTTGGGTTCGTGGGTGTGGGTGGGGGTGGGGCTGGGGTGGCAGTGGGTGTGGGTGTGGGTGGGGGTGGGGGTGGTGGTGGGTGAGTGGGCCGTGGGTGTGGGTGTGGGTGGGGGTGGGGTGGCAGTGGGGCGGGTGGGGGTGGTGGTGGGTGAGTGGGTGGGGGTAGGGCTGGGTGGGGGTGGGGTGGTTGGGTGGTGGTTAGGTGAAGGGTGGGGAAAGGGAATGCAAAAGATAGGGGGGGAGGAGGGTTTAGAAAAGTGTTAGATTGGGGGAATGGGAATGGTAAAAGTGGTCTAACAAACACAATCAAAGGGAATGGGGGCAGTTGATTCCCATTCCCTTTGGTTATTACCCCCAACCAAACACACCCTTATTATAATAGTTTTCACTAGGAAGCAATTAGTATCTCATCTGGTTCCTACCAACCGCATAACACCTGCAGTAAAACTGTTTCTTGTCAGTGTTTGTCATCATACAAAACTCGAAAGGATTCAACAAGAACTAAACTGAATTAAACCAAATCTTAGACTCAACAAGACCTGAAGAGAATCGAACTGAACTGAATTTATCTAAAATGAACTGAACCGAAATTTCAGAAATTAAGTCCAAAAGAATAGGGCCTAAATTAGGTATATGGTTACTAGGTCATATCTTAGAGAGGCTGTGAGGGCATATTTGTCAACTAAGGCAATTTTTTAATTGGTGTGGTTGTGAAATTTGCTGTTATATATATATATATATAGGATTGAGTTCCGGTGAGAAATTTCTTATGGTGAGAAATGTGAGAAGAGATAGATACATCAATTATAACCTAGAGGTACATTGAGCACCAACTATAGGTACATTCACCATACACTATAAATACATTGAGTAAAAATACATTGACTTTATACCATATATACATTGACTTCAAACTATCAAAGGAATAAGGAGGGAAAATTAAATTTAATCTTAGCCCTTCATTTGGTGATCAAAGGGTTGTGATTGCTTCTCACCCTTCTCACCAAAACTACATTTCTCACATGAGCCTACTTCTATATATATATATATAGGGTTGGGTTCCGGTGAGAAATTTTTTATCGTGAGAAATGTGAGAAGAGATAAATACATCAACTAATACTTAGAGGTACATTGACCACCAACTATAGGTACATTCAACATATATTAAAAATACATTGACTTTATGCCATAGATACATTGACTCTAAACTATAGAAGGAGTAAGAAGGAAAATTCAAATTTAATCTTAGCCCTTCATTTGTTGATTAAAGAGTTGAGGTTGCTTCTCACCCTTCTCACCAAAACTACATTTCTCACATGAGCCTACTTCTATATATATATATATATATATAGTGCTTTCATTACTCTACATACTATTATGGGTTTGGGCGTTGCATATTGAAAGAGGAAATTTTGTTTGTCAATATTACACATGATCCCATAGAAAAATAGGAACTTGACATTATGTTTTTAACTTGATTATGTACTTTGATTGGAGAATACAAATTGTCTCTGTTGAGGTCAAATGGCATCTGCATTAATTTGCACCAATAATACCTTGAAATTTTAATTCCTTTGTATCCTTAAATATGGATTTAATGGCTTCATAATTTTCATCTTCGTATCTGGTTCAGTTGTTCTAAATTCTTTCCAATTTGATGTGTGGTTTGCATGCTATTTTTTTTTGTAGGTGACAGGGTTTTCCATTGGCGGAAGAGTGGTGGATGGAAATGGTGCTGGAGTGGATGGTGCTCAAATTTTAGTAGATGGTCAAGAAAGATCTGTCACGGATGAAAATGGGTATTACAAGCTTGACCAGGTATCTTTATGATGTGAAGCAATAGTTGCATTTCATGTATTGAATTGGCCTTGCTACCTGAACTTTTAGAGCCTTTAGTGTAGAATCTCGAGGGTTCCATCTTTAATTGAATCAAATTTGTAATTTTGTATAGACAAGATTGTGCTGTAACAAATTAGTAAATCTTGTTGATAATATTGATGTGGTCAGGGGTGAGCATGAATCGGATATTTGATCCGAAATGCAGTTTTGGATCGGGTATAAGTTGGCTGAAATTTAGGATATCAAAATCTGATCCGAAAATATTTGAAATATTCGAAATTGGTTACATTAAGATGTCCAAACTCGATTTTTTTTTTCTTCAACATTTAGTTTGATATATGGATGTTCGAAATATCCGAATTTTTTTAAATTTTTTTATTTAAATTACCATTATTGTGGTTTCACTCCAATAGTCCAAAGATTATATGAAGTATCCGATATATGAATATTTGAAATATCCAAATTTTGAATTATTTTGAATTTCAAATATTTGGACACCCAAATATCCGAAATATAATCGGATATCTGAATATCCTGTTCAAGATTTTTCCGGATATATGTGATATTCAATAACTGAATTGGTATCTGATTTTTGTTTTTTCCAATCGGATTCTGATCAAAATGGATTTTCGAATCGAATATCCAAAAAATCGAATCGGATTCGAATCGTATTTTCGGCTAGTTTTTGCCCTAGACGTGCTTAGTCAATTTCTTTTAAATTCTTATCTTTTTTGTTGACATGACAACTTATGATGAACTAGTCAACTAGGTCATTCACTCATCTATCCAATTTGTAAATTATGGATGCCCAATTTCGGCCTTAACAATAATCTGTTGGGTTGCATCTAACAAATAGTACTGTGTAGTACAGTAGTACCTATTCGTGGTTATTTTCCTTCAGCATCATCAAATGTTGGCTTTCTTAGCTCGCAACAATTTTATATGTTATGAAATAGGATTTCTGCTATGATATTATAGCTGTGTTCTACTCATGCCAGTAAGGTAGTAGCGTAGTAGGTTTTCCACTGACCTGGCCACCTAAGCTTTATCAAGTTTGGAAGTATAATTCTTGTCCCTCCCTCTAATTAGTCCATTAGATGCTGTTTAATATTTAAATTTGGATGAGGAATTGAGGATTGCATCTTTACATTAATTGGAAAAAGTCTAGACGATGTTAAGGTGCAAGTGAAAGAAAAAGTGACAGATTATTAAAAAAAAGGAATTTTTGCTTATTCTTTTTCTTTCTCCAAGGATAGCTAATAGTACTGGGTCTTGGTGGAGGGCATGCAAGCTCATGCTTCATGTCTAGACTTGTTTCAGTAGTTTTAATCCCTAAAATTGTTATACTTTTTTTTCTGCTGCTTTGGCTTTTAATGCTGGACATCATGGTCATGCATCCAATTTCGTTTCGCTCTCATTCACAAACGTTGGTACTTCTTTCAGCTGACTTCTAACCGTTATGGAATAGAAGCTCGCAAAATGCATTACAAGTTTGAAACTATAAAGGATTTCTTGGTAAGCAGCTTGTAATCTTCATTTATATTAAATGGAGGATTTTTTTTTCTTTTACAGAAACATTGGTAAATGCGTTTACTGACTTTGTGATTACTTGTGTTTTTGACTAGGTTCTGCCCAATATGGCTTCTATTCCGGAAATCAAAGCATTGTTTTATGATGTTTGTGGCTTTGTTTGGATGGCTGATGCTGGCTACAAAGCTAAGGTATGTTCATATATATTAATATTATTGTCTTTTTGTAAGGATGTACCATATCTCAGTTGGTAAGAGCACAGTTTCCCAGGGTCGATATCCCGGGTTTGATCCTTACCCCGACAATTGTTGGGTCCCCCCCTCCCCTACTGCTCAAGGCCCTGTGATAGGGTCTTTGTGTGCATCTTTTTAGATGCCTAATGGCTAATGTTGTACTGTCATCTTCTTTCGTGCATTTACTTTTTTCTTTTTATGAACTGAGATTATGGATTGATGTTCAATTGGGATGATTGAAGTTAACAATATTAAAAATACAGAAAAGTGTGAATGACATGTAAGCTTTTGAAAGGCTTGATTCACTCCAATAGTCCAATATACCAGCTTTTGAGTAGCTTGTTCACTCCCAAAAACTAATGAGAAAACTCAACAATTTTTCCAATGTCTTCTCCATCTCCAATCTTCCCTATATTTTAGAAAACTATGCTTTATGAAACTAACTAGGTACTTCCTTAAGCTACCAATATCATAGTACCTTATTTGTGTGTTATCGTAGTACCTTTCTGACTAATATCAAACCATAGCAGGATGCCTAATGTCTATTAGAATTTTTATAATTAACCGTGACAATTTAATCATCTCTACTGTAGCCTGTCTTCATAAGTCAGCTTGTGTTGTTTTCTTCTTTTGATGATGCATGTAAAAACATGGAAATATCAATATTCCTGTTAGCTTAAAGCGTTCTATTTCATTTGCTTGCCAACATGGCCTATTCTTGAATGGTTGCTCTAATTTACTAATCATATTTAAAAAAAAAATTTAACAAACTTATTGAAAAAATCAAGCGTTTCACTATTTGTTGTGCCTTCATTTCTACGTAGACTATATACCTTTAGGCCTAACACTTAAAAGGCAATTTATGTGACTGGTACTGGCCAGACAGGCTTATACTATGCCACCAGTGGCAGTGTGGCACCTGTTATGGGCTTCACTTATGCAAGGATATGTAAGGGTAATATAAGGTATGCAAACTAATTCTGACTTAGGCCATCATATTGGAATTGACAAAGTCAATTACCTCTTGCTTGAGAAGGCATAGCATATGGAAGTAGGAGTTGTTACAAATTTAAGAATTGGTAATAGATATGGAAGATGTTATGTATGGACGAACTAACCTCTTGATTCTAGAGTGCAATTTGCTTGTTTATTAATACAATCTGTCAATCTTCATGGTGCTGGTTGTTTTGTATGAAATATCAGAGCTCCTACGTCCTTCACAGCATATCCTGTACTGCTAAGAGTATATGTTGGAAGCCATTACAAGTCCGCTACTACTAAATTCTAAGAGTTCAAAATAGCTGATTCTACTTATCGTTTACGTTTTTCCCTTTGGGATCTAGGTAGCTTTAACCCATGGACCCGAGAATGTTAAACCTCAAGTGAGACAGGCGGATGCAAATGGAAATTTCTGTTTTCAGGTATGCTTAAAATAATTGCACTTGCTTGACCTTTATTTCCAGCATTTCCTTCCTAGATAATTAGAGTGTTCATGTTGAGATGTCCATATGGTTTGCAAATACTGGTTGCCACTTGCCAGTGATCTGAATTTTTGCACGAACCAGTTTATGGCTAGTTATGTTGGTTAAAATTGCTTGTTTTCCTTCTCTATTAAGTGGGATGGTTTACATCCAATGCCTTTTTGATAGAAAATGGGTGCCATAACTCTCCTTGAGTCCACTTGGGATTTATGTGTTGAGTTTTGTTTGAAATTACGGAATAAGTGGCCTGCATTTGTTTAATAACAGGGCATATTTCTTATTATTTGAGCCTGAAAGGAAATGTACATTTGTATTTGATCAAACAGGTTGTGGTGGAGGCTAGCTATATTGTACATTGTAGTTGTGAAGTTTTTTATATATATGGAAAATGATAAATACAACCCTTAGGGACTGTGGCTGTATATAAGATGCCAAAAGTGGACATATTAAATAAAAACAAGCATCGAGGCGTGATTTTGGCATGCATTCAATTTTTTTTTGCCCTCTTAAATGCTTATGTACAACCCTTTCTTTAGGGCTGTATAGGATTCGGTTTTGGTGAAAAGAATCCGGATACATTGCGTATGAACTATAAGTATGTAGAATATGAATATTGAATATAATATATTGAGTGTAAACCACATTGTTTTAGGTATAAACATCATATTTGCTATATTTTTCTAACAAGATGAATAGTAGGCAAGCGAGGGAAACTAACCATGACAGAATTTCACTGCCCCCCCCCCCCCCCGCGCGCGAATTTGATGAAATAACTTGGGGATGCCCTTTCTCATATGCTTATTTTTATTTTTTTGAAAGAAAAATGCACAAACAATTTTTGGAGCTAGGCTATATTTTGTTCAATGGATAATTTGCTTATCTAAACTTATTTTTTCTCATCTAATATTAACTTATCATTTAAAAATCTGATGTGAATTTTATTACTGGAATTGACTAAACTTTCACATTATATGTACACTAATTTACAAGGAAAAAATATACCTATAATCTATGTTACTCGGACTTTTCCGGAACCTGGAAGTATGGGACAAGGATATATGTCCAAGTATCAGACACGGCAATTTTATGAAAAATATGAATGTTTTTGATTCAAAATGAAGTGTCCAAGTGTCATACCAATGTCCAAGGATCGAGTGTCCGACACTGGTACTTGGGTTGAAACAAAGAGTCTAGATAACATAGCCTATAATATCTTATTATATTTGTTTTAATGTGTACTTTCCAAATATATAATTTTCATAATAATGTTTATTAAGTAATTAAAGATATTTAGCTTAAGAAATGCTTTTTTTGGTCGGTAAGCAAGGCTTTCATTAAAAGAAAAGAACCAACCCACAAGTACACCAAGTTCTTAACTAGAGCAAAGGCATGAAGCATGTATTGATGTATAGAAAGAAAAGGAGAAAAAGTGGGTTCATTCAATCTAATGTAAATGTAATTTGTTGTTTATACATGGGATACATGTGGCTTGCACTTGATGTATTTATAGCTTACATTTGATGTAGCCAAATCGTGCTCACATTCTCATCGTAAGTACCCTTCTCATATGAGCCCTATCTAGCTAGCTGCTAGTGCAAAAAAATGCTGTAACTGGGTATGAGATATTTTGCTCACTGCATTGTGTTTTGGTGATCTTTTCTCTCTGTTTTAGTTTTGCTGCTAAAATGTCTGTAATGATGTTGATGGCAGTCTTTCTATGGATTTTTTTTCTTTCTTTCTGTAATTTAATGCTTTGCTCCTTTTGGTTTATCATTGTTGCTATTTGGAGAATTTTCTTTTTACGTAATTATATTTTATATTATCATCTATGAAATAAATTCTGCCAAAATGTGGCAATTCTCTGCTACTTAACTTAATTAAATGTGCTTTTGCACTTTATGCGAGCACTCATTTCTCTCACTTCTACATTATCTAGGTTCCACCAGGTGATTATCGTCTGTCTGCCTTGGCATCCACACCTGAGAATGCTCCAGAACTCGTGTTTTTGCCTCCGTACACTGATGTCAGTGTTAGAAGTCCACTACTGAATATTGAATTTTCTCAGGTACTTCATGTTGGTTAATTCTTCATAGCTTTGCTGTTTTTGTATGATGTCTTTCCTTCCAATTATACATCCCAACATTTGAGATTTTGTTGTGAGTTGGTCCCTAAGTTTTAATTCATCCTTCACCAATTCAACTTCTGCTTTGAGTTCATGTTTCATCTAAAGCAACCCTGCATTTTGAAGTAATATAAAATTTCTACTGTCAATCCCTGATATATGTATGTCAGGCACAAGTAAATGTTCATGGAGAGGTTGTGTGCAAGGAGAAATGTGGCTCATCTATTTCCATCTCACTTGTGAGATTGGGTGTGAAAAGTAAGAAGGAGAGGATGATCAGGTTGACTGACGAGCATAATAAATTCACATTTTCGAACGTCTTTCCTGGAAAGTACAGGCTTGAGGTAGAGTATATGTATAGTCTATCTATCATTCTTATGTTTGTAGCTTCTACCTTTTTAAAAAAAAAATATCTTGCATGTTGTTGGATGAGATTTAGTGTTATTGTATAATGTGAACATACCTCTTTATGCTACAGTGATCAACATGTCTTTTGCTTTTAGTTTGTTTGGCGGGACACCAAAGGATTCAAACCAGGGTTTGATGATAATATAAAGCTATTCTCTCGATATATATGCTCCCTGTGCTTGAATTATTTAAGATTTTCAATCACCTCATTGGGAGAAACTTAGCACAAGCTAAGGTATTATAGCTAGGTGAAAATGCATATCTAAGTTATCTAACTGACAAATTATTCTGGGAGAGATGGTTTTGCCAACTCTTAAATGGGCTTTGTTTCCAGCAAAGCATTTTTGAGTTAAGTTGTGGTTTGTATCAAGGTTGATTACTTGATACAAATTGTTCAATCAGATATGTAACCTTTGTCTCCAATTACCATCATCCTAAGACATATTTATATTCGTGAGTGCTCCTAAACAATATTTCTAGGTAGATGGGATGGGTTGCTTTCCTTGGGCCAGACATATAGTGGCCCTTGGTTGCAAAGGTGACACCATGTGCATTCTAAGACCATGTTCTTTTTGAATTTTTTTTGCAGTTCAAGTCACATCAAGTCCATTTAGTTCAATTATTAATCTTGTTATTATAATTATTATTGTATCATTATGATTAATACTGTATTGTTGCTGTTATCATTTCTATTATACTCCCTCCGTCCCAAATTATAATCAACATTAGGTAAAAAAAGCTCACATTTTTTAATCAAATGTTGCTTATAATTTGAAATTGAGGGAGTAATTATCATTATATTATAAATATAACTATTGTTGTTGTAATTTTTTATTTTTGTCAATTTATCATTTTCTAAACTATATTGATTAATTTCAAATTAATTTAGTTTGATCAGATTTATTCACTTCAAAGCAACAGGGCTGAAAAGTAGTTATTATATTGCTTTGAAATGAGATTTTCATGGTAATTTTATTTTGATATTCTTGTGCCATATTATTTTCATTCTACACAACCGTGCATTGCTTTGCCATAAACCCCATGAAATTGGTTCATTTTAGATTTTTAGTCATGGCTTATTTCTACTTCTGTTGTGCATTGCTAAGACCTAATTAAATATGTACTATTAACTTTTTTATATGAAAAAAAATCCTGATTGTGATAATTCGACCCATATGTGCTTTAGTTGTTAACTTAATCAGGTTTCTGTCTTTTTGTTTCTCCTCCATTCACTAGGCTAAGTATGCTCCTGCTGATACTACCTTAGAGGAAGATAGATGGTGTTGGGAGCAAAGTTCTGTTGATGTTGATGTTGGCACCGAGGATATTGAAGGGATATTGTTTTCTCAGAAAGGTTTCTGGGTTAATATCACTTCATCGCATGAGGTAGATGCTCGCATGATTCAACCAGCTGGAGAACCCCTACTTTTGAAAATAAAGGTGGTTTGCTGAGCACACTTTGTTGAAGTTTATATGCCTACATTAAATGATCATTGGCTTTCTGTTACCTAATAATTAATTTTCTGCTACAGAAAGGATTGCAGCGCTTGTGTTTGGAATCTCCTGGAATTAATATATTGGAGTTTGTCAACCCTTGCATTTTCTTTGGGAGCTCTTCCATCAACATCGACACAGCAAATCTGATGGTATGATACTGAGTTTACTTTTTTTTTTATTTATTAAAGTGACATGTCTCCATTCTGGTCAATATCTGCATGTGCTCATTTTTTTTGAAATACTTTGCTTGTAGCCTGTTTATTTGAAAGGAGAGAAGTATCTTGTGAAAGGATATATAAATGTTGATCGCGCCCCAGCTGCATCATATGATCTTCCAGAGAGCATTATTCTTGATGTCTTTGACGATGATAATAATTTTGCCGATGGGACAATTGCCAGAATTCTACCTGATCAAAATGATGAAACAAATGTTGCTGTGTATGAATATTCTATGTGGGTAAGCCATGGGCAGAAAATCACTTTTATTCCAAGTGATCCAAGGTAATGTTCCCATTCTGATATATATGTAGGTTTGACATGAAATTGTTTGTTGGTATGTTCAAAGTAGATTGGGATATGTCCTTCCTAAACTAAATGTCTTGCTGTGCTGGCTCCCTAAAGTATTTTTTTTTGTTAAAGAAGTTTTCTTTGACGATAGGTGGTTAATTATTTGGTACTTCCCAATTTCCAAGCTGAAAGTGAATGCTGTTTTTAGATAGAGATATTATTTTTAATTCTTGATATTATCATGGTCACTAATTTCAATGTCTGCAAATTAGCTCACCACTAGGTCTTGCAAGTATAAATGTAGCTTGTGTTTCTAATTCTTAATTGTTGTACTAGTGTCTCCTATGTCACTTAGCTCGGATAAAATGTCTACTCAGATTCCCGTGTACAATTGTTGGACTTTGCCAACTTTTGTAGAAAAAGTCAATCTTTTGGTTTAAAATGAAGTTTCCAAGTGTCATTTCGTGCCTGACATATTGCAAGGCAAGATGTGAATATGTGATATATAAAGTAAATGAAGGTGTCAAAGTAAATATTGAATGCTAAAGAGATCACTTTCCAAGTTTCCAAGTTTTTATGTTAAAGAGATCACTTGCCTCAGTTTTGACGCAATGCATTATTCTTACAACACCGACAGCATTCATGCAGTCCTTAGGTTGGAGTTTTGGCCTTGTTTTATGTGAGGAATGTGTGGTGTGGATTTTGTTGGATTTTATTGCCTATTCTTAATTTAACTTGTATCATGGTCATAATCTTCAATTCAATGTGAGTTAACATAATGTTTAGGATTTGTTGCGTGCAACAATGAAACACAATTTATATCACTTAAATCTTCAATTGCGTTTCGGGAAAAAAAATGAATGGTTGATTTTCAGAAAAGTTGTCTTCTGAGGAACCAAACAAAATCTCATGTTTACCACCTTTTATTTGCTAAAATTTTATTGTTTACCACCAACAAATGAAATTTGTGCAAAGAATCGTTTTGTAGGTCCTTATTTTTGCTTAAACACTAAGTTTGGAATCTTAATTTTGTAGTTTAACTCATGTTAATCTCTTTTTTCTATGCCAATGTGTAAAAATTTTCCATTTAAATGTTTTACAGGCCTTAAATTGTACATACAAACTTCTAGTTTTTTTAGTTGGATCTAATTTAAATTAATATTGAGCTCAAAACAAAAATCAATCCATTAATTTAGGGAAATTGACTACTAACATGACCCCACAAACTAGAATATTCAACTTATTTTCTAGTGTGGTGGTAAATTATACTGTAATAAAGTTTTGAAAAAAAAAGGTGGTGAATTATACAAAAAAAAAAGGTGGTAATTTGAAAAAAGTGAGATACAATTACATTACTACTAATTACTAAGGAAAGTTATTACAATTTCTTTGTACTCCGGAGTACTTTTTTATTTTAAATTTCATGTGGTAGCCAAAATTGCCCCTCTGGTTTTGGAATTACCTGTGTTACCCCTGATGTTTAGATTATTACTTATTAGCTAAAATACCATTAATAATGAAATAAAAAAAAGAAATAATGTGATTATTATCATGTATCATTATAAACTAGCCTTCTATGCACGCTTTGCGTGCCATGAACTATATCAATATGGATGTCTATTTATATAGAATTTTAAAATATGAATTTTGGTATTTTTGTTTTATTTTTTCGAATTTTATATTTTGTACTATTTTCATTTAAAAAAGTTCAAAAATGGTAATAACTTTCCTTAATAATTAGGAGTGATATAAATTGAGATTTTAGAAAGTTTTGAGGGGACACCATGGCTCCCCCCTTGGCTTATATAATAGAAATACATGTATTTGGTTTAAAATTTGGATAAAAATTATCTTAATCATTGAGGATTTATAACTTATTACTTGTATTTTTGTACTGCATTTTATCTCTAAAAACCCTCAGGCATTTTCAAGACCATAGGGGCAATTTAGCTATTTTGCTTATTTTTAATTGCATATCTCTTATCAAATCTTGTGTTTGCGCTACTAATTTAGTTGCCTGGTGTTCAGTGTTAACTACATTAATTATTAATTATCAAATAATTCTTTTCATACATTTTCAAATCTTAAGTCACACGCCTTATAAAAACATAAATTATGTTTTCTGTTTTTGCATTTGAAATTTTATTACGAAAAGTAAGATTAATGCAAAAATTATATACGTAATAAGTTGAACTGAACGGAACTAAACTGAGCCGAGCTTAATGGACCTGAACTTAATGGACCTAAGCTGACACTGGACTGAAATTAAGTCCAAAGAAACAGGTCCTATGTCAGTACTACTAAGGAATGTTTTTACAATATTTTTTTATACTTTTATTTTTTTTTAAAGAAAATATTACAAATTGTATAATTAAAAAATTAAAATAAAACACTACAGTGGTATTTTTTGAATCCTACAAATAGACATCCATATTGTTATAGTTTCTCATATAATTTGTTTTACTTTTTTCATTATTGTAGAAATTTGATAGGTGACAATAATCAAAATATAGTGGATGATTTTTTTCTTTTGTTCATTATTGTGGGTGAAAAAGATAGTTTTTGTTCATTATGTGGAAATTTGATAGGTGAGAATAGAACCAATAGTAAATGCTTCTCTCTAATATGCACAAGTAATTTATTACTCATTTTCATTTGATATCTCTTTTTAATCTTGGGCTAATTAATTAGTTGCCTAAGGTTCTATTCTTTTCATAAATGTTCAACTATTTTAATATTTGAATCTTAATTTTTAAATTTAGGGGTGGATAAATAATCTTAATTCATAAATCTTTAAACAAAATAAAAATTGTTTTTCTTTTATTTTTACTTTTGAAATTTTATTCCGAAAAACTAGGATTATTGCAAAAATTTCTTACATTTTTCCTTTTTTTATTTTTTTTAATTATCACAAAATGGATGTGAACCTAGATGCAAAGTGCAAACCTTTATTTGTGTTTTTATTTTACTACTGAGTAATGGCTATGCTAAAAATCTCACAGCACGCATAATGTGCATGAAAAGCTTTGTATATATAAGTGAAGGGAAACCAAATTATGAGAGAGAATTTTATAATTTATATTCGTAGATAGCTTATTTTTAATTATTATTTACAAGTACATCAATTTTTTTCTATCGCAAAATGTAGGGGCGTAAATTGGATGGATTGGATTGGACTCGGCCAAGTCTAGATCCAGTCCGAAAAAAATTTGGACTTGAAAAATTGAGTTCGATCCTGATCCAAAAAGATCTCGAATCTGATCCAATCCAATCCGAATAAAATTGCTCAAATCCAAATCCAATCCGATCCAATCCAAATAACTAAAATTATAATAAAAATAAATACCATTGATAAATCGTAAATGAAAATCTTTTAAGGCTTTGAGCCTAGTTGTTCTGTGTATGATGTAAATTGGTTTGTTTGGAGCTTAATGATTACTCTTGCTTGCCAAATTTTTTAAAAAAAAAATCATAAATGAAAACCTTATTTATACATAAAAATACTCAAGTCTATAACTATTACTAAAACAGAAACTGCTGACATCATCATATGCCACATGTCACCTTCCCATTTAAAAAATTCCCTCCTAAATTTATTTGACTTTTTTTCTTCTTTTTCAAAACTTTCTCCCTATTTAATTTATTGGTTTAATTTTTTTCTCAATATTTTCTTTCCAAAGTTCTCTCACTATATTCATCAAAATTTAATACTTAGGTTGCATTTGATTCGTCTTAAATTTTCTGATTTGATCTGAACTTAACTTTTCTGATATGATCATATTGAATTTTTTTGATCTGATCTGACCTTACCTAAATATTTTCTGATCTGATCTGATTTTTTTGTAGTTATTTTTATAATTATAACTTTTCTAATCTGATATAAATTTTCTGATCCGGGCTTATATGGTGTGAATTTTTCTTATCTGATTTGAACTTTTCTAAAATAAGAACTATAATGGTTACATAAATTGAATCAAACGCACCATTATTTGTGTTTAAATATAAATATTTGTTTTTAGTTAAAGCTTATTTATAACACTATTCAATCTTTACTAAAATTTTCATAACTTAAAGTTTTTGCACTAATTTTTGTAAATGCATTTTTATAACATAATTACAAAATTTAAATTATATAAATGTAATATAGAAATATAATATTTTTGTTAAGATTGTCATTTACATGTGTAACCTTGCTACAGAATAAAATAGAAATTGCTAACAACAATAATATATATCCCTCTATACATAAGGACATTGTTTGTTCTTTTTTTTTTTTTGTCAAAATTAAAATAGGATAAATAAAAACACAATTACTCTATAATTTTAGAACTAACCATAACAATATTGCACTCAATTACAAATTCACATTTCTTTATTCTTAACAAAAAAACCATAGAATAAGAATTGAAAAAATATATACTACCTCCGTTCCAAAAAAAACGCAACAAACCATTTTACACGCATTTTAAGGAAGTGATTTAAGGGTGTAAATGAGCAAATTAATCAAAATAATTTTAACACAAGTAAGAATGATATTATAGGTTACTTGTCTTAAAATTACATATATTAATTTGATCGTTTAGACCTTTAAATCTCTTCCTTAAAATGCGTGCAAATAAGTTTGTTGCGTTTTTTTTGGAACGGAGGAAGTATATAAATGTCGTACACGCACAGTGTGCATCAAAAGCTAGTGTTCATGTGATTGAGGCATTCGGTTTGGATTAGTTGTCATTTGCCTATATTCTTCCCTTTTCTGTTTCTATAATTTTGCTTACTTAAGCTCATTCTGTTTCTGAGTTTAGTTTATGCATTCTTTAGCAGAACCTTGACTTCAACCACAGTTCCAAGCACAAATGCATCAAAGAAGATTTTGTTCTATCCCAGACAATATCAGGTGATTTGGTTTGTTTTGTCTGAGTTTTCGGTGTCATAGCTTTTCTATTCTAATCCACCTATCCTCTTTAGATCTCAGTGACACATGATGGCTGCCAAGACTCGATTCCTTCATTTACTGGTCGCTTGGGCCTCTATATTGAAGGGTCTGTATCTCCCTCAATTTCTGGTGTAAATATCAGGATTGTGGCTGCTGGAGACAGCCATAATGCTCCTCTTACGAAAGGTCAATTAGCTCTTGAAACTTCAACAGGGGCTGATGGTCTCTTTGTAGGTGGCCCTTTATATGATGACATAAGTTACACTATTGAAGCTTCTAAGGTTAGTTTTCCAGACATTTATAATTGTAACTGTGACTCCTACATAACAGAGTTAACACTCAATTTGCTGTAAAAGTATCTGTGACATGCTCTGTTCCATAGAAACAATTTCCTTATTTTGACTTGTGTCTGAGGCATTCAGTTTCTTTGATCTCGTGTGGTTGTAGTAGAAATGATAATTGCATATGCCACTTTTTTTTGTTGATAATGTTGCATATGACATAGCATATATAGTGTGATGGGAAGATGGTTTTTAATATTTCCCTTTTTTTTTTTTAATGAATGTCACTTGTTTTTGTTTCCCTTTTGAAAAATATCAACATTTACTGCTTCTTGACATGAATATTGAGATAGTAGTTTGATGAAGCTCTCCTTTCAGGTTTCCTTTCAGGAGGAATTCTAATGGGTCAACATTTAATTTATGATTTCTGGATAAATTATTCGTTATAGATTCCAGTGGTCAGTATGAGAACATTCTCAGCACATGTTTTAAGAGATTGTGAATGAGAAATAGAAGTACATTGGTTCTGAGATGTAGGTCTTAATTTTTTACTAAGGAGGAAGCTCAAGTATGAAACTAGAAGATGGTTTACATGGTTCTCAGTTTAAACTGGAAAATCTCATAGGGCACCATCTTTTTTTGACGGAATCACCAAATCATTATTGTTGTCGCTTCATCTCTCTGCCTCTGAGGAAAATGCTTTTATGTTTCTTGTTATGGACCACTTCTCCCTAACCACCTGTACCCTCTCAACCACAAGACAGCAGCAATGCACAATAATAATAACAGTAGGAATATTGCTAATAAATAAACAGAGAGAAAATTAGTAACTGATGTTGATATTAGTAACTGATGTAGCTTTCGAGTTGCCACACTAACTCCTTGAAGATGATTACAAAAGATAATAAAATAAAAGACACTTTTTCTCCATGATCCCCCTTTCATTCCCCTTAGGTCTATTTATACAGAAACCTGAAAAATAATCTAGAGTGTTCTAATATTCAAATTATAGTAAACTTCCTAAACTACCCTTAACCTACAAATATTAGTTCATTACATTTCTATTCTATCTGTATGATACATCATAATGAAATTCTGAAGATAAAAGTGACAATATTTTTTTTGCAAGTAATTGAGTAGCTTATTCAGTAATATGTGCTACCTAGTTGGTGATTCATAATGTGTTTCCTGTATCTTGCAGCCTGGTTATCATCTAAAAGCCATTGGGCCTCATTCCTTCTCCTGCCAGAAGCTTGGTCAAATTTCTGTGCGCTTGCAGTCTAAGGAAGTCAGTGGAGAGCCTTTTCCTTCAGCTTTGTTGTCACTGAGTGGTGACGATGGCTACAGGAACAACACCATAACAGGTGTTGGTGGACATTTCACTTTTGAGAACTTATTCCCTGGCAGTTTTTATCTCCGTCCTTTGCTAAAGGTACTCCCTTGAAGCCTTTTGCTCTTAAAATTTTTATTTCAGGCAATAATATACTCCCTCCGTAACATATTACTAGCAACATTTTCTATTTTTGGATGTAACATAATATTAGCAACATTTTTTTCCTAATTTCATTCTATTCTATTTTTGGTAACAAAAAATAACAAATTTACATTATTGCCCTTATTCATAATAATTAACACATGCAATACTAACACAAGTAGGCCCCACATTTCCCCCCCACCTTTTTTTATCTACTTTTCTCTCTCTTTTTATCATTATTATACCACTTAATATCACAATTACCTTATTTCAACTAGGAGTCCGTGCTAGTTCGATTGTTGCTAGTAATTCTTTACAGAGGGAGTACATCATTTTAATCTTATGAGTAGTCCCTATAGAATTTACATAACTTGGATCAAAAGATTTGGATGTTCAGTTAAGGATCAAGATTTGGTTCTTTGAATAATGTTTTCTGTTTTTCATGTTCTCATCTTGATTGAGGTGTATTTCCAATATAGCATATTTGAAGTTACACAGGGTTTATTGTGATTGAAAATTCCTCTGGTATAATTACTTGCTCAGGACTTCATCTCAGATTCAGAGAATGTTTTCTTAATTACTGTTTCTGAAATTTCATTTGATGTGGGCTGGGGGTCTTTGAGATTGCCAGAGGTCTGCGCTTGAACACCACCCAGCCTTCATAGGAAATGCTCCACTACTGTCGGTGTTTTTGTTATTAGTTAATTGCATTTTGACTGTCGCAGCACTTTGTTGACTTGAGACATTTCTTGTGTAAATTTCTGCCTCGATTTACTGAAGAATACTTTACGTGCAGGAATATGCTTTCTCTCCTCGTGCACAGCCAATTGAACTTGGATCTGGGGAAGCTAAAGAAGTTTCCTTTGAAGCCACTCGTGTTGCTTACAGGTTTGATGATGTCTTTGATGTATTTGCAGTTTAAATGCTCCCTTCGTATCAAAATGTTCCTCCCATTTTACTTTGACTTGTTTGCCAATACAAAATTTTAACATTTACTATATTTCATTTAAAAAAATTGTAAAAATTATAGAAATTAGATATTCTTATAGTACTATTTGAAATGAATCAAACAAGACTGCACATGAGTATATTATTTGTTATATATATATTAGGAAGAATTTTAAAGATTCTATCCTCTTATGAATAGTGTTAAAATTCCAAAAGAGAAGGACAAAAAGATACGGAGGGAGTATATTTTATGTAGTTATGTTTTTCTTTCGCTGACGCAGAGGGTTTACCTTATTTATAATACTTCCTCCGTTTCTTTTTATTTGCAACAATATATGTTTTTGGAATCTCATATTATTTGCAACAAATCTTTTCTTTCTATATCTCACCTCATCACATACCCCATTTTCTCTTTCTATTCCTTTTACCCTCACAATTAAATTTTACCTAGGAGTCCGTGCAAAGCCAATTGTTGCAAATAAATTGAATCAGAGGAAGTACATCGCGTTCCAGTCTTTATGGAATATAAAATCTCATTGTTAATTGTGCTAATGATTGCAAAACCAATGCTGGTTCGATTCATTAAGTTGATGTCATTTAGATACAAGTCAATTAAATGTGTTGCAGAACTGGGTAATCATTGGAGACTGAATAATGTATGAGCTGGAGGAATAAAAGAGCTTAGATAGACTGTGAAAACTTCTGAAATACAAATGCTTTATATGCTGCATGATAGGTGGAAACACAGAAAACTAGGGCGTCCTTTGTTCTAGAAGGACAGAATTGCATAGTCTTAAAATTCTTCGATAATGGTTGATTCAAGACTGGTCTTTTCATCCCTGTCTTTAGTTTATTTATTTTTTATTTTTATGGTTGGGGTTAGTGACTGATCCTTATACAAGATATAACCTTGAAAAAACAAGTATTACCCATGCACAAGGCTCCTGCTGTAGCAGGGTTTAAAGTACTGTTTTTAAGGTTCAACTTGTGGCCTAGCGGATAGCAATTTGACAATTGGCCATCACACCATATATGACCTTGCAAGCTATTATGAGGTTGTCTTCCCAATCTGCAGGAAGATGGGGTGGGTCTGTATCATACTTTCTTGTACTGATTAAATTTTATTTTGCTCCACTTAGTAAGTATATCTCCTTGGATCTAAAAATTGTGCTTCCTACAGTGCCATGGGTGTGATTACTTTGTTGTCTGGTCAACCTAAGGAAGGAATTTCAATTGAGGCACGAGCTGAATCAAAAGGCTATTATGAGGAAACAACTACTGATTCATCTGGATTCTATCGATTACGAGGGCTTATCCCAGACACAACGTATATAGTCAAGGTAGCTAAAAAGAATGATCTATCTGGTGCTGGAATTGAGCGTGCGTCACCAGACTCTATAGATGTGAAGGTAAATTACTATGCAGATTCCTTCACTGTTATTGACTGTGCTCTTCTAAGTTAACATTTTGTCTTGTTGGCGACTTGGTGGCGGATCCAAGATACGAAAACATGGGTAATATAAAAATCGAAAGTCATTACATATAAAAAATTAAATGTTCATAAACATAATTTATATTTTTTTACTATAAATCTATAACTTTTTGCATAACTAGTTGAGATTTGTATAAAATGTTTTGATTTTATGCTAAGAACTTGAAGTTTTTGATGAAAAGTTATCTCGTCTGACGGTAAATAAATAATACTTGTATTTTATATGCCTTCCTAGTAGGTAATTAGTTGCGCAATAAACAAATACAAAGAAAATTCACCATTAATGTCACTATGTAAGAAATTACTCATTCAAAGTCAACAATTCATTCAATTTAACCAATCTATGCAATCATCAGAAAATATTATCAATTTAAGCAAATAGCAATCATCAGAGGCGAGTAGGGGATTACAACAATGACAAATTCAATTAGAGAGAGAGAGACTTAGAGAGGATGATATGGTGTCATAGTAGCGGCTGGTTGGTTGTTGGTAACAAATTTTGGTCATGGGAATATTTTTTAAGGTCTAAGTTAGTAAGGGAAACAACACAAACCGTCCCCATGGAAACATAATCTTATTCTCAAACTTGTATTTTTTTTCATATTTTTCATTACCATCTATTAACTTGGAAGGGTGTTATTGGATAAGAATGAAAATTTATGAAAAAAATTAGGTGATTTGGAGATAAACTAGTACCACCATGTGAATAAATATTGTATTTTCTTCCAAATCTATATGCAAATTATTCCCATTACTTTCGTTTATAACCAGGTACCAAAAACAGGACAATGCTACTGAGCACTTCCACCACTTTGTTGACGTTGGGCTATATGCTTCCATGATTAATTGGAATAATATGATCTTCCTCCATAGATTGATTTATATTTGTTCTTACATTTGTAACCTTCCACTTATAATTTTTTTTTTTTTTTTACTCATTTGGCTTTGTTGTTGAAACTGTATTTGCCCCTGACCTATTAAGAAGCCTTGAACACCACTATGCCTTATAGTCATATCCTATTCTAGCTATTGAAAATTATCTATTAATTCTCTACTCCCACTGTCATTCATGTAGTTTATCTGGTTTTTTCGTAGGTTGGTTCTGAGGACATTAAGGGTTTGGACTTTGTAGTTTTTGAAGAGCCTGAGATGAGCATTTTGAGTTGCCATGTCGAAGGTGAAAGAATTCCAGAGTTAGATTCACACCTTTGGGTGGAGGTTAAGTCAGTTAGTGAGCCATCGAAAGTCAAGGCTTCCTTCCCCTTGCCACTATCACGCTTCTTTCAAGTTAAAGACTTGCCCAAGGGTAAGCATCTGCTGCAGCTTCGATCTAGCCTTCCGCTAGGCACTCACAAATTTTCATCGGACGTTATTGAGGTTGACTTAGAGAAGCATAGACAAATTCATGTTGGTCCTCTCCGATACAGATTAGAGAAGGATATCCAAACACAGGTTGGTTTCATTTGTTATTTAATCCGACTCTTGAGACTGTTAAGTTGTAGATACATAATGGGCAACTTTTGTTCTTATTTATTTCTTTATAAATGACTTTTATTTTCCCCTCACAGGAATTAACAGCAGCCCCAGTTTTACCTCTTGTAGTCGGAGTTTTTGTTATTCTTCTTTTTATGAGTATGCCAAGGTAATACATTCACCTGGTATGGACTGGTAGCCAATCCAAATTTCTTCTCCAAGATTCTATCTTTAAAAAAATTTCTTTTCTCCTTTTACTGTACAGAATAAAGGATCTAGTCTCAGGAATAGCTTTGTCCGGATCCACTTCTACCGCAAAGAAAGAAGCAAAGAAGCCGGTTGTACGAAAGAAGACATTTTGAATACTCCTCTTTATCCTTTTGTTGTCCTTGAAAAGCAACTGCGCTATACACAAGAATGGTATCCTGATTTGATGAAGAGAAGACTGGATCAGGAAACAAGTTCATCAAAAGAATGAATTCAGAGAAGCACTCAGATACCTGAATCGGCCTCTATTAGCTGAAAACGACCCCAAGGAAAAATATTTTAACCTTGGACCCGCTAGATCAAAGAATTTTCTTTCAATAGAGCTAATTCTGTTATATTTGGTAGAATGTAGCCATTCTTTGTAACATAGTTCCTTGCAACGATTTTGCCAGCAAGAGACCATGTAGGTTAGGTGACATCGCGCCGTGATTGTAACCATAGTGTAATTGATGGCTTGAGTTATTGAGTTTGACAGAATAAACCAACCTTATTTCCCTCTATTCTAGCAAGTTAGCAAATAAAATGAATGCTGTTGCGATTTTGCAAATTTGCTCCTGTTTTGGTGTGTTCTTGTTATTTGCTTTCATTGGAGGCAGGATTTTTTTTTTATAAAAAATAAGATGAAAATTTGTGTACTTGCTTATTATTGAGTGTGAGAACTGAAGTGTGCCTGGTTTATGAAATATAACTTTTATTGATGAACAATATATTCATGAATTACGGAGTATAATTTGCTCTTGGTTTGTGAGATGACTGACAAGCCTCTAGGAGATTTGCATATTTCTTATGAAAGGCATTCTTCTATTATTTAACCTATCAGCCAATGTAACATTCATTCTCTGAGCTAATTGTATAATTGATTTTTGTTTGAAATCAGTTCTTATTTCTATTAAGTAATTTTTTTTTTTGTAAAATCTACTGGTAATTTTTCCTTGCTTTTTTTCTTTTTACAAATTCTTTCCCCAACTTATTTTTCCTTGCTTTTTTTTTTTCTTTTTACAAATTCTTTCTCCAATTTATTTTTGCTTGCTTTTTTTTTTCTTTTTACAAATTCTTTCTCCAATTTATTTTTGCTTGCTTTTTTTTTTTCTTTTTACAAATTCTTTTTCCAATTTATTCTTGCATTTTGACCTCACACTTATTATAATACATTATTCTTATTTTTTCACCTAAATAGTAAATGTACAAAACAGGGGTATTTTGTTTAAAATCTTAAGTATGGAATAAACTTTTATAGGATTATATATTTTGGGATGAAAATAAATACAATAATTTTTTTCTTATGCATAGTATGATAAACTTTTGCGCCTGGAAAGACATAAATGCCCTTACTAATTTTTTAATTGTCACTACCTTCTCTCTTCAAGTCTTTAATTGTTTATCTTACTTTACCAATTTTTTAATTGTTCATAAAATGCTTAGGAGTTCGTGCCATGAGAATTTTTGCGTTTTTTTTTTACGGGGGAAGTATTAGCATAGTAAAATACTAATAATCAAAATAAATTTCTACCTACTATAAAAAAATACTCTACCTAATAACATTTTGATTGAAAATTTGAAATATCCGTGCATGGGCCAAGACAGTTTCATATATAATATATATATACTCAACAAAGTCCAAAATTTGAAGGACAAAACCCAAAATATAGCGAATCTGACTTAAAATTTTCAACTTGAAGGACAAAAATCCAAAAAAAAACTTACCTAACAAAAAATAAAAATAAAAAATAAAAATAAAA
Organism: Salicornia ramosissima; assembly: GCA_951394345.1. Lineage (NCBI taxonomy): Eukaryota > Viridiplantae > Streptophyta > Magnoliopsida > Caryophyllales > Amaranthaceae > Salicornia > Salicornia ramosissima. Next base: position 10,753,474 of record OX596237.1, on the reverse strand, counting down.
AAATCTTTATTGTCTGAACTAACTAACCTAAACCAAAGACGGGTGGTAGAGCCCAACACAACAGTCAGCCACTCCTCTCTTGAGGTTGAGGTATTGACTCTTTCTCACCTCAATTCTTTTCTCTTCTCTCTCTCCTCTTATCTTCTTCTTCTTTTTCTTCTTTTCTCTGTGAAAAATTTCAATGGCTTCTTCTACACCTCCTCACTGCTCTATCACTGCATCTTCTACTCCCCATAAAACTCCTCATCCTTATCCTTCTCACAAAACCCTTCAACAACAACAACAGCCTCACAATCCTCGTCGTTTTACTTCCCAAAAAGTCTCTGCTTCTCCTGTTCCCTCCAATTCTCTCTCTAATAAGGGTCCCACCTTCCTTTCTCCTCTTCAAACCCCTAAAAAATCCCATCTTTCCCATGATTTTTCTGGCAAGAAATCAACCCGTTTTGTCTCTAAACTTCATTTTAATCGCCAACGATCAAACCTTCCTAATCGTCATTCACCCATTGCTGAGGATGTCCTGCATCAAGCTACTCAGTCTTCCATTGATGATCATCTTTTTGAGAATGTTTTGTTGGGTTCTGAAGGGAAGCTTTGTGGGTCCGAAGATTATTGTTTTTTACTTCGAGAGCTTGGAAATCGAGGGGAGTCTTCAAAAGCTGTTCTTTGCTATGAATTTGCTGTTCACAGGGAGAGGAAAGTTAGTGAAAGAGGTAAGTTGGCTAGTACTATGATTAGTGTTATGGGTAGATTGGGGAATGTTGATTCTGCTAGGTTTGTATTTGATAATGCTGTTAATGGGGGGTATGGTAATACTGTTTATACGTATTCTGCTTTAATTAGTGCTTATGGAAGAAGTGGGTTGTGCCAAGAGGCAATTGGGATTTTTGAGATGATGAAGACTCAAGGTTTGAAACCTAATTTGGTGTCTTATAATGCTGTTATTGATGCTTGTGCTAAAGCTGGGGTAAATTTTGAGGTTGTCGATGATATTTATGATGATATGTTGAACAATGGGGTTGCCCCGGATCGAATTACTTTTAATTCTATGCTTGCTGTTTGCAAATGTGGGTTGTGGAAAGAGGCTATGAGGTTGGTCACTGAAATGGGGGTTAGGGGGATTGATCAAGATGTGTTTACTTATAATACCTTGTTGGATGTGATTTGCAAAGTGGGAAAGATGGATTTGGCCTTTGATATTATGTCTGAAATGACTGCCAAGAATGTAATGCCTAATGTAGTTACTTATAGTACCGTGATCGATGGGTTTGCCAAAGCGGGGAGGTTGGAGGATGCTCTAGGTATGTTCGAGCAAATGAAGTGCTCGGGAATTTCTCTTGATAGAGTATGTTACAATGCCTTGTTGTCTATTTTACTAAAGCTAGGTAGGTTCAAAGATGCTCTCAACGTCTGCAAGGAAATGGAGAGTTGTGGCATTAGGAAGGATGTAGTGACTTACAATGCATTGTTAGGAGGGTTTGGTAAACAAGGCAAGTATGATGAAGCTAAACAAGTGTTTGAGCAGATGAAAAATGTGCGCGTTGTTCCTAATGTTCTCACTTACTCTACTCTAATTGATGTGTATTCTAAAGGAAGTTTATACCGGGAAGCTTTGGAGGTTTTTAGGGAGTTTAAGGAAGCTGGTTTGAAGGCTGATGTTGTTCTTTATAGTGGCCTTATCGATGCTTTGTGCAAAAATGGGCTAGTGAAATCAGCTGTGCTTTTGCTTGATGAGATGACAAAGGAAGGAATCCGACCAAATGTAGTCACATACAACACTATTATCGATGCATTTGGTCGATCAGCCAGAACAAATCACCTGGCTGATGGTGAAACATCCGTTGTATTGGCTTGTAATGCTGCTGCACACAATTTTAAAGGCAGTGAGCATAATATTGTCATGAAAATCTTTGGGCAGTTAGCAACTGAAAAGTCACTTAGTGCCAGGGACTTCAGTGAGAGCAGGCAGGAGCTCTTGTGTATATTAGGACTCTTCCGAAAGATGCATGAGCTTGAGATAAAGCCGAATGTGGTGACTTTTTCAGCTATATTAAATGCTTGCAGGTAGCTCTCTCTCCTTTAATTTTCATTTGGATTCGTCTACGCTTTCGTACAAGTGCTAAATTTTCAGTTGAATATGACTAAAGGGTTGAGTTGACATTCAATGGGTTGCATTGCAATTCAATGGTTTTAGTGGCTAGGCAACAATAATTTTTGTTTCTAAGTTGCTGGCGAACGATGATGTTAATAATTGCATAAATCTTTCAAAAAGAAAAACTCTTCGCTTCTCATTATATCTGAAGTATGAACATCTTTTATTATGAGTATATCTTGGTAATTTGGCATCATCCTTAAAAATCACTTTTCAGAAGGACGGACATATTGTAGCTGAAGAGATTTGAGGGTTGAACTATATGAAGTTATTTCCACTGTTGTAGATGATGAAGGAATTTCTTGGCGTACTTTTTTCAGCTTGTTATAAATTTTTGCTTCATTTTTGCCTTATTACAAAACCATTTTTGCTGTCATTGACCTTTAAATAGTATTCATAAGGCTGACCAAGTATTTGATTTATGATACATACAGCCGTTGTAATTCCTTGGAAGATGCTTCGATGTTATTGGAAGAACTCCACCTGTTTGATGATCGAGTCTATGGTGTTGCTCATGGACTGCTCACAGGATCTAGGGATACGGTTTGGCTTCAAGCAGTATCCTTGTTTGATGAAGTTAAGCACTTGGATACAGCAACTGCATCTGCCTTCTATAATGCTCTAACTGATGTGTTATGGCACTTTGGTCAAGTAAGTTAATTTCTTGCAATACATTTGGTTAAATTTTATTTTGAACTAGAAGAGTAAGGGAGGAAAATTGACATTTTAGATTTCTATAAACTACTGGCTGGATTTGGAGCAAAGGATGTTAACCTTTCTTTTGATGGACCTAAAATGGATGCTGTTATTTGAAATGAGGAGTTCATGTTATGTAGCTTGAGAAAAAAATACTCTTTATTGATCAGTCTTTCATTTTTGTATAAAACTGGTTTCTCCTGAGTCCTGATTGCATCCTCAGTCTTTCACTTATATTGATCAGCAAGCACATGAGCAACACAAGATTCTTCCTTTTGTCTCATTGTGAACCAAGTGCATCAATTTTGGATTTTCCAACCATGATCTTATATGCAAATGTCTGATCTTTTTACCCATTGATTCATCAGAGGCGGGGAGCCCAGTTAGTTGTGCTGGAAGGAAAAAACAGAAATGTTTGGGAAAATGTATGGTCCACATCTTGCTTGGATTTGCACCTGATGTCTTCTGGCGCTGCCAGGGCCATGGTACATGCTTGGTTGCTAAACATACACTCTGTTGTTTTAGAAGGACAGGAACTGCCGAAGCTTTTGAGGTACTAAATTAAATGCTTCGCAAAAGTGCTTTCTTTTCCGGTCTACGATCCTTGCCTTTGCCTGCATTTATCTAATTGAAAATTTACACAAACCACCTACGACTTTTTTCACCCACCCTGTTTAGTTTCTCAAAGGGTGGGAAAAAAGAACCGCATCCGCAAAAACACCCGAAAATGAAGAAATACGAAAGAGGGAACAAAATTAATAATAATGAATAGGAAAAGAAATTTGTTTAATTATCTACATTCCACAATAAATATTGATGTGAGAGTAGTTCAGCAATCTCATCTGGATGTGTACTTTGCCAAGACTGTTCACTTATGGATGGTTTTTCCACTCAGAATGTTATCAATGCATGAATTGTGTGATAATATAGTTAAACTTGTCAAATGGTAACCTTGTGAAGTACTTTTAAAGATGAATCTAGCTAGAGTAATATAGATTTGTAAATCAAGTTTTCTTATCAATGTGTTAATGGTAACTGCTGTCAACTTCAACCTTAACCCTCTTTTGGGAACCGAGGGTGTATCCCGTAATCCCATCAACAGTAGTTTATTGGGTTTTAACTAATGAAGTTTTTCTTTTTTTTAAAAAAAATAATAAAAATCCCCAGTATTCTGACGGGGTGGGGAAAGCACAGCAAAGTTGTTGGTGATGGAGCAGTGAAGCGAGCCATTGAGGGGCTGCTCAGTGGCATAGGGGCTCCGTTTCATTTGGCAGAGACCAATCTCGGGAGGTTCATATCACAAGGGCCAGCTGTCACAGCCTGGTTAAAAAAATCCGGGACCCTTCAGGTGCTGCTGCTTCAGGATGTTACAGTTCAACCTGAAAACTGCAGATTAGATCAAAGGCCTAACTTGGAGCCCCTTCCTTTGTAGCTAATAGAATCAGGACATCATGCATCCGCTTTTGCCAATCTGCATTTTGTGGTTCAACCAAAGTGGTCCTGCTCTATTGGTAAGAGCTTGGCTTTGTCTGTAAGAAGAATCACTAGGTTGACCTCCACTATGGACTCCCGGGGGCGGGATTACGTGTGATTGAGCCCTTGGGCCCTTGGACCAGGCCCATTACATTACATTACGTTAACCCCATAAAGATCTGCATTTGTGTTTATATCCTAATGTAAGTTATTTAGGGGTGGAGCTTATGCTTTTGATTGCTCATCCTCTCGGCTCAGCTGCATATGTGGGCATTTTTGTGCTGTTTAATTTTGCCCATTCATGTGAAAGCTCTATTTAGAAAGAGTGATTTTCTGGTGAAATGATTTTCGTCTTCGAAATCTGCAACTCCTTGGTTCACCAGCAGTATGACAGTCTTTGGCCTTCAGATTGTGGTCTGCAATTAGGTTTTTCAGAGACTGTTTTTGTATTGATAACACAACAAAAGGAGTAACTGTAATTGAATTAATATGGAAATATTTTTGTAAAGTGTAATTGTATACTGTTTTTTTCCAGTCAATGTTATAGTGTTAGAGGCTTTGTGATTCATTTTTGGTAAAGTGAAATGCTTTCACATTTTCATGTTCAGCAAAATAGGATGTTTTCAAACTAAGTAAAAAAAAAATGTATAATTTTCATGGGTCCAAATTTGATTACATAATAGCATTTGTTTTTATTTACTAAAATCTACAACCATATGTGAGAAATGCATAAAAGGTTAAACAATATAAGGGGAAAGAGTATTTGAGTAAGACAAATAGAAGAAGCTTTCTCCTACAGACCAAGAGGAACAGCCAAAGACAACAGCCAAAGACAAACTATAGAAACGAATACAATAAAATTAACTAAAAACAGAGAACAATTGTAGTAGAGTATTTCAATCACGGACCCGAGGGCTTTTCCCTCTTGTGATGTACTCCTTCTGTCCACAAATAAGTGATCCACTTTGATCAAAATTGGAGGGAGTACTTGGCATGAAGGCAATCCTTAGAAAGAGCATCATTTGTTCCCAAAACCAGAGCTTGAAAGTGTTGCATGCATAAGGTCCCGAGCCCAAACTGAAGATGCCAAGAGGCTAGCTCCCCACTTCAGCGTAGGTCCTTGGGCCTTCCTTGATCATCCTGGTCCTAATTCATTCGCATGCTTTTTTTTGCCGACACAAAAAGAAATTTTTTTTGTTGTGAATGAACAAGATATTGAGAAATTGAGTTCTTGCACCTGCAAGAGTACTTGTTGTCGCATCCGTGCAGTGATTCCCAATGATACATAAATCTTCCTGGTCCTCGCCCCCAAAACCAGGCAGTGGGAGATTGCTTAACTGTCGCACACTCATAGAAGCCCTCATAATGCCTGTCGTCATAAAAACTCTATTCCGTTGCAACCAAATACCACGTAGAATAGCCACAAAGAAAATATTGTCCTAATTTGGAGTGTCCTAGCACTCAAATCGGTGGCGTAACCCAGCAATCATCCAATCTCAAAAACCAACAGAATTGTCCAGGATCAGTTGTTGTGAAAGAGGACTTCTAATCATAACTCCATTTTCGAAAAAACATACGCCACCATCTCCGGGAAGTCTTCTTGGTCCTCAGCTCTACGGATTCCACAATGGGACTATGGGAGTCCACACATATACACTAAGACAAATAGACAAAGCAAGATAACCTATTGTATTTTGACTCAATCCTAGCTACAAATACTCGTTCCCCCCCAAATTATATGGAACATTTACCTAAAAAAATGCCCCTTATAATTTGGGATTTTTTAAACCAATTGTAACCGGTTCTAGTTCTAATATAAAGTAACATACTACCTTTGTGTTTTTTTTAGAGGTAACATATTAACTTTGGACATTATTTATCCAACAAACTTTGACTACTAATTGTTATTTATATATAAGGTAAAATATAGGCTCTTGAGATTTTGTTGAATTCGTTTTGGTACATACTATCCAAATATATATTTTTGATATTTTTACAATTATACAATTAAAGATATTGTTTGTTAAAGTTGTGCTTCGGTAAGTGTGCAAAGTCAATATGTTACATCTAGAAAAATGGAGTGAGTATATACTACATTATATATAATAATAATAATAATAATAATAATAACAATAATAATAATAATAATAATAATAATAATATGTTACATTGTGTTTCGACATTATGCTTTCCTTGCTTCACGATTGCAGTCTGTTGATCTACAGGCTAAGCTCTTACATTGTGTTGGTGTTGCTAGGTTCGGTCGTGCTTTTGAGGATGCACTGTGCTTGTATAATATGATTGTGGAGACTGACCTTTTGCGTAATCCTAGTGAGGTCGCTGACCCTAAACTCATGAAGAAATTGGCATATATATATTTCACTAAGGTTACTGCAGCTGCAGAGTCCACCTTCTCTTTATCTTCGCGTCAGTTTGCATTGTGGAAATCGCAGCAGGGAGACCACACATCTGCTTGGCTTCAAGCAGTCCCTATCTCGGGTCTTGGTCAGACGATGAATGCTAGGACTTACCGTTCTGTTCTATGCTATCGGCTAGGAGTTCCTTTGTTCTCAATTGTGGCGCCCTGCTCTACTTGCTCGAGGGTTTTTGAGGGGGATATTTTTGGAGACCATGCAGTGTTATGTCCTGGTATGGTGGGTATTAAGTATCGGCATAATGTTTTTCGGGATACTTTTCTTGATGTTTGCTATCGGTCTGGAATTTCAGCAAGGAAAGAGGTGGATATTGGTTTAATAGGGGGAAATGATGGAGCGCTGCGACCTGCCGACGTTTTACTATATGCCTGGGATCAAGGGCTTGATTTGTGCGTGGACTTGGTAGGGTCTTCTCCTTGAACTCATTCTGGGTTGGCTGACTTCGTTCCGGGTCGTGTTGTGAAGGGTGCAGCTCTTCGTAAGCGGGCTAAGTACGCAGATAGGTGTCGGGCATTGGGTTACGGGTTCCTTCCTTTCTCTTTCTGAACCTTAGGGGAATTGGAAGGAGATGTTGTTGCCTTGTTGAAGCGAATTCGGGTTTTCTCGCGGACTGCGGATGTTGGAGCACGTGCGGCTGCTCACATCTTCACAAGAATAGGTTTCTCTATAGCTAGGGGAGTGGGGGCCTAGATTGTATCTCGGCTTCCCACTAACTTCTTGTAAATCTGAACATTTTGTGTATTCTTTTCCCATAATAATAATAATAATAAGGGTGTGTCTGATATGATCTGAACTTTTTTAATAAGGGTGTGTTTGATCATCTAAGTGATATAAATTTAAACCGCATTTCAAAAAATTTAAAACGACAAAAATGCATCACGTGAGCTAAATTATCTACATATATACTATTAAAAAGACCTAAATACCCTCCTAGTGAACTAAACACGCACATAACACCTATATGTATCATAGCTTATTTCATTTAACGTTCGATAAAGGAAATGATTTTGGCACACCATATTTGATTTTGGCACCCCATTCTATAAGTAAAACTTGAAGAATTTTATTCTTAGAGAATTTTGTCACTATCATATTTTAAGGTGCCAAAACCATCTCCCCTTGTGAGGCTACTTGCCACCCTTTAATACCCTATATGAGCACATGTAACCTACTTCCTCCGTCCCTAAATATTTGCTACATTTTTTTTTTTTTATGTCCCTATAAGTTTGCTACATTTCCTTTTAAGGTAAATGGTCCCACACATATACTCTCTCTACTTTTTACTCCTACCCCACATAATATCTAACTATCTAATTGTTAAAAAAGTGAAATCCCCTTATGTAGCAAACATAAGGGGACAGAGGAAGTATATGGCTATATATAAATAGTGGAATTCACTACTATCAATAGAATGACAATAGATTTGATGTGATCCAAAAAAATCATATTTCTGTATGGGATGATCTGCAACAATTAATATTTTACCTTGCACATATATTCTCAATAATTGTTGCAGATAAAACAATACAAAGGGAGTAGAATACAATTTACTTGTCACTATATTTCTAATAACTCATTATCAATATATGGATGTCAATGGGGTTGGATTGGGCAGATGGTGTCCTCTCATCCTCATCTAATATTTTAATCCTCATCTTTATCCATATTCCCGCGATAGGTTCGAAATTCGTCCTCATCGCAACCCCGACAGGAATAGGGATTGGAGAGACGACCTTGCCCCATACCTAAAGGACACTCATTGTGCACTATGTCCTCCATTTCTTATAGGGAAATTTCCAGTGGTATACCCGAGCTTTTTCGAAATCCCACTGGTATACCCGAGTTTATTTTAATCCCAGTGGTATACCTAAAATTACGTCTAATTCCCATCCGTTACATTTAAAAGGTATATTCCGTTAAATGTATTGGAATATACCTATTTTAAGGTTAGATTTAACTTTGGTTAACAATTTTTTTAATTTTTTTTTTAAAAAAAATAAAAATTAAACCAAGTAATATATTAAATTAATGGGTTTTTGCAAAAAATGATCCGATTGCCCCCAATTTGCGTTTCTGATTTGCATCGATTTGCGCGCATTGATCTACGTGAAAAAAATAGTCCGCTCATGGTTTTACAGGTCATTTTTTTCCTTACGAGATCTGATTTTAGGTCGGATTTTGCAAAAAATTATTTGAATGCCCCCACTTTGCGTTCGCAATTCGCAACGTTTTGTGCGCATTGATCTACGTGAAAAAATAGTTCGCTGAAGGTTTTACGAGTCATTTTTACCCTTATGGGGTTCGATTTGAGGTCGGATTTTGCAAAAAATGATCCGGTTGTCCCCCAATTTGCGTTCCCGATTCGCCTCATTTTGCGCGCATTGATTTATGTGAAAAAAATAGTCCGCTTTAGGTTTTACGGGTCATTTTTATCCTTAAGGATTCCGATTTGAGGTCGGATTTTACAAAAAATGATCCGATTGCCCGCAATTTGTGGTTGTTTTTCCTTTATTTTTTTTTTTTTTTTTTCAATTTACTAACCATGGTTAGTGTTTTTAACAATTTTTAAACAAAAAGGTTACTTTTGGGAATTATGTTTAACATTAGGTACACCTCTGGGATTAAAAAAAACTCGGGTATATCAGTGGGATTTCCAAAAAGTTCGGGTATACCACTGGGAATTTCCCTTTCTTATAACGTAATTCAACAATAAAAAAGAACATAGGTTCACATGTATAGAACATTGCTTTTTTGGATTATTATTATTAATATTATTATTATTATTATTATTTTATTATTACTTTTTTATTATTATTTTATTATTAGTAGTAGTATTATACTTATTATTATTATTTTATTTTATTTTTCAATCAGGGCTAATAAGTTCTAATAAGTTAAATCAGGTCTATTAAGTTCTGATAAGTTCAACTCAGATAAGTACAAGTCTAATAAGTTGAAGAGAACGCACTCTAAGAAGAACCTAGGTATTTTAACAACTTTTATTTTAAAAGGATATAATTTGTAAAGTGAACATAACACAAGGTAATAATTAAAAAAAAGAAATTAAATCTTGTTTTCCTCTTCAACTACGTTACAGTACATAAAATGATCTTTTTTCATTTCAAATAAAGCTGAACATTTATCAAACAATTTTCATAACTAAGAAGCTAAACACGAAGAGGCCATTATTTACCAAATATTCTATCCCATAAATTCCAATTTTACAATTTAATTGAATACTTCATTTGTTCCATAAAATTATTTAATCTTTTTATTTTGGTCTGTTCCATGAAATTCTTTAACACTTTACTTTATTCTTCTTTAGAAAACCTTTTATTCAACACGACCCACCACAATTATGTATTTCTCCCTTTCTAATTTAATTCACCTTTTGGACTCGATCACTTTACATATTTTTATTCTTTTTCCTTGATTTATGTATCTATAGTACTCCATTTGTTCCCATTTGGTTGTCTAGTTTTGACTCCGCACATATGTTAATGTATTTGTTTGTCTTTAAACTTTTTTGGCTGCATATACGTAAAAAATATATATAATAATTGGATATTAATAACATATACTCATTGAGACTAATCAAACAAAGACCCCACATAACTATATTATGCGTGTTTTATATATTGAGAGTAATGTAAAAGATTTTTTCAATCTCATGAATAGTCCAAGATTTCAAATAGGAAGGAGGGAGTAACCTTTAAAAAAAAAAAAAAAACTTTATAGAACGCAGAGAGGGTCGTGACTCGTGACGTATCCACACATCAATAAATTATTTAACTATTTAAGCCATATACCACTAATAGAAAACAATTATTGTCACTTATAGTATAAAACTACCCTAAGTAGCTAAGTGATCTTCACTCAACAATAATGTCACTTGCACAATTGCACATTTGCACATGCATGCTCAACTACTAATTCAAGTATTTAAGTTCAACAATGTTGAACTTGAATGCCTTTGAAGCAAAATTAAAATGTAAGCATTAGGTCAATCCTTGAATTAATTGTAACAATATATATATATATATATATATATATATATATATATATATATATATATATACTAGTTGTAGTATGAAATTAAACCAAATTACCAACCTATAATTAGCAATGACTTGATGACCTCAGTAATTAATGCCAGTGTAAGTATATAACGTAAAACTAAGCTAATTTGATTATTATTATTAGCATTAATAAGACAATTTTATTTAATTACAACTCCGACAAAATTGACTAAAATGGAACTACTTCTTGAGCACTAACCCAACTAATATTTCTAAAATTAAATCATAGCCATTCAATTGTGTGGTGATTTTAATCAATCATTTGTTTATCATAAATTGGGTAGAAGGTTAGGTTGCTTTAGAATCTTATAAAGAAATCTAAGGTTTGAAAAAAAAAAGTTTGAGATTGGGGGGCAGTTGAGATCTTTAATTTCTTTCTGATCAATCCCACATACAATATATCTGTCACACATTATCACTCTCCGCGTCCTCCTTTTTGTTTGTTTCAATTATTGATTGCATGGACTTTTGCTTGACTAAACTTACCATTAGGGTCTGTTTACTAGAGCGAAAAATATTTTTCCTGAAAACAATTTTCCTATTTTACATCGTTTACTTTGGATGAAAAAATAAAATGTAAAAATTTGGGTGAAAACTTGATTTACACCCTATTGGAAACATTTTCCTCCGAATTGGGTAAAACTTAGTTTCCGTGCAAGTAAACATTGGAAAATTTACATGAAAATGAGTTTTCCAACGTAAAATTTTTTCTAATGGAAAATCATTTTACATCGAAAATGTTTTACACCAAAGTAAACGGACCCTTAATTCTAATCAAAAAATATATATATTATAAGACAATTAATTAATAAAAATAGCTCATGATGTATCACATTAGCGGATTCAGAAATTTTATGCAACGGGGTCACCTTATAATGCATGTTAAAAGACGGACTCAATCAAAAACTTAAGCCGATGGTTAAGTCTGATCCCAAGATTATGTTATACTATATCTCTCTCCTCATATGGAAGGCCCTTTGGGCTTATAATGTGAATGTAGACAGACTCACCATACACGGCGGCGCTAATTAATTAATAAAGGAGGGTGGATAAGATTAAAAAATGTGACATGTATCACGTTGTGTTTGATACCATGTTAAAGGATCATCTTATCCAAAAGCTTAATTAGCTGATAATTGAGACCCAAAATTATATTATATATATATATATACTCGTAGATTAATTATATTATATACTCTATCAATATCTACTTCGTATTTACTTTGTTATAAAATGAACTATTACTAATAAATTATTATAATCAAAATTAATTATAATGATTTATAATGTCAAAAATTGATCATAATAAGTTGTGTTAATACAAATTACTTAATTACAAAATTAAAAGTTAGGTTCACAAACTATATATTGACACGAATCAAACCAAGCTCTCGCATAAATATTATCCCCCAAGTTCAATTCGGAGTACAATTGAAAATATATGATTAAATTGTTACATTATATAACAAAAAACGAACAGTTTAAATATTACAATCTGTGAATTTACAACAATTAAGAAGCAGTTGATGTAGCAGAGAAAAAAATTTCAGATCATATTCATAATTTAAATTGTTTTAGGTGTACCAGCTATCAATCGGTATTCCTAAGTTTTTTTTAGAAAATGTTGGAGAAAAGGTAAACAATTGAAAAAATCAAGATCTTTTTTCTCTCGAAAAGATAATCTGACTGATCAATTGTTAAGGAATAAGAGAACTTAACATTCAAAATGGGATTGATGTCAATATGTGTAGAGGTCCAATGTCAGAGACACAATATAATCCGTAGTGTGATTGGCTTCACGAAAAGGTGTGCAGAAGAGGAGGTTGTAAAGTCTCAAAGGATAAAACGAATGTTGTTCATTAACAGTTGAATTTTCCGATTACAGTAGTACTAGAAATCCAAGTCAATGAGTACTAGCTTCTAGTCTCCTACTCAAGGGAATTTTCTAGCTTCTACGAAGGATATATAATAGTGTAAAATTATCTACTACTCTACTCCTCCTATTTCAAAAATTTATGCTACATTTGACTTTTTAAGGTCAATGTTTATAAATTTTAACCATATTTTTTAACTAAACTTCTAGAAAAAAAATAGTAAAAAATTGTTAGAGTTGTTCAACATGTATTTTGAAGTACCATTTCAAGTTTCTATAGTTATTAATTACTAACATTGTGAATAAAATTATTAATGGTTAAAGTTGCGTCCTGAATACCATGAAAAGTTAAATGTAGCAAAAATTTGGAAAAGGAGGGGGAAGTATATAATCACACCCTACTTTGTAAGCTCTGCAAATTCAAACCGTAAATCTTTTGAGGGCTAAATTAAAATTGTAATTACATCATATTGTAATAGGTGGAGTAACCATTGCATTGGCTTATATATATTTTGGCCACCCTCTCTTCAATCATTCAATATGCATGGGATACATGCAAGTTATACTCTCAACAAAGTTTTCAAGGAAAAATATGTAATTAAAATCTAACTTGCTTTGATTTTGTTCTTCGTATTTTAGAGAGGATCGGGAAAACGAAATACAGAGATTTTTTACAAGAAAGGTGAACAGACCCTACCACAATTCTCCTATCTCAAAAAAGCACCAACAACGGGGGGAAGGGGAAACCCTAATAAATGTTGGGGGTGAGATTCAATCTCGAATCGAAGGCCTAAAAGTCAGGACGTTGTACCACCTCACCAGCAGCTCTTTCTCTTCCTTAGAAAGAAATTAAGGAGAGACAAAAAGTAAAGTAACTTATATTATATGGTCATACGAGGAAAAAGTTTTTTCAAAAAAAATCTGTGAATGTTTGGCCATTATCATATAACATTAACTATGAGCCTTAGAAAGAATTGCATTTTTCTTCACTTTGCTTTAATCTTCTTAAATACAATCTGTTTTATAGAAAGTTATGAATTTATGGGAGTTTTTGAAATAAAACATGATTATTGAATAGATAAATTTGGATTTATATTATTTTTCAACGAATTCCAAATTTTCAAAAGGGTTAAAATGTGTATAACAAGTAACAACTATGGTCAATTTGGTTTAGACGAAAGTGGGAGTGTATTGTGTGCGTGGTGTCACTTTATTTTCAACTTATATATTCAATAGGTACAAGGTTCGAAACTCCTCGTCTACCAACCCTTAAGAGTGCCAATATTTCTTGCCTAATAACTCGACAAACTAAACTAATTAAATTTTGTAAATAAAATCAAGTCATTGATAAAAGAGTAATAGACACCTAACATAAAAATCAAATACACATAACAATTTGAATCAAACCATATTCTAATTCGGAAAAACAACGAATGTTGTGGATGAGATTTGATATTGATGAATACCCTGTTTCATCATTATTCTTTGTGGCCCTCCACGAGGGGATCTTGCGATCTATTATAGTTTTTGAATTGGACATAATTTAACCTAATTGATTTTGGATGTGGAATTTACATCTGAGTCGAGGCCGCACAAGCATTTCATCAACTCATTAATTATTCCTACAACAATGAAAATCTAAACGCTAAACTTTGACAATATGAAACTTAAAATCCAATACATTAAAGGATGGTATAGCCCCATTTTTTGTTAAAGTTCTAAAAATAAGAGTTAAAATTGTTTCATTTTTAAGCACAAAGTTTCTTTTAAAAAAATATATATTAAGGGAAAAATGGACTTATCATCAGTCGAAAAGGCTAATAGTAGCCTCTAGCTAGATCTTGTACGCACACAAAAACCAGTGTTGGAGTGTGAAGGGGGAGAGAGAAGATATATTGTAAGGTTTGGCTCAAATTTGTGTTTATTTTGCTCGTCGTATCTCTCTATTGGTTCGTTTACAAATTATGGAGTTTTTGGGCCCCACCCGACCAGTCGGGGTCAGCTGACCCGATCGGGTCAGTGGTCGGGTGGAGCCACCCGATCTGGTCCGAGGTAGAAGGCAAAAATTCAAGTTTTGGGTGATGACCCGATCGGGTCAGCCCATCAGATCCGTTTTTTTTTTCGTTTTTGTACTTCGTAACTCTTGGCTTTTCACTTTCAGCTTTTAACTCCATTCTTAATGTTTGTATGGCTGTTTATTTTTGCTTTGATGGGTATTCAAACCCCTTTTAATTGTTGAGACTTTTGAGGATCCATTTTGTCCTATAATATGGCCTCAAGTCTCTTAGCAAATCATCACACACATTACATCAGTTTGTATTAGAGAGATTAAGTTATTTTGTGAGCTTTTGAGAGTCCTTTTGTGTGAGTGGGAGTACTATAATTTCTCCCTTTGAGTTGTCCTCAATTTGTTTTAATAGTGAATTATTCTCTTCCTCCGCCACTTTTGTTGTTTGTTTTTCTTTTCACAAATTTAATTTCTATTATTCTCAATATTTTAGTTTAAAGTACTTAACATTGCAATTGACAACAACCACTCTTCCGCGTATATTAATTTTTCCTAACATATATTATTAATGCGATTATGACTAAATTAAATCTCTATCTTCAGATGATCCAAAAATAATGAAAAAGTCCATGATTTCAATCAATTAAGTTGAGCTGTAGAACACGTTATTGATCCATAGTTTTATCCATAAAATGTATATCATTGGGCTATACCGACAAATTATATCAAGAGTTAATTACATGTAAAGCTTTACCAGCAAAAAGTTGCTATCTACGATCGTAAGTAAGCAAAACTTTCAGGTCTGTTATTAGAAACAAAAGGTTTGATAAATTAATGTTCAATTATAGACTCGAAAGTCCAATAATTTGAAAGAAGAGAGTTTGATCATACACAAGTTTGATGGGTTCCATTATAAAAACAATTGATAATATAAGGAGTAGCCAGTAGCCACCAAACCTTATATATTAACCATCATTTCTCTAATCTTTCAATGTGGGACACTTGCATGTGGTGAACTTGGAATGTCTATTATTCAACATTTTTAACTCGCATTTTAACTACATTTACATTATTATCAAGCCCTCAAGCCATTTTATATACTACCCTATTTATTTGCCGCTTGTGGAGTATATATACTAGGTCGCATGAATACGGTTACAGATTCGAGAACGGGTATAAAATGGGTGTAGAATACTTCACTTTTAAAATTAAGGATAGATACATCATACATGTACGAATAAGAAAATAATACATAAAATATATAAATTTATGAGATTTTATGAAAATCTTCAATGTAGCTTGGAAATTATATTTGTAAAAATACAAATACTCAAGTAGTGATAAAGTCCTTTTCAAAGAATAATAGAAAGACGGAAAAAATGGCTAAAATAAGGTAAAATATTTTTTAAAAAATTATAATAAAATTAGAGTGAATTATCGGATATCCGTCAAGTATAGATATCGTATCGGTATCCAAAACGGGTACGACTATCCGGTTGAAATATCCATGCATCCTAGAGTATATATGCTCACAAGCTAAGCCAACAAAAAGGAAAAGTGGAGAAAAAATTAAAATTGATATGGCTCTCACTATGTCAAATTAGTCTTACATGCACACTTTGCATGCAGCGATATTTACTTAATAAAATAGTACAACAAAGATTTGTATTTTGGTTGTTAAAAATATGAAGTAACAATGGATAGTATTTAAAGCTTTGTTAGTTGACGTAAGTAATAAAATTGTATTATAAAACCAATTAAATTGTACAATTTTTTCAAAGAATTATGCAATTGTATTGCTTGAATGATATTTTTAACATTCATATGTATTTCGGTTGTAAATATTTTTACTTACCATATCATGGTTTTTATCCTAATCAATTATTTTTATTTATTTGACTTAATTGTGTTGATTGCTTTTTTTTTTTACAAGGATTTTTTTAGGCGTTTGATTTGTCTGATTTGATTTAATTAGATGTAGGTTGTATTAGTGATTTATTTGATTGTGGCTTGTATTTAGTTTGTGAAGAGAAGGGGGGGTAAAATTGATAATTTGATACCACTTGGACACCACCACCACCACTCCCCCCTCACCTTATATAACAGAGATAACATAGAGAAACAAAACAAAAACAAAAATAAAAATTGACAAAGAATTGGCGACGAAAGAAGCACTTCATATTGAACTCTATAATTCCCGTCATAAAAAGCAGTTTTTCTAGAAGTGATGATGAACTATATAGTAATAACAACTTTTTGTATATTTCTATAACAACATATAAATATTCACATCATATGGAACCTACTAACATTATATCGAAGTCTACATGTATCTTACTCATTGTGAAAGTAAATCATGTTATATTATTACTAGCCTTGTGTGCATGGTTTGCGTGCGATGATATTTCAAATATATCTTTTAATTGTCTAAACAAATAAAAAAAAAGGTTGTTTGTTCGAAAATTTTGAACATTTTTCAAATTCAAGCCCATCCACATGATCATAATAAACTTTTTCTTTTTCATCACGTCATCTCACAACAATAAATAAAAGAAAATGTTGAGTTCTTATATTCTATCGGTTATCAAATTTCTACGATAATCTAAAGGTATTTATGTGAAAACTTATATCAATATGAGTATCCATTTATAGAGAATTCAAAAATATAAATTTTGGTATTTTTATTTTATTTTTATGAATTTTATATTTTGTAATATTTTCATTTTAAAAAATACAAAAATTAAAATAACTTTCCATAATAATTAGGAGTGATGCTAATTAAATTTTTAAAAACTTCTGGGGGGCAATATAGACTTTTCTAGGGGGGACACCATGATTCCCCCTTGGCTTATATAATAGAGATAACGCATTCATCATATATAGGTCCTCATCATAGTGTATCTTAATGCAAAGGGTTGGGTAAATTACTTTTGTCTTATGCAAGTATTTTAGTAAAATATCCCCACTTGTAGGCTCAAAGTCCACAAGCTAAGTAAATGCTGATTTATCATCCCTGGCCTCTACAACCAAGATGCACTAAAGTAATATCTGGTTCTTTAGTTGTAACAATTTAATTAACTTTGTCATTATTCACTTATTGTATTTTTATTGCCTTTAATTATACATGTGCAGTGATATAGTCATATTAGATCTTATTTGAATCGGTATCTCAATACGTAATCTATTAATATTGATTTTTAATAATATTTTATTAATGGGCAACTGATGATAGATATAATAGATGAAAAAGAGTCTCAATTAATTGTGAAAAGCAGTGGCAGTTCTAGGGATGCCGTAAGTGGGAAGCTGCACATAGCCTTTGAATCGAAAGGGGACTCAATTGGTATACGAGTATTATCTTTTATAAATATAAACACAACAAATTTGAATAGATCAGACCAGTGTTAAGAAAAAGGACCCCATGTATCAAAAGTCTTGGAGTTTTATTATTATTGAGATTTTGCATATATAGGGTGTTCATAATTCTAGCTTCGTTGGAGAAAAGTGAGTTAAAAGACATAAAAAAAAAAAAAAAGACATACAAACATGATACCAATAGCTACATGCAATTTTATCCCCCTTACAGATGCGTGTGTTGGCTAAAATTGGGACGGGTGACCTGTAGTAGGGTCCGATTCCAAGGCCTAGTATCTCACACATTATCCTATAAAAAAAATAGCTACATGCAATATTCAAATCAAAAAAATCACATCACAATCATGCATGACAGCATGAGTGGCATAAGCGTCAACTACATTTTAATGATTTGATTGTGAACCAAGCTCAGATTTTTTATAAAAAAAAAAGATGCAATTAAAGAATCACATGATAATAAAAACGATTGTACCTTTAAAATGTCACAAAAAAAAAAATTGATCACGAAATATGGTAAGACGTTAACATGTTTTAGTATTTCATGCATTAAGAGTGTACGTACGTAGTAGTTTTTACTTTATAGCATTGCATGTTGTTCTCTGATCTCATTCAGTGGATATAAAGTAAAGAGTTAGGTAATATTTCTTAATCAAAAAAAATTTATTGTAAAAAAAAAAAAAAAGGCACCGGCTATTTAATGTTTTGGTTTAACCAATGTCAAGCAACTTTGAAAAAATATAATATCATTGCTTGCCTGTTTGTCGCACACACACACATTTCCATGTATTCACTTCACAGAATTTAATTTAGTAGTGTACTACTACTCTAAGTGTCTCTTTCAAATGCCTAGCTAATTTCACTATAAATAGGTCATTATTTCACTAACTTAAATGCAAACCAAGCAAAAAAAAAGAGTAGTGCTTTATTTTGAGTGGAAAGAGTTAAATTTTAATATGGGGAAGTTTTTGAGAGGTTTAGGATTTTCATTTCTTGTGTTATCAATTGTGGTTGTGTTTGTAGGGTTAGCTGAGGGAAGGCAATTGGGAGAGAAATATAATTTGGATAATGCGGATTGTGAAGGAAAGGGTGGTGGTTTAGGAGGTGGTTATGGTGGTGGTGTAGGAGGGGGTAAAGGTGGTGGTTATGGAGGTGGTGTAGGAGAAGGTGTCGGTGGTGGTTATGGTGGTGGTGCAGGAGGTGGTAAAGGTGGAGGCTATGGAGGTGGTGTAGGAGGTGATACTGGTGGTGGTGGTGCAGGGGGTGGTGCAGGTGGTGGTCATGGAGGTGTTGGTGTTGGAGGTGGTTATGGTGGGGGACATGGAGGTGGTGCTGGAGGAGGTGTTGGTGGTGGCCATGAAGGTGGAGGTGTTGGAGGCGGTTATGGTGGAGGACATGGAGGTGGTGTTGGAGGTGGTGCTGGAGGAGGCAAAGGTGGAGGAGTTGGAGGTGGTGTAGGAGGCGGACACGGAGGAGGAGTTGGTGGTGGCTATGGAGGAGGAATTGGTGGGGGTGCCGGAGGTGGCCATGAAGGTGGTGGCATTGGAGGTGGTCATGGAGGAGGAAAAGGTGGAGGTCTTGGAGGCGGACATGGAAGTGGTGTAGGAGGTGGAGTTGGTGGTGGCTATGGGGGTGGTCATGGTGGAGGCTATGGAGGCGGTCATGAGGGTGGAATTGGTGGTGGCTATGGAGGAGGCCATGGAGGTGGTCATGGAGGCGGTGTAGGTGGAGGCTATGGAGGCGGTCATGAGGGTGGAATTGGTGGTGGCTATGGAGGAGGCCATGGAGGTGGATTAGGAGGAGGAGATGGTGGTTATGGCCACGGAGGTGGTGTAGGAGGCGGCGCTGGTGGTGGCTATGGAGGTGGCTATGGGGGTGGACATGGTGGAGGATATGGAGGTGGAGGTGGAGTTGGTGGCGGCTCAGGTGGTGGAGCTGGAGGTGGATATGGTGGCGGTCATGGAGGAGGATATGGAGGTGGTGGATACTAATTAAGGCGGAGCTTGCCTAAGTAGCTAGCACTCATGAGATTGAAAGACTTGGCTAGCAACAACAAGCTAAGCAAAAATAATCATCCGTTTATTATTAGATCATAGTAGCTATAGTTAGGTATATTGTATTAAGCCATGCATGCATGTGCATGCACATGCATGGCTAATTGGCTATCTAGTTGGTAAACAAGTCTTCGTAAGACTAATTAAGAAGTTTACGTGAGGAAATAAAATCATGTAGCGCATCTTTTTCTACCATAAATGTTGCTTTAATATATTATTAATTTCATAAAATATATAGAGCATTATTATATTTGTTTCTTTATATAAGATCATATGTTATGATGTTAATCAATATAATCGTACATTTAAAAAAAAATAAAAAAAAATTTACACAGACGACTCGACGAGCATGCATGGTTAATTGGTTATTCCATATAATTGTTCGTTGCCTTGTAATCGTCTTCCACTATCTACATATTCAATTCATTGTCTAAACAATCACTTTATATTTTATGAAAGGTAATGTTATTCTATATGCATGCATGCTAATTTAAGGGTTCCAAATAAGTATTTAATTAATATACTTCATTTTTTACTATTAAGTTTAGAATATATCAATAATTTAAGAATAAATTAAATCGGTGTAATCAATTATTATTTAACTACTTTATACCCGAGAAATTGCTCGGTTTTTTTTAATTCATTATAATAGATATAATATCCAAGCACATATATTATTTAACTAATGTATTTAGATAATTTTAGTGGTAAGAGTTTTAGACAGGTATAGGTAATACCCAAGCATATGCTCAGTTTATCTAACTAACGTATTTAGATAATTTTAATGGTTTATATTATATATATTATTACAGAATAATTAAGTTGATGGTTTTTATTTTTTGAAAAGAATTTGGTTGTACAATGTAATCTTATTACGTATTATATTTTTAAAACTACCTTAATAATATAAACATAAAAGATGATCATAACAATGCTTAAAATAATAGTAATTATAATTCATTTAAAAAATTCAAAAGTAGTTTTAAAAAATGAAAAATATTTAATGTTATCCTATCAAGTAGATGGGGTTTTAGGAGGGAGGAGAGAGAGTTTATGAGGGAAAATTTATTTTTAGTGGTTTTCCTTTTAGTATATAGTATAGAAGTATAGATGTCTATTTTTTTAACTTTTAGCTTTTTATTATATGCAACCAAGGTTGTATATAGCTTGTTCTTAACATGAAAGGAAACAAGAAATTAAAACTATGTATTCTAATGGGAAATTAAAACAAGAAAAAGACTATGGTACAAACCGTACAACACCCCACATCACTCCCCACGCAGTAGCAAAAGCATGCCATTAAAATTTAAAAATACCTCTAATGCCAACATTAGTACGTAAAAACTAAAATCCCGTCATAAATATTACCTACAACAATATAATATGTCAAATTGTTTGCATCTAATAAGATAATTAGATCTCTATTATATAAGCCAAGGGGGGAGCCATGGTGTCCCCCTGGAAAAGTTTGTATTACCCTTTGAAAATTTCCAAAAAAAATCGATAGCATCACTTCTAACTATTATGTATGGAAAGTTATTTCAATTTTTGAAATTTCTAAAATGAAATTATTACAAAATATAAATTTCTTAAAAATGAAATAAAAATAACCAAATTTATATTTTTGAATTCTCTATAAGTTGATATCCATATTGATATAGTTTGTCACATAAAAAGTTTACATTTCGATTATTGTACTATAGAAATTGGATAGTTACTATAATGTAGATACATTTAAAAATTATGACACACAAAGCGTGAATGCAAGGCTAGTAGTATATAATCAAACGCAAAAACTTCTTATTTCATCAATAATAATGTGGGACAATGACTCTTCCCAATTCCCAGTTCCCACTTCCCATAAAGCAAACTCCTTTTTTGCAATAGCCTAAACTTTTTTGTTGTATTTTGTGGGACAATGACTCTTCCCCGTTACCATAAACCAATTAAATAATTTGTAATATTTTCATTTTTAAAAGTTTAAATATTTTAATAACTTCTCTTAATAATTAGCTAGAATTGATGTTAGTTGATTATTTTCAGAGGATATCATAGCTCTCCTTGACTTATATAACTGTGATGTAACGGTTAGTAACTAAGGTGAACAAGGTGGGACTTGGAGGTGTTATTGGGATTTTGTGTCTCATTGTGAATCTGATAAGGATAATAGAGATATTTTATATTTTCTTGGCAAGTAGTAAATAACAGTACAATATGAAGCTAATGAGGAACTCTATTAAAAAAACATTCAATCGTGAAATTGAGAAAAAATCACATATTCGTTATCTACATGTGGCATTATTGAGCATTAAAAAAAGTGATGACGTAACAAAATTATTAAGTACTCCGTATGGACCGTATGATATAGAGTAGATAAAAGTATAGTGGAGAAATATTCGTCAAAAAATTTCATAAATATTCTATTCATAGTACACAAACATTGAGGAGTGAAGTATATTTTAAACAGTTTGATGTAAGTCTGGCGGTAAGTAACATGTTCCATATATGATATATTCTAGTTAGCTCCTTTTAGATGCGGCATTTTAGTATCTTCGGTTATATAAGATGAACATTTTACAATGTGGGATATATACCTTCCCAAAGGATGCAATAAGCCAATAAGAACCCAATTACTTCCAACAATTCTTATATACGTGGGCTAACGTGGCCGATCTCATGCAAGCTTTTCAGTATCAGCTAGCAACAAATTTGAATTTTGAATTTGTTGTTTCAGTGTTGTAAAGTGATATAGTATATAATATATTAGTGGATCTCAACTATCGGCTAGATTAAGCTTTTGGTTGAAACGGTCTTTGGCTTAATTCTTTCTGTAATTATTACAGCTATCTATTGACTATATATATAATACAATCATATTTGTATATAATCCATATTCCAAAACCATACTCTCAAGTGTCAACCATATTGTCCTTTACTAGTGTGCTTATATATCATACATTCCAGTACTCAACCCCGTTGTAATATTACACACTTACAAATGTGTTTTTTCAATTAGTTGTTTCCAAAATGTTTCCTGCATTTTGTTGGTGTAAAGTCTGATATCTTTCTGTCAAGTGTAAAAAAAAAAAAAAAAAAAAAATTAATAAAAAAAAAAAAAACTGGAGTAATTAAAAAAACCCTGTCTGTTCTGTTTTTCGTTTGTCCCACATTGGAAAGGTAATCGAATTTCATTAGGCTTATATAACTGCGTTTCCCTTAGCTAAGCATCATAGTACTCTCTTCGTAACGAATTACTAGCAACAATTTTTATTTTTATTTTGTAACAAAATACTTGCAACAATTTATTCCAATTTTAAGTAACTTATAATTATTATTTCAACTATGAAAATTATTATAATTATTATTATTTCATGTATGAAAATTATTATTTCAACTTATAATTATTTTTTCCAACCAAGAATAGTTTGATATCAATTGTAGAAAATTTACTCCAAAGTTATTATTCAAATATTCCTAGCAAAATTTTCAAAAACGAAAATTCCAATCACTCTTAAAATTAACTAGGGTTAAGGTATTAATTCTTGCTAACAACAACAATTAACCCCTTTTGTTTTGTTTTATATGAAAATGTATTATTTCAACAAATATATGAAATTATATGATTATTTCAACAATGACAATTATTATTGTTGGTAGTATTATTATTAATATTATTATTGTCTTTTATTGAAAATTATTTGTTCATTCTAAAATGAAATTTGTTAATTACAATTATTATTTCAATCATTAACGATTCATTCGTATAAAAAATCAATAATATAAAATAAATATATTAACAAGAATAATAATTCTTATAATAATAGTAATACCAATCGTTATAATAATAGTAATAGTAATGATAACAATAATAGTTATTAGTGTCTTATTATCAAATAAGCAAAATAACTTAACTGAATTGATTGCTACTGAACTGATTGGAGCTGAGCTGAACTGAACTGAACTGAAATTAAGCTGAAACAAACAGGCCCGAAGTGATAAATTTGACCCCGAAACCGTGGGTTTTGACAAACGAAAAACCGACCAGAAACCCATTTTAAACCCGTTAAATGCATGCTCTTAAATTGACCCAACCTGAAATTCATTAGTAATGTGTTAAACTTAAGATATTATGGTAAATTTTAGGAAAAAATACTTCATATATTTAAATCTTTGAATATAACATTATTTTTATTGAACATCAATTATTTGTCTTAAATTGACTATTAATGAAGATATTTCTTATAATTTGTACTTTTTAGAACGTTTGAAGTAGACCTGGCAAAAACTGACACGACACGATAACACGACTCGAACATGACACGAAATTCGTGGGTTAGGGTCAAATACTTTGACGCGATTAAGTAAACGGGTTGACACGACACGACATGTTTATTAAACGGGTCGAGTTAAGGTCAAGGGGTTCAACCCATTTATGTAAATGGGTTGACATGACACGACAATTACACTTGAATATTAACTTTTATAGTGAAAATTTGATTTTTCACGCTAACACGACCCGGACACGACACGAAATTAACGGGTTTTGGTCAAGGATTTTGACACGTTTAATTAAACGGGTTGATAGTTGACACAACATGATTATTAAATGGGTCGGGTTTGGGTTAGATGGTTCAACATGTTTATGTATGCGGGTCGACCCGAAATCGACACGTCTCAATTGACAGCTCTACTTTGAAGTACATTTTATTACATATATTGTATTAAAACAAGAAAAATTAAAGGGCGTTATAAACCTTCTCAACTCGATGGATCAACCCGAACCCGACGCCTTTGGGTTATAAAAAAGCTATTACCGACTCGAACCCGTTGACACCCGATGTGTTGCAAACTCAACTTGCAACTATTTTACACCGACCCGATGCGGGGTCCGGGTCATGGTCCAGTCTGGGCTAGGGGCACAGGATGAGTGGGTTAAACGGGTTAAACGAGTGGGCTGGGTTACGGGTTGGGTTTTAAAACTTCAACCCATGACCCACCTGTATGGAACCGGGATGGGTTCGGGCCGGTCACGGGTCACATTGGACTCGACCCAAATGGGCCAAAATTGGGCAGTTCCGGTTGGGTTCCAGTGTGCAAGCGTGTAATGGTAAAGCCATAAACCATAAAGGTAAGAATTCATCTTTCTCAATGGCATACTCTAACGGTCTAACCCATACCCTCTACCCGTATATATATAGACCCTCCCAACATAATGTATATATCATTTTCATATTTATGTTATACTTTCTCTGTTTTTTTACATGAAACACTTTTTTTTTCTTCACGCCTATCACATTTCCTATTTATATATAATCCATATTCTGAAACCATATTCTCAATTATAATGTCCTTTACTAGTGTGTTTATATATCATACACTCCAGTACTCAACCCCGTTGTAATTTTACACACTTACAAGTGTGTTTTTATTTAGTTTTTCCACAATGTTTTCTGCATTTTAATACAAGTAAAAAAAAAAAAACTAATTTAAAAAAACCCTGTTTCTTCTGTTTTTCCTTGTTCTAAATTGGTTCGTTTGTCCCACATCGGAAGGTAAAGAAATTTCATTTGGTTTATATTGTTACGTTTTCTAACACTAAGTGTAATAGTAATTGTAATCAGACTATGATTACAATTACTATTGTTTTATCATTTTCAAGTAATGATGTGATAAATATGACCCCTAACAGTGTTTTGGGAAAAAATAACGACCCAAACCCATTTTAAATCTGTTAAATACAACATGCACTTAACCTGATTCGATCCGAAAATCATTAGTAATGTGTTAAACTTATGATATAATGGTAAATTTTAGACAAAAATACTCCCTGCTATTAAAACTTTGAATATAACATTATTTTTATTGAACAACATAAATTATTTGTCTTCAATTGACTATTAATGAAGATATTTCTTATAATTTGTACTTGTTAGAACGTTTGAATTAAAGTAGAGCCGGCAAAAACTGACACGACACGATAACACGACTCGAACACGACACAAAATTCACGGGTTTGGGTCAAATATTTTGAAACAGATTAAATACTTTGACACAACACAACACGCTTATTAAACGGGTCGGGTTTGAATCAAAGGGTTCAACCCATTTATGTAAACGGGATGACACGACACGACTCGACTCGATTACACTTGAATATTAATTTTATAGTGAAAAATTGACCTAGCACGCGAACACGACCCGAGATTAACGAGTTTGGCTCAAGGACTTTGACAGTTTTTAAGTAAACGGGTTGACACGACATGTTTATTAAACAGGTCTGGTTGGGTTAGATGGTTCAACTCGTTTATGTATGCGGGTCGACCCAAAATCGACACGACTAGATTAACAGCTCTAATTTGAAATACGTTTTAGTGCATATATTGCATTAAAACATAAAAAATTAAGAGTATTATAAAACCTCTCAACCCGATGGATCAATCCGAACCTGACGCTTTTGGGTTGTAAAAAAGCTATTACCGACTCGAACTAGTTGACACCCGACGTGTTACAACCTGAACTCGCAACTATTTTACACCGACCCGACCCGACCCGACCCGTTTTACAGTTCTACTAGAAAGGGTTTTCTCTGTTGGTATGGGGTATGGACGGCTGGTGATTTCCACACCCCACATTTACAGTATTAATGCGAAAATCAATTTTTGGGGTGCGGAAATCAGTTTCTCGTATGGACGTATGGTAGGAGTCTTAAAGTTATCAAGTACTCGGGTAGTGCAAGACTGCAAGTATGTAATGGTAAAGCCACAAACCACAAAGATAAAGAATTCATCTTTCTCATTGGCATACTCTAAAGTCTAACCCAGACCAGCCCTCTACCCATATATATAGACCCTCCCAAAATAATGTATATTTAATTTTCAAATTTATCTTATATAAGATATAGAGAGAATAAAATCCCTAACCAGGATTGTGACGATGAAATATATAAGAATGATTCTAATTTTGTATGAAATTGTTAGAGAACCATCTCAACCAAAAGCTTAAGCTGATAGTTGTGGCCCAGGAATATGTTATATTTTCTATCACTCCCCCTCACATTAAAGGCCCTTTGGGCTTGAAATGTGGACGCAGCACAAACCCCACCATACCTGGCGCGAATTAATTCCACTTAGAAGGGAGAGGGAGGAGAGATTCGAACCCGTGACCTATGCGTTACGTTGGCTCTGATACCATGTTAGTTGGGCAAAGTTGCTTAAACTATTATTGTATGCTTAATATCCTACTAAACCTTTGTAATGAACTTCTGTGTACTAACAAATAATAGATGACTGAGGTACAAGTAATAGATGATTTTGAGGATCATGACGTGGAGGGATGGTGATTTTTAGGATCATCACGTGGAGGGATGGTTTGTCCCTCTATCTCTCGCTAAACACCCGACCCGATCCAAAAATTATTAGTAATGTATTAACTTTTGATATTATAAAAAATTGAGGTTAATTAAACATTATTTTTATTCCAACAAAAAAAAACATTATTTTTATTAAATCGCACATCAATTACCTGCCCTAAATTTGCTATTAGGGCATCATGAACCCACAACTTGGGGTTGTAATCTGAACCCACAACTTTTTCCATAATTAAAACTTCAGATTCTTTTGAACCCACAAATCTTAAAGAGATTAAAGTTGCTAGTCAAAATTTTGTAATGCAAAACAAAAAAACATGAGAAATTAGAATATAGAAATAGGCAGGGGCCGCGCGGACGCAGGCCCCCTCTATCACAAATTATGACGTAGACTCTCCCACTTGGGGAGATCTTAAGGAGATGCCCTTCCAAAGTGCAATGGAAGCCATCACCCTAGGCCATGAATCTACTTGATCATTCATAGACCCCGTCCAGGTAAGTATGTTTTACGTTGTCATTCCAATTATTTTTATAACTCTTTCTTTCACTTTCCTTCTCTTGTTTTCCGATGTGGGATTCGTGCTACACTTTCAGCAATATATACTTTTACGCTTTTGTTTGTTTTCCCTTCTCTTCTTTTACGTTACCTAGTGCCTACTGTTACTTCACTTCCTTCAATAAATGCCCCTAATTACATCTCAATAACCAAAACTCTGTTTTAAATGCCCTATATGAATTACTTGTATGGAATAAATAAATACTCCGTAACACAAAGTATAATACCCGAATAAAATCAATGTATGTAATATTGTATACGTCCCTCGAAATTAGATTAATAGATTTTTTTAATTTATCTGGATTTATTAAATTTGAATTTTTTTTAAGGTGAAGAGAATACACCTTAAATGAGAGTTCATCATGGACACGATACAAGACATAAATTTTGTCATGGTCTAAAGTTTGCTTTGCTACACGCGAACAAGATAAAAAATTATTACAGTAATAACTATTTTTAGACAATTTTAAAAAATTTATATATATAATTTTTATTATTATTGACGATGTACATAGTATTTTGTGATTGAAAAAACAAACAAACACAAAAAAAAAAAATTGTTTTTTTTTCTTGTCCATGCATGATCATGATCATTAATAGTGTTGTCAATACATGCTGGAAAATTAAATGTGGTAATATAATATAGATAAGTGGAATATATGTGGATTTGAAAAACAATAATGGTATTGAAATAAATTCAAGTTAAAATATAAAAAAATTGATTGATTTATCATTCATAGGAATAGATGAATATTGATTGGTATGATTTATTTGGATTGTATTTTTTTTGCTAATAATTGATTAAACTTTCATTGTTTTTTTAAGGAACATTTGTATTTAATAATCCAATTATATAAGATTTTTTATTTTCTTTTCTTTTCTATTGATTATTTAATAGTCCCTTTAATTTTCTTTTATTTGCTTTTGATCCAATTAAATAATAATAGACAGATTAAATTCTTTATATTTCTTATATGTTTAAGGATTGATTGACAATTAAAGGGATTGACAATGTTTTTTTATGTTTAAGGGAAGGGGGACATAAATATTTTTTTCTTGTGGACACTGTCACCGCCGCCGCCAACTCCCACTAATGTTTTTCTTTTATGTTTAATAGAGATAGTTTTTTATGCACTCAATGCGTGTGATAAATTTAAAATATTCATTAACAACATTAGTTTGTCAAAAAAAATAATAAGTTCCCACATATTTTTTTAAAAAATTAAATAATTTTTTTTTTTAATTTAATACACATTTTCCCTTTTGCTTGTACATATTAAGTACACTAGAAATTGAGTAAATGATTAATAGCCTTATTTGAGTGTTGAAATAATTTTTTGAATAATTACAACTAATCATACTTGCCATTTTTAAAATTGTGGAAATCAAATGTCTTTATGGAAGATTCAAGTATATAAATGTCAAATTTGTCCTCCACTTGATTAATAATTATGAATGATGAATAAGGGTAATATGTAATTCATATGAGATATTGTCACCACCTCACCCCTTGGCTTTTGTAATACTAGCCTTCTATGCACGTTTTGCGTGCGATAATATTTTAAATACATATATTAATTTGTCTAAACAAAATAAAATAAAGGTTATTATTCGAAAAATTGAAAAATCTGTCAAATTCACACTCATTCATATAATCAGAAACAAACATTTCCCCTCTCATTCGGTCATACCACAACAATGAACAAAAGAAAATGTTTAATTTATTTTTGCCATATTCTATTGGCTACCAAATTTTTACGATAATCAAAATGCAAAATTTTTATTTGATGAAATATATCAATATGGATGTCTATTTATAGAGAATTTAAAAATATGAATTTTGGTATTTTTGTTTTATTTTTTTAAATTTTAGATTGTGTACTATTTTCATTTTAAAAAGTACAAAAATTGTAATAAATTTACTTAATAATTAGGCGTGATACAAATTGAGATTTTACAAAATTTTGAGGGGTAATATGGACTTTTCGAGGGGGGACACCATGACTCCCCCTTGACTTATATAATAGAGATATGAATTGGCAAATTTATCCTTTTATGAAATGTAATTGAAAAAAATTTCAAACTTAAAAAAAATTAAAAAAATTAGGCATGTTATTTCACACCATGACCTAGCAAATCGGTCGGTCATGTCAATTTTGATCGGTTAAAAATTGATTTTGGTTATAATGGATTTCAAGTCTAATAAATTTAGGTTATTTAAGTGATTTCGGGGTGGATTTTTTGGTTCATAACCCACCTTTTTTGAATCGGTTTCTGCGTAACCAACGAGGGGAAATACCAATCAAATTGACATGTTTAACTCACATATCAAATAACATTTTTGTAATTTTATTGAAAAAATATTACCTAAACACCTCCTACTTGGTTGGTACTTGGATCTCTGGCCCTAAAATTAATCAAAATTACCTTAACATACCATTTGATATGTTTAGTAAACATATCAATTTGATTTACCTGATATTTATCGAACAACGAGTCGGTTTATTTTTGCTAGGTGTACACCTTGTTATGGATTAGGACTTCCTCCGCCATAACCATCTCATAAGGTCACACGTTTCAGCCTTTCTCATACTCGTGGCCGTTGTCATGCATGCTTCTGCTTCTTACTTATCAAGTTATGAGCATTTTCATTGTTTCTTCCTTTCTTCACCTCTTACCCTTCTTCTTCTTCTTCTTTTAATTTTCTTCCCCTTTGATCTTCTATTTATTCATTACATTTATCTATATTTGCATATAATCCATATTCTGAGACCATACTCTCAGCTATAATTTTCTTTACAAGTGTGTTTAAATATCATACACTCAATTCCTTTGTTATGTTTGGATAGTGGGATTTCATTTGAAATGATGGATTTGGGCCAAATTACATGTTTGGCAAGTAAAAAAATTTGGAATTGGATTTGGCCCAATTCCCAACCCAAATACTTAACAAGCAAATATTGTGTATTTCAAATACTTAACAAAACTATGTCATTTCAAATTCTAAAAACAATTCAAACAAATAATTGTCATTTGAATTATATCATTTCAATTTCAGAAATTGAATTCATCCATTTGAAATGAATTCCACATATCCAAACACTACCTAATATTTTTACACACTAATTTCATTCTTCCATTGTATTATAGCATACATTAAAAAAATAAAAATAAAAAAATAGCTCATTCTACAATATTTCCTGCATTTTTGTTAACAAAAAAAAAAAAAAAAAAAAACTCTGTTTTCCTCTGTTTTTTCCTTCATCCATGGCTTCCCCAAATGATCCAATAACTTGCCCAATCAACTCCAAATCATTAGAACAAAACTTCAATTTATCCAAAGATGGTAAATTCAGTGTAAAAGGTATAAACTTATTATCTGAAGTACCTAAAAATGTCTCCTTTACTAAATTCTCCTCCATATGCAAATTCTCTGAATCAGATGCTTCATCTCATCTCCTTCAAAGAGTGGAGTCCACTTCGAATCGAGGCGGGTTCTTCGGCTATAGTGATGAACTCACTAGGGAAATTCCATGACAGGAAATTCCTAAGCATTTTGAGGTTCAAAACATGGTGGACTACTCAGTGGGTAGGAAATAATAGTTCTGAGTTACAAATGGAGACTCAATGGGTATTAATTGATGTCCCTGAAATTAATTCATATGTTCTTATAGTGCCTTTAATTGAGAATAGTTTTAGGGCTGCCCTTAATCCTGGTAAAGATGGGCATGTAGTGATTTGTGCTGAAAGTGGTTCTTCTAATGTTAAAGATTCAATCTTTAAGGCTATAGTATATGTACATGTTTGTGACAACCCTTATAGTATAATGAAAGAGGGTTTTAGTGCAATTAGAGTACACCTTAACACATTTAGGCTTCTAGAAGAAAAGGGTAGTCCTACAATTATGGATAAATTTGGTTGGTGTACATGGGATGCATTTTCCTTAATGGTTAAGCCTATGGGTGTGTTTAATGGGTTGAATGAATTTGCTAAAGGGGGTGTTTCAATTAGGTTTTTTA
Source organism: Salicornia ramosissima (assembly GCA_951394345.1). Lineage (NCBI taxonomy): Eukaryota > Viridiplantae > Streptophyta > Magnoliopsida > Caryophyllales > Amaranthaceae > Salicornia > Salicornia ramosissima. Next base: position 10,721,394 of record OX596237.1, on the reverse strand, counting down.
TCATTGATGATGGGTGGCAAAGTATCAATTTTGATGGGGATGATAACTTGTATGAAGATAGGAAGAATCTTATTATTGGTGGGGAGCAAATGAATGGAAGACTACATAGATTTGATGAAGGAGAAAAGTTTAGGAATTATAAAGGTGGTTTCTTGTTAGAGCATGATACTCCACCTTACAACCCTATGAGACCAAAGATGATGATCTCGAAAGCTTTGGAGATCGAGCACGTTGAGAAGGATCGAAAGAGGGCAATGGAATCGGGTGAAATCGATCTGTCTGTCTTCGAAGATAGGGTTGAAATGTTGAGGGAGGAACTAAATGAGATGATGGAAGGTGAAAATCAAAGTGATGAGAGTGAAAAATGGGATGAAAATGGTGGTATGAAAGCATTTACTAGGGATCTTAGGGTGAAGTTTAAGGGTTTGGATGATATATGGGTGTGGCATGCGCACTTTGTGGTGCTTGGGGTGGAGTTAGGCTTGAAACAACTAATCTTAATGTGAGTTTAATGCCTTGTATAGTGTCACCTACTTTAAAAGGAACAATGGATGATCTTGCTGTGGTTAATATTGTTAAAGGAGGAATTGGACTTGTTCATCCTGATCAAGCTTTTGAATTGTATGATTCTATGCATTCCTACCTTTCTAGTGTTGGAATTACTGGTGTTAAGATTGATGTTATTCAGGTAATTTAGGTATTTATCTAAGGATATTGCTAATGAGCGATCCGAGCATTAGATAAGCATTTATACATTTCCTAAGGCTGCAATAATTTTTGAATGCATGCCAAAATAATGTGTAGGTCGATGTAATTATTATCTATTATGATTTATTATTTTCAATTTTAGCTTTCTTATCTAATGCCTTGGAACTCTCGTTAGCGTTTTCGGTTTTCCATTACTTAATCAATGTTTCAATCTTTTTTTTCAAAATTTATTTTGTTTTTATATAGAGTGATGTAAGAGTAATTGTGTTCTAATTATTTATTGTTTGATCAATTTTGCAGGCACTTGAATATGTAGCAGAGAAATATGGAGGTAGGGTAGAGCTTGCAAAGAAATATTATGATAGGCTGTCCAAATCTTTGGAGAAGAACCTCAATGGCACTAACCTTCTTTCTAGTATGCAACAATGCAATGACTTCTTATTTCTAGGAACCAAACAAATATGCATGGGAAGAGTAGGTAAGAATATAGATCTCTAGCCATCTCCTACTTATTCCCTCAGCCTTTAATTACTTGCTACATTGCATAAATTTGTATTGACATGTTCATTTTGGAAGTCTAATGATTTATACTTTTATGTACATAATGAAAAGTTTAATAATGTTGGATCTAATTTGATTCTCTCATCATATATTTTTTAAATATATATATATATATATATATATTTTATCATATGGAGTTAAAGATATTTTATTTTATTTAAAGTTGTGTCTTGGAAGATATGAAAAGGAGAATGTAGCAAGTAAAAAACAAAAAAATTATGTACAAATAGTTGTTTCATTCTTATGTATTGTCTTCTTTGACTCAATAAGATAACTAGCCTAAAGGCTAACCTCTGCTAAGTTATTATTCTGCAAGACACATTAGCTTATTGGATGTGATATGGCCATATGGGTTACTAATCCAAAAATTTCCAGCATTATGTTGGCAAGTAAGGTGGTCTGACCTGAACGTACTTTTACCGATATTTGAGTTCATTTGGGTTTTACATACAAAGGCGTACATACATATATAACTCGATTATACTTGTAAATGAGTTTGATTTAAATGATGTTAAAACCACAAAATAGGTGATGATTTTTGGTTCTAAGACCCAAGTGGAGACCCAAATGGAGTGTATTGGCTACAAGGGGTGCACATGGTACATTGCTCATACAATAGCTTGTGGATGGGGCAGGTATTGCACCCAGATTGGGACATGTTTCAAAGTGATCATGTATGCGCTGTCTTTCATGCTGCTTCTCGAGCCATATGTGGTGGACCTATTTATGTTAGTGACTCACTTGGTGGTCATGACTTTGGCCTTCTTAACAAATTGGTTTATCCTGATGGAACCATCCCTAGATGCCAACACTATGCTCTCCCTACCAGGGATGTTCTCTTCAATGATCCTCTTAATGATCAGCAATCCATTTTAAAGATATGGAACTTCAACAAGGTATTCGTTAATCACTCCATATATACTTTGAGTTTGTTTCGTTAAGAATCCTTAACAGTTATATGTTTCTTCAGTTTCATATTTATCAATTTATTTTGACTTTTATGTTTTTATTTATCTGATCTGATAATCTTTTGTTGATCAAATGCGATCTTGTTAAATTTATGACAATGCGTATTTTGTTATTAAAATCTTACTTTTACATTGGCAAGTATATATGAAATTATGAATTGAAACTAATACAATATTGATTAATATGGAGTAGATATTATTTTAGCCCATTGATAGTTAAAGTTCGTGTTACAAGATTTTGTTCAATATTAGTGATTTTAGTTATGTGTTAGCTAGATTGAAGGGTTTTTTTTTTTATCTGTATGTGTCAATGTTGCGCAGGAGCTATTTTTATATATATATATTTTTTTGTATCATTCTAATTTTATCAGATGTCTCCGGAAAAAATAAACTAGCCGGATTGAAGTTAAAACACCTTAGTGTAGGCAATGAACCTTAATGTAGGCAATGAATTCAACAACTCCCTAGTTTAATTTTTCCTTGTATTGTGTCATTTCTTTCCATTATTGAAATTCTATTGCATTGTGAATCAGCATGGCTTTTATATGTGTCAGCTTCATGCCTTCACGCCGTATAATTCAATTACCAAAGGTGTATGCAATTTGCATGGGTATTGTCATAGACTCATAGCCGCATAAGACAAAATTTGCAATTTAAGACGTTGCGTTTGGTTGGAAGCCAATTTTATAGGAATTTTAATTTTATAGGGACTAAGGGTGTTGTTTTGTTGGTATGCAATTTTAGACAATTAGACATGTATGTATTGTCTTTGGACCTATTCTGGTGGGGCAGAGTTGTAATTACATGATCAGGATAGGGGTTGAGTTGATTAAGCGAAAGTGCGAAACTAGTAGTCGTGAGCTTATCTACTTATTTTTAAGTAATCTTTAGATTGTTGTCAATGGAGACCATGATTGATTTAAGTTAATTTTGTGTAATTATGAGACCATGAGCTACGGATGTGAAGTTTAGTTATTATTTATAGTAGGTCTTGTGGATTTAGAGAAACGATATTGGTTTGATTATGATAGCTAACCGCTACCCTAAGTCGGGGGTAGTTACACTTTATGTCCACCAGACAAAATGTTTTTTTTCCTCCTTTTTTCTTGGTTTTGTTTTTGAACTTTCATGTTTTCTTAATGTCCGACATCTATATTTCATTCTTTCATTTTTAAATTCCTGGCTCCACCACTAATTGTAGGTTGGCCTTTTGGTTCAATAATGATGATAGTGCCTTTTTGTTCAATACTTGATGTGGAGGTTCGAGTGGCGGTGGTTCGGGTGATAGTTATAGTTCGGGTTGTAGATATTTCTTGTAGTACTAATGGCGTTGGTTTTAAGGTTTTGTTTTGTTTTTGAACTTTTATATTTCCTTAATGTCCAACATCCATATTTCATCATTTCAATTTTAAATTATTGACTCTGCCACTGATTGTAGGTTGGCCTTTTGGTTCAATAATGATGATAGTGGCTTTTTGTTCAATACTAAGATGTGGAGGTTCGAGTGGTGGTGGTTCGGGTAGTAGATATTTCTTGTAGTATTGATGGCATTGGTTTTATGGTTTGTGGAACTGACTTGATGGGTGGAGTGAGAGGATAATTAATTATTACGTCTTTATTTATAAATACGGAGTAATTGTAACACTTTGCCCAAAAAAGGTCTCTACTTTTTTTTCCCGACAAAGTGTTGCAAATATTTAAAAATACATAAAAGTATATCTTAGGTACATACTTTATTTGATAGCTAATGTGGTTCTGCCCCATTTCTAGTTTAAGCTTTCTTTTAAAACCAATCTAGTGATTGTTACCTGCGAGTTTGTCACTCTCATAAATAAACTTCAATAGTTAATGAGTTGGAGACTTGGAGTAACAAACTAACAATGCAAAGGGAAGAAGACCGTTGGAGAAGTTTTTGTCCCACATTTTAAAAACAAGGGAAGTTCAATTAATTTAAGTATTTCTTTTCTTATAGTTATAGCAATATGACATTTTGTCCCACATCGGAAAAATACAGGGAGTTCAACTGATTTAATTTGGTTTCTTACGATTCCTCTTCATCTATATTTCCTATACTGGATACAAATTATTTCTTTAACTGATACAAATTCATTTTTTGCCATTCTAATTCTTCCTAAAATTCTGAGAATTCTTAAAGAATTACATACATCCCTTATAAATTAACTACTCCATTGGTTCACATTTAATTGTTTGAAATTGGCTTTGACACTATTTACATTATTATGTTGACCTTGTTTAATTTAATATAGGTAATGAAAAGTATAGTCATGTTGGTTCTCGTTTGATTCGTCTCGGAGTGTACTTTCCAAAAATATAGTTTTTATCGTTTTTCCTTATGAATAATTAAAGATATTAATATTTAAAGTTATGTTTCGGGAGATGTGGAAAAACAAATGGAGTAATTAAATGTGGATGGAGGGATTATTTAGTGCTCATGTTTACAAAGTTGTTATGTAAAATCTTAGTGGCCAAACCAAGGTCGTCTCGAAAATTTTAAGGGCACTGTTCTAAAAATGAAAATGAGCTCCTTAACTATTAAAATTAATATATTATTTATATTTTTAGTTAATAATATAATTTTAATAATCAAATATTACAAAATATTGATTTTATTCAAAGTAATCACAACGGAGTAAACATCTTTTTTAATAAGAAAATATTGAAAAGTTGAAATGTTGGTGCCAATTGCACTTGATATCTTAACACACTTTTAGGAACGGCTAGAGGTGGAAATTGGGTCGTTCGGATCGGGTTGATTTAGGTTTGAGGGTTTTTGGTTTCGGACCGGGTTCGAGTCGATTCAACTTCGGAATTTTAACAAATAGATTTAAACGCATAAGAAACATTATTACATACTTTAATGATCGGATAATTCATATTGGGTTTAGATAGGATCAATAATATCAGTAAATTTGGGTATTTTTCTAATCGGATCATTCGGGTGGGTAATCGGGTAAGACCGTATGAGCCCCACCTTTACCACCTCTAGGAACGGCCCAGAGCCAAAAGCTCCTTCGATTGTACCATAGTGGCGATGAATTTTGCATCTAAGACAATATACCATAGGAGACTCTCTGATGCCTCTCGACGACTTTCAAGCTTTTCTTTGACTACCATTAATAATACTCGTAACTCTACTTGTACGTTCAATAATTTGGAATTGACACCACCAGACCATACTCTTTGCCACAATTGATTATCTCAGAGTAGATTCAACTGTTAATAGCAAATGTGTCAAAAACAGTTCGCCTTACCTGTTGTAGCCGGTAATCCATAACTAACACGTGGTTAGCACATGACTTTTAGTGGGGGTTAATTGCTAATCAAATTATTTTTAGAAAATAAATAATTGATAATCAAATCATGTTTAGAAAATAATTAATCCACAACACGTGATTAGCACATGACTTTTAGTGAGGATTACCGGCTACAATAGGTCAACAGGTAAGCCGAACTATTTTTGGCAAGTTTGTGTAATAGTTGGGCCTACTCTGGGATAATCAATTGTTGAGACTGATGTGGACATATGACAAATAGTATGGACCGGTGATGTCAATTTTGCCAAAATGCCAAATAATTTTGCCTAAATTTATTTTCTTATATTTTGCTATACCGTATATATTTTCACAACATTAATTAATGCTTCATGACCTAATGGCTGACACTGCCCAAGCCCAACGGTGATAATTTATCAAATTGTTAATTATATATTTGTCGTTTAAAAAATAGGTAATGTTATATACTTATATGTACGCTATTAATTAGCCCTCACATTTTCTAGAATGGTAAACCTTTGGGAATTTATAACAAGATCACATGTAAATTGGTGTGTTCAATACTTAATACTTTTCTTTTTAGCTTCTTATGTGTAGCACTAACTCCCTAAGGATTACATATAACATTTTCCTTAAAAAGATAAAAAATAAGATTATATTTGTTAAATTTAGTGATCTATGCACAACTCCACAAGAAGAGAATAGGGTGGTAGATCAGCTCCTTTTTTTTTATTTTTTTTTAAAGATGGTAAGATGTACAGGGGCCTCACCCATGAATCCTATCTTAGTAGCATCGATCGTGGCACATACTACATTTTAATTGGATGACATTGTTGTTTAACTTATTCCTAGCAATATATAGATACAAGTTTTACTTATTCATAGTTAACATCAATAGAAACTCACAATTGCATAATTCTATATATGTTTGTAGTATGGAGCCGTAATTGGAGCATTCAATTGCCAAGGAGCAGGATGGGACAAGAAGGAGAGAAGGATCAAGGGCTACAAGCAATGCTACAAAACTATGGAAGGTTTTGTACATGTGAAGGACATAGAATGGGAGCAAACACCACAAGGTATAAAAATGAGTTATGCTCAAGAGTTTGTTGTCTACCAAAACCAATTAGGCTCACTCCGATTGGTGACGCATGAATCCAATCCAATTCATATTGTTTTGAACCCCTCATCCTTCGCGCTTTTTAGCTTTGTCCCGGTCAAAAAGATAGGACGAGTTATTAAATTCGCACCAATTGGCTTAAAAAATATGTTTAATAGCGGAGGAACGATCCAAGAACTCGAGTTTAAGGAGTCAAGGGCTAAGATTAAGATAAAAGGAGGAGGGGATTTGTTGGTTTACTCAAATAAGGAACCAATGAGTTGCTTTGTCAATGGTGATGAAGTGGAATTTGAATGGTCTAATGATCATAACAAGTTGGTTTTTAATTTGCCTTGGATTTAAGAGGTTGATGGTATTTCTGAAGTCATTGTTCAGTATTAGTTGGCAATAAAATAACAATTAATCAATTTTTTTTTTGGAAGAAGAGGATAATAGGAAATTAGGATTTCTTCTTCTTCAAGATAAATTTTAATTTATCATGGGATAAGAAATAAAAAATAACGGTGAATCAGATAATGGACCTTTAGAAACTTGAGAGCTATTTATATTTTTAAATTTAATCACATTGTATAGAACTCCTAGTTAGCTACAACTAGCTAGAGATTGATATTTGTAAATGTATGAATGTGGAGTATATTAGTTATAATTTCAATGTTTTGCTAAAAGAAAAACAGTTTGGTTACAAATATTAGTAAAAAAATATGTATGTATATGCTTTGAATTGAAGCATTCATATGTAATTTCATTGCGATCCCTCATCATTTATTATTTTTTTAAAAAAATAAAAAAATTCAAGGTGAAATTGATAAATAACGATTCCAACTATCTTCGATTTTTTATAAGCAATTTAAACTATTGATTATTTCATAATGGTTCAAATTAAACAGTCAATAACATAACATGAAATAACTTAATTGTTTTTTATTGGCTGGTTTAGTATCATTACCTATTACGCTACTTTGATATTCAAAATTTCAAATATTGTCCAATGAGTAATAGTGGCACCTCAAGTGATAACACAACAAAGAATTCAAAAGCAAAATTATGATCGAGTCAAAATCCTCTATCAATAATTTTTTTTTACAACTTATATATGCCTATTCTTTTTCCCACATCATATTATCCCATTACATAATTACATTACAATATCTCACCTCTTACACTGAATCGCCGTCAACTTTATTTAATTCTGTAAAATTGGACTAGTTTAAAATTTATTGATTGATTTTAATAGCATGATCTATTACATTTTTTAATTAATAAAAATATAAAAATACACATTTATATCAAACAATGAACTTAAAATTAAATTAAATGTGGACAGGGAAGAAGTAGACAAAAAAACTAACGGCCCGTTTGGTTGTTGGTAATAAATAATCGTGGTAATGGTAATGGATTTATAATGTAATTTTGTTAAGGAGAAACCTTATAATCTCCATGGAAAACAAATTTTCATTCCCAAGCTTCGATTTTCTTCTCATTTTTCATTCCCATCCATTACGATTGGGGAGGGTAGTATTTGATGGGAATAGATATTTGTGAAGAAAATTAGATAAATTGGAGCTAAGGTAGCACCACAATGGGAATGAATTTTAATTTTCCTTCCAAATTTAGTTATAAATTCATTCCCAACCATAATTTATAACCGACTACCAAACGGACCGTAAGGTGAATTGAATGAATATTGTTGCTTATAAGCTCAATATTTGAATGGTGAAAAAAATAGTATCATGTGGTTAGGCTATGCTCAGTCCATCTTTTAAAGCATGTAAATTTAGTAAATAATATATAGATTATTATCGGATTAAAACGATATATTATATACTATAAGGTTAAATATGAACAATTCAGATATTATTGCAATAAAAAAAAAAAAGTTAATACTTTAAGACTTGATGAGAGTATATATGCATAATCATTTACGCATCAGTAATTTAGAACGTCACCATCTGAATCTCAAATTATTCGGAAAGCACTTGTTCAAATTTTTGGTTTATTAATTTTAAGTATGTGATATATATCAATAAGCTGGAATAGCTCAGCTGGTTAGAGCGTGTGGCTGTTAACCACAAGGTCGGAGGTTCGAACCCTCCTTCTAGCGTTTTTATTTTTTGGGTCTAAAATACTATTGGGCTTGTGCTCTATTAAATGGGCCTATTGGTTAGCGTTTCTAATCTTCAAATTTTATTGGGCTTCACAGGTTTTCCTCCGACTTGCTCCCCATTTTTTAACATCAACCTCATAGTAACATGAAACTTCCATCACACTAAAATAAACATCCCATCAATTTTTATTTATTTTTAATTTTTTTTTTTTTTGGGTTCAAACAAACACCTTATATGATTCACTTTATTTGTTAAATTTCACACTTTGTCATTTATTTCTTCAAGCACTTTGTTTCACAATTTCTAAAATTATATAAGCACTTTGTTTCACAATTTCTAAAATTATACTTCCTCCGTTCCAAAATAAATGCAACAATTTCTATTTCAAGAAGTTTCAAAATAAATGAAACAATTTTAATCTTTCCATTTTTGTAAGTATTTTATTTCTATCTCTCACATCCACTTTCTCCCTCTATCCCTTTTACTCTCACAACAAAAAAATGCCTAGAAGTCCGTGCATCCTAATTTATTGCGTTTTTTTTGGAATGGAGGAAGTATAAACACTTTGTCAATCATATTGACCACCTTATATGATTCACCTTATTAAAATAACTATTTTTTCTTTGGACAAATCACCCTTAAAACCTAACACCATTAAATTAAACTTATTGTGAAGTGGAGTCTAAAATTTGTTTTCTCTCCTTAAATTTTATAATAAACCATTAATTAGCCCACACCCACCAATCCCTCTTTTAATTTCTTACATTTCTAGGCAAACCTAAATTTATTTCAATTATTAATCTTCACGAATTTAAATTTCTTTCTCTCTTTCATTTTTTGCATACATAGAAAAAAATAATAACTTAAATTCATTACTTTGATAAGGCTTCAATCTATTACTCAAATAGTATCAAAAGGGAAATAATCAAATTGGCTCGTACCAATTACAATACTTTGTCACTAATTTTGCTTGGAATTTTTGCCAAAAACGGCTAGATAGTTTGCATCGCGTCGTGCTCGGTGTTGACTGGGTGGTTAATCCGTGGTAGCACTGAGAATTACAGTATGTTGAACGACGGTCTGGCCAAAAGTTATGATCGGACTATCTGACACAATACTTTTTATAATAAAATTTGCGGTGCAAATTTGGACACAATAATTAAAGGTAAGCCTTTTATTTTATTTATTTATATATGTAGATCGAGTTCAAAACGGAGTGAAAAGAGTGCGTGCTCATCATCAAGTGAACACACAATCCTCATACATACATACATACATCCTTAAACCAACTTACATACAAACTAAAAACCCAAAAAACTCGTCAAAAGTTCTTTTCTTTTCTTTTTTTTTTTTAATTAAAAAAAAAAAACAGAGAGTAGAAAAGTGAAAGATAACATCACAATTCTCACAACCCTCCTAATTTTTATTATTTATTCATTCCCTTCAACCTAGGTACGTAGTCGTAGTCGTAACATTCAATTCTTCACTTAGAAGAATCTAGCCAACTCCATGAACGAAGCTAGCAAAGTAGGACGAACTGACATTTCCTCTCCTCTACGGCTTCTTCTTCCTTCACTACCTCTCTCCTCCTCGTACTGGCTGCTGCCGTGGCGGCCTTGGCCTTGGCCTTGGCGGCCTTGGCGGCCTTGGCCTTGGCCTTGGCCTTGGCCTTGGCCTTGGCGTCCCTGCTGCCTTCTGTACTGCTCCTCGCACTGTTTTTGGCATTCGTATCCTCTTCTTCCTTGACGTCCTGTTTCTTGTTGTTGTTGGCATCTTTGTTTGCATTCTTGGTAACGTCTTTGTGGGTCGCTTCGTGATTCTTCTACGTTGTTGTCTTCTTCTTCCTGCTCCTCACGTCTGCCTCTGCGGCTCCTCTCCTGCTCCCTCCTGCCGTTATGTATTTTAAATTCAGATCACATAATTTAATTTCATGTTTTTAAAGCTTAATATCTTTAATTTTGTAAAAAAAATAAAAAATAGCATTATTAATTATTATTACATATTAAAAAAATTACTTATATTTTTTTCCTTATGTATTTATATATATATATATATATACACAATCAATGATTTTGATCAGACCAGAAAAAATAAGTTTTGATTATATAAAATAAGTAATTTTATGATAAGACTATATGTAGTTATGAGGTTAAAGTAGTAAAGTCACCTATATTTAGTTATGAGGTTAAAGTAGTAAAGTCACCTATATTTATTTTTAGTACACAAATTCTTATATGCGACTGACAACGGCCGTTTTTAGGGGTTATAAAGTGTTTAACTAGGGTTACAAAGTGTTTTTTTTTTTGTTACAAAATGCTTAAGTGGGGTTACAAAGTGTTTTTTTTCTTTTTACAAAATGCTTAAATGGGGTTACAAAGTTTTTTTTGGTTTATAATGTTTTATAAAGTGAGGTTACAAATGTTTTTTTTTGTGTTTAAGTGGGGCTTACAAAGTGTTTTTTTAAAGTCAAAAAGTGTTTTTTTAATAATTAGTTTACAAAGTGTTTTTTGGGGTTACAAAGTGTTTAAGTGATGTTACAAAGTAGGGTTACAAAGTGTTTTTTCGATTTAAAAAGTATTTAAGTGGAGTTACAAAGTATTAAATGAGTTACAAAATATTTAAACCCAACTTTGTAACCCTTGTCTATATTAGCGGGTGCGGCCAGTTGCAACAAAAACGCGTTGTTTTTATTAGTATGGTGAAGAAATTTAGAGAGATCCATATAAAAAGAAAATGATGAAACAAAAAAACTGATTACTATATTATAAAAGTAAAGTAATTAACGAGACAATTCAAATAATATGATAAAAATAGACAGGGTGAGTATTTTTTTTTTCCAAAGTGATAGAATTAATATAGAGCAGAAAAATAAAATTAAAAAAAAAAATAAATAATAATAATAAATGAATAGTAATTTACCTATAGTCTTCCTGGCACTCTCTCTGGCACTCCCTACCTTGACGTTGCTGTTGGCACCTTTGTTGGCAAGCCTGGAACTGCCTTTGTGGATCACGGCGGCTTTCACGGCTGACAATCACAACAAAGTCATCTTCTTCCTCATCCTCATCCTCATCCTGGCGGCGGCCGCCTCGGCGACGACGTCCTTGGCCTCTCTCCTGCTCCTCTCTGCACTCCCTCCGGCACTCCTCCTGAGAGGACGACCCCCTCCTGCTACCACCTTCTTGCCTCTGGCACCTCTGCTGGCACTCCTGGTACCTTCTTTGTTGTTGTGGGTCCCAACTACGCCCCTGGTTGACATCCTCATCCTCCTCGTCGTCGCCGTCTTCCCTACCTCCACGTCGGCCTCTTCGTCCGCCGCCTTCTCTCTCCTCCTCTTCACACCGCTTCTGGCACTGCCACTGCTGGCGCTCCCCGCGCTGCCCCATTCTCTGGCACTCGCTCCGACACTCCTCGCTCTGGCGGCCAGGGCGGTTGATCATGGCGTCGACGAGTTCTTCTTCGTCGATGCTGACGTCATCACCCCGCCTCCCTCTTCGGCGCTCACGGCGCTGCTCGCTCTCTCGGAACTCCTCACGGCACTGTTCCATGCACTGCTGCTGCTGCTGCTGGCCGCCCCGCTGCCTCATGCACCGCTGCCCGCATTGCCGGAGCTCCCGCTCCGGGTCCTGCTGCGAGGCAGGGCTCCGGATGGCCAGAGTGGACGCCACCAGAACTGAAACTAACAGCAATACCAAATGCAACTTCATGGCTAGGCTAGGCTAAGCTACCTTATTATTTTTTGTGTTTCTATTATATATATTTGTTATTTGAGTGAGTGAGTGAGTGAGTGAAGTAGAGTGAAGTGAGTGAGGTTATTTATAGACTCCTGAGAGGTAGGAAGATTTTACCATGTGTTGGAAGAGGGTGCATGCAGGGTGACGAGTTGCCGCATACACTGCACATTATTATTACAGGCGTCAATTTTTTTATTCAATTTGACTAGTAATGCATGTACTAATGTTGCATGGTTAACAAGTGTATGACGTTGTCACTTTTGATGACACGCACGCCCCTACGTATTTGTCATCTTTGTTTACTTTATTATATGAAAAAATTATGAATATGAATATTTATCCAAACTTTTTTGTTGATTTATGAAATTATGAATGTATGCTTCTGCCATTGCATCATCCCTTATTATTGCAACAAAGAAGTTTGCTTATTGTTTTAAGTAAATTTCATATCCCATTAATTAATGGTACGTGTTCCTGTTCTGGAACTTCTGTTGAAAAGTCAATGCACTTCGTTGTGTTGATATTGACTCCGTACACTTCTTGCTAGGGTTTTGACCTGCAAAACAGTCAAAGGTTGTTAATCCGGGGGTGGAACCCGGGAATGCCCCTCCGATGCTTAAGTCAAATATCAGGAGTAAGGAGTCAATGTGATGTGAGTTTGTAAATTATGAATTGCGTACCTGTAGAATGGTAGGACTGATCCTTATATAGGCATTAGGTTCCCTGAGTAGGGTTCTGCTGAATTAGCAGGCCTGTATGTGGGCCGACCCACGACGCACAATGATAACCTGGTCAAGGTTAGACCAAGTCAGATGACACATGGCATGATCCTACTCGTTGCCGAATATCTGGTGTAGACCCTGCCCTATCTGAACTCGATCGGACTTAGGATTTGGGCCCACTAGCACGGGTTTGACCACCTAGGTGGGCCCGGAACAGTACGTATATTTTGACCAAAGATAGAATGCAATGCTATCTCAACTTTCTAGCAATTTTAATTTCAAAGAGCGCCAATATCTCTGCTGCTGGATCGGAGTTAATTAGGGTGGAGATTCACCATTGCATATTCGTAAGAATTGAATTTGGTGTGATTTGAGATGACATTTCGTGTCACTGCAAGGTTGTATCGGAATGCGATCCTCATGAACTTATTAATAACTTTAATTATGTAATTATAAAAAGCAAATTATGCAAATGAGATATTAAAGAACTGCACATTTTGACGAGTTAAATAAGAATTCATGCAACTCTGGCTATGTAACGATCCTGATTTTATTGGTATTTCTGTCATGTATTTATTTGTAATTATGTGATTTTATGTATGGTCCAAAATTTATTTTGGACTATTTATTTTATTTTATGTGAATAATTTCGATTAAATTCGAATTATTTAATTTAGATTGATTATTATTTATTTCAATTATTATTTAATTAATTAGAATTTTTATTATTTAAATTTTCTAATTAGTTATTTAATATTTTTGGGCTAAATCGATTTAAGCATGATTAAACATGCAAAAGTGCAATTAGCCCAATTATTTGTCGAAAGCCCATTTTGGCCCATTTGCAAGGCCATAGTCGACCCCCCTTATTATATGGCAAGTTTTGCAAATTGCCATGCATTCACACCTTAACTAACCTCTATTTATAGGAGGGTTAGTAAGGCTTAAACAACATATTGCTCATTTGCCATCCTAAACACATTTGCTCATCAAAAACCAAACACAAACACTCTCCATTTGTCTCCTTGCCACACGCCATTTTTGGCTAATTCACCATCACATTTGTTCATCATCCATTCAAACTCAAAACTTAAAGATTAATCCTCCATTGATCTTTAATTGTCTAAACACAATCTAAACCTCCATAATTCCAATCAAGACTTCTAGTTCGGGTTGGTTTTGGGTACTAGTTCGTGTGGGTTGATCGAGTGGGTGGTTCGTGGTGGCCGTGCGTGAAGGTCGTGTTCAAGTGGTGGTCGTGCGTGGTGGTGTTCGTGTAGGGCAGCAGGACCGTGCAAAAGGCGGAGGTCCGTGGTGGTGATTGAGCCAAACCGTGTCGTGTTCGTGCAAGCCGTGCCGTGTTCGTGTGCACCGTGTGATAGGGCCGTGTGGTTTGGTTCCGGGCAGCGAGTTTTTAAGCGTTTTTGTGTTTAATCTTCAATAAGGTAACATACTTTCTCAATCTAATTGGTATACTATGTTTCATAGTATAGATTGAATGATTAAATTAGACCGTTTTGATGTTTTGTAACCATGTTTATGTGTGGATTATAATCTGATTTTGGGTGATGATTTATGATGTTCTCTACTTGAATATGCGTATTTCATGATGGATTATGTTAGTATTATATTTGATGTTGTTCATGTTCAAGTTTGATGAAGTTTGGATATTAGGAAGTTGATGAATTTTATTGTTGAACTTGATAATTTCATGCGTGTATGATGATGAGTTTGGGATGAGTTTGGGATGAGTTCTTGAATCTTGAATGAGTTTTTGGTTGAAGTTCTTGAATCTTGATTGAGTTCTTGATTGAAGATCTTGAATCTTGAATGAGTTCTTTATGAGTTCTTTGAGTTCTTTATAAGTTCTTTGAGTTCTTTATGAGTTCTTGGTCGAGTCTTGAAAGTTAAAGAAAGTTAGTTTTAATTAAAGAAAGATTAAAGAAAGTTAAAGAAAGGTTAAAGATTGTTTAAAAAGGTTCCAAGTTTGTTGGTTTACATGTTATTTCTTGAGTCAAGGCGTAAGATGCAACTTAAGAATTAACTAAGAATGTAAACTTCGATTTAAAGTAAAGATTAGCTTGACTTCGCTACTAGACGCCTAAGACTTAGAGTAAGATTCTAAGTATTTGGGTTAAGACGTTGCCCCTATCCTATCCGCGGTATTGGGATAGTTGGTGGTCTTACTATGTTGTCTTCGGATATGGATTTCGGTTGGGAGTAAGATTCTCAATCCTGGCATAGTAGAAAGTTCGATCGCGTAAGATGCGTTCGTACGTGCATAGTCCGGTCTAGTATGTGAATGATTGCGCCAAAGTTAAAGATTTGTTAATTGTTGGTTAAAGTTAGTCGAGTCAGCATGATTAGTTGATTTGATTCGCATGTGTATATGTTTGATTTGTGCTATGTTCAATGTGTATCCCCGTTAGGGTGGGACAGTTATGTTACTCGCCACTGACGGTGGACTGTTGTTTACTTTTCAAGTAATTCTGATGATGAGGTTCTTGCTTAGCTTTGGGTTGGGCGAGCGTCGTTGTTATTTAGCTTTTATATTGTTGTTTTACGATTTTTACTAGTTTTGGACTATAGTTGTAGTACTTGTGTATTTCTCTAAACTCTGACATATATTTGGAGTTTATGTTGTTAGTAGTAGTAATATGACATTTGGGTTAGATATGTACAATCTTGTGGGTGTTGTACTTTTGGGTTTAGTATATATATTCATTTGAGGTTTTGTTTTAAATTTTAAGTATTTTAGTTTGTTAAATCTGGCTATTCGACTCGTCGGTTTCTTCCGCGCCGGTCTAAGCGAGTCGATCGGGTCGTCACAGGTTATATATGCTAGACACAACATTATTGACCAATAATTAATAACTTTAATATAATAATTATGCAATTGTAAAAATAAATTATGCAAATGAGATATTAAAAAACTACACATTTTATCATTAAAAAAAATACATATTTTGATGAGTCAAATAAGATCTCAACAACTATGTTTATGTTTGTGTATAGATCATTATGCATAGTCAAGTGTGAATAGTAGAAAAGTTATAATGTTGCAATTAAAAAAAAAAAGAACAAAGGAAATGAATTTTTTACATGACATGGTAGACTGAGCCCAATTCGAGGCTAAACTCATAGAAAAATTACACTAATTGCATAGGGATTAGGAGTGGGGTTTCGTCATTGGTGAAAATCCAACCTTGTACTTTTAGGAATACTAGGGTAACTCCAATGCCAATATATATGCTGGAGCTCGATAAAAAAAAAATTATGACGATTGAAGAACCTTGTAGCTAGTATGACGATTGAAGAACATGGGGTTTCGTCGAATTTTAGTTTAATTTGTTACTTTGTTTGACATGGATGCTTGAAATTGAAGAACCTTGTAGCTAGTATGTATACATACATATAAATATATAAAGATTTCCATGATTTGTGCCCTTCAAAATTTCATGACATGAGCACCTTTGTAGACTTTGAGAACTCCACCTTGAGTTGAAAATGTGCACCCCTTAGAACCAAGAGCGTACCCATTGAGATTAGAATATACTTCATGGCAAGAACATGTTGGACATTATATTAGACAATGTTCTAATTTAATATTCCCATTAATAATAATATTGATTTGAACAGAGCCTAACTACTCGATAAATTTTGCAACGAGAACCGTTGCCCATAAAAACAGATTCATTCTTTATCGAATGATAATCAACAAAGAGTGTCTACCTTAATCAAACATGATAACGCACAACTAGAATCGAGAACCCAATTTGAATATATATACTTCTAGGCTAACAAATAAATAGCCAAGAGAACAACTTCAGAACTTGAATCAACAACATTAACTTCGGGTGTTTCCTGTTTCTTTTTATTTTCTTCTCTCTCTCGAGCTTTCTCTTAAGTTTGTCTGAATCGAAAATATTGTGCCCATGTTTAATTATGCTTGTGTATAGATCATTATGCGTGCCCAAACAAGTGTGAATTGTGAATAGTACTCTCCCTTCTCTTTTTGTTTCCTTATTTACTTTTTCCTTATCTCTAAAGACAAAATTTTAAACAAAAATATTTTTAAACAAGTGTAATAAAAAAATCATAATTAAAAACTATATATTAAAAAGTACAAATTGAGCTGAATAAATAGTTTCAGCATTTTTTATGGGGCAAAAATAAAGGGATATAGGGAGTAAAAAAGTTAAAGTGTTGTAATTAAAAAAGAACATAAAAATTAATTTTTTACACGGCCAGGTAGACTAAGCCTTAGTCGGTGGCTCATTGATGCCATAGGAAAATCACACTAATTGCTTAGGGATTAGGAGTGATGTTTCATCATTGGTGGAAATTGAACATCTATCGTACCTTATTAGTTAGGGATATGAGGGCGACTAGTGCCCATGCATTGGATCTTGAATGTTTGATCCAATTTTTTTTTAATAAGAAAAGAAAAATCCGGCTAATCCATATAAAAAACAACGTATCATATGTTTCAGCAATACTAAGGTAAAAATTAAATTGGATCAAAAGAATAAACCTAGCTAGCAATTAAAATTTTAGTGATTATGACCTTTATAGGTTAAAACATATTGGTTTGTTAGATTCTCTAACACAATCTCTAATTTCACAATGATCGAATTGCAATAAGTTATTTTCAAGTCCCGAATTAGGTCGTTGTATATTTTCCACAAAATTTCTAAATATTTCTAATAACAACATTTATGAAGATAAATTGTCCCCTTCACTAATTAGCTTCTTGATTTTTAGCATACTACGTATGAACTAGCATTTTGTATACCTTAATTTTTTGAGCTAGAGGGGCTTTTTTGCATCTGATGTAGTTATATAATTGAAAGTTATTTTGGTCACCGAAGAGAAGACACCTTTAATTGTACATTTCTTTAGTCATGTTGGAAGATCAACTTTAGCGCTTACTCCATCGACCTCTAATTTAATTACATTTTGCGAGACACAACTTTAATATAAAAAGTAATATTAGATGTAATAATTTCAATACAATTTGATCAAATCTAATCACTTGTGGTAAAGACAATTATTTGTTTTAATTTTTTTTTTGAAAGGAAGGCAATTGTTTCTTATAATCACTAGTCATTAATCACATTTATTAACTTGATAAGTTTGAAAAATTTCACATAATTAGTTCAGTTTTGATAAGTTCTAACCCTAAAGAGAGTGAGGGATAGCTCATCTTGTGATCGATTTTTATGCTCTGCCCTTTGCGGTTCATTTGAAAAAAAAATGTTTCTAATAATTTCAATGTCTTGTGAAAAAAGAGAAGAACAAGAATAGAGATAAAAAGTTGTGGATAATATTATTCTCAATTGTGTTCTCATGTACATAATAGAAAGCTCTATTTATATACTATGAAAGTTTGTAACTTCCAAGAGTTTGTAAATGATCTCCATTATACATGTGGAGAGTTTACAAAGAATGTTAAATACACATGAGTTACAAGAGCACATGGGGATTATGAAGAGTTAATGCATCCACCATTATTATTTCATAACACAATGACATAATTGAGAGCAAGAAATTTAGGCTCTGGTGTAAACATTATTTTCTCCTATTTGGATGTAAAACAACTTTTTATCAAGAACATAAAAACTCATCATTTTTTTTAGAAATTGAGGGAAATCCCATCTCCCTTTCTCTTCCAATTTTTTTTCTAATGTATTTTTACATTTTTTTATAAAATGCTGTGCATAAAAATTATGTTACACCGTAAACATTTTAGGCCCTACGAAACGAAAATGCGCATGAATCACACTTTTTTTTTCCCCTTTGCTATCAGCCTATCAGTGTTGCTGCAACATATCAAAGAATCAAGAGCAGCCATGGCCACTCTCTCTTACTCTTAGACTATGTTCTATTGTTCTTCGACACTTCTATCTTCTATGCACTGATTGATGCTCCTATAGCTGTTACACTTCCAACACTCGTATTCCATTTCTCTGGCTCATCTTCTTAAGTGTTCGAAAATCAAAAGAGTAAGTTTCCGTTGAATTCGTCCCCATTATTTCTTATGTTTTTACTAAAACCCTAAACCCTAATACACAATTAGTTCACTATTTTTGTGGAAGTGTTTTTATTAGTAGTAAGTTCTGGAGTACTCTAATTAATGCTAATTATATATCTTTATTGTTGCTGTTGAAGTTCATTTTTTTGATCAAGCTGTTGAAATTCATGATTTCAGGATTTTGATTTGGTCATGACATCTGAAAGTATCTAATTTTTTTTAATTAATTGTGAAAATTTGTGCTTAATTCTGCATAGTTTGAGGATGGCTTATAGGCATAATTTTTGTACTTGAGCTGCTCTTCTTTCTCGACAATTCAACCCAAATTTTAGTTTCATACCCCATTGGCCATGACCATGACAAAACAAATAATAATAACGAATGTAAAGCAACATCTCGGCCAAAAATTGATGATTTTCTAACCCAAAGGCGGTCCTTCGGATTATTCTTGAGCTCATCATCAGGAGCTACATATACATATTGCTGGAAATGGGGTTATCAATAGTCAATTTTAGCCATTGATTATGTCGTTTAACCATCTAGAGAATCAATGCTGCACTGTTGGAAATTTCTCTTTTCTCCTCTCTATACTGCAGCAATCAAGCTTTAGTGCTTTACTCACATCCCTTTAAGCTTTTGTAGAAGCCTCCCCAGTACATATTTGGCAAACAACAGGTTTACCTTTCTTTTAAATAACTTTGGTTTATTTATTGTTGTTATCATTAGGGAAACGCTAAATACAACCCTTATTATTTGTCTTTAAGCTGTCAAAAGAGAAAACATTAACTCAAATCAAGCGTTTATAACGCCAAATGACGTGATTTTGGTATACATTGCTAAATTAGTACACAATTAGATAATATATTAAATGCTTATTTACAAACCTAAGGGTTGTATATAACATTATCCTTACTATTATTACTATTGTTGTTGTCGTCGTCATTTTTGCTTGCTAGTAGTCTAGTTGCCAATTTTTGAAAGTGAATTTGTTATGCAGTATAGAAAATGCAGAATCCAAGCCTTTCTTTCCCTTTCTAATTTTTTTTTTTCTTTTAGCTTGTTAATTACTACATAGGTTTTGTTCAACTTTGTATCTTGTATAGTTGTATGATTGTATCCTACTTCAAAAAAGGTTGTCACTTGCTACTATGTTCTATGCTTTTTGTGAGGATGAATTCATAGCCCAGTGGTTAGGGCTCCAAAATTTCAGGCATGAGGTTTTGGGTTCGATTCTCACCGCACGCATTTGCGAGGATTCCTTATTATCTCCCCTTACAGATGCGTGTGTTGGCTAAAAATTGGGCCAGTGTGACCTGCAGTAGGGCACGATTCCAAGACCTAATATTCCACACGTTATCCTATAAAAAAAAGTTCTATGCTTTTGTTTTAAATTATTTTTTTTCTTGATCAAAAGGCGCTTTTGTTTTAAATTACTACTTTAACGTAATTTTAGGCTATTTTAATCTCAAAATGATGTCATTAATCATTTATAATCAATTAAGAAATTACTTTCTTAAATTAAATAATAAAATCATAAAACAAAAAATAAAAAACCAAATCATATTGCACAGTTCCCTTCATACCAGAATACTTTTCCTTCATTCAGGTTATCCTTAAACTCCCTTTGCTCTCAGTTCCAAGCTCTCTTCTCCATGTCGTGGTCAACAATTCTACATTTCATCCATTGAAGCTCTCTCTCAAGCATTGAAGGTAATTTGTTCATGTTTTTGGTTGTTCCTTTTCGATATATTCGCATCATAGGCCCAAAATTAGGTTTTTTGTTCATATTTGGATCTAGCATAAATAGCTTTCTTCCAGCCATAGACAATGTATAATTGTAGAGTTAAAGTATACTAAAATTTAGATTAGGGCACAAATTGAGTCAGTCTCAAAGAACAAAAAAAGGATTAATTAAAATTTAAGAATTGCTAAGAAATTGGTGAAATACATGCCATATACTTACAATGGAGAAGAACTTCAAGATGTTTCATCCATGATTTTTGGAGGTTTGGAGTGACTAAATAAAAACCTAGGTAGTAATTAACAAATTTTCCTTAACTTGTTATATGATTGTGGAATAAGTAGTTTTGATTACTTTTATTCTTTTTGGTACAATGGCACTTGGAGTATTAGAAAGTAATGAAATTATTTACTTAAAAACTTTACATACTGATGTACGCTTTCTGGTGTAAAGGAATATTAGGTCCTATGCAGTGAACGTAGCAAGGATTTTTCGATGATAAACACTTCAATCTTATCATACAATGTAAGCAGTACTATTAATTCATTCCTCTATCCTGTTTACTGAGTAGTTAAGAACTTTGTCATTTTTGATATTTTAGGGAGAATTTTATGTTTTCACCCAATACAATATCAATCATGTCCGTTTCTGATATTTTAGGGCCCGGGGCAATGTTTAGCTTTATTTGATAAAAATCTAATTTGTAGATTTTTTTATTAAAAAAAACTACAAATTATTTCATAAACTACAAATTAATTTGTAGATAGAGAAGTAAGAAATTCTCGAACAAACCACACTCCTTCGTACACGTTAGGATTCCATTGATGAGAAGGGGTTAGGCAAAGCTTGAACTCAATTCTTACAGTGATGAATATAAGCGTAATTGAAATTCCCGGGAAGTTATACATTTGTGTATTGATAAGACTATTCACTATTTCTTGAAACTCGATCTCACCACTGGATGAACTGTATAGACAAGAGAAAACATGAAGTAAAATAGAAGAGTTTGCTCCACCCATGAGTAAATATTTCATAGTAGCCTCATTAGACCGTACATCTTTCTTAATATATCTAGATAAGAGGTAGGAGTATAAACTGAAACATTCTGGAGCTACAAAGATATATATTAAATCGTTAACACCACATAAAAACATTCATCCTAGAATATCTATTAATATGAATAACAGAAACTCTATTAGAATCATTTCTGTACATTCAATGTACTCTACGAATAGATGAATACACAGGGTTGAACATAGTAAAAAAAGAAATTAAAAGATTTCGTTGAAATTGTTCGTTTGGTAATTTCCCAAAAAAACTAATCATAGTTTCTTCTCTCCGTCGGAACAATAGGACTGTTATGCTCATTACTAAACTTGTTGAAAAGATGAAATATAACTAAGGTATAACCTTATGATTTATTTCATTGAATTATGTATGTTTTTATAACAATTTAACATATATTTTCATCAAAAAATTATGTTTGTCTTAAACTTATTCATAAAATTTCTTAATGATATAAAATACGGAGTACATGAAAATACATATTGAATACATTTGCTATCTTAATTGAAAGAAAAATAAAATTTTATATTTCTTGTCTTATTTAATATGGACAGATAAGAAAAAAAAATAATTAAAAATATTTTAATATTTTTAAAATTATATATTGTGCCTTATAAATCTCAAAATCTCATTTATATAATTTAAAAATATACTAAAATTTGAAATTAGATCGTGAAAAATTTGTCCAAAATTACAATATATAAATGTCAAGTTTTGAAAAGAACCATTTAACATTTTTTTATGATTTTTTTTATTATTTATGCTTGTGGTATATCCTGCTAACAAAACAAAAAGGCATTAGCAAATTTCTAAGAATTTGTATTTCCCTTAAAAATACACTACAAACAAACGACCTCATAGAATTGTTGAAATAACATTTCATTCCTAGATGTAAGAGAAAGGAAGGGAATTAAATCAACAAATGGATTAGAAAGAAAAAAAATGTTACTTCGTTTTTTAACTTTTAATGTAAGTCTTCAATACTTTTGTTGTATTTTTTATATTTGAAAACCTCGATGAAATTAGTTGGACTCTCTACACTCAATTGTGGTCAAATGGTGGGCATCTAAAGTGGCAGTGTGGTAAAAGTGGTGGTAGTCTATTTGTTGGAGATAGTTGGTTAGGATGACGCTGATGATATTTTTACAATGGTCAAAGATGGTGATTCTAGAGAGAATAAAAAATAATAAGAAATACAATTCCTAAGGAACAAGGTTTATTTGAAGATAAAAATAGAAAATTTTAAAAATTAAATAGTATACAGAAAAAGAAAAAATGCAAAACAAACATTTATAGATACTGAATACATTTCTGTTAATTGGGATAGAAATGAATTTTTTATGTGTTTTAGTATGAAAAAGAAGAAAAAATAAAAAAATGGTTTAATAAAAAATTCAATATGGAAAACACTCCATACAAGTTAAAATTTAATTAAAAAAAGAAACAATGAAAAATATAATCACTAGATACCAAAATGAAAAATGCAAAATAAATTATTTTTTTGACCTAAATATCGTCGGAATTTTTTTATCCAATTTGTTGCCAAAGGTATTTGTTTTTTGTTTTATTACCAATTTGTTATCTAAGATATTTTTTTTTACCAATTCGTCATCCAAAACTATTTTTTTAAAAAAAATTGTGTCATGTACCCCCTAAGTTTGCTACATAGTGAAAAAACATTTTTTTTTTTTTTTTGAAACAACACTTTATTAATAGTGCTTTAAGGGAAAAATGGGGTTAGGTTGAGTACTTTTGTCCTTTTGTGTTTGTAATTAAGAGAACATGTTAAATCACATGGGACTATCACCTAAAAAAGAAACATAAATTAATATCTTTATCATTTTGTGTTTGTAATTAAGAACAAAAAAAATTATTTTTTGTTTATTAAAGGTGACTATGTACTCCCGTTGACCTCTGTCCCATAATAAGTGTTCCAGTTTTACTGGAGATACTATTCACATGATTATTTCGGATCTCTTTAATTTTATTCATACTATAAAAAAAACATAGTCATATCGGATCTCGTATGATTTTTCTCGACATGTACTTTCTAAATATATATTTTTTATAATTTTTTGTTAAATATAACTCAAGATATTAGTAGTTAAAGTTGTATATCGGGTGATATGAAAAAGTAAATAGAAAAATTATTTTGAAACAGAGGAAGTCGTTAACTTTTTGGAACAAATGTAACAATCTTAAAGGACGGGTGACTATTTTATTTTTATAGGTTATCATGTTAATTTTTTTTTGGATAAAAGTGGTTACACCCGAAAAAACACAAAAACATATTGATACTTTACTGTAATTACTCGTGACAAAGACCCAAAAAAATCATCTAACCTAGCGCAACATTCCATCTCTCCGTTTATTTCACCCTGTTTTCTCCTGTCCTCTTCTCTGTCGAACGAACTAACTGTGACTAGGTTGGGCGTGGTTTTTGTGGTGCCTTTCCTCCATTAAAGCAAGCAGATTTCCTCCATTAAAGCAAGCAGAGTTTTTGAAGTAAGATTGTTTTTCCCGTAGAATCAATTATACAATGAAGTTCATGCTTTGGTGGGCAATTTATTTTTTATCGCCAGATGAAAAATGAATTTCCAATCAAATATTGTTGATAGATTATGTATGTGCTGTGCTGTAGACTACAAAAATGGAGGATTTCTTACTGGGCCCAGGGTGGCCGCCCCTGTTGCCCTGGGTCAGGGACGGGCCTGATATCAATCAGTTAAGAGTATATGCTAGGGATCATATGTCTATACTTCAACATATTTCTTTCTGGAATTTTGGTATGATTTGAAGATTGGTTCAGTAAGATGTTAAGTAATTCATAGAAGGTACTCCCAAGAACAATTAGAGGAAGGTATTCTCACTTCAAATGCAACCCATAATGAATGGATGTTCATTAAATTGATGAAAAATGTTCATATAGTCTAATTTTGAATTTGAATATTGTTCATTAATCCTTATACTAATGTCCATTGAAGTTAAACTTATGTACATCACGTGTACTTTCAAATTTGTAGATATTAAGCTGGAGGAACATATAATCTTTTAAATGTCTGTTACTCTATCATTGGAAAAGGTTTTGTAGCTTGTTTAACAGTCATGAAACAATTTTAGGATCTCAAGGCTAGTAATTAGGTACCCTTTCATATAGGGAGGTTTTGGTCGGCCAATTGAAGGGGGGAAATCCTTGTTAGCTTTAAAGTCCTTGAATTGTGTTGGTGACTTCTTTCTTCTTCTTCTTCTTCCTCTTTTTATTTTATATTTTATTTTTATTAAAACCTTAATCTTGATGGAAGTCAATGAAACCTGTTTGCTATGATATAATATGTTGTACTGTTATGCAATTGATTCTTGTGGAAACTTTCCTAAAAACTTAAACTTTTTAGGTATCAAGTTTGCCTATTCCAAGGATTCGAAGGTCTAAGGAGCAAAAAATCAAAGCAGTTAAGATGGAGCTGACTTTGACACGCCCTGATGATTGGCATCTTCATCTCCGTGACGGAGATCTTCTTTCTGCTGTTGCACCTTACAGGTAAGTCATAAAACTTGAGAGGAAGAATGGTTATATTGCTATTTAGTACTTTTGTGTTATCGTTAAGCATGTTGTATCCTTCTGTAATTCAGTGCAAGACATTTTGGAAGAGCAATTGTTATGCCGAATCTAAGGCCTCCTGTTACTACCACAGCTGCTGCTATTGCTTATCGTGAATCTATAATGAAAGTATTGCCTGCTGATAGCGACTTCAACCCTCTCATGACACTCTACTTGACTGATACAACAACCCCTAAGGAGATCAAGCTTGCTAGTAAGTCCAGAATTTCAATTCAACCTAATATATGCTGTTCAAATTGTAACCTTTTCATACTTTCTAAAACTGATTGTGGTTCACTGGTGTGTAATATGCAACGAGGACAAAAGAATTTGTGTCCATACCTCCATACATACTTTATGCTTGTACTTTTCCTTTTTTTTTTCTTCTAATTTATTTGGGGGCGTTTATTCTTGTGGGGGGTTATGGGGGTGGGGGAGCCAATAGAGACAAACATAAACTATGGACACAGTGTAAGCAGTTCCTTGTTATTGGGCCATTTACTAGTTTTGCACAAAACTTCATTTCCTTCTTTCGTTTTATATTTCCATTCTTTTTATCTTTCATTCCCGTGTCATGTGCTCATATATCACTGATTCTCACACATTGTTCTCTGTTACCTTCTGATGATATAGAATTGCAGATGATGTCTCCTAGAACTGTTTGATATCTTCTGTTATCCGGCATTAGGTGTTCATTACGAAATGATATATGCCTTATTAAGTTGTAGCTAGTTGCCGAATGATATCCTGTTTATTGATTCGTAGCGACTTATTCATGTGATAGGAGAAAGTGAGGTGGTTTATGCCGTCAAATTGTATCCTGCTGGTGCAACTACCAATTCACAGGATGGTGTCACAGATCTTTTTGGAAAGTGTTTGCCTGTACTCCAGGAGATGGTGGAGCAAAATATGCCTTTTTTGGTAAGGATAAATATAGGGTCTCATGGTGTTTCGCTTGTCACCAAACTTTAAAAATGTTTCCCCCCCCCCCCCCCCCCTTATTTATTGCCTCTGTCTAAAAAAAGATAAATTTATTAAGAGAATCACGCCTTCAGTTCTTTCCTCCACATTCATCAATGTTCTTCCTTGTTCCTCCATCCAGTTTTTCTCTTTCTTGGGAAGTGGGTTTGTAGGTTGAGAAAACACTAATCTTCCCAGGCGATTTTTCATTTTCATCTTTCAAAGCTACACAAGTGACACAACTATTGCAACCTACCATGGTTTTCTATGATGGCAGGTTTTGAGGTAGTATACTAATTTGAAATAACATAGAGAA
The DNA here is from genome assembly GCA_951394345.1 of Salicornia ramosissima. NCBI lineage: Eukaryota > Viridiplantae > Streptophyta > Magnoliopsida > Caryophyllales > Amaranthaceae > Salicornia > Salicornia ramosissima. The sequence continues at coordinate 10,694,469 of OX596237.1, read as the reverse complement.
ACTATCATCCCTATAAGTTCTCTATGATATTATTCATTATAAAAATCGGTGCTACATGATTACATGCTCTCCATCCCCTATGCAACCAGTAAAAAAAGAAAAAGAATTTTAGTGTTAAAAATAAGTAAATAACTATGCTTCTATGTAATTAGTTTTCTCTCTCTTCATCATGGCATATGAAATGTCTACTTATGAAGTATGAACACAAAAACAAGCAACTGATACATATTAGCAATTAATTCTCATGTTGTTTTGTTTCTTTGATTTCTCATTAGCCCAGTGACATCTATATACACTGTTGGTATTAGGGTTCAACTACCTCTTATCATTTTGTTCTGTTCCCTTTCTTGATTTCTCAATTTGGGATTGGCTTTGGATATAGGAATTAAGAACCCTAGCTATATCTGGGTGAACTTTGCATTGTCAATGGGAAGCTTGGTAAGGGATTGAAAGAGTTCAAGTTAATCTTAAGTTAAATTTATTATATTTGTACGATTTCTTTACCTCCTGAAATGACGCATTATTCAAATACAATAGCCAATAGGTAATGGACTATTAAAAAGGTGATTGTTTTTAAAAAGAGTGACTAAATTATCCAAGTAACTCAGATCCTTTTCTCCTGACCAGCCCAGTTTTGAGGTCTCTGGTCTCTCTTTCATTTAGCTATTTAGGGGTAGAATCAGTAATGAATGAGTCTTGTTTCATATTTATATAAATTTAAATCCTGTTGCCAAGCCTAATTATTTGTCATAAGTTCTTTTGAGTTTTTTTCTTAATGCCTCAAAATTCTATAGCTCCTTAATTTTTTAGGTTGGTGCATCCAATTGTTTCTCTGAAAGATCATATCTAAAAGTTACAACCATTCATTGTCTTTTGGGTGAAGTTTAGGGAAAGCCAAAAAGCCTTTGAGCCAAATATTTAAGGAGCAAAAGGACCTTGATTGTAGGTAGTCGAGTGAAAACTGTAAACTGTAACCTTGATTGTAGGTAGTCGAGTGTCATTTATTTGTTGAAACAACTTACAAGAACCTATGGGCTCTATTCAATTGTAAGTATTTTTTAACAGAGTTTTGTTCACGTGAAAATAGTCATTAACTAAGGTTTTGTGGATTGGAGACTATGGCATTTGTAGCTCATTGCTTGATGATATTGATCTATATCCCTTGCAAGGGAAACTCTGGTTTGTTACTTTTGTTGATCATTTCCTGGTTTAACTTGAATTTGGCAAGGAGGACTCAGTCTAATTATCAACCTTGTTGGTCTTATGGTAGGCATGAGCTCAATAATCAACGAACATATATATGCAAGAGAAATTTTGATGATTGTCTTCGGCATTTCTTTAGTTGAAGTTATGAGTTTTTACTGCTTTGATTGTTTAAATTGTTGAATATTTCTGCTTTCTGGTGCTACTTGGATTATTAATAATGCTATGATTAAATTATGATGAGTGGCATTTATTAGCTTTGTACCTTTCAATCTCTCTGAGCAAATGTAAACATTTTGAGACTAGAAACTTGTTATCAATATTTTGTGATGATAACAGGTCCATGGGGAGGTTACAGATCCTGCTGTTGATATATTTGATCGTGAAAAGATTTTTATTGAGACAATATTAAGCCCTTTAATACAGAAATTACCACAACTAAAAGTTGTGATGGAACATATCACTACAGCAGATGCTGTCAAGTTTATTGAATCATGCAATGGAGGTATGATTTATTGAATCATGCAATGGACTTTACCTTTGTTGTTTTTTTCCCAGCCTGGCTTATTCTATACCTTGCTCCTATTATCAGGAAATGTAGCAGCCACTGTGACGCCACAACACCTAGTTCTGAATAGAAATTCTCTCTTCCAAGGAGGGTTGCAACCGCATAACTACTGTCTTCCAGTGCTCAAAAGAGAAATCCACAGTGAGTTTTCTTTCAAATTGGTAATATAACAATAGAACATTAATGTTTCCTATGTAAAAAGATTTAGGTTGACAGTCAACCACTTGGCTTTGGGTTTTCAAAATGAAAGAAATTGAACTTTTTTGCTTGGTGGTCTATGCTACTCTATGGTCTCTGCATGTTCTGATTGTACCTTTTGATTTTTTGTGCAGGGCAGACAATTCTTTCAGCAGTAACCAGTGGGAGTAAGCAATATTTTCTTGGGACTGACAGTGCTCCTCATGAGAGGCAGAGGAAAGAAAGTTCATGTGGATGTGCTGGAATCTTTAATTCCCCTGTTGCTTTATCACTGTATACAAAAATATTTGAAGAGGTATGTCTGTGAATGCATTTATGCGTTCTAACAACTAGCACCTGACTTGTATGTTATGGTTTCCAGTTTCAATTTACATCGGTAACATATTGTATATTCTGTTCAAATATTTGACTAAAGTTATCATGTGCCATGTGAGCTATGTTACAAAGTGCATCCACTTTGAACATAGTCTATCTATGGTGTATCCATATTTCATGTAAATGGGTGGTTGGAAAAAATGTTCTTTTTAAGATGAACGACAAGAACGAGGGCAGCCCCACAAGAGGGCTTGGGGGAGGTTCAGATTGTTAACATTGAGTTACTGAGATCAAGAAACATACTACCTTTGTAAATTTTTATGTGCAACAAACCATGTTGCACGCAGTTTAAGGAAGGGACTTTAGGATGTAGATGAAAAAATTGATTAACATAATTTGAATACAAGCAAGAGGGAGATCATATGTTACCGGTGTAAATTTTAAATAGTAAATGATTTGACCATTTAGACCTTTAAATTTGTTCCTTAAAATGCATGCAAAATGCTTTGTTGCATACTTGCATATAAAAATTAATGGGGGTAAAATATACTTTTACTAATTTTCTTCTAATAGATCGATTGCGAAGTCTTCAAGTCAATTTTGGCTAACATGGGCTTTGTCAATTTAGATATCAGCAGAAATTCTCTTCTGTTAAGCTTTTTTTTTGTTTTCTCCCAAAAAGCTGGAAACCAAAAAGAAAAAAAAACCCCTCAAAAATGGTAGCCAACATAGTGACTCCATCATATCCTTAGGTGAACAAAAAAGGAGCTTTTATGAATGATGTCTTCTCCATTTGTCTGCTGTCAATATTTGAAGTTTGCTTGGAGTCTTAAGACTACTGCTTACTTGTATCCTTGTATGTAGTGTTGCTGACAGTGAATTTGCTGATTTTTTCCTCATTCAGGCTGATGCCCTTGACAAGTTAGAGGCATTTACAAGCTTCAACGGACCTGATTTTTATGGTCTTCCAAGAAATAAGTCGAAGATAAAGTTGACAAAAGAAACATGGAAAGTCCCAGAGTCTATAACTTTCTCTTCCGGAGAAATCATTCCTATGTTTGCTGGGCAAATGCTTCACTGGAAGACAGCTTTTTGATGCTGTATGAATCCCTCGTTTATCTTTACCATCTTGCCATTTCAAAATTTCCAGATGCTATTTAAATCCTCTTGCTTTAGAACGTATTGATTTGAGCCCATATTATGGTGCACCGTTTTTTGATATACATTGATGAAAAACGTTTTGACTATGCTAACATGAATTTTATGGGCGGTCTTGTAAGATGCCCTGAGCATGAAATAAGAGTTTAGGAGTTAGGACACATATTGAAGTATCTTTAGTGCAATTCTGTAATCTGAGACCAGTGTAATTTAACATTAGATCTCTAACAACTTGGTTTTCTTGAAAAATATACAGGCCTTGTTCTTTTGGACTTAACTTCTAAAATTTCGTTTCAGTTCAGTCTACATAAATTCAATTCAGCTTAGCTCCTGCTGAATCAAGTTTTAGGGGGTTGTTTGGTTCACTTCATAAAAAGGGAAGGGAACTCAGGGAAAGGAAACAGGAAAAGGAACTTGTTATTTATGTTTGGTTCAAATATAGGAATGTAAAACAATATCTTTTGAAACTGTTTGGTTGCCAAAATAAAAGAAATGAAATTCTTCTTCTTCCCACTGCTCAGACAATCTAGTTTTATTTTTGGAGGTATCTATTTGATCTTGCTCTTAGTTTTCCCACCATCTCTTCCAATTAGCTTCACCATCATCATCTTCCTTATCAGTTACCCATTGAATCAATGATCTAATGTCCACCGACATGAAAATTTTGTTGTTTTTTTTTTAAAAAAAATAAGTTGTAAATTTAGAAGCATGTAATACAAATCCTCATGTTTCATAATTTATGTATTCTAGAATATTCATCCTATATTTTATGTCACCTGTAGTGTATTCTAGAACATTCTCCTAACTTCTTATAAACCCCAATTATACTTGATTATTCTAGAATGCTACATCACTAGAGTTTTCCTAAAATTATTCTATATTTTAATAAACTAGATTTTTCTAGATTAATAATTGAAACATGAGCATTTGATATTTTGAAAAATAAAAAACAAAACAAAATCTGTTTAAGTAGAATTCATTGCATGCATTGCAAGGAGAACGAGAGGAGCAGCTTGGTCCAATGGTCGTAACTTTTGCAGAACTAGGATGAAAACTTCAATCCTTCAATTAAGCAATACTAATTTATCGAAATCAGGTATATACTCCTTCTGTAACGCAAAATTTTAAACAATTGATTTTGAAAGCACATTATCATATTAAAAAAAAAAGTAGGAAGACACATTTTAAATCTTATTTAAAAATATTAGCATTGCCTAAAACGGAAATTGAACACGTAACTTTGCAATGAAATGTAAGATCTTAACCATCAATCCAATTTAATTTGTTGGTTTAATATTTAAAAGTAATACGATAAAATCTTATAAATTAAAAGTAAAATACGATATTAAATTCAACGAACTATTGTCCACCACATCACCAACACCTTTTACTAGTCGCCTTCCACCTTAAGAATATCTATAATGAGTAATGGTGGGTTTGTGGGTGTGGTGTGGATTGGATTGTATTGGTCTAATGGAGTATCCATGGATAGTGGTGAGTTGAGGTGTAATGTGGGTTGGGTTCCAATCAAATAGTGGGTGTGGGGAAGTGGTGGTGGGCGTTGGTCTGTCCCATGGGGCAATGGTGGTGGACTGGTGGTATACGGACAACAGTAGTGGCGTTTGATATGGGTTGCGTGGTGTACAAATGGTGTGGATCTTATTATTGCAATTAAAATTAATAAATGTTGTTTAACTAATTCAGATTTAATTCATTAAGCTAGGGCCATTTAAGTAATCTATATAACAAATTACCAATATTTTTTAGCAGGTCATGAACCAATATGAGAACACTAATATAAAAGATGGGATTATATTGAGTTAATTAAAAAGTTAGACAAACACGAAAAAAGCACTGAAGTTTGGATTATTCTCGTAATTTTTTTTCAATAGCAAACGGTAATTATTGAAAACCAGCAAAACAAAGAAAAATCAAATTAAGCTATATTTAAAAATAAAAAAAAATCAAATTGAAATAAGAAAACAGATTCAAAAAACAGATTCAAATTGAAAATCAAATTGAAACGGTAATTGATTTTTTTTATTTTTTTTATTGAAATAAGAAATTGATTCTAGAATTAAAAAAAGCCTTTTAGATTTGGGTTAAGGATTTTTTAACCCATTAATTTTCAATCTGGACTCGACATATCAGCTCTAATTTTTAGGTTTTAAGCAAAAATTGCCTTTTGGGATTAAATCCTTGACCTATCAAATAGCAAGTAGACACTTGACATAACACACCAGATTCAGACCGACAGGTTTGTTACTGGGTTAAGGTACTGTCACTTCATATGACAGATTATTCATAGAATTGTAATGTTCCTATGGCAAGCAATGCATAATAACCCATTATTGATAGAAATGGATTATCTCGACATGAAATCAATCCATTATCGACGAGTTTGATCCGTTTCAATATAAAGATTGACACATTTATTAAACAAGTTTGGTTATAGTTAATTGAATTCAACCTGCTTATAACAGATTGACATAAACCTGACCCGATCCGACCCGACCCGGGGGACTCAATTCCCACATCAAAGTTAGGGCATTTGCAGAGCATAAACAAAAGCTTATGATTCAGATGACATATAATGATACATCAATCAGCTCAATCAAATCCAAACTTCTAACCATGATTTTGAGGCCTGGTTCTTGCAACATTTTGCAGATTTAATTCTGCAGCCATACATGCATAAACACAACAATGAATGATTCAAAGAACAGATTTTGCAAATCGCGACTATCGTAAACCTTCAATAAATAATCAGATTTTGCAATTATAAGAAAATAATAATAGATCTATCAATAAAGCTCCTCGAAAATCAGATTTTGCTAAAAATAAAAAGCAAATTGCATATACCTCATGAAAATCATATCTGAAAAAACAAAAAACGGGGAAATATGATTCTGAAAAATATCAAAGAAGCACAACAAAAAGGGATTAAAGAGATGAATTGAACAAGGCAAACCAGATTAAAGAGAAGACAAATTACGAGTTTGTGCGTGAATCTAACACCAACCTTCACAAGATTTCTCTGATTGATGATAAATTAATTCAACAGAAGAAAAACAAAATTTCTCTGATTGAATATAAATTAAATGAAATGAAATTAAATCAAAAGAGGGGGGAAAATTGATGAAGGGATTACAGTGTTAGATTCGCGCACAAACTAGAAATATGACTCCTCTGCTTCAACAATAATGGGAGGAGATAACGAGTTTGCGGCAGTGCCAACCGTGGAATGTTAGATTGAAAACCCTACCCTCTTTCTAAGGCTTAACTGTTAAGTGTTTGTTCTTTTGGACTTAAAAACTACAGTAATCAGATCAGATCAGATCAGATTAGATTTTTTCAAATCATATCAGATCAGTTCAGCTTTGTTTTAATTTTATACTCTCAAAAAATAATACCCCACCTAATCAGATCAGTTCAGATCATATCAGTTCAGATCAAATCAGTCCTAAAGAACAGGGTCTTACCTTGTCGATATTTTTACTATAATAATAAAAAAAAAACCAAATATTGATATGGGCACACTCTCTTGTGAGAGTACAATTTTTTATGTCCCCCCTCTTTTAAGAGGTGTGCTAATATCAATATTGGGTATATCACTGTCAATTCAGGTCAACAGTTCAGTTTTAGTTTTAATTTTTTTCCAGTTTAGTTCAGTTAGTTTTGATTTCAGTTCAATTTTAGTACGGACATATTTCAGTTAAGTTCAGTTTCAATTAATTGTTCAGTTTAACCAATCAGTTAAAAATTCAAACGGGTGCAATTCAGTTCAGTTCAAAATGTTGACAGTTCAGTTCAGTTTTGGTTACAGTTTTTTTGGTTTGGTTAGCTTTAATTCAGGTCATTTGAGATTGCAATTTTGTTACAATTAATTTGTAGTTTACTTTTTATTTCCATTTCAGTTACTTTTTTTTCCGGATATAACTCTATGGTTGGTCTTCGATTTTACCCGTACAATTTCAATTGTTGTTAGTTCATTGTGAACGGTTGATATAACGGTTCCGATTGTATTCAGTTTACGTTTGGTTAAATATAGTTCTATCTGTACGATTTCAGTTATTATCAGTTAATTGTAAATTATTATATTCAGTTACATTATGGTCATTTTCAGTTTTGTAAGGACATTTTTAACGGTTTTGATCAAGGTATATATCGAGTATTAATGGGTTTACCCGAGTTTTCTTACGTTTTTCCCCCAAATAATATGGTCAGATCGTATTCGGTTTAGCTGTTGAAGTGTTTTGCCTTGCAACGGGTTAATTTATTTGTTTATTTAGTTAAGGTGCACGTTAATGTTATTATTTATTATGTTTCAATTTTTATATAGATCAATTTATCCTTGTACTAATATTAGGTGTAAATGTGTAAACGTGTATCGAGTATTAATATCAAGTGTAAATGACAGTCAAGATGATGATGAGTGATACTGAATTGATGATAACAACGATCATAACAATAATGATAGCAATTAACAACAACAACAATGAATTGATGATGATACCAATGATGATGGTGATTGATCTGATATATATATGAATAATATAATGACAATAATAGTAGTAACAATATCGAGAACAAGAATAATAATAAGATTTGAGCCTATTTTTAATCTAATACAAAGTTCATAATATGTGATATGCGTAAGAGAGTTGAGATCTGAGGATATTGTAGCCGTATACTAAAAAGCATACAATTTTAAATTTTCATTAAAGCTTGGGAGGGAAGGCTAATTTGTCATTGAAATTTGGGAGATAAGGTTAATTTTTCATTGAAATTTTGGAGGGAAGTTAATTTTGTTCATTGAAATTTTGGAGGGAAGTTATTTTTTTTATTGAAATTTTGGAGGGAAGGTTAATTTTAATTGAAATTTGGAAAGTAAAGTTGATTGAAATTTTTTTTTTTGGAAAAAGGAGGGGGGGGGGGTATTAGATTAATTGGGCATAAAGTTTTCACAAGCATCAAACGCAACTGCATCAGCGATGCAATCCGGGCCCCCACTAACCCAAATATGATCCCCTAAAACAATTGGATTAAGCTTAGCTAAGAGGTGAGCCACAACATTGCCTTCCCTCTTAACATGGCTCCAAAAAACAGAACGAAACACATCGCTACGAGCTAAAATATCCTTAATCACGAGAGAAAAAGAATTTGTTGAAATTTTATCTCCCCTTAAATGATGAATCACATCCAAGCAATCACTCTCAAAAATAGCTTTGTCGTAGCCACAACTAAGAGTCACATAAATCGCAAAGAGCACCGCCTTCGCTTCCGCCACTCTCACATCCCAATGTGCATGAACTTGTTGGACTGCTGCAGTTAGAACATCACCTTGATCATTTTGGAATGATGAAAATGTTGATTGAAATTTGGAGGGAAGGTTAATTTGTAATTGGCATATGGGAGGGGAGTTAAATTTGTAATTGAAATTTTGGTTTAGTTAACGAACAATTTAAACAATTTTCAGTTCATTTTAGTTCAGTTAACCAATAATTTAAAACATTTTTTCAGTTCATTTGGGTTTAGTCAACTAACAATGTAAAACAATTTTTTGTGAAGTTCACTTTAGTTATGATCAGTTCAAAACTGTTTTAAATAGTCCAACTTTTTCAGTTTAGTTGATTTAAGTTCAGTTTCAGTTTAGTTAAGTGCAATTCATTTTGTTTCAGTTGGTATTTCAGTTATGAATCATTTTGTTCTTGGTTCATTTCACTTCAGTTAATTTAGTTCAGTTTGCGTTAGGTTCAGTTTCACTTAGATTCATTTATCATATTTTCATGCAGTCCAGTTTCAGTTATCCTCTTTTTAATTCAGTTAATTTCAAATACTTTTCAGTTCAGTTTCAGTTCAGTTATTTTCAGATACTTGATTTTCAGTTCAGTTCAGTTATTTTCAGATATTTAGCAGTTAACTTCAGTTTCAGTTCGCTTCAGATTCAGTTCAGTTCAGTTCAATATTTTTCAGTTGCATTTCAGTTATCAGTTCATTCAGTTCAGTTCAGTTCAATTTCAATTTCAGGTAATTTTAGGTCGACCCAAAACAGTTCAGTTTCAGTTAGTTCAATTCAGTTAAATCAGTTCTGACCCAATCTGACAGCGCTAATTGGGTATGCTAATATCAATTCCCATGGATTCTTGTCAATTGTGGGAGGTACCCATGGCCCACGGGTACCTGGAAGAACGTGTCTTGTACAAATGCAATTTATAATTAGTTGATATTCATTATTTATGACAAAAAGTTTAAATAATGTTTATTAAACCTTATATTAATGTTCATTCAAATTGCACTAATATACACAATTCTTAACGTATTAATGACAACAATTTATTTTGTCATTCATGAGTTACGGAGGGAGTACGTTATTTCAATTTGAATGAACATTCATATAACATGTACTCCCTTCGTAACATAAAACTTTTAAGAATTGGTTTTGCACGCATTTTGAGGAAGCGATTTAAGGGTGTAGACGAATGAATTAGTCAATATAATTTTAGTATTAGGAACTTATAATCACATTCTTGCTTGTATTAAAACCATTTTGACTAATTTCTTCGTTTACACCCTTAAATCGCTTCCTCAAAACGCGTGCAAAACCAATTGTTAAAAGTTTTATGTTACGGAGGGAGTATATCATTCTATTGGTACAAATCAATTGCTATGTTATGGACCTGTGTACATATAGCTCCATATGCACCTTCTTGCAAGAATCAAATATTCAACATTTTGCACTTAATGTTCATTCATATAAAGAGAATGTTTGTTGTCAATTTTAAATACTTCGTATTTACTATGTATTTAAGCTATATATACATTTGTTAGGAATATGACTTGTCTCTTTGAATAGTACCAAAGAAGCGTGTTGTATTAAAATGAGGTCTGTTAGATTGGCCAAAGAAACCTATGGTAATAAAAGAAGATGAGTCAAAGAAACCTGAAAGGCTTCTCCTTTTTTATATAGAGTGAGGAGAGGGAAAATAATGTTCTTTGATTTTTCATTTAGGTTCTTTGTTATCATTTTTCTGTTTTTACAGTTTGGTCCTTTGAAGCATTATTATTCATGAAACAAACAACGGATACACATAATTCTATGTATATTGTCTGCGTAGTATACTTTTTGTTATTTCATGCTTGTGAATTGTGATGTGTCCAACTTATATTAGCTTGTCACAAAATCGACACAACTCAATACAACTGCAACGTTTAGCAAGTAGAACAAAATATGAGAAGGGAAAAAAAAAACATCTTACTAAGGCTCTGTTCTTTAGGACTGATCTGGTCTTTTCTGATCTGATCTGATCTGATTTGAGTTTGTCTGATCTGATCTGATCTGATTTGAATTATTTTTTATGAGAAATGTAATACATGATTATATTTACTAAAATAATAATAATAATAATTATTATTATAATTATTAATATTATAATTATTATTATGATAGCCCATTTCATTTCACCTCTTCATTCAATCTCACTCCAAAACTTCAAAACATCAAATAATAATATTAATACTAATAATACTACTACTACTAATAATAATAATAGTAGTAGTAGTAGTAATAATCACCGCCGAAAATTTTGACCAAACCATCACCGAAAAAGTCGACCGAATAATCATCGCCGGAAAAGTTATTCCGAAAACCGTCGCCGAAAAACTCGGCCTGAAAACTGTCGCTAGAAAAGTTGGCCGAATGATCATCGTCGGAAAAATCAGTCCGAAAACCGTCGCCGAAAAACTCGGCCTGAAAATCGTCGCCGGAAAAGTCGGTCCGAAAACCGTCGTTGGAAAAGTCATCCCGAAAACCGTCGTTGGAAAAGTCATCCCGAAAACCGTCGCCAAAAAACTTGGCCTGAAAATCGATGCTGAAAAGTCGGCCGAATAATCACCGCCGGAAAAGTCAGTCCGAAAACCGTTGTCGAAAAAGTCGTCCCGAAAATCGTCGGCGGAAAAGTCAGCCGAATAATCACCACCGGAAAAGTCAGTCCGAAAACGGTCGTTGGAAAACTCGTTCGAAAACCGTCGCCGGAAAATGTCGAGCGGAAAAACGATGCTCGAAATTATAATAATGTCTAATCTGATTTGAGTTTGTCTGATCTGATCTGTTCTGATCTGATTTGATTACTGTAGCTTTTAAGTCCAAAAGAACAGGGCCTAAGTTGATACATAATAGAGGGTTAAGGATTTGCATGTTAGAAGTAAGTGGATTGACATGATACAACTCTATTTACTTAAGACAACTCAAATTCAAATGGTAAAATTCTCAACTTTGTATACGCACACTACTAGTTATTGAGCCTTTTTTTTTTTTTAGTAAACAAACCACTAGTTTTTTTTATTTATAATGAAGAATCAAACCTATGATTCGTAATATTTAAGGTAAAGATAGAGCCAATACTTCATACCTCGCTTCTTTTAGCTACTATACCGAATTGGTAGCTCGAAAGATGTAAAAAAAATAAATGAAACACTTATTTTGAGACGAATAGAGTAGAAAAGTTTTTTACGATATGCCAATACCATATGTCCATATCTCAACCAATTTTGAGCCCAAAAGACAGAATTTGTAAGCAGCGTATGAACCCAAAATCCTAAATAAGGCTCTGTTCTTTAGGACTGATTTGGTCTGTTCTGATCTGATCTGATCTGATCTGATTTGAGTTTGTCTGATCTGATCTGATCCGATTTGAATTATTTTTATTTTTATTTTTATTTTTACTTTTATTTTTTATTTTTATTTTTATTTTTATTTTATTTTCATTTTTATTTTTATTTTATTTTTATTTTTATTTTTATTTTATTTTTATTTTTATTTTTATTTTTATTTTTATAATTGTAATACTTATTTTTTATGAGAAATGTAATACATGATTATATTTACTAAAATAATAATAATAATTATTATTAATAATAATTAATATAATAATAATTATTATTATTATAATTATTAATATTATAGTTATTATTATGATAGCCCATTTCATTTCACCTCTTCATTCAATCTCACTCCAAAACTTCAAATAATAATATTAATACTAATAATAATACCACTACTAATAATAATAGTAGTAGTAGTAGTAGTAATAATCACCGCCGAAAAATTTGACCAAACCGTCAACGAAAAAGTTGGCCGAATAAACATCGTCGGAAAAGTCATTCCGAAAACCGTCGCCGAAAAACTCGGCCTGAAACTGTCGCTGGAAAAGTTGGCCAAATAAACATCATCGGAAAATTCAGTCCGAAAACCATTGCCGAAAAACTCGGCCTGAAAATCGTCGCTGGAAAAGTCGGCCGAATAATTACCGCCGGAAAATTCAGTTCGAAAACCGTCGTCGGAAAAGTCATTCCGAAAACCGTCGCCGAAAAACTTGGCCTGAAAATCGTCGCCGGAAAAGTCGGCCGAATAATCACCGCCGGAAAAGTCAGTCCGAAAATCGTTGTCGAAAAAGTCGTCCCGAAAATCATCGGCGGAAAAGTCAGCCGAATAATCACCGCCGGAAAAGTCGGCCAAATAATTACCGCCGGAAAAGTCAGTCCGAAAACCGTCGTCGGAAAACTCGTCCCGAAAACCATCGCCGGAAAACTCGTTCGAAAACCGTCGTCGGAAAATGTCGAGCGGAAAAACGATGCTGATCTGATCTGATCTGATTTGAGTTTGTCTGATCTGATCTGATCTGATTACTGTAGCTTTTAAGTCCAAAAGAACAGGGCCTAACTATGCTAATGAGCAATTCGTAACTATTACTCCTAACTTGGGTCTTTGGGTCTTTGCGATGCTTGATATCAAGGTGTATTTTTTAGTAACTCTTTGGTAACTTTAAGTCGTTTTACACTAAATTAGGATAACCTCGGTATACAAAGATTTTATTAGAATTATAATTAAAAAAAATCTTATATGCATGTCATAATGACATATATACTATAATTTTTTTTTTAAAAATTCAAAAATAAGTAACTTAAAAGGAAATTATGTAAGAAAGGAAATGATCAAATTTTAGAGAAGTTGCTACTCAACGAGGCCATCCACATCGTTCATCTCATAGCAAACGAAGGAGTCATCTTCAATAGAGAGGTACTCAAGAGAGGGTGTGTTAATGATAATTTTATAGTTGCTACTCTTGTCCTCATTATTGTAGTCATTGCTGCGAATCCAAACAGTCAATCTCTTCAGAGATACAATGGAAATATCAATTGTTGTTGAGCATATTAAAATAAGTTAGTTATTTTTAGTTTATATTAGTTAAATTAGTTAGAGTTAGTTTTGCTTCTTTATATTTCTTTCTTTCTCTTCTGTTGTTTATATATAGGTTCCCTTTCTTCCTTTCCTTCTCTAAGTAATAACAATTGTATTACTCTCTTTCAGATTCTGTACTTTACATTACTTACTCTACTTCAATAAGTAGTTTTTCTCTGTTTCTCATAGTGTGCTTTTTCACACATTCAATCAATAATAAAATTCTTTGATTTCTTCTTAATTCTTGTTTTCTATTTTGAAGTTTACTTGCATTGTTCATATTGGATCTACATATTTTGTCATGGTATCAAAGTAGGACTAGCTGCTAATTCGAGTTTTTCATTCAAGCATTTCATCGAGCATCTTGGATGCAATAATTTTTCAATCGATCCTCATAAGTGTGCTTTCTTGTACCCTATTTCTTTGATTTCTGCAGCATTTTTTTCCTCTGCTCCACACAATCTTCTTTGTTTCTCTTCTTTTCCTCATATACTTCTTTGCTGCTGTTTTTTCTCTGTGATTTTTTTTTTGGTTTTATGATGGCAACAACCGAGTTAACCCAGGATCTTGGAAGTGTTTACTATATTCATCCTACTGATAGTGGGGTTCAGTCATTTGTTACAGAAAAATTTGAAGGAGAAGGGTTCAGTTCTTGGAAAAGATCAATGTTGATAGGGTTTTCTACCAAGAACAAGATGGCTTTCATTGATGGCAGTTTGCCTAGGCCTGTTGCCACTGCTTCCAATTACAATGCATGGGTCAGGTGTAATGACATGGTTATAGGGTGGATTCTTAAGTCTTTGGGGCCGATACCAGCTAAGAGTGTGTTTTTCTTCAAGACAGCAAAAGATATGTGGAAAGATCTTATGATAAGGTATGGGCAGACCACAGCTACACAATTGTACTCTTTGCAAGAAGAAATTGCAGCCCTACAACAAGGTACTGATGGTATTCCTGAATTCTTTGCTAAGATTAAAGTTCTTTAGGATGAATTAGATGAGATTTGTCCTCTTCCAACGTGTGAATGTGCAAGTACTTGCACTTGTAATTTGGTTGCTAAATTTCTTAAAATTCAAGAAGATAACAGGCTGATGCAGTTCTTGATGAAGCTAAGGGAGGACTATAAGCAGATTAGAAGCAACATTCTTATGCTCAAACCTCTGCCCCCAATAGCAGAGGTATATAGCATGCTATTACAAGAGCAAAAACATAAAGAATTAACTGAATCACATGATGGAACTGTAACAGATTCAGTTGTTTTAGCTGTGGATAGGAGGAGGTTTTATGAGAACAATTCTGATTATAACAAGACTTTTAGACCAAATAAATTCAAGCAGCAGAACACTTATGATAAAGGGGGTTTTGCTGATAAAAAGGGTTTTGTCAAGAAAGGTGCTAGTTTATCTTGTGATCATTGCAAGATGTTAGGACACACTATAGATAGATGTTACAAACTACATGGTTATCCCAAGAAGTTTGCTCATTGTGCAAATACAGATAAGGACAGTGTGGAAGATACACAAGCTACTTTTACTAAGGATTAGTATACACAAATTTTGAAGATGTTGGACAAGCAACCTCATAAAGATGATGGAGTTCAGTCTGGTATTCCTGAATCTCCTAATGCTTCTGCCTATTTTGCTGGTAATGTTTGCTGATTCTCTAGTTTTAACTCTAAATGGATTGTTGATAGTGGGGCCACTGACCATATATGTCATGACTTAAATCTTTTTATTTCTTATTCTCCTATTGATGGTATTGATAACAAGATTACTATCCCTAATGGCTCAAGAGTCCAAATAACACACAAAGGAACAGTCAGTTTGGATCATAATATAACTTTAAAAAATGTGTTATATGTTCCAGATTTTCAGTTCAATCTAATATCTGTTCCTAAGTTGTGTAGAGATATGAATTGCACTGTTGTTTTTTCTGACACTACTTGTGTGATACAGGGGCTTTCCTTGACAAAGGAAATAGTTCTTGGTAATCAACATTCAGGCCTATACTATGCTACAGAATCTCAAAAGTCTTCTATGGCCAATGCTGTTAGTGTAGCAGAAACTAATGAGGCTAAACTATGGCATTTAAGACTAGGCCACTTACCTTTTAATAAGCTTTTTTACATAGTTTCTTCCATAGGAAATAAAAATCCTTGTATGGATTCTATTTGTCAAGTTTGTCCTAAGGCAAAACAAGTTAGGTTATCTTTTTCTAAAAGTGAAATAAAGTCTACAAAACCTTTTCAGCTTATTCATATAGACATTTGGGGGCCTTATAGGCATGTAACCACAAATAATTGTAAGATGTTCCTTACTATAGTGGATGATTACAGTAGAGCTACTTGGGTTCATCTTTTGAAATATAAATCTGATTCTGTTTCCATTTTAGAACATTTTATTACTTTTGTTGAAAAGCAATTTTCTACTACTGTTCAAATTGTTAGAAGTGATAATGCAAAAGAGCTTTGTGAAGGGCCTATTGTTAATTTGTATAGAAGAAAAGGAATCTCTCATCAAACTAGTTGCAGCCATACACCTCAACAAAATGGGGTGGTAGAGAGAAAACACAAACATCTTTTAAAAACTACAAGGGCATTGTTGTTTCAATCTAATTTGCCTCTTTATTATTGGGGTGATTGTCTTCTTACTGCTGCTTACTTGATTAACAGGATGCCTTTATAAGCTTTGCATTTTGTGACTCCCTATGAAAAATTATATAATTCTAAACCTACTTTAAATCATATTAAAGTTTTTGGCTGTCTTTGTTATGTGTCTACCATTGCTACTAATAGATCTAAGCTAGATTCTAGAGCAGAGGCACATGTTTTTATAGGCTATCCTCCTAGACAAAAGGGATACAGGTTGCTTAATTTAAGGACTAGACAAATAGTTATATCCAAAAATGTTATTTTTCATGAAAATTTTTTCCCTTTTCATTTTAAATCCAAATCTTCATCAAAGACTCCTTTTCAGTTTTTTTTGCCTATTCTAATCAGGAAAATATTTTTCATGAATTTCCTAGTCCTTTTCAAAGAATGGATCATAATAATGGCAATCAATCTGCAGGACATCAAGATCATAATAATATGAATGATTCTTTTACTCCTACAGATGTTCCTTCTAGTTTTTTATCCCCTGACAGTCCTAATAGTTCAGAAAATTATGTTACTAATTCTGGTCATAATGAACATGTCATAGAAAATGCTGATTCTGAGGTTGTAGATTGTTCTAATATCCTAGACAATATTACACCTGATATATCTCTTAGAGCTTCTTCTAGAAATGTTAAAGTTCCAAGTTACTTAAAAGATTATGAATATAAGTTGCCTGGGAACAGAACATCAGCTAGCAATGCCATCCATCATTGGTGTAACCTTGTTACTTATGATGAAATAATAACCTCTCCAAAAGCTTGTGTAATTAATGTTAACATACCTGCTGAGCCATCTTCTTATAATCAGGCTTCAAAAGATCCAAAATGGTTAGCAGCCATGGATAAAGAATTGCAAGCTTTAGAGCAAAATCATACATGGGATATTGTTTCATTACCACCTAATAAGAAAGCTATAGGATGTAAATGGGTTTTCAAAATAAAATTAAAGGCTGATGGATCTATAGAAAGATATAAAGCTAGATTGGTAGCACAAGGATACACTCAAAAATATGGTATTGATTATGAAGAGACATTTTCTCCTGTTATTAAAATGTCCACAATTAGGACTATTATAACAGTTGCTGCAAGTAGAGGCTGGACTTTATTCCAGTTAGATGTTGATAATGCATTCTTACATGGGGATCTTCATGAAGATGTGTACATGAAGATCCCTCCTGGGGTTACCACAGATTCAGAAAAAGTTTGTAAGTTAAAAAAATCTCTATATGGCTTAAAGCAAGCTTCTAGGCAATGGTTTGCAAAACTTCATTCTGAACTTTTATTCCTAGGTTTTCATCAATCAAAAAATGATTATTCTCTTTTTATTAAAAAACAACATGGAAAACATACTATAGTAGCTATTTATGTTGATGATGTTATACTAACAGGTGATGATTTATCTTCTATTGTTAAGTTAAAATCCCACCTGCATAATTCTTTTGGTATTAAAGATTTAGGTAAGCTCAATTATTTTTTAGGGATGGAAGTTAACTACCTAAATAAAGGTATAACTCTCACCCAACATAGATATACTAAAGAGTTTCTTCAAGTCACAGGTATTAATACTTTCAAACATGCTGTCACTCCTCTTCCTTTAAATCTGAAATTAAACTCTACTGATGGACTTTTGTTGAGTGCACCTGAATATTACAGGAGCATGGTTGGCAAGCTGAATTTTCTAACTAATACAAGGCCTGATTTGGCATACACTGTACAACACCTGAGTCAGTATATGCAAACTCCTAGGACACCTCATCTTGAAGCTTTACATCACACCATAAATTATGTTGTTGCTACTACAGGACAGGGTATTCTTTTATCTGGAGATATTTCCTTAACTCTTCAAGCCTTCTCAGACTCAGATTGGGCATCTTGCTTGGATTCTAGGAGATCAGTTTCAGGGTACATATTACAGTTGGAGCATTCTCCCATCAGCTGGAAGTCCAAGAAACAGCCTGCAGTTTCTAGGAGCTCCTCAGAATCTGAGTATAGAGCCATGGCAAGTGCTGCTGCAGAAATTACATGGATGGTCAGGCTGCTCTCTGACTTAGGCATTTAAGTATTACAACCTATAACCCTTCATTGTGACAATCAATCAGCTATACACATAGCTAAGAACCCTGTCTTTCATGAAAGGACTAAACATATAGCTATTGATTGTCATTTTACAAGGGAAAAGGTACTTGAAGGGTTAATTCAACTTACCTACTTACCTACTTCTTCACAACTGGCTAATGTTTTCACTAAGATTCTCCCCTCTGCTCAATTTAATACTCTTTTGTCCAAGTTTGGTATGTTACCACATTCCAGCTTGAGGGGGGGGGGGTGTTGAGCATATTAAAATAAGTTAGTTATTTTTAGTTTATATTAGTTAAATTAGTTAGAGTTAGTTTTGCTTCTTTATATTTCTTTCTTTCTCTTCTGTTGTTTATATATAGGTTCCCTTTCTTCCTTTCCTTCTCTAAGTAATAACAATTGTATTACTCTCTTTCAGATTCTGTACTTTACATTACTTACTCTACTTCAATAAGTAGTTTTTCTCTGTTTCTCATAGTGTGCTTTTTCACACATTCAATCAATAATAAAATTCTTTGATTTCTTCTTAATTCTTGTTCTCTATTTTGAAGTTTACTTGCATTGTTCATATTGGATTTACATATTTTGTCAATTGTTGTTAGTGGCGATACAGGTATGGGGTCATAGCTAGGGCTCAAAATAACCAAAAAAGGAAAAAGTTTTGTAACACTGGGCATCGAGACAAGAGCTTTTGCACTGCATCAGCTTGGTCAGGATATACGGCACTAAGCTCCAGAGACTTGAGGTGAGGAAAACAAACTACGTTATCAGGTATCTCAATATGAAAACATGATTTAAGCTCAAGGACTGCTAGTGTGCTACAAGCAAGAACACAACTTGGGACCATGGGCATAGGTGATAGGTAATAGTCCTTATCATGGACCCCTGTTAGAGGGTTAGGTATTCGATTTCCAGCCTAAAGGCATGGCCTAGCGAATCCATTCATTGACACGAGATAAGGCTGTTGAATTTACAATGCCTAAGTACATGGTCCACAAGGTTTGCAAATTTATCACGGTCAGAATTCCTACCACACAAATAAAAACTAGTCACACCATTCCAAACATGCCTGCCTCCAACTTCTAGACAACACACTAGTTCTGATGGCCGGCCTCTTTTGTTGGAAGGAAAGAAAGTATATAAGCAATTAAATGATTTGGTAAATGGCTAATTCTATCTACTTGGGTCTTTCCACCTTCTCCATGCTGGCGATTCAGGAACTCCATTACAGGGTCAATGCTAGAATCCATTAATGAGATGCCAATGTTATCTTCTGCCAAAAATATCCCCCATGAAAACAAAAAGAACCAAGAATTCATTTATGCTACATTATTGCATATATACTTTCTTTACATATGCATTAACTAACAAATTAATTAAAAAGAAACCACAATTAAAGTCTAGCCTTGGCGCCTTGCCACACATTTCAGTAATAACTAATTAAAAATGCAAGCAACCAGAAGCAGAAGCAAAGAACCACATCAGGAACTAAGAATAGCAAGCACGACACATGGTTTATAGCAAGCAAACATCATGATATTGGTTAAAGATTGAATCCAACGAATACCAACAACACGATCGTCTCCAAAACCAACACGCGGCCGAATCCAACGCCAACTCATTGCCGACTCGACGCCAACTCACAGCCGACTCGAACCCTAACTCACCGCCCACAATTCAGGTTATTATCTATTTTTTTTCAGATTTTTGTGCCATTGGATTTTGATTATAATATAAAACCTAAGATTGAATTATTGGGGGTTTTGATTAATTGTGGTTGGGTTTGGATGAATTGGGATTTATTGCTGTTGTTTTTGTGTTCTTGCGGCTGCGTTTTTTTTTAATGATATTGGATCTTCTATTTTTTTTTTCCAGATTTTTGTGCAATTGGATTTTGATTATTTTGTGTTGTTACTGCTATTTTTGTGCATGAAATCTGTGCTATAATGTTTTTGCTCATGAAGAATCACAAATGAAATGATGAAACATAATCAATTTGTTGGAACTCAGATAGTAGCTAATGAAGGTTTGCAATGTGCTGTTGATGAAAGTGAAAAAATTATTGTATTGTTGATATGGATATTACTGATATATTATGTATTCATAACTGCTTTTTTTTTTTTTTTGTAATTTCCATGAAAATATGATTATTTTGCAATATGGGTGTTATAATTTACATAAGCTTTTTGTGCCCCCATAGATTATCTGGAGCAGAATGTTAAAGAACATTTTTCGATGTGGTGTCATATGTTAAAAAGGTTTCATTTGTGAAGCAAAAAAGCAAGATTCGCATTGCGACTTAATTTTGGTCCCGTACAATGAAGAGTATGATATAGCTTATTTTATATTTTCTAGAAGTATGTTTTTCAATTTATATATGTATATGAACGTGATTAATTGTGTTTTGTGTAGCAACCATTGGATTCTATTTGGACCCTTTTTCTCCACAAAAGCCAGATCCTCTTTCATGTGCACAGGTTTTCGACATGTAAGTTCATCAAGCGCAATGTTTTTAAATTATTAATCATATTTGTTTGTGTTGTATTAATCTTATGAATTTTCATGCAATGCTTATAAGGCATACAAAGCAAGGATGAAAGAAGAGTCCAATCTGGTTTTTAATCATGTACAGGTATAAGAGTGAACATTCTAATATTTTTGTAATGCAAGTATTATACAAGTTGACTTATAACTCTTGATAAAATTGGTTAGTGTGCCTCGCAAAGTGGTGGGCAGAGTGCGGCTACTATGTCATGAAATACATGCATGAGATAGTCACGGCCTATAAGAGAGGTGATTTGCAGCAACAACCGATAAGTGTGCTTTTTTGTATGAGTATGAATGAATTCTTATAGCACCTAGGGTTGATCGTGTCCTACGTTAGTAATTGTAGTTGGAGGATTTAGGCTCATATATATTTGGGATTTTTTAGTGAAGTTTTAATTTGGAGAGAAAGTGGTTATGAACACCACTTTCTGTGTGTGTTGTGTTGTTATTGTAATTGGAGGATTTTGATTATACTTTGGGATTGTTTGGTGAAGTTGTTTTTGGAGATGAAGTGGTCGTGAACACCACTTTAATTGCATTATATATATGTTACATGCATGCACATGTACCTTATAGTCCATATAATGAGTTGAAATCACATCAAAAGTATTTCAATATGTCAAAGATATGTAATTCAACTTAAAACAAGTATATTTATCCAATAAAGGAAGAATAAGAACAATGTTAGGAAATTGAATGTAAAATATATAATATGGACTATTGTTCCCAATTTCACCTTTACGTTCATGAAATGAGTTTAAATCACTCCAAAAACATCTCAATGTTCCAAAGATGTGTCATTTAACTTAAAACAACTACAGATATAAAATAAAAGATCAGAAGAATGAAACAAAGTTATGAAAACGAACCTAAAATAGGCCATATGGATTACATTGAACCCAATTGCACCTTTTAGTCCATAAAATGAGTTCAAATAACTCGAAAAACATCTTAATATGTCGAAGATATGTAATTCAACATAAAACAAGTTTAATAGACCATAAAAGAAGAGTGGTAACAAAGTTCGCAAAACGAACCTAAGATAGGTAATATGGACTATATTGAACCTAATTGCATCTTTCAGTATATTAAATGAACTAAGATCACTCCAAAACCGTCTTAATGTGTCGAAGATATGTAATTCAACATAAAACAAGTTTAATATCCCATAAAAAGAAGAATAGGAACAAAGATAGGAAAACCAATGCAAAATAGGCAATATAGACTATATTGTTTCCAATTCACTTTTAGGTCCATAAAATGAGTTGAAATAACTCCAAAAGCATCTCAACTATATTGATGATATTTAATTTAACTTCAAATAAGTATATGTAGCCAATAACAAAAAGAATATGAACAAAGTTAAGAAAACATATCTAAAAAAGGCCATATGGACTATATTGAACCCAATTACACCTTTTAGCTAGTCTATAAAATGAGTTGAAATCACTCCAAAATCATCTAAATGAGTTAAATAAATGTAATTTAAATTAGAACAAGTATACCTAGTCAATAAATGAAGAGTGGTAAAAAAGTTAGGAAAACGAACCTAAGATAGGCAATATTGACTATATTGAACCTAAGTGCATCTTTTATTCTATTAATTGAACTAAGATCACTCCAAAATCATCTTAATGTGTTGAAGATATATAATTCAACATAAAACAAGTTTAATAGCCCATAAAAAGATGAATAGGAACTAAGTTAGGAAACCAATGCAAAATAGGCAATATAGACTATATTTTTTCCAATTCACTTTTAGGTCCATAAAATGAGTTGAAAAAGCTCCAAAAGCATCTCAACTATATTGAAGATATTTAATTGAACTTGAAATAAGTATATGTAGCCAATAAAAAAAAGAATATGAACAAAGTTAAAAAAACATATCTAAAAAAGTCCATACGGACTATATTAAACCCAATTATACCTTTTAGTCTATAAAATGAGTTGAAATCACTCCAAAATCATCTAAATGAGTTAAATATATTTAATTGAACTTAGAATAAGTATATCTAGCCAATAAAAGAAGAGTGGTAAAAAAGTTAGGAAAACGAACCTAAGATAGACATTATGGACTATATTGAACCTAATTGCATCTTTTATTCTATTAATTTAACTAAGATCACTAAAAAATTATCTTAATGTGTTGAAGATATGTAATTCAACATGAAACAAGTTTAATAGCCCATAAAAAGAAGAATAGGAACAAAGTTTGTAAAACCAATGCAAAATAGGCAATATAGACTATATTTTTTCCAATTCACTTTTAGGTCCATAAAATGAGTTGAAATAGCTCCAAAAGCATCTCAGCTATATTGATGATATTTAATTTAACTTCAAATAAGTATATGTAGCCAATAAAAAAAAGAATATGAACAAAGTTAAGAAAACTTATCTAAAAAAGGCCATACGGACTATATTGAACCCAATTACACCTTTTAGTCTATAAAATAAGTTGAAATTACTCCAAAATCATCTTAATGAGCTACATATATGTAATTTAACTTAGAACAAGTATATCTACTCAATAAAAGAAGAGTGGTAACAAAGTTAGGAAAACAAACCTAAGATAGGCGATATGGACTATATTGAAGAAACCTAATTACATCTTTTATTTTATTAAATGAATTAAGATCACTCCAAAAGCATCTTAATGACTTAATGTGTCGATGATATGTAATTCAACATAAAACAAGTTTAATAGCTCATAAAAAGAAGAATAGGAACAAAGTTAGAAAAACCAATGCAAAATAGGCAATATAGACTATTTTTCCCAATTCACTTTTCGGTCCATAAAATAAGTCAGCAATTGTACTGGAGCTACCTTTACAGCAGGTGCAACAGCAGGTGGAGGGTGTGACTTAGCCTATGCTAGGGGGTGAGGATGTTGATGATGGTGGGGCTGTTTGGGTGAACTTTTGGGCTGAAACTTGTAATCAACTACCCTAGAGAGGATAGTTAGTTTCTAGGGGGTGTAATGTAGCTTTGTTTTGTTTTGTTTATTGCTTTATTAGGCTACATGGTGTAACTGTTTTCATGTTGTATTTGAGTAAGATAAGGCTATTAGGGGCTTGTCCCTCCTAATTTTTTTATTGCTACTTTTATTGGTGGTGGCTTTGTGTCACATTATTCTTAGGTTATTAGGATGTATTTTTTCCTTCTCTTTTAGTTTATGCTTACATGCATTGCTTTTGTTATTGTTTTGAAGGAGTGGGCTGGAAGATCTACCTCATATAGCAAAGATGAATTGGATGAGGTTTGAGAACAATGGGCGAAGAATTTTAGATTAAATTTTTTATTAGCCTAATTTATTGTATTGTAGATTGATTATATATCTTAGTTTTAGTCCGTGACAATTATTGTAGATTGAATATTTTTGCAATGTAATTGAATTTATATTTTTAAAGTTTATATGAGTTTTTTTTAATGATTTTATTTTATCGAAATTATAAGTGAATGGGGCTGATGCAGTGGACGGGGGCTTGGTTAGTTAGTGGCATGGCCTGGTTAATGAGCCAATAAAAAAAAGCCTCATTAGTATCATTTGTATACATGCACGATACTAATAAATCTATTACTAGTATTGTTTTTGGGTTTCAAATGTTACTAATAATTTATTATTAGTATCCTTTTAACATAAAAACGGTACTAATAGAAGTGTTATTAGTATCATTTTTATGTATAAAATGGTACTAATAACTTCTATTAGTGACGTTTGTAAAAAATGGTACTAATAGAATTGTTATTACTAACGCCTCCAGTACTAACGCCCTAAAAACATTAGTAATAAGCAAAAAAAAAATGATACTAATAGCCTATTATTCCACTAGTGTGAATTGGAACTTATTTCTTACTGTAAAATGGAGCTAAGTACTAGTTCATCATCTGAATTAGACCCTGGTGATGGAACATTTTTTATACTGTCGGAATCCTTGTAAGATGAAGAATTTTCCCTGTTCTTCCTGAGAAAATGATTCAAGAATCATGAATTTACTCAATTTCAGAACTACTTGAAATAAAATGCCCTACTTGCTGCGAAAGCTATCCATAGTATAGATTCATGAAAGCTTCAGCCCAAATTGTCAGCTAATTCTACATTTGAAATTAAATACTAATACTCTTCATCCTATAATTTTCTTTCTACAGTCATAACTCATGATTGGCAGGTTCACATCACTAGTATATTCATTATGATATCAACTATGGGTGCGACTCTCTTCAACTTATTTTATCAGTTCTGATTTTTATCAGGACAAATCAAGTCTAATAAGTTCCAATCAGTTCTTATAAGTTCCAAGAATAGTTGATACAAGTGACTTGTAATCCTCCGAAGAGGACAGATGTTGTTCGCCAAGAGTTAATCAATTACATTCAATAAGTATATGAGAAGGGAAATGAAGAAGCAATTATTAATCAAAATCTAGAGAGGATGACCCTAACATGATATTATGATAATCTCATGGCCATTGAGAACAAATCAAATCAGATGGTTCTTTTTTTTAATCTAGTCGACTTTGGTCCTGCCTAGGGGTGCTTATCGAGCGAGTCGATCGCGAGTTGGGGGTTGCTCGACTCGTGCTCATTAGGTTTCGAGCCGAGTCGAGTCGATCACGAGCTGCTCGTTTAATGTTTTAGTCCTCTCGAATCTTAATTTTTTCAAAAGAAAATCATTGATTATATTTCTTTTCTTTATGAAAATTATATATTGTTAAAGTTTATTAATTTATTATATTAAATATCAATGTTAATTTTATTTTTCAAATATTTAACGTAGAAAATTATTGATTTTTTGTAAAATTATCGAGTCACCAGCTGTTTCGAGCGAACTCGAGCCAACTCGAGTCGAGCTTTGACCGAGTCGAACTCGAGCTGCTCGTGAGCTACCCAACTCAATAAGCACCCCTAGACTCCTGCCTAACAACAGGAACCAGTCAGAAAGATTGAAAAAATAATTTGTTTACAAATCACAACCACGGAACCACCAATGAAGGTCCTCAAAAAAATTAGTAACCATTTTTCTAACAGATTTGGTCTTATGCATAACAAGGTAAAAAAAAAAAAAACATTTGATATGAAGGAATATGTCCTCAATCGTTATCGAAAATTACTAAATATAATTAGGATTATATTATGGAGATAATAATTAAGTTAAATTAGGAAATTATATTTACTTGCTAGAGAATAAATATAATTAGTGGATCCATATTATTTGGGCTCACAACTATATTTAACTTAATCCTATGAGGTCACACAATATAGCATAGGATTGGGCATAAATTAAAAGGGCCCAATGGATGCTAGGATTAGGGTTTCTGTGATATGACTAATGAGGTGTATATATAGTACCTCATTAGGGTTGTAAGTATATATAATTGATTCTGATCAGTTGACACACACAATCAAAAACCCTTAAAACCTATTGCATTCATATGGTTTTTTTCCCTAAAAAGTAAGAGAGTGAATATTGATCCATCTCTTCCGTACTAGTAAACGTGGAATCTGATCCGGTGCTTGTGGACTGATTAGAGGAGCAACAATTGAGGCTCTAAATCTCCGTTCTTGACATTGAAAGCACGCATCAAAGGTTGTAATTACTATCTTATATACTTGATTCATATTATTTATTATTAGTGATCTTAATTTTATAGATGTTAGGAAATTGTTTCCTGAAATTCCGCTAATCATATCTATAAATCCCTACATGATATTCAGTTATGCTTTTGAAAAGAACAGGTTGAGTAGGAAAAAAAAAACAAAGAGCATACTACATGCCTAGCACTAGAGCTATCAATTTTCGACCCGACTCGATAAACCCAGTAAACCCGACCCGTAAATAGCGGGTTTTGACAAAAAAATAAAAACTCAAACCCGTTTTGAACCCGTTAAATACAACCCGCTCTTAACCCGACCCGACCCGAAAATCATTATAAATGTATTAAACTTATGATATTATAGGAAAATCAGAAAATGTAAGCAAAAACACTTCTTACCATTAAAACTTTGAATTTAAGATAATTTTTATTGGACCACAACATCAATTTTTTGCCATAAATTAGCTAGTAATGAAGATATTTCATATAATTTGTACTTTTTAGAACGCTTAAGGTACATTTTAGTATATATATTGCATTAAAAAATGAAAAATTAAAGGGCGTTATAAAACTTCCCAACCCGCTGGGTCAACCCGAACCCGAAGAATTTGGGTTATAAAAAAGCTAATACTGACCCGAACCCGCTAACACCCAACCCGGTACAACCTGAACCCGCAACTATTTTACACCAACCCGACCCGACCAATTTGACAAGTCTACCTAGCACAACTCTTGGTATCTGATATTCAGTTATGCTTCTGGTGAAAATTGAAGTGTTAAATCTATTTATACAAAACCACAGAGGGCACTGATGCAAACAGATCCCAAGTCTTAGTCTGAAGTACTATCTCTCTCTCCAAAACCCTAGGGTAACGAAGCTAGCTAACATCTTTAAAAAAAATTAAAAAGAAACCTTCCTGAGTGGGCTTTATGGTAACGGTGACTTCTGATGGATTTGATATGGCTTTTAACAGCATTGAGTGAATAGGGACATACATTTGAAGGAAGGTGGGCGGAAGGAATAGGGACATGCATTTTAGCAGATACATTTGCATATATAGATTCCATAGACCCTCTAAAAATGAATCCAAACAAACAGGAAAGAAAATTATTTTCTCTCACCATACAACAAAATGAAATTGATAAGAAAAAAAATACATTAACAAACCTCATTGGACTCATGGCAACTCGAGCCTCGAGGAATACAAATTTAAGTGGTAACACTAACAAACCTATTATGTACATTTTACTGAGATTAGAACAGACATAAAGCCCAAGAGAGACAAAATGCAACTAAGATTTAGAGCCTCTAAAATCCCATATGATACAGATTTTTAGACCCAAAAATAGGCAGAAGGTTTAGACAAATTTCCTTTATATCACAAATAATTAATTGCTTGTCACCTGAAGAATTCCCACATGAGGATAACACTTCTGTACAAGCTGTATACTCCAAAAAAAAAAAAAAATGCAGAAAAAAAGGAGATTTTTTTTTTCTTTACTATTGAAACAAACTACTATAAGAAGAATGATCCAATACAACTATTGCATTCAAAATCCATGCTCAGAATTTTGGACCAAAGAATTAGATTCAGAAGTGTCATTAAATACTCTTGGATACAAATTTAGAAAATGCAGATTGCTCTAACCTTAATGAAAAGATGAGTCAAAGGTAGTTAGCACAAGTCTGAAGGGAGAATAAGATGGGAGTTATAAGATAATCCATAACCCTAGAGAACTAGTCCCAAAAGCGCAACAACAATATTAAAAGCCTTATTCCCAAATTTTTTTGAGTCTGCTAGACATGAATCAAATATATGTATCACAAAAAGTTATCCAAATAGATCCTACTCTTCCAATCTTCCCTATCTTCTGCTAAAATTTCCTCCAGTAACAATCCCATAACTGCTTTGGTCTTCCTCTACCCCTCACCTTGTCTCATCTTTGCCACTCTTCAAGCCTTATCAACGGTAAATTATAGTCTCCGTTTTACAAGACCAACCAAACCGTCTTAGTCGATTCTCCATCATTTCTTCTTCTATGGAAATAACCCTATCTTTTTCATAATAACCTCATTCTCTATCTTTTCTTGTATGCTCACACATCCATCATAGCAAGATAACATAGAGTATCAGCTGATTACTAGTTGAATTAGTTCTGAGTTGATAATGATCACATATCAACAGCAAATAAATAAAGTTAATTAAATTAATCCAAAACCCATGAATATAGTGATGGAATCAAATCAAAAATAATTTCTGGTTCAGACAAGAAAATTAAAATGGGGGAGATGGAACTCGTATAGTGATAGGCAGAAAGTGACAAGCTGTTACGAAATTCAACAAAGTTATCATCTGTATCATATACACAAAACTTCTATATATAGGCATTGGCAATCAACAAGCTAAGACAATCAAACTTAAAAAGATACAATCGCGCAAACAACAATCAAATTCTATAGGCAACTACAAAATTATTGTTTTAAGCCAAGCCTATCACGGGATATCATATCAATAGCTGCTCTGCTCTGCTTGTCCTCCGTTGGTCACAACATAGTACCAGAAAAGGCAGACTTATAATCTGAGGAGATGAAATCAGTATCAATCCGCAAGTCTTTAAACATCTGAACAACACAAGTCGCAGAAGCTCTAGGTAACATCAGTAAATCCAATAGTACTGCATTCTGTATTCCTAAATCTTCCTTCTTTATGAAATACTTAGTAATCTCAATCATCATTGAATCCAAAACTCGTGAGTTATTTAACAAATACTTCACTACTTGCAGTTGCCACACGTCTCCAGTTAAGGACTTAATTCCAATGATTTTCAGATGTTCCAACAAACACATTGGAACACTATCAGGTGGCATCCACCTCAAGCCACAGCGACTAAGACCATATCCACCCTAAAATTTTTAAAAAAAATTAGTAAGACAATCACAGAGAAAACAAGACCATATAGACAATGTTGGTTAAGTTAATATTCACCATATCCAAGACTAGAATTTTTAAATGGGGAGTGTTATGGAGCAAATTAGTAAGCCAAGTCCAGTCGGGCCTGTAGAGACTTGGACACAGAGTCAACACATCCAAATACTGAAATGTGGGCCAGTCCCAGTGAAAGTAGGCAGTAATTGCATAAGCCTGATTGAAAGAGACCAGATAAATGATGAAATGTATGTAGCTCACATAATAATCACTTACAAATAAATAATCCTATGCTTAGAACACACGTACATTCTACTGTTAATATAAAAGATCGAGCTAGCATCAAGACAGAATGAATGGTATAAAGTTACTTACAAAGATAGTTGTAGAATACAGCGTCAAACGCTTCGTGTTGTTACTGAATCCTTTGAAAAGTTCAAGCTCTTTCTTTGGGTCTAGCTTATGTCCCGAACAACAGTATTTCAACCTTACATCAACGAGGCCATCCACATCGTTCATCTCATAGCAAACGAAGGAGTCATCTTCTATAGAGAGGTACTCAAGTGAGGGTGTGTTAATGATAATTTTATAGTTGCTACTCTTGGCCTCATTATTGTAGTCATTGCTGCGAATCCAAACAGTCAATCTCTTCAGAGATACAATGGAAATATCAATTGTTGTTAGTGGCGGTGCAGGTATGGGGTCATAGGGCTCAAAATAACCAAAAAAGGAAAAGTTTTGTAACACTGGGCATTGAGACAAGAGCTTTTGCACTGCATTAGCTTGGTCAGGATATACGGCACTAAGCTCCAGAGACTTGAGGTGAGGAAAACAAACTACGTTATCAGGTATCTCAATATGAAAACATGATTTAAGCTCAAGGACTGCTAGTGTGCTACAAGCAAGAACACAACTTGGGACCGTGGGCATAGGTGATAGGTAATAGTCCTTATCATGGACCCCTGTTAGAGGGTTAGGTATTCGATTTCCAGCCTAAAGGCATGGCGAATCCATTCATTGACACGAGATAAGTCTGTTGAATTTGAAAAGGAAAGATAAAATCTTCTACAGACTATGGAGTTACAATGCCTAAGTACATGGTCCACAAGGTTTGCAAATTTATCACAGTCAGAATTCCTACCACACAAATAAAAACTAGTCACACCATTCCAAACATGCCTCCAACTTCTAGACAACACACTAGTTCTGATGGCCTCTTTTGTTGGAAGGTAAGAAAGTATGTCAGCAATTAAATGATTTGGTAAATGGCTAATTCTGTCTACTTGGGTCTTTCCACCTTCTCCATGCTGGAGATTCATGAACTCCATTACAGGGTCAATGCTAGAATCCATTAATGAGATGCCAATGTTATCTTCTGCCAAAAATATCCATATAAACAAAAAGAACCAAGAATTTATTTATGCTACATTGCTTATATACTTTCTTTACATATGCATTAACAAATTAATTAAAAAGAAACCACAATTAAAGTCTAGCCTTGCCACACATTTCAGTAATAACTAATTAAAAATGCAAGCAACCAGAAGCAGAAGCAAAGAATCACATCAGGAACTAAGAATAGCAAGCACGACATATACATCCATCCTAGAATCACCATCATGCATGATTTTGTTAAATGAAAACAAGAAAATAATAAATACTTAACACATGGTCTTCATCTATATATTCTAATGATCAATATATATATAATATATTTCCCTCAATTCCAAGTGAAAAATAAATAAATAAATAATCATAAAGCCTTGATCCCACAGCAAACATCATGATATTGGTTAAAGAGTTTTGTAACAAAGAAGATATAATTCAAGTTACGAGGCCCGTCCCTGAGTCCTGACCCAGTGCAAGAACGGCGGCCGCCCTGGGCCGGGCCCAGGAAGAAAACCTCCATTTTCGATTGGAAATTCTCCTTTCGCTTAAAACTCTGGCAATAAATTAAATTACCCAGTATGATGTATTCAATAACCCACACTAGAAGAATCCAACTCCATTATTATATAATCGATTTTCCATCATAATTCTACGGGAAAAACATCTTACCTCAAAAGCTCGGCTTTGATGGAGGAAGTACACCACAGATACCTCACCCAACTCAGTCACAGTTCTATACTTCTACACAGATAGGAGACTTTGAAACTTGAAAGAAAGAAACACAGATTTTAGAGAGATAAAATCAATTTGGGCAAACACAGATAAGCGTTTGGATATGTAGAATTCATTTCAAATAAGGTAGCGTTTGGATATGTGGAATTCATTTCAAATTAATGAATTCAAATTCTGAAATTGAAATGTTACAATTTAAATGACAATTATTTGTTTGAGTTATTTTAAAATTTGAAATGACATTTGCTTGTTAAGCATTTGGGTTGGGAATTGAGTCAAATCCAATTCCAAATTTTTTAATTTGCCAAACATGTAATTTGGCCCAAATCCATCATTTCAAATGAATTGTTAATTGACATTGAACTTCATTAAAGATACAAAATTAAAATCAATATTATTTATATTCTAATCAATCACAAACACTATTCATGATACACTTATAAATTAGTAGTTGCGAACTATATAAATTAATGTTTCTCCTCAATTTAAAGCACATTCTAAAAATTAAAATATGCATGTGCGCTAAATGCTACAGTAATATATATATATATATGTGTGTGTGTGTGTGTGTGTGTGTGTGTGTGTGTGTGTGTGTGTGTGTGTGTGTGTGTGTGTGTGTGTGTCAAAGGGAGATCGATATGGTGTCTTTCCAGAAAAGTTTATTTTAACCCTAACTATATCTAATAAATTATCATCACTAATAATTGTTGAGAAAAGTTATTATAATTTTGAATATCTTCCATGATTATTATTTTCATTAAACTATTTCAGATGACTTATTTAAGTAAAAATAATTACTCAATACATCCAGCATTAGAATGTTATTTCAACGACTTTATATATCATCTATACCTCTATATTAAAACAAGCCTTCATTTGCACACATGGTTTTGAATCTCGCTAATTCACTTTGTTGTTCTTAATAAGTTGACACGTCATATAAACCTCATCAGAGATGAAATGTGATGTAAATGCTGTAACTCATGTTAAACTTCTTTCTCTCACACAATTTTTGTTGTCATTGTAGTTTTAAATTGTTACTAAAAAAACAATTTCAATACTATCTCAAATTCTAATTAGTCAATTTTCTTGTATATCCATCCATTGAAGATTTCCTTGTATTTTGATATGGGATTCTTGTATGTTGTTTTTCTTACAGGGAAAAGTATGTTGAAATTCAATCATCCATTATATTGCAAGTTCCATAATTTAAAATGATTAATTGCTACCTATATATTTTTTTTTATATAGGATAATGTGTGGGATACTAGGCTTTGGAACCGGCCCTACTGCAGGTCACCCGACCTAATTTTAGCCAACGCACACATCTGTGAGGGGAATAATAAGGAATCCTCGCAAATGCGTGCGTTGAAAATCGAACCCAAAACCTCATCCTCAATTGCTACCTATATTGGCTAGATATAATTTGTTTGTGTTGGATGAAATTGCTATATACTTAACACGTTGCTTTTTTTTTTTTTTTTGCAAGATTCATTCCCTAAAATTGGATCGGAGAAGTAACAAATTTAAGAGGAATGATAATTTACTTCATGCTTTAAAAGATAATTAAACTGTCATGCTTTAATTCTTTACTAAATTACTATATTATAAAACTAAATCATACTACTTTTATTGTATTCTGTAGGAGTGACTGATGTACCTGTCAAACAGGTCAGGTCGGGTTGGTATAAAATAGTTTCGGGTTCGGGTTGTAACATGTTGGGTGTCAATAGGACCTGGTCAGTATTAGGTTTTTTGTAACCCAAATTCTTCGGGTTCGGATTGACCCAACGGGTTGAGAAATTTTATACTTGTTTAAATTATGTAATTTCATGTTTGCTTAGTTTATTTACTTGTTTGATGCAATTTAATGTTTATTTACACTTTGAGTAAATAATTTACATAAAAAAGAGGAATATAATCATTAATTTTTCTTTAAAAAAAATTGAAATTCAATAGGGTTAAAAAAATTAAACGAGCAGCTCGCGATCGACTCGAGCTCGACTAAAAACCTAACGAGCACGAATCGAACAACCCCAACCTCGAGATTGACTCGCTCGATAAACACTCCTAAATTTGGGGAAAAAACCTCAGTGAATAAACTTCTCACGAAATAGACATCCATGACTTGTGGAGCATCTTCTCCCAGCTGCTACTTAATAAGCCTTTTTGGTTCCTCGGGATCACACCAATCCAACCGGTAAAAAAGTGTGCATTATAAAGATTCTGGGCTCATAGAAGGTCTGAGCTTAGATGGCATTTGCATAGAGACATGTGATTTACGACCAAACTTGGTTTTCAAAGAAGAGTCATTAGGTGTGATAGACATCTTGTTCAATGTATCACTAGATTCGTCAAGATAATCGTCTTCCTCAAAGCTTTCTGCTATCCCTGCTTCTCGGGATACTGCTTTGTTCATCATATCTGGTAGAAAAACATCAATATCCTCATCGCTGCTGCCTTCATCATCTTCATATGTTTTTTGAACCATGGACCAGTACACAAAATTTGGATGGATGAAACTGCAAGGTTCAAAAAAAAATTATATTTACAATGATAACTCATTTAGTCAACATAACACCAACGTCAATCATTTGTGTGATTTCACATCTACCTATAAGGCTATAAGCTTTAACATATCAAATTCCAGAAAAATAAAACAATAACCCAAAACACCTCAAAAACATTTTTTTAGTATATACTACACGAATCAGATTTCTTTCTTACATTAACTCATGCATCACAAGCATTGGAGGTCTACAGACTTCAAACCAGGTCCTCCCCCCTCCACCCCCCATTTCTCCAAAAAAAAAAAAAAAAAAAACACCTGCCAAAATAAAGGGGAAAAAAGGAAGAAAAAACCAGAGTAAATCAATCAATTACGATGCATATAAGCAACATTTATATATTTGATAATATTCATAAAATGTTAATTACGATAATTTAACAACGGATGATTAATTTACAATCACTGATT
This sequence comes from Salicornia ramosissima, assembly GCA_951394345.1. Taxonomy (NCBI): domain Eukaryota; kingdom Viridiplantae; phylum Streptophyta; class Magnoliopsida; order Caryophyllales; family Amaranthaceae; genus Salicornia; species Salicornia ramosissima. The sequence goes on along the minus strand of OX596237.1, from coordinate 10,659,893 downwards.
CAAGATTATACTTATGGTAGCCACACTAAGTCATTTGGAACCCCAGTAAATACTTGCAATTTACAATAACACAACCATACTCATCTTTTCATCAGAATCAAAGGTCGGAAAGATAAAAGACGATTCCCCCCCTCCCCCCCCCCCAAACCCAAACAAAACAAAAAAACAAATGCCCTTCGTTTAAAGTTTTAGCCCATTTTTAATGTTAGAATTTAGGGCTGTGTTTAAAAAACTGCTTCCCAAAACAGTAATCAGTTTTGGATAACTGATAATATACCAGTAGTTGCAATCATTTATTCATAATTGGGCCTTTTTTTTTCGGTATGGTAAAGGAATCAGCTCACATACTAACCCCTAATAAGCTACTAGCTATTGGCTAGTAAAAACCTACTAACCACAAACAACTTTTCCAACATAAGTTAGGATGAGGAATTGAACCTCTGGTCTTTGAGATCAAAGGCAGAGAAATGGCAATGTCATAAGCTTCCCAATTTGTCCTTTCTTTGAGACTTATCTCAGGGCATTTAAAAAGAATAAACTGAAAGTTGAACAGAACAGGGACGGCATTTAGTATCAAGTTTCAAATATACCATCAACAGATTTATTCAACAAATAACAATGTGTTTTAGAGACACTAAGTCATTGGGAGAAATTTGGATAGTTCACAAGAAATATCCTGAAAAAGAAAGAAGCATAGTTAATCTACACTCTACAGCAACAGTTAATCTTAATCTAGGAAGCATGGGGACAGCATTTTGGCTGCCGTCTACGTACCGGGGAAGGTGCGGGGACGGCCTAAAAACATACCGGGGAAGGCTGGTCCAATCTGGGGACGGCAAGGGAGAGTCGGGGACGGCCGGGTTTGGAGTTGGGGACGGTTCAGGGACGGGAAATGGAAGAAGTAGCCATTCCCAAACCCTTCACCACCACCATTCCCACCTCCATTCAAAGGAAAGAGAGGAGTAATGGAACAAAAATTGAAAATTAGATCGATCTAAAAAAGAGGAAAATTAGGGTTTGTAGAAAAGAAAAATTACACTACTTTCCTCTCCTCCAGCACCAAAATTCGAACTTCTTCTCTACCAGCCACCGTCGTCGACTCGCCGTCCACCACCAGCCATCATCGTCGCCTCGCCGTCTAACACCAGGCAACTTCGTTGGCCAGGTTCTTCTCTCTCTTCTTTTCTCCTCTGCTCGAAGCCTCGAACTTCTTCGCTATTTTTTTCCCTTTCCTCTCTCCTTCGAACTCCGTATATGTTGTTTTGTTTTTCTTTTTTTTTTCTTTTTTCCTTCAATTCCCTATTTTTATGCCACTATGGACCTACCACAGTGCCATTTGCCAGGCTTTTTTTATTTCTTTTTTTTCCTTGTTATTATACACCCCTACCGCACTAGTGTTATGAGCAAAACACTCCATAAAACTTTATTTTTATATTTTTTTAATTTGCTTAATTTTTTCTTGTTTTTTAAGACATAATCCATTTTTAAATGTTGCATTTGTGATTTTTTTTAATGAATTTATTTTTATATGTATATTTTTTCCTACCGTCCCCAAGCCATCTCCGTTTTTAGAATTTTTGATTTTGCCATTTTCCGTCCCCATACCTGTTTTTGACCCCGAATCCGACTCCGTGCAACCTAGCTTAATTAAGTACACCAACAAAGGCAATGATCAAATTATACTTTGTATAAAGGAACTGATTTGCCCCCAATTAAAAACGACATAAGCAATAATTTTGGCAGTTCTTGATCATTGCATTGAAATAAAATAGGGTAAAATTAGAAGTATTTCCAACGCCAATTAAAAGTACCCCTCTAGATCATCAGTCACAGATGTCATAATTAACTTTGACTAACTACTTATAGTAATTGAATCAAGGAACACGTCACATGCTCACAGGGGCGGGTTCGAGATTTCTATAAGGGGTCCTAAAAAAACATTATCCACTTTAAGTAACACCAAAATAGTTGTATTTAACAAATTTGCTTAGTTGAGTACTAGAAGTTTTGACAACTTATCGTGGTCAAGTGTTAAATTCGTGTTAATAATTGCAGAAGATAGCAGAAGATACGATGTTCATTACTTGATGACTTTTTCTATTATAAAAATATCTATGTAACTTTTCCTTAAGTTATACTCCCTCCGTTCCCATTTATTTGTCCTATTTGACTTTACCACACATGCCAATGCAGTTGTTTGACCTTAAATATCTTTTGTTGCATATGTGTAAAAATTATAATAATTGGATATTAATAACGTACTCATTGAGACGAATCAAACAAGACCATGCATGACTATATTATGTTTTATATGTTGAGAGTAATTTAGAAGATTCTCCGAGCTTATGAATAGTGTCAAGATTCCATATAGGACAAACAAATGGGAACGGAGGGAGTAATATATATATATATATATATATATATGTATATATATATATGTATCATATTATGTGTTAAAACATTGTAATACTTCTAATCTAGCTGAAGAGGGATTTTTTTAGACAAAAAAAGATATAGGTTAATGATATAATTGATAACCTGGTAGATGAATGGAATTACGTTATATGGAAAAAAGTATATGCAATAATTGAAAAAAATAATTGATAAATAAAATAATTGATTGCACAAAAGTGAGATAATTGATAAGTGATGATGTTTTTCTCGGAAGAAAAAAAGGTGTGAAAGATAAATAGCAAACAAAGAGGAAAAGGGAAAAAATTAGAATACAGGATAGAGACATGGGAAGTGAGTATTCAGCATCGAATCCAAGACCAACTCACACGCATAACACTTTGAAGGCATCTTTACCACTCATCAGAATTATCATGATATTTTATGTAGAAATTTATTCTTATAGAAAGTTTAGAAAGAATTTTTTATTCTCAAAATTTGAGGAGTAGCACATGTTACACCAGGCTACAAAATGGGTCCACGTATGCATGTTCAAAAACACGTGAATAGCACAAACATGGAGCATAGTAAATCAGATGATAATAACTTCATACTTTAAGTTGGTACAAAATATTAGAGAAGCAAAAAGAGTACCTGTCACTTTTCCTCAATAAGCACGGGTCAAATGGAAAAAACATGTCAAGCCTTTTATCCCCACCAAATGCTTTAGAACATTCAGACTCTAACATATCATGAAAGACAGGGATTCCGCTTTCACGAAGTAAACACGCTGACTTTGCTTGCTGTACAAATTCTTCTACAATTGATGGCAAACAGACCTGAAATTGTCAGCATAAAAAATATGATAAAATCAAACAAGTGAAGCAAATACCATAGGAGAAAAATACAGATAATACAACTACATTTTTGGGAAATGATGATTACCTTTAATGGCTCCAGTGGATTCATCAAGATTTGTTGCAAGGGCAAACCAGAAATTTGAGATTTCAGATGAGGAAAGTCAATGATGGACCTCAAGCGGAAACAAAGAACATACATAATGGCCTGCATCAATGAAATCAAAAACTGCTGAATCTTAAGTCACAAAACTGTACTTTTCACAGATTGTGAACTACAGAAAAAAAGAACCTTAGATAAGACCTCATAGAATTCATGCTCAAAATTTAGCAACAGCACAACTATAACGAGTTCAATAAATTTGCAATTTCTCAAAATAACACCATCAACATGCTGATTGCTCTTCAATAATTTCTCAAGAAAATAGCTATTCAAAATTTTCAGATACATAAAGAATATGAAAAGCAACAGAATAATGTTTTCCAAGGTATCCTCAAATGTGAATAGATCCGTCATATTTCCTAAAGGAATGGAGGATATGATATGAAAAACTGCAAACAATTCAACCTACTCTATGCTTATTATGTTTCCCCTTTGAAAATGTTTTTCATCCTGCCTCATCGTTCACACCTTTTGCCCCTTATCTTCTTAAACAAGGAGAAAAACCTAACCTTGAGAGAACAATAAATCTACGGCATCCTTACAATTGATGTTGACGTGAGAAAGATCAAATTGCAGTTTCTGGCGAAACTTAAAATTTCTCCCTCAAATATTAGTCCAAGAGGATTAATGGGCTTGCTATCCCCACCAATCCAGTCCAAAGACAAAACAATTGCAGACCCAACTTAGATGAATCAAACACTTGTTTTTCTAGTTTCTACAGCATTCATTTTATTGCCAACTTCAATATTCACGAGGTATTCTAAAGTTTCCAGAACATGTCAAATCCTATCAAAACATATCCTTTCTGCCTCATGGTTAATACAATTTTATCAATTTTTAACGAGGTTGTTCCAAGTTTTGGCAAAATGTAACAATAGAGGTGGAGAAAAACATCTATCTACCTTCTTAAAATCTCAATGTGCCAGTCATATGTTTGCATCTAGCGGCTCTAAAAGCTTCAGGTCTGGGTTCACCAAAGGCATACTTTATAAAACTAAGCTCATGCAACTTTCACAAGAGGGGTTGGAGTGTCAAAAAAATAAGTGCGAATGGTACAATTCTCATTTCCAGTTTTCAAGGATCTAAACCATGGAAACACAGAGATGTAGTATTAGAAACGTGTTAACGGTAGATAGACAGCTTCTAAATTCCTTTTTTTTCTTGCTACGGGCAGGGAGTGTCAATGAATGATAAAGTAATATTGTACTCGAAAAACGAAATACAAGAAAATTTAACACAATTGGAAAAAAAAATGTATATATTTCAGGATGCCTCGCCTTATTAGATGTCAAACTACAAAGTAACATAAGTAGTGTTGCTGGGAAGTGAGAAGAGTACCTGACATCCAGCGTAGAACACTCTATGCGCTTTAGGATCAAGATTGCCATTTTGGAGTCTGCAATAATCTGAGCACCACTTGGCAAGTCTGAAATTTTACAACCACTAGAAATTAATCTCTTAAAAAAATTCTTGGAAACACTTATTAACAAAAAAACTGATGGTAAAATAGTAGCAAAAAGGCTGGAGTCGCCCTTGCACCATCAATAAATAATAGTAGCGCATGAATTTTGTTAGGTAAATTTTAACACTGCCAGGGAGAATTAATTTGTAAGACAATATTGCCTTCAACCTTAATTAAGTAAATACCACCTTGGAAAAGTCTATTTCAAAATAGAACACTAAAAATTCAGTAAACAGCTGATCCAATTACCTTGCCAAAATATTAACGACAAGTGATGTTGACAAAAACCTCCCACGAGACATGTAACTGGCCAGATAAGCAACAGCAATCATTCTACCAAAAAAAAAAAAAGGTGAAAATCAACATACAAAAAGCTCAGCTTCAAATAATACAAAACACCGTGGGGAGAGGGGGCGGAATAAAACAAAAAGGGCTCCACAGAAACTACTTCTAAAGTAAAAGACAACTTAATCAAGCATGCAAACATATAAGGCACCACAAACTACTCATAGATGCAGCTCAAGGATCAAGTGAATGCTGTATAAAGAAGAGATACACCATGTTGCTTGAAAGGGCTCAATTACCAGAATCTAAAAGTGTGCCAAGGTATAGCCCACTAAAGCCCAGAAATTGCAAGGATTGGGGAAAAAATGATTGCAAGGAACTGAGCTACTCTTGTCTTCTCTCCTACTTCCTTGTGAATGTTCTTACATCTCCCAATCAATCTCCCCCGCACTCCATTTGCCACCAATCAACATCAAATTCCATGTAATCAAGTAGTTCCTAGCAAAAAAACACTCAGACACAAATTCTCAACAAAAAAAATAAAAATTATTGCAAATGAAATCGAGGAGCATCCTCAACCTTGATCAATCTGCTTACAGGTTACACTTGGGTAAAACTCATTGCCATAACAATGCTTACTCATTTAGAGAAAAAACTAGACAATCCTTCATATGTAAAATGAAAACTTGCAAAAAAATAAAAAATAAGCGTAGCTTAATTGACAAAATAAACATCTTACTGCACAGACACAAACACACAGATGAAGTAAAAAAAAGGGGGGGGAAGACACTTAAGCGGGTCCTTTTTTATTTTCAAATAGAAGAAAAAAATTCACTTGTGAGAGATGTGAAAGTTGATGGATCCAAGAAATGTAGGAAAGAAACAATTGCTATTGTGGCTAGATATGTGCCTTTGTCTAATTTGATGTGCCCTTTATGTGCTGATGCTCCTAAATCAGTCCAGCACCTATTTTTTGAATGCTATTTTAGCAAGCTTTGCATCTCTTACTAGACTACTGTGTTGAAGCAATTGGATTACTCCTCTGTGGACAGGCTTTGCTTAGAGCTGCTTAAGATCAGGGGGAGGTTCAGGAGGGCTGTGTCGTATGCTTTTGCAGCTGGTTTGGTTTATGTTATTTGGCAGCAAAGAAACAATTGCTTTTGTAATCATAGAGTAGCTCATCCAAAAAATATCATGGCAGATCTGATTTGGCAGTGTAAGACTAGAATGGAACAGTTACTGCCTAAGAAAGTTAGTTCTAGGAACAAAACCTGGCTGTATGAACTGTAGTTGTTTTTGATGTTCTGGTCTTAGTCTGTTCTTGGTTGTAGTGTGCTGTCTGTTTGACCTTGTATGGTTTGAGGTGCTTAGTAGCATCAGTGTAACTGTTTTTGATTGATCTATAATACTTACCTTCTTTCAAAAAAAAAAAAAGAAATGTAGGAAAGGGTAGAAAGTGAAATATTGTTGTCCAAATAAGGAATAAAGTAAATTCTGCAACAACTTCATTGGACAACCAAAAACAGAAAGATTAAAGAACATTGAGGAACGGAGTTATTGTGTGTGTGTGTATACATATAAAAAAAAAATCAAAGTTTTTTCTAACGCTATACACACATGCCTAAGAGAAATGGTGGGTGTACCTACTCTTCCATACTCTTGAGCTTATAATTAGATAATTACCTTAACCTGGGATAAGTAGTCTATAAAACCAGTACTATCTCATAAAAAAATTGTATTGTCAAGCTTTTTTTGGTTCATCCAAATACATACTCTCAATGAACAGACTTAACTTAGTTCATTTAGATGTCAATCCACAAATATAAACACTTGAAATCCCCAATTTACCACTGACAATGTCTCATTTACACCCCCAAAATTTTCACCATAGAAAGTAAATAAAACAAAAAAAAAAGACATTTATTCAGCTGTGAATGAAGAAGACATGGAACTAATGAAAGAAAGCAAAACAAACTTTCCAGCATTCCACAGGTAAATATAAAAAGATACTTATGAACAATAAGGGAAAAAAAGTGAGAGTGCTTTAAGGCTTTCCTGCATATAGACACAACACATGCACAAACAAACAAATTCCAAGCAACAGAGATACAACTTCCTACGATTGCACTAACAAATAGCAGGTGAATCTGCTTGCAAGACAATTGAACAATTATGTTCAAGAAGAGACTGCATTTAGAGCCAATCATATAAAGGCTCAAACAGCTAAATTTTGAAGGAAAATCCGTGCACAACATTTATATACAATGGACATACAGTTTTACCTGGTGTTTTGGGGGAAGCTGCTGCAAACAAATATATGAGCAAGAAATTCAGCAAATCTTGTCCCACAATTTTCAGGTTCCAAAGAACAGGCATAAAATACCACAAACTGCAAGGCATTAAAACATAGGTTAGAGAAAGTGAAGAGAATCAGAGGGGAGAGGGGGGGGTCCATGGATATAACTTGCTACTTGTGAGTGATAAGGATGGTACAGCATGAGGCTCACATTGTCATTACTTGCTTCTTTTTCGGTATGATTTTTCAATAAATAAAAATAATCATATAAACCCTTTGATAACATATTTGATTAGGCTTTAATTTTTAAAGTAAGATGCTTGTAAGTTGTAACCAAATAAATGAATTTCTACAGCATAACAAAACACTATTCACCATATATTTCTTTGTTTCTTTTTGAAGGTAACAAATTTGCTTTTCATTTATGGCAAATACTTTTTCGAATCTTACCCCTTCTTGTCCCAAATATAAAGATGTAATACTCGCTCATTTTTTTATATATATAAACCTTATATATAACAACTACAAAAGCACCCTCTCCTTTCTCACCTTGGTTTCTGTAGCTATAATAATTTTAACCAACAATAAGGTGTGAGAAGGAGTATATATTAGTGAATATTGAATTTGATTCTTATTCAAATTTTAATTTCAGTTAACATGTAAACACTCTAGGGCGAAAAATAGAATTTGTAATAATTTATGATGACATGTTGACAACACTTTTTTTTATTTGTTTAACAATCCTATCATGCTAATGCTAAAAAAAATTAATTTCATATAGAACAACGTTATGGCATTTTCTAACAAATTTAATTGACAATGTTAGGCTTCTGATCTTTTTTGTAAGATTCCTTTGCAATTTATGGATAAAATTTCAAAAAGATATGTGCTGAATTGTTCGCATGACAACACCAATCCTACAAATAGCGACAAAAGACTTCCCCGATAAGAGAATGTATAAATTAGGCTATTTCAATTCAACTTTCTTAAGCAAATGCTAGCTTATTTCTGGAAAATTCCAATCAGATAATGACTCCATAACTTCTCATTTGCGTTTTTTATCGCTAAACATCTTAAATTTTATAACAATAAAAATTATGAAATTTACATATTTGAAAAGTGCACATTTACAAATCCAACAGTATTTTCTTATGGCTCATGTACTATAAGGCCAAAGGTTGGTCAAATTACAAAATCAAACTAGACCACACCAAATATCCTTACAAGGCACCCAATCAATTTTCTAATTTATGGATAATTAGATACTACATCCCATTCCCAAGTACTTGAATGCGCATAAACCAAAAAGATTTTATATTCATCAATAAATAACCTTTAAAAGACGCTTAGATACAAGTGTATAACACTCTCAACCGTCTGTCAAAGGTCAGAGGAACACAGCGGAATAGAGAAACAAAATACTATAAAGAGAAAAGTAGAGACAAAAATCTTCTTGAAAGACATTAGTTCATAAAAAGCAGCTATCATGTGCACTATGTAATGCAATGAATAGAGTAACATGGAGTACAAACTACCTGAGCAAATTTGGACTTGTAAGCATTCAGAACAGTTATCCGAAATGACTGAAGGAGAGATTCAAATACCTGATCACATCCCAAGAAACAGTCAAGAATAATGGAAAATCATATACTGAAGAAGACAGGCAAGAAAGTTTTTTGACATGAAAAAAGTCCATAAAGTACCTCAACCAAGCGGCCATTCTCTTTGCAGTACTTTAGATGCTCAAAAGTAACAAACATAAGGCTATCCAATTTTTCTAACTTGTCGCTTACATGATTTTTCCGGAGACGTCTCTGACCCGAGGTTTCTCTCAAAAACTGAAATTTTCAAATTAGTATGATGACTAGAGCTAACAAAACCTGACCCAACCCAATAATAGCGGATTGGGTTGAGTTTTTCAACCCGTTTAGCTAAATGGGTTGACCCAACCCAACCCAACCCATTTAGTTTAATGGGTTGGATCGGGTTGAAATTCTCAATCCGATTTCAACCCGCTTAACCCATTAAGAAAATATATTGTAATAAAATTAGTTTCAAGTTGATTTGAAGTACTAATCTAATATATCAAGCACTTTCATACTTTTATTTTTTTTATTATGTTACAAATTCTTTACGAGTTATGTAGGTGGTTGTAATATCTTAAAATCTAATGTGTTTATCTTGAACATTAGAACTCCAAAGGTTGTTAGTTATTAATTACTACCGTGTTATTATGTATAAATTATGAACTACATGACTTGTAATATATATAGCTATCACATATAGTTGCTATGCTCCATATAATGGTATAGACATATGGTGGCATAACTTTATTTGATGCTAATGAAAAAGTGTAATATTATTAAACGGGTTATTGGGTCAACCCATTTATTATAAAATTGGGTTGGGTTGAAAATCTCAACCCGTTTACCTAAATGGGTTGAGTTAGGGTTGGGGATTTCAACCCGTTTACATTAATGGGTCAACCCAAACCCAACCAAGGTTGACCCATTTACAGCTCTAATGATAACAAAAAAGCTACTCTGTTTCTATTTATTTGTAACAAACTGTTTTTCACTCATTTTAAGGAATAGATTTAAGGGTGTAAAAGAACAAATTAATTAACATAATTTAAACACAAGCAAGAGGAAGATTAGAGATTACCGATTTTATTTTTTTATTAATTTGTCCATTTACAATATTAATTAATCTCTTTCTTAAAATGCGTGCAAAACAGTTTGTTTCAAATAGAAAGAAACGGAGGAAGTATTTAAGATTCCTTCAGAAAAAGAAGGGGTATTTAAGGAAATGTTTTCCTCTTTTAAATTTTTTGTTTGGGGGAATGAGGACAATGGAGTCTGAGTGCAACAATACCACTTTTTCCGATATGAAATGAATAAATATTGATCGATGAGATATCAAACATACCTCAACTCCATCATCATCATCTAAAATCTGTTTATCTTCTAGCTCCATCTCAAAGATGCCTTTATGAGGGTTCTCTTCTAAAATATCATCCCATTCAATCTGCACCTACAAGAACACAAGAAAAAAAAAAACAAGTGCAGTTGTCATTTTTAAATGCGAACAGAGTAGAATTTGACAAAATATTTTTTTTTTTAAATAAAAAAAGGGAACATTAGTAGCGACATTTTTTGCATTAACCAAAGTCACAGGTAGTGAGGATGGCACAGTATTGTCACTACTACTACATGCTACTTCAGCAAACTCACATCAAAATCTATCAGCAGGTCTACCACAGCCATGATGAGCATTCTACTTCCAACAAGCTCCCCAATTGCACTGCTTTCCAACTTAAACATATTTTCTACAAAAATCACCACCTCCTACATGCAAAACATCTTACATTAACATTGAAACATTTGATGTCAAAAAAAAAAAAAAAAAACACACACACACACACAAAACAAAACAGCAACAAAAAATTGAAACATTTAATGAAACACCGTGAAAATTACTCTTCAGATCACACAGCACACAAATTGTTAAGGAAAGCTCTCATTCTTGATAGTGCATATATACTAAAACAGAAGGGAGAAAAGAAGGGGGAACACTGATTCACTGAATTCATAGCATACTACAGCAGTATAGCTACTCTGTCCACTAAGTGCATAGCCACTTCAACTAAAGAGGACATCAGACAAATTGCACACAATGACAGCAGCAAAGATGCACACCATTCATCCACATTTAAAAAGAAAAGGCTAAATCACAAGCACTTGCTTGTCCTCCTTTAGTGTTCTTCTTGCAACCCCTTTGCTAATCAACAACCTGATCCTCCTTTTCCACACCTTGCCTGGGAGAAAAGAAAGATGAAACAGAGCAAGTGGGCACTTATCTATTTGAGAACATGTGGTGACAAACCACCGAAAGATAATGAGTTTAAGAACTCTTGCTAATATAGATTTTGACGATCTTCAAGAACATAATCATAGGAATAGTATATTTTTTCTTCTCCAACAAATTTGCTAAGTATCTTCTCATTTAATATGTCAACTTCATCACTTTTTGGGGTTATAATAGCTCTCTCAATCATGTATGTCACAATTATCTCAAGATAGCAAAAGATTGTGTTTGAGATAGTTAATTAGACCTGCACTCTTAATTAGTAGTTAGCAACTATAAATTGTATATTTGATCTGGAAATTAGAGCCGACACTCTAGTTCTCATTACATACCCTTTTGTGCTCAAATAAGATCTTTTCTCGTCAAGGTGAACAAAATAATAATCCTTATCCAAAAATCTTAAAAAATGTCTTAGCAAACCTCCTATTAGGAGGAATATTGAAATTTACTTTTTTTTTGTAACTTTTTCTTTGTTTTTATACTCTTTTTTTTAACAAAAAAAAATTGACATTATACTTGTACTTAGTTTACTTAGTTTTTCTTACTCCATCTTGTGTTCCCGATTCGCGCGTGTTGATTTGCACGCATTAATATGTGTCAAAAAACTACTTTTCTGCGGTTTTACAGGTCATTTTAACCCTTTATAGACAAGATTTGAGGTCGAAATTTGCAAAAAAATGACCCAGACAGCCCGTTGCCTCAATTTACGCGCATTAATATATGTGTCAAAAAATAATCCTCTCAAGGTTTTACGGGTCATTTTCACCTTAAAGGTTCAGATTTGAGGTCAAAATTTGCTAATTTGAGGCCAAAACCGTTGGTCGGAAACCATCATCGAAAAAGTCAGTCGGAAAACCGTCGCCGGATAAGTCGGCCGGATAAACGTTGCCAGAAAAAAGTTGGTTGGAAACCGTCGCAGGAAATGTCGATCGGAAAACATTGGACATAAAAACAATGTCGGAAAATAATAATAATAATAACAATAATAAATATAATGATAATAAATAAATTTATTAATTATTAATAATAATAATAACAATAAAAAAATAACAATAATAACAATGATAGTAATAATAATAATAATAATAATAGATGAAAACATAATAATTATTTTAGCCTGCTAAAAACGGTAACATCAGATTACCAAACACACAAGGTACATCAATGGAAGACGACAGGAAAAGGTGGGATTATTCCTAAATTAATGAAAGGTGGGATTATTAGTTGCATAAGTGCAAAAGGTGGGATTATTTGTTTCCAAATTTATATTAAATCTTATACTCATATAAACTTTGGTTTGGTATTACGTGCACGCAGGGGTGGAACCAGGAATTAAAATCTAATGGGGCCAAGAATAATCTAAAAGCTAATATTTTCAATGAGACATTATCATATAATTATCCTTTCAGGCGTGCTTTTGATATCAATCCAAAATTTTTAAAAACCTCTAAACACACATATATTTATATTGTATGTAATATTCTCAATCCTAATGTTAACCAAGTTACATAGAAAAGAAATCTAATTCAATTGCACCCCACTTATTTTTAAACTAGCAATATCATAAATCAAAGCGTCTAAATCAATTTTTTTTCACAAGCACCTTTTCTATGTTTGATAATTAAATTGCACACAAACATAACTCTGTTTTTTCTTTCATTATTTGATAATTGTTATTAAAAAATAGTTACTTGAATGATTCTGAAAAAATAATAAGGACCGATATATGTTTATAGTGCAGGAATAAATTAAGAATAAGTCTAAAAGAAATAAACGAATAATCTAAAGAAATAAACGAATGAACAAATTAATTGAGTTAACAAGAATAATAAAAGAATTGTTTAAAAGAGGGAATTAGACAAACCATGAACTATGAACTTATTGAAATCAATGAACACATTAGAGTATTAGACATTGCCGTATTTGTCGACATTGTACTGTACCAAACTACCAATTACCGAATCAGTCACAATTAACAAATTCATCCAATTCAATCTAAAAGAACAATTCTATTCAATGTATGTAATTCTAGGAATTCAATGAAATTAATCCACTTGGACCACTTTTGACATGATTTTTTGATTAATAAAAACAAAAAAAAATTAATAAAAATCAAAATTCACTATTTCACCGTATATATATTAGGAATTTAACATGAAAAAAAAATTAAATAGTACCTGATAATCTTATATGAATATGAAGTCTTGGAAGAATTGAGAAGAATGTGGACTTAAATTATGGAGAAGATGATTTTGGTTGGAGAAGATGAGTTGAATAATAGGTACTGTATAATTTTTTGAGGAAAAAAAAGGAAAGAATGACCTAAAGTGAAAGATACATAAACAATTGTGAATCTTCATTAATAAGATTTGAAAAACTAATTTTGAAAATCAGGGGAAAAAATCAGCGAGTTGAGAAGATGGGGATTCGATCCCGCGACCTTGTGGACGCGAATTTCTTCCTTTACCACTGATTCATGTCAAGCTTATGTAAATGTTATTTATTTTATTTAGATATATACTAGAAATCTACAGAGGCCCAATAAAAAAAAAAGAGGGGCGCGCGGTTGGGCCGCAGGGGCCAGGCCCCTACCAGACCCCCCTGTGGGTCCGCCCCTACCAGACCCCCCTGTGGATCCGCCCCTACGTGCACGCATTGCATGCGTCTCCAACCTCCTAATAAGTTATGAACACCAAATGGATAAAAACACCTGAATTACAATAAACCATCCAAGTCCCAAGCGTTTCCTAATCTTATTTTCCCTAACTGTTGATGCATCAAAAAGTGAAGAGACTAGGACCTATGCACACATCTATTGCAAAATTTGGAAAACAATTCCCTTTCAACTGAGAAGCTCGTCAAGAAATTAACCTTGTCAAAATTTCGTCAAATAAAGTTTAGGAACTAGTATTTATGGACACAACTTGCAAAGTTTTGTAAACACATTCCTTTAAAGTTGGGTAGCATAATTCCAAACTTACAGGCAATTGCAAATTATTACGAAGAGCTTTTGGCATTCTCTGAAGAACAATGGGCAATAATCTTGACGGGGCAAGTGGAATCAGGTTTGTAATATATTCCAGAGCAGAATGCACTCTATTCAAAACTTGGTCCTTCTTTGCAATACCATATGGTAGCTTCAACGATTCTACAAAACTCTTAGGAGGAATAAAGTTGCATACCAGCATATCCAAGCATGAATCCACATATTTACCACTTGAAGCAGCCTGCAACATCGAAAGTGAGATGACAGCAACAAGAACTTACAAAACCATTGTCCATATAAGATCACGTACCAGAGATATAATCAATTCAATCAAAGCATCCATGACATCAGTACTATAGCTCCACATACTCATATTAAAGATCTGCAGAAACACAAACTAGAATAAGTATAGAAAAATACCACTTTGGAAAGTAATTGTTCCAAAAGAACAAGTGAAGACTGAGATTGTCCTAGGTGACAGTATGTGAAGCTCTAGGAAATCATGGCAAACTTGGCTCTTGATGAACTAAGTTATATGAAACCTAATAAAAAATGCACTCCAAAAGCCATACTATCTGCAACATAATCAAAGAAAAGCAAGCACACTAGGACAGGGATCAAATTAGTAACCAACTTAGTTCGATGAATTAAACATTAACTTGATAAATTAAACTGAATTCTATCTTACTGTATCAAGAAGACTCCCATGGTGCACAATATCTATGCATGAAACTGCTCCAGAAATGGCCTTCAAGCTTGTCTGCCAAGCAAAATGAGATGCTTTTTTTTTAGCCAGAACCATAATTAGACTTTTCCAAAAAAGTAACTTCCATATTATAAATCAGAACTTACCACAAGCATAGCTACTTCATCAGACTTGAGATGATCATTGTAATGTAGCAACCCTATGAGATCACTGTATATACCACTGTCATCCTACAAGGTGCATATAAAAGAAACCATAAATGATGCTAATATAAATCACACTACCCTTCCACTTTCACGTAAGCACTAGTAAGTCAAAAACTTCTAAGGCCGTATTCTATTTCCCTTTGTTTTGCACTCCACATTTTCCTTCCTAATTTCCTTGAAGAGTCATTTGAGAGAGACATTCAGCAAAAGCTCAACCTTTATAAAGAAAGACTGCAACAAAGGGGGAAAATATATGATCACACCACAACAAATAAGGACCAACTGCTTTTATACAAAACACCAAAAAAATCATTCCAGCCAGAACAAAACCCACTGGCCAAGTATACGTCAGTCAGTAAGGACATTCGTAAAATAAGACCTCACACCCATTTCAACATAAACCAAAAGATTTTAAGAGTTCAATTACTTAAAAAGAATTAGTTAGGTGTCATTATCAGTTACCACAGTGAAGGCTTACATACCAGGAAATTCAAGTCAACATACTAGGATAAACACAATTGCACTCTTTTCACTGTCAAAAAATAAGGATAGTACTCTACATGAATGAAAAACGCATAACCATGAATGCCATGAATACTGAAAAGAAAAAGGCAATCTATTGCATAATTAAGCATACCACAGTACTGTGCCTACTAATTTATCATACCAACAGAAAATAAACTTAAATATGTTCACTTCCTCACATCAAAATCAAACAATTAAATCACCCACAATCGGGGGGGGAGGGGGGGGGGGGGGGGAAGGGGGGAGGGGGGGGGGGGGGGGGGAAGGGAGCCGAAACAGTAATTCAATTGAACTTCCAAATAAAGAATTAAGCATCAAAATCAACGGAAAGAAAAGGAATAAAAAGAGTAATACCGTCAAAGCAGACTTAAGCGCATAACGAACATGAGAAACTAAATCAGAATCACTGTAACCAAAATCTAATTCCTCCACTTGATGATACGGATCTTCTTTTCTGTAATTCGCAGTTTCAACTCCCATGATTGTCGCTCGTTTCTCTGTTTTCTCCCTCCTGTGTTGGTTTGGATGGTTTTCGCGCCAGAAAATTCAATCGACGTCTGTGTTCTATGGAGACTGGAGAGAGTGGAAACCCTACGAGAAGATAGAAAGACGGAAAACAAGTTTACCGGGTGGACGTCCTATTCGAGATCAGGGATTGAAAAGGTTTTCTAATATACGGAGCATATATATATACAATCTATTGGGGTTTTGTGTGTTGGTTAAAATTGGGCCGGGTGACCTGTAGTAAGGTCCGGTTTTAAGGCCTAGTATCCCACAAATTATCCTATAAAAAAAAAAATCTATTGGGGTTTTGTACCCTAGTCTAGAACATTCCTTAAGTTCCTAGATTAAGCCCGGTTCTTTTGGGATGAGAAAAAAATAACTGAACTGAAAGTAATATTTTATAAGAGAAGGAAAATGTTGAGCTGAGCTGAACTGAACTGAACTGAACTGAAAATAATCCCAAAAGAACAGGGCCTAGTGGTATAATACTCCGTTGGATATTCATTATACAAATTAATAATTTACATTACATGGTAATATTCATTTATAACATGTATTAACTCCCCTCATGATATCGTCTATCAACATCGTTGAGATCGCATAATTCAATCGGTGAATGATTTTTTGAATGTAATCGAATAGTGTGCTTCGTTAAAATATTTACTAAGCAAAACCATATGGAATAAAAAACCCAGTAAAGGAAAAAGAGTACACCACCTTCGTAATACACTTTGAAATGTTGTCTAATTAAAAAAATAATGTGGCCCAAAACCTTGGTTAAGGACAAAAAGTGCAGCGTATATTTTCTTCCCCTGATAAATGCATGAGATCTTTCCGTGTAATGAATCTATTGTCTTTGCTTAACTTCGCACTTGTAGCAGATCAGAATAATATTCCTCAATAGTTGAACCTCCTTTTATTGGACTTGAATCTTCAATTTTTTAATGTGGAACATCTTCATTTCTTCATATTTGTGAAAATAATACTTGTGTTGTGTTTGCCATTATTTGGTTTATCTCATATGATATTTTTGAGCAATTTTATTTTAATACTTTATTAAGATTTTATCGGACTAGTAGCGACATGGTATACGATAGTCATTAGCCTATTTTTGGGGACAAATGTAAGTATCTACAATGCCACTGCACAATATAAGTACTAAAATGCTTGAATAAGTTAAACTGAGTATAGCTTACATTATTTTTTAAGGTTTTGCTTTTAAATTGAGGTGTCCTTCTAATCTCATTAATAAAAACCCTGTTTCTTCTTTTTTTTTTCCATCTTCACCACTCACTTACAAGCACTTGTGTAACGACCCGAAATTTTGGGCCAGAAAATTTCGCGGTTATTAATGTTATGTATTAATTCCGAGTCCAAATAGGCCATTTAATTTGGACTGTTTACATCTTTTTAGTCGAACCTTTTCCTTCAAATTGGGCCAAAGACCCAATTTTTCTTTTTCTTTTCTCCATGGCCGACCCTCTTGTGTAATTGTGTCCATTTTTAATTCTTTTGATTTATTTATTAATTAAGTTATTTAATTAAATAAATTAACTATTTAATTTAATTTTCTAAATAATCCCATTCAAACTTTGACCTAATATTTCTAACTATTCCCCTATTTTTACTACCTCCCACACGGCTACCCCTAACAAAACATTAGGGTTTTGTTTTATTTATTTATTTTTTTTTTTCTTTTTTTTTTTTCTTTTTTTCTTTTCTTTTTGGTTTAAATAGGACCTAATGTACACATCTAGCCCCTAATTGGCAAATCACTCAAAACCCTAAAGAAAACTATTTTTTTTTTTTTCTTCTCTCCCATTCAAAAAGTTGAACCTCTCTAAGAATTCACCAAGTAGTGAATTCTTCGTGCCTTGGAATAATTTAGCGTTTAAGGTAACTTCGCTTTCCTCTTTAATCTATGGGTAGAAAAACACATAGTTAATTAGGAATTGAAGCATGAAAATTGTAGGAAGTTTAATATTGTTTTCATATGAACATGTCGAGCATGAAGCATGAATTTCTTGATTGATTTTTATGTATTTACTTGATTTTATGTATGATCTTGTATAATTTATTTACCAATCAAATCTTGTTATTTCTTGATGAATTTTTCATGGTATCTGGTTTACTGTTTGATTATTAACCATGATTTATTTCGTGGCAAAATTCGTCCGTTTATTATTTATAAAAATTTAATCTTTCAAACCGGTAAAACTGTCCAGAATAGGTTTACGAATTTATTAGTGTACTTAATCAATTCGGAATGCTACGAAATTTTATATGGAAGTCAGTGATAATGTTTTACAGCCT
The DNA here is from genome assembly GCA_951394345.1 of Salicornia ramosissima. NCBI lineage: Eukaryota > Viridiplantae > Streptophyta > Magnoliopsida > Caryophyllales > Amaranthaceae > Salicornia > Salicornia ramosissima. The sequence goes on along the minus strand of OX596237.1, from coordinate 10,641,332 downwards.
GTGTTAAATTTTCGTAATTTTTAAAGATCGTTTGATATGGCATAAAATTCTGAAACCGAATTCAGCCTAATCTGACTGGTTAGTTATAAAATCACTTAAAAATAGTAAAAGATGTTATTTTTAGACGAAATTTATGCACGTAAATACTTGAACCCATATTTAGCTCCCATAAAAATTTCCAGATTTTTAGAGATCTTTAGATGGTCGTTTTTAATTTAATTCTTTAAAAATCAGATTGTATAAAATAGGGCAATTGAATTATTAAATATGCTATTATTAATTATTGAATTTTCGAGTGGTACAAAATTTAAAGGAGGAAATAAAAATGTTATTTTTATACTAATCTTGAACATGCTAGATTAAATATGTGAATCTTTATTTTTAATCCTTATTTAATTCCATGAATCTTTAAATTCTTGAATATGTAAATTTGTTCTTGAATTATATTCTAAAATCTACTTACTCTCGGGATTCTCCCGAGTGAGCTAAAGATTAAAACATTAAAAGTTGTGTTATTTCTTGTTTATATGTATATGCCGTGTATGTATGATTTTAATCTTGTTATGTTATGTTAAGTATAATTTTTCGTAAGAGTTGTTTATTTAATTTAAGTGTTTGCTGTAGATTAAATTATATGAATTAATTAAATAATTTTTATTAAAAGATATTAAAACGTCGTGTGGAAGAAAATTAGGAAAAATATGATTTTTATTTTAATTTGCTAATTTTTAGTAATTAGTTGTTTAATTAAAATAAATTAAGAAATTAATTAAATTTTGTTAACATTCTGGGAATGCCGTGTAAAATTGCTGGAAATAGTCAAATTTAGTTGATTTTGAATTGTTATTAATTTAGGAATAATTTAGTAATATAAGTTACGGATAAAATAATTATTGGGGATAAGTTGTAAAGTGTAGGGATAAAAAGGAATAATAATATTAGTAACATGTTTATTAGGGCCAAATACTAATAGTGTTATTAATACAATTATCTTACTTTGGATAAGGTTACAAATTAGTATATGATATAATATTAAAATTAGTATCCGAAAGGGTAAGATTATAAGTATATGATATATATATTTTAAGGATAATATATTATATGAGTTTTGAAGATATATAAGATATTACTAGGGATAAGAAAGGAAACAGAGTAATAGATATACATGTTATGTTTCGGTCTCTGGCTAGGAAAGACTTGGTATTTAAGGTGGCCAATATACGTGCCGCACCTCTCTTTCCTGGGACTCCGAACATTTCATTTCCTATTACGGTCACCTAGTATTTCCCAATATATGATATGATATGATTAAGTAAAGATATAAGATACAATATAAAGATCGCCCCTGCGATGACGCAAAGGTCATCAATCGGGTTAAATAAGATAGGACGCCCTTGCGATAACGCAAAGGTTATCAATTGGGTTTAGTCGATGCCACTGCTCACATGGGACGAACGCAAAGGTTCCCCCGCGCAGTTCTTGGTCTTAGAACATGTAGCCGTCTGGTAACCGTATCTGCGAGCCGCTACCAGGAGTTATGGCCATAGCTTAGGCTTAGTTCTCGCAAAGGAGGGCTACGGGTGGGACGCAAAGGTTCACCCCGACGTGTTCTAGGAAAGTTGCGAACGCAAAGGTTCGCTACGAGCTGAAGAAGACAGTCCGCAAAGATGATATGTTAAGTTAAGTTGATATAATAAGTACATATGTAAAGTTAAGAAGATATTATGTCCTTATTATAAGATTGATGTAATGATATGATAAGTGCATATGTTAAGATAAGAAGCTATTATGCCCTTATTATAAGATTGATGTTATGATATGAGATGAGATGTAATTATAAGATATGAATTACGATTAAGAAAGATTATGATAAGATATAACATATGATATGATAAGATTATGATATGAAATTCGATGATAAGATTATGAAAAGATATGATTAGGATTTACTGATGATATCATGTAAGAAGGTGGTGAAGTATAATTCTAAGTTGTATAATATAAAGTACAAGTTCAGTATATTATAAGTCTTCTGCTGTGTATATTTCTGTAATTATTCGAGTATGTTAGCGTGTGTATGTATGCGAATGTTGAATGTATTTTGTATGTATTCTAACCGTATCTGCAAGGTTGTTTGTACGTATTCTATACGAAGATTATACGTATTCTAACCGTATCTCTGCAGGTGTATTTATACGTATCTTTATACGTATCTTTATACGTACTTGTATACGTATTTCTGTACGTACATTTATACGTACGTCTATACGTTCTTTTATATGTATTTTTATACGTACATTTATACGTAATTTGTATATTTATATGTAAAACATGTATTAAGTTCTTTACAGTTTTTATGACAATTTCTATGCTATTATGTGTTTGGTGGTCCCTCGATTAAATGGGACAGCCTAGTTACTCGCCACTGATGGTGGACCCCCCCCTCAGTTTCAGGTGACGTTGCAGCAGATTAGAGCGGGCTTCGCCGGATGGGCTTGAGAGTTTGGGCCTCTATTTAAGTATTCTAGTTTAGTCAGAACTATTTAAACCTTTATTTAGTTTGTTACTAAGACCCCAGCATGTTGGGACAATATTTTTCAGACTTTGATGTAATATTAATTAGAGGTTTATTATGGATTCTAGCAGCTATAGTTAATAAAGGTTAATCCTTTCCTTTGTAATATTGAATTATGGTCTAATTAGATTAAGTAATGATCCGAATGTTGATTACCCTTCGTAAATCGACAAGCTAAAAAGTCGGGTCGTTACAGTTGGTATCAGAGCCATAGGTTTGACCCTAAGTTACTTCTTCACAAGTAACTTCGAAAGTTGAGTGCTTTATGAACCCGAGTGAACCTTAGCCTAATATGGAAAACCTAGATGAGTGAACCATGGGTAGAAGCCAGGGTTAAGACGATTTATCGTTCACGTTTCGCGTTGGCGCTGTTTCGTATGTCGTGTATTTCTTAACGCGATTGTTGTTTCGGGATGTCGATCCCACGACCTTCAAGTTCCTGCCGTCGTCGTCGCAACTTAGAAGACGCAATTCTTACTTTGGCACAGATTAGCGTGCGGGTCCAGAATTCCCAGTCGTCTTCGTTCGATCGGATTGCTCGTTTACGTCCTCCGACGTTACTATGTGCTTTTGTGTGAACTAACAATAGGAATGTTTAAGTGTGTACGTACAGGATGACGCCCCCAAGGCCAAACCTCAGACTTCGACGCCGGAACCATCAATTCGTAGCCGTGACCGGTGTTTTATCAGAGTGGCGCAGCAGAAGCGTGGTGGGCCCATAACCCACAGGTCCAGGATCAGATTTCTCGTCATCGTCGTCCTACCAATGATGGCACGTCTGACCCCGTGATGCGCAAGAGCTGGATTTGAGAGATGGAAGAACGGTTCGACGCAATCGGTTGTCCGGAAGATAAACGAGTTCAGATCGCTAGCTACTACCTTCGACTAGAAGCAGACGACTAGTTGGTAACGGTTCGCCGCAGGGAAGAGCTGTGAAGAGCATGACACGGGAAGAGTTTACCTCCAAGCTACGAGAACGTATCTTTTCCGACGAGCTTAGGTGGCAAAAGCCAGAGGAGTTCCTGACGCTCACTCAGGGGACCATGCCAGTTCAGACATTTACCGACAAGTTCGCGAAGCTGTCCAGATTTGTCGCTGCAATATCTCCATCGGAAGCTGAGAAGCTGAAGCGGTATATCAGGATGACGAGTCCTCGCATTAGGGTACACGTTACCGGCAACAGGTCAGCATCGTTCCAGAACGCGTACGAGACCGCCTTAGAGGTTCAAGCATCGTTCGAGGAGGAAAGGGCTACAAAGAAGAGAACCAGGGAAAGCCAACCAGCCGCAGTCAAGAAGAGACCACGAATCTAACCATTTCAGGAGCCGCAATCGCAGGACGGGCAAGCAACCAACGTTTCCGGGTCCCCGGTTGGCAGAGGATGCGAGAACGAACGTCATTCCGGAAAGAGGTGCGACGGGTTACAATAGGGTGTTGCGTATGTAGACAAGGAAGGCACGAGACTTGGGCGTGACCAAAGAACAAACCGGCAACAATGGTGAGCCGAGTACAAGTGAAGAACCGAGTCTTCTACGTGACCAAGAAGAGGCGGACGCGCAGCTGACATAACTACGTGTACGGTCTCCGTCTACGGCTGATCGTTTATGTTTTAGTTGTTCCATTGTTTTCTTACGTGAGCTTCTTTAAGTAAATTTCGAGGACGAAATTTATTTAAGGAGGGGTGATTGTAACGACCCGAAATTTTGGGCCAGAAAATTTCGCGGTTATTAATGTTATGTATTAATTCCGAGTCCAAATAGGCCATTTAATTTGGACTGTTTACATCTTTTTAGTCGAACCTTTTCCTTCAAATTGGGCCAAAGACCCAATTTTTCTTTTTCTTTTCTCCATGGCCGACCCTCTTGTGTAATTGTGTCCATTTTTAATTCTTTTGATTTATTTATTAATTAAGTTATTTAATTAAATAAATTAACTATTTAATTTAATTTTCTAAATAATCCCATTCAAACTTTGACCTAATATTTCTAACTATTCCCCTATTTTTACTACCTCCCACACGGCTACCCCTAACAAAACATTAGGGTTTTGTTTTATTTATTTATTTTTTTTTTTCTTTTTTTTTTTTCTTTTTTCTTTTCTTTTTGGTTTAAATAGGACCTAATGTACACATCTAGCCCCTAATTGGCAAATCACTCAAAACCCTAAAGAAAACTATTTTTTTTTTTTTCTTCTCTCCCATTCAAAAAGTTGAACCTCTCTAAGAATTCACCAAGTAGTGAATTCTTCGTGCCTTGGAATAATTTAGCGTTTAAGGTAACTTCGCTTTCCTCTTTAATCTATGGGTAGAAAAACACATAGTTAATTAGGAATTGAAGCATGAAAATTGTAGGAAGTTTAATATTGTTTTCATATGAACATGTCGAGCATGAAGCATGAATTTCTTGATTGATTTTTATGTATTTACTTGATTTTATGTATGATCTTGTATAATTTATTTACCAATCAAATCTTGTTATTTCTTGATGAATTTTTCATGGTATCTGGTTTACTGTTTGATTATTAACCATGATTTATTTCGTGGCAAAATTCGTCCGTTTATTATTTATAAAAATTTAATCTTTCAAACCGGTAAAACTGTCCAGAATAGGTTTACGAATTTATTAGTGTACTTAATCAATTCGGAATGCTACGAAATTTTATATGGAAGTCAGTGATAATGTTTTACAGCCTGTGTTAAATTTTCGTAATTTTTAAAGATCGTTTGATATGGCATAAAATTCTGAAACCGAATTCAGCCTAATCTGACTGGTTAGTTATAAAATCACTTAAAAATAGTAAAAGATGTTATTTTTAGACGAAATTTATGCACGTAAATACTTGAACCCATATTTAGCTCCCATAAAAATTTCCAGATTTTTAGAGATCTTTAGATGGTCGTTTTTAATTTAATTCTTTAAAAATCAGATTGTATAAAATAGGGCAATTGAATTATTAAATATGCTATTATTAATTATTGAATTTTCGAGTGGTACAAAATTTAAAGGAGGAAATAAAAATGTTATTTTTATACTAATCTTGAACATGCTAGATTAAATATGTGAATCTTTATTTTTAATCCTTATTTAATTCCATGAATCTTTAAATTCTTGAATATGTAAATTTGTTCTTGAATTATATTCTAAAATCTACTTACTCTCGGGATTCTCCCGAGTGAGCTAAAGATTAAAACATTAAAAGTTGTGTTATTTCTTGTTTATATGTATATGCCGTGTATGTATGATTTTAATCTTGTTATGTTATGTTAAGTATAATTTTTCGTAAGAGTTGTTTATTTAATTTAAGTGTTTGCTGTAGATTAAATTATATGAATTAATTAAATAATTTTTATTAAAAGATATTAAAACGTCGTGTGGAAGAAAATTAGGAAAAATATGATTTTTATTTTAATTTGCTAATTTTTAGTAATTAGTTGTTTAATTAAAATAAATTAAGAAATTAATTAAATTTTGTTAACATTCTGGGAATGCCGTGTAAAATTGCTGGAAATAGTCAAATTTAGTTGATTTTGAATTGTTATTAATTTAGGAATAATTTAGTAATATAAGTTACGGATAAAATAATTATTGGGGATAAGTTGTAAAGTGTAGGGATAAAAAGGAATAATAATATTAGTAACATGTTTATTAGGGCCAAATACTAATAGTGTTATTAATACAATTATCTTACTTTGGATAAGGTTACAAATTAGTATATGATATAATATTAAAATTAGTATCCGAAAGGGTAAGATTATAAGTATATGATATATATATTTTAAGGATAATATATTATATGAGTTTTGAAGATATATAAGATATTACTAGGGATAAGAAAGGAAACAGAGTAATAGATATACATGTTATGTTTCGGTCTCTGGCTAGGAAAGACTTGGTATTTAAGGTGGCCAATATACGTGCCGCACCTCTCTTTCCTGGGACTCCGAACATTTCATTTCCTATTACGGTCACCTAGTATTTCCCAATATATGATATGATATGATTAAGTAAAGATATAAGATACAATATAAAGATCGCCCCTGCGATGACGCAAAGGTCATCAATCGGGTTAAATAAGATAGGACGCCCTTGCGATAACGCAAAGGTTATCAATTGGGTTTAGTCGATGCCACTGCTCACATGGGACGAACGCAAAGGTTCCCCCGCGCAGTTCTTGGTCTTAGAACATGTAGCCGTCTGGTAACCGTATCTGCGAGCCGCTACCAGGAGTTATGGCCATAGCTTAGGCTTAGTTCTCGCAAAGGAGGGCTACGGGTGGGACGCAAAGGTTCACCCCGACGTGTTCTAGGAAAGTTGCGAACGCAAAGGTTCGCTACGAGCTGAAGAAGACAGTCCGCAAAGATGATATGTTAAGTTAAGTTGATATAATAAGTACATATGTAAAGTTAAGAAGATATTATGTCCTTATTATAAGATTGATGTAATGATATGATAAGTGCATATGTTAAGATAAGAAGCTATTATGCCCTTATTATAAGATTGATGTTATGATATGAGATGAGATGTAATTATAAGATATGAATTACGATTAAGAAAGATTATGATAAGATATAACATATGATATGATAAGATTATGATATGAAATTCGATGATAAGATTATGAAAAGATATGATTAGGATTTACTGATGATATCATGTAAGAAGGTGGTGAAGTATAATTCTAAGTTGTATAATATAAAGTACAAGTTCAGTATATTATAAGTCTTCTGCTGTGTATATTTCTGTAATTATTCGAGTATGTTAGCGTGTGTATGTATGCGAATGTTGAATGTATTTTGTATGTATTCTAACCGTATCTGCAGGGTTGTTTGTACGTATTCTATACGAAGATTATACGTATTCTAACCGTATCTCTGCAGGTGTATTTATACGTATCTTTATACGTATCTTTATACGTACTTGTATACGTATTTCTGTACGTACATTTATACGTACGTCTATACGTTCTTTTATATGTATTTTTATACGTACATTTATACGTAATTTGTATATTTATATGTAAAACATGTATTAAGTTCTTTACAGTTTTTATGACAATTTCTATGCTATTATGTGTTTGGTGGTCCCTCGATTAAATGGGACAGCCTAGTTACTCGCCACTGATGGTGGACCCCCCCCTCAGTTTCAGGTGACGTTGCAGCAGATTAGAGCGGGCTTCGCCGGATGGGCTTGAGAGTTTGGGCCTCTATTTAAGTATTCTAGTTTAGTCAGAACTATTTAAACCTTTATTTAGTTTGTTACTAAGACCCCAGCATGTTGGGACAATATTTTTCAGACTTTGATGTAATATTAATTAGAGGTTTATTATGGATTCTAGCAGCTATAGTTAATAAAGGTTAATCCTTTCCTTTGTAATATTGAATTATGGTCTAATTAGATTAAGTAATGATCCGAATGTTGATTACCCTTCGTAAATCGACAAGCTAAAAAGTCGGGTCGTTACAACTTGTTTTTCTCTCTCTTCTTCACTAATCAACTACGTCTGCATGTAATTATTTATTTCATCCTTCAAATTTTTATTATTTAGGTAAAGAAGATGAATATTATAAGAGCTGATCGTATGGCAAATTTTAGATAATTCGTTTATGAATTTGGAACAAATGTCCGTTTGCAAAATTATTCTTAAAAAAAATTCTGCAAAATTATCTAGAAATTAAATTTGCAAAGTCTGGAACTATTGGTTTAATCTGATCTAACTCTGCATGTGTCCACCATCACTGTTCATTTAGTGTTTAATTAATGTTGAAATCTTGATCCTTGATTGGAGATTTATGCTACACATGATATGTATAGCCTTTTTTCCCCCTAATATTTTGGCTTGGCATCTAATTTTGGTGTCTTTTTTTAGTAGGGTTTGTGGGGTTAAGCTTTAATTTTCAAGTTGATGTCGTTAGTTTCCAAGCAATTGATTAGTAGTCAAATATATAGGAGTTGGGGAAGGCTTGAGGAGTAAAAGTGTAAAACCCCATTTGAAATAATTGAATTGTAAAAAAAAAAAAAAAAAAAAATTTGTTCTTGTAACTGCTTAGATTGCTTTTTTTGGTGTTGTTTCTAGGTAGGCTTTGTTGGCATTATCTAGTGATCCTTTTAATGTTTTGTAACACTTTATAGATGAATGCCAAATTTGAACAATGAGATTAATTGCATGCGAAGATGAAGTTTTTTAGGTTAATTTTATTGGAGAAGTTAAGGTATGGAATGATGAGAATATTGAATCTTACATACCTTATAAGCTTGATTGAGGATGAGGTAGTGAAAAAGGGAAATAAAACTACAACCATTTTAACCAAATAAGCTTGAGGATTGTGCAAAGCAAAAATTGAGAGTGAGAAGACAAAAAAGGAGTATAGTTAGGAACAAGTTAAGAATAAATATAATCAACTGTAACTGGATATAATTGGGTGACATATCAACTTTCTGATGAGGATACTATATGAAAAAGATTCTATGAGGTAATTGTTAATAAATTTTTCATAATTTTAATCTTATGTGGACAAGGGTATATTTTAAATTAATGAACCGTTATTTTCCTCATGTATGATTGTTACAGAAGTATAAGTCTGCCAAAACTTTTAGAAAGAAATGACGTAAGCAAATTGATAAACTAAGCATAATGTTTTGCGATACAACAATTACTGATGCTTGTTCACATCCTTCTATTATGATTCATTCTAATAGTGAGATTGAGGAGGGGGTGATTTAAGTAGACAATATGACGAGGGTCTAAAAACCAAGAAAGTTAAGATTCGTGTAAATCTGAAGAAAGTTAAAGAGAGTTAATACATGAATGTCGGATGTGTTTGTTACAATGAGTGAAAACTAGAAGCTCGAGCTTATCGAGAGAATGAAAATTTAATGGCAATGATGAAAATAGGCAATGAATCAGATGAGGGTCATGCTTTGCTTAAAGATTGTATGAATAATACATTAAAGGCATGTTTGGTTGCAAGCTTTTACGCTGGAATGGAATGGATGTGATACTACTAATTAACAATAGAGTGTTTGTTTAGGGTATTTGGGTATAGAACCTCATACTCAATGGTTTATTAACTCCATGAGTCTCAATCTAACTTCCCTTGTAACGACCCGTCTAATAACATAATGAAAAACTATGAAAAAGAACAAAGACGTTTTGGAGTGGAAAATTCTGTCGGTTTATTATTGAACTCTGATATATATAATACATTGAGCCTACTTGTTTCAATCTAAACAATAGCCTAAATAATAGCCTAAACAATAGCCTAAATAATAGCCAAAATAACAACTTTTCTTAAATGAATATATTTCATATCTACTAAATATCTTAACACCCTCCCTCAAGTTGGAGCATGTGGTTCAAAAATGCCCAACTTGCCGAGAAGATAATCAAACTGTTTCTTGCCAAGTGCTTTTGTAAAAATGTCTGCTAATTGTGTAGATGTAGGAACATAAGACGGAGCAATCAAACCATTTATTATCGCATCCCGAACAAAGTGACAATCTACTTCAATGTGTTTGGTGCGTTCATGAAATACGAGATTTTTGGCCATATGAAGAGCCGATTGACTATCACAATAGAGTTTGATGGCCTTGGGGTGATGCACACCCAAGCTCAAAAGAAACCCCTTTAACCATTTAAGCTCGCAAGTAATTGTTGCCATAGCTCGGTATTCCGCCTCTGCAGACGAGCGAGACACCGTATGTTGCTTCTTTGTTTTCCAAGAAATAGGCGAGTTTCCAAGAAACACAAGCCATCCAGATAAAGAACGTCTAGTGATTGGGCATGCTGCCCAATCAGAGTCACACCATCCCTTCAAGGATAAATCATTGTCCGCGCGCAATAGAATTCCCTGGCCGGGAGTGCCTTTTAAATAGTGGACAACTCTTAAATTAAAGCTGCCTCCCAATGCTCAATTCGAGGTTTTTGCAAAAATTGAGATAATATATGAACAGAGTAGGCTAAATCTGGACGTGTTACTGCAAGATAGATGAGACGACCTACTAATCAACGATAGGATTCAGGGTCCGATAAGAGTTCCCCATTGGCAAGCCCTAACTTGTGATTTTGTTCAATAGGAAAACCACATGGCTTGGCTCCCAATAAACCAGCCTCTGACACAATATCAAGTGTGTATTTCCGTTGACACAAAAAAATACCATCTGAACTCCTTGCTACCTCAATGCCAAGAAAATATTTCAAAACGCCAAGATCTTTCATCTTGAAACAATGACTTAAGTAGACTTTAAAAGTTTTAAGTGCAGCGGAATCATTCCCAGAAATAATAAGATCGTCGACGTATACTAGCACATTAATTTGAATTATGCCACGAGTATAAGTGAATAGAGAATAATCAGAGTAAGATTGCAGGAAACCATACCCTTTTAGAGCCGTAACCAACTTTGCAAACCAACATCTTGGTGCTTGTTTCAATCCATAAAGAGATTTTCGTAACCTGCAAACTAAGGTTTTATCAGAACACTCAAATCCGGGAGGAAGTTTCATGTACACTTCTTCTTGGAGATCTCCATGCAAAAATGCATTGTGAACATCCATCTGATGGAGTTCCCAATTTTTCGAGGCTGCTACTGCTAAGAAGGCATGAACTGTAGTCATTTTAGCAACCGGAGCAAATGTCTCATTATAATCAATACCTGCTTCTTGATGATTTCCCAATACCACTAATCTGGATTTAAGTCTTTCAATGTCACCGTTCGAGCAATACTTGGTTCTATAAACCCATTGACTACCCAAGCACGTTTACCTGGCGGAAGAGGTTCAAGAGTCCAAGTACCATTTTCTTCCAAAGCGTTAATCTCTTCTTGCATTGACTTTTGCCAACTTTTACTCTTCATAGCCTCTTTAAAAGACTTAGGATCATTACTCGAAAGAATTGCTGCAAGAAACTTTCGATAATTTACAGAAAAATTGTCACAATTTATATAATGTGCTATAGGATAAGGAGTACTTGAGGAATACTGTGGAGAAGAAGTAACCGGAGATGGACTTTCAATGACAACTGTATGAGTAATACAATCTCGTAAAAGAACCGAAGGAAATTTCTGCCTCATACCCTTACCCATAGAAGTAGATGGTCCATCATTTGCATTGTCAATTTTAGTGGTCTTGTTAGAGATAGAATCCTATGAGACTTTGGAATGAGCTTCAACGTGAGAAGGTGAAGATGAGACCTCATTTTTATGTGTTGATACACCCTCCCTTAAACCTGGAACCTCTAAATCCGTATCGAGAATTATAGGTGGGTTAAGGTTGGGATTGTGGATTGGTGTTTGGGGTTGTAGGTTTGTGTTTGTGATTGGGTTAGGCATAATATCATCATTAACAAAATCGGCAAAATCACTATCAATATCATCATCTAAGGGCACAATATTTTCTGGAATAATATTCACAACATTCGGGTTTTCAAAGGGAAAAATGTCCTCAAAAAACTTAACATCACAAGACACAAAGAATTCATTTTTATCCAGGTCAAACAACTTCCATCCCTTTTTTCCAAATGGGTAACCCAAAAAAAACACATTTTCTACTTCTGCTTGCAAATTTGTCACTTTTAGATTTTTGATCATGAGCAAAACTAAGACAGCCGAAGGTACGAATGGCCTCATATGAAGGGGGTGGCCAAATAAAATTTCAAAAGGTGTTTTATTGTGCAACAAAGGAGAGGGAGTACGGTTTATTAAATGAGCAGCAGCAAGAACACTCTCACCCCAAAAATAGATAGGCAAATTCGCTTGAAAACGTAATGCTCTCTCGACATTTAAAATATGCTTATGTTTTCGCTCAACCCTCCCATTTTGTTGCGGGGTGCCCACACAAGAGGTTTGGAACAAAATACCAGTTGCAGAAAAATAATCAAGTAAGCAATTGAACTCCATACCATTATCACTTTGGACAACCTTTATTTGTTGAGAAAATTGGCGTTCCACCATTGCAATAAATGACATAAACATCCGGAAGATTTCAGTTTTATCAATTAACAAATAAATCCACACGGCTCGAAAAAAATCGTTAACAATAGTTAAAAAATAACGAGCGCCACAGGAGGCAACATGTTTATAAGGTCCCCACAAATCACAATGTATTTTTTCAAATATTCGAGTTGTCTTATTATCACTTAAAGGAAAACTATCTCTAGAATGCTTAGCACGAAAACACACCTCACATGCTTTATTCAAACTCCCCTTAGAATTACTAATAGGAGGAAGAACCTTGACTACTTTTTCTGAAGGATGACCCATCCGTTTGTGCCACAACTCCAAATTTGATGATGTTGTATTGACAGAAACATGTTGCATAGATTCATCATTAACATTGTTGAAGTAGTAAAGTCCATCTCGCCTAACTCTCATTCCAATCAGCTTCCTGGTTTGGTCATGTATAGCACACATACAAGAATTAAATTGGACAGTACAATATAAATTATCATTTAATTGGGAGACTGAAATTAAATTGCAATTAAGTCTAGGCACAAAGAGAACATTTTTAAGAATAATGTTTTTCGACAATTGAACTGAGCCAGATCGAGTTGCAACTACAGAATCACCATTAGGAAATCCAATAAGAGCTTTCCATTGTTCTTTTGTAACAATTGAGTCTGTTGAAGATGGAGACCCAGGCACGCCATTTGAGGGAGAAAATCCAACAAAACTGCTGCCATGATTGTTGTTGTGCGAGGAAGCAGACCCAACTGCGACATGGGCGCGAGCTGATCCTCGTCCACGACGCGACCATCTTGCTGACCCACTGACGGATGACCACCACCTCTACTGTGGTCCGACCATCGTTTCGGGTATCCCACCGCTTTAAAGCGTTTATTTTTGTTATGCCCAAATTTGCGGCAATAAAGACAAAGATTCAAGAAATAACAAGATGGAGATTCATGTCCAATTTTTTCACAATGACTACACACTGGCCGATCTGAATTCTTGCCACAACCTTTTTCGGTGTCGGCGTGAACGGCGAAGCCAAGCACCTCCGCAAGTGCCGCCTCCTCTGTCAAAGTTTTGGCGAGAAAAAAATTGTGAGTCTATTCCTTTTTTAGGTGATGGTTGCTCTTTGATGGTAGCCATTACTGTGTTTGTTTAAATGCCCTGATACCATGAAAAACTATGAAAAAGAACAAAGAAGTTTTGGAGTGGAAAATTCTAACGGATTATTATTGAACTCTGATATATATAATACATTGAGCCTACTTGTTTCAATCTAAACAATAGCCTAAATAATAGCCAAAATAACAACTTTTCTTAAATGAATATATTTCATATCTACTAAATATCTTAACACATAACGATGTTAGTGGAATTAACATTTACACGAATATCACTCTACCTGCTCTAGAGTAATTATAAAAGAGTTTTTCCCTATAGTGAAACTTTATTTAAAAAACGAAACTTGCAAGCCAAAAGAAAATAAAGTACTAGAAAGCAACTAAAGTGTCAACCAAAAGAAACTAACAACAGAACCCTAATGGGAAAATGTGTCATAGGAGTCAAATACAAGTGAGGGAAGGTAATCTATATTAGAAATGATTAAGGGAAAGAAAGATAAAATAGGTGTCTAACGATCCCCATTTGTTCCCGCTAATCCAGACTATTTAGTCTACTTATCTGCAACATTTATATTTCCAATCAATGGGGATCAATTTATAGCTCCCTACTAAACAAAGAAATATGCATAACATAGATATTTATTGGGCCATTTGATAAGCAATCTCCAGTCAATGAACAAAACATTGCATCAAGTCGAATAAAAAAATAATTAAGCAACCATGCCATACAATATTTATTCCACATCAAACATACTTGAGTTCCAATGTCGCCATATCATAAAGATATGTTAAATCAGAATAATCATAAAAATTACCGGTTATCCAAGTATGAAAAAACCTGAAGCTAAGTTCCAGAAAAAAATGGCCAGAGACAGAGTTTCCTTTAAGAATAAATTTAAGAAATGGGGCTTATAAAGTCATTAGGAAAAAGGACTTACAAAAAAAAGAAACATTAAATAATACATAATATGAAGTGTTATAAATCAAAGATGTTTGTACGCTTAATAGGTAAACAAATAAATAAATAAAAATATTTACTTACAATGAAAAATATTCATGCATCGGGATAAAAAATAATCTGTAACTTAGTATGGTCTAGCTTGTAGTGGATGGATACCACCACTACTTTCCTAGTATTGTTCAATGGATAGATACCACCACTAATAGGCCCTCAATACCATAAAGTTATGCCTAAGACTGGCCAGACTCTAGGCGGATGAATACCGTCACTAGTACAACAACAATGCCCTCACCTATCCTGCGAATAAGTCTACCATAACTAATGCATGAATGACCACTCGAGCATAAAGAAAATAACCAAACCGATAACCGGAATAATTAAATAATAAACATAGCCAAATGCTTATAAAAAAAGTGTACAGTAACCTTTTTCAAAATCGTAAACCTTTCTTTGGAATCATTTTAATCAAAGCTTATCTAGAAATAACTACACCAATAACAATAACAAATATTTAATTATGTTGTACCTTATGTTTCTCAAAAGATTGGAAAATCGTATACACACACAAAAACAAATCTTTCCCAAAATTGAAGATAAAGATTAGACTTAAATAAAATAACTTAATCCTAAACATCAATTAACAACAACATAACCACCATAATAATAGATCGGGACATTATCTGTGCAAATCGATAAACCAAGAAACACTTAACATGGATCAAGAATTCATACCCTAACATTATGATACTATCAAGAACTCAACCATAATACAATGAAATAAACCTTAATTCAAATATAAACAATTAAACAATTATTAATTAATACCATTACAATTTAATCACCATAAACACCCTGAACCGCACTACACCACCACAACCACCACAATTAAGGTCGTAAAAATGTTTGTGGCGATGCATAGTCGAGAAAGGCTTTGTTGTAGTGTGTAAGGGTTTGAGGGGTTATTTAGATCTGAGGAGAAATAGAGAGTAAATTAAAAATGTACTATTTTTTATGGTTTTTTAATTTGAAGTAAAAAAAAATCTGTAATTTTGAAAAATAGGTGTCTTATACAAGCCAAAGAGACATTTAAAAAAAATCGGATTTTTTTAACCTGTTGTTTTTAGTTTTATTTTGGCTTATTTTATTAGGCTTCTTTCCTCTTTTTTTTTGTTGTAGTGTTAGATGGTTCTTTAGAAAGATACAAATTAAAGCTAGGTTGGTGTCTAAGGGTGATATACAAAAATTTGGTGTGGAGTATGAGAAAACCTTTTCCCCAGTAGTTAAAATGACTACTATCAAATTTATCTTGCCCTTGCATTGGTAGCTTCAAAATCTTGGGATATTTACCAGCTTGATGTGAATAATGCCTTCTTGCGTGGTGACTTACATGATGAGCATTACATGAAGGTTCCTCTAGGATTTGAAAATCCTCAAAACTAAGTTTGCAAACCCAAAAAGTCTCTTTATAGACTTAAACAAACATCAAAGCAATGGAATTTCAAATTAGTTAATGCCTTGAAATCTCATTGTTCATGTTATCTATGTAGATGAAGTTATACTGACAGGCAACAATAAGAAAGTGATTAGAATTTTTTGGACAACATGTTTACCATCAAAGATTTGGAAAACTAAACTATTTTTTGGGTTTGGAAATATCCTAACTAAATACATGCCGGAGTCAAGCCACATCGAATGGAACACGTAGAGCTGAGGGATGCCATCTATTCGATCAACCAAACAAAATATAATTAATTAGAGGTTGTTGCCTGATATCATTTGAGAATTAGAGCAAGAAAAGAGATGTAGAAGAATAGTAACAGAATGCATGAACTGAATTAATCAAATTATCAGAGTGCTACAACAAGAGCATATATAGGACTAATTACATAAGCCAACAACTCTTAACTAACTCAACTAATTAATAATAAATATTTACATAACTACCCTTAACTAACTTACTTCATTGCTCAATACCCCCCCCCTCAAGTTGGTGATGTGTACATCCCCAACTTGGAACAAAGAAGATTGAATTGTGGAGAAGGCAATATTTTGGTAAAAACATCAGCTAACTGATGCTGAGTGGGCAAGTAAGTAAGCTGAAGCAGACCTTCCATGACTTTATCTCTTGTGAAATGGCAATCGATCTCTATGTGCTTGGTACGTTCATGAAAGACCGGGTTTTTCGCTATGTAGATGGCTGATTGGCTGTCACAATTGAGCACAACAGGCTTCAAGTCTTTGACATCCAACTCTTCTAATACCCTGACTAACCAAGTGACCTTTGAGGCAGCAGAGGCCATAGCCCTATACTCAGACTCAGCAGAAGACCTGCTTACTGTCTACTGCTTCTTAGATTTCCAGCTTATAGGAGACTTACCAAGCAGTAGGATGAAACCTGTAATAGACTTCCTACTGTCAGAACAGGCTGCCCAATCTGAATCACTAAATGCTTGAAGCTTTAACTCAATGTCTCCTTGCAGCAAAATGCCTTGGCCAGCTGTATGATGAACATAACACAGAGTGTATTGTAAAGCCTCTAGATGAGCAGTAGTAGGAGCCTGCATATGTTGGCTCAAAGTCTAGACTGCATAGGCTAAATCTGGCCTGGTATTAGTTAAAAAATTCAACTTACCAACCAAGGATCTATATACCTCTGGATCTGGCAATAAACTGCCTTGATTAGCTTGCAACTTTAAATGAAGTGGTAAAGGAGTACTAGCTCTTCTTGTAAGATCAAAAGAACAGGATGCCAACAAATCTCTTGTGAATTTGTGTTGAGTAACTAAAAATCCACTTTCAACTTTCTTAACTTCCATTCCCAAAAAATAATTTACCAATCCCAAATCTTTAATACTAAAAACTTCATGAAGATGCTTTTTAAAACTTTCTATTGCTACTTTATCATTTCCAGTCACCAAAATATCATCAACATAAACCACCACTATGCAAATTTGACTGCCCAAGTGTTTAACAAACATACTATAATGATTTTTGGACTGCACAAAACCTTGGGAAACAAGGGTGTTAACAAATTTGGCAAACCATTGCCTAGAAGCCTGCTTAAGGCCATATAGGGATTTTTTTAATTTGCACACCATATTATTAGGATTGGGAACACCTTCTGGAACCCTCATGAACACCTCTTCCTCTAAATCCCCGTGCAAGAAGGCATTGTTGACATCCAACTGAAAAACTAACCAATTCCTAGCAGCTGCAAGAACCAACAAACACCTAACAATACTCATTTTAACTACTGGAGAAAAAGTCTCTGAGTAATCTATACCATGCTTCTGTTTAAAACCTTGTGCAACCAACCTAGCTTTACACCTCTCTAAAGAACCATCAGACTTGAGTTTCACTTTAAAAACCCATTTGGAACCTATAGGCTTCTTACCAACTGGAAGAGATGTTAAAACCCAAGTATTGTTTGAATGTAAAGCACTTAACTCCTTCTCCATAGCCTCAACCCAACAAGGATGTCTACTGGCCTCTTTATAAGACTCAGGCTCTTTTATATCACAAATATTAGCCAAAAAAGCTTTATATTCAGAAGAAAGAAAAGTTTGTGTAACTAGGTTACACCAATGAGAATTCTGTGCAGAGTAACAATGATAAGCATTTAGATATGCTGGAGGATTGTGTGACCTAGAAGATCTCCTAACAACATCATTAGAACCATGAGTTACTGGAGGAAAATAAGGACTGATGTCAACAACCAGAGGGGAATTTGCATTTAACTGATGAGAACTGGAATTATCCAAAGGAAAAAGTTCATTGGAAACTGACTGATGGAAACTATCATTCTGTGGGATATCAATAGCTGAATTATACTGATCAGACTGATCAGAATGAACAGAGGACTGAGAAACATTGAAATTTTGAGAACTTTGTGAATTTGACAACTCTGAATTTGTTGCAGAATTCTGAACAACAAATTCTTGATTATTACTCTGCACAACTCAGAATCTGAGGTAAATGGTGGAACAGAAGAAATTGAAGTGGAATGAACAGGTACCTCAGGGCCAAAAAAATGATCATGACCAAAATTAGGATCAATATTAGTAACACTAGGCAAATAAATATCAAACAAATTTGAAGTTGGATTTGAAAGTTTTAATTGTAATTGAAAAGGAAAATGTTTCTCATAAAACTTCACATTTCTTGAAACAATAATGTTTTTAGAATCAAGATTTAAAACCAAATACCCTTTTTGAGTTACTGAATAGCCAAGAAAAACATGAGGCAATGCTCTTGGAGAAAATTTATGGCCATGGACTTTAGGAGAAGTAACATAGCAAAGGCAGCCAAAAGCTTTTAAATGAGAAATATCAGGGTCCTCTCCATACAATTTCTTATACGGAGACAACTGATCTAAAACTTTTAAAGGCATTCTGTTTATCAAATAAATAGCACATTTAACACACTTCCCCCAATATTTATCTGGAACTCTAGATTGAAAATATAACGCTCTAGAAGTTTCCAATAAATGCCTATGTTTACGCTCTACAACCCCATTTTGCTCAGGAGTATAAGTACAACTTGTCTGATGAATAATCCCATATTTTTGATAAAAAAACTTAATTGATCCTTCACATAATTCTTTAGCATTATCTGACCTCAAAATCTTAATGCAAGAAGAAAATTGATTTTGTACAAAAACAACAAAATTAGACAAAATTGAAACTGCCTCATTCTTGTTTTTCATTAAATGGATCCATGTAAACCTTGAGAAATCATCTACAATAGTAAGAAAGAAAGTACATCCAGTATGAGTAACAAACCTCAAAGGTCCCCAAATATCAACATGAACTAACTCAAATTTTTTTGAAGTTTTTGTATGACTTAATGAAAAAGGTAATCTAGTTTGCCTAGCTTGAGGACAAACCTGACAAATATTATTTTGAATACAAGAAGTAACATCCATACTAGGAAAAAGAATTTTTAATTGTGGAAAAGGCAAATGCCCTAATCTCAAATGCCAAAGCTTAGCATCCTCACTAGTTGATAAGCAAGACAAATGCTTATTCAGAACAGAACAAGAATCAAAATGCCTACTGTCATCAACCCTGCATAAACCTGCATCCATCTTACCAAGAGGAATGGAACTCCCTTTCTGATCGTAAACAACACACTTGTCAAGAGTAAAATGCAACTCACATTTTAAATCTTTACACAATTTATGAACAGAAATCAAATTATACTTGAAATTAGGAACATGCAAAACATTATGTAAAGTAATATGATCATTTAAACAAACTGTCCCAACATGTTGAATGGCTACTCTGCTCCCATCAGGTAGAGTAATATATTGTTTATTAAAATTATCAACAACAAAATATGTAGAAAAACATTCAAGATTTGAAAAAATGTGGTCTGATGCCCCACTATCTAGCAGCCACTCAACATTAGAATAAGAAAGAAAACAAAAATTACCTGCCAACATGGCATGACCAGCTACATTTGAACCTCCAAAAATTGTTGCAGAATGCTCCTGTGGCTTGTTATCATCTACATACTGCAGGAACTGATTGTATTGCTCCTTAGATATAGACACAAGGGCTTGATCATTTGCACTACAACCTTCATTTTCCCCCTGTGCCACAGCAGCCACCTTATTGGCTTTATTCCAATCTGATGGAAACCCATGTAACTCGTAACATCTTTCCTTATTGTGTCCTGTACTCTTGCAATGAGTACAATAAAACACAGATTTCCCAGTAAAATTATTCTTACCACCATTATAAGGTCTATTATTCCTGTTTTCATCAAATCCATTATAGGATACCATACTACTATTATTGTTCTGTCTTTGGGAAAAATAAGGTTTATTATTCCTATTATCATCACCTCTCCTCCTATCAGCATAAAAGGCCAAAGAATTCTGATTATTATCAACACTAGACATGTCTCTATGGGTCTCTTCTTGTGAAAAAATTCTATAAGCCTCTGTAACCTCAGGCACAGGCTTCATCATTAACACATTACCCATAATAGTTGAAAAATCCTCCCTCAATTTCATTATAAACTGTAACAAAATTTGCCTTTCTTGTCTTTGCAAATTTCTTTTGTTCACCTCACATGTACACTTATCACAAGTACATAATTGCAATGGATCTACATCCTCAATTGAATCCCATAGGGTCTTAATTGCAGTAAAAAAATCAGAAATTGTACTAGAACCTTGGGTAAGAGCAGCTAATTTTTGTTCAAGCTCAAAAAGATGAGTTAATGAAATATACCCAAACCTGCTGTAATGACCCAGATTTTATTGGTATTTTTGCCGATAATTATGTGTATTTATGTATGTTGTTGTGTTAGTTCAAATTTATTTTGAACTATTTATTTTTATTTTATGTGAATAATTTCGATTTAATTCGAAATATTTGTTTTTCAGTTTTTATTATTTATGTTATTTATTATTTAATTAATTAGAATTTTTACTTAATTTTTCTAATTAGTTATTTAATATTTTGGGCTAAATTGTTTTATGCATGATCAATTATGCGGTTTTCGCAAATTAGCCCAATTGATCACGAGAGCCCATTTTTAGGCCCTTTTACCCTCTTGGCCGGTTTTTCTAAGGCATGGCAAGGCTTGCCACTTGCCTTGTGTTCACACCATGACTAACTCTATAAATAAGAGAGTTAGTAAGGCCCTTGCTCATTTTTGCCATCAAATGCTCTTGCCATCAATTTAAACACAATTGCCCATCCATTTGCTCTTCCTTTGCCTCACGCCATTTTTAGGATGATTGAACCCATCAATTGTTCATCATCTTTCTAAACCCAAAACTTAAAGATTCATAACCCATTGATCTTTAGGTGTTCAAAACACATTCCTAAACACAATTAGTTCATACAAGGTCACTAGTTCGGGATTGGTTTTGGGTCTTGTTCGTGTTCGTGTTCGTGATCAAGTGGGTGATCGTGTGGTGGCTCGTGTGAGGGGGCCGTGCTGCAGTGTTCGTGGTGGTGCAGTGGTGCTCGTGTGCCGTGCGGTGGTGCAGTGACTGGGCAGCAGCCGTGCAGTAGCTGTGCGTGGTGGTGGTGCACCGTGCAAGGCCGTGGACAGCCGTGTGTTGTGGGTCCGTGTTGTTCGAGTTCCGGGCTGCATTTGTGTGTTGTTTTAGTGTGTAATCTTCAATAAGGTAACATACTTTCTCAACTTATTTGGAATACTATGATTATAGTATGGATTAAATGCATGTTTGGATTGATTGTTGATGAATATCCATGATTCTATGTATGATTTTATAATCTGATTTTTATGTGTTTTCATGATGTTTTGATAAAGGTTTTTCATGATTTTACGATTGATTATACGTTGTTTTATGATCATGAATATTATGTTAAAGTTTGATGAATTTTGGATGAGTAAAAGTTGGATTTTCGATTGAATTATGATGATGTTATGCGTGTAGTATGAACATGTTGGATGAGTTCTTGATTGAGTTCTTGAATCTTGAATGAGTTCTTGGTTGAAGATCTTGAATCTTGAATGAGTTCTTTATGAGTTCTTTGAGTTCTTTATGAATTCTTGATGAGTCTTTACGAGTTCTTGATTGAATCTTGAAAGTTAAAGAAAATGGTTTAAATAGTAAAGAAAGTTAAAGAAAGTGTCTAATATGATTAAAGAATGATTATTGGATGTTGGATTATGATTGGTTAAACTCAAGATTAAGGCTAGAGGCAGTTCTTGAGAATAACTTCGATATTTTAACTAGTTAATTTCGAGAATTAAGGCTAGAGGCAATTCTTGAACTTAATTTGGTTATGATTGGGTAATAATGAATAATATGAATAAGATGATTAAAAGATTTAATTAATTAATTAGCTTGATTTCATTTTTAAACGCCTGATACTTTGAGTAAGATTCATTGTATTCGGGTTAAGACGTTGCCCCTATTCCATCCGCGGTATTGGGATAGTTGGAGTCATACTATGGGATCTTTGTGAATTTCCAGTAAGATTGGTTTCACGGGACATGGATTTCCAGTAAGATTGGTTTCATGGGGTTTGGGAGTAAGATTCTCAAATCCGAGCATAGTAGAAAGTTCGAATGCGTAAGATGCGTTCGTACGAGCACAGTCCGGTCTAGAATATGATTGATTGCGCCAAAGATAGTTGATTAGGTTGGTTGAGTCGAGTTCACGTTTTGGGTTGTTCTCGTACTTTGTTCATCGATGTTGTGTATTTGATTTGTGCTATGTGCATGTGTATTCCCATTAGGGTGAGTCAGTTATGTTACTCGCCACTGATGGTGGACTGTTGTTCGTTTTACAGGTATTTCTGATGACGATATTCTTGCTTAGCTTTGGGTTGGGCGAGCGACGTTGTTATTACTGTTATCTGTTGTATTTACTGTTTTCTGTTGTTTTAGATAGTGATGGAGTTTTATAGATTTTGTACGTTGTTGTATGGACTCTTTTACGTTGTTTACAACTCTGACATGTAGTTGGAGTTTACTTGTATGTTTAGTATTCTTAGTTTGACTTTTGGGATTAGTATGTACAAACTTGTGGGTATTTGTACGTTTGTGGTTTATTAATCATATTTCGAGGAATTAGTTTTAATTTCTTAGGTTTTGAGTTGTAGTTTTTAACTATCCGACTCGTCGGTTTCTTCCGCGCCGATTTAAGCGAGTCGGGTCGTTACACCTGCTCTCAAGATTCTTCCAAATATCTGAAGCTGACTTCAAGAACAACACGCTCTTAGCTATGGTTTTATCAAGATTCCCAATCAACCATGTACAAACCAAATCATTTCAACGCTCCCACGCCAAAAAATCAGTAGAACCATCTTCTGGCTTCACAATTGAACCATTAACAAAACCCCACTTGTTTCTTGCAGAGAGTGAAAGCTTCATGGACCTCTTCCAATCTGCAAACCCTTCTCCATTGAATTTCGTGGTAACCAATTGAACTAAATTAGCATCAGAGGGGTGAATGTAGTATTTACTCGCTGGATCTTGGTTCAAAGGCAAAGGATTAGAATTAATAGCAGCCATTTGTTAGAATAAGAACTGAAGAATTAAAAAAAAAAACAAATCAACAAAGAAATTGATCTGTAAAATTCGATTCAACAAAGTAATTGAATCAATGAATGAGCAGCAAACCAACAAAGAAATTGATTTGCAAAGAACAATTCAATCAAAGTAATTGAATTAATTGGAATATTCGAAAAAACAACTAAACCCTAGATGTTTAGCTCTGATACCATGATATCATTTGAGAATTAGAGCAAGAAAAGAGATGTAGAAGAATAGTAACAGAATGCATGAACTGAATTAATCAAATTATCAGAGTGCTACAGCAAGAGCATATATAGGACTAATTACATAAGCCAACAACTTTTAACTAACTCAACTAATTAATAATAAATATTTACATAACTACCCTTAACTAACTTACTTCATTGCTCAATATTGCCCAATTTCCAAGGTGTTCACACATACACACACTCCCTTTCTCTACTCCATATTTCTGACTTAAGTATCTGCGGGTGACCTATCCCCTGAAAAATTAAAGCCCCGGGTTAGCTCACTCTCGTTTGCGAGACCTCAGTCGTAGCCAACACCCGAGAAAGGCCTTCATTGGTGGATGCCTCAATCACATCGGAACATTTATATTTAGTCCTTGGAATCGCATAAATCAATACTTAATTTTTCATGTGGCCAATGTTAATTAAAAATAGTATTGCATCACATTTTTATTTGCTTCCAACAAAGAATTATTATTAGCACAACCATATACATACAATATACATCATCCACTTGAGATGAGGCAATGAGCTCATTTTTGCTAATCTAAATTGTAAATTTGTAAGTTGAAACTATAAATTAAGAACCTATAATAATTGATGATATGACACCATATATGTGGGTTGGAGAGCATAACCACTTCGCTGCATATAATGTGCATAAATGAACGGCAAATTTCGTTGCTTTAATTTGGATAATTTTTTTTAATCATAATTAAATAGATTGAGAAAGAGATCATCTAATTAGTGGCACATATGGGGCCAGATGAGCTCTAATTAGCAATAACATAAACCCTAGCATGCTCAAAAACCCTAATTAGAGAAAATCATTAGCAACATGTGACCACCTCATTAGCACATGAGAGTCTTATAATCCAACTTATTGGTTACTTTATCATATGCCACGTGTCCTATACCTTTACTAATCTTCTTTAATTTTTGTCCCGTAAATTACCTTACATAATTATGCTTCAGAATATCTCTAAAATTCTCCGGTGAATTTAATAAGTCCATTTTTTTTTCCCGATTTAAACCTGTTTGGACATAGAAACACTATTTTGTGACACAACAAGTCTCGCTCTTTTTTTGGCCTAACATGGTAATATTTTGTTTAAAAATTGTCCATAATTTTTTATATAAAGGTTAACTAGTTATCTAAAAAGTTAGAAATTTGTAGTAAAAAATTACAATTTGTTGGTTAAAATTATGTCAGACGGTCTCACAAGAGAAATGATATTTGTGACATGGTAAAACCTTATTTTGCTTATATATCTTAACTAATATTTTTTTTCCTTATCTATGAAAAAATTAGGTGAAAACTAAAAGCAACATACGGTTTTTCACCATTATGTATATAAAATATTCATACATGTTCTATCATGAGTTCACGACTAGTAGAACTAAAATGATGTGAAGATGCTAAACGTCTAAGGCTTAGTCACTTAGTCACTTATAGCCTTTGTAAAAATTAATGAAAATTTATGCCATAATTAAATAAATTGAAATTTGTCTTTACACACTTTTTAAGGAAGAGATTTAATAGTGTAAACATGAAAATTAATTTAAACAGTTTTAATACAAGAAAGAATGAGATTTTATGTTACTAATTTCAAAATTATTTTTTGATTTTTTTTTATTTACACCCTTAAATCACTTCCTTAAAAAGCTTGCAAAATCAATTGTTGCTACCATTTCGTTACGGAGGCCGGAGGGAGTATATTACATGTTTACATTATTTTTCACTAAAAACCATAGAGTGTGGTTGTTAATAGTCTTTTAACTGTTTTTTTGGATCGGATTGAATTCGAATTCTAATAAAGATGAAATATATTGTAAAATGATAGTTTTTAAATTTGACTATATGTTTTTTTTATAGGATAATGTGCGGGATACTAGGCCTTGGAACCAGGCCCTACTGCAGGTCACCCGGCCGAATTTTAGCCAACACACGCATCTATAAGGGGGATAATAAGGAATCCTCGCAAATGAGTGCGGTGAGAATCGAACCCAGGACCTCGTGCCTGGAATTCTGAAGTCCTAACCACTGGGCTATAACTTGATCCTCAAATTTGACTATACGTACCGACACAACTAGTTTGATAAGTATTTGCTGAAAAAAATACCAAACAAAAAGGGAGAAATATAGCTTAATTTAGTAATTTTACATAAATGAAAGCATGTTTCAAATTGCAAAAAGGGATTAAAAAGAACATGGGTGACACCATCTTGTTAGTGAAGAATCACATGAAGAACATGGCTTTCCAACGATATGTAATATGATATGATCATTTTCCATTGGTCCACATACGTACATCAAAGTATATATATACATAAATACATGCATGAATATATATGATCTTTTAAGAAACTTCATAGAGTCCCGTAAACGCCTACCATTCAAAAACATTAACTTTTCCCCCTCATAATTTGTGGAGCCCCTTTGTTCATTCTATGTTTCATATTTGCATAACGTGGTTGTTGTGGTATGTGATCCTTTCGGTTAGACTTAGCTAGTCATCACGTATTTCAATTTGATTCTTCCATTCTTCAAAAACCATAATATTCTGCAATGGGGGAGTACAAGTCCACTTCGATCATAAGACTAATGAGTGGTCTCAATTCTTGAATTCTTTCAATGTGAAATTTATCACCACAAAATATACCTCTTAATTTTAATGTGGGACAATATTTACACTCACATGTGAGTTTTTCATGGGCTCAACACTCTCTCTTACATGTGAGTTGTACATAATTTGGCTCAGATGAGTCAAATCCAACATAGGCTCTGATATCATTTAATTAAGGAGTGAGGCATGGAGTAATGTCATTTGTTCTTTATCTTAATTTGAATCTTCATGCCGGAAAACAACTAATGATTTTCTTATCAAATAAAAAACCCTGGACACCTTTGGTCTCCATGACTAATATTTATATTATTATTAGTTATGTTATGACTCTGTCTATTCTATTCTCTATCTATCTATAACTACAACTAAAACATTGCCATTATCATGAGACGTTTGCAACTTCTCAACTAATTTTTTCCCTCCTGTGAGTATAATGTGCAAGGCTTACCTTCCTTGAGAGTGTAGCACTGTATATATATAACAGAGGATTACACCTAATATATAAGTACAATAATACCCTTAGGTATATTATCTATTACACCCCCTCAATCTGTACGGGAGAAATCACGTGCAGATTGGATTTCAAAAATAAAAAACGTTGGCCAGAAAGGGCCTTAGTAAAAATATTTGTAAGTTGAAGCTGAGTGGGAACAAAGCGCACAACAAGGTCACCATGTGCGACACGTTCACGAACAAAATGATAGTCAACAACAATGTGTTTACTGCGATCATGTTGATGAACATGGTTAATGGTAAGATAGTTTGCGAATAATCAAACCAAGCTTCACTAGCAGTTGTCGGAGATGCAACGTATCAGTAACCGTATAAGCCACAACACGATATTCAGCTTCTGTGGAAGACTTGGACATAGTAGGTTGCTTTTTAGAGCGCCAAGAGATGAGACTATCTCCAAGGAAAATGTCATATCCTGTAATAGAACGACAACTATCAGGACAACCAGCCCAATCAGCATCGGAATACGCAATGATGATGTCAAGATTTTTGCAAGGACGAAGCCATATGCCGTGATCAACGGTCCCAATCAAGTACCTGAAACTACGCTTAACAACCGCAAGATGAGTGGTACGAGGTGCATGCATAAATTGAGAGACTAAGGGTGCATTCTCTTCACCTTAAAAAAATAAGTTTCAGGTTTAATAAGTTCAGATAATTTCAGATAAGTTATATCAGGTCTAATAAGTTCCAATAAGGTCTAATAAGATGCAATAAGGTCCAATAAGTTCTAATAAGTTCCAATCAGGTCTAATAAGTTCCAATAAGGTTTAGGTTTTTTAATTATTCATTAAATAAAATTAATTAAATTAATCCGCAACATAAACGAATTTTATTCTATCATTCTTATTTTATAATTTTTTTAGAGAAAACAATCAGAGTTAGATTGAATTAAACTATTTTTTTATATTATAAAATAAGAATGATAGATTTAAAATCATTTGCAATTCTGGTACTAATTAAAATTAAATAAAATTTTGTTGAATAAAAATCCACATCAATACATTGCTTCAGATTCATCATCGGAGTACATATTTTCATCTTCAATATCATTTTCTTCATTGAGCATATTTTCTTCACGTACAACTTGTCATATCTCATCTGTAATATTTGTTCGAACAACTTTCATTGCCTTTAATTAGTCGTTCGCCATCAGTTAAATTTTCATCAGCTCGTGGTTGTACATTTTCAACAACTTGCGAAATTGAAATTAAGGAAAATTAAATATGTAGATAAGTTATTATTGGAATTGATAATATTAATTAATAATGGGTTTGAAAAATTAGATACTAATTATTACTACCTACTTAAACGTAATTCAACAATAAAAAAAGAACATAAATTCAAATGTATAGAATATTGCTTTTTTGGATTAATAATAATAATAATAATAATTATTATTATTATTATTATTATTATTATTATTATTATTATTATTATAATAATTGTTATCATCATCATTACTACTAATATTATTAAAAATAATTTATTATTCAGTCATATTTAATACGTTTCAATAAGTTTCAATCAGGTTTAATAAGTTTCAATAAGGTATAATAAGTTCCAATAAGGTCTAATAAGTTCCAATAATGTCTAATAAGTTAAATCAGGTCTGATAAGTTCAGATAAGTTCAATTCTAATAAGTTGAAAGAACACACCCTAAATGTACAACATAAGTAAGATCAGGTCGAGTCATAGTCAAGTATTGTAGAGCACTTACCATACTTCTATATTCGGATGGATCTGCAAGCAAGTCACCATCAGAAAGGGAAAGTGTAATGACCCAGATTTTATCGGTATTTTTGCCGGTATTTATATGTATAATTATGTGTTTACTTGCTAGTTCAAAATTTATTTTGAACTATTTATTTTAATTTTTATGTGGGTAATTTCGATTTTATCGAAATGTTTTATTTCTCAGTTTTTATTATTTATTTTAATTATTATTTAATTAATTAGAATTTTATTATTTAATTTTCTAATTAATTATTTAATATTAATTTTGGGCAAAATCGATTATTGCATGATTTTCATGTAAATTTCAATAATTGGCCCAATGGATCCCGAGAGCCCATTTAGAGCCCAAGCATGGCCCATAAACCTCATGGGGGCCGGTTTTTCATGAGCAAGGAGTGGCTTGCCACTTGCCTTGTGTTCACACCTTAACTAACTCTATAAATAAGAGAGTTAGTAAGGCCTTGGCTCATTTTGTCATCCTTGCCTTTAGCACTCTTGCCATCAAATTCAAAGCACCAAAAAACTCCCTCCCTTGCCTATTCCACACGCCATTTTGATCAATTGAGACCCATCAATTGTTCATCATTTTTCTAGCCCAAAACTTAAAGATTCAACCTCAATTAATCTTTAAGTGATCAAACACTAGCCTAAACACATTTATTTCAAACAAGATTCATTGTTTTGGGTTGATTTGGGTGGTTCGTGTGTTCTTGCTCGTGTGGGTTCGAGTGTGGCCGTGTGGTGTTCGTGTGGAGCCGTGTGAGGTGGTGGTTCGTGTGAAGAACCGTGCTGCAGTGGCCGTGCGTGGTGCAGTGAGCAGCAGCCGTGCAGTGGCCGAGTGGGTGTGCCCGTGCTTGTGCGATTGAGGTCGTGCGGTGGTGCCGTGCTAGAAGGCGTGGTGCTCGTGTGTGTGCCGTGCATAGGGGCCGTGTGTGACTCGTTCTTGCATTGCGTTTGTGTGTTGATTTGTGTGTTGATCTTCAACAAGGTAACATACTAACTCAACTTAATTGGTAGTACTATGTTTATAGCTTTGATTAAATGCATGTTTGAGTGATTTGTTGACGATTATGCATGGTTTTGAAGTAAATCTTTAATTCTGATTTTGGAGTATTTTAATGATGTTTTAATGGTGGTTTTCATGTTTTTAAGATGATTTTATGATATTTTGGAGATCATGGTGATTGGGTTTGATTTTGTTGAATTTTGATGAAAATAGTTGAAAATGTCGTGTGGGTTGTTGAGCTTCATGCGTGTGATTTTCGAAGTTTTGTATGAGTTCTTGATTGAGTTCTTGAATCTTGAATGGAGTTCTTGATTGAGTTCTTTAATCTTGAATGTGTTCTTGATGAGTTCTTTGAGTTATAGATGAGTTCTTTGAGGATCTTGATGAAGTTCTTTAGAGTTCTTTTTGAGGTTGTTTGAGTTCTTGAAAGTTAAAGAAAGTGTTAGAAAGGGTCTTGAAAGTTAAAGATTTGAGTTGAGATGATTAAAGAATTGAGTAAAGATTGTTGATATGATGTTTGGTTAGTCTCAAGATCATGGCTATAGGTAGTTCTTGGGTTAACTTCGATGAAATGATGATGATATGATGAGATCTTTAGCTTGATTTCTTTTCTAGACGCCCTTGACTTTGTGTATGGCTTATGCTTAGTTTTTGGGTTAAGACGTTGCCCCTATTCCGTCCGCGGTATCGAAATAGTTTTGGAGTCTCACTATGTTATTCCTAGTACGCTCAGAATGATTTGGGGATTAGGGACACGAATTTCCAAGTATGAAATGGGTTCGTGGGATTTGGGTGTATGGCTTATGCCCGGTCCTGACATAGTAGAAGTTCGGTTGCGTAAGATGCTTCCGTACGAGCCTAGTCCGGTCTAGAACTAGAATGATTGCACCTGAGTTAGATTTGAGTATAGAGATGTCGTATGATTGATGATGTCGAGTGATGAGTTGATTTTGGGATTACGAGCTTGAGGTGGTCTCGTGTCTTCGAGGATTGTATGTGTGATGTTGTTTGATTATTGCTATGTACTTGTGTGTTCCCGTTAGGGTGAGTCAGATATGTTACTCGCCACTGATGGTGGATATGTTGTGTTTTTCAGGTACATCTGACGATGATGCTCTTGCTTAGCTTTTGGGTTGGGCGAGCGGCGTTTTGCGTGTTTTATTCCTATTGTTTATTTCAGTTGTTGCATAGTATTAGACTTGTTAAACGTTGTTTCAGGATTTATGATATACATTTGTTGTATAAGACTCTAGCATGTGGTTAGAGTTACACTTGACCTTTTATTTTTAGTTCATTTGATTTTTGGACTTAGTTTGTACAAGATTGGGGGTTATTGTACATTTATGGTTTAATAATAATATTTTGAGGTATTAGTATTATTTTCTAGGTGTTGAGTTTAGTTTTATAACTACTTGACTCGTCGGTTTCTTCCGCGCCGATTTAAGCGAGTCGGGTCGTTACAGAAAGTGTCATTCTAGACGGAAGGGGATTATGTACAGGCTTAGCAGTATGCATATGAAATTTATGAATTAAATCATGAGCATATTTTTGTTGTGAAAGAAAAAGACCCTGAGAAGTACGTACTACTTGTATGCCAAGAAAATAATGAAGATCCCCAGTCCTTTATTGCAAATTGAGAGGCAAGAAGAGAGATGCAACGTTGAACTAGTGTAGGAGAGTTTCCTGTAACTAGGATATCATCAACATATAACAGGAGAAATAGTGTGACGACCCGACTCGCTTAAATCGGCGCGGAAAAAACCGAAGAGTCGAATAGTCATAACTAACAACTCAAATACTTAAGAATTAAAAACTAATACCTCAAATATTATTATTATGATTCCAAAAGTACAAATACCCACAAGTTTGTACAATACTAAACCAAAAGTCAAACTACAAAGTCTAATATACTATAAACTCCAAACACAGGTCAGAGTTCAATCAAATGTATACAAGTCCATACTATAGTCTAATACTATCCAAGATCAACAAATAATGAAAAATACAATCATATTAAAATATCGACGCTCGCCCAGCCTAAAACTAGCAAGAGCCTCGTCATCAGAATTACCTGGAAAATAAACAACAGTCCACCATCAGTGGCGAGTAACATAACTGACTCACCCTAATGGGAATACACATGAACATAGCACAAATCAAATAACCAACTCTAACAACAATATATGCGAAATCATCCAATAACAAACTCGACTCATACAAACTTATCCAACTATCTTTGGCGCAATCATTCATAAACTAGACCGGACTATGCTCGTACGAACGCATCTTACGCATTCGAACTTTCTACTATGTTAGGAAATGAGAATCTTACTCCCAAGTCCCGTGAAACCAATCTTACTGGAAATCCACATCCGAAGACAACATAGTAAGACTCCAACTATCCCAATACCGCGGATGGAATAGGGGCAACGTCTTAACCCAAAAACATAGAATCTTACTCTAAGTTTTAGGCGTCTAGCTACGAAATCAAGCTAAGTTATTAATTACATCTTTAAACCTTAATCATCTTAATCGTAACTTAATTAATTTCAAGAATTGCCTTTGCGCCTTGATTCTCGAAAATAATCAGTTAAATCACGAAGTTATTCTCAAGAATTGCCTTTACGCCTTAATCTTGAGTCTAACCAACAATACTCAATATTCTAAATCCATTCTTTAACTTTCTTTAACATTTTCTTGACTTTCTTTAATCAACTTAATCATTTTCTTTAACTTTCAAGACTCGACCAAGAACTCATAAAGAACTCATCAAGATTCATAAAGAACTCATCAAGATTCATAAAGAACTCATCAAGATTCATAAAGAACTCATCAAGAACTTAAACCCATAATAATCATCATATTACACGCATAAAACAACACTTTTAAACAACAATTTTATCAACTTTCAATCATCCAACTTTCACCAAAATTGAACACGATTTTCATAAAACTTAATAATAAACCTTAATCATGAAATCATCATTTTGAAACATTAAAATCATCATCAAATCATCTCAAAATCAGATTATACTCCATACATAAAAACATGATTAAACTTCAACAAATAAACCCATACATGCATTTAATCTATACTATAATCATAGTATGCCAATTAAGTTGAGAAAGTATGTTACCTTATTGAAGATAACACACAAAATCAATACAAAAAGCTGCCCGGAAAGTAGAACCACACGGCTAACACGCACGGCACACACGGCTTGCACCACGGTTGCACCACCACGTGAGACACCACGAACACAACCACCACCGCACGGCCTTCACTACGAACACGACCACCACAGCACGAACCCTCACGGACCTGCTGCACGGCTTTGGCACACGAGCCACCACACGAACCCACTCGAACCACACGGCTCCCACACGAACACGATCAAACCAAACCCGAACCAACGATCTTGATTGGAAACAATTGGGTTTAGATTGTGTTTAGGATACTTAAAGATCAATAGGGTATGAATCTTTAAGTTTTGGGTTAAGAAATTGATGAACAATTTGATGGAACCAAGGTGCCAAAAATGGCGTGAGGCAAGAGAGCAAATGGGAGGGAGTTTTGTGTTTAAACTTTTGATGGCAAGTGCATAAAATGGCAAGGATGACAAAAATGAGCAATAACCTTACTAACTCCTCTATATATAGAGTTAGTTAAGGTGTGAACATGAGACAAGTGGAAAAATTTGCCACCAAATATATTAGGGGCCAACCGGCCAAGCAAGAGAAAAGGGCCAAATTTGGGCTTTCGTGATCAATTGGGCTAATTTACAAAAACCGCATGATTAAACATGCTTAAATCGATTTAGCCCAAAATATTAAATAATTAATTAGAAAATTAAATAATAAAATTCTAATTAATTAAATAATAATTAAAATAAATAATAATAACTGCAAATAAAATAATTCGAATTAAATCGGAATTGTTCACACATAATAAATAGTTCAAAATAAATTTGAACTATACATAACATCACATAAATACACATAAGTCAAGGCAGAAATATCATAAAAAATCAGGGTCGTTACAAATAGAATATCCTTGTCCCGACGAAAAATAAACAAAGAAGTATCAGATTGTGAACAAAAGAAGCCCTGTCTCAAAAGAAAGCTACTAAATTGATGAAACCAAGATCGAGGAGCTTGTTAGAGACCATATAGCGCCTTGCGAAAGAGACAAATATGAGTTGGATATTGTGGATGAACAAAGCCCAGAGGTTGTTTCATGTATACTTCCTCCGTAAGATAGCCATGAAGAAAAGCATTTTTAACATCTAATTGGTGTATAATCCAACCATAGGAAAGAGCAAGAGTAAGGGCCAAGCGAATAGTAGTGGGCTTAATGACAGGGCTAAAAGTTTCATCAAAATCCACACCTTCTTGTTGTTTATACCCTTGGGCAACCAATCGAGCCTTTTTCCGCTCAACACTACCATCAGAATTGTATTTTGTCTTATAAACTCATTTCAAGCCGACCACATTCTTTGCCATAGCATATGGCACCAAATTCCAAGTATGATTAGAAATAAGCGCATTAAACTCTTCGGCCATGGCCTTTCGCCATTCCGGATCCTTATAGGCTTTTGAAAAGCAAGTGGGATCGGCAGGATGAACCATTGCACTTAATGAAACAAAATCTGGAAAATTTTTCTTTTTTAAAAATTCCATCTTTTGACCATGTTTGCATCGTATGCAAAGAAGGTGCTTGGGAAGACACAACACTAGGGGGCTCTAATATTTGGTGAGTGGTAGTGTGTTGTATAGGGCTACAGTGCACAGAAGAAGGCGCGGGGCTGCTGCCCGGGGTGGGGCTGCTAGGTAGACTGTCGTGCAGTGCTAGACAGGGCAGGGAGTTGAAAGTCTGGTTGTTGCAAGTTGGCGGGGAGACTGTGGTGGGCAGCACATCGCCACAGGGAGGTTGCGGACTAGACTGCTGGGCTGGTGAAGAAGTCGGCTGCTGGGCACTCAAATCATAATTACAAATATGGTTGAGGCCCACGATTACATATACACTCTATCACTCCCCCTCAGTTGAAAGTCTATTTGGACTTGAAATGTGGATGCATCACAAGTCCACCATACACGACCTAACACTAATGAATTCCATTTCGTATATAATGGGTGAATAAGATTCAAATTCGTGACATCTGTATCACGTTGGCTCTAATACTATGTAAAATAATTTGCTATTGATAAAATAAGGGATCAGACAACCCCTCATCTTCTTCAAATTAGTCATTGATGGTCGAGGATTTTTTTTAATGTGTTTGATATGCCTTGCAAAAAACTTTATCTTTGGGTCTTTCATAGCTAGTCCTTTATTTTCCATTGTTTTTTGCCCATCAAATCCAAACAATTTTTTTTCTAAGGTTGACGAAAATCGAGATTGGAGCTAACTATAGAAAAAAAAGAAGAGATAGTACATATCCTATATCGATCATAGGATCACTGCTCTATGAATAGGTCAATTTCCCATGTTGACCAGCTATGGTCAACTTAGCTCCTTCAAGTTTTCCACTATTGTCGCCTAAATTAACGACGTCATCTAAATTGACATCGACACAAAATAGCTCCACAACCTAGAAAGATTTTATTTTTCTATATGCTCTTATCGCCCCCTAAGGAATTTCGAGACCAAATCCTTAGTCCTCCTCTATAAAAGGGGACATGTTATTGGAATAAAGAAGTTTAATTCCTTTATTATTGATTGATTTTACCTTTAAGAAGAATGGAGATTGCTTTTATGGACATTAAATAAAGTTAGCATCGAAATTACTAGATCGTATGAATGAATAAAATTCATAAAATTCACCATTATAATAAACGTTGTCATACAGTGCGGTCAGTTACATATAAAATGCATTGTTTATAATACATGGAAAATACCTACGCTACACCTCAATAGAAAAAAAAAACAAATCTTTTTTTGTAAATTTTCGTTGGTCTAATTTATAATTTATACACGAAGAGCACCAAACTAATGTAAATAAAATAAATAAAATCAATATTTTGTCAATTTAAAAAAAAAAATCCTATTAATGTAGCCTAAAAGAGGAATACATGTGCACAGCCGTCATCCTATACACGGTTTTTCCTCATAGCTTCATAATATGACACTATTATCTAAGGCTAAGAAGTCTATTAATAAGTCTACCAATTAATTCAAATATATTGCTACATTACATATACCAACCACGGAACGGTAGGCAGGGTGCATACCACATTCTTAGCTACCCACTTTTCTCTCTCAATTCGCCTATTGACCTATATGTATATAATATATATATATAGGGTTAGGTTCCGGTGAGAAATTTCTTATCGTGAGAAATCTGAGAAGAGATAAATACATTAACTAATATCTAAAGTTACATTGATAAACAACTATAGGTACATTCAAAATATACTATAAATACATTGAGTCAAAATACATTGAGTTTATGCCATAGATACATTGACTCCAAACCATGGAAGGAGTAAGGAGGGAAATTCAAATTTAATCTTAGTCATTCATTTGTTGATCAAAGGGTTGAGATTGCTTCTCACCCTTCTCACCAAAACTACATTTCTCACATGAGCCTACTTCTATATATATATATATATATATATATATATATATATATAGTTGGTGGTCAATGTACCTCTAGGTCATAGTTGATGTATTTATCATTTTTCACGTTTCTCATAATAAGAAAATTTTCACCGGAACTCATATATATATATATATATATATAGGGTCAGGATCATATGAGAAAGCGGTGAGAAATGTTGTTTATGTGAGAATATATTTAGATCGTCGATTCAGTGAGATCTAATGGTTAGGATTTAATGGACTAATTTTTTTTTTAACTAAAAAAACTTACGTAACTAACCCCTATTTGTTAGGGGATAAATAAAAAAATTTATTTTTTTATCCAAAAAAAATTAAAATTTATTTTTTTATCAAAAAAACTAAAATTTATTTTTTTATCAAAAAAACTAAAATTTATTTTTTTATCAAAAAAAACTAAAATTTATACTTATAAAAAAAAAACTTAAATTTATGTTTTATATAAAAAAAAAAACAACTAAAATTTGGAATTTGTTAAACAGTTATCCTCTCATATAGTCAATTAGTCATATAAAATTTAGAATATATCATATAAAATTCAGAATATGGTTAATAAAATTTAGAACATTAAATAAGTTTTTTTTTTTTTTTTAATTTTTTACGGGTTCCATAGATCAACCTCAATACAAAATATTAAGAATATTTTGAAATAATATTCAATTATTCAGGTATATAAAAGGTCAATAATTGTATTATAATTGCATCATTATATTTATTTTTTTAAAAAAAAGTTTATTCAATTTCAAACTTATTGTATACAGTTTTGAAAATATCTTATAAAATTTAGAACATGATGTATAAATTTTTTAATATTTCATCTACTTAAAATAAAACAAACAATAAACTACTTTAAAATATGGCTTTTTAATATTTTTAATATTTTAAGCACACATACACATTAGAATATATGTGATGACTTTGTGACATGGTTTTTTAAATTTAGAACATGGTGTATAAAAATTAGAACAAAGCTTATGAAATTATGAACATGGCGTAAATTTTTTAGAACATGACTAATAAAATTTTGAACATATTAAGATGTACTACCGAACAAAAAAAATGAAGTAGAATTTTAGATTAAAAAAACTAGACTTTATATATAAAAAAATAATAAATCATGAAAAAAAAAACAGATTTTTTTTAATAAAATTTTTTATAAAAAGGCAGATTTTTTTAAAAAAAATAAATATATGATTTTTTACAAAAAGCGTAACAAATTTTTTAACAAAAATAAGAAAAATATAAATAATATTAAATTACCAATTTGCCCTTACTAAAAAAACTAAAGATCAAACATCAACTCTTAGATCTAAAATTGTCAACGGTGCAGATATTTTCTCACATATATAAAAACCTTTCTCACCTAAAGCACCCTTTCTCACACGATCCTATTCCTATATATATAATGTAGTTTATAGTTTGTAGTTTGTTGTTATATATTTCATCCTCATCATATATATTAGTCGAGCATGTAAATAACATTTTAATACAACAAGAGCAAAACTATATGCTATCGATGTTAAAATTATTTGATCAAATTTGCTCGTTTACTTGCTAAAAACCTTGTCCTAAAAATGCATGCAAAAAATATAATGTATATGTTGCAACTTGCAACTAATATGAAGCTGTGAAGTATATGATCACTATAGAATGTAGACTTCACGATAACAATATACTACTCCGTAGTAGTTAACCACAAATTTGAATCATTAATTCATTTTAGTTTTTAGTGCAATTGACCTAATAGTTGATCAAAACAAACCTTTAATGGGAAAAAATTACTGATCCAATTATAATTGAAAGTCTACGAATTTTTGTCCCATGAAAAACTAAATTACGTAAATTAGAACTTAGTTGCACCTATTAAACTTAAATTTATTTTATTTAGCAACATCATCTTGGGAAAAACATGATTAGATTGGTGCATAGTTTGTACTCCGTAGTCGATCTTCAAACAAACCCTAAGGATGTATTTTGATCTCTTACTTCACCTTATGATACTTGAACTTGTCCAAATCGTATTGTTGGAACTTGTGGTTTTGGTTTGACATATGTTCAGTTCGAATTGATCCTATTGAATCGGAGTAGACCCGAACCTAAGAAATAATTGAAACTTATAATTTAATATAATTTAGGGAAATTTTCACTGGTAAATCTAAGTTTTTAATAACAAATTCCACTGGTATATCACAAAATTTAAAATTCTCAAATATATACTTGAATTTATATAAAGCTCTCAACTATGACATTAACAATGTATATTCTATTACTTAAGGTGTATTCTAAAAATCTAAACCCAACAACCACCTTACGACCCCCACCTCTCTCAACCCCTCCCCAACTACCCTCACCCCCTTTGGCCCACCCCCACCCCTTTTGCCCTCTCCCCAACCATTCCTCACTCCCTTTCGCCCACCCCCACCCCTTTTGCCCTCTCCCCAACCATTCCTCACTCCTTTCAACCTCTCCTCAACCACCAGAACTATTGCAACAAGTCCCCACCACTAGAGGATGCACTTGAGTAACGAAATATTTCCTTAAGTAGCAGAATACACCTTGTAATATCACTGTTGGGAGTTTGATTTGGATTCAAGTACATATTTGGAAATTTCAAACTTTCTGATATACCAACGAGATTCGTTAAATTTTTGGATATACCATTGATAATTTCCCTATAAATTATTGAACTGGTAAACTTATCTAAACTAATTACCCCGCACATTGATAAAGTATGAAACATATTCTTGGGCCTCAAATATTAGCTTAAGCTTTTGGGTGAGACGATCCTTTAACATGGTATTAGAGCCAATGCAACGTGATGCAAATGTCACAAGTTTGAATCTCTCCTCCATCTCTATTCTAAGTGGAATTAATTCGCGCCGAGTATGATGGGCCCTGTGCTACGTCCACATTTCAAGCTAATTTAAGCCCGAAGGGCCTTTCATGTGAGGAGGAGTGATAAATTAAAGTATATAACATATTTATGGGTCTCAACTACTCCGTATTAGCTTAAACTTTTGGTTGAGATGGTCCTTTAACACACTTTAATTATGGCCCAAAAGGCAAAAACTACCCTAAAAGAGGTGGTGGTGGACTGTGGTGGTTTTGCTTAAATAGGATTATTCGACAAGCATTTTACTTAAAGTTATTACGTTATTGTTAGAACGATATGGTTACATGCATTTACATATATTTTTTATGTACCCACCCGATTCACCCTTTTTAGGCTAATTCGGATTCTGAGCGGGTCCCGGGGTTAAGATTTTAAACTCCTCCCAACATACTTGCGGGGGATCGAACCATGGTTCTCCCTACCAAGTCTAGCCCCTGGCACCACTAGAGCAAGACCACGTCGGTACATGCATTTACATATATGAGATGGAACCATAATAATGTTACGTTAATGGTTTTGCATGCCTATACAGTAAACAAATATATTTCAACACATGTGCATGCATGTTCTTTGGCCCCAAAAACATTCTGAGACTTGAAGCAACAACTTCATATTTTTGTTTTTAAAAAAAAAAAAAAGATTCATTTACAAGTAAACTCCCCCTATCTACTAAAAAACAAGCCGCTCAAGAAAAAGTTGGCTACTCAATCTCAATTAAAATCACACTAATATTTTGACACGAAACTGCCAAAATGTTTCACGTCTTATTAGGCCGCTTCACAAAATTAGGGTTTAGATTCTTTTAATTAAATAACTAGAGTTCTTATATAATAATTTATTCCCTAATATAATGAATATATACTCCGTATATGTTAATTACATGCATAATATATTTATCTAGAGTTTAGGTCTTGTAGTCTTTTGGCCTATCTAGTAGCATAAAAATGACGATTATTATGTGTCTATATATGCTTGACAGCTAACTAATTAATCATAATCCTTTGTAGACAACCAACTAATAATAAGTTATATAAGTAAAAGTTGAGATGCAGAGTATTTTATCTTTGCTTGTATGCCCACACATTCAACGTATAGCATACGCAGCTCTGTTACTGATTTATTTTGAATGTGCAAGTATTTCAAAGCCTAAGATTTTGTGGCATATAGCCATGACTGCAATGCCAATCTAATAGTTGTATGTTATAATTTTTTCTCAAGTATTTGCATCATACCCCTGATCTCAAAGAAATTTTGAAGCTCATTTTTGTTTTAACCAGCCTAATTATTTAATTCAATGAGCAACATTTTCATCCAAGCTAAGTCATCTCCTTTATGAATAATATATCCACGACACCGGAATAAGTCAGAACTTTAAGCACTCATTTCATCCAATTTGATCGACCGATTTATCTTACTACTCCTTATCCGTCAATTTAAGATGTTATGGTCATTTGGACCAGTAGCATAAAAATGACAATTATGCGTTTATGCTTGACAGCTAACTATTATGGTAATCTTTTGTACACCACTAACTAATAGAGTATATAACATAATCGATCTTGACATGGTATCAAAGCTAACATCACAAAAATTCACGAGTTTGATTTCATCCACTACTCCTTTATAAAATGGAATTAATTAGCGCTTGATATGATAGGGCCTGAACTACATCCATATTTAAAGTCCAATTGATCTTTTGTATAAGAGGGAGTGATAGAATAAAATAATACTTCCCCCATTCCAAATAAAACGCAACAGTCAACATTTTGCACTATAAACATTATAGAATTAATTTGACCTAGTTTCGAGTTTTACACATAATAAAAAAATATAGTCAAGTGGGATCTTGTTAGATTCGTCTTGCAAAATTTATTTTAATATCAACTTTTATAATTTTTAATTATTCATAATTATAGTTATTTAAGGGTCAAAGTAATGTCTCGACATAAGTGAAATGTTCACTGTTGCGTTATTTTTTTTGGAACGGAGAAAGTATATAAACTCGAGCCTCAATCATCAGCTTAAGCTTTTGATTGTGATAATTTACGGTAACAAAAATGAGGATTGGTTAGCTAATTCTAATGTTGAACAAGCAATGAAAATTGTAAATCACCTTGATTTTCTGAACCACCAAAGCTAAAGTACTATGGAATGAAGACCTTATAGGAGTGGCTTGCTTTGCCATGATCAACTTGTTAGTTGTCAATTGTTTTTATGTTTTCTTATTCTCGTTTTTGGGGCCTAGACTACCTTCTTTAGCGCCAAAATATACAGTGTATGATTAACAATGTATCCAACAATCATTCATGAGATTGATTTTATTATATATATAGACAACTTTATGACTTTCTTTTAATACGTAACTACAAACTCCTTTATTTACTTATATAGTTTGTAAAGAAAAATTACTTGAAATAACTCAAACTTTGATAATTATACAAAAAAAAAAAAAAAAAAAAAACAAACAAACACACAAACCATATCGACGCAAATTTTACAATCTAAAAATAAAATTGACATAAACTTTGAAAAAAATGAAATACAATGACACCATATTCTCTGCACTATAGCGTTGCTTAAATTATATTAAAGTTGGAAACTATATGTCACTTTTATAATAAAACTAACAAGTTAGTGTTAATTTCATTAGTGTGCCAAGATTGTGTCATTTTTGTATAACATTAAGATTCTTTCTAATTGTGGAATGGGTCATAAATGTTGGTAATGGAATGGGTTTATGGGTAAATTTAGAAGAAAAATCAATATTCATTCTTATGATTGTACTAGCTTACCTCTAATTTATCA
This sequence comes from Salicornia ramosissima, assembly GCA_951394345.1. Taxonomy (NCBI): domain Eukaryota; kingdom Viridiplantae; phylum Streptophyta; class Magnoliopsida; order Caryophyllales; family Amaranthaceae; genus Salicornia; species Salicornia ramosissima. The sequence continues at coordinate 10,599,276 of OX596237.1, read as the reverse complement.
AATAATTTTTCTTCACAAATATTCATTCCCATCCAATACCATAATTTCCCATGGTAGTGGATGGTTATAGTTTTATGAAGAAAATTCAAGCCGAGGAATCAGAATATGTTTTGTATAGGGATTACGATATGATGTTTCTTTCTTCAATTTTGTTACCAATAACCAAATGGACATTGGAAGTTTGACTCATTGAAAATAATTTTTACTTTCAAAATAACACCAAAATTTTGTTTATATATGCATGTCTAGTTTTTGTGATTTTTAATTAATACAAAAAAAAAAACCCAATGTGTGCATAAATATTTGGTTTTTTCACAAATTCTGATTATATGCATTATAAGACACCCATAAATTTTACTTCCTCCGTTCTAATTTACTCGCAGGAGTCGCAGCATTAGAGTTTTTTTTACACTATACACAAACTTGTCTTTGATTGCACTTTGTCATTTACTGTATATGTTAAAAACAATATGGTCATTGGGGTCATAAAGGATCTTATTAGATTCGTCTTGAAAAGTATGTACTTTATTAAAATTCCTTTCTATAATTTTTACAACAATGAAATTAAAGATATTGATATGCTAAATTATGCATTAGCAAACGTGAAAGTCCTTAATGTTGCGAGCTAAGTAATATGGAACGGAAGAAGTAATTTTTTTTATGGCATACACCCATACTTTTTTATGTAGAAAGAATGTTGATAGTTGATTATTATTACTTTTTAATTTATCTTAATAAATTAAAATATATAATAACATCCACTACAAGAAAAAAAGCTATTTACGACAGGAATTTCCGTCGTAAAAATGTGATCTCGTCGTAGAAAAGGGGGGTCGCAAATGATTTTTTCCCGTCGCAAAAAAGGGGCGTCGCAAATGATTTTTCCCATCACAATCCCGTCGTAAATGAGTAATTTCTAATAGAGTTTGGGTTAGATATTTGATTATTTTAGCGACGGGCCCAAAAACCGTCGCAAAAGATCTACATTTGCGACGAGATTTAGGCCCTTCATTATTGTGTACCAGTCGTAGTTAATGGATCAATTTTTTGAAGTGATCAATTTTAATGACATTATTTTATTATTTTATAAATCTTAAACTTAATTAATAACTATCTTAGGAACTATGCAGAAAAATTGCCCTGTTGTTGTCAATTGCAAATTCAATCACTTTAAGCAATATATTGGGAATAATAGAAATTTGAGAAATAGAGAAAAACAAATAATAATATGGCAGAGGAAGAGGATAAATTCATTAATATCAAATATGGAGGAACAAATTAAAGGGAGAAATTATAGTACTCTCATACATAATAAGGCACTCGAAAATTTGCTCAGAAAACTTATTCTCTCTAAACAAAATATCTGATGTGATATGTTGTTATTGGCATACTGAACCTTGAAGCCAAATAACATATTTATAGGATAAAATTTAAGAAACCCTAAAAATATACTCCGTAATTTTTATCAGAATATTTGACCTCCAAGAATAAAGAATATCCACTAACAAACAAATCTAAAAAATATGAAACAGATCTAAAAATAAGAACTTTAAAACAGAAAATCGTAAAACTCGCAAAAAACGAAACTGACAAGTTGACCCGATCGGGCAAGACACCCAAACTCGTCTCACACTCGTGGACCCGATCGGGTCAGCCCAAAAACTCCGTAATTTCTTAATTTTACGAGCCACGAACATAATTCGAGCTACACCTTACAAACTAAAATTTTAATCTATTTTGAAAGAAGTGAGTGCACAATATTTTGTTGTATGCATGAAATTTAATGTTAAACTAATTTAAGGGACTATATCACTATATGTACGTACAATTATATTCTCAAACAATATTTTGTTGTATGCATGAAATTCTCTGAACCAGACAAGGCAAAGACATGAATAATTGGCATAGATTTAGGATTTATGAAGAAAAGGAGAAGAAAAAAAAAATATTGTACCCAAGTACTTCACACTGCACCAGATTCATCAACACTTTTGTCAGAATATCAACAAATTAAATCTCCCTTATCCAAACACCCCCCTTAATTAAAATAAAATCAAAATTAGATGAATATGAGTATGAGTATATGACATATGCATATTAAATTCCTAACCCCAATTTTAGGCTATAGTATTTGATCTCTGCCAATTTAATTTTTTTAATCTTTTAAGAGGTTTCCTCTTTGGAAACATGCATAGAATTGGACCAACCCCAATCACTATAAACAATATTTTAGGTAATAATTAAATTAATAAAGTAGGCTTAGCTTGCCTAATAATATATGCCACAACTTGTTGAGCTGGAAAATGGATCAACTAAATATATATTAACATGCTGATAAAGGGGATGTTTGGGAGTTAGAGGTTTAAGGGAAAAGAGAGGTTTGACCAACCAAAAAGTTATTTTTAGGTGTTTGATAGTTGGAGGTTTGGAAGAGAGTTTTGGGGTGAAAATGTTCTTTTTCAAAAGCTCATATGAGGAGTTTTTTTTGGAAGAGTTTATAACTTTTTGGTTCTTTTTACTCTGAAACATCTAACAACTATTTACCAAACGATTTTACACAAGCAACTAATATAATCAGTTAGTCAAATCAGCTATCACAAACAGCTAGACAAAACAGCTAATTCAATCAGCTAAACTCTAACCGCTGACTCCCAAACAGGGCCTTTGTGTGGTGTTTATTTTTTTGAAGGTAAGATTTGATTAATTAATTAATTTCCCTTTAAATTCTAATAATGAGAAAAAAAGAAAAAAAAACACACTAAAATGCAATGAATTTGGAGGTGGGAAAAGGAATAATACAGAGTGTTTTTGATGTGATTAGAGGTTGAAAATGCATGAAAAAAGAGAGAGTGGAAATATTAGGAATTGTAAGGCATGGTGCATGGCTTAAGCACTATTAGAGGGGTAGTGGTGCTCTTTCATTCAAATCATGTGAAAGCATGTGCTTTATAGTAGGAGAACATGTCCAAAAGCTAAACCTTCTAATAAAAAAAAAAATATCACCCAAAATTTTTATAAAAAAAATATACACATGGCATAATTTGATTCATTAAATCCTACAATATTGGAGGCTTGCCAATGAAATTTGTTATTTTGGTGGGTCCATTCTTTTAATTTTTGCCTTAATTAAGTTAATTATAATATATAAATCCCATGTTTATCCTTAATTGCCAAACAACTCATATCCCCTATTCAAATTCAACTTATAAAAAGGGCTCTTTGTTGCTCTCATTCTAATTATCTTTCTTTCTTCAACAAAAGAAATATCTCATCTATCAAAGTTTTCATACATTATTATTATTCCTTCATTTTTCATTCTTAGCTTAGTTCTTAAATCTTACACTAACAAGCTTTTTAATCCATATCTATATACATCAAGCTAAGCTAGTATATATTATGGGAGTTCCTCCAAAATTTCTCCTTAATTTGAAGGGCATGGTCCTAGAAAATAAGGGAAATTCTTCTTCTACAATTCCATCATCATCTAGTAGTAGTAGTAGTAGTAATACTAATAACCCCCCATCAAATAATGATAATTATGGGTCTTTATTATGCACTACTCAAAGGGCAAAAATAAGGAGGAAGCAAAAGCATATGAGGAAGAATAACAAAAGAGTGGTGATGAAGAGGACAAGGAGATCAAATTTTCGTCGAAGAGACGAAGAAAATGGGATCGAAAGAAAGGTTCAAACCCTACAGAGGTTAATTCCGAATCCGAACCCCGAAGAAACTCAAGGGTTGGATGGATTATTTAGAGATACTGCTTCCTACATTGTTTCCTTACAAATGAGGGTTAGGGTTATGCAACTTATGGTTAATATTTTGGAAAATTCTCAAAATTATGAGTAGCTAGAATAGTAATTGTTTTTAAATTAATTACTTATTTTGTTTGTAAAGTTTGATAAATTCTTTACAATTTGGCTTATTATATTTTTTATTTATCACTTTTTTTTTATTTTATAAACTTCAAACAATTATTATTGTGATTTGTGAGATGATATAGAATATGGGGTAGGATTATTTATTATGATGTGTTGATGAATAGGAGGTCTTAATTAGGTACATTATTAGGAGACAGTAGTGATGATTATTTCTGTCTTTTTTTTTTCTCCTTTTTTGTTTATGAGATCTTGTGGTGACTTTGTGATAGACCCAGTAAATAATTTGTTTTTACTGGAATTCAATACTTCCATACATCTTTAATTTATGAGGTTATTATTATGATTCATATTTATTAATAGAAACTTTTTTCTTTTCTCTTTTTACTATGTTTTTTTTTTACTGCATGCAATGCACTATTATTGACTTCAGGTAAGGATTTCGGGTATAGCTTAGTGGTAATTAAGGGCAGGGTCGTTCCGAAAATTTTAGGGGTCATGTTCTAAAAATTAAAATTAGGCCCTTATATTATTAAAATCAATACATTGTTTATAATTTAGGTAACAATATACAATTTTAATAATACATTCTAAAATATAGATTTTAAAAAAATGATATGAGAAAGGAATAAGTTTTTTTTTTTTTATAGAAAATATTAAAAAGAAAAACAAAATTTTAGGACCTTTTTCAGGTTGGGGCCTTGTGTCGTGTAGACTCTTTGCACACCCCTAGAAACAACCATGGGTAAGCGGGTAAGCGCCCCACGTCCCATGACCAAGGTCATGGGATCGATCCTTACCCCAGCATTATGCTGGGGTATTTCCCCCTTTCCTTTTGAGTTAGTAGCTCTATATTAGTTATTGAACTGGTGCTTTTCTTACCTAATAAAAAAAATATTGATCTCAGGTCGAAGAGTTTGCTTAACTAGCCATGTTAAGATGCAATAATTTCATATATAAAGCTAAGTAGTATATATATAAGTGAGACAAGTGAGGTGTCTCTATTGTATAAATGCATGAAAATGCAAGGGAAATTAAGTATTTTCATCTTATTTAGCTATATTATTGACACATACATATGCAGAATAATTATGCCTAACAAATAACAATAATTAATGATTGTAACAAGTTAACAACTCAGTATTGATTTGATTCACATGAGTCATGATCTGAAACGAGTAAGATATATAATCTAATATAAGCTTCACTTAGCTAAGATATTTAGCTGTAAAATGTGGCTTTTTTCTTAACTAGTTGTGGCCTCAGCTGGCAATACAATGGGCTACCAAGCAAGTCACTCAATTTTTTTATAAGGTATGGAAACCGCTTTCTGATTGGTTATAGGGGTGGTAAATGGGGTGGACGGATGTAGATATCGCTTCGCTTCCTATAATAAACTTCACCTAAAATTCATATACTCATTATCCAAAATGTGTTTAAATCTAAAATCTATACTCATTATACATAAACGACTTGAACCCATTAAGACCCAAACCCAAACGGCCAAACCGTTTGATAGTCTTTCAAAGTCCTTGAGCTAATTTCGTTTTATTTTCGGGTCATGTTAGCGTGCCATTTTTTTTTTTTAAATATACGAAAATAGAAAATGCAGCAAGTAAATTGAGATATCCAAATAAGGAAAATGTAGTAGGAAAAAATGACAGAGGGAGTAAAGATAAAAGCCAAATTAAATATAATCGTGTCATGTCGTATTAACCTACATACATCAACAGGTTAAAACCCCTCAACTCAAACCCTACCCGTTTAATAAGCATTTCGTGTTTTGTCGTGTCAACCTGTTTACTTAAACGTATTAAAAAAAATTAACTCAAACCGCTAATTTTATGTCGTGTTCACATCGTGTTCCTTTATCAACTTTTTTTATACACATATTTCCATACCATTGAAGTCCATTGTGTACACACTTGCTGAATCATTACTTGGTTTCTGAAAAGGAGGATTACTCTATCAAACGAGGTTTTTTTTTTTTTTTATATATTTTTTTTTTTCAAAAAGGCCGCAGATTAAAATATACAATGGGCCCTGCCCCCTAAATGGTCTATCGATGCACCTTCTGGGCTGATAAATTAATTCATATTGCGGCAGTTGATGTGTTGGGCCTTTGGTCCTGAACATCTTATTGTTGTAACCCACTTTTGATAGATCCCAAAAAGCCAAAACCTCAGTATCTCCCTTTTTTGGGGTTAATATATACTTCCTCCGTTCCAAAAAAAACGCAACAGTCAAATATAATTCCAAGTTACATTGAAGATTTTCATAAAACTTCATATTTTTATATATTTCATGTATTATTTTTATATATTCCTCCGTATCCTTAATTTTAAAAGCGACGTATTACGTACCCGTTTTGTACCCGTTCTCGAACCCGTACCCGTATCCATGCAACCTAGATACTAGGCCTTGGAACTGGGCCCTACTATAGGTCTGCGTGCGGTGAAAATCGAACCTTGGACCTCGTGCCTGAAATCCTATATTTTTTATAGGATAATGTGTGGGATACTAGACCTTGGAACCGGGCCCTACTGCAGGTCATCCGACCCAATTTTATCCAACACACGCATCTGTAAGGGAGGATAATAAGGTATCCTCGCAAGTGCGTGTGGTGAAAATTGAACCCTGGACCTCGTGCCTGAAATTCTGAAGCCCTAACCACTGGGCTATGACTTCATCCTCTTTTGGGGTTAATATATACGATACCCTTAAGATATTTATTTTTTCTACAATGTCCCACTTTTAATATAAATTTTTTTTGAAAATCCAGAATTAAGCTAACCTTGTTAGTATTTAAGCAAAAAATATGTTAAATGATTATTAAATTTATTAGTTACATGCATGTTGCTTCAAGTTAGTGTTATCATTTAAAACAAAAATGCGTTAAATGATTGTAAAATAGTGATCTAAAACAAAAGAAAATAACAGGTTAAATAATCATTTAGCATATTTTTGGCTTAAATGATAACATTGTTAGCTTAATTCTAGAGTTTCAAAAAGTTGGCTTAATTGTGGAAAATCGGACAAAGATTGACTTATTTTTGACAAATTTTCATATAATTCTCGTCCCAAAAATGTGATCCCGTCGTAGAAAAGATAGAGCCCGTTGCAGAAAATGGGGGTCGCAAATGATTTTTCCTGTCGCAATCCCGTCGCAAATGAGTCAATTTTGATAAAGTTTGAGTTAGGTATTAGGTGAATTTTAGCGACGGGCTCAAAAACCGTTATAAAATATCTACATTTGCGACAGAATTTAGGTCCATTATTAACATATCCCGTCGTTAATGGACAGATTTTTTGTAGTGAAATGAGTGGCCTAGTAGTGTTTACTGTTTAGTGCCACTTCCAGGCCACTTTCATATATATGCTCAAAGAGCGAATTTCTTACCCAATAAAAAAAAAAAAAAATAGAAGGCATATACAGTTGTGAAAAAATGTAAAAATTATTGGCTTTGCTTAGCAGTGAAAACACTTTGTAGCTATTACTCCAAAAAAATATGGAATAAAATTGAAATTTGTTTAAGTTCATTAATATTGATTGATGATGAATTGTTCCAAAATCTTGAAATATATATTCTTTCGGGATTTAAAATTGAGAAATTACAATATTTTGAAAAGAAGTTAACAATGCATCGAGATACAGCATATGATCCATCATAGTTGAAAATGTCACCTAACAAATAAAAAAGGTGAGATTTTTTACATTTACTATACTAATCGTCTGATCCTATATCAGAATACTAGCACAACGGGGGGAAATACCCCAATATAATGATGGAGTGATCAAGGCTCAATCATTCACCAAGGATAGGGAAGGTGGGGAAACTAGCTATACTCCAAGTCCTCATTCCATAACGTATAAGGCTTGTCTAACATTCTAATAGGAAATTGATGTAGACACCCAATGGTCAGCGATTGCGTATATGACTTGTCTAGTATTATGGTTGTGCAATACCTCAAATTGGTTACAATTATCAATTTTAATTAATTCGTATTGTTCTTCATAAATTATATTTTTTTTCGTCTAATATGAAATTGTTATAAAAAAAACCGATCATGATATAATAGAAGATTATGTAATATTAATTTTTGTTTGTTAATAAATTTTAATTGTTAAGTCAACAATTTAAAGTGGATTGATGGTTAAGTTCGATCTTACATCTCATCATAAAGATTACGTGTTCAATTCTCAATCTAGGCAAAAAAAAAATTAAAATTTTATATTGAGATTTAAACATATGCATGTTTTGGTTTTTATTTTCCTAGGTGGATAACCATACATACACATCATAATATGATGATCAATAGCACATGTGGACAAACTTATGTAATGCAACACGGTGATAAGACCACCTTTTAATTATATGTATAAATTAATTTCCTTACAAGAATAACTATGTTATCATTGTCATGTGCCCATACATAATCATATCTTCTTACGAATGTCCCAAAAACACCAATCAGCTAACATTTGCCTTTACTAAATGTAAATTATTGTTATTCTAAATAATATATTCATTCTTCATTAGTTGTTGGGAACAAATCCCACGTCGGAAAAATAATAAAGTTGTCTCCACTTTATATGGCTAAGAGGTTACTCCCCTTACTACCTTATAGTTTTGAGGTGAAACCTCCTTTGTCTTATAGAGTGGACTTGCACTCCTCGTGACGGGCGTGGCCTAGGCCCGTTAGTTTATCATTAGTCATTAAAATAATCAGGATATAATGGCTGCATCATGGGCTTTTAAAAAGTTGGCATATAAAATTAATTAATTAATTAATTAATGTCCCACAAAAACAAACTACTTAGCTTATAAAACGACTGAACTTGTTTGGAATTATCGATTTATATACCTAGCTAGTATATAACTTAGGCGATGGACCGCAGTATGGATCCGATTCTTTTCCCTGATATAGTAATAAGTGTAAAGTTATCTAATTTCTACTTGTTTACGCTATCCTTGACAAAACTGTGGTGAAGGATGAATTACAATTATAGACCCATATCCTAAACTTCATTCTAATCTTATTTCATCTTGATTGACTAGAATGAAAAATAAAAGTAAAATAATTCATGTGTATTCTACCAAAATTAAAAAAGTGGTAAATGAATTGAATTGAAAGAATGAAATTGGAATTAAAATTTAAAATAAAAAGGAAAATTTGTCAAAAATTATCTTTTGTATGTAGGCTGGGTTTTGTAAAAAAATTATCAAATCTAGAACTTTTTGCAAAAAATCATCTTATGTGATACATTCCCTTGTTGACTACCGCCTTTAACTGGAATCGAGGGACGCACGTTTTATGCATGTGATTCACTAAAGCCCTATGCTTTTCAGTTTTGGAAACTATTTATCCTCCATTGGAACTCATTTAACCCATTTTCCTCCTCTTATGTTACACATTTAATTTTCAGGGAAAAAAAAACCATTGAAGGGAATATGTTGTCACGCCTAAATCATTAAGCGGATGCTACTGTTCATTGAAGTGAAGCATTAAAGAATTGGTAAGAGGGGGAAAATGGGTTAAATGGGTGAATATTAAAAGGGGAAAATTGGGTTAAATGGGTTCCAATAGGGATAAATGGGTTCCATAACTAAAAAACAAATGGTTTTATAGTGAGTCACGTGCACATAATGTGCGGGTCAACGTCGGATTCTGATTAAAGGTGGTGGTCAACAAGAAAATGTATCGCATAAGATGGTTTTTTTTGCAAAAAGTTCTAGATAAGGTGTTTTTTTTTTATTTATTTACAAAACACAGCCTACAAAAGATGGTTTTTTACAATTTTTCCAAAATAAATATAAGTTCATTTTCAAGTTACATGTGTAAAATTCATGGGTAAGATTGTAATGTAACCAATAGTAAAAAGGATCAAAGCATGAAGATAATGTTGATCAAAGTCGACAATTTAATAGAGAGTTTCAGGTCCAACCGTTAGACCATAATCTATGACAATATTATTATCTCACAAAATGAAAAAAATATGTGAGGGGGAGTTTTGGTATTTATTTTCATAATAAAATATGGTTTGTTATTGGTTGAGAAATGTAGTGTTGTGACAAATATCTTATACAACTTTTGTAGGTGTATTTTCACTTTTTCTAGAATATTGGCTACATATTATTGGTGTTGATCAGGAAAACAAAAAGGATTGTGACCAATAACAAAAACCTAATAATAAAATTGTGTAATTGATCAGGACTTCGTTTATCAATTAAAATAAAATGCATTAATGAGTTGAAAACTTAAATTATCACCAACCCCTTCCCCCGTGATCAATGCTAAGTTGATATCTATGTGTTAGGACTTTGGAATTTTATATTGGGCTCAATTCACCTTACCTCGTAAAAAAAAACTTCATCACTTTCTTGATTTTTTTTTTTATATCTTCATTTCACGAGGTTTCACAAAGTTGATGAAATTAAAAAAGTAGCGGGCAATATTTTAAGATTTACGGTAATCTTCTAAATAATTCTTGTTATACTCGTCTCAATTCTCAACGAATGCTTCAAGAATATCATTTTATTTTATAATTTACTAATTTGCAATAAAATTAAGGAACATTTGCCAAAAATAAGCCAACCTTTGGCCGATCTTCCAAAAATAAGCCAACATTTTGAAAATCCAGAATTAAGCTAATCTTGTTATCATTTAAGCCAAAAATAATCATTCAACCTATTTTTGGCTTAAATGATAATAAGATTAGCTTAATTCTGAATTTTTAAAAGGTTGACTTAATTGTGGAAGATCGTCCAAAGATAAATATATTATTGGATAAAGATGTGCATTAATTAACATAAACAATCAAAACAGAAACAAAAAGAAAAAAATGGAGTATTATTTATTTGTATAATATTTTTCTTTTTCTTATTCTTTAAATTCTCTCTTACCCGGCCCTTTTACATTTTCATTATTATATAATCACCTGGTCTTCTTATTCAAAATCAAAAACAAAAGTTTTTTCTTTCGAAAGGAAAACAAAAATAAAGTTAATTGAATACAATGCAAGTTATATATTATCATCTTTGCAATCTCTCATCTTTAGTTGATAATAAGGACTCCCCTTGGTTTCTTAATATTATTGAAGACTTCAGTACAACATCATTAATTTATGCATACGAAAATAATATTAAAAAATGTTAGTCCCTTTATAAGTCTAAGAAAGGTTCCTGGTCAAAATTAATCATTAATAGAAGCTAGGTCTAACTTCTAGACATATAACTTAGTTTATTTTCTTTCTCTTTTTTCAATATTTTCAATATGAAATACTTACTATTAACAATGATTTTTAGTTCAATATATATCAAGTAGTTCCAAATGCATCTATATATTATCAGAATGAATATGCATGATGGACGAAATGGCGTAAATTAGGCAAATGTATATTTCATTTGTCGATAAGTATCCCATGTGTTGTCAAACAATACTATGGGAATGGTCATAAAAGACAAGGCACGTAAAATTAATATTAGTTTAATTAACAAGTTTTAGTTTATTGGTTAAGTCTTACAAATATCATGTCTGAGTTCTCAAGTTCATACCTCATCGCATGTATTTGTGAGGATTATTGCTTATCTTTATTTTTTAGTTACATTTGTCGGTCAAGTTGGACCGAATAAGTCTGCGGTATGACTCGATTGGGATTACAAGTTAGACGTCCCTTCCTCCCTTCGCAGGTTCATTGGGATCTGTTCACTCCGTTGTGGGCCCTCTGATCTAAGGCGGCCCTCTAATTTTACAGACAATGCTAACTTAATAATCATGTAATAGGAAGTAGGAACTGTGCAATAGACCTACTGTACCTTACTATGTAAATAAATAAATAAATAAAAATAACACATCCAACTTGGTCGGTAAAGAAAAATAACGGACATATGCAGCTATCTCGTAGCGTGTATAATATTATACTACATTTGTTTCTTTTTAATTGCAACGACTTGACATAAAAGTGAAAAAGAAAAAAATGTTTAACCATTACATTTAAAAAGAAACTGTTCCGTCCTTTTTAAGCTTGGTCGAAGGAGCGCCTCTTCATGGTGGTCCTCGTGGTGGTTCCTGCGCACAAGGAACAACGGTGAACTAACCCCGGGGTTGTTTCCGGGGAAAGACCCTCCGATGCTTAAGTCAGCAAGGGGATTCAATCCAAAGGAAGAGAGAGAGAGAGAGAGAGAGAGAGAGTATGAGAATTAGAATGTACCTTAAATGAGGTTCACCCTCCTCTATTTTTAGAGGAGGATTTTGGTAGGTGCCGGCACCCTGGGGTACAAGTGTCACCCTGTGGTTGGCTGATGCCAGCCTGAGAATCTTAGTTAGTTATTATGTTGAGTGGTGGCCTGGATGGTCGCCACATGTACGTCTCTCCTTAATTAGTTAGTTTGTTTGTTGTGATGTGGGTCCAGGTGCTTAAGTGGTGCCTTGAGTGGCGCCACATGGAAGTTGGGACCAGACCTCCGCCGTCCCTAGGTGAGTTTGCATCCTCCCCTTACTGGCGGAGGTTCCGGGTTCTCTTGGCCTTGGGATGTCGTCACGAGATGTGGCGGCCTCTCGTTACTCCAGCGTCTTTGAGATGCTTCGAATGGGTATAGTCACACCAGTGTGCTGGTATGCCCCCATACAACCACTAGTGGAAAAAAGGCCTATTTGTACCGGTTTTTATCCCTTATTTGTACCGGTTTTATAAGGGTACAAATAGAGGGGATACAAATAGCTATACTATTTGTACCGGTTATAAAAACCGGAACAAATAGGATACTATTTGTATCGGTTCTATAAAACCGGAACAAATAGCAATTTTTTTAATTAAAAAAAAAGACTATTTGTATCGGTTTTTAAGAAAAACCGATACAAATAACACATTATTTGTACCGGTTTTAACTAAAAACCGATACAAATAGTGTTTTTTAAAATTAAAAAAAAAACTATTTGTGCCGGTTTTCTTTTATAACCGGTACAAATAGTTTTGTTTCATTATTAATATTTTATTTTTCCTAATATTTTATTTTAGCTATTCAAGTCCCATATCATCATTGCAAAAAAATATTAAACAATAAGGTAACGAACATTTCTCTCCTCAATCCAACTTCATCGATCCAACTTCAAACAAAAATTGTAACATTCAAAATAGTATTTCCTCCACTATAATGACAACATTCTTTAATTTATATAGATCTACTTTACATAAACACATAAAAATTATTGTTACAAACTATAAGAAATTAAACACGGTAATGAATAATACATTAAATTTATGACAATAAGAAAATTAAACCTAAAATACTTCACCAATTCTTCTCGAACCTCGTCCAATTCCTTTTGGCTGTTAAATAAGTTCTGCAAAAAAAAAAATGTAAACACGTATAATCGTCAAAGTATAGAGACAAAAATAAAACTAGTGAACTTATTCTTGTATGTTTAGCCACCAATAATAATCTAAGCGTTCTATGACTTATTTGCATGATTTTCGACAAAGATAGGGCGTTTTGGAACGGAAAAGAGCCAAATAGCTCATTTTGGGTTAATTTTGAGTGTTTTTACTCCCATGTTCGCACTAATGAACCAAAATCATGTATTTAAGGTTTATTAATGTCATATCACATTCATCTAAGCATTATATGACTTATTTGCATGATTTTGGGTAAAGATAATACGTTTTGGAACGAAAACGAGCCAAATAGCTCATTTTGAGTTAGTTGTGGGTGTTTTTGCTCCCATCTTCGCATTAATCAATCTAATTCATATTTTTAAGGTTTATTCATGTCCTATAACATTAATGGAAGCATTCTATGACTTATTTGTATGATTTTGGACAAAGATAAGGCGTTTAAGTCGTTTTGGAACGGAAAAGAGCCAAATAGCTCATTTTGGGTTAGTTTTGAGTGTTTTTGCTCCCATCTTTGCACTAATCAATCTAATATTCATTTCCTATATCATTCATGTAAGCATTCTATCACTTATTTGCAGGATTTCGGGCAATGTTATACCGATTTGAAACAAAAACGAGCCAAATAGGTCATTTTTGGCTCGTTTTGGTTGTTTTCGTTCCCATGTTGGCACCGCTGAACCTAGTTCATGTTTTAAGGTTAATTCACGTCCTATAAAATTTATATAAACATTTCATGACTTATTTGAATGATTTCGAGCAATGGTAGAGCGTTTTGGAACAAAAACGAGTCAAATAGGTCATTTTTTACTCGTTTTGGTTGGTTTTATTCTTGTATGTTTAGCCACCAATAATAATCTAAGCGTTCTATGACTTATTTGCATGATTTTGGACAAAGATAGGGCGTTTTGGAACGGAAAAGAGCCAAATAGCTCATTTTGGGTTAATTTTGAGTGTTTTTACTCCCATCTTCGCACTAATAAACCAAAATCATGTATTTAAGGTTTATTAATGTCATATCACATTCATCTAAGTATTATATGACTTATTTGCATGATTTTGGGTAAAGATAATACGTTTTGGAACGGAAACGAGCCAAATAGCTCATTTTGAGTTAGTTGTGGGTTTTTTGCTCCCAACTTCGCATTAATCAATCTAATATATTTTTAAGGTTTATTCATGTCCTATAACATTAATGGAAGCATTCTATGACTTATTTGTATGATTTTGGACAAAGATAGGGCGTTTAAGTCGTTTTGGAATGGAAAAGAGCCAAATAGCTCATTTTGGGTTAGTTTTGAGTGTTTTTGCTCCCATCTATGCACTAATCAATCTAATTCATATTTTTAAGGTTTATTCATTTCCTATATCATTCATGTAAGCATTCTATGACTTATTTGCATGATTTCGGGCAATGTTATACCGGTTTGAAACAAAAACGAGCCAAATAGGTCATTTTTGGCTCGTTTTGGTTGTTTTCGTTCCCATCTTGGCACCGCTGAACCTAGTTCATGTTTTAAGGTTTATTCACGTCCTATAAAATTTATATAAACATTTAATGACTTATTTGAATGATTTCGGGCAATGGTAAAGCGTTTTGGAACAAAAACAAGTCAAATAGGTCATTTTTGGCTCGTTTTGGTTGTTTTCATTCCCATCTTGGCACCGATCAACCTAGTTCATGTTTTTAGATTCATTAACGTCCTATAACAATTATTATTAATTATTAGAGTGTTTAAAATTAGAAGTAAGTGATTAGTTACATGTTTATTAATTATTAGAGTGATACAATTGCGATCTCATGCCACAACTACGCCCCCGTTTAAGAATCTAATCACTTACCATGTCAATCAAGCAAAATGGGCACTCATCCCCATTCATGTTCGACATAGTTAGATTTAGATCCTTGAGACGGCCCACGCAAGCGACAGTGAGATTTTTTATTTTCAACAATAAGCGCAAAAGTATATAACTAATCTGCTTGACTTCTTTGTCTTATAATTTTCAAAAGCAAAACTTTCAATAAAACAAAAAGAAAGAAATCCTATTGAACGTCCTATAACATTTATTAAAACAAAAGCAAAGCAAAAGAATAAATCAAGGGAAACAAAAGGAATAAAACCAAACTAAAAAAAAAAAAACAAAAGCAATTCAAAAGAAATCAAAACAAATCAAGAGAATCAAGTCACAAAGACAAGTAAATTAGGCACATAATTCCCAAAATCATCAAATTAGGTTGCGGCCCAACGCCATCAACCATCCAGTGTCCTCATGTTGGGAACCTCATGCCCCTAACAAAGCAAACATCCTCGAACTATGATCTCAATTCTATATCTAATCCTAAAAAACTAACCAAACCACGAAATAAAAGGAGAGTTGAAAATATCTCACCGAGGCAAGCCTAGAAGGAAAGACCTCACTGGCATCGAATCCTAAAATGAACATCGGCCAATTTATCTCATTCCCTTCATCTTACGGCTGATAAACATGCAATTGACAACAAGATCTAGTGTCAATAAAATTAAAAGCATTAAAAAAATCCAATAGAAAATACTGAAATGGATAAAAAAAATACAACTAAAAGGCTAAAATACAAACTGAAAGCCACCCTATATTTTCATTCACATACCCTTGTTCAAGGGCTAGAAGGCTCCATCTTTTCCCACCTTTTTTTAGGGGATAGTATACAAAGGATTAGATGTAGGAAAAGTGGATGTTGCTTGACAAAAACAGGGCCTAAGAAACATTAAATCAAACTTGAAATATAAAAATATTAGTTAGCCACTGTAGGAACTTGAAAATATATGCGTAAACCTATACATTTAAATTTATTTATATTAATTAATATAAAACAACAGAGGAACGCACTCCAACAGCAAGTGTGTAGTTACAAATGATCATGATCATGACTATATAAAACAATGCTGCTAAAGTGGTGCAGATTACTTCAAAAAGGTGCATGTATAAATCAATCATAATCATCATAATTGCCGATGATAATGAGATTTTTAAAAAATGGGGTTTAGACATACCTATTGATGAAATGAATCAAATCCCAAACTCTAATTGAAACTATAATATATCACACAAGTAACAATCAAATGATTCCCCACACTAAGAGGCTGGAGATGGAGAATGTTAAAAAGAGAAACCACTTCGGTTTTCATTTGTAAGAGACTAACCTTGAACTTAGATAAGCATCCAAAAAATCATTAATTATAGGTAGTAACCTGAAAGTAAAAATGCAATCAACATTAATAACACCTAATAAACACATGAGTTCGTTAATGGATCAATTAGGCATTGGATATGAGCATTTCATATGATCAATTTAGAAACTTTATATATAACACTAAAATTAAGATAAGATAAGTTGGACTTGCCTATAAAATATAATGTTGGAACATTTTAAGTTGAATGAATCAAGGTGGTTTCAATTCAAATTCCCGTTATTATAATTTAACAAATGAAAATGTCAAGAAAAATGCGATGCAAAAGGCAAAACCTTCTTCATACTTTATTGGCCAATTGACCAGATTTGTAAAAAAAAAAAAAGACCCTTTTCTCCATATAGGTAAAAAGAAAAAGAAAAAAAAAACTAAGACGACATTTTAGTAATTATAGTAAGGACCGGCGAGTCGGCAAGTCGGCCAATTGACCAGATCTAAATATAAGAAACAATACTCAATAATTTACTCTTTGTTGCCATGTAATAAAAAAAACATGAAAAACAAAATTTCACAGTCTCTCTGAACAAAACATGCTAATTTCTAATAATAAAATTCATAAATTAAAAAACGAAATGCTTACCGTGAATATCGCAATTCAAATACAATGCTTACAATGAACCACCACAAAGAGCAATTAAATTCAGATTGAGCTAAAAGTGTTTATAACTTAATGAAAATAAACCCTATATTTCATCAGATTGACCAACAACACTTTATAAATTCAGGCAAATAAATCAAAAAAAAAAAATCAAACCCAAATTACAAGACCTAATTTCAACAATTGTCACTATTCAACAACCAATGAGCAAGTTAAAACTCCATTAAACTAATCAACAAGTTCCTATCAAAATTGTGAAACGAATTGAAGCAACATTAATTAAAACCTAACAATTCAACAACATATACCTTCAATGTGCAACAACCAAGGCATGAACGCGAGGCAGGAACGCAGGTTCCAGAAGCAGCGGACGAAGGTGGATGGGGCGGCGACGGCAGCCCTCACGTTCGTGGAGCAGGTGTTCGCAGCAGCAACAGCAGCAACATCTTCGAGTAGCAACAGCAGCACTTCAATCGAGTAGCAGCGCAACAGCAGTACTTCCAGCAATGGATGGGGCGGCGGTGGATGAGGCGACGGTGGATGAGGCGACGGTGGATGGGGGCCGGTGGATGGGGCGGCGTTGCTGTGGAGGAATTAATGGGCAGACGAATTGGGGAGGTTTTAAAATTTTGGGAAATTGGATGAAGTGAAATGGGAAGTGGGGGGGGGGGGGCGTGCGTAGACTTAAAAAAAACCCAATGTTTATTTGTACCGGTTTGTATAAAACCGGAACAAATCAATGAATATTTGTTCCGGTTTTACACAAACCGGTACAAATAAGGAGTATTTGTACCGGTTTTTATAAAACCGGAACAAATATTCATTGATTTGTTCCGGTTATATACAAACCGGTACAAATAGCTTTCTATTTGTTCCTATTTTTATAGAACCGTAACAAATAAGGGGTAACAAATAGCAATTTTTCCACTAGTGAACTGGCCCCCTCAAAAGTACCGGGAAGTCTTGAGTTGGCGGTGCTTTTAAGAAGTGGAAGCGCCACAAGACGTCGGAGTGGTGTGCAGGCATATGACAAGTGTCATAAGAATACGAGTAGCCTCGTACTGTAGCAGGGTGGGACCTAACTTTTTGTCTATAAATAGCTGGGACGCCTTTCCCCCTCTTTTTTATTCCTTTTGAAATTCAGAATTTCCAGAAATCTTTCTCTCTCTCAAAACCTCTTTTGAAAAACCGTTCAACTTTCGTGATTTCTGAAGATAATTTGCAGCAATTAGGCTAAAATCTAAGTGAAATTCTCAACTCAAAAGTGAAAATCTGTAATAACCCGGAATTTTGGGCCAGAAAATTTCGCGGTTATTAATGTGATTTCCCTAGAATATTGTCTCATAACCGGCAGCTTGTGAAGTTCAAGACCGGCGGTATGGAACCGGCGGTTTATGAAGACCAAACCGGCGGTATAGAACTGGCAGCTTGCAAGGTCCAAGACCGGCGGTATAGAACTGGCAGCTTGCAAGGTCCAAGACCGGCGGTTTATGAAGACCAAACCGGCAGCTTTGAAGCCTCATCTTTTAAACTGGCAGCTTCATCTTGAATTCTCAATTGGGCCAAAGACCCAATTTATTTCTTTATTTTTAGTGGTGGCCGGTTTTTCTTAGGTACTTGGGCCAATTTTTGGGTTGGTTTATTTAATTGATTATTAGATAATATTTGAATTAATTAATTTAAGTAATTTAAATTATTACTAATTACTTTGTCAAATGTTTGTTGTTGACCAACAAACTTCTTCCCCCTCTTTCTCTATGTTCACGGTAGCCCCCAAGGGCTTGGCTTAGGGTTTGGTTATTGTTGTTGTTTTCTTTATATAGGACCCCTTCTCTTTTTTGGGTCCTAATTGCTATTTTGAGTTAAAACCCTAAAAAAAAATTACAACTTTCTTCCTTTCCTTTCCTCTCAAAGAACCGTGCTAAATTCATCACCTTTGGTGAATTTCCTTTGGAATTTTTATAGCGAATTAAGGTAACTAAGCTTTCTTATTTAATTTATGGGTAGCTTTTCACATAGTTAATTAGGAATTAAAATCATGAAAATTGTAGGGTTTGATCTTGTTTTATACATAGACTTACGAGTGGATTGATGATGTTAATTGGATGTATTTTTCATGATTTTTCTTGATTTAATTGTATGTTTTATGCATGATTTAATTATTAGAATTATTATAATTTAAATCATGAAATTTTAGGCATGTATTCGAATATTGACATGATAATTTCTGATTTTTGTTTGAGAATTTTCGAGTGAATAAATATGCTATTAGGAATTGTTTCTTGTAATATTCTTGAATTTTATATGTAAATCTTGATTGTTTATTTAGTCTAATTTGCATAAATGAATCCGATTTAATTATTGTAGTACTCGAACTTTGCATGATTAATTTTGGAATAATGTTCTTGTTTATCCCATGAATTGACGAGTGTTATAATATTTTGCCATGAATTCTTGAATTGTCCATTTGAAATCTTGAAGCATGATCTTGAATTATTTAATTAATTAAATTTATATCATGTATATGTAAATCTACTTACTCTCGGGATTTCCCGAGTGAGCTAAAGATTAAAGAAAATTCTAAAAGTATTGCTTCTATGTAATCTTGGTCCTAATAAATTGATTACATGAATCTTTAATGTAATTCTTGAAATTGTATAAGTGTTCTTGAATTTCTTTTAGAAATGTCGAGTGAGTGGTGTGGCGTGAAGCATGATGTTTGATCTTGATTATTTAATTTAATCTTGATAAATGATGTTAGTATAAATTTTATGATAATTGTCTAATTAATTTAATTATTTGTTAATTAAATTTGTATACTTTAATTGAATAATTTTTGGTAATTTGGTTAAAAACCATGGAAATGTCGAGTGAGATAAAAGATAGGGGAAATAGGATTTTAAGCATATTTTGGGTAATTTTAGTAATTAAATTGATAACTAAGTTAATTTAAGAAAATAGCTAAATATTGTAAAATATGAAAATGCCGTGTAATTTGACTAGAATTAGTCAATTTTGATTAAAGTTTGACTTATTATTATTTTAGGGATAATATAATAATAAAGGTTACGGATAAAATAATTATTAGGAATAAGTTGTAAAGTGTAGGGATTAAAAGGATCAATATTACTAATATAACCTTAATAGGGCCGAATGGTATGAGTATAATAACATAATCATATTTTGGATATTGTTACAATTTAATATATATTAAGGTTAGTATCCGAAGGGACAAGATTATAAGTATAAGTTGTATATGTTATAAGGATAGTATACTTATAAGAAAATAAGATGCATAAGATATTATTAGGGATAAGAAAGGAAACAGAGTAATAGCTATACATGTTATGTCTCGGTCTCTGGCTAGGAAAGACTTGGTATTTAAGGTGGCCGATATACGTGCTGCACCTCTCTTTCCTGGGACTCCGAACATTTCATTTCCTGTTACGGTCACCTAGTATTATCCTAATATATGATATGATTAAGTTAAATGAAGATATAAGATACAATACGGACGCCCACCTGATGATACACGATTCGTTAGTGGGTTAAGTCAAAGCCACTGCTCAATGGGACGAACACACGAGTTCCCCCGAGTAGTTTTGAATCTTAGAACATGTAGTCGTCTGGTAGTGGTACACGAGCCGCTACTAGGAGTTATGGCCATAGCTTAGGCTTAGTGGTGAAACACGGGATCCGCTACGGGTTGAGTACACGAGCTCCTCCCGGCATGTTCTAGGAAGTTATGGTGAAACACGAGATCCATAACGAGTTATAGTGACCGGTCCAACAAAGATGTTATATTATGATTATACGATTGATATGTTAAGATGAAATCATAAGATGAAGATTAAGATGATTTCAAAGATGATAAGATAAGTTATGATCGTATATGATATGATATGTTAAGAATATGATAAGATATGATTATGACAAGGAATGAATTATGATTATGACAAGATATGAATTATGATGAAAAGATATGATTATGATTTATTAATGATATAATTTAAGAAGGGTTAAGTATAAGTTAAGGATTGGGATAATTTAAGAAGTATATTATAAGTCTTCCGCTGTGTATTTCGGAAATTATACGAACCTGTATGAGTATAAATATACGGATGATGTACGTATTTTGTATGTATTCTAACCGTATCTGCAGGGTTGTTTGTACGTATTTTATACGAAGATTATACGTATTCTAACCGTATCTCTACAGGTGTATTTATACGTATTTTTATACGTACATTTATACGTACGTTTATACGTACTTTTATACGTATTTTTATACGTACGTTTATACGGATTTTTGTATGTTTATGTGTAAAGCATGTATTGAGTTCTTTACAGTTTTTATGATAATTTCTATGCTATTATGTGTTTGGTGGTCCCTCGATTAAATGGGACAGCCTAGTTACTCGCCACTGACGGTGGACCCCCCCCTCAGTTTCAGGTGATGTTGCAGCAGATTAGAGCGGGCTTCGCCGGATGGGCTTGAGTGTTTAGGCCTTATTCTTAAGTTTCTAGTATTTTTCCAGAACAATTTAACTTTTATTAGTTTATTATATGTTCCCAGCGTGTTGGGACAGTATTTCTAGACTTTTGGATGTAATAACAATTAGTGATTTATTATGGATTTTAGTAGTTATATTAATAAAAGATCATCCTTTCATTTATATTGATAATTTATTGTTTATTAAGATTAAGTAATGATCCGAATGTCGATTTCCCTTCGTAAATCGACAAGCTAAAAAGTCGGGTCGTTACAAAATCTATTAACCTCGAAGTTTCGAACAACAACATAAGGTAATTTCTTCCTTTTATGCGTTCAGTTCGTTCGAGCTTTTGCATGTTGTTTGAACTTCATGCTTTGCTGTGTAACTTCCCCTTCCCCTTTATTTTTGTTTATTTTGGTTGAAATTATGCTTGAATCATTTGCTTTTGCTGCTTTTTTCTGCATTTTCGTTGTGTTTTTAAGCATTTTTAAGTGTATGTGTGGGTGGATTTCGAACGAAACACCCCATTTTTACTCTCAGTGTTCAAACGGAACTGAAACGTTGCTGCTGACGTCACAACGATGCGACGTTTCAGCTTTATGTCCCTTCACAGTCTGCAATTTTGGCCACGCGGCATGGCTATGACACAAGCTTTATGTCCGTTGATCATCTGCCGTCTTTGCTTTACTATACTGGTTTTTTGCCAGTTAATCAAAGATGCCAGACGCAAGCGACAGCCAGAATCAAGAAAGCGGTGGCCAGGTCCGCAGCGAGCCTAGCTCCTCTCGGACAAAAGATACAAGTGTTACCGCCTCCTCAGCGGAGGAAGTAAATCAGGCTGCGAACCCTGCAGTCGTGGTGGAGACCTCTGCCGCTACGGCCGAAACCTCTGCTGCTCAAAATAGAGCTAAGTCAGGTAAGGATACTCCATATATGACAAACATTAAGTCACCCTCCCTCTGCCGTCCTCGAGCAGGATATCCTCTTCAATTGAGGAAGGATATCCTGGACCGTCGTCTGCCGGTACGTCCGCCGCCGTCGTGCCCTGATACGGAGAGGGTGGAGTGGGGCAATCGCCTCCCTCCATTGCCTCCTCCTTACGTTAGGGGCAGGCGGCTGCCAGACTACATCCAGGTAGGGCGTACGGGGGACAACAGGGAGGGGGCCCGTAACTGGAGTAGGGAGCTCTCTGACTTTAACTTTGAGCAACAAAAGGATGTGGCAGACCTCCGCCACTTGCTGTGGGGGGAGCGATGGCAGCCCTCTATCATAGCGGAGAAATACTGGTTTGCCTCTGTGAATTATTACAAGGAGTTCGATCAGTATGGCTCGAACTATGATCCAAGGTGCCCCAATCCTTTTGCTGCCTTGAAGAAGGTCAAATGAGGGTGGGAAAATTCCAGTGGACGGCCCTCGTTAGGTAATTTAACCTTGCCGTAACATTTCCATGTTTGTTTTTGCATTGCTTATATGTGCAGGTAGCGGAAAGGAAGAACGTCCTGAGCCGGCCTGGAAGGCCGCCAGAAGGGATTGGTTCGAAAATGAATGACGAAGTTTCCCTAAGGCGGACTTCGTTGCTCATGAGAACTTTGGGGAAAAGAGTCCCTCCGCCGTCCACCCTAGTGATAAATGGTTGGCAGAGACGTCAGCGGAGGCATGGGAACGGGAATTCCGGGAAAAGTTCCTAATTCCTAAAAACTGGGGACTCAAGGCCCCTCAGCCAGTGGACACCATTGTTAACCCGCCGCTAGGGTACTTTGGGGCCTATACCAGGAATTTTGAGTTTGGACTGAGGCTGCCAATAGATCCGGCAGTAATGTCTGTGCTTGCGCACTTCAACATAACTATTGCGCAGCTGATGCCCCTTTCCTTCCGGGCTCTGCTGTTTGTCTTCTGGGTCTGCCGGTACCTGGGGATGGCCCTATCTCTGGACGTCATCCGGGGATGATGGGAATGAAGAGAAACAGCTCCATGAGGGGCTGGTACGTCATCTACTCCACTGGGGGGCATTGCTTCGCCGTCCCGGACAAGAGTGGGCTAAAGGACTGGGTGGGGAAATGGGTGTGGGTGGCCCCATCACAAAAGGCAAGGATGTTGTTCCCTCGCCTCTTTTCGCATCTTAAAGGTAGGATGGAGCATCTCCGCCCTCGTGACTTTACGGCGGCGGAGCGGAGGACGGTGGAGTACTTCCACGCGGGTCGCGGTGGGGGACCTAAGTATTGGTTGCCCAGCACAGACTACATCCTGGGTGAACATGCCGCCCTAGCCTTCGTAGGCTTATGCGGGCGGTGGTATGTGGAAGAGAAGGGTAATGCCTGAAAATGAGCCGAGGGCGCTCGCCCTTACATTCTTTATGCACTTTCTATTATTTTTCCTCTATTCCCCGTCTTTTCCTTCGTCGTTCTTCTCTTCTTCTCTTTTTTTTAAAAAAAAAAAGAAACTGACCATTGTGTTTTGTTCTCTATGCAGAGTTGAACATGGACGAGCTGAGGACTCCTGCTGAGGTCGCCGAGATTGTTAAAGAGGTGACCGCGACGGAGGAAGCCGGCGAGGGTGGAAAGGTAGCTACAGCTACCCAAGGGAGAACAGCTCCAGCTAGGGGGCGTGTTACCCCGAGGAGGGGTGGACGGAGTGCTAGGGACTCCGTCCGTGGGAGTGGAACCAACGTCCCCTCCGCCGGCATTATGATTAGAGAGCCCACGGCTGTAAGGGCACCCTCAAGGAGAGGTGGGCTGACGGCGACCATAACTGGTCGTCATCATGAGAAGAAGAGGAAGGAAAAAGAGCCTACACCGCCACGTCCGGCGAAGGTTCCGAGGATGACGACGGCAGACTGGGAGCGGGCCGTCAAATCTCTGGAGGGTGAATTGGGTGGAAGTAGTTTTAATACTGTTGTCCCTCCAAAGAGGGCTGAAGAGGTAGGGGTACCATCAACCGTTCTAGAGGGTGATGGTACTGCTACGGTGGAGGAGGTCAAATTTTAAGTTTGGATATTATATTTCAAAAGAAAAAAAGTAAGGGTATTATGAACGATGAATTGGTGATTCATAGCCAATAATTGTGGGTTATTAGAATAGGATTAAAAAGATCATTTAGTTCATTGAGTGAATGTAAAATTTAAGGCGGAGTCCAAATTAATTAAATATATAGTAGGTCAAACTTCTAGACGGTGAGAAATGGACATTGCTACATCAACCCAGTGGGTAGACTACCTACTACTAATGAAGATATTAAAATATTATTTATCATATGAGTTGAAATCATATGAGTTGAAATCCACTATCAATATTAACCACAACACTTAATTAGTGGTGCGTAGTCTACCCAGTGGATATGACAAGTTTTTTAGTGAGAAATGTTCTTATGGTGTTGAATCTTCATTTTTTAAAACACAACACCTAGATTGCATTATTGCATGAATATAAGAGTGGGATTGAAAAAAATTCCGGCCTGGACGTACGAGATGGACCGATATCCTCAAAAACAAATTTGTTTCTAAAATTTATGTTCAAAATTAATATAGATTTTTAATTAATTAATTAATTAAATAGTAATTTTTGAAACATTCATGTGTCATTATTTTAATGGTCCAGGAATCTATTTGTGTAGGATCGGGATCATTTAGGAATGTGTATGTAGGGGAAGAATTGTCTAAAAAGCGTTAAAAACCAAATAAAAATGATACATTGGAAATTTTAAATGATACATTAGATATTAAAGATGTACGCGTGATTTTTACATCAAAATTATATTGTTAGTATTTATAAAAATGTCATTAATGATCACAAGCGTTCTCGTGTTTGGTATCTAATATAGGGGTATTTAGTCAGAAAACGTTTTAGGGTAAGTATGAGGTAAAAACTATCTTTATTGTGAAAACTAATACATTAGACCCTTTAAAAGGTACGAGTTTTACCGTAATGACATATTTGTAAATTTTAACAAATGTGAACTAAATTCAAGTGTATCCCATTATTCGATCAAGTAACACTTTAGATATAACGCTTAACCCTTTAATTTGTTTTATAGCAGTATATATATAGAGAGAAATGATTGGCCAAAACCAACCAATTTGCTGAAAATCAAATAAAATGAGTACATTAGACGCTAAAGGGTACACATGATTTTTTATAAGGTGTTGTTTGGTTACAATAATAATTCATGGGAATTTGTATTTTCTAGGAAGTATATTAACATGCTTGTGTTTGGTTGACAGTAATGTGGGAAATACAAATTCCCATGGATTTAATTATAACTTCCTACAAAATGGAAGAATTAACTTATCTAGTCACCCCTAATAGGTAAGTGGAATTTCCCATGTGGGAATTAGAAATTCCCATATACAACAAAACAAATTTTAGCATTTCCTATGAAATATATTTTCATGGGTATTAAGGATTCCTAGGAAGTTATACTTCCTACATGCAACAAAACATGCACTTAAATCAAAGTTGTCATCAGTATTTACAAAAATGTTATTAATATAGGGGTCACGTACTATTGGGTTGAGTGCATTTGAGTCAGATCATTATTGGGTCAAGTCCATTTTGGCCGATTGGATCGGTTACAGATCGGATTCATTTGGGTAGGCTCGATTATAGATCGGGTCAATGCAAGTTGGAGCGGGTCCACATGTGGATTGTATTATATGCATGCATATTCCAATGCCAAGTCAAATCTAGTCCGAAAATAAGGATATTCGATTTTTTTGGATCATGGATTTTCTATATCCGATTTTAAATTTGAAATTTTGGATAACCCAAATTTATTTAATTCTAATTTGATATCTAGTTAAAAAGCTGATATTCCTTCCGATACTGAATTTCAAACCTTCTAATTATGTCGGTTTTTCATCAGCCATATATATTTAGGATTAGAAGTTCGGAATCAAAAAATTATGTTCACCCCTAGATTATATAGCAAATCAAGTTCCATTTCATTTTTCCTGATCGAGTTCTAACTAATTCAGATCAGGGCATGCCTACTTAGGATCCATTCTCGTGGAAATTGGATCGAATGCACAGTGAGTCGGGTAAAATGTAGATAGAATGTGAACGTCTAAGTTAGGTTGGGTGTAATTTGGGTCAAATAAGTCGGTCGGGTCTGGGTTGGGTGCAAAGTGAGTCGATACAATGTGAGTCGAATGTGAATGGGTCGGGTTAAAATGGGTTTAAATCGGCTGTATTTTGGTTTGGTTGTTTTCTTATTGGGTGGTGGTTGAGTTTAGGTGTTTCTAATACATGTTTGATTTGGTTTTGGTTAATGTGGGTTGGGTGTAGTTTGGGATAACGTGTCTTAATTATAGGTTACATTCGGGTCAAGAGTGTGTGGGTCGGGTCAGGTTTAGGTGCCCAAATTTACATGTTAAAATGAATCAGGTTGCAATTCAATCTCCGATGATTTTGCAGTTCAAGTTAGATTTTTTTTTTTTTAAAAAAAAGGGAAAACATTCATTAAGTAATTAAAGAGTCATACAAAACATTAAACCTAATACAATCCTCATCATAGAGTTTAATACGAAGGTAGGATGGAGTAGCATTAATAAAATTCATAACATTCAAAAGATTACTACTAGTTTTGCTCCTTTTGGCAAGCTCATCCACCACGACATTTTCCTCACGCGTCAAATACGGAATTTGAAAATTCATGAACAACTTCTTTCCCCTGCATAAAAAAGCGACATCTGAATATATGCTATGAAAGTTGTTATGTTTGGCAATAATTTCCTTTGCATTTTTACAATATGTGAAAAAAATAAGTTATCCAAAACTAATTGGAGGCAAAAGTCGATTGCTTCCTTGATACTCAGAATTTCCGCATGGAGGGCATGCATCATGGGCAAATGTTCTTTTGTTGAAACCCCTAACACATTGACCTCTATGATTGCATACAACTCCTGCTATTGCACAAGGATCTTTGACATTTGTGAAAGATTGAAGCGTCCACTTGGATCATGAGCATATTAGTGGTAATATGAAGGGGTCGGGGAGTTTTGTTCACCAATAGGTTAACCTAAGATTCACTTTGGCACATATCTGTGGTAAAGACCTTTGCCGATCGTAAAGATTAAAATATTTCTAACCTTCCAAATCTCATGACATAAAATGGTAAAGAAATCTTCCCACTTTATGCCATAAAAATCAAACGAGGAGGTCAGATTTCACAACTCTAGTTTACACGTTAAAAATGTGTTAATGTCCTCGCATAATCCTTTACTCACTACGCCAAAATAAGCAATTTATAGTGGTTGAAACAGCCCTTTTATAGCGGTTTTCAACCGCTATAAATAGCGCAGCTATAAAAAAAAGGACACTTTTTATAGCGGTTATAAAACCGCTATAAAAAGTATACTTTTTATAGCGCATATTGTAATGACCCAGATTTTTATTGGTATTTTTGCCGATGATTATGTGTATTTATGTGTATTTCTGTGCTAGTTCAAATGTATTTTTGAACTATTTATTTTTATTTTATGTGAATAATTTCGATTTAATTCGAATTATTTTATTTGTCGTTTTTTTTTATTATTATTTATGTTATTTATTATTTAATTAATTAGAATTTTATTGTTTAATTTTCTAATTAATTATTTAATATTTTGGGCTAAGTCGATTATTGCATGATTAGTTATGCGGTTTTTGCAAATTAGCCCAATTGATCACGAGAGCCCATTTTAGACCCATTTCCCCCTTGTTGGCCGGTTTTCCTAGTGGCATGACAAGGCTTGCCACTTGCCTTGTGTTCACACCTTAACTAACTCTATATATAGGTGAGTTAGTAAGGCTTAAACCTCATTTTGCTCATTTGCCATCTAATGCACTTGCCATCAAAGTTCAATCACCAAAACTCCCTCCCATTTGCTCTAACTCCACGCCATTTTTGGCACTTTGGTCCCATCAAAGTGTTCATCAAATTCTTAACCCAAAACTTAAAGATTCATACCCTATTGATCTTTAAGTATCCTAAACACAATCTAAACCCAATTATTTCAATGAAGATCGTTGGTTTGGGTTTGGTTTGATCGTGTTCGTGTGTGGGTTCGTGGTGGTGTGCCGTGTTGAAGACCGTGCAAGGGTGGGGTTCGTGTGGTGGCAGCCGTGTGGTGAAGCCGTGCAGGCCGTGTGTGCAGCGTGGTGGTGCCGTGCAGTGGGGCAGCAGTGGTGGCCGTGCTGACTGGGCAGAGGTGCTCGTGGTGGTGCCGTGTGCAACAGGCCGTGTGTGTGCTCGTGTGGGTGCAGTCCGTGCAAGTGTGCCGTGTTGTTCGTGCTTGTGCCGTGTGTGTGCCCGTGTGTGTGTCGAGTTTCGGGTTGCATATTTGTGTTGAATTTGTGTGTAATCTTCAATAAGGTAACATACTTTCTCAACCTATTTGGTATACTATGTTTATAGTATGAATTAAATGCATGTTTGGGTTGTTTATTGTTGATTATTCATGATTTTATGTATGATTTGTATTCTGATTTTTGAGTGATTTTATGAGATTTTGATAAAGGTTTTTTCATGATTTTATGATTGATTATATGTTGTAATATGATCATGATTATTATGTTAAAGTTTGATGAATTTTGGATAAGTTGGATGGTAATTTTCGTGTGATTCATTGATGTTATGCGTGTGGATTAATTGGTGTTGGATGAGTTCTTGAATCTTGAATAATTTCTTTATGAGTCTTTATTGAGTTCTTATGAGTCTTTATTGAGTTCTTATGAGTTCTTGATGAGTTCTTGGTTAAATCTTGAAAGTTAAAGAAAATGGTTTAAATGATAAAGAAAGTTAAAGAAAGTGTCTAAGTTGATTAAAGAATGAGTAAAGAATGTTGGATTATGATTGGTTAGACTCAAGATTAAGGCTAGAGGCAGTTCTTGAGAATAACTTCGATGTTTTTAACTAGTTATCTTCAAGAGTCGAGGCTAGAGGCGAATTCTTGAACTTAATTTGGTTAGGTTGAATAATAAGATGATTAAAATGATTAAAGATTTAATTAATGATTAGCTTGATTTCATTTTTAGACGCCTGATACTTTGAGTAAGATTCATTGTTTTTGGGTTAAGACGTTGCCCCTATTCCATCCGCGGTATTGGGATAGTTGGAGTCATACTATGTGATCTTTGTGAATTTCCAATAAGATTGGTTTCACAGGACATGGATTTCCAGTAAGATTGGTTTCATGGGGTTTGGGAGTAAGATTCTAAAATCCGAGCATAGTAGAAAGTTCGAATGCGTAAGATGCGTTCGTATGAGCACAATCCGGTCTAAAATATGAATGATTGCGCCAAAGATAGTTGATTAGGTTAGTTTGAGTCGAGTTCACGTTTGGGTTGATCTTGTACTCTAGATTATTGATTTGATGTTGTCTATTTGGTTTATGCTATGTGCATGTGTATTCCCATTAGGGTGAGTCAGTTATGTTACTCGCCACTGATGGTGGACTGTTGTATATTTTTCAGGTATTTCTGATGATGATACTCTTGCTTAACTTTGGGTTGGGCGAGCGACGTTTATTGTTTCTATTGCCTGATGTATTTTCCATTTCAGTTGTTTATAGATAGTATTGTCGTATTGTATAGACTTTATACGTTATTGTATGGACTTTCATACGTTGTTTTGAACTCTGACGTGTGGTTAGAGTTACTTGTATTTTAGTACTTTTTAGTTTGACTTTTGGACTAGTTATGTACAAACTTGTGGGTATTTGTACTTTTGTGGTTTAATAATAATATTTGAGGAATTAGTTTTATTTCTTAAGTATTTTGAGTTGTAGTTTCTAACTACTCGACTCGTCGGTTCCTTCCGCGCCGATTTAAGCGAATCGGGTCGTTACACATATAGCCCTTTTATAGCGGGTAAATTAATTGCAATTTTCAAAACCTTTTACAGCGGTTTTTTAAGAACCGCTATTAAAACATTTATAACGGCCAACTAAAATTTAAAACCTTTAATGACGCTTTATCTAAAACCGCCATAAAAACCTTTTTTTAAAAAAAATAAATAAATTATATGCCAAAGCAAAACGAAAATAATATTTTTACTAAAAATACAATACAAATCTACAACCAACTTGTATACAATATTACCCAATACAATTCATCATGCATGATGTACAAAATGTGCACATGACACCCATCCCATTAAAAAAAATCAAGAAATTGTTTCAATATACATATTCAAAAGTAATTATAGAGTTCACCTTACAGTTTTAGAAAAACATGTCGCACCCATGAAATTCTAGTGTCTTCCAGTTGGCTCTGATCATAACTAGAATATTGACAATCGAGATAATACTGCAAAAAAAAATTGTTATCTTAGTAAGTAATCAAACATGGTTAAGTAAATAATATATAAAGAGCTTATGGATTATTCTATAGTTTCCATCTTTGAAAATATTTTTCTGTTTTAAACAAATCATTTATCTTAGCATCTTATAACTCATTAAACGTTTTAGTACTTGTTTGCATGATTCTAGAGACAATTAGGGTGATTCCGGAACGAAATCTAGTGAGTTTGGTCATTTTTTGGCAACTTTAGGGTGTTTTCATTCCCAACTTCGCACCATTGAACAAATTTCAAGTTTTTAAGCTGCAATTACGTCCTATGACATTCATGTTATCAATCTAGGACTTATTTCCACCAATCTAGAGATGCTAGGATCATTTAGGAACTAAATGTAGTGACTTTGGTCATTTTTTTGGTTGTATTCGGGTGTTTTCGTTCCCAACTTCGAGCCACTTAGCCTTAGTTTGTGTTTTATGCTTTATTCATGTCCTATAATAATCAATTAAATGTTTTAGTACTTGTTTGCATGATTCTAGAGACATTAGGGTGATTCCGGAACGAAATCTAGTGAGTTTGGTCGTTTTTTGGCAACTTTAGCGTGTTTTCATTCCCAACTTCGCACCATTGAACAAATTTCAAGTTTCTAAGCTGCAATTACGTCCTATGACATTCATGTTATCAACCTAGGACTTATTTCCACCAATCTAGAGACACTAGGATCATTTAGGAACTAAATGTAGTGACTTTGGTCATTTTTTGGTTGTATTTGGGTGTTTTCGTTCCCAACTTCGAGCCACTTAGCCTTAGTTTGTGTTTTATGCTTTATTCATGTCCTATAATAATCAATTAAACGTTTTAGTACTTGTTTGCATGATTTTAGAGACATTAGGGTGATTCCGGAACGAAATCTAGTGAGTTTGGTCGTTTTTTGGCAACTTTAGGGTGTTTTCATTCCCAACTTCGCACCATTAAACAAATTTCAAGTTTCTAAGCTGCAATTACGTCCTATGACATTCATGTTATCAACCTAGGACTAATTTCCACCAATCTAGAGACGCTAGGATCATTTAGGAACTAAATATAGTGACTTTGGTCATTTTTTGGTTATATTTGGGTGTTTTCGTTCCCAACTTCGAGGCACTTAGCCTTAGTTTGTGTTTTATGCTTTATTCATGTCCTATAATAATCAATTAAACGTTTTAGTACTTGTTTGCATGATTCTAGAGACATTAGGGTGATTCCGGAACGAAATCTAGTGTGTTTTGTCGTTTTTTGGCAACTTTAGGTTGTTTTCATTCCCAACTTCGCACCATTGAACAAATTTCAAGTTTCTAAGCTGCAATTACGTCCTATGACATTCATGTTATCAACCTAGGACTAATTTCCACCAATCTAGAGACGCTAGGATCATTTAGGAATTAAATATAGTGACTTTGGTCATTTTTTGGTTGTATTTGGGTGTTTTCGTTCCCAACTTCGAGGCACTTAGCCTTAGTTTGTGTTTTATGCTTTATTCATGTCCTATAATAATCAATTAAACTTTTTAGTACTTGTTTGCATGATTCTAGAGACATTAGGGTGATTCCGGAATGAAATCTAGTGAGTTTGGTTGTTTTTTGGCAACTTTAGGGTGTTTTCATTCCCAATTTCGCACCATTGAACAAATTTCAAGTTTCTAATCTGCAATTACGTCCTATGACATTCATGTTATCAACCTAGGACTTATTTCCACCAATCTAGAGACGTTAGGATCATTTAGGAACTAAATGTAGTGACTTTGGTCATTTTTTGGTTGTATTTGGGTGTTTTCGTTCCCAACTTCGAGGCACTTAGCCTTAGTTTGTGTTTTATGCTTTATTCATGTCCTGTAATAATCAATTAAACGTTTTAGGGTGTTTTCATTCCCAACTTCGCACTATGGAACAAATTTCAAGTTTCTAAGCTGCAATTATGTGTCCTATATAAAAGAAACAAATTAAATAAATAGCAAAAAAAAAATAGCAAATTAATAGTTACCTTTTCAGGTATCTTAGGCGTCCGGTGTGAAATGATTTCTTTTATGTACATCATCACAAAGTAGCCACAATCGATTGCATTGTTTTGACGAGGACACTGCACAATCAATGTAAACAATGAATTTTAAGTGTTTTTCTTTGATCGAAGTTTAATATATACAATTATAAACCAAGCATAATATTTTTCATACCTTTACTGTTATCCATTTGGTATCCATCTTCAACTTTGTTGTAATTTCAAATTCACTTCGAAATTGAAATAATGCTCTAAACCAATAAGAATATACAATTAATAGAATTAACATGTTGTATTTTATTTATCAAGCAATAAGAATATACAATTAATAAAATTTAACAAAAGTGAACTTACACGTTAAGAACTTCATGTATGTCCTCATTGATGCCTTTACTTGTTCCTACGTTTTGTTCATTATGTAATGAATCCAAGTAGTAAACTATGTTATTGTAAGGATCAATAACACATAGTATCCAATGGAACCTATACATTAATACTTAATGTTACAATTAAAATTAGAAACAAATTTTTTTTAATAGTAAATCAATTGTATGAAGAATGAGGTAATGTACCCAACATTGTATGGAGCAAGGAAAACTTTTCCTTTTGATGCATTTTCTTTCAAAATATCCACGATATATTGAGATCGATTTCTCCTGCTTTCTTTTAGCCCCTTTATATCTAGACCATTATCAAAATGGTCAAGAAGAGATATTCCAGTTGGGCATAAAAAACCAAATAAATTCGAGACTCCAGTCATACCAATAATTTTATACATCATGCTAAACAATACCCATAAAGAAGTTCATTATTAATTAGCTCAACACTGAAAGCTTAAATAAAATATAAGAAATAAAAATTAGAGTAGTAAGCTACTTACGACATATGTATCAATATGTGACATACTCCAATTTGCTCTTGAGCAAGAATTGAAATGCTTCCTCTTTACCCAAATGAATTTCATTGCTCTGATTTGTTATCCCGACATTAATGGGAACTTTGATTTGATCATTAGAACTCATCTTCAGAACAAACTTGTAAAACATAATTAACTCAGAAGGAAGGGTGGATACATTGATTAATGGTTCAAAACTTTGGTTAACCTGTTCTGGTTGAATGTCATTTACCATTGTTTTGTCCATATCATCTGGTGATCCACCACTTTTATCATGTGTTTATGTGGAATCCACCACCTAAGAATAAAATAAACCTTGATTTAAAAGGTATTTTATTTACTTTAACAAGTTTTATCTATAAATTTTATATATATTAAGCAAATCGAATACTTTTTTAATTTACCTCCTTATCTAGAACAATAAGTTCTATAGGCCACAATACAAGTGTACCAATTGCATTTTCAATATTGTATGCTTCTTCTTCGAGTGGAATTGGCAAAGGTGTGCTCCCCTCAATAGCATAATCAATACTAACACGCATATATCCAGATGGGATTGGTCTTGTATGCACAGTCGTTCCAGTTTTAAAGTTATGCACCTAAGAATTGTAAGAAGCTTTATTCTATGAATAAGAAATAAAAAATTAAAAAAAAATTACCATCTCAATTTTTTTTTCCTTTTGTTCTTCTTAGTTTTGATATTTGGATCCTCCCCATCAACCCATATCCCTTTTCTATGATCATCTCGTTTATAGAATTCCGTTTCTGTGGCTTGATCTTCAAGAGGTTCCGGTGGTAATACAAAAGAAGCATCTTCCATATCATCATCCTCAATGTCCTCAAATGAAATTTTTTTGTTTGAAGATAAGACAAAAGACCATCTATTATTAGCGGGGTCAGTAACATAAAACACTTGATTTGCTTGAGCAGCCAATATGAATGGATCATATTTACTGCCCCATCTATTAAGGTCAACTAATGTAAAACCATGCTTTTTATCAAATTGAAGCCCATTATTGTTATCCACCCATCGACAACCAAATACAAGAATTCTAAACATGCAATAATCCAACTCCCAAATATTTTCAATTACTCCATAGTAAGTCATGTTTGCATAAACTGCATTAGTGTCCTTTGCACTTGAGACATGCATGGCTTGCGCAAGAAGAGTCACCCCACTATTTTGCATAGTAGTTTCATTATCTCTATCCCTTGTGCAAAATGTAAAGCCATTGATTTGATATCCTGAATATGATAAGACATCCTTACTAGGACCTCGAGAAAGCCATTTCAATTTATCACAAATTGTAGATGGTGATTGAGCTATTTCATCTCCAACTCGAACTTTTAACCATTGAATGAAGGTAGAGTTATGTTTGTCAACTATCCATTTGTCAACCTTACTTGGATAGATACTCCTCAAGTAATCCATATGTTCATCAACATAAGGACCAACTTCTGGACTATTGTGCAAGACATACAAATGAGCTTGATGCCACATCTCATGAGATATAGTCACCACTTTATTTCCAGTGATCCCTTTCCCTTCCGGACCCCTAGAATGTCTACTCTTTGGAATCTCTATAGCATCAATATTAGAGAGGAAATGGCTACAAAATTCAATGGCTTCTTCCACTAGGTAGCGCTCGACAATGCAACCCTCTGGCCTACTTCTATTCATAACATAATCCTTCAAAATTTTCATATACCTCTCAATAGGATACATGTATCTCAAATACGCAAGCCCACATAATTGGATTTCTCTAATCAAATGTACAGTTAAATGGACCATTATATCAAAGAATGATGGTGGAAAATACATCTCCAATTGACATAAAGTGATGATGATATCCTTTTGCAAGCTAGGCAACTTTCCAGGGTCTATTTCCTTCCTACATATCTCACTGAAGAATATACAAAGTCTGGTTATGGTATCTCGAACATGCTCTGGCAAAATGGAGCGAGTAGCAATAGGCAAAAAATGCTCAATGAGAACATGGTAGTCATGAGATTTCATGCCAAGGAGTTATGGCATAACCGCTATAAAAGAAATGAAATACCACTTATTATAGCGGTTTGCATATAACCGCTATAAAAAAAGCGCTATAAAATGTGTTTTTTGGCGTAGTGACTCCTTTTTAAAGATTTAGCAATGGGTTAAAAGGGAAAAATGGGTTAAATGTGTTCCAATGGAGAATTAATGAGTTAAATGAAGGATAAATGAGTTCCAAAACTGAAAAACAAAAGATTTTAGTAAATCACGTGCGTAAAATGTGCGATTCAACACCAAATTTCGGCTAAAAATGATGGTCAATAAGAAAATGTATTACATAAAATAAGTTTTTGCAAAAAATTCTAAATAATATTTTTTTTTTTTATAAAACCCAGCCTACAAAATATGGTTTTAATAATTTATCCAAAAAGAATAATAGACTAATGATTCATAAATAAAATAAAATAGGAAAGATAAAGCTAGTAGAGTAGTAGTAGGTGTTAAACTACCAAATGGCAATCAACTGGACGACTACTAGCCGCTAATGGTGGAGGGCAATCAGCTACATCTCCTACTAAGATAAGACATATGCCTCATCGTTGAACTACGGGCCCCACATAAAACCTAACTGATAGCTGCATCTGATTTTTTTTTATATATAAATCGATCTTATTTATTTGCACTGTTCACTTCAATAATTTTCTTTTTTGAAAAATTAACAAGTTAATTATAATGTTTTCTCACAATGTAAAGTATACCTTAGTTTTTTTTTAAGTTGTACAAAATATAAAAACTTAAGAATAAAAAAATTGGTTTATATTCCGACGAGTCAGAAGCTAATGGCCCAATGATATGATATAGTCGGTCGAGCAATTATCCTCGTGAAAAACACAACCTGAATCTATTGTCAGAAACTTTGTCGAAAAGTCTGTGAATATCGCTCATAAGAAATTGAATCTTCCATGAGCATGAGAAGTGACCCTAAATACAAAACACGAATAATCTATCTATAATAACTATTACTAAAACAAAAACCGTGGACATCATCAACTGCCACATGTCACATTCTCATTAAAAAAAATTCGTCCAAACTTCATTTGACTTTTTTTCCTTTTTAAAAACTCTCTCTATTTATTATCATTATTATTTTTTCCTTTAGTATTTTCCTTTTTAATGTTTTTGATTAATCTAATCTGAACTTAACACTTCTAATCTGATCGGATCTTATCTGAACTTTTCTAATTTGATCAATTATCTAATTTTTTTTTTATCTGACCTAATTGTTTTTATTGTAGTTATATATTTTTATAGTTTTAACTTTTCTGATCTGATCAGAATTTTTTGACCTGGTATGATCTAATCTCAATTTTTCAAAACCTAACTAATTTGTTCTGAACTTTTTTTATTAAAAAAATAGTATTGTAATGCTTAATAAATTGAATCAAACGCACCCTTATTTGTGTTTAAATATAAAAATTTGTTTTTAGTTACAACGTATGATATAGTAGAAAAAATATATTTTGTTGTGCCTTATTTGTTGTGGTTATTACTTATTAGGGGTTATCCTAATAATCGCAACAAATAATTTGTTACAGTCTTTAATTTGTTGCGCATTATTTGTTAATATTCAATCTTATTAAAATTTTCATAACATAAAGTTGTTGCAATAATTTTTTTTTTAAAAATCATGAATGTAATTTAATCACAATAAAATAAAATTATATAAGTATAACATAAAAATAAAATATTTTTGTCAAGATTGTACATTTTTAAGTGTTACGTACTTTGCTACAGATAAAACAAAAACTGCTAACAATAATAATATCTATTATTATACATATGGGCATTGTTGTTCATTTGTTGTCAAAATTGTCTATGTTTAAAATTTGAAAGAATAATAGCTTTTATGAATATGTTGAATAAGTAAAAAATTGATATTGGATAAATTACTAACACAATTACTTTATAATATTAGAACTAACCATAATAACATTGTGCTAATTTACAAATTTGCATTTCTTTATTTTTATCAAAAAAATATTATAAGAAATAATAGAATAAGAAGAAGAAAAAAAAAGCTAAACCGTGACACATTTTAACATTATACTTGTGATGATAACCTTACAATGAATCCATCTTTATTTATTTTTTTCAAGGTAACAAAAACTATTATTCTTTTCCTTGATTTCGACTTTTACTTACATAATATAGATTATCATTATTGAAACAACTTTTATCAATTATTGTTTTTAAAAGTCGTGCATCCGCACGGGTGTTAACCTAGTAGATATAATATCTCCTTCCACGAGTACACTATTCACTTTATATACATCAACTGATTTGAGTTTTACTGTTTTACCCATAATTAAAAAAACATAATCAATTAGAGTGTCATTTGATTGGTCTCATGTATGTTTTTTTAAAATCCAGTTGTGGTAAGTTTTACAAATGCACAATTAAAGGCATTAATTTTAAACATTTTGTCTCTGACATGTGTGGATAGTGTAAGAAGTTACTAATAATATGCATACTCAATCTGGGTATATACTTATATTTTGTCCTTTTTGCTTGGATTTTTTTAGAGGCGATCATGGGCCGGGCCCAATGCAAAAAATCAAGCCTATTAAGCGGGCTAGGGTAAGGACGGGCTTAGTTCGGACTCAGATTTTTTGGCCAAAATCCGAAAAAATTAATGCAGGCTTTTTTGGGTCGGGTCTAAAAATAAACAAAAAAAATATTATTTTAAATGTCCAAAGCCCTCACAAAGAAACAAAAAATCGGGTCAGGCCGGACTCAAATTTGGGCCTAATTTGCATGTCTGAAACCAGCAAAAAACGGGCCAGACCACTTTTGACCAGACCTATATATTTTTTTTGGATTCCTTTAAATATATATATTTCTTAAAGTGAATGCAAAATAGTTTGTTGTAATTAATTTGTTTCGGAGAAAGTATATCATTTTATTACTCCCTCCGTCCCATTTTACATGCTACATTGCATTTTGGAACGAATTTTTATGGAAATCAATTTTAATGTAGGCCCACCATTGGTAAAGCTAAGTGGAAGAAATTGATTAGCTTAAAGAGGATAAAAATGACAAAAAAGAGGGTAAAAATGTAAAATATATGTGGGCCCATAGACTATAAAAGGAAATGTAGCAATTATTTTGGGACATCCAAATAAGGAAATTGTAGCTGTAAGTAATTTGGGACAGAGGGAGTACTTGATTACTAAAAATTAATGTATATTTTAGGGAAATTAATTTTCGAAAAATTTGTTAAAAACCATCTTATAAAATATTTTTTTTGTCAAAAACCCCCTTTTAATTTTTTTTTTCTGTAAGAAGCCACCTTATTTTATTTATTTATTTATTTTTTTGGTAAATAACCACCTTTAATTTTGTTATATCATGCCCTACAAAACTGTAATAAACTTGCTAACCAGACAAATCTCTTAAAAGATGTGGAAAAGATAAGGGAAATCTCACTCCCAAGGACAACAGTAGACAGGAATCGAACTTATAACCTCAAAATCACAATGTAAAACCTCTAGCAACTATACAAGTGTTACTTGGCAAATAATTGTTCGTTTGTCACATATACTACACAGCCTACACTGTTGAGATAATGCGAATTCATACAAAACACGTAGTATAACAAAAGACTATAGCATTAAATTCACTCTTAGCCAACAAAAGGGGGTGGGCATATAATAATTAATTAATATATAGTAGGGTAATTTGTGTCACTTTTGGTGCATCCAAGCGTAAACAAGAAGCAAAAGCACCAATCAATCCACTATCACTTTTTTTTAGGATAATTAAACATATTAAAATTGCTTGTAGAACCTTCTAGTCAATATATATATATATATATATATATATATATATATATATATATATATATATATATATATATATATGTAGTGTACATGATTTGGAATGCAAACATGTGATTATTTATCTTGCTCATAATACAAGCTACATTTTGACTTTTCACTTTTTGAATGAAATATACCAACAAAAGAGAAGGTTCCATACTTAATTCCATGCATTATGCATACAAAAAAAAAAAAGACAATCTTTTGAATTTATATACTTCCTCCGTAAACGAAAAATTGCAACA
This sequence comes from Salicornia ramosissima, assembly GCA_951394345.1. NCBI lineage: Eukaryota > Viridiplantae > Streptophyta > Magnoliopsida > Caryophyllales > Amaranthaceae > Salicornia > Salicornia ramosissima. The sequence goes on along the minus strand of OX596237.1, from coordinate 10,559,365 downwards.
AATGGGGAGGTCACGGACTCCAAAAAAATTTTTATAAGTGTGTTTAAGTTAGTAGATTAGTAAAAGTAGGAGAGAGAAATAAAAGTTAGTAGAGTAGAAAAAATAGGAGAGAGAAATAAAAGTTAGTAGATTAATAAATGTAGGAGAGAGAAATAAAAGTTAGTAAATTAATAAAATTAGGAAAGAGAAATATGTTAAATATTACCCAAAATAGAAAGTGACAAGTTTGTTGCAATTTTTTAAAAACATCCAAATATGGCAAATATTGCAATTTTTCATTTACGAAAGTACTTCGTATTGGGTTTATATGGAAAAAAATTCACGGACCATCTATGTATGAATGTATGATCATTAAGTATTATATTGTATATAATTTAATCATAATAATAATTTTACAAAAAAAAAAAACCTCATAGCTTAGGGGAAGTTTTTTTTTTTTTTTTTAAAGAGAAAAATAAAAGTTTATTAATTGAAAGTCATACATAATCTACAATAAGTATTATAGAAAATTAAAATACAATCTAAATTAATCAAGTGAAAAATTTCTTTAAAGTAACTATGGTAATTAGAAACTACATCTGACGGTGAAATGCAGTCTCCAATTATTCACTGAATTATGCAGCCTTCTATGAGGAAGACTATCTTCTCGATATAGTTTTGGGAAGAAAATTCAATTCATTGCTCGAACATGTAGATCGCATCCTCAATTTCAGCGCCAATTAAAAAATTGTACAACTTACTACATATGAATCTAATATTATTCCAACGTCACAGTTGCTAAACTAACGGAGAGTTGAGATATTATATGCTCCATTCAACTCGAAACTGGACCACCTCGTGCTCGATCTGGTTCGAAAATTATCGAGATGAATTTTGCTCTAATATCAATACTTGATGTTTGACTCAAATCAATTTGAATACCAAGTGTTATGGTGCGTGATTTGTATTGGCGGGATTGAATTGGACTAGATTAGATGGGTGGAATTAGATTAGATCGATATTGGAATAGATGAATGAGATTAGAATGGATGAGAACGAATTGGAATAGATTGGGCGAAAGTGGCAAATTTCCCCCTTAGCTTATAACGATTGTGAAATTAATCTCCTTAATCTTTGAATTTAACAATTGAGCCCTAAAAGAATTAATTTTCTCTTTTAAAAATTGATAATTTTATATTTTAATGCAAAAGGAGATAGTTTAATGCTCAATGAGATTGGAAAGTGTGAAGAAAGGGAAAAAAATTGAACTCAAGTTCCCAACACAGCAATAGCTAGCAAAAGTCTACAGTAATACCACAAAAAAAAAAAGTGAATTGAAGTAATGGGAATTGATCACAAGACACACTGAAGGCAGAAAAATTATGACACAAGAAACTAACCCGTAACTACTGAACTCCATCACATTATATGACAATTTTACTAACTAGATATAATTATATTGAATGACAAATAATAATGGGAATTGATCACAAAATTCTGAATCAAGGTTATATATACACAGATTCAAATTAAAAAAATCTAAGACTGGTCCTACTTGAGTTAAGCACTTGTGGCATTAAAAGCCATATTAGTTGCAGATAAGCAAAAACATTAGGTTCAAATTCCACCCAAGTTAGGTTGACTTTCCACTAGTTAATTGGCGTCATTTGCAAAATCTACAATTTCTGCCATGACCAATACGTATTATGCAATATGTATTATTTTTTTTAAATAGGTAAGGTACATAGGGCTCAACGCATGGCTCCTATCTCAGAATAACCAAGCTGGCAAAGTCTGAAGGGCCCTAGGGGACCTACACACATGCTCCCCAAGCAAGGGAGGAGGAAAGGGGAAGGGGAGGGACGGGGTGTCGAACCCGGGTCTTAAGGGAGAAACGGGGAGGAGTTCACCATCTCAACTACTCCTCTTCGACATATGTATTATTGATGTGCTAAAACAACAAGAGATGTTAGCTACTAGTAGTAATCTCTTATAATCTAAACGAGGAAGAGGTTTTTTTTAAGATATATGATCCTCGCTCAAGTGTTGGATTTTTCAAGTTGTGTCCGTGCTTTTTGAGAATTTTATGATATGCCCCTAAGCTGCTAATCATTGATCATTAAAAGACATGGACACAACTTGAAAAATCAACTTTTGAGGGGCATACTTTAGAAAACCTCTACTAATAATAATAAAATAAAATAACAACCCGACAACCGGAAGCTAGGCACTTTATTAGCTCCTTTAGTATAGTTAACCATTCCTTCAACTTATCACTGTTTATGAATATGAAAATCTCATCACCTTTTATTGGACCAAACTATTCCTGTTACTTTTCTAATACGTGCAATTATTTCCCATTGTCAATTAATATACTAAATAAAAAAAAAAAAAATCCTCAAAGTTTTCTAATTTTTTTGTTATACAAGGAGTCGCCTTGGAGCACAGTACAATTGTCAACATGTCAGCCAGGCATTGAACATGTGACAGACAATCCCAAGGAAGCACATATGGACTTATTGCGTTGCGCCTACATGGTGCAATAATACGATGCAAATATTGTCTTTTAATCTATTATATAAATAGATTGATTTTCACGATATTTATAGATTTGAATAACAAAAATATAAGAACATAATTTCCTCTTTTAAAAAAATAAATTTCGCAATCTACTTTTGCAATATAGATTTGAATAATAAAAATTTGACACTTACATTCAACCTTAAATATACTTCGTATTTAAATTTTCAATACAAGCTTTAAATACTCTTATGGCCGTTTGGTAGCCGGTTATAAATGATGATAATGGGAATGAATTTATAACTAAATTTGGAAGAGAAATCAAAATCCATTCCCATGGTGGTGTTACCTTAGCTCCAATTTATCTAATTTTCTTCACAAATATCCATTCCCATCAAATATCACCCTCTCCAATGGTAATGGATGAGAATTAAAAATGAGAAGAAAATTGAAGCTTGGGAATGAAAAATTGTTTTCCATGGAGATTATAAGGTTTCTGCTTAACAAAAGTACACTATAAATATGGGAATACTTAGTATTTTTACTTATTTTATTTTAGGTTAGGTTAGGCTTTATTTTTCCTTTCTTTCTTTTCTTTTTCTTTGTTTTCTTGCGGTTCTACTCCGCTGCTCTTCCTGTCCCTGCTCTATATAAACGAGCATACAGTACTTGTTTTTGCTTGAGCATTATTGATAGAACATTGTAGTATTGATTAAATTCCTCAATAAACTTCTTCTTTACTCTTATTTTCATGGTATCAGAGCCAATCTCAAGCTGAGATTTGGTTTATTCGATCCTTTTAAACCCTAATTTTTCGCAATGTCTGTGCAAACTGACGAAAATTCAAGCATCACAAATGATGCATTTGCTGATCCTTTATGTATAACGAATGCAGATAACCCTAATTGTTCATTAGTGGCAAAGGTTTTTAATGGAAAGAACTTTAATAGATGGAGAAAGGGAATTAGGCGAGCCCTTGCTGCGAAAAACAAATTGGGGTTCATTACTGGGAAAATGAAGGAACCGGAAGAAACGAGTAAGGATCATGCTCGTTGGCAAAGAGCGGATTTCATGGTAGCAAGCTGGATTCTCAGTTCGATGCAGAGCGATTTGGCAGAAGATTTCGAGTCTGATGATCAAACCTCATTTGAGTTGTGGGGTGATATTAATGAAAGATTTGGGCAAAGCAATGGGCCTTTGATTTACCAACTCAAGAAAGAATTGGCAGCCTTAAAACAAGAAAATATGTCAATCTTGAGTTATTATGGTAAAATCAAGAACATGTGGGATGAGTTGCAAAGTATAAGAAAAATGCCAGTGTGTACTTGTGGAGCCTTGGCTAAATGCATTTGTGGATATGTGAAGAAACTGGAGGATGTTGAATCAGAGGACAAGTTAATGCAATTTTTGCTTGGGTTAAACCAAGCATATGAAAATACTGTGAGTAATATACTGTCTATGGAGCCATTGCCCAACATTAACAAGGCCTATTCGATTACCCTTCAAGTTGAAGCCCAGAAGGAGGTTAATGCTGATGCTGGTGTCTCGGCAAGCAGCACAGCTTTGGCCGTGCAGAAACATGGAAAGAGTTCTATCAATAGACCAATAACAAGACCATATATGGAAGGGCAAAATAGAAAGGATTGGAAGAAGGATAAGTATGATAAGAAATGTGAGCATTGTGGTGCAAAAGGGCACACTAAAGATAGTTGCTTCAAACTAGTTGGTTATCCTGAATGGTATGTGGAAATGAAGAAAAATGGAGCAAATAGAGGGTCTAGAATGGTAACCCACATCAATTCTGACATGACAGAAAGCCCTTTTGATGTTAATATGGATGATTCTGGTGGATTCATTTCACCTGGAAGCAAGATCAATTCTGCAGTTGTGGACTCTATCAAACAAGAAGTCTTGAAGGCAATAAAAGGAGAATCAACAAATGATTCAGACTATGCAGTTGTAAACTGTGCAGGTATGAATTCTTTTACTTGCAAGAATTTACAAGAAAATTCTGAAAATACTTGGATTATTGATAGTGGTGCTTCTGATCATGTTGCCTTTAATGCTGATTTATTAGTTCATAAAAAACGTTTGAATAAACCCATAAAGGTAGGAATGCCAGATGGTACCTTCAAAATTGTTCATATGGTTGGAAATGTTGTCTTGAATGATCATCTTATGCTTGAAAATGTTTTGCTTGTTGAAGGATTTAAATATAATTTAATTTCTATTGGCAAGCTTATTAAACAAATGGGAATACAAGTAGTTTTTGATAATGAAAAATGTTGGTTTCAGGACCAATCTAATGGAAAATTGCTTGGTGATGGACAAAAGCAAGGGAACCTCTTCTGTTTTACTACCAAGAATAATAATCTAGTTGGTTTAGAGAATAATGAAATAGTGTGTTTTGGTGGAAATGTCCTGCCATCAAAGACTTCTACTAGTATAGACAAGAAATATAGAAATGTGATAGATTTAGATATTATACATGCTAGGCTTGGTCATATGTCCTTGTCAAAAATGTTGCATATTGATGAATGTAAATGTGATGGTTTGAAGGAATACAATTGTCATGTTTGTTCTATTTCAAAATTTCACAAATTGTCTTTTTCAAAAAGTTCAAGCAGGGCTATCAAATGCTTTGATTTAATTCATATGGATTTGTGGGGACCTTACAAAGTGCCTTCTATAGGAGGTGTTAGATATTTTTTTACCATATTGGATGATCATAGTAGAATAACATGGACATATATGTTAAATAACAAAGAACATGTATTAGCTTGTATAACTGGTTTCTTTGCTATGGTTGAAACCCAATTTCACACTAAAGTTAAAAGTATTAGGTCTGATAATTGAACGGAAATCATAAATAGATTGTGTTTGAACATGTTTAGAAATAAAGGAATTTATCACCAAAGGAGTGTTCCTGGAGTTCCTCAACAGAACAGTAGGGTTGAGAGAAAACATAAACATCTATTAGAAGTGTCTAGATGTTTGAGATTTCAAGCCAAATTACCAAAAAGATTTTGGGGGGAATGTTTACTTGGAGCCACTTATATAATTAATAGGATGCCAACAAAAATTTTAAAATGGAAGACTCCATATGAAATCATGTTTAGTAAATTACCTTCCTATGATAACTTGAGGGTTTTTGGTTGTTTAGCTTATGCTCACAATAATGATAAGGGTAAAGATAAATTTGATACTAGAGCTAAGAAATGCATGTTTGTTGGATATCCGTATGGACAAAAGGCATACAAATTATTTGATTTGGAAACCAAAAGAATTTTTGTGTCAAGGGATGTTATTTTTTATGAAACATGTTTTCCTTTTGATAAAAATAATGAAAGTATCCAGGAATTAAAGACAAAATCAGATTTAGTTGGGTTTGGAACAGAGCATGTTCCAAACAGAGGCACAGCTGCTGCAGAACAGAACACAGGTTCTGATTTTAGAACTCCTGTGAGGCCTTCTGTACTGCCTGAGGATACTGACAGTTCCTATGAGCATGCAGAATGTGATCTCAGCAGCCCTATAAGGGATTCTGCAGTGTCTGAAGGTAATGGCAGTCCCATTGAACATGAATCCTCTTCCTTTAAGTCCCAAAATATAGCTAGTAGGACAGCAGAATCTGTCAATTCTAATAGTAATATTACCCCTACTGCTGTTGTTGCTCTCAATCCTAGACATGTGCAAAGACCATCTAAATTTAATGACTTTGTTGTTCCTTATATTCCTCACAGAACTGATATTGATCCTGCTACTAGTGAATCACATTCTTTTATTGTTAATACTATTTCTGAACCTAATAGTTATAATGAGGCTAAGAAATCTCAAGATTGGGTTAATGCTGTGAATGAGGAAATAAATGCTTTGGAATCTAATGGAACTTGGTTATTAACTGACTTGCCCAAAGGTAAAAAGGCTATTAATTCTAAATGGGTTTATAAAACTAAATTAAAGGCAGATGGATCTATAGAAAGGCTAAAAGCAAGACTAGTTGCAGTAGGATACCAACAAAAAGAAGGCATAGATTTTGACCAAACCTTTTCTCCTGTTGCTAAGTTAGCCACAGTTAGGATAGTTATTTCCCTTGCTATTTCTAGAAACTGGGTTTTGCATCAGTTGGATGTGAATAATGCTTTCTTACATGGATATCTTGATGAGGATGTATATATGAGACCTCCTGCAGGGTATTCTAAGGCCAAAGAAGGCCAAGTTTGTAAGTTGCTTAAATCTTTGTATGGTTTGAAACAAGCATCGAGACAATGGAACAAGGAGTTAAATAAATTCCTCAAATCTCTTGGTTTCATACAATCAAAGCAAGATTATTCATTATATACTAGAACAAAGCAAGGTGAATTTCTAGTCATTTTGGTTTATGTGGATGACATTCTTATCACAGGTACTTCTACTTCTCAAATTCATACAGTTAAATTTGCTTTTGATCAAACTTTTACTATTAAAGATTTAGGAGATTTAAATTATTTCCTTGGGATTGAAATTGAAAGAAATTCCAAAGGAATTTTTTTGTCTCAAAAGAAATATGCTGATGACATTTTGATGGATGCAGGGATGAAAGATTGTATACTTCTTAACACTCCTCTACCTACTGGATTAAAGCTCACATTGGAACAAGGTGCAGAATTAAAAGATCCAGAAATCTATAGAAGATTAATAGGGAGACTAATTTATCTTAGCATCACACGACCTGATCTCTCTTAGACAGTTCATCATCTTAGTCAATTTATGAATTCTCCTACAGAGCCTCACCTTAGAGCTGCACTACATGCCTTGAAATATTTAAAAGGCACAACTGATTATGGTCTTCATTACAAAACTCCTAATGACTTGAATGTTAGTGCTTTTAGTGATTCTGATTGGGGCTCATGCCAATTCACTTCAAGATCCTTGAATGCTTATGCCATTTTCCTAGGAAGTCACCTAGTGTCATGGAAAACCAAGAAGCAACCTACTGTTAGCAAATCTTCTGCAGAAGCAGAATATAGATGTATTTCCTACACCGCAAGCGAGCTAGTTTGGTTAGAAGGTTTGCTACAAGATCTAGGAGTTCATATCCAATTGCCTATTACACTTTACTGTGACAACAAGTCGGCAAAGGCTCTTGCTCATAACCCTAAGTTTCATGAGAGGACAAAGCATCTAAAATGAGACATGCATTATATTAGGGAGCAAATAGAAGATGGTTTCCTTGCTACTTCACATGTTTCTACAACTCATCAATATGCTGATATTATGACTAAGTCCCTATGTAATTCTCAACATATGTTTTTATGTTCCAAGCTTGGTCTTGTGCCCAAGTCAAGCTTGAAGGGGGAGTATGGGAATACTTAGTATTTTTACTTATTTTATTTTAGGTTAGGTTAGGCTGTATTTTTCCTTTCTTTCTTTTCTTTTTCTTTGTTTTCTTGCGGTTCTGCTCTGCTGCTCTTCCTGTCCATGCTCTATATAAACGAGCATACATTACTTGTTTTTGCTTGAGCATTATTGATAGAACATTGTAGTATTGATTAAATTCCTCAATAAACTTGTTCTTTACTCTTATTTTCAATAAATTCATTACCATTACCACAATTTATTACCAACAACCAAAAGGGCTGTTAGGGCTTGTTTACTTCAGTTCAGTTCAATTCAGTTTAGTTCAATTAATACACTTCTACTCAGTTCAGTTCATCTCTATTAAGTTCAGCTAATCTTTGTTCAATTCATCAGTTCAGTACATTCTAACGGTATCGCTTTTGATGCATTTGCATCTTTAAAGACGGAATTATAATTGATCTGACATCAACGTTGAATGTTATTCTATTATTCCATATTCCATCGAAAAAACTACTCAAGGTTTTATTTGCTTTGATGCAAATTCAAATTATATAATCATTAGTCCTACTTTTAGCATTCATAAAAGAAAATTGTTAAATATAAGCTTAAGAGTTGTATAAAGGTGTAAAAAAAGAAAAAATAGTTTGATTTTAAACTTTAACTAGTGTGTGGGTCCGGGCATTGTCCTGGGTTACTTTTTTTTACTTGATATAGTATGTATCAATTTCTTAATAATTTTGTGAAAAAAATACAAAAATATATAATATATCTGTAAGTAATTTAATAAATGAAAGGAATGTATAATGTTAATTATTTGGATTTTCAAAACACAAATTAAATAAAATTTGGTTGAGATAGTAAATACATCACTTGAATTGTTGGTATAAGACATAACATGCTTATTTGTTGCATAACCAAACACGTGAACTAATGACTTGGCACCTACGTGATGCAATACGGTGAGTGCAACGCCTTTTAATATATTATATAGATATAGATATAGATATAGATATAGATTTTTTCTTTTTAAACAGTTTGGTAAACAGGTTGTGTACAAAAGACTCCTATCACATAATAATATATTGGGCTTACACCAAATAAACAAAAAACAATGCATGATTGCAGCAAACATTATTCCAAAAAAAAAAAAGAATAACTTAGGTACTATTCTAGATAATGTATCAAAGTTTTAAAGATTGTATATAGCTTTACCTATCATAAAATAATGAACGAGCTTACTTTAATAGCATTAATTAGTTTAAATTCTCCATCATCCAAAGGTAAAAAAGATCACCATAGTAATTACCACAGATTTGATGGTAATCCTAAAAATTAAATAGGGTTGTTCATCACTTAACCTAAGTAATTATGAGAAAGCGATATCTCTCGCTTGGTGCGGGCCCCACCTAGGAAAAGCATTGCATTCGTCGGTTGATCATGCATGGCATAATGTTGGCATTGCATGATAATTGCCTCATGAGTCATGTCTCAAGTTGAGAGGAAACGAGATAAATTAGTTATCCTTAATATGAGGGAATCAATATTTTTTTTTTTTTTTCCAATTAGTAATAATTTTGGCTTAGGTTCAAGACCTAGTGTCAAGATAATTTGTCCTTGTCAAAAAAAAAAAAAATAATAATAATAATTTGTCTCAACATTCATATTGCGAGATAAATGAACAATAAAACATTTTTAGATGCACCTGTCACTAACGGTCCAGTTTGATTGATGGTAATAATTGTGGTAATGGTAATGAATTTATAGTGTAATTTTGTTAAGGATGAAACTTATAATCTCCATAGTAAACAAGTTTTCATTCCCAAGCTTCAAATTTCTTCTCTATTTTTATTCTCATCCATTACCATTGGAGAGGGTGGTATTTGATGGGAATTGATATTTGTGAAGAAAATTAGAAAAATTGGAGCTAAGGTTGCACCACCATGAGAATGTATTTTGATTTCCCTTCCAAATTTAGTTATAAATACATCTCCATTACCACGATTTATAACCGGCTACCAAACGGACCGTAAATGTTTTCTTGACCATGTCTATACTTGATTGACATCAAAACAAAAGTATTTACATATTTATGCTTAATAAAAGCACGTACTTCCTCCCTTATTTTACTTACAATGATACTTCCTAGTTTTTAAGGACATGAGAGTAGAGATAACAATCTAGTCCAAATTCAATCTGGTTCAATTTAATTGGAAACAAATCCAATTCAAATCTGAAAAATGGTATATGCATCCAACTCCATGGTCCAAATAAATAATCTAACTCCGGATCGGAGTCAACCGGAATCGGATAGATGTTGGAAAAATCTGACAAATTAATCTGACTCTGACATAGAACTAGATGTGATAATTACATGTATATTTAATTATATTTATATATTATTATTAAAATTATATTACCGATTGTGTATTTGAGTAATGTATAATATCTAATTATGTATTAACAATAAATAAAATAGAGTAATATAATTTAATATCAAACATTTAATTATTTGATTTTATTAATGGAATAATATTTCAATTTAATGTCGAAGTTGAAAGTTTGGGGTCAGTTTGACACCGAGTTAAAGCCAATTTTGGAGTCGGATGTCGGAGTTGAATTATTGGAGACAGATATTGGAGTCAAATTTTGTTCAGAGATTTGACTATTATTCGGATTATGCAATTTCTTATCTTAATCCGACTTGTTGTCATTCCTAGAGAAGAAAGAAATGATGTTTTTTTTTTTTTATTAAAAAAGGACTCCTATGATGGGAGATCAATGAGGTAAAGATAATTAATTGCAACTACTTTACAACTTCCAATTCTAAAAATGTTAAATAATGCAAGTAAAGAAAATTATAATATGAATTATGCGCCAAGCATTTTCGTTCATGATCTTCTATTATTATAATGTGTATATTATATATATTTCCTATTAAAAATGATTGTTCCATCACAGTCCTTTTTTTTAAAAAAAAAAAAGGCTCGACCAATTATTGAATTAATTATTTAATACTAATTACATACAAAGCGGAATCGTATGTATACAAATTTGCATATTTATTGTTTGATGAACAAATTGTTATATATACATGACTAGCTAGAACATTTATTACCATTATATATATTATTTTTGGTGTACCCACCCGGTTCATTCTTTGGGCTAATCCTACCAAGTCTAACCCCTGGCACCACTAGACCAAGATAACGTTGGTATTTATTAATTATTACCATTATATGAATTATGAATAATCTATGGCGGCCGAACGGGCTAATCCAGGCCATCGTAGCTCAATCCGTATTAGGATCACTCAAATCACGGACAATGATGGATTATTAATTAGAGCCCATTTATGAGATCATCTCTTAAATTATACTCCTTCACCGGTTCACTTTATTTGTCACACTTTGATTAATTTTTTCAAAAAAAAAATAGATTTCAAAAATCACAAAGTGAAACAGATGGAGTACTACGAAGTATATCCAGGTTGTTAATATGATTTTTAAACGGTTACGACCCGTTTGGTGCTTGATAATAATGAATCGTAGTAATGAGAATGAATTAAAGGAGACAATATTATCACCTACTCCATGGAAACAAAATCTCAACCCCAAACTTGTATTTTTCCCCCCACATATTTCATTATAATCCATTAACATTGAGAGGATAATATTCGATGATAATGGAGAATTATGAAGAAAATTAGGTGATTTATAGGTAAACTAGCACCACTAAATAAATATTATTTTTGCTTTCAAATTTATGTACAAATTCATTCTCATAACTTTTATTTATGACCTTGCGAGTACCGAACAAGTTGTTAGATCCATGAATTATTAGAATTTAGAACATGCAAGAAGACCCTCAATATATGTAACACCTCTAATTAAAATAAAACCACCTAAACAAGCAAAATTCATCAACAAAAAAGGGTCCACCCAATATATATTATTCAAGTTTCATTAAATTTTGTAATAATGTGTATGTAATTGAGCATTTTATCCAGTGAGAGACCAAATTAAAACATGCTTAAATAATTCATAGAGTTGAGGGGCATGGCTTGGTGGTAAGCCCCCCCACATCCCGTGAGGCCGTGATCAAAGTTATGGGATTTGATCCTTACCTTCAATATTATGTTGGGGTATTTTCCACTTTTTCTTTGGTCTAGTAATTTTGTACCAATCAATGAACTGGTGGTTTTCTTATCTAATAAAAAAAATTCATATATAGAGTTGAGGATTACGATAAATTTTTAAGTAATCCGATCAGGGTACTATAATTAGGACCAATTTATGAGTGTTTTACAAAAATATTGTTTTGAGCAAAAATATTTACTAAAATAATGCCATTGCAAAAGTATTTACCAAAATACTGTCCACGTAAGCAATTTTTTTTTAAAAAGATGCAGCTTAAATCGCTATCCCTATTAGCGATTTTGTTAACAAAATCGCTAATTGAGATAGCGATTTTGTCCTAAGTAAAAAAAAAGAAGCAATGCCTTTGTTGTAAATATCATTAACTAAAGTTGATTTTTTTGGTAAATTAAAAGGTAAATCGCTATCTGAAATAGCGATTTATATCTCTAACAATATCGCTATTTCAGATAGCGATTTTGTCACTGCAAAAAAAAAAAAAAAAAAAAAAAATTCCCTCTTTCTTACGTGGACATTATTTTGGTAAATACTTTTGCAATAGCCTTATTTTGGTAAATATTTTTGCTCAAAATAATATTTTTGTAAAACACTCCCAATTTATATATAGGAACACATATATTTCAACATAACCTCAATTGAAATTGTGTTACAATGCCGGCCCTAGTTTTTTCTAATTTAATCGATTTAATCGGTGGAAAGTCCCAATTTAATTCTAATTTCTTATTTTCTCTAGTTTTCTTTTAGTTTTTTTTTTCCCTTGAATAATTACTCTCCATCTCTAATGATGGTTATTGGTCTACTTTTTTGGTGGATTGATTTCTCCCATCTTGTGTGGTTCTTATTTTCCATCTTGTGTGGGTTGTTATTTTCCATCTTGTGTGAGTTGTTATTCTCCCTTTGTTGTGGGTTGTTATTTCCCATGGTATGTGGGTTATTTTTCATCAAATGAGTTACATTCAATCATTGGGTTGGAGAGTTATGGTTATCGTCAACAAAGATTTAGGGCTTCAAATATATATTTTCTTTCTCGGATCTGTACAGGAGGTAGTTGGCTGGTTGCAGTTGGACAAGACATATTGAAGTCGAACAAAAATCACCAAGTGATTCTGCAATCGGTCGGAAGCGAAACAATTAGTGAAGTTGAAGTTAAAATATGTATTGTTGTTTTAAATCTAATGTTTTTGGAGAGATTATGGATTTGTAAGTGTCGTTTGACTTTTTATCATTAATATATAATCTCTTGCCTTTTGATAAAAAAATAAATTATATATAGAAATAAAATTTCTTTTTTTAAAAGAAAAAAAAATGAATGCCACTTTAGTAGAGTACAAACTAGAAATGTTTATTTAAAGTACTCCCTCCATAACATATTAATAAATCGTTGTCATTAATATATTACAGAGGGAGTACATTATTGGCACAGAGAGCATGCCCAACAAAAACAAGAAAAAAAAATGATAAAAGTCGGAAAAGGGCAAAATTATAGGCGGGGAGGGAAGAAAGAGCGAGATATTTAAGATAAGCACGTAAAATACATCAGCACGTAATCATGTTCATCAGCACGTAATCATGTCGCACGTGCAGAAGCTTCCCATCAAATATTATTATTATTATTATTATTTTAATTATATTTTTTTTTTGAAAAAAAAAGGCAATTTATTCATGATCATTAAAGTTGCAAATATCCAACTCAGCAGCTACAATAATTGGTCTAGGAAAATCTTCTAACCAAATTCTCTCACAAATGCTAAATGGGATGAAATTTGCTACCTGATGAGCAGCTCCATTCAACTCCCTTTTTACAAAACTCCAAGCACAAAAATTGAAATTTTTGGACCAAGAGATTATTTCCTGGAGGTAGTATCCCAAAGTGGTTCGACACTCAGCTTCTTTCTGCAGTTTTAGAATGAGCTCTTTACAGTCTGACTCAGCAACTAGTCTCCTGTACCCAGCTTCCCAAGCACGACGTAACCCGAGGAGTGGTGCTGCAGCTTCGTGCAACATTGGGTGTATAGTCCCCTTCATCTGCTCCACCCCTGCCAGAACAATCTCTCCTTCCCCATCCCTCACCACGTACCCCAGGCCAATACCCAGTCCACCTACTGAACCCGCATCCGTATTCAACTTCCACGTCCCCATCGGTGGTGGTTTCCAACTGTTCCCTTCCCTATCATTGTGATGTTGTAGGTGGCTAACTTCCCTATTGGCTTTAAAGCTTGAGGCGAAATCCCAAGCCTTCTCTGCTGTCTTCTCAAGCCAATCACACCTCCCTTCAAAAATAAGTTTATTTCTAGCCGACCATACTGCCCAAAGGACTATTATAATGCCTTCCATGGCTTATTTCCCACCGGTTTCCAACGCTTCGTGCAGTCCTTCCTTGATGGAAGGCCACCGTTTACCCCACCACTCTTCATTCACCCAGCTATTCTCCCATATCCGTTTGGCAAAAGGACATACAATTAGAGCATGAATTATACTGTCAACCCCCTGCCCACATATAGAGCAAATATTATTAGCATCCTTCACCCTTTTGGAAATATTTTCCTTCGTAGCTAGCGCCCCCTTGACAGCTTTCCATCCCACAATTTTCATCCTAGGCGGTAATTGAGCTCCCCAAATAGCCCGCCACAGAGCCGAGTGTCTCTCCTCTGACCCTTCCCCACTCTCCATCTCCTCTTCGTCACTTAGCAAGTGGTACCCCGATTTAACCGAATACTCCCCGTTGGTAGTGTAGTGCCATACCAGATTGTCTTCCGACCACCATGAACACAAGGGTTGTTGTAGAACTAACTCCGCATCTATCGGTAGAAATGTTCTTCTGACTTGATCTTCTCTCCATTTCCCCTCAGATTTTTCAATCAAAAAATCCACCGTCTCACCCTCATTGTTTCTTGGAGGCGAGGTAATAACTTTGAAGGTACGAGTCCTAGGGAGCCAAGGATCCCCCCAGATTTTAACCTGCTCCCCATTCCCAATGGTCCACCTCACACCTTTTAGGATTACATCTCTCCCCTCCAGGAGGCTCCTCCAGAGGTAGCTTGCACCCCTTGTCACTGTCGCATGCAAAACATCACCATTATTATTATTATTGATATTATTAATAATATTATTATTATTATTATTTGTACTCAACTTTATGTAATTTCTGCTTTTCTATTTGGGAAAAAGCATGGGAGGTTATTAGAAAATAAAGAAACCAGCTATCTTCCATTATAATATTGTTAGCTTCTTTAAGCACTTCTTTACAAATATATCCTTTGTCCTTTCTTTTATTTCCCTCCTATACATCCTTTTCAAAATACATTATAACAAAATAAATATAAAAATAAACATAAAATAAAAAATATAAATTTGTATGTCATGAAGAATTTTGGTTAGGTTCAAAACAGTGGATGGAACAACTCTTTCTTAATGTTTTTATATTATATTTTGAATAAGGATAAATTTCAAAATACAACATTCAACATAATGAAATACACAAAAAAAAAAAAAAAAAAAAAAACACTTGCAAAAAAAACATGGTAAATGTTAATATATGTAAGCTGTGTATAAAAAGCTCGATTAAAAAGGGATTTTTTATAGACAAACATTCTATTGATTTATGTATGATTTCGTCATATAGTTTTATATTTATACCATTATTATAGAAAATAAATTTAATTCTTATATTTAGTCCTAATTAAGGATTATATATAACATTATCTAAAAAAATCTATTTAACATGTGTGTAAGAAAATAGCCTGAGTGACATGTCTTATACACGCTTTACTCCCGCCATTGCATTTTTTGTTCATGTTCCATTAATATATCAAAAAAATCTATTCATTCACACAGGTCTAGTTTATTTCATTTCACTAAAAAAAGTTTAAAATATCATTTTTTAAAAAGTTTTACTAATACGTAACTCATATATATATATATATAAATTGATCATCAGTGATGTGTATATATTGATCTGATAACTGTCAACGATTAAACAAGAATAACAAAACTGATTTGACGAAATATTTTTAAATATGTTTATATTTAATTTAGGATTTTCTTTGGAAATAAATCCTTATTTTTGCAACTTTTTCAAATATACCACCTTTTATTTCATTTATTAAACTAAACTCCCAAAGATTTTATAATTATTCAAATCACACCCCTAACACAAACTGTCGTTAAAACTTAACGAAGGTGGGGCCCACTCTCCTCCATTTTCTTTCTCTCTCCTCCCGTTTCCATATACTATGTTTTTCTTGATATGTATGAGTCATAATTGAACCTCCTTGTATTCAACTAAATTTGGTTGCGAATTTTACATCATTAATTTGTATGAGCATCAGTAAAAATTTGCCACAAAATACATCTTAATAAGATCTTGAGAAAATTGGATTTCATTTGACTATTGCTTGATCATGGAGGAGGATGGAAAATGGATGAGGATGGAAAATGGATGAGAATAGAGGAAAATAGAGGAAGGAAAATAGGGAAAGAAAGAAGGAAAATGGAGAAAGGAAAATAGGGGAAAGAAATTAAGGAGAAAGAAAAACAAACCAATATCCACATGCCACATGTCCGTTGTGGGCCTAATACCGTTAAATTTTAACTGATGTTTGCATTAAGGGGTGCAATTTGAACAATTATAAAACATTTGGGGGTTTAATTTAATAAATGAAATTAAAAAAGGGTTTTGCTATTCATAGCCCTAAGGGCTATGCATAAGAATTAACAAATGCATTAAAAGTTGAAATTTACATTTAATATGTGTAAAAAATTCATTGAAAAGTGAAATAAATATATTTTATTTATTTATTATATGAAAATATTACATATAAAATTAAAATATGTATTTAATATATGAAAAGAATTTAACATTTCAATGGAAAATTTTCATATAATCATTGTGTAAAACAAGTTTCAATGTGTTTTTCACATTAATTAATGCATTTGCTAATTTTTATGCATAGGGCTATGAATAGCAAAACCCATTAAAAAAACAGTATTTTCAAAAAAGTTTCAAATATAGGGAGTTATTTCTAAAAAAACCCTTAAATTTATTATATAAAGCTGCGTTCTCACTCGAACCCCCCCACCATCTATCACTGGAAGAAATAGCATTAAAGAGGGCAATTGAATTTTTCCTTTTTCATACAAAACATATCATTTTAGGGTGCGTTTGATTCGTCTAAATTTTTTAACTTGATTTGATCTAATCTTAAATTTTATGTTCTGATCTCATCTTATTTGAACTTTTTTGTTTTGAATTTTTTTGATTTGATCTGATTTTTTCTGATTGTAGTTATTATTATAATTTTCTGATCTATCTGATCTTTTCTGATTTTATCTAAATTTTCTGAACTGATCTGATTTAATCTGAATTTTTCTGAACCGATATGATTTAATCTGAATTTTTCTAAACTTATGATCTAATCTGAATTTTTTAAAAATCAGTACATGAATGCTTATTTAACAGTGGCAGATTCAGCCAAATTTAATGGGGTCACGTGACCCCACTTCGATCTAGACAAAATAAAATTTTTACTAAAATTTAATTTTTTAAAAAAAATTCCCTTAAAATTTGTTCACTTGACCCCAATTAAATACTAAAAACGCATTTTGACCCGCTAGATATTATTCCTGGATCCGCCACTGTTATTTAAGTTGAATCAAACGCACCTACCTTCAGGCTAAGAGAACGATTTTAATAGCTCCCTCCTATTAACCTCCTAACCCCGGTTCTATTAATTGTGAAGATAATTTTTTCCCCTGTTTTCTTAACTTTGTTCATATGATAAGTAAGACAATCATTAAATTATCCTATTTGATTAAGATAAATTGCCCCCCTTTAATTATACTTCGTATTTCTTTTCTTAAAACGATATTTTTTTGTATATATCTATTTTTTATTTAATCATTTTTCTATAACAAAAAATAATACTCACTCCGTTTGAAAATGCTTAGAATTTTTTGCGATACAAAAGTAATAAACAAACACTACAAAAAATGTGTTCAAGAAGAACAATTAAAATTGCCCTATTTGATACAAAATTTGTCTTCTTAGGTTATAATGACAATTTTAGGATTGCCCTCATGTTGCCCTTGTAACCCCGTTGTATTAGGTTTCAAAGACAATTTTAGATGTTTTGCCCTCTTTGATTCAATTCAAAAGGACAAACAAATTAAAATTGTCTTCATTGATCATTAACAAAGGCAATACATTTTGCTTTCCTTGATTTAAACATTTTATTTATTGTCAAATAGGGCAAAGTTTCAAAAGTCTAAGAGGGCAAAATAATCATATTGTCTTCATTGTTAATATCAATTAGTGCAAAAATAATTGCCATTGTAGGCATTATTAAGTAAAACAATACTCATATTGCCCTCTTTAATCATGATAAGTTGCCCTCGTTGTGTGAGTTTCTTGTAGTGAAAATAGGGAGAACTACCTACATAGCTTTTTTAAAAAAATTTAAAAAAAATCTTATTATGTTGTACTATATTTTTCTTTATACATAAGTAACAATTAACGATCAAAGTGAGTCGGATAAATAGTGCCAAAATCAAAGTGTTACATCTAAAAAAACAGAGGGAGTACAAGATACTCTTGAGTCTTGACCTATGAATCATGATCGTACCTTAAATTTGTATTATATTTATCATTATCTTATCATAACCAAATTTATATTGCGTTAATGAATTAATACCTTATTTATTTATCCACCGCATACTTATTACATTAATTTATTATTTCTTTTTTACTGTATTTGTTTCCAACTTTTAATTTCTTTCTTACTTTTTAATTGCAATGTGTCAACGTCAAGTAGAAGGCTAAGAAAAAGAGAAAAAAAATGGGGTCACAATGTCACATTGTCACATAGTGTAGTTTGGCTACATTCGTGTATATAAATAATAAATTATCAATATTTATTCATATGAGTAGTCTCATTTGCTCAATCATATAACTAACCTTAAATATATCTCTGATTGAAGTAACTTTAATTCATTATAAGACTAAAATTAATAAATCATAAAATATAGAATATCTTATCAGACCGAATGATGGTTCGACATAAATTTTTGCTTAAAATTGTAACTTTTTAGTATAAACCATTAACCTTTTAATTAATTTTTTAAGCTTTGTATAGAAGGTTATAGTTTTATGCAAACACTTTATAATATCAATTTTTTGAGTACATTGATGATCAGTGATGTTTATTGATAACTATGGATGGTTAAAACAAGAATAACATAAATGAATGGATGAATTATTTTCAAATATGTTTATATTTAAATTTATTCAGATTTAAAGCTATATTCTCACTCGAGCCCCCGCCATCTATCACTACAAGAAATAGCATTAAAGAGGGTGATGGATGAAGTTTTCATTTTTCATACAAAACATTTCTTTTTAGGCTTATGGCCGTTCCTAAGGGCGTGCATGCAAGGACCAATTACACAGGGCCCCAATGTGAAAAGGGGGTAAAGGTTCAATTTACTAATGTTTCTTAAAAAAATGCTTATTCATTTGTCATTAATTTTTTTTTCAAAAAAACCGCATTTTAGTATATTATTACCAAAAATATATGTAATGTATTAATTTTAATAATACAAGGTTCTAATTTTCATTTTTAGAACAAGGCCCCGAAATATTTTGAGATGGCCTTGTTTAGGCTAAGGGCTCGTTTACATCAGCTGAATAGAGCTGAACTAAACTGAACTGAACTGAATAGAAGTGTATTAATTGAACTAAATAGAGATGAGTTGAACTGAACTGAACTGAACTGAACTGAATAGAGATTAACTGAACTGAACTGAACTGAATATAATCTGAAGTAAACAAGCCCTAAGAGAATGATATTAATATTTCTCTTCTATTGACCTCTTAACCCCATTGTATTAATTGTGAAGATAATTTTGTTTTGCCCTATTTGTCTTAATATAAAAAAAAAAAAAGTTTCTTGATATGATAAGTAAGACAATCATCAAATAATTATCTATTTTACTTTTAATGATTTTGCTATAGCTAAAAATTAAATAGTACTCACTTTGTTTGAAAATGTTTAGATCTCGATCTCCATGTATAGATTTTTTTTGCAATTCAAAAATTATCAAAACGGGGAGAACATAAATAGTTTTTTTCCAACTTTAAACCCACTTTTTTCAACTATTATATTGATCTTTCAATGAATCGAGTTTTTATATTATGGCACTAGAGACAGAGATTGGATACACTCTCAGATCACATCCTCAAGAAGCTCAATTCAGTTTTCACAATGCAAATGACAAATTAAATTTCCATCCTCCACGAACCTCTGAGCAATGCCCAAGTTTTTCCATATAATATGAGTCATCACAAACTGTAGTTCAGTCTACCTTATCAGCAACTAAAATATATGTATAGTATATTGATAGGTGGTGATTTTGACACTCCAAAATTAATTTTATCACCCATTCCCCTCTCATATGAATAGTAACCACTATTCACTATTCATGAGAGAGGAGAATGGGTGACAAAATTAATTTTGGAGTACCAAAATCATTTTCATATATTGATGTATGAATTCATCTAGATTCTTGCCAATATTTTATTGGGTGCTTTTGTCTTTCTAGGGATCGGTGAGAAAAGAATATGTCATTCTAGAAAAAGCAAAGGAAAAAAGAGCAAAAGGATATTGGAGGATAGATCATTCATGTCATGCATAATGTGCTATTTGTCCTAGTAAAGCCTTTTTTTTGTGTGCATGGGTTGATGGGTATAATATGTTTGGTACATTAATCACTTTCTCAAATTAAAGTGCATGCTTTGATGCATTTTTTTGCTCGGTTCATCGATCGGTGCATCAAAATGTACCTTATGCCTATCTATCTATAAAGCTACTTCTTGTTCTCACTTCATTCTAAGGGCACCATATATTATTATTACTCCCATCACTACACCATTTTTTTAGTTTTTATATATAACTTATACTCCCTTTATAACACAATACTTGCAACAGTTGCAACAAATGGACTAGGAGAATTTCTAGACAAATTTTGTTAATGATGGATAAATGTGTAGTTTGATAAAAGTATGTGAAAGAAATGATATATTAATGATGGATAAATCAATACTTATGCATACTCAATCACGTTATCAAATGCTACCATATATTATTAAAATGTTAATTAGGGATATCCTTTTACCATACTCAATTATATTATTAAAATGGTACCATATATTATTAAAATGTAATTAGGAATATCCTTTAAAAGATGCTAAACATACAACTATTGTATGTAGTCCCCACTTATATAATTACTAGCCTTGTGTGCACGCTTTGCGTGCGAAGATATTTTTAATGTATCTTAAAAAATCAAATGTTTTTGTTCGATAAATTGAAATATTTTTTAAATTCACACTCATTTACATAATCGTAAACAAACTTTCCCCTTTCATCCAACCATTTCTTAACAATGAATAAAATAGACTATCATATTTCTACGATAATCAAAAGGTAAAATTTTTATGTAACAAACTATATTAAAATGGGTGTCTATTTATAAAGAATTCAAAAATATGAATTTTGAATTTTTTATGTTATTTTTACAAATTGTATATTTTGTAATATTTTCATTTTACAAAATTCAAAAATTATAATAACTTTCCTTAATAAATAAGAGTGATGATATTGATTTTTAATAAAATTTTAAGGGGCATTATGGACTTTTCAAGGGGGACACCATGGCTCCCCCCTTGGCTTATATAATAGAGATCAATGGTGTTTTAGAAAAAAAAGGATTAAGGAGGGAGAAAAATAGAGGGTATTTTGGGACCCACATAATTAACCAATTGTATGCATGTGTAGGTTTACCCATTATAATTAGAATGAACATACATCTGATCACTCTATTTCTGTATTGATTTTTTAAAATCTAACTTTAGATAATATCAATATTTTAAAGGATATCCCTAATTAACAAGCGCTGTTGGGACGCTAGAAAATCATTTATACATTTACTTAAGTGGTAGTAATTTTAGAATCCATACCAAAATCAGGCATCGATCGATTCGATCAATGTAATTGATTTTTATTACTCATTCTGTTTCTTTTTATTGTTCTATTTGGAATCTTCACACTATTCACAACTAGATGAGATTTTCTAAATTTCTTTTATGTACATAAGAAAAAACATAGTTGAATTGTATAATATCTTGTTTGATTCGTCTAAAGGAATACATTTTTCGTATTTATTTTTTATAACTTTTAACCAATGTGTAATTATATATTAAGGGTAAAAGTATGTATTGACAAATGTACACAATCAAAATGAGAACAACATAATGAAACTGATAGATTATGATTTATTATTTCCACTTTTAAATTATAATACTCATCTAGCACTTAGGGATGCTTGTTAGCTTTAATTTTGTTTATTTTTAAAAGAGAATATGAAGAAACCTTGGGGAAAAGAAGGCAACATTCAAACTTATAAAAAGTTGGGTTTCATCCTTTTTTAACCCTAAAAATTCATGTGGAATCAACTAAGCTAGTTGCGGTTGGATCTCATTCATATTATAGGAGATCAATCTAGTGTATACCTACTACGTACACATCCACACTACCTCACTCTTTTCCATTAGCCTTAAAGATCAAATGTTCCATTTATATACTTTCTTTGTTTTTGGACCGTTTTCATCATCCTTTAACATATTAATTGGATTCATTTGCTTTATTCTTTATTTGAATCATGCAGTCACTCTTTTTATCTACATTTTTTTAAAACTTGTATGTCTATATATAATAACATGCAAAAAGAAAATGAAAAAGAGAAAGTATTCAAATGGGTCTTTTTCCCAATACACACGTAACAATGATTCATGTGGCTCGAGCTTAAGAAAAGAGAGTCATAAGTATTATATCAATTCAAGAAAGATATACACTCTTAATATTGCTTAAAAGGGTGAAAAATATTAAATATTAACTCAAATCAAATACCTGTTGGCACTACTAGAATAGATGTTATTTACGACGGAAATTCCCGTTGTAAAAATGTGATCCCGTTATAGAAAAAGGGGGGTCGAAAATAATTTTTCCCGTCGTAAATATATGACCCCGTCACAAAAAAGGGGTTGCAAATGATTTTTCCTGTCGCAATCCCGTCGTAAATGAGTCATTTCTAATAGAGTTTGGGTTAGGTATTAGGTAACTTTTAGCGACGGACTTACAAACCATCACAAAAGATCTACAGTTGCGACGGGATTTAGGCCCGTCATTAATGTGTACCCGTCGTTAATGGACCAATTTTTTTGTGGTGTGGGCTCCATGACACCACCGAGACTTCAACATTAGTATGATACTATCCGCTTTGGGCTTAGTGCGCACTGATTTATTTTTCTCAAAAAGCCTTATACTAATAGAGTAAGTGGACAATTACATGCAAGGTAACACACTTCTAATTTTCCATGCAATGTGGGACTTGAATTGAAAACCCCAACAATTCTCCCCTCAAACCAAGGACCACAAAGCTTGCGGCCTCCCCTGCAATGACAACTCATCTATTCATCTTGCACACTGCCGGTGTGCCCATGCACTAAGCCACCATTAGCTTCGCATTGCTTGCATTTCTCCCTGCCGAACTGTAGGCTATGTCGCTCTGATACCACTTATTAGACCCCACAACACCACCTTAACTTGACATTAATGTCTGCTTTGTGTCTAGCCCCACAAAAATTTATTTTTGGGCACCTTCCCAAAAGAAACTAATGGAGTAATAAGTAGACACTTATATGCAAGACAACACAACGCTTTTCTTAATTTTTCCATGTGTGACTTGGATTGCAAATCCTAACAATACGGAGTAAAAGGCTATATTTGGTTCACCGGATTTTTGTTGACCTAAACTTATCTATTTGATTTGAACTTGTTTTTTCTTATCTGAACTGATATGAACTTATTGCCTAATTTGTCTAAATTTGGCCGCGTATATACACTAATCCATAAGAAAAAAATACTATCAATTAAAATCTTATTTTATTTATAATAATGAGTAGTTTTCAAATATGAAATTTATATCTATATATTTTTTTTGTTACAAAATTATAGGTATTTAAATTTTGGAAAAAAAAAAATCAAACAAAATTAACAAGCCTAATATTAACTTATTTTTTCTGATCTCATTTGAAATAAATGATAAATATCTTAAATAAAGTGAACAAACATAGCCTAAGACACTTAATTATAGGGTTACATTTTTTTTATTAGGAAAAGAAATCCACTATTTGAGCTATACATATGGAGGGAGAAAATAATAAGGTTTAGACCCCGTATCCTAACAATACGAGGTGGGAGTGAACATCACTTTGCCACACACTCCTATTGACCTTAGATGGGGTTGCATATGAAGTGCACAGTATCAAGTGATACATGATTTGGCATATATTTCTAAATAGTAAGTATTGAATAAGATCAGCTTATATAGGAAGTAATTTATTATAAAATGGGTTCAAGTTACAATGGAAATAATATAAGTTAGTAATTAAGTTACCCTAATTAGTTAAAAAAAATTAAAAAAAAATTGATAAAAAATTAACCCTTAAAGATATTCATAATGTATAATTAATATAAAAGTAATACTTCCTCCGTTCCAAAAAAAACGCAACAGTCAAATTTTTGCACTATTCAAGTTGTATATTTTGACCAAGTTTTGAACTTTACACATAATAAAAAACATAGTCAAGTGGGATCTTGTTAGATTCGTCTCGTTAAATACTATATTAATATCAACTTTTTTTTATTTTTTAATTATTCATAATTATAGATATTAATGGTCAAAGTTTCGTCTCGGCATGTGTGAAATGTTGACTATTGCGTTTTTTTTGGAACGGAGGAAGTAATTTGATTTTTCTGTGAATCGCATATGTTAAAAAATTAATGCTTAATATTTAATAAAAATCATTACAAATTAAAAATACATTAAAAAGTGTTTAAAGTTACACAAAACTAGTTCAAGTTATACGAAAAATTTATCTTCTTAAAATAAATTTAACTTAAAATCGTCTTACACATTTTTTAAAATAAATTCTAAATTAATATCAGTTTTAAAACAAATTTAAATGACTATATAGAACACTATATATAAACTATTCAATAATATTAAATTAATTATGAGACACTACTCGATGAGGGCTAGTCCAGTGGGATCATCATCACCTGTTAGTTCTTGTGGGAGAACATGGTTGGACATTCCACAATAACAGTTTCTCTTTCTCCTCCACCCGCCTAGGGAGGCCCTTTGTGGGTCCCCTAAGCCCCAATGACCCGACGAGCAATACCAACTTGGTTATTCTGGGATAAAAGTCGTGCGTTAGGGCCCAGTGTACTTTACTAGTTTAAAATAAAAATTAAAATTATGAAATACTACTATAAGTAGCAATCGGGTCAATTACGAGTTGGGTTGATTCGAATCGGGTCATTTTGAGTAGGACACTTCTGAGTTGGGGTTAGGTTGAATTTGGATTTGTGTCAAATTAAATAAATTCAAAAAGCATAATAATCAATATAATTAAGTATTGAGTATTTTGGGTTGGTTTAGGTTGGCTCAAATTTGGATTGAAAAAATCAAATAAATTTGGTTATATTTCAGATTTTGAGGCTACTAGTGATGTAATCGGGTATGCACCACTCTTACCACCTCTAGACACAGTTACATATCCCAAAAAATGTGATTAATATTAATAGTAAGATAAATGGCCAAAAAAGCAAATTTAAAATTTGAAATTTGAAAAGCAAAGACAAGACAATAATACAAAGATTAGTGGAGGTAGAAGAAGAGGAAGAAGCATAATTGGAGGATTCAACTTTCACATGCACACGAGCGAAGCTTCTTCCGCTAAGCGGCGTAGCCCCATTTCACGTGATGCCAAATATCCTCTATTTAACCCAAATCCCTATTCACACTAATCATACTCGTTTTAATTTTTTTTTGTTGAGAAATTTTAATTTTTTAATTGGAGGATTCAATTTTTTATTTTTTATTTTTAAAAAAAAAATAATAAAGAAAATAAAACAGTAATTCTAGGGTAGGGGTGGTCAAACCTTAAACAGTATAAAAACGGCGACTCTGCCAGCATCTTCCGTCGACCAAACTCTTTTGCATTTAATACCAAGCAGGCCACGTCTTTGTCCGTACTCTTAGTTGTCCGACAGGTGTCAGTTGATTACTCCTACAATTACTCAAACATAGGGCCTTATTTGGTGATTAGAGTTTAGAGTTTGTGGGTAGATGATTACTTTTTATTCAGAGGATTTGATTGCTGATTTAGATAATTGATTGTTTAGAATTTTGTTGTGTAAAATGACATTTATGGACAAATTAGTCAATTAATATTTCTCTCTCCAAAACTTTGAAGAAAAAATTACTCAACCCAGCTTTTTCTAAAGAGAGTTTTGATTAAAGTTTTTGGTACAAAACTCTCTTTTATAAACTCTATTTTACCAAACACCAAAACAAACTCTCTCTAAAACTCTAAACTCTCATCAGATACTCTCCTAACCAAACAAGGCCATTAATATGTCATGGTAAATCACAATAATCCCTTGAAAAAAAAAAGTAAATCACAATAATAAATTAATAATTCCGTACTATCAATAGCTATTGTTTACTTCAGCTTAAAGTTAGTCCAGTTCAGTTCAATTGAGTTTAGTTCAGTTCAGTTCAGTTTAATTCAGCTCTCAATTTCCTTCTCTTATAAATTATTACGTTTAGCTGTATTCAGTTCAGTTTAGGATAATTCAGTTCAGTTCAGCATAGTTCAGTTCAGTTAAGTTGTATTCAATTGAATTAAACAAGCCCCTAGGTCTATTATGCATCCAGATACACGTAGAGTTAGGTGAATCTACAGGTGTTTTATTGCTCAGTTAATATAATTTTGTTCATTTTAAATTTTAAAATAAACTCTTTTTTTTTTTTATAAAACGAGCAAAATTAACTTTGGATGTACCTTACATCAAGCTATATATATAAGAATATCTACCGTAATAATCCTCATACACTATACACCATTTTTTTAGACGTTGGTTACGTTTGAAAAGTTGACTATAAGTTTATAAGTAGATCGAGAGTAAAGATCAAATGTCTAATTATTGCGCACAAATAATATTAATCAAGGAAATGTAGTATATAGTAATAATAAAAAAAAACTTAGATGTTATTAGATTTGTCTCGATATATAATTTATTTTTATAAATTATAGTGAAAAATATTAATGTTTAAACACATATATTAAAAATTGTGCAAAAAATAAAGATCACCAACATTTTGAAATAGATGGAGTACTATTGACTTTTATACGTCAAGAATCCTCAAGATTAATTGGGCTTCACACATGTTATTGCATTGCCCTTATATTATTGAGGTTGGGATCAAGGTTGTATGAGTAATTCAAACTGAGATATTATCAGTTTATCACCCTCAGAGAGAACGACGTTCCTACCACTCTCAATTCCTCATTCTAATAGTATTCATTCTTTGCCTTCAACTTTAATTTACAAATTTTCAATAAATACTTTTTGAGAATATCTTTCTTATGGCAAAATCTAGAAGGCATAAAATGAAAAAAATATATTAAGTTAAAATAAAAAATTTACACCAATAAATAAGTAACTTTTTTCATTTTAAGTAATATATTTAAGGAAAATTTGTCAGAAAAGACCTTATAAAACATTCTTTTTGTTAGAAAAGACCTTATAAAAAATTTGTTGTGAACAGGGACCTAAAACAAAAAAAAAGTTGCAAGGAGGGACCTTACCTCTATTTTCTAACGTTGATTATGAATTTCCGGCGTTAACTCGCTATTTCCCTCCAATTTTCGACGAATCCTTTATTCTCTATTTAACCTTTCCTTTTCTTTTCACTATAAATTCATTTTTCCTCTACTCCCCTCCATTTTCCCTCCAAAATTCATCTACATTAACCCTACATTAACACTTCCTTCTAACATCTAAAATTCTCTTTTTCTGAATTTGGGTTTTCTCATCTCTTACCCCCTTAAATACGAAAGGATTCGTGCAAAAATTGGAGGGAAATAGTGAGTTAACGCTAAAGATTCACAGTCAACGTCGGAAAATAGAAGTAAGGTCCCTCTTTGCAACTTTTTTTTGTTTTAGATCCCTGCTCACAACAAATTTTTTATAAGGTCTTTTCTCACAAAATGAATGTTTTAAAAGGTCTTTTCTGACAAAATTTCCTATATTTAATTATTATCTAAGTTCAATTGTTAGTGCATCGACCTCTCTTTCTTATTATGTTAATTAAAAAGAAATGAATGATGGCCTATAGTATTTCATTAACAGCAAGCCTACTATTAGACTAGACAAATTTTTGCTAAAAAATTATAGCCTTTTAGTATGATGCCATAGCATTTTATAGTGTATAAAGCTTAGTTAGTTATGTAAAAAGTTATAAATTTATGATAAAAGTTAGATATCTTGTTAAAAAAAAAAATTCAACACATGCTAGATCAATATCATTTTTTTTTTGTTATTTTTACTAAATATGTAATTAAATATATAAAAAATAAAAGCAATACGGAGAACTTGATAATTGTACAATTAATTGAGGTGAACATTTAAAAATAGAGGAGGTGAACATTTAAAAAAGAGAAGTATGAAGAACATTTAAAAATATATATTCTTTGTGTCCTCAACTAGAGTTGTCAGTTTGGTTAGAAACTGTTGGTTCGACTGTTAACCTAACTGAACTGAACTGAACTTAACTGAAATAAAATGAACCAAGAATCAAATGACTGATAACTGAAATTCCAACTGAAACAAAATGAACTGAACTTAACTGAACTGAAACTGAACGGATTGATGAATTGAAATCAACTGAACTGAAAAGGTTGATTAAATATAACTGTTTTTAACTGATCATAACTGAACCATAACTGAAATTAACTGTAAATTGTTTGGTTTTGTTAGTTTATTATTTAATTTAACTGTTTTTAGCTGTTGATCAACTGAACCGGAATGACTTATAAATTGTTTGGGTTTGTTAGTTAATTAAACTGTTATTAATTTTTGATCAATTGAACCAAAATGACTTGATATTGTTATAATTTAAAGTTAATTGAATTGTTAATTTGTTATGCTTCCTCCATAAATGAATTTTTGCAACAAATGTATTTTTGACACTATTCACAATTTTCATTTTGAGTCTTTGATCGTAATTTGTCACTTGTACATATAGAAGAAATATAGTCATGTGGGATCCCATTAGATTCGTCTTAACTTGTAGTTTTTATTATTTAATGATTATAATTTTTTTTAGTACATAATTAGATATATGAAGTTTCAAAATTTTTTCTTGACATACGTGAAAAATCCTTTGTTGCAAGAATTCATTTACGGAGAAAATAATTTAAAACTAACTAATAAAAATTTAATATTGTTATAATTTAGTATTGTTATAATTTAAAGTTAATTGATAAAAATTGTATTTAATCGACCCATTTCATAAGATAATCATTGTAATCCATATAAGTATATGACTTAGAAGTATTGAAAAAATTATGAAAACAATCGGAACCGATATATCAACTATTCACAATGAACTAACATCAATTGAAATTGTACGGGTAAAACCGAAGACCAACCATAACGTAAACCGAATACAATCGGAACTGTTATGTCAATTGTTCACAATGAACTGACAACAACTGAAATCGTATGGGTAAAACCATAACTGAACTGATTTGAACTAAAAATAAAAATAACTGGACTGGTTTGGAACTGAAACTGAAAAGTTAAAACTGCATTGGTTAATTTGAAAAAAAATTAACTGAAGTCAACTGAACTGAAGTCAACCAAACCATTTGGGTCCAACCATAACTGAACTGATTAACTGAATTGACACCTCTGTCCTCAACCCATCGTAAGTTAAAAAAAAAGGATCATCCACTATTTAATATTTATTCGTTCCTCACTTTTTTTTTTATTTTTTTTATTGTCATTATAAACAAACCTTTTTTAGAACAAAAAAATAATAATATCGATCATTTTCACTCTATTTCCTTTGAAACAATAACTTTCAAAAGAATTCCTAGAGTTGCGCTATTGCGCAAGTCTGGACAAATAATTCTTACGAATCAATCGCTCTGTCGAACGTTGGTACAAATAGTTCATCGTTCATTGCTAATTGGAATACTAATGGTGCCTTTAATACTCCAATAATTAACATTTGAATTATATTGGTGAAAACATCTATGATATTTCTCAAAATTTTCTCACTTTTATTTTTTCATAGGTTTTCAGGTTTACAATTGATGATGAATCGATTTAACTATAGAGTGAATTAAAAGTTATTTTACGAAAAGAGTGAAAAGGGGTATGCGCAGACAATTATTAATGTCATTTTCATAAATACTAACTTTTTATTAGTCTAATGTATCACTTTAAATGTCTAACGTACCATTTAAGCGGCTAACATACCACTTTTATTTAGTTTTAGCATTTTTAACAACTTTGTTTATATACAAGAACCATGGGAAAGGATTCAAACCCTAGCTTATTTTTGGGCTTTATTGAAAATTGGTTTATTTATATTACTTTCGTTAACTATTAATTATTTAAAAAAGTTAAAAAATTGCACTATTCATATTATGTACTTTGACCAATATTTAAATTTAAATTTTACACATAATGAAAAACATAAGCGGAGTCTCATTAGATTCGTCTTAATATTTATTTTTTAAAATATTTGGTTGTTATAATTTTTACATACACACAATTAACTCTGTCCATAAATTAAGTGCTTC
This sequence comes from Salicornia ramosissima, assembly GCA_951394345.1. Classification (NCBI taxonomy): domain Eukaryota; kingdom Viridiplantae; phylum Streptophyta; class Magnoliopsida; order Caryophyllales; family Amaranthaceae; genus Salicornia; species Salicornia ramosissima. The sequence goes on along the minus strand of OX596237.1, from coordinate 10,528,594 downwards.
ATTTTGATAAAAAAAACTATCATAATTTTGGTCAAAATGGAACACTTATTCTTTAAAGTTTTATCCAATTACATAAAAAGTTAAATGTTGATGTATATAATTAAAGATATTAATATTTAAAATCGTGTCTTTAAAGATATGAAAAAGAAAATGGAACAACTTTTTTGGGACAGATACATATTCGAAAAGTAAATATTAAGACGAATTAAACAAAAGCACGCATGACCATGATTTTTCTTACATATGTAAAATTAAAGATAGTCAACATTACAAAATATATACCTAAAGTCAAAGTGAAGCATTTTTTAATGAAACAGAATGCACTATTAATTTTCTTTTTTAAAAAACACGAAATTTAATGGGACTCTTGGGAGTCCTTCAAACCTAGCACCAAAGTATAGTATAGGGGGTATAGTAATAAATACATATCCTATCTACAAGAGACAAATTTTATTCCCACTTTTTATTTTTGGTCCTAAACCCCAAAACTCTAATACTACTACTAATCCCAACCTCTTCTCTCTCTCTCTCTCTCTCTCTCTCTCTATCTATCTATCTTTCCCAAGTCTCTTTCATTTTCATCTCCACCTCTCTCTCATCTCTAATTTAAGAAGGTAGCTAGTGAGAGAATCATTTTTAGGTGAAAATAAAAAAAAAAACTTCAAACTTTGAATCCCCAAAAAAAGCTTTTTTTTTTTATTTTTTTTATTTTTTTTAATACAAAATGGAGATGAAAGAGCCACTAAAGATGGAAGCTTTGATGGGTGGAGGAGCTTCACATAGTAGTAACAGCAGCAACAACAACAACAGTAATAGTAATTATCATTATTTGACTGAAAACCATTCATTATTATTTGACAAGATCAGCTGTTGTTCATCAGCAACAGCAGCAACAGCAACAACATCAACAACAGGGTTTATGGAGTTGCTAGGTATGCAAGATGTGATTAACATCAATCCTTCTCTGCTTGATATGATGATGATGAATGGATATGATGGGAACACTCTTAGTAATAATGAAGCTTTCACTACTACTTCCCTACACCCTGCTGCACCTGATCCAACCCCTCCTAATATAACTTGTTCCAATGTGAACCCACCAGAATCATCTGAAGCAGAGCTTAATAATCCTAATACTAATAATAATCTTCCTACAACTCCAAACTCTTCATCAATTTCCTCTGCATCTAATGAAGGTCTCAATGATGAGAATCACCAAGAAGAAGAAGAAGATGGTGATGATGATGAAGAACAAGAAAAGGCTAAAAAACAGTAAGTTTATTATGACTTTTCTCTTTGTTTTTCTTTTTTGGGATCCCTTTTTTGGGTTGGTTTTTGGGGATTCTGAGACAAACCCATTTGAAAAGAGTGTGAAAGGGAAAATGGGTCCTTTTTGTTTTCTGATTTAGAGCCCTGTTCTTTGTGGATTTGGGTAGTAGTAGTAGTAGTAGTGGGTCATCAATGTTTTTGAACAAAACCAGAAAACAAAATAAAAAATCTGATCTTTATTTTAATTTTGTTGGTACTAAATCTGTAATGATACTGTGTATGTTGCTCTTTGCTTTAGTACAAAAAAGCTCAGTTTTTTTTTTTTTTTTTTTAAAAGGGGACTAATTAATCAAAAAAAATCTGATCTTTCTCTCTGACAATTAATTGCTTATTTATTATTATTGTTTATAATTCATGGTGATTTTAAAGATCCACAAAGGTTAAAAAGACAACTCAGAAACGGCAAAGAGAGCCAAGATTTGCCTTCATGACAAAGAGTGAAGTTGATCATCTAGAAGATGGTTATCGATGGAGAAAGTACGGCCAAAAAGCTGTCAAGAACAGTCCTTTCCCAAGGTATATATATACTGTACTTTATTTTATACTAATGTCACCGAATTTAATTTCAAGGACAAGATTTGAACATGTATAAAAAAGAAATTAGCCTGTATTAAAATATTTTACTCCTTATTAAATTTGTTGTTTTAGATACTCAAATCTCCTCTTAAAAATATGTGATTGCGCAACCGTCTCTTCTCCTCAACTTATTAACTTGTGTGTTACAAATACTAAAAATAAGTTAAACAGAACAAGATCGAAAAATAATGTTGGCACCCCCCCAATTGATTTTGGCACCCTTCATCCTCTTACGTAAATAATAACCATATCAAATTGGGTTCCAAAAATCAACCCCCCCCAACAAGACCATTCAATTATAAAATAATCATCAATTTCAGAGTCATTTGAGTGTGTGTAATAATTATTAAAGTATTTCACTGAAAATCAAAACTGTGTTTTTCTTGATTTCCACTCACTGATTTCATCATGATCCCAATATTGTTTTTTTTTTTTTTTTTTTCTGATGTTTAATTAAGTGGGGGTTTTGGTGTTATACTTACAGGAGTTACTACCGTTGCACCACAGCATCATGTAATGTAAAGAAGAGAGTAGAGAGATCATTTACTGACCCTTCCATTGTAGTCACTACTTATGAAGGACAACACACTCACCCCTGTACCGTCCTTCCACGTGGCGTTATCCCCGGCCCCGCTTTCGGCTTCGGTGTCGGTATTGGTGGTGGCGGCGGCGGCAGTGGTGGTGGCAGCGGTGGTGCACCCTCCAACATAGTTTTTCCAATGCAAATGACAAACAACAATCATAATAATTATGGGGTTCAAATGAACTATATGGTTCCACAGCTAAACCAATATAGTAATCTTCAATCACAAAATAATGGAAATGTTGTTAGTGCTAATAATAGTTGTTCATTATTAGCTTCACAAGAAAGGCGCTTTTGTGCTACTTCTGATCCAGTTAGTGCAGCTTTGTTTAAAGACAATGGACTTCTGCAAGACATAGTTCCTTCTATTATGAAGAAAGAAGACTAGCTAGCTAGATGCCTAGATCATGATCATATTATTATTATTATACTATATATTATAATTGCTGTGTAATCTTCCTAATTAATTAATATTCTACAACCTTTTATTTTATTTTGGGCTGATTAGGATTGTAATTTTAGTAGTATTGATATGCCAATATGGCCTCTCACTGATCCTAGCTAGTGTATTTTGATGTAGAAGATCCTCTATATCATATAAAAAAAAGTAAGTAGTAGTAGTAATTCACAATTCATATATGACAATTTAGTCATTGTATTAATATTGGGTTTCAAATGGGTTAAACTATTTATTTATTGATGAATTTCTTTATTTTCTCTTTCATTATTCTTTTAAAGAAATCTAGAGTGAGCTAACCTACAATACTAGCTATTAAAGGCTCAAAGTTGTGGGTCAAGCTCTGATACCATATCAGGACGATAGTCTCAACAAAAAGTTTAAACTGATTTTTTAGGCCTAAAATTATGTTATGTTTTGTATATTCTATCAGTTTTTTAACGGAGATATAGTAGCCTAATTATTCATCCATTCGAATGATAAGATAGAGTCCCATCAAGCAAGCTTCAAACTACGGGTCGGAACCGGCAATGTTATCCCAATTAGTGAAATAGTCTGCAGCTTTCGAGCTTAGCCTATCACTTAGAGGAGTAGACTAACTCATTACTTGAACATTATGGTTTAATTACAGTATTTATTTATTTTTGACTCATTTCAAAGCTTAAAATTCCTAAATGTATAATAAGCCCACAAAACATAATGGGTTGATAATGGTTTCGGAACATATTAACTGCAATGATTTGACATTATTTTTTTCCTATAATTTTGCGTCAAATCGTTGCAGTTATTTTCTTACGGAGTAAGTATCTTATAGAGTATCTCATATATACTACAATGAACAAGTACATGATGAAGGCATGGATTTAATGAAGCTTTGTTGTTTGTCTGTACTTTTTGTCCTGTCTAGTTATTATGGTTTGTTTGGGTAAAATTTAGGGGAAAAACTTAGGAGATCAGAAGTAGGCCCATAAATAGTAAAGCATGAACAAGTGGGATAGTATGTGTTTGTGTAATTTTTGGAGGAAGAAGCATTGAATTTTACTCAGTTGAGAGAATGAAATTAAGGGGGGAGATTGAAGAAGGTAGTATATTATTGCCAAAGCTAGGGTTTTAGGGTTACCATACAGAAATGCAACAAAGTAAGTACGTGAGGACAGAGAAATTTTCGGTTTTGCATTGTTCATCTGGGGAATGGAGCTTAATACAATACAACAATACAAATATACAATACATAACATAAAAGGAAAATTAAAGTAGAGCAAGGGCCACATCCCCATGCGCTCTTTTTCTGCATAGTAGTAAAATTACTTTTGTGGAGTATTTTGACTATTTTTTTTTTTAAAAAAATACTTCTATACTTCATCTGTAAACGAATTCTTGCAACAAATCCTTCGGTAAGAACTCCAAAAATAATTTTGTACGTATGTTTAAGTTGGTAGATTAGTAAATTAAAAATAGGTGAGAGAAATAAGATGAAGTGATCCCCCTTAAGGAAAGGAGTATTTTAATGGTATTTTGTCGGCGTATTAGTAAAAGTAGGAGAGAGAAATAAGTAAAAACTTACCAAATAAGTGAAAGTTGGTATTTTGTTGCAAGAATTCAAAAACATCCCAAAATAGCAAATGTTGCAATAATTTATTTACAGAGGAAGTATATATATTTAATCCACTTGATATCAGTCGCAACGTTTCTATTTAATTTTGACATGTATTTTTAGAAAGAGATTTGCGGATGTAAATGATCTGATTTTGTCAAATAGTCTTAACATTGAATTATAAGGAAATTCACTCTTTTTGAGCTATAAATATAGACGAGGTGAAAGTGGATATCACGTTACCGCTTCTCTTAACTAGTTCAGATAAGGTACAACCATGATTACTTAGAGTAAGGTACTCCCCATACAAATAAAACTCACAATGAATTAATGTTCATTGTTGATGATGGATGTTCATTTGGTCTAATTTTAAAATTTAAATAATGTTCATTAAACCTTATACTAAATGTTTATCGATCTAGATTGAACTAATGTGCATAGCATGAGTATCATTCTATAGCTACACATATGTATACCTTTGAATTTTTACCTCTTGACCTTATAATCTTAACACCGATAGTGTATAGTTTCATTCTCAATTATACTAAAATCATTTTAAATAATTTTTCATTTACATTATCAAAGACATTCCTTACAATTGCATGTTAAAGAGGCATATTGCTAATAATATGAAGCCGTAGGAAAAAAATAAAACAGTTATCAAATTAACTTTAATAAGTTGTCCTCTTGGTCTTTATTTTTGTTGGGGTGTAGATTGATTGTGTATACAAAGTTAAAAACTATGAAAGGGGAAAACTAATGATGACATTGTTCACCAACTAGTGTATGAGTAGAGAGACTCTCTCCGTCTAAAAATAAATAATCCGTTTTGAACAAAATAGCGAAAGCTTTTTCTCAAAATGAATCACTTAATTTTGGACAAATATCTGAATAAGAAAAGTGGTGGTAAATTCAGCGACCTAATCTAGCACCATTTTTAAAATGTTCAAATTAAAAAGCCGTGAAAAATATTGCTACAGTTCAAAATAATTTTCCCTATATTAAAATCTCTCAAAAAAATATAAAAGAAACTAAGGGCTCGTTTACATTAGCTGAATAGAGTTGAACTGAACTGAGCTGAACAAAACTGAACTGAACTGAATAGAAGTGTATTAATTGAACTAAATAGAGATGAACTGAACTGAACTGAACTGAATATAATCTGAAGTAAACAAGCCATAAGGCTCTGTTCTTTAGGACTGATCGATCTGGTCTGATCTGATCTGATCTGAATTATTTTTATTTTTATAATTGTAATACTTATTTTTTTATGAGAAATGTAATACATGATTATATTTACTAAAATAATAATAATTATTATTATTAATAATAATTAATATAATAATTATTATTATTATAATTATTAATATTATAATTATTATTATGATAGCCCATTTCATTTCACCTCTTCATTCAATTTCACTCCAAAACTTCAAATAATAATATTAATACTAATACTACTACTACTACTACTACTAATAATAATAGTAGTAGTAATAATCACCGCCGAAAATTTTGACCAAACCGTCACCGAAAAAATCGACCGAATAATCACCGCCAGAAAAATCATTCCGAAAACCATCGCCGAAAAGCTCGGCCTGAAAACCGTCGCGGGAAAAGTTGGCCGAATGATCATCGTCGGAAAAGTCAGTCCGAAAACCGTCGCCGAAAAACTCGGCCTGAAAATCGTCGCCGGAAAAGTCGGCCGAATAATCACCGCCGGAAAATTCAGTCCGAAAACCGTCGTCGAAAAAGTCATCTCGAAAACCGTCGCCGGAAAAGTCGGCCGAATAATCACCGCCGGAAAAGTCAGTCCGAAAACCGTTGTCGAAAAAGTCGTCCCGAAAATCGTCGCCGAAAAACTCGGCTTAAAAATCGTTGGCGGAAAAGTCAGCCGAATAATCACCGCCGGAAAAGTCAGTCCGAAAACGGTCGTCGGAAAAGTCGGCCCGAAAACCGTCGCCGGAAAACTCGTTCGAAAACCATTGTCGGAAAATATCGAGCGGAAAAACGATGTTCGAAATTAATAATAATAATAATAATAAAGAGTAATAATGTCTGATCTGATCTAATTGAAGTTTGTCTGATCTGATCTGTTCTGATCTGATCTGATTATTGTAACTTTTAAGTCCAAAATAACATGACCTAGAGGAACGTTTCCCCATCTCAATTTTGCATTTTAGTAGAACAAAAAAAAGGTCGGAAAGAACACACGAATGCATAATAATCATCCTTTTCTTTTCTTTTTTTTAATAATTATTTTTGAGATGCCCCACCCACAAGGAAGTCCCACATAAAAATGGTACTAGTAGAACTGATAGAGTATATAACATATTCCTGGGCATTAATTATTAGCTTAAGCTTTTGGTTGAGATAATCCTTTAACATGGTATCAAGAGCCAATGTGACACAAAGGTCACGGGTTCGAATCTCTCCTCCCTTTCCCTTCCAAGTGGAATTAATTAGCACCATATATGATGGGTCTGTGTTGCATCCACATTTCAAGCCCAAAGGACCTTTCATGTGAGGGGCAGTGATAGAGTATATATTTTTTGGGCCTCAATCATTAGCTTAAGTTTTGTGTTGAGATGATCTTTTAACAAAATCATTTGTCCATCACTCCATGTACACTAGTATTGCAACACACCCACGGTAAACGGCGATAAGTAACCACAAAATATATACCCTCATTTAAACTATTATTAGTCACTAACCTATTGATGATTGTTAATTTTAGCTTATCTCACTCCATTGAAGATGATGATCCAATCCAAATCCTAGAATAAATAACATTAATGAAAAGGAGTTGGGGGTATGGCTTGGTGGTAAGCCCCCTTTCCCATGGCCAAGGTCATGGGTTCGATCTTTACCCCTCATTATGTTGGGATATTTTCCCTTCCTCATTGGACAAGTAAGCCTTTATCAGTCAATGAACTAGTTGTTAAGAGTAGAACTCATATGCTTCCTACATTATAAGATGGAAAAGAGTATGCCCAACATATCAACGGTTACTCCACCTAGTATGTGCTTGAGTGTGATCTAACTCTAATCGTATACAAGTTTGTGTTGAGCGCATGAAAATTAATCAAATGATGTACCAATCTAATCTGATAAGAAAACCTACCATATCAGTAGTGTTATAAGGTTCAACTCCTAGTTGATCTAAAATTTAATTTAATTCAGATTAATAGAGTTCATTTCATAGTAAATCAATTCAAAAAACATGACATTTCTATGTTTTTTTTGGTGATAGAATGAAACCACATATATAGATGGAAAAGGGGGGGAGAAGATAAGATGCAAGAAATATCCAAAAGAGGACGCACGGACGATATATAACAGGGATGGGGCGACAACAGCCCAACCCCACTTTAATCACGCTAAGTTAAGTGCAATCTTTTTGCTACTTTCGTGCATGCTTTGCTGCCAACCCCTCGTTTCTTCTTCTCTCTCTTCTTTTTGCCTCTTTCATTTAATTTTATGTGCTACATAGGTGGACAACAGAATTAAACATCTCACTTTTTTCTCTGTTCCCTCTTTTTTTTTTCTTTTTTTTTTTTTTTTTGGGGGAGGGGGGGGGGGGGGGGGGGGGGGGGTTCAGTAAGTAACTACGTGCTGTGCATGATTGATAAATACAACTAACATTACATTGTAAATTTTGTCTCTATTGCTTGTACATTTATATGTTAGTGAAGTGAAGACAATGTTTAGAACTATCCTATCCTTGAAGTTTGTAAGTGCCATACTTCTGCACAGAATAAAGCACAGACTACACTACATGGGAAATCTGAAATGGGGAAATGAGCCCCTAGATTTTTTTTAATTTTTTTTAGGAATGCATTAACTTGTCTAAGTTGTAAACCACAGCCACTTGTGAATTCCCATGGGAAATAAAAACTCAAAAAAAAAAAAATTATATTCTATGCTAGATATTCAACTAGACTTATCTAAATTGGGGACTGATTTATGCACACTAGAAGTTAATTTACGCACACCTCCAACCTTTGTTTTTGCTTTGGTAAACTCATGAAAATGGGAGTGCACAAATGAAAAAAAGTGTGCGGAAATCCCCTCCCATCTAAATTCAATGAAATTCAAATCAGTCATTGCTATCAAGAAGCCAACCAAGCTGCACACTTTCAACACATAAGAGGCATAATCATTCTATACTAGCCAACTGGTTTAATTATTATATATACTCTTTCTTTAATCGTAACGAAAGATTTTTTTAAGTTGGTTCTTTGAAATATACTAACTAGTATTTTTTTTTATCTCTATTATATAAGGGAAGGGGTGAGGTCGCAGACTCGCGGCGGTGTCCAAGTAAATTACCACACAACCCTTATTCATCCTTCATAATTTTTTAGGGAAATTTTTATTTTTTTTAATTTCTTCCATAATGATATTTGATTTTTAAATCATTAATAGCCTTATTTAAAAAAAGTAATCACAATTTTAAAAATCACAAGTGCAATTAATTGTAAAGTTAAATAAAATTTATTCGTAAATAATAAATCTTTTAGAGAAATAAATTATTTACTCAATTTGTAATATATTTACTATGTAAGAGCGAAAGGAAAAAATTAGATTAATTTTTTTAAATGTATTTAAAAGCTTTTTTACAATCATGTGGCTAACTTATTAAATTTAGGAAAAATTGTCCAATACTACCTAATAAATGTCCACTTTTAAAAAAAACTACCAAATAAAAAAATGTTATACAACTACCAATTAAAGCAACTCCGATGTTATAACACTACCACCAGCCGGATTTTCTTTTATTTTCTAATGTTATGTCATCAAAGATAACATTTCCCTAAAAATCACGATTTCCCCTTTTTACTTTCATTTCCTCTCTTTATTTTAATTTCCTCTCTCCTTAAAGAAATACATTACATTTTTTTCTTCTCTTTCTTCTTCTACCATGGCTTCTTTGCCTCTACCATAATTCATTCACTTTCTTTTTCATTTACACTAGGTGCAATAATTTAGACCCAACAAAGGTTCGAAGTTTCTTCTTCTCTACTTCTACCATAATTCGACAATGGCGGCTCAAGCTGTGATGCAGGAACATAATGATAGAATTAGGCACAATATATGTCCAAGATTGTTTCCTTGCAACTGGAAGTCCACAGTTGCAGTGGGTAGGGGTAGGGTGTGCAGAGTAAAATGAAGAAGATGACATGTCTACAATTGGGGGGAGAAATTAGGGTTTAAACTGAAAATAAAAAGTGAAAGGATTAGGGACTGATTTTTACCTTTAATTAAATGAAGCTTAAGTACCCATCAACAATTGGAAGAAGCATGGTTGATTGAAGAGAAATGGTAGGGTGTGCAGAAAGAGGAAGGAGATTCAAGAAATTAAGGGGGGCTTGAAGAAGATGAACTATTGAAGAGAATTAAAGGGGGATTGTTGATTCATGAAATTGAACAAGGTATGATATATAAAGGGAAAGAGGGGGTTGTAAATGGAGGGAAATCGTGATTTTTAGGGAAATTTGGGAGGGAAATGTTATTTTGGATGACATAACTTAAAAAAATTAAAAGAAAATCCAGCTGGTGGTAGTGTTATAACATCGGAGTTGCTTTAATTGGAAGTTGTATAACATTTTTTTTTATTTGGTAGTTTTTTTTAAAAGTGGACATTTATTAGGTAGTATTGGACAATTTTTTCTTAAATTTATTTTCAAACTATGTTGTTAAAGAATTTAAAATCACACGCCTTAGGAATGCATAAAAAAAACTAGTAAACCAAGCCACTTGTGAATCCAAGAGTGCACAAATGCTGGCAATTTAGTCATTTCATACAATAAAGACAAAATTTCATAAAAGACAAGATTATTTTAATGTATTGAGAAAAATTCACAACTAATCATATACGGTATGATTAATATTTAATTTAATATTTTGTTAACTTAATATGATAAATAATATTATCCTATATTATGTTTTACCTCCTTGTTACTATATTCCACTTGTGGTCTTGTGGACACACGAATCCACAAGTGGATTGTGGTTCATCAATCCTCTGTAATATTTGAGTGACAAAGAATAAAAACATGACAAAATAAAAATAAAGATGGGATGTAAAAGAAATGTAATATTACCAGCTTATTCTTGCAATTGGATTTAGTTTGACACATTCCTGAGACAAAAATGTAATTTGTATAATAAGCACATCAGTATCAGTTCAAATCTAGTCGGGCTTTTCTCAAGGGTTGTGGCCAGGCCCGAATGTATTTCATACATATTTAAGGTCATAGCTGGTTTGGCCTGACCCAATGTCTCAGCCCAACCCCAATAAGCCCATGAACCCACAAGCCACCATTGACACTGCTTTGTAGGCTTGTTTGCCTATTAGGGGTTTTTCCCCTGTCACTTCAAGAAATAAGTCTAGGTTCCCAAGAAAAGTATAAAATTACCATAAAGTAAACCATATTTCAATTACTTAATTCCACAATTAACAGGCTTTTCAGTAGCACCTAACTCAGTCCTGTTAAGATTGCAGATTGATCTCTTATCATAAACTAAATATCAAGTGAAACAATGTGAACTTGAATACATGCACTTACCAATTACCATATCAGATGAATAAACAGAAGTGTAACTTACTGCTACACTCAGATGAGGCGGTGAGCAGATCTATCAGGAACTAAAACCCAAAAACTTCCCTTTGTTACACTTTCCTCCTATGTTCTAAATTATATACAGAACTTCTAACACAAAAAGGTCCAAAATGTTACAAGCAACAGATACCGGATTGAAATATCGAAAAACTGCACACTTATAAAATAAATTTAAGATGCTACCTACTGAACAAAGCTGGCCCACCAAGTGCATTGGCTTCTGCTTGTACTTGCTCATTAGTGTGTTCCTGCATGTAAGAAAATAATCAACAGAGTTTCGAAGCCAACTTTCCAAGTATTCCCTCTGTTTCTAAACCCTAAATCCTATTCCCTCCGTTCCTAAATGTTCATGCTATTTGAAATCTTGTGAGAAAAAAAAAGGTTCAAATGGGAAGCACATTTAGGAATGGAGTAAAAAAGAATTACAAACATGGTTTTAGATCTTGATTGCAGTCACTGTTACAGTAATGGTTGAGGAACCAGTTCCGCGGACAATGTGGCTCATTTGCGGCCATAGTGACTGATTTTTGGTCATGCCGTCACGGTAAGTTTACAATCCTTTACAATGTGGTTCTGAGGTAATGATGCATCCGAGATTTAATACCATGATTACAAAGGCCACGTAGCTCAGATAGGGTCAAGGCTGAAGGGTGAGGAGGCTGTTTTTAAAATCCAAAATTAATGCAAATAAATAAACATTTGGATATCCAACTTGCTCCCAGAAGCATTAGTCTGAGCTAATAAAGACTGAACTGCCAATATATTAGTTTCTTCATTCCTTTCCCTTTGTCGTATGTGAACAATGGGATAAAAAAAAACCTACGATTGAGAGGTGCCAAGAGAAGACGTCAAAGCATATAGCTAAGATGCAGGATCAAACATAGCGCTGGAGATCTATAGTTTTTCAAGCACCAATGATAATTTTCTAAGGGAATTTCAATTTGTTCTTCCTAAGATGCAACATATTAGGGACAACATCATATTTGGATACAGCAGATTGGCTCACTGGTCCCACTTCAGCTGTTCTTATCCTCTAATTTACCTAATAATTATCCAACTACAACATCATCTTCCGCCAAACAATCCACTAATTAGGTTTCAAAAAGATAAAAGAGGCATTAATTCACACTTTCCAAGTGTCGTATCTCAATTTAGAGTTTTGGACTTTGTCTCTAGCATTGAACTTTGGAGGGTGGACATGAAACTGTGAAAGATCAGTTTATAGAGGTGAGAATCGCAACCATCATCAGCTGTTATTATTCTCTAATTTAATTAATAAATAACCAACTAAAACATAGATTTCTGCCAACCAATCTACAAATGAGGTTTCAAAATGCTTTAGAAAAGTCATCTTCTCTAACCAAACAGGGTATTTATCAAGCGTCGTATATCAATTTGAAGTTATGAACATTTTCCCTACCACTGAACCTTAGAGGATGGACTAGAAAGATGAGGTTATAGAGGACAAGGTGTGAATTGCAAGCATCATATACTTGTCACGTCCTCAAAACTAAGAGCATGAGATATTTTCACCAAGATAGCTATTCGTATTTCTTCCCATCACTGTTTTAAGTTGGGTATCTCAAGAAAGTTAAATCATAAAACATTAGTGCTGATTCCAAAAATATGAAAACTTTATCAAGACATCCAAACTTGTATTATTTATAAATCAATTTTTTAAAAATAAAAAATAGCAAGCCACATAGGTAAACACTCACCATAGCGCATGATATAGCCAAATGGGGTTTCTCAAAATCACCGGAGTCACTCTGATTAGGTGCCGATTTGACTTGACAATCTTCTTCAACAAATGAAGACTCCAACACAGCTGACGGATGGGACTGTTGACAAGAATGATTTTGCAACTGTCTCCACTGTAACTGTTGTTCATAAAGAGCAAACTCCTCTGGCTTTTCCCACTACAAAGTTTTCACAAAAGTTTAACTGACAAGAACTCCAGAATCAAGGAAACAAAGTAAACCCGAGAAATTGAAACATTACCCTGCTTTCACATGTTGCAGAATTGAAATAGTACTTGCATCCATCTGGGCAGATGTGTTCACTCCACTCGCAGTCTATAGAATCTTCTAACGCATCACTTTTAGATAAAGCACCCGAAGCAGGTTCAGGTATCACAATAACTGAGTTGGACCCAGTACCTCTGCAAGGCTGAGGTGACTGGAAACAAAAAAAAATGAGCATATATACACATGCAGGCAAAGATAAAGTTGTTTCATGCATACATATACAACAACAAAAACACCCCAATTCCCAAAATTTTTGGGGTCGGCTAAACAGAATAAAAAATGAATAATATTGACTGTGCTCTAAAATGTTTGAAACACTTAACAATGATAAAAGAAAATGAAACATCACTTTATATTGTTTCCTCCCACTTATGTTTTTGATGTGTGATGTGTGATTAGTACTGACTACAATGACATATAACCTGTTATTTGAAAATCCTAAAAAGTACTGGATTGTGGCATGTGATGTTTCATGTTTGAAACATAACATATAACATGCTGGAGACATGTCAGTCATGCAAGGCTGTAAGTTACGTTTCTGAAAATAGTCCATAGTTCAATTCTATTTGGAGCTGTTTGAAGGAGTTACAAGATCTAGCTGGTAATGGTACTGGTTAAGCCATGGACCTTATGACGTTTCCCCTGATTCATTTTAATTGTGAGGGAGGGGGATCCACAGCCATTGCAGGCATAAACATCATATAATCACATAACTGCACATCCTATTTTGGTTGACCTCAGCTTTTAAAATTTCCAGTGCCAGATTTCCAGTATCCTAACACATCTTAAACTTCTTCTAAACAACTTCATTTCGGACCCTATACCTTCAATAGCACCCACATATTCATCTTAACATATTAAATAATCAATCCCTCCTGCCATCACAAAACCAACCGATCTGGAAATTTAAAAATATACATATACTGCCACCACCATTCCAATTTCAGCAGCCTCAACATTAAGTAACATGAAGAACGCATACAGCTGTGAAAACACAAGTTCAAACAACCTGATGATCATGCTGTTGCTCTTTGCCGCAAACTAATGTTTGGTTTGAATGCAATGCTGTCTGCAGCTGATTGTCATTTTGTATACAGGTCTGAGGGCTCCCATGCAAAGACTGTGTGTGTTGTAATGGCATCTGAGAAAATCGTGGAGGTGAAATTCGCTGCTGAAGTGATTTCTGCATTTCACCAGAAACAGGACAATCCACCCCCCTGTTTGCCACCATTGGAAAACTGCCAGCTTGTGTAACTGCAGAATTAAATTGCATGGAAGCTGATGAGTTATCCTGCAGAACACAAACAATTTCTTCATCTTATTTTAGGTAACAAATTAATATTTCTTAATAATATATAAATGAATTCCAACTGAATGTATGTCACCATTAATATACTTTCTTCGCTTCCTTTTTAATTCTAAACAAAACGTTTGCAGTATATAAGAAACGTAGAGAGATAAAGTGGGGGAACAACCCTTTTGACAAAAAAGCATTTTATGGGGAAACTTGAGAATTCTTAAGGGAGAAGTGCAGGATCATGACCTTTTTAAGGGTATTGTAGGAAATTAGGGGTGAAAGAAGCCCACTTATGGTATGTAGCATTTATTAAGGCATGTTCATTTATTTTGAGAAAGAAGTCAAAGTTAAGAACATTTGCTACCAATCTCAGCACCAAAGAGTTACAAATTACTGAAAAGCAATTATCCTAATAACGAAAAGGAAGCATATCTAGGATGTCAGGTTGGGGGCTCTGACTTTCTATCATTCAGGTGCACATCAGACTGACAAAAACTACTATTACAAGAATCTGGCCTATCTTCTAACTGTTCAATGATAAACAAGTGTATGATAAGACATTCTTGCACCAACTTCCTCACCCCATTTGTGCTCCATTTTCTTTTCAACACCTTGCTTTCCAGGTGAAGAATACATGATTTGGTAAGGTTTGAAGAAAAGCTTCTCAATGAAGATGAAGGCTTGAATATGGATGTGCTCCTGACTGACACTGAAATATCTAAAAAATTTAATGCAGTTTTTTTTTTTGTCTGAAACTACTAAAAAAAAGGGGGGGGGGGGGGTCGCTGCAACTCCTCTCTATCTCATAGTCGCATCCAATTTCAGCAGTCTCCTTCGTTTTTCAGTTTTTCTAGTAATGGCTAATCAATCAATTCTACTTTCTCCCAACTATGATCTCCTAGAATTCAGCCAACTGATCCTTAACGCCACTTTGCAGAAGTGAAACAAAAAAATAATCCAGGTTTGGGTAGGAAGAACCCCCTAATTTGCAAGCTTTGATCTCTTAGGTGTCTTAAATCTCACAGCTTCATCGACAATATCGTTAATGACGCCAAATGATGGTATCTTAAAAATCCATCGCTTTTTTTACCATGCCTTCTCAAGCCAGATAACTCAAGGAAGATTAATAAGATTAATGAAGACTTTTCAGTGCTGTAGGAAGGGTAACACTAACAACTTACAAAGACTACTACTCATCCCCTAGTTGCTCACATAATTGTCAACTGCTTCTGGAATTCTATCTACTATTGCCACTGACCTAGAAGTGACTTTTTTTTTATGGTTTATCCCCGTTTATTTTCTTTGATAGAAGCATTTTCACTCAATGTATGCCTCCTATGCTAACACATATTCTATGCAAAATGTTACCAATCATATACCACCTGTCCACCTTACAGACATTACTAGTGAATAAGAAGCCCTAGATGTGAGTTCCCTGCAAAGGAAACATACCTAAATTTCCACACTGGAGCTTATGGTCAGAGTTCCACACAAAGACAGAATCCAATACAGCTGTGAGATTATTAGGATGACCAATATGCTAGCATCCAGAAAACAGTGAATGACAAAAGATGAAAATGAATAAATCAACCAGAATAAATAAAGGATTTGCTCTCCATCAAGGTGAAAATGAACGACACAATGTCAGAAAATAATTGAACAAGGTCAGAGACACAAAACTCTAAGCCTCTGGTCATGGAAGAGTAGAAGACACATGCAAAGCAGAGCCTAAGTGAATGTTGAAGTACGCATTTGCAAAAAAACATATAGGCAATTCCACTAATAAGATGAACTCTTTTACTAAACATTATTTATGGAGTATGTAGACCTAATTGAAAAAAATATAATGCACACAGACATACATATTATTTATAAATATATTTACAAGGGGTGAAAATGGACTCCTAGGAAAAAAAATTGTAAGTGTAAAATGGATAGAGAGAGATTAAAAAAAAAATGTGATAAGGAGAAAGATAGGAAGAAATGATTACCTATTAAAGAAAGAACATATTTGTTGCAAGTAATGTGCAGTAACATGTTTGGGTAAATGTTGCAACTAAATTGGGCGGAGGTAGTGTGTGTGTGTCTAATTTGTGTATAACAACAAGAAAGCCTTTGTCCCAAAACAATTTGGGGTCAGATAGACAAGAATCACAACGTGAAATCACAAGACCCATTAGCCCAGATTTTCTCCCTCCATGCTTCTGGCTTCCCTATCTTCTCCGGCTCCTCCTCAAACCCTAGTAGCACCATATCCCCTTTGACAACCCTAAGATGGGTTTGCTTTGGTCTTCCCCTACCTCTCACCTTCCCCACCGTTTGTCATTCTTCAAGATTCCTTACTGGTGCATTGGTCTCCGTCTCACATGACCAAACCACCTTAGACGGTTTTTCCCTCATCTTATCCTTAATGGTTGTTCCCCTATCTTCTTCCTGATAATCTCATTTCTTATTTCATCCTTCCTTTTATGCCCACACATTCAACGTAAAATACACATCTTTTACACATCCATCTTCTGAACGTGACAATATTTCAAAGCCTAACAATTTGTGCTATGTAGATAGAATAATAACGGTACATCAAAGGCATTGTAGGATATTAAACATTATAGTTTGTGAGATATATATATATATATATATATTGCAGTCTGTTTTTAGCCAAGTGCTTAACAATATTATCTATAAAGAGAGCGAACAATTGCTTACTAGTTACTACTAGCTCTATAGATATGCACTCACCATTAGAGAATTTGGCACATTACTCCCCCACATATCCACAGGATTTTGAGTAGGCCTGCAGAAAGTAGTCTCTAAGTAGTTGCAAAAGTAAAATTAAAATATCAATATAATTGATAAAACAAATAAATAATATATCTCTCTCATGCCTTTGTTTACAGTCATCAGTACATCATAAGGTAGAACCAAAAACACCCACTTCACAGGGAGAAAATGTCATTGATTAAGCAGCAAAAGAAGAAAATGTGACGTATACATATATTATATGCATGATTTCCTTTTTTAGATAGAGACTATATTCAGGCTGCTTTATAACTTGCTAACATTATAATCATTGTTAAAAAAAAAATAAAAAAAATAGACTGAAGACCTGTCACACTTAGATTTGGATATCAGCAAAAATAGTAATTATCTGTTTTATGGTATGTTTGACTAATTATCAGGGTTTATTTTGCTTGTGTGGAATGTTGAATTAAAAGGGGCTGAACAAAATGTTGAAAGGTTTTAAGGAAAAAAAAAAAGAATCAAGTTCTGGAAGAGAAATAGAATCATTCTTATCTCTATAAATAGTAAAATAGAAAGAAACAACTTTTATAGTGATTGGGGAATATTTTTTTCTGCATACAAACTTTGATCATTTTCCAACGTTAACAAACTATTTTCTTGCATTGACCAAGCTCGTGAATGGCAAGTGAGCTGTGATTCTTCCAAATGTGTTCCTTTTCCTTACATTCACTCATTTCCAGCTGTTAACTAGCCATTTTCTGGCATTGACCGGTGCATTAATGATGTTGTTAGAAAGACAAAAAAATGTGCATTAGAGATTATAGCTCATGCACCGGTAAAAGCTGGAAAACAGTTAGTCAATGTTAACTCGTAAATCAGGATTGAACCTGACAAAAGAAATCAAGGTTAACAGTTTGAATTTGTCAAAAAATAATTGAAAAAGGTTGTATCTAAAAAGGTTCAGATAAAAGTCAATTTTCCTTCTATATAAGACATAGATTGGGTCATTGGAATAAGAGTCCTAGGACTCTTAAAACAATTGTATCCCCTACATTTCTTTTTTCCGTTCCTAATTTGATAAATGTGTATAGCCAATGCATATCTTTGACTGTTAATATCTTTAATTACATTTTAGTAAAAATTATAAAAATTGATATTCATGAATTATTACACATGCTCTGAACATATTAGAACTTAAACTTATTTTTTAAGGTGAAGAGAATGCACCCTAAAACATGTTGTAGCATACGTAACATTAGTTAGCAGAATGCTTTTTCTACTATGTATTTGGGTCTGTTGTGTTCACTTTATTTTTGTTTACGTGAACTTATCTTAACTGAACTGATTATTACTGAACTTGTGAGAGAGACAACCCTTATTTCTTCTTATCAGAGTTTATCTAAACTTATCAGGTTTTAAGCTAAGTCGGATTAAGAATGAGTATCTAGAATGTCGTTTTGGGTCACAGATGAGGGCAAATGATGTTTTGGTGAGGTTG
Organism: Salicornia ramosissima; assembly: GCA_951394345.1. NCBI lineage: Eukaryota > Viridiplantae > Streptophyta > Magnoliopsida > Caryophyllales > Amaranthaceae > Salicornia > Salicornia ramosissima. Next base: position 10,509,865 of record OX596237.1, on the reverse strand, counting down.
GATGGGAAATATCTAGCCATGAAAGAGTGCTTTAAATACCTTGGGTCAATTATCCACAAGAATTTAGATATTGACCAAGATATGGTTCACAGGATTAAGTCGAGATGGCTTAAATGGAGAGCGGCCACAGGAGTATTGTGCGATCGAAGCATCCCTTAAAGTTAAAGGGGAAATTCTCCGGGACTGCTTTAAGAGCAGTGTTGCTCTATGGTACATAATGTTGGGCTTCTAAGAAGGAGCACATTCAAAAGGTAGGGGTTACAGAGAAGTGGATGTTGAGATAGATGTGCGGCAACACTCTACGAGATAAAATCAGAAATGAAGATATCCGTAGGAAAGTTGATGTTGCGGATATTGCGGGCAAGCTTTTGAGAAAATCGCTTGCATTGGTTTGGACATGTTACACGGAGACCCCAGGGAGCACCAGTACAAAGAGTAGAACAGTGGGATCGAGGAGATTTCAAATGAGGTAGGGGGAGATCGAAAATGACTTGGCGGGAAGGAGTTAGAAAAGATATGAAGCAGATGGATTTACAAGAAATTGAGGCTCTCGGTCATAGGGGGTGGAGGAAAATCTTTGTGGACGACCACTCGGCATAATCACTTTGGTTCATGTAGCCAACCCACTTATGGAATTAAGGCTTTGATTGATTGATTGATCTAAACTAACTTTAAGCAAAAATAAGGTGTGCAACACAGACCCAAAAATTATTTGGCCATTAGGTTGTACTCCATCCATTTCTTAATATTCTTTAATGCTACAAACTGAAAAAAAAAAATCCAAAATAGCAAAAGCAATAACAAATTACATATATCTTCACAAACTCTCTCCATTCCATATTGTTCTCCAACATTAGAATTTTAAAATTACTTGCTATGTAAACATATTTAAGGTAAAAGATATACACTGGAAGATGTACTGAAGGATAAGATAAATGGCCCGTTTGGTAGTTGGTAATAAATTATGGCAATAAGAATGAAATTAAATACTTCGTATAATTTAGCAAGGGAAACTACTTTATCATCTCCATGAAAACACAATCCCATTCCCAAACTACTATTTTCTCCTTATTTTTATTATTATAAAAAAAAAAAAAAACTATTACCACTTGAAAGGGTGGTATTGAAGGGAATGGAAATTTGTGAAGAAAATTTTGATTTGCCTTCCAAATTTATAAACAAAATTCTCATTACCTTCGTGTATGACCCGGTACCAAACAGGCCAGAAGAGCAATATGCCAATATAGAATGAAAATTATATAACATTAAAAATATATATTGCATTCTTGGGCAACCATGTTAATGTGCAATTATTTCACTAACATATAAATGATTTTGAAACAAAAAAAAATATATATGCAAAGGAATTTTTACAAAAATCAACATAGTAAACAGCTTAGGTAGAAAAAAAATCAACTCTAAGGGGGAGTTTATCAATGATTGGATATATATGTATAGGGCAGGGTTCTTGTGAGAAGGGTATGTAGGATGAGAAGGTGAGAAGGATCAAGTACATTTACAAACTGTTACAACTTACAAGTTCGTTAACAGTACACTTCTTGTACATTTAGAAGACCTCCAAGGTACATTAAAAAAAGCCACTAGAGATACTTTAAAAAAAATTGCAATTACATGAAGGAAGCATTATAGATACATTAATGCACTAGTTGGACAGCTGAATTATCCACTGATCAAATAACACCCAGACTTTCACTGAAAAATAGCAAGAACATAAGCTCAAGAAAATGATTAATGTACATTAAAGGAGCTTAAGGCTCAACAGACCCCCAAAGTCTTTGGCAAGAAAAAACAAATTAAGAAAAATCCTTGAAAAGTTGATAAGCCATTTAAGGAGATTAAACCTTGAACTGAAATCCTATTCATACCAGAAAATATTCACATAAAATCGAGCACAGTTTAAGAAAGCTCAGATTATATTAAGAAAGATAATCAAATCAATTAGTAATAACTTCGCAAAAATCAAAATCCCCAAAAAATAAAAAACAAGGGAACGAGCTTTTCGCAAAAATTATATAGGGAGATATATTTGGAAGAAATTGGTCCATTCAATCTGGAAATTGATGTAACAAAACAAAAGGCAAAAGGATGTAGGCAATACTTGGTTTTGTTACTTTTGTTGCTAAAAAATTTGATTGGGAATGAGTTTCTAAAGATGAATTGCAGTTGATGCATCTAAAAGAAATTTGACAGTGAATGTAGCATGGAGGAAAGAGAAAGGAGGAAGGATATTAAAATAAAAAAAAAAAGAGGGAGAGAGAATATTGTCTAATCTTGATCGTGTGAGTATTAATTGAAGGGTTAAAATTACTTATCATCCTTCTCGCCAAATAAACCCTTCTCACATGAGCCTAATTTTATAGGGTTGGTGATATAGGACAATAGAACCACCTCAAAAGCTAGCCTATGAGGAAGAGAGCCCATTGAACTATATAAATCTCACATCAACCCCCCATAAGATCGATGTGGGATTCAAGTCCTTGTTGGTCACCCCTCCTCAAGGACTGACATCCTTGTTGGTCACGTCCACGTTTGGTCACAACAGGCTTTTTTTTTCTGGCCACCAACTACGTGGGCCACCACTCCGAGGTCAGATCCTCTCCTCAAGGACCGATGTCCTCGTTGGTCACGACCACGTTTGTTGGTACATTTATGAATAAATGGGTTTGGACATTGAACTAAGGAAAAAGAAATAAGGCAAAAAGTGAACACGAGGTAGAGAGCCCATCACGACTGGCGAGCCCCAGGCATCGCGACTTGCAATTTCTCTCTGGAAAAATCGAGCAGTTTGTTCAATTTCTTAGATACTTTTGCTTTGGATGCTTTTACGTATTAAGCATTGTTGTATGTCTTCATTGCAGTATTAAAATGAGTTTAAGGTGGATTAAAATCAGAACTTGAATGGTAGCCTATTCGATGGCATCTTCAAGGGTGTTAATTACACAAATTAATCACCATGAATTCTGATTTTATGGTGCTTTAATGGTGGTTTTACTCAGATTTGGAGTCTGATTCTTCTTGTTTTTGTGCCTTTAAATAGGCATGTTAGTTCAATTGTTAAGTACAAGAAAAAATTATGAATTTGTCCATACTAAAACATCTTGCTAACACTTGGTATTTTCTTGTTAATCATACTAAGTGTGATATAAACACAAAACTAAACACAAGTTCTTTTATGATACACTCTTAAGATCATATAGAGTGTTGGTGATTATGTAAGGAAATGTGGATGATACTCTCCAAGGCGTGGAAAACTACACTTTCCTACTAATCTTATTCGCCCCTTTAGATCACCGGGGTACCAAGAAATGATTAGTGAGATACAATGTAGAAAATACACACTCTAAGTGATCCTAAGAGTGTGTTCTAAAAGACTTGTGTTTGTTTGTGTTTGGAAACACACTTTGTTAAATTAGCTAAAAGAAACTAAGTGCTAACAAATTGCTTTTGAGTAGAAGTAAAATCAGAAATTGTATTTTCCTTGTACTCAACATATGAACAAACATGTCTATTTATAGGCTTAAAACCAAGAAGAAATCAGTAGTCCAAAGATGATTCAATCCCCATTAAAGCTTCATAAAATTTGAAATTATGGTGTTAATTGTGCATTAAACATGGAAGAATATTCCACACACAATGCAACCATTCAAACTCAGCTTTTAATCCTCTTTAATATCATCTTAATACTGCTAAGGAGCCTCATAAACAAGGCATAATACGTAAAAGTATCCAAGGCAACAATCTAAGAAAATCGAAAAAAAACTGAACCACGAGACAGAGGCAAATCGCAAGTCGCAACACACCGTCGCGACCGCGAAGCCCAGAGGTCGCGAGTCGCGACACTGGTTGCGAGTCATGACAAGGCCTCTGCCTCGTGTCCCATTTTTACCTTATTTTTTCTTCCTTTGTTCAATGTCCAAGCCCATTTAGTCATAAATGTTACAACAATTCTCCTCACATTCTTAATAACAAAGATCTATTAAGAATTGTCTCATATGGGATTAACCCCAATTTAGACATTCCCGAGGCAAGTGATAATTTACACATCTCTAATTTTAAATCGAAAGGTGGGATTAACCCCAATTTAGACATGCCATATAAACGACGATAATTAGTATGACATAACCGATTGTGCCAAAGAGAAGAAACATCAAGCATGCAAATAGAATCATCAATTTTATTATTAATATGAAATATGAACATTCCATTACAATAATAACCTTGTCCAACATAAATACCACCTTTAGAAATAACAAATTTATCAGACTCAAATACAACTTTAAATCCAAATTTATTCAAGATACCTCCCGACGCTAGATTTTTCCTAACTTCGGGTACAAAAACAACATCTCTAAGAGTAAGTGTCTTTCCCGAAGTTAACTACAATTCTACTTGGCCTAAACCTTTAGCCTTTACCGTAGAATACTAGAATCATTCCCCATGTACAAGGTTGGCCCATCATTCAATTTTTTATAAGTTTTGAATAAATGCCAGTCTTTGCACACATGTCTAGAGGCTTCTGAATCCAACCACAAAAAATCATCAACCTGCACAACATTGATTTCAAAGATCATAGCACCAAAATGAATAGGCTAATTTGAAGCTACATGAGCAATCATACATTGGCTAGAATCAATTTTGGGTTGATCCTTCTTCCCCTTCTTGTTCCTTGAAGGGCAATCCCTCTTGAAATGAGGACCGCTACATATCCAACAAGTTACCGTATTCCGCTTCTTGTTTGTAGCATTTTTGGGTTTAAAATTATTGTTGGATTTCTTTGTCCCATTGGACACACCAACCCCTACCATATTAATGGTAGACTTTTGTCCATTATTATTATTATTATTAACTTTTGAGTTCTTGTCCTTTTCTTGAACCCAGATCGTCTCCTCAATTAAGAGGTGAGTAGCCAATTGTTCCATTGAAATGTCCTCTTTTTTATGTTTTAATAAATTTTTAGTATCTTTCCACGAAGGTGGTAATTTATCGATGACGGATGCAACCGCAATGGCTTCATCCATCACCATCCCGTGTAAACGGATTTGATTTAATATGTGATGAATTTCGTGGAATTGTTCTACAACCGGATTTGAAGTAATATGTGATGAATTTAATATGTGATGAATTAAAATTACTAACAAGAAATTTCTTACTTGATGCGTCCTTGGCGATATATTTCGCCTCCAAAGCACCCTATAGGTCTTTTGCGCTCTCAATGTTTTGATAAAGGTCGAAGAGCGGGTCGGAAAGCGTATTCAATACATGCCCACGGCATAAATACTCATCATTTTCCCACTTTGTTCTCTTCCCTGTAGTTTCAACCGGTTCTTCTTTGCCATCTTCGGGATAAGGTGGCATTGGTGTAGTTAGTACATAAACCACATTCAAGGTGGTCAAAAGAAAGTGGACTTTCTTTTGCCACTGCCGAAACCCGACGCCTTCAAATTTCGCCAATTTTTGGATATTCATCGTGAGATCTTTGAGAGTAGACATCCTTTGAAAAGAAAGATTAGTAGTTTGTTGGTGATTATGTCAGGAAATGTGGATGATACTCTCCAATGCGTGGAAAACTACACTTTCCTACTAATCTTATTCGCCCCTTTAGATCACCGGGTTACCACGAAATGATTAATGAGATACAATGGAGAAATACACACTCTATGTGATCCTAAGAGAGTGTTCTAAAAGACTTGTATTTGTTTGTGTTTGGAAACATACTTTGTTAAATTAGCTAAAAGAAACTAAGTGCTAACAAGTAGCTTTTGAGTAGAATTAAAATAAGAAATTCTCTTGTATTTTCCTTGCACTCAACATATGAACAAACATGTCTATTTATATAGGCTTAAAACCAAGAAGAAATCAGCAGTCCAAAGATGATTCAATCCCCATTAAAGCTTCATAAAATAAAAAAATTATGGTGTTAATTATACATTAAACATGGAAGAATATTCCACACACAATGCAACCATTCAAACTCAGCTTTTAATCCTCTTTAATATCATCTTAATACTGCTAAGGAGCCTCATAAACAAGGCATAATAATGAAAAAGCATCCAAGGCAAGAATATAAGAAAATCATAAAAAACTGAACCAAGAGACAGAGGCAAATCGCGACGCCCAGAGGTCGCGACCCTGGTCGCGAGTTGTGACGAGGCCTCTACCTCGTGTTCCCTTTTTGCCTTATTTCGTCTTCCTTTGTTCAATGTCCAAGCCTATTTAGTCATAAATGTTCCAACATAGAGTGTGTACATTTTCTCCCTTGTATCTCACTAATCATTTCGTGGATTCCCGGTGATCTAAAGGAGCGAAATAGATTAGAAGGAAATTATAGATTCCACGCCTTGGAGGGTTACATCAACATTTCCACCACAAATTCCTAACAACGTTTGGTCACGGCAGGCAGTTCCCGGCCACCAACTCCATGGGCCACCACTCCGAGGTCGGCTCTGATACCATTGATATATGACAATAGGAGAACCACCTCAAAAGCTAACCTATGAGGGGAGAGAGCCCATTGTACTATATAAATCTCACATCAACCCCCATAAGATCGATGTGGGATTCAAGTCCCATAACTTACAATGGGAATAGTCCTATAACAGTTGGGTTCCGGGGAAAAAGATTCAATAATTCAAATACATCAAGTATTGATTGAAAATACATTTAACTAAACATAACAAATACATCAACTAAACAATTAAGGTACATCAAACTAATTCATCGTAAAAAAAATAATAATAATAATTCGTCATAATATTTAAAAAAAACATGGTAGATAAATTAAAAGGCAATCCAAATAACTAATCAACATCTAATAAAGAAGGATGAAGGAAAAAAAAAAGTGAAAAAAAAATCAAAATTGCTTCTTTTTTGAGTTAGAGACTCCGAGGCATGCATTGCACTCAAATGATCAGTTTTGTCATAATATAGAATTTAGGTAAAATTTGGCGAGATAGAGAAGAGTGGAATTTACATCTCATTTTTATCAATTTTCAAAGGTTTGGTAATGGAGAGTCTATCAAAGAAAGTTATGCATGTTCACAGTATTAGGCTTTGTTTAGTACATCTTCGAGAGGAAGAAGGAATCAAAAGAAAATATTAGTGGTTTAATCATGATCATTGATGCATTAAATCCAATGGTCAACCCTATTTCTCATCCTTCTCACAAAATTCACCCTTCTCACGTGAGCCTATATATATTGCAGTTTTTAAGTCGTTGAAACTTTATATTGGGATTAAATGATTGTAATTTTATCTTAATCATTGCAATATTTATCCTCATGTTTGTAAATCATAATTTTCACTAAGCTATAAAGAACAATCTTTTCATCCAACCATAATCAGTATTCAACAGCATATGCAATGGAAAGGGGCAGAATACCTCATATCTACATTCCTTGGCTTCTTAGGTTCAGCAAACCGAACAACTAATGGCTTGTCACACCCCTGAGGTAAAACAAATACACAGGTAAACCCAATCATCAAAATGAGTACATTACAAGAAAAAAAAAATCAAGCAAGAAGGTTTACTTTCATCACATAGCTTCCATTCAACCCGTTGATTGCAGCCATTGCCATATATCTTTGAGCAAAGCCCACAAAACCACAGCCTATATGTTTTGAACATGATCAAGTGAAAGGAGATAAAATTTAATAAACAAAGTGACCAAAACAAGCATTGAAACATTAACAGCAAGAAGAGGAAAATAATTTTGTTTTAAAAAAAACCACCACAATTGAGTACCTCACTAAAGAGGGCTTGGCACACAAGACTAAACATGTTGCCTTAATTCAGATGGTTGATGAATTTTGATCAAGTTAACATGTTTCAAAGAACAAAAAAGATTGCAATACCTCACTCAATACTAAAGGCTATAATATAAAGACATGGAGAACCAATAAACATGGAAACGGGGAAACAAGAGTCCATCTGAACTTAGTTATTCATTCTACATCATGAAGAATCACATTTGTGAAATGAAATATCGAGAGTCATATCATTTGAAAAATAATTAAAGCACAGGTGACGAACAATGCTAAAGTGCATATTGCGCACCCGGGTGCACAATGGACAAACTGGACACCATGCACTTGCATTTAAAATAGAACATTCATGTTCTTAGTTAAACTTTATCAATTGTATAATTTTGAAAGTATTGAATAGAATAACATGAAAATGAGAACGACCAAACCTGGTAAAAATAATAAGGGGAAAAAAATTTAAGAAAATTGCCACGTGTCTTTTAACATGAATAATGATGGTGTTTTTCTACGTGTCATATCTTAGATAAATTTTAAGAGGTAAATGATATAGTTTTGATTTCGGTCTTCATTTTAATATAGTAAGTATAAATATAAATATAGATTAGGTTGAAGCCACTGTTGTAGATATTATAATAATGAAATTAATAAAAGGAAGATGAAGGGAGAAACTAAAATATTATAATAAGGGCAATGAATGGATTATCAGTTAGAGCTTAGTTTTGAAGAGATTATATTAGAGAAGACAATAAAGAAGGGCTTATAAAATTAAAAATTAAATTTAGGAGCAATAATTTGGATGACATGTCATTGAGAGGAAGAAGAATGACGTGTCATTGTGAGGAGGGAGTGATTTATGAAAAGCCATGTCTCAAATATGTGTTAGGGGGAGACTAGGTATAGATATGATTTTATATATGTTTTTCCCCCATATTTTGTATGGGTTTTATGTGCTAAACATGCTCTTAGAAGCCATTTAATACTGATAAGTTTGGTTGGAGTGTATTTTTGACAGGAATAGACTAAAAAATGCTCTAAGTGGGCCAGAAAACATCAAATTAGGCCAAGCCGGGTATCGGAGCAGTCACGGCGAGTTTTGGAGGGCGAAACGAGGCAAAATGCCCCGGCACCAATTTGATTGGGGTCTTTACCTCGATGATCATGTTTCCTGCAGGAAGAGAAGAGCAGGTTTCAGACCAGCCCCGGTCCCAGGGTGAACCCCCCCCCCCCAACTCCCCCTCCCCCCGTTCTGGAAAGGCTGTTTTGATTTATTGCAAAAAGGTGGAGCTTTCGTCATTTACAGACTAATGGACTATACCCCGACCGAGGTTATGGGCCCCAGTACTACAGACAAGACTGATTTGTTGATTCTTTTTTCCCTTTTTTTTATCTGTTGATTCTGAAAGTTTGCATGGTGATAACCATGCACCCAGGTGCACTCTATAATTTTCAAGGGCAAATTATTCGTGTTTAAAGCAATGCATGATGAATGTAGTAAGAAAAAATAAGGATAAAAAAAACAAACCGCGGCTTTGCTTCAATTCATCACGCATCATGTAAATGTCAACAACAGCACCATAGGAACAAAATATCTGGAGGAGGGAAACAATATTAGAAAGGTAATTTTTACAAATATACCAACTTCAAAATTATTTGTTTATAAAAGAAAACAGGGATCATATAATCAAATAAATTAAGATGCTCATTTTCCAGATGACAAAGCTTTCACTGCCAAAAAGATAAATACTCCCTCCTTAACATAAAGATTTCAACAGTTTCCTTATTTGGGTGTAAAAAAAAGATTTCAACAATTTACAAACTTTCTATTTTTGGCAAAAAAACTTATCTAAATTTACAATATTGCCATTACTTAATAACATTTAACAAATCATTAAATTCATCATCTAACATTATCACCTAACCAAATTTATTATCACATTAATTACTCCCACCAAATTTTCAACCACCCATTCAAATTTATTCAACTACCCTACCCATTTATTCATCTACCCAACCCAATCCATACATAAACCCTAATCTAACCTAACTACCCTCCCACTTCTTATGAAACCCTAATCTGCTCCTTCATATGCCTTCATACGCCGTTTCTCTCTCTTCTTCATCTCCCTCCTGATGCCTTTCTCTCTCTCTTCTTCATCTCCATCCTCACGCCTTTCTCTCTCATCTTCATCCTCATCTCCATCTTCATCTTCATCCTCACTCTTTGCTCGGTTCTCGCATAAAACCCTAAGTTTTTCGAATCCACCAATTTTTAAGAAAAATCATGGTGGATTTCACTCTTCTCGAAGAGGCTCATGAAAAAGAAATGAATATTCATGCCAAGGCTGTTATCAAGCTTGCTCTAGAAATTTTTGGGGTTGGGTACAGTAGCCACTTCATGAATTTGTACCTCAGAGGAGAGCACCATCAAATTATGAGTCCCAATTCTGTTATTGCTTACGAAAATGTGATGGAGCAATTCATCAAAGAAGAGGAAGCAAAAAAAAATTGGTGCTTGGTTTGTGCTCTACCAGCTGTTCCTAGGACCGAGGATAAGTGAAGTGAAAGGAAAAGAAAAGGGAAAGAGAAGATGGGTGAAGATAAGGGAAAGCAACTTCCATCTGTTCCTCTTCATCGTAGATCTGGTGTTACGAATTATTTGAGAAGGATAAGGGGTAAAGGAGTCAAAATCTGTGATTCAGACGAAGAGAAGGAGAAAGAAATGGCAAAACAGAAGGAAAAGGAGGAGAAAAAGGAGCAGGAAAAGAAAAAAGAGAAGGGAAAAGAGAAAGAGAAAGAGGTACAAGTGAAGGAGGAACCTGTGGAACATTTCATTTCAGATGACGAAGTTGAAGTCATCAATGAAACACTTTTTCATTATTTTGAGATGTTGGCGGAGGAAGACGAGTTTGAAAAGCGTTTTGGGCTCTGATGAATGAACCCAAAAACCCAGCTAAGTATTGATTTTTTAATTTTTAATTTTTGATTTTTTTTGGTTGTGCTTTTCATGAATATTTCTAGTGTTTTCGTTATTTTTTATGATGTTTGGTTATATTTTTAATTTTTTGATACCTCTGTTTTCTTTATTTAAGGATGAATTTTCATGTTATTTGGCTCTTTAGTCATGATTTTTTTATGAATATTTTTGTTTTTTGGTTTTGGCTATGTTTTTTTTACTATGTTTTCATTTTTTTGGCTCTGTTTTGATTATTTGCATGTTTTGATTCTGTTTTGATGTTTATTGGTGTTTGGTTCTGTTTTCATGTTATTTGGCTGTGTTTTGATGATTATTGGCTCTGTTTTGCATTTATTTGGTTCTGTTTTGATGTTATTTGGCTGTGTTTTGATGATTATTGGCTCTGTTTTGATGATTATTTGGCTCTGTTTTGATGATTTTAGGCTTTGGTTTTGGTTCTGTTTAATGAATTTTGGTTTTTGTAAATTATTGGTTGTCTTTTGTTAAATTTTTGGATCTGTTTTATTAATTTTTGGTTTTTGTTTTAAAATTGTTACCTATTAAAATTTATTCAGTTGATGTTTTTTTTGGATATCTTGGCAGGTTTTGGTTCTGTTTCATGATTATTGGGTTCTTTTTTCATGAGGCACTTATGAGTCCCATAAGCATGGCTTTGGTGTTTAATATGAGTATCTTTATCATCCCTTTGGTTTTTAATATGAGTTCCCATATGCCTTGTTTTAAAATTTATTCAGTTGATGTTTTTTTTGGATATCTTGGCAGGTTTTGGTTCTGTTTCATGATTATTGGGTTCTTTTTTCATGAGGCACTTATGCGTCCCATAAGCATGGCTTTGGTGTTTAATATGAGTATCTTTATCATCCCTTGGGTTTTTAATATGAGTTCCCATATGCCTTGTTTTGGTTTTTAATATGAGTTCCCATATGCCTTGTTTTGGTTTTTAATAAGAGTCCTATTTTTGGGGGTAGGCCAATCTGGATGAATGATGTTATCTCTAAAATGATTTTATTAATTACCAACTTCAACATGACATTCCAATGATAAATTTGGAGGGATTGTTTGATTGCCATATGTGTGTCATTTTAATGAGTCCCTACTATCTGTTTTTGTGCTTAAGTCCACATGATGAAGGGACTCAACATCACATGTCAAATGTTGGTGTTTAGTTGCTCTAGTGATGCATTAGTCCTCATTATTGAGTAGCCTCACTAACATTAACTTATGTTGGTGTTTAGTTGCTCTAGTGATGCATAAGTGATCACTATTGAGTAGCCTCAGTAACATTTGTCATATGTGATCCATATGTTTCCTGATGGACTAAAATTTATTTTTTTAAATAACTAAGAGCATATATAACTCAAGTTCTTCCATTTGCAAAATATTTTTAGATTAACATGTTCATCCTTTACATGAATATATTTCCATTACAAAAGACTGCCTTAGTTACAAAAAATTAACTAGGTCTTCAAGTAACCATCACTTCTGCCTATTCTAATATTCTATACAAAAAGTTGCTAAGTTGTATACTTGTGTGGTTACTTGAGGCAGTCCCAAAAGTTACATCATTCTGCAATTAGTTTTCAGCTTCTTCATAGTCCATTTCATCTTCATCCCCCATCTGATTAGTTGCATCAAGGTAAGAATTGAATTGTTCTTCTGCAAAAAAATATGCATCAATGAATGCCTCATCATACCCATTGCCATCAACTTCCATTTCATCAGTTTCTCTTCCACCATCTTGTGCTTCTATCTCATTGAGGTATGTGACAGCATCATCAATGACTTGTTGATCAACCTCTATTATCTCAGGCAACTGGCCAATCCTTTCCAGCCTTTTTTTACCAATGTGTGGGACCTTGTAATTATTGGAGCCTCTAACTTTCAAAGCCTCAACATCACCAATTGTAAAGTTATCCAAGCATATTTTATCAAAGTAGGACTAAAATCATCATATGCCTTGTTAACTTTCTCAATCAAGTCATCCACATTTTTTGGAAAAGATTGATATTGTAGGCTTTGTAATGCCTGAAAATACCCAAGTCTAACACATTGAAGTCAGGTGATTGTGCTGGTTGGTTGACTAACCTTATGTTAAATCCATCAGAGCTAGCTGCAGCTCTGAATTCAGGGTCACTATCCTTAAGATGTGGCCTTGCATTGTCTTATTGAATGACAATATCCTTAGACAAAAATGTTGGCCATTTCTCTTTGATTTTTGGAATGATTTCTTTGCCCTTTCTTGAACAACAAATGGGAATATTCCAAACTTCCCATCATGAATACAGTCCCCATCCTCATTGTATATTGGCTTTGATGTGACCCCCGTAAACATAACCTTGATGCTGTAATTTTTGGATTTGGAAGTTCTGTAGGGATCAATCTCTTTAGGCAACAGATAAAACCTTCTTGTTGTTGGGTTGAGATAAAACCACTTCTCATCTATGTGGATTGTGTGTGCCATGTCCAGAAATTTTGCCTTTGTCTCTGTTGTTGCTGGTTCAAGGTGTTGTAGCACCCACTTCATTCTGTCAATTCTGTTTTTATCACTTACATTTGGGTGGTTTGGACTTGTATGTGCTCTTAGCAACCCTTTTTTTAACAACCTAAACACATGCATATGGCTACACTTTAAGGCACCTGCATACGCTCTGTATGTGCCCCTTAAGTGCAGTGGTACTGATGTTAACCACTCTTCACTGTTTTGGTAGTATGCTTTTTTGCCACAATGCCCTTTCTTTTGATTGCTGACATCTATGGCCTCCCCCCTTGCCTTTTGATTTTCTTCCCTCTTGAATATTTTGCATATTGTGCTTTTATGACAACCCAATTCTCTTGCTATTTTTGTTTGAATACCCCATGGTAATTTGCCCCCTTCCTTCAAACCCAAAAGTTGAAATACTACTTTAGTTTTTTGAGCGTCTGTCAAATCTTTTGCTTCTTCTCTTACTAAATTGTGTGCCCATGTTTCAGCCCTCAGCACAGTAGAAGCAATCAACCCTTCCTCCATCAACAGCTGGTCAACCTCGCAGAAGCCATCATAGCCATCATCTTCCATTTTGCTTGTTAATGAAGATGCTGAAGCTGCTGTAGCTAACCTACTACTGTAATTAAACTAACCTAGGTGCAGTGTGTGCAGTGATGGGGTTTCTTCTCTTTTTTTTTGTGCAAGAGAAGAAGTGTGTAAGTAGTGTTAGATTGAAATGGGGTTGATTCTGTGTAAACTGCCTGTATTTAAAGACAATTGGGGGTGTTTTTTTTGGGGGGGAAACTTAAATTTGGTGCTAAAAGTTTAATGATGTAAAATTGGGGGGAAATGAAATTTTGACTTCCCCCCTTATTTTTGGACTTTGTAAAACAATCAGGAAAGGAATGAGGTGGCTGGTGGGTCAATTACCCTTTATATTGTTTTTTATTTTCTCTCTCATGTGGTCCCCAATTTTTCCCTCCATATTTAATTACCTCCCCTTACTTAATTCTCTCTCCTATATACAATTACAACACAATTAATTCACCTAACAAAAAATGCATGGGAGTCCGCACGTAACCCAAATGTTGAAATCTTTGGGTTACGGAGGGAGTAAATTATATATAAAAAAAAAAAAACATTTCTAGTAAATGTCAGCATAAGATAACGCAAATTTTGATATCACTTATTTAAAACAAGTAAACATGAATATAAAGAGAATATATACTTCCTCAATCTCCTGTTCTGACGCTTCTTTATTCAAGCCATTTACATACAGCTTGTGCAAATCTTCCCCTACAATTGCAGTAACAAATGAATAAGAAAGACTGATCTGCAAATTGAAATAAGGGCAATAGAACCTCAATTACAGAAATAAAACAGGGAATAGACAAACATAGATCTGCTCATACCTCGTCTGGAAAATGTCGAATCGTTTTGAATCAAGCCTGTAAAGTATACACCCATAAACAGTTAACAGATAGAAGAGAGAGAGAGAGAGAATGAGCATCCTATCACTATTTAAGCAAGCATAAATTTTCTTCTTCAAAAGACAGTACCTGGTCTAGAAAGGCATGAATCATGTTGCACTGAACGCTCCAAGCCTAGAGCAAGTGCCCCATTAGCAGATAGGGAAGAGAAAAGAGAGCAAAGAAATGGCTCGTGTTTATTAAACATTATAAAAATAAAAATAAGCACATCACAAAGCAGCTTTAAACCTTACACCAAAACCCAATTGATCAAAAGAGCAATTTCGTTTTAAAGCTCCTATCCTAAGAACTATTAAAACTTAATACTTTGCAACTTCGACTCTTACATCTGAGACATTTACGCTTCAGGGTGGAGAAACTAATTTTCCTAGGATTAAAGCAATTTTTGTATAGTAGTAGATTAAGGTGACATAGGAAGATTTTTAAACAAAAATAAAATGAAAGATAAGCAAGAGCAAATTCTGCTCGATTGAGGCCTGAACCTTGGCCTAGTGGTCAAGCATTTCGAACACTACAATGCCAGGATGAGATCCTGGGTTTGAACTTTACCACACGCGCCTAGGATGGTTCATTATCCTCCCCCTCTCAAGTGCGTGTGTTCGGCTAAATTGTGTGTATCTGACACAAGTCCTAGTACCACCCAACATTAATAATACAATAAAATAAAAAATCTGCTTGACTGTCCAAGGATGCAAAGCTTCACAAATGATATACAGAAAAAAGGAAGGTTTCAAAACCGACATAAACATAATAGCTAAGAGATACCTTGACGTTGCTTCGTTACATCAGCATATCTTACTATAATGGGAATCATTGCCTGTATATATAGAAATAATTTTAAAAGGGGTCCCTGTAGGCCATAGTCCGTCCATGCAGGAAAAAATATGAAGAAAATCTCAATGATACGTTTCATCTACATACTTCAGAAAAAGTAAATTGATTGTGCAAAGCTTTAATTGCTCTCTCAGCCTCCTCAATGAATGCGTACTTCACAAAACAATACTCTGCAATAATTGAATGATTGAAATATTAACATCACAGTTACAGTAAGCTGAACTTATACCACCACACTACATGAGGAAACCTCTTTCCTTTCTTTTCTCCTTACAATTTATAGTTTTATACTATGTTTCTGGATATACATGTACACACGGATTTATTTCCAAATATCAAAAATAATTGTTTTGTAGATTGCTCTTTTTTTTTTCCTGGGTTGCTAATTTTTCAAATTGCTCAATTTTTTTTTAGATTGCTCAATTTGTTGAGGCTGATTTTATGTTGCTCATTTTTTTTTACGTTTTTTTTACTAATTTTCTGTATAATTACTCTTTGTCATAACAATGTTTAACTCATTTCCTGCATATTTATTTCCAGATTGCTTATTTACTGAGGTTGTTTCTATGTTACTCATTTTATTTGTTCTTTTTTACTCATTTTTGTGTAAAATTACTTCATCTTAGCCCTAAATGTTTATTTTCAAATTTCTCATTTATTGTTGTTACTCATTTGATGTTTATATTGAGCATATTTCAAAATTTACTCATTTGAATGTCCAGATTAAATTTATTAATTATGTTTTCAATTTTATTGTTTCAATTAATTTTATTATTGTACTTTTGTTTTGAAATACGCATGAATTGAATCTGTAATCAATTGGTATTTTTCATGTTGATTTTTGAGATTAATCCTTTTGTAAAATAAAATTTTTGGGTTTCTGGTTAGGTGTTTTGTTGGAAATTTTTGCATTTTGGTCCTTAAACTTTTAATGTCTATGAATTGGTCCTCAGGTACACATAGCTCTATTGGATACGTGGTATACTTACTCCATAATGATATTAAAAAAAAAGTGGCAACCAGAGTAAAAAGTACTCCTTGCAACACATTCAACAAGCTCATCTGAGCTTGGCAGGAGGGGCACCTACCAAGGGCCCAAACAAACAATGTACCCATATGCTTTAAAATAAACTTCAGTGAACAATACAGCAATAGTGGGTGCCCTTATATTTTCCACTCCTCCGATTTGTGATTTTTGAATACAATTCTTTTCATAATCCTTGCTAACTTCCTTTCTTATTTTTATTTCACCATATTTAATTCTTGAAAAAAACTTTATGATATATAGTTTCTAAATTCAATTATCTCATTACAAAATACTACCCTCATTAAAAACAATTTTTACTGTTCCTTTTCTTTTCCAAATATTATTTCAATTTTATTTTTTTAAAAAAAATATTTAAAAAAAAAACCTCTGATTTGATATTATCAAAAGTTTTGCAGTGGTTGGCAATTACAACAAATCAGTTAAGGTAATTGTTGTATTATTAAGTTCATAATCAGCCGTATTCTATTGTTCCACTATTTTTTTCCTATTAAGGATTTTGACACTAACGGACTAACCATAAGTTATTAAAAAATAAAAAATATTCCAAAAAAGAAGGGGGCAAAAAAAAGATTCATCCTGTATGGTCTTATTTCATTCATATCAAATACAAATGGAAATAAGTAGTAGTTAATAGAACGGAGAAAGTACTTTACAATAGATTATGCTCATTTTAGATATATCTCCCCCCCCCCAAAAAAAAAAAAAAATATGTTGTGGTTTACTTTTTACTAAAGTATAGTTAAACATATTAATATTAAAGTTTAAAAAAAAGTGTGCATCGGCAAACGTGTAAAAGGGAAATGGAAGGAAATATAAAAATGGAGGACATATGAACATTTAAATATTGAATTCGGAACATGATATTGTTTCGTTTTATTTATTAAGAAATTTGATGTTCTAATTTGTAAAAGACCATTCTTTAAGCGGTATTTAGAAATGAAATATGTTAAGAAACCTTAAATTTTGGGTGTACCTTGTTGTTGGCCAGTTTGCCTATCATGAATGAGAACGACCTCCATAACATTTCCATAATCTTCAAACAATCTACAGATCTTATTAGGCCACCAACAAAAGCCAAGTCATCATGTGAAAAATCAAAAGGAAAAGGCATCATTATTATAGGGCCAAAAGATTAGAGCAGCATTTACTACAAATGACCATATCACCAATGTAAAAAAGGGAAGAAAAAAATGAATAATAGACAGCGATTTCGTTTCCATAACATAAGTTGGCTTTAGACTGGCCAAACTTATCTACATGAGTTCCATTGTAATAAGAAAATTACAAATTTTGGCATTATTTAAATAAGTACTACGTAGAATTTATTAGATTAACACAACCATTAACTAATGCTAGTAATTGACAATGACATTAAATGAAATGATAACCCAATAATCCATTCAAAATTATCTACTTCCGCTGTAAATGAATTCTTGCAACAAAGGATTTTTCACGCATGCCGAGACAAAACTTTGAAGATTAATATCTCTAATTATGTATTTTAAAAAATTATAATCACTAAATAATAAAAAATTACAAGTTGAGACGAATCCAATGAGATCCCACATGATTATATTTTTCTTTATGTATAAGTGACAAATTACGATCAAAGTGGAAATTGTGAATAGTGTTAAAAGTACATTTGTTGCAGGAATTCATTCATGGAGGAAGTAATATTTTTTTAGTCTTAAAATTATTAGGAGGATTCATTGGTTTACCAGATTATAGGTAAAATGAGGTTAATTGTGTTAGAAAATAAATTAAACAATTATTTCAAGCAATCAAAAAATAAAATTAGCACTTTATTAACAAACATTCAGCACAAAGATTAAATAAAAATAGGAGAATAGTTTAGAATAGCCTGGGTTGTAACACGCTAGGCGCAATCCTTAGAGTGAAAACGCCCCACTGCAATGGTGAATAACACTGATACGCTCCTCACCCAAGATACAACAACCCGCTAGATCAATCGTGTGCAGCGAAGAATCCCCGAACCAATGAACAACAAAGCTACAAAATGACAAAATAAAACTTCTTATATTTTACGAAAGTAATATTGTAAAAGAGTGAAGTGAAACTTTCTGAGTCAGACTATTTTTTTTCGGTGTCTTTGTAGTGCTCAATTGCTATGTTTATATAGAGGAGCAACAAAACAAAAAATAAACAACCGTTCAAAATCAAAACTTAGTGGATCAATGGCGTTGAAAAATTCCAAACAAAACATATAGATGCTAACTTCCTCTTCCATAACACTCGGTCAAGTCAGCCACTTTCAAAGAAATTAAAAATAGAATTAAACAAATTAGAATAAATTTCCAAAACCGTTACAACTCCCTTCATGGTCCTAATCAAGTGGGAACCAACACTCACCAATTCATATCAACTGGTTATGTTCTGTAAAAAAAAAAAAAATTACAATAATAATATAATTAAAATAAATATCATCCACATACAGACAAAGACCTAATCATTATTGGAAATTATTTTAATTATACTATTTTGTAATTTAATTTTTTACAAAAAATAACCGGTTGGTATGAGTTGGCGAGTGTTGGTTCCCACTTGATTAGGACCATGAAGGGAGTTGCAACGGTTTTGGAAATTTACTCTAATTTGTTTAATTCTAATTTTAATTTCTTTGAAAGTTGCTGACTTGACCGAGCGCTATGGAAGAGGAAGTTAGCATCTATATGTTTTGTTTGGAATTTTTCAACACCACTGATCCACTAAGTTTAGATTTTTAACGGTTGATTATTTTTTGTTTTGTTGATCCTCTATATAAACATAGCAATTGAGCACTACAAAGACACCGTAAAAAAAAATAGTCTGACTCAGAAAGTTTCACTTCACTCTTTTACAATATTACTTTCGTAAAATATAAAAAAATTTATTTTGTCATTTTGGAGCTTTGGTGTTCATTGGTTCGAGCATCCTTCGCTGCACACGATTGATCTATCGGGTTGTTGTATCTTGGGAGAGGTGCATATCAGTGTTATTCACCATTGCAGTGGGGCGTTTTCTCTCTAAAGATAGCGACTAGCATGTTCCAACCCAGGCTATTCTAAACTATTCTCCTATTTTTATTTAATCTTTGTGTTGATTGTTTGTTCATAAAGTGCTAATTTTATTCTATGATTGTTTGAAATAATTGTTGTTTAATTTATTTTTCTAACACAATTAACCTCATTTTACCTATAATCCGGTAAACCAATGAATCCTCTATTTATTCAAAATAATTTCCAAAGTCCGTTAAAAGTATCTTTACAAAAGATGAGTACATTAATAACTTTATAATTTCCTAGAATAAGTATGAAATAGATTGTTAAAAGATATTAAAATATATAAAGAGTACCAACTTAATAACTCTAATATCTAGGGAGTATATGTCCAAAAAAAAAAACTAGTGAGTTTGGGAAGGAAAATGAAGAAATTTGTGGGCAGATTTATAACTTAATGGTTATTGCTTTACTATTAGGTATAGATAGATTGGCACTCGAAAAAGCAATGACTTTTCAGCTCATCCATAGGACATAACTTGCTTGACATGCTTCCTACTACTTTCTGATATCTTGAAATGCTGGCAGTAGTCAGGTCCACCGTCCACCGTCCACCATACCCCACCCCCCACCCCCCACCCCAAAAAGAAAAAAAAGAAGAGAGACAGGAAAAGTAGACACTTCCACAAAACAACTCAATTGAGGAACAACACATTGGATGCCCAAGTACATATTTGTGTTACTGCCTGACTAGCCAAATGAAACATATAGCACCCTCTACTCTCTTATTTCCTCCAAGAGTACATAAATGACACAACAAAATTTTCTATGACAAGAAAAAGGACCCTTGCTACCAAAATCTGCACTAAGTGGGCAATAACAACTTCTCCAACTTTCACTGATAGCGATAAGGTTCCTTCTTGTCAAGGATAAGATAGTGTTAATCTCAACCTCCCTTCAATCAGCAACAAAAATCTTCCTTGGTCATTTTTCTTCTCTTCCTCTTAAGCAATTTGACTTTACCACCAAAAAAACTACGAAATTTTCATGCTTCATGTCCACATAAACGCATATGCACATCTAAAGGTTGCGATCTTACTTCAAATGCATTATTAAACTATACACCTAGAGATGAAGGGTATTAAGAGTTTTTTATGAAAAGTGAGCAATTCTCAAAAGGGCAGAAGTGACATTCATTTGAGATACATGGAGTAAAAAAATTGAAAAAAAAAAAGTTGTTAGCCATATCTTCTTCGTGACATGACAGAGTATGCTCACTTCAATAGGACTTCAAAATTAGTAAATACTAGAGAAGAGGAGGAAGGGAAAAGAAAAGAAACTAAACATTAACAAATGCAATCTGCAACAGACTAATAACAAAAGTGTATGCATGGCATTGAATTGATCCTTTTTTTTTTAATAATTGTAATCATTGTGGTGGTAGAAAGTTTTGGCTGATGCTTCTCATAATGATGTCAATCATTGCTTGTCTAATCCAACTCCAAAGTGCACACATACATACATAATGTCATAATGTATAATAAACTTACATAGTAACAAACATCATCACATAATATGGAACTTTTCACAACACTTCTAATGGAAATATGAATCAACATACCTCATCTTGAGTCACAGTTCTGGGAATGCCGCACACATAGAGTTTTACAACATTGCCATCATCAATCCTATCTATCAAACAGAAAGCAATAACATCATATTCACATAACAAAATTCATCAAAGAAAGCACTATGAATTTGAAATTCTTCATAAAAATATCCAACTTTGAGCAAGCTATGGTACTCCAAACAGACATCAGCCAGCATTTCGAATTTCATATTAACCATAACAAATATCAACATATGACAGGGCCAAATTCAGGAAAATTACCATCACCCAAATACTCAGCAAGCACTTCAAACAAAAACCTCAAGCAAAAGTGCAAAACCCTAATATCCTTAAAATTTAGGTCATTAATATCCATCACTTTCATTAAATTAAATTTAAAAAATCAGATAAGTACTCCAGAATCCATTCATAATCCTTTAAAATCAAATTATCTGCACATCACGTAACAAAAACAAAACTGAAGCAGTTAAACCAGTAAAATAAAATTAAAAAATAAAATAAAATAAAATAAACTAAGCATCGCCAAATCATATCATACAGAACAAGCAGGGAATGAAATTAACTTTTTCAAAAAAATATCCGCAAAGTAATCACCAAAAAGGTTCATCATACATAAATCAAACGCTATGATTCCAAATTTCATGAAAATTCGACAAAATACCAAACAATTTGTTCATTAAAAAAAAAAAACAAATTCCAAAATTAACAAGCAGAAAAGGAATCCGTATGTTCAAAAACAAAGCAAAAGCAAAACACAAGCACGAACTAAAAAAGGAAAATTGAGGAAATTGATAAGCAAAAGAATGAAGAAAGAAATTACCGGGTTTTCGTTTACGCAGGAAATGAGGTTTTGGCGGACAGAAATTTCCGGGTGGAGTGGAGAAGGACTGATGTGAAGGAGATTGAAAAGGATGAAATTGAGGAAAGATGTCGTGGGAAAAACCAGGATTGCCCCATTGGAAGTTTGGAGGTGGGGGAGGTGGAGGAGGAGGCGGCGGTGGTGGGTCCCATGGATTGGGGATAAAAGGTGGAGGATGATTGTTATGAGACTCCATTAGAGAGTTGAATTGAGGAAGAAGGTGATTGAGTTGATGACAGTAGCCCAGTAGATGATTCGTGAATCGTGATTGAAGAAGAAGAAAAAGGTAGTGAAGTAAGTAGAGTGGAACGAGTTGATTTATAAAGCTTGTGGTTGGTGACAATGGTGAGTAGAGCCGTAGAGGAACTTCTCTTGGACTCTTGACTGTAATTTTGTAAGGTTTTTTTTTTGGCCAATCGTAAGTCTCTAAGGTTGATCAAATGTTTCCTATGATGATTTGTTTGAATTTTAGTCTCATTTTTTTTGAAAAGAAAAGAAAAGTGTACAAGAAAATTGGTTAGTCTTTCCTCGAAGAAACATTCGTATTTGTCATTAGTTAGGAAAAATGAAAATTTGACATCCAACAAAGGATCGATGTTAATATACATAGGGGTTCATTACGTGCCCTAGTTACACAACATAACCAGCGGACTGGTTGGCTTCACGGAAGATATAAGCAGAGGAGAATCTTCCAAAATCGCGCGAAATTGAGCAAACATTTGGATTTTCCAAGAGCAACGAAACTTACCCTATAATACATTAATGACAGTCAAATTATCACCTTCAAAAAAAATAGAGGAAAATTGAAACACATGAGCCGGAAGAAAGTCGTTACAAAGCGCGGTCGCTTCAGCAACTAGAGGAGAGGTATTGCCCATGTGGAAAGAATGGGCGGCAAGGCAATTTTCTTCATGATCTCGGTGGACCACCCCCGACTACTTTTGAGTTGCCCGTTGGAATTGAAGAACTGTCAAAATTAAGTTTGATAGTATCGGGCTTCAGAGGAAATCAACGAACAAAGGAGAAGGACGACTGAGGAGATGAAAAGTGAGCAAATAATATTTGCTATGTTGACCAAACAAGCATTAAGGTTATGTTTTGGTTTTTCGTATGGTAGACCAGATCAAAAAGGTACATTCATATTAGACTAAATAAGTTTAGATAAGGGCCTATCATATTAATTGTTGCGTTTTTTATTGCTAAAAATACACATTAATACAAATCCAATAAAATCCTAAAAATTTACATTTAAGTTCATATATACTCCCTCTGTAACATAAAAATATTTACTTTTGTTTTTTCACGCATTTTGATTAAGTGATTTAAGGGTTTAAATGACCAAATTAATCAAAATAATTTTGATAAATGACCAAATTAAAACCATTTTGATTAATTTCGCCGTTTACACCCTTAAATCACTTTCTCAAAATAAGTGAAAAAAAAAGTAGATATTTTTATGTTACGGAGGAGTAGTTTAGTCAAATCGGGCCATGAGCTCATATTATATTCAATATTAGGGGAAAAAATTACATTAGAAAAAATAAGTTCTAATAATTAAAAAAATAAATTTAAATCAGCAAAAATTCGTTGAACCAAATCTAACCTAAATTGTTATAAAGTCATATAATGACTACCATACTCGATCGTATAACTATCACCACTAGAAAAGATGCTATTTACGATGGGAATTCCCGTTGCAAAAATGTGATCCCGTCGTATTTAGAAAAGTGGGGCGCTATTAATTTTTCCCGTCGTACAAATATGGCCCCGTCGCAAAAAAGGGGGTCGCAAATGATTTTTCTCGTCGCAATCCCGTTGTAAACGATCCGAGTCATTTTTAATAGAGTTTGGCTTAGGTATTAGGTTAATTTTTGCGACGACGGGCTCAAAAACCGTCACAAAATATCTACATTTGTGACAGGATTTAGGCCCATCTTTAATGTGTATACATCATTAATGGACCAATTTTTTGTAGTATATATATTGGTACACCTTTGTAGTGAAAATTCCTTGAAGCAAAATTTGTTCAATCACATGTTCTCAAAAAAATTAAAAAAATTGTTGAATCACATCTAACCTAAAAATAATAAACGAATATTTTATCTTTAATAAATAATACACTTTTGTTGCAAATAAAAATAATATCGGACTATATTTTGATTATTTTCATTATGAATAATCTCAAATGTTTGTCAAAAATCAAAATAAACATTGAATGTGAATAGTGCAATAATGACAATTATGTTTTGATGCATGCATCGATCGATCTTTCTGCCCCTTTCCAGTGAAATTTATGCTTCAACTTTGCATACACATATGAAGTTCATATCTATATATCTTATGAAGAGTATCAAAAAAATTTCTTCATTTGATTAATTAATTGATACATATATTATATATAGTGGTAATATAGTATATCTTTTACTATATATACTATGATGACATCCAAGAAATTATCTTTTTATGTAAAATTGCAACATAATCTGCTTCAACTGGGTTTTCCCCCATCTGCACAAGAGTTGAATACTTGTATTAGATAACCTATAACATGTTTAATTTATAATGCTAACATTTTAGCATAATAGCATAAACGAAAAATTGATAATATATAACCGTAAAATATAACATTTTTTCGACATATATACTATACCATGCAAATTTTTTTTCCCTAATTTAACTACCACATAAAGGGTCTCTAGAGTGTAAAACATTTTCATATGAAAATGATTTTTTATGAAAACCTTTTACATTGGAAAATTCATTTTCACAAGGATTTTCGTTGTTTGGTAACATGTAAAATGATTTTCCAATTTAAGCATTTTTCATCGTTTGGTTTAACTGAAAATCAATTACTTCAATTGTGACGAAAAATATTTTCCTTCCAATTGTGATGTAAGTTTTCCTTCCAATTTGGAGGAAATTTTTTTCAATATATAAGGGGTCAATTGGTAGGGTGTAAAATGTTTTCAAATGAAAATGGTTTTCCATGGAAAACTTAGGCCTTTTAAATTGGAAAATTCATTTTTTTCACGAAGATTTCCATTGTTTAGTTGCATGTAAAATGATTTTTCATTTGAAGCATTTTTCATTGTTTAGTTGAACCGAAAATCAATTGCTTCTATTGTGGCGGAAAATGTTTTCCAACCAATTTGTGGTGTAAAATGTTTTCTTTCTAATTTGGGGATGTTTTCATGATCAATAAGGTTGAAAATAGTTTTCCACTACAAGATTTACATTTTAATATTTTACTCAAAACCAAACAATGTAAAACGGAAAAACAGATTTCAGGGAAAAACAATTTACATCTTATTATCAAATGGACCCAAAGTGAAAAATGACTTTTCACCCCAAGTTTTACATTTTAATATTGTACTTCATACCAAATAATGTAAAGTAAAAATAGGAAAATAATTTTCAAAAAAGGCGTTTTACATCCCACCAAACGAACCCAAAGTTCAAAACTTTTAAAATCTATACCATTCAATGAAAAAAAAAAAAACCATTAACTATCTGTTAAATGGGCTCCATTTTGTTGCTTAACCACCATCACACCATCACACCACCACCATCATTAGTCCATCACAACTAAACACCCCTATTTTAATTTCACACCAAAATCACACCATTTAACATCCCTCGAAATTGATTTGGAAAAAAAAGGGTTTGTAAATAAATGGATGGTGACAATGGTGACGTCAAGCTAAGGCTGACACTTAGCCTGCACAACATGCGCAACAAAATAGGACCTCTGAAAACAAGGGGCCCAAAAAAATTTTGGGCCTCGAACTAAGAAATCCTAGATCAAATCTTTTTGCCCTCATCATCATAGTTTTGTTAATTTTCCCTTAAAAAAAAAAAAACTTGTGTGATATATATATTTCGAAAAAATAATATTAATCTTTCCTGATATAGTATTTAAGTTCATAATAATGAACAAACTAATTAATTAAAGATATACTTAATTACATTATAACATACCTTAACATGAAGATGAAAGCAAGACCTATCTTCACAAGCACGTAATGAAGAGGCACCTAGAATGTGCAAACCTTGTTGACCTTGTAGTTTCTCAATCAGAGTTGACAAAATACCAGCTGCTTTGTTGTTATGTTCACATAACTGGATTATAACTTCACCTTTTTTAACTTCATTGATGGACACTGTTAGTGTATTATTGTTATCTTTGTTGATGAAATTATTATTATGATCATCACTAATACTACTACTACTACTAGTACTAGTACCTAATGAGACCAGTTGCTGCTTCTTTTGTAGCATTGTTTGGATCTTGGTTTTCTCAAGTGTTAGTCTCTCTACCTCGGCTTGAAGATGAGGGATATAGTCAAGGGCTCTGTCGATTATGTGTGGTGCACTCTTCTTCTTCTGCAATTATTTGATCATTTCTGCTAGTGAATGTCAATTATTAATTAAGGGTTCGTTTACCAGAGTGAAAAATGTTTTCCTTTAAAACAGTTTTCCCATTTTACATCGTTTACTTTGTGTGAAAAAAATAAAATGTAAAACTTTGGGTGAAAACTCATCATTTTACATCCTATTGGAAACGTTTTCCTCCAAATTTGGAAGTAAAACTTATTTTCCGTGCAAGTAAACATTGGAAAACTTCTATGAAAATGAGTTTTCCAACGTAAAATGTTTTTCATGGAAAATCATTTTACATCGAAAATATTTTACACCAAAGTAAACGGACCCTAAGTATATATATATATATATATATATATATATATATACTAATTGGTGTATATGTGCACACATATATGATGCACCTGAGTTTATATGTTTTTTTGGATAAGGTAAAGAAAGCCACCAGTTCATTGGCTGATAATAATGAGTTACTAACCCATATCACACAATAACCCTAACACTTGAGGGTAGACAAGGGGGAATCATCAAACAAAGGATGAGGATCGAACACTGCACCTCTAGAATGCAAGGTAGGTATGTATAAGCACCACATACTTATTTAATTTGATTCCATTTTCATAACACCCAAGGAAATTGCATACCAAACATATATGCTATCTATATCTAAGAAAATTTTCAATTGTGAACCTTAAATATAAATTTCATTGTGAACCTTAAATAACTTCTTGGCTCTCAAGTTAAATTTAAATAACTAAGAAAATTGGTAGAAGCATGGAACCAATCAGCCATTAACAATCATAGAACGAATACTATTGTTAATCTACTCAATCATTACCTTTTATGGTTCATTATTGGGTGGTCATCAGTAAAGGATCTTGTATACAATTGATCTGAAGTAATGGATTGGATGCTTTTGAAAGTTAAATTAAACATTATAAGGATGCATGGGGATCATCCATATATAGTTTAATTTACCAATTACATTCATTAATTGTATATGTATTTACACAACAAGCTAAAGTGTGACATGATGAAATTAAAACATTATTTGAAGCAATAGTAAGTCTCATATGTTAAATCTGCTCGATGATCATCCATGGCCTTAGGTAAAGGCTAAAGAGTAATAATTAGTCATGCAAAAATTTAAAGATTTATGGTAAAAAGCTACAGTTTTTAGTTAAAAGTTACGGTCAGGCCATCAAAGGCTCTGAAATGGTATGTACTTGAGTAAAATACATACCTTGGCTTTTTTAGACTCTGGGAGCAAAGAACCAAGTGTCAAATATGTTTCATTAAGCTTCATCCTTCTTACTTTTTCCTTAGCATTATGATCAAGTTTCTTGCTTGATGATCCTTCTCCACCACCACCACCGCCGCCGCCGCCACCCCCAACAGCAGCTTGATCATCAATTGCCGTTGTTGTCATGGTGGCGGAGGGTTGGTAGTATTGAACACCACCCAGCTGCACATGGTCATGATTATCAAGACCAACAACAACCTGTTCAATTGGACTATCCCAATTAATTATTGTGTCATCATGTTGTATGTTGGTATCAAAATGCCCTATTAGTGTATAATCTTGCTCATGATCATCATCACCAAGAAACATGCTTAAATCTTGATACTCTGACATGGGAAGTGATGATGATGATGTACTGGGAAAATTAAAAGTGTTGTGATCTTCAATTTGAGGTGGGAAATTGATGGGTTCATGTTCATCATTTGGTGGTTCAAAAGGGAATGAGAAGTCATCTTCCTCTTTATAGAGGGGACTTCCAAATGGAGGGTTTGACATAAAAGCCAATTACTATACATTGAACCAATGTTCTTATATAATTGTGCCTATAATAAATTAAATGCCCTGAAAAAATAATTCAATGGAATCATCTTTAACGTTTTATAATAATAATAATAATAATAATAATAAAGGGATCAGAAAATAGTTTGAGAAAACCCTAATTAATATAGCTACCTTAATTAAAATCATAAAAGGGATAACCCATTAGCTCATAACTCTTATGTATGTCCATTAACAGAGTCAATTTATTTTTTGTGGGAATTTTATATCTGACAATGGATAATGATAAAATAATATTTCATTGACTTAACTCGATGAAGTATTTTTTATTTTTTTTTAAATCCTATTAACAATAATACAATTACACAATAGACTGACAAAACCTTAAATTTAAAAGTCGAAAAATAATGATAAAGATTATATATTAGACAAAAATTAATAAGCAAGAACAGCAAATTATGCAAAACACAAACATTTAAGAAGTGGCACGTTATAATTAAAAATAATAATGTAATAAAATAACATTGTGTTTTGGACGACCAACCAATTCAATATGCAGTACATTTGTAGTAGTACATCAATTCATATGAGAGTGGGGAAAAGGCTTACCAATAACCATGTATAAAATTAATGAGAATGAAATTTATAGCTTGTGTTGAGGAGCCATATTTCAACAACATTAAAACAATCTTCTTCATTAATTGCTCAGTTGAAATCATTCAAATGCCCAAAAAATGTGGAAGAGTGAAGTACTACAAGAGTATTGAGTATGGTAGTACAAGTGTACAACTTTAGAGACAAACTAAAAAAAAAAACTATGATTAATAGAGAAAACTTTATAATATGTAAAGGAGTATAAAAAAAGGGGAAAAAGATAACATGAAGATGGAATAAAAATGATAAATTAGAGACTAGAAGAGAGAAGAAGAGAGAGAAAGAGGAGGAGTCTCTAGCTTGGATGAATCAAATGGAGAATATTTAGACATGATTGAGTTAATGGTAAATGTTGTGGAGAGTACTATTTTTTCTTTAATAATGCTATCTACTACATGTTGTAGTGTAGTACAAGGGCATCAACATGCAAGTACATATTTGAGCATAAGCTCAAGTACTAGCATTTCTTTCCTTTGTTCTACTTAGAGCTGTTCAAAAGTGGTCCGGCCCGCGAGCCCGAACGGCTTTTTTGCGGGCTTTGACATGAAAATAAAACCTGAACTTGATCCCGGCCCGGCCCAATTTTTTAATTTTTTTGTGCGGGCCTTAGATATTTAAAATTAGACTTTTTGGTTACTTTTTAGGCCCGGCCCGAAAAGTCCGCCAAGCCCGCACCAACTTTTCGGGTTTTGGCTAAGAAATTTGGGCCGAACTAAGCCCGGCCCGAACCCGACCCACTTTATGGGCTTTTTTTTTTTTGCATCGGCCCGGGCCGGCCCTCGATCACCTCTAGTTCTACTCCTTACTCCTTACCCCATTACTAGCTCAAGTATATACTAGCATTATTTGTTGATGTTATTATTATTATTGTTATTATCATTGTTGTATTATTATCGTCGTCGTCGTCATCTAATTGAAATCAATATTATTATCATCATATTTACTATTATCATTGTTATCATTAGAGGTAAAAATTGAGTCGGGTCGGATTTATGTCAACCCGTTTATATAAAAGGGTTGAATCCTTTAACCCTAACCCAACTCATTTAATAAACGGTTCGTGTCGGGTTGACCCGCTAATTTAAACGGGTCAAACCCCTCAACCAAAACCCGTTAATAACTGGTTGATTTCGTGTCGGGTTAGCGGGTCGTATCAATTTTCCCACCTCTAGTTATCATTATTATTAGTTAAATAATATAATATAAAGTAATTAGTAAAATTATTAAAAAAACCCTGAACTAAACTGAACTTAATAAAATTGAACTGAACTGAACTTTATAGAACTGAGTTGAACTGAACTGAATTTAAACTGAAGTAATAAAGCCCTCAATATATTATAAGTCATCTTAGGTTTTGCTATGAAGCATTTGCAAGTTCATCTTCTTCCTTAGGCTTTGCTATTGTTGATTGTTTAAAGCTTCCTTGTTTGTAATTCTTGATCACGTTCATCATCAATACAATATTGAAGCTTCTTGTAACCATCTTTACACTTAATTTATAGTTTATAGCTTTAGTTGAGTATATTTCATTCCCTTTATTATTACTATATTATTGTATTTTAAGCTTTTAGTAGTATAATCCTCGTTTTATAATCCCCACGAACTGTATCATGTTTAATGCTAGTTTAGTAAGACTTTTGAGTAGTTGATTATGAGGTTTTTGGTGAAACACATGCCCAACTTTTCTTGGATTAGTGTTATCTTATTAGTAGGTTTTTTAAGTTCCAGGATAACTAGAGTATTAACTAAGGGCTAAATATTATATGTCTAAGACATATCACTTTAGATGTTGTAATTATATATGTTCCTCAATGAAAGACCGAAAGGTAAAGTTGAGTGAAGACTCCCCCAAAATTAGATTGATTTGGATACCATTAGAATATGTATTTCGGTTAAGGGAAGTTAATAGCATTTGTGAAATTTTGCTAAGGAACCATTTTATGTTCTTGCCATGAGAATAAGTTGTGCCCATAACTCCGCTTGTCATACTAACTCTAACTGAACAGACGTGGCTCTTAGATTGATTTTCCACATACGTCGACCCTATGACTTTATATACCTTATTAAGGCTAACTTTCATAGTTTTTGGTAATAGGTGAATCATTATTCTTGACTGTTTTTATCCCTTAATCACTTTTTTTTAGATTAATAGATAACTTACCTCTAGCCTCATCATTACATCATATCATCAAGCCGTTTTTTTGAACGGCTTCACCAAAAGAAGGCCTTATTCTCTTTACAGATCGCCAATAATTAGCCACAATGTTGTGAGGTTTATTACTTGATAGACACAACAATAATCTCGTCAACTCGGCTCCTTTCTACGATCTTGGTAACATGCCAACGACCCATGGTTAGCTCAACAACATGTTCGAAGCCACTTGATACCACTTGCCAAAAGTGCATTTATTATAAATCCAAGTCAATTACCTGCAATTACAGGTATACAATTTTAAGCCTCAAGCAATAAGTGCTTTTATGATTCATTTCTTATTATAAAACTTGGATTTAGGTATTAGAGGGGTATTTATCTCGGACAACCCCCGAGCCAATTTGAGTGTACTCGTACATGTTAAAATTTGGCCCAAACCATTGAGCCACCCACATTGTCTTTTGACTAAATTCAAAATTTTCATCTTAGATCACATTGTTTTATACTGACACTATATATTAATACTAAAATAGAAATTGGTACAAAGTCCAAATTTGCGGTGGAAATTCACTATGAATGAAGTTCTCATATTGGGTACTTCCTCCTTTTTTTAGATGGAACATTCTTTTTTCCACGCATATTAAGGAAGCAATTTAATGGTGTAAACGAGCAAATTAATCAATGAAATTTTAAGACATGTCATATGTAATATCATATTTGCTTGTATTAAAATTTCGTCGAAAGATATAGTTATTAATACACCTAGATTGCTCACTTGATACGCGTAAAAAAAGTGTTTTATTCACTACGAATGACATCATTCTAGTGGAAAGTTCTCATATTGGGTATTAGGGAATTGCTCAATAAAACAAATTTTAATTTGCAATCATTTATGCATTAAAGGAATTCTAAAATAAACACTATAATTCTCACAAAGTGTTCATCGAAATTTTGAATTTCGGTGCACATTCTACTTAGATCAGTGAGTAGTATTGTACTTCGTAATTAACAAAAATAAATTTTAAAGTTGTAAATTCTAAAAAAGTTATTTAATTAAAGGAAAACTGGGCCACCACAACGCCGACGCCTATAGGTTAGGTGCAACAAATATCGCAACCTATAATGGGTTTAGAGGGCAAGGTGCAATGTAGTATATATGATATCAAAAGTTAACGATTTACTTAAATAAGAGATCCTCATGGGAAAAAATAACTTGGGAGTAGAAATGATTCATGAAGTATCTCTTATTTCAACAAAAAAATTTATACTTTGATTATTTACTTATGCTACGTGTTGCATCCAAATTGATAGGTGGTGCTACATGTTGCTCCCAAATTACTTGCTAGCTGCTGCACCCAAGTGCATAGATGGTACTGTAATTTGCACCCATTATAGGTTGTGCTATTTGCTACACTCGACCTATACATTGTACTATTATGGCCAATTTTTTCGGGTAAATAAAAATAAATCCTTCGAACAGTAGCAATAAGAGGTTTGTTCACAGATTTGTATCGACTTTTTGAGGTTTGTGAGCAAACTTACCTATTATTTGGATGGATTGTGTGATAAGTCTATTGATTGTGATCTCATTAATAACACATGAATATTTAGCTATTTGTTGATGAAAAATTTATTGTTAGGGAAATTTGTAAAATGAAAATATGATGCAAGAATAATGATAATTTGCTTATCTAGGAGGTTAGGAAAAAAAAAGTCCATCATCCCACGTAACCATCGACCCACACGTATTTACAGGCCATATGCACAAGCCCAGAATCTAGTTTCTCTTGCCGTCTTGACTCTTGCGTTCTTGTTGTACCCAAACACAAAAAATAAGGGAAAAAAAACTTCCGAAGCTTTTCACTTCTACGCCATACTTCTCTCTATCCATTAAAGCGTAGACGAAGTTCTCCTTTGAATTTGCTTCCGTGCTTCCTCTCCTCCATTGAAGCAGCTTCTGAGGTAAAATATTTTTCTTTCTTTCTTTTTTTAATCGACGAAGGTCAATTTCCAATCTAGGGTTTAATCGTTTACTAAATTGTCAGACTGTCAATTAATGTCTTCTTTGGTGGATTATTGAGCGTTTGGTCATCACTACTGGAGTTATGGAAGATTATTATGAGCTACTTTATTGATAGAATCTTTTTGATGTTTTAAAACAAGATTTGTTTTTGAATTTTGGAATGTAATTTGATAATTGAGTCAAATTTGGTTCTTCATTCGTTGCAGTCTTTTTTATTATCACCTTCAATTTAATGTGTGAAAATCGATCTTTTCAACCTGGGCACAGGGCGGCCGCTTCTCCTGCCCTGGCTCAGGGATTGCTTGATGACAGAACGGAAATATTTGGATAAAGATTGAAAGTTTGTTCCAGAGAAAGATAGCTGATTTCAAATAGTTCATCTGTATGAATTTTCTTTTCATGTTCATTATGTTGTTTTGACTATATGTTAAATGATCCAAG
Organism: Salicornia ramosissima; assembly: GCA_951394345.1. Classification (NCBI taxonomy): domain Eukaryota; kingdom Viridiplantae; phylum Streptophyta; class Magnoliopsida; order Caryophyllales; family Amaranthaceae; genus Salicornia; species Salicornia ramosissima. The sequence goes on along the minus strand of OX596237.1, from coordinate 10,476,337 downwards.
GATCTTTGAATTTTATCGTCAAAGCTCCGGAGCACTGGAATATTTGGATGTTTCAATGTTCTTGTGAAAGATTTCTTGACTTTTAGCTTTCTGGCTTGTTATTAATTAATAATTACCATATTGATGCTGAAATTATGATGGATGAGAATGATTTTATAATATGCACAATGTGGCCTACGAGTATTTATTTATTTTTTAAATTATTTTGTATCAGTTTTTCAAAGCTCGTTAAGGGGATTTAATAAAAATTGAGCCTTTCCCCCTTTTTTGTCTGTAGAAAGTTGTGCATAAATGGGAGAGACAGGCAAGCGATTTCGAGGTCAGAAAGACAACAACGGGGATAACAAGAATCAGAGAAGACGGATCGAAAAGGAAGAGAAGGGTGGTGATGAAGTAGTTGCATATAGAATACTTTGTCCTGGTAATGTTATTGGTAGTGTGATTGGTAAAGCTGGGAAAGTGATAAATTCAATAAGACAAGAGACCAGAGCGAAGGTGAAGGTGGTGGACCCATTTCCTAATGCAAAGGATAGGGTTCTAACTATCTATTGTTATTTAAAGGATAAGTTAGAAGTTGAAGTTGATGAGGAGTATAATAATAAAATACCACTCTGTCCTGCTCAAGATGCTCTTCTTAGAATGCATGTTGCCATTGCTAATGCAGTGTCAAGCTTGGGTGAACAGGAGAGGAGGCAAAAAGATAAAGAGGAATGCAACATTCTTGTTCCTGCCAGCCAGTCTGCCAATGTAATTGGTAAGTCTGGGACCACTATAAAGAAATTGAGAAGCAAGACGAGGGCTAATATCAAGGTCATTCGGAAGGACAATGCAGACCCAAATCATTCATGTGCCATGGATTTTGACAATTTTGTCCAGGTCAGTGATTGTTATATTATATGTGCTTGGCTTACTAGCTATTGCATCTCTTACATCAATATCAGTTCCCAGCAGCATCTATGCCTGTGAATTGTTCTCAAATCTTTGACCAAATTTTTTCCCATCAGTTTCTTAGTGTTCTGTATTTAGTGCAAGTTTCTTTGATTTTTTTAAAAGAATATTGTACATCAAATTTCGTGAAATGCTACAACTCCAGCCTTTTATTTGACATGGGTATTATATAACCTGGCCAAGCCCTGCCTTAGTGCTGTCTTAGCAACGTCTGATTGTGGTTGTTAGTTGTTACCATTTAGTGCATTTTTGCTGCAACATAACTTCTTTTGGGAGGTTGATCAAAATTTGGTGAGTTGATTACTTTAGCAATGGTAATCTTAATCAGCTAATTGGTATGGCATTAGTTGTTGAAATGCGCAGATGTAATAATTTACAGTGCTTTGATGATTAATGTCATCTTTACAAATTACAAAGACAGTAAATTAATTTCAGTGTTCTTCCCATCTTTTTGCGTAGATTACTGGAGATTCCGAGTCAGTGAAGAAAGCACTATTTGCCGTGTCTGCAATCATGTACAAGTTTCCTCCTAAAGAAGAAATTTCCCTGGATACTAGTGTGCCAGAGGTTGCACCAAGCATCATAATTCCTGCTGATATGCCTCTCTATCCAGCCAGCGGATTTTATACAGATCCCATAGTTCCTCCTAGGTCTGCACCTCCTCTAATGGACACGCATGCCCCAGAACTTCCTGTTTCAGGATATGGTAATGCAGGAAACATGTGGTCTGTTGTTGTTCCTGATTATGGTGGGGTGACTGGGGTCATTAGGTCTGAAGAGTTGACAGTCAAGGTTTTATGCCCTTCTGATAAGATTGGGCGCGTCATAGGAAGGGCAGGGAGTACTATCAAAAGTGTAAGACAGGCCAGTGGCACTCACATTGAGGTTGATGATACTAAGGTTACCAAAGATAAGTGCGGTGAATGTGTTATTACGATAACCTCAACTGAGGTGTGCGTTCCCTCTTTTTCACTTTTTCTGTCGATTTTTTTTAACTAATATTTTCTTATTACTTCAATTAATACATAACTACTTTTTCTATTTTGCTCTCTTACTCTTTTGCTCCGAATGTAATTGTCAACTTGTTAGAGTTTTTATTAGGTTTATTGTATGAAGTTTTTTTTAGAAGTATCTTTTTGTCATTTTGATGTACCCTCGCATAGTTTTAGATTCATGTCTCAGTATTGAAGAGCTAATCAATCACTTAGTTTCAGAAGAAGCAATGAAAAGTGTTTTAGTAGTGATTAAATGCTTTCCTTCAAAAGTGAGTTTTTAACCATGGTAAAAAGTTAAATACTGTGGGACAGTTTATATTCAGCAAAAATGAAATTTTAGTTGTTGTGGCTCAACATTTTTATTCTGTTAGGATCCTTGTTTCATACTGTAATTTGTTAGCTTATCAATTTGTTGTCTTTTTTTTAATAATATGTTTTGCTTTCTTTTCTTTTTTATTTTTTCTTGATAAATTTGTTTTCTGTTTTTGAGTAGGATATATCATTATAAACCTAGAGTTTCAACGCCGTATTTTTTGTTGCATAAAGTTTAATGCTTTCTATTGAATTGACATAAAATTAGGTTTTCTTATTATGTGTTTGTATTTCACTTTGAACTTTTGTTCAGTGAATTTTTGCCCCCAACCAGATTTCCTTGTTAGAAAATTCTGTGTTAGTCTTTTAGACCTTACATGTGACCAGAAATGCTGTGAAACACATATCGTTATAGTCTTCTATTATTTACCACTATATTGTATGTGGAAACTAACAAAATTTGAATTGTGCTGTTTCTTTAGTGTTCTTCTTTGTGTACTGGGGGATTGTTATTATTATTATTATTTTTTTAATACTAAGTACTTGCTTCCTACTAGCCTTTTGCATCTGTTGTTCTGTTTTAATTTTTTTTACACATGGAACTGCTTGTTATTGACAGTCATTGGATGATCTGCAATCAAAGGCAGTCGAAGCTGTTCTATTGCTTCAAGAAAAGATCAATGAAGATGCTGAAAATGTAAGTATGCATCTTCTTATCCCATCTAGGAATATTGGGTGCATTATAGGGAAAAGTGGCTCAATTATCAATGAGATCAGGAAAAGGACTAGAGCTGATATCCGAATCTCAAAAGGAGAGAAGCCAAAGTGTGCTGATGAAGGTGATGAATATGCTGAGGTACAAATCCTCTTCTCGTTCTCGTGATTTTTGTGCTATTGTATGTAGATGAATAATTTCTTGCTACTTTTTTTTGGCTAATCACATTCTTAGGTGTCTGGAGAAGTGAAAAATGTTAGAGATGCACTTATTCAAATTGTTTTAAGGCTTCGTGATGATGCGCTAAAAGATAAGAATGGTCCGAGCAATCTCTCTGCTGGTTCTGATCCTGTATATGCTGGTAGTAGTGGCCTTTCACTGCCTCCTGTTTTACATCCTCCAGCCAATCCTTTGGGTTATGAACCAAGAAATGAGTCTGGAAGTGGGGCTGGCAGGCTTTCATCAGGAGACCTGTACAAATATGGATCTTTCTCGGTATGCGGAGTCCACGCCTATAGTTGAAGCAGTATTTTCTTTTACTTTGCTGCAGTGATCTTTGTTTTGTCATTGGTCTGATACTCTGATTTATGCTTTAAATCGGAAAACGTCCTATTGTTTTGACGCTTGTGCTGTTGAATGTATTTGAGTAGAATTATGGGGTTAGTTTTGAACAAACTTACCTTTAATTGAATGCTTGAGTTAGCTATGTGCTCATAATAAGAAATTTAGGGAAGATATGTAATGGGTACCTTTTCATTTTCCGGTGATCTTTCTTTGTTGTTTTATGTGTCGTAGAGTCTCACTCATGGCCGGTCTTGGTTCTTGTAGGTAGTTTAGATGGACAATGGCGTAGAGCCCAAGCTTGAAATGGGTCCAATCTACTAGATTCTAAATTAGTAGGATTTTTTTTCCTCTTCTTCATCCTTGAATCACACTTCATTAGATAAAACTATCTCCACTTTGTCTCCTCCCCGAGGCCCAAAGTTCTAATTTCCAAATTTGTCTTTAACTCCATCAAGGTGATGGAATATGTCAATATTTCCTGAAAAAGTTGTATTAACATTAAACCTCGTTGATCTCTTCTAATCAGTCTTGATTATGGAAAATATTGATTTCATAAATTATCATTAATATTTTGCAATACGGAAAGCTTTTTTTTTTTTAAATGATTATAGATTAATGTATTAATTAATAGCATATCAGTTGCTTGAATAGAAAAAAAAATAGTAATTTTATCAGTATAAATATGCCCGCTTAAACAATGTTTATTTTAATGTAATTACTAATATCTCTTTATTTTGTGCTATTATACATTGTGACTTTTTGTTGGGAAAGGGGCCCCATTCCACTATATTTTCTAGGGCCCTAAAGATATCAGGACTGGCACTAGTCCCACTGTCCCCTTCTTGGTTCTCTTGTAAATTTCTGGTTTTTAATTGGAAACCCTCACTAGTGAATATATACAGCTATTTTGCATTAAATTTGGTGTAATATGCTTAACACTGTTTCTTCGTTCCACCCCATACATTGGCCTTCTGTTTCCTTCTTATTCGTCTGCCTGATTCTATATTATGAATTGTTTTATTAGCAATATTTAGACATAAGGGTTTATGCAGCACTTTGATGATGTGGCTGGGTTTAAGTCTATGCTTAATTGTTTTGCTATTGCCAACTTGGAACAAGAAATGCAGCTACAACTATATTTTGTGTTTTATGGCATGTTTTAATATAGAATCTTGGTTTAAACTTGTTCAGATGGGAGATGATAATTACGGATCCTCATATTCATCCAAGCATTATGGAGGGTATGATTAATCAACATTTGTTTTTCTTCAAGCAGCTGATTTTGTTTTCCCTTTCTTGTGTTAGCTCAATTTTTTACCTTGATTGATTGTTTTCAATCATGCTTGTGTCATTGATCAGATTTATTTCATCTTCTGCCGTGGAGATATATATTCCTGCGAATGCAGTGAGTAAAGTCCTGGGTAAAAATGGTGCTAATCTTTCAAACATTCGTCAGGTACGCTCTGATTTTTGGTTATGACGTAAATTTTTGTGGTCATGTTCCTTGAGCTACGTTAATGGATTGCAGAATTAGCCCCTTAATGTTGTAGTTGGTTATTACTCTTGATCCGTTTTTGTTTTTCATTAGAGTCTAGCATGTGGCTTTGGCTTACATTTCATGTTGTAGGAGATTATTGCATAATAGATTAAGGTGGGGGGACCTTATCATGAATGGAGATTTTAGACAGTTAGGTACTTCCTGCTTAGGAAAATCGAGTAAACAAAAGGGGATGGAGTAGTTATTTGTCCACTTAGTTTTGTGTCTTTGTGGCCATTATTGTTTGTCTTTTAGTGTTACTGATTTCTGCATTAGATTCATTATATTTGTACTCACACTATGTCTGTGTTCTCATATTTATATTACTGCACAACTGACTGTGCACTGCTTGAGCTATGCTCACTTGACAAGGTGACTATAATAAGCAGGGTCTAGGACTCGATTGTTTATTAAGGTTGAGTTTGTCCAAGCATTCTGTAAACTTTTTTTTATGCTCGATATTTTTATTAGTCGAGGGCCAGAAAATTTATTGAAAAGATTAATGTTACACCCTAATCTTTTGCTGAAGCAGCATGTAAGCTCAAAGACCTGACTACCTGATTGATTTCATCTTCTTTCTTTTCTGTAATGAATAGAAGAATTGAGCTCTACATCTGTCTGATTTTCCATGAAATTGATTTGACCGATCTTTACAAAGGGACTGTACTTGTAGGATTTTTAGTCAACCCAATGTATCTCCCTTCCTGTATAAGATGCACCCATCACATACGTAGGCTGTATGGGAAGTAATCCCACAGATAATTAGTTTAGTGCTTTGTGTCCGTTTCTCCGATTGCCTTTTCTTTTCTGCTAATCTTTTTGTCTATGTAGATGCAAATGCTGAAGTTCTGAGTGTTGAACATTCTTTGTAACTTTCCTTTTTTTTTTTGGTCTTCCAGTTATCTGGAGCTGTAATAGAGATTTCTGAGCCAAAGTCCTCTCGTGGAGATCGTGTGGCACATATATCTGGCACACCTGAGCAGAAACGTTCAGCTGAAAACTTAATTCAAGCATTCATTATGGCTACTTAGCTTCTCAGGTTTTCTTGGTAGGAAAGTTGAAACTGATTCTGAGGGCTCTCTTGGATGTTATTCCCTTTTTGCTTTTTCAAGCTTATTCCATCTGATCTTCACTTTAGGATGTTCCACCAGATCATATGATTATGGTCTTACATGATAATGCTAAAAAGATCTTGCTGGAAGGTTTGCATGCATATCTATGACCTATCTAAGTGGAGCTTAGGTTTCATGGCTATTTAGTCTACTCATCTAATGCAGGCTGCCCTAATTTAGCTAAGATCCTTCATTCAGTTCTTGATGTTCTTTTTTCCATCATTTTCGGCTGTTTGACAAAGTTCCAAGGACAACATAATGTTCTTGCCGGAAAGGATTTTCTACTGACCATAATTGTCATTTTATGTTATGGTGTTCATTTTCTTTTCCTCCGTTCTTCCTACTATTTATAGCTTCTCAGGTCTATTTTTGTTATAAATCTGCATCTGCTTTTTAGGCCCTCTTATATTCTTCCTATCAGTCAATGTCAGCCTAAGAGCTGAGGTGAATTTTTAGAAAGTGAAGCTTGTAGAGGCCAAAGGAGTTGTTAATATGCCCTTTCTACTCGTATATTTCCGATCCATGCCATAATGCTTGATTTGACAATGTGTGGTTATGAAGTATGAACTAAGCTCTTTAAATAGGTATCTGTTACATATAATTTTCCCTTCTGTTGCTTCTTGAATTCAGTGTATCTGCCTGCTTTGAAAATTATTGCTTCTGTCGTATCAACTTTTAGGTTACAGATCTAGGACTCGAAGCTTGTCTTGCTGTGGTCTTCTGCTGCAAATTCAAAGCCTTCTTCCATTTAATGAGAGATTGTCATATTGGCTTTAGTAGATCTAATTTGTTCATTTCTGTGAGGTCATCGGTTATCACCATGACACCATGTTGGTTTCAACTTTTAACCTTTTGCCATAAAGTCTGGTTATTCATTTTCAGCTTGGGGAGATCAGCCTCCTTGCCACTTTTGGTCCTCTCTTTTGAGTAGCTTGTTTTTCTCAGCTCATTTGAAGCAGATTCCTGCAATGCAATATCATGCTTCATAAATAGTTTTCTTTATACATAATACAAAAGTTCTCTAGTTGTCTTTGGATCTTTCCATCCTCTTTAGTTCCCTTTCTATGTTTTTAACCTGGCCCTTTGTTGTAACAAATTTCCACTCCAATTCTCATCCAAACATTTTTCTTTCTTCCAAAAGCTCATTTGAGTCTAGTTTAAACAAATTTCTTGAATTCAGTTTTAGACTATCAAATATAGCATTCCAGTTTTACCAATTTTTTCTTTTCAAAGACCGCGAAAGTATGGAAAATATTTGGAATGGAGGTGAGTTTAAAATTTTTAGAACTCCAAATTTGGCGGTGTGCTTTAGTGCACTTGCTAAAAGAGATAAAAAAGTTGATCCGGTACCGGTTTTTTTTCTTCTGTTTTAATTTTAACTAAAAACCAAAAATAGAAAGCCAAAAAAAAATTGATTTGCTTTCCTGTTTTCAGTTTTCAAAATTACAATGACTTTTGAGATCATAAAAAGTGGTGGCTTTAATGACTTAAATATAATATACTTGGACTCAAAGCCATTTATTCCATTTAATCATCCTAATTAACAATTGAACCAGCAACTACTCAATACTGCCTGCAAATTAAACTCCCCTTCTATTTTCGCTAGGATTTCAATTGAAAATAAGTAATTTTGCTTATTCTATTGAGCCCATTTGAAAATATGTTGCACTTTATTTCTCTCCTTTGACAATCTTATTTATTATAGAGCACATTTTTGAGCAAATGAAGAGAGATTCTTTTGATATACTACTAACTACGGCTGTTGAAGTGTTTTTCAATGATTTTGACCCTATTATCCCCTACTCGGTCTTGTTCATTTCCTAATCACGCCTTCAATTGCTTTGATAATGGCCATTCCTTGCTCTATGGGTGTAAATGTCCGCTAATTTAAGGTCTTTTATTTGGTTTTTTTAAGGCTGGGGGAGGGGGGTAACTGCTGCTGTTCTGCTGCTTAATCATAGAAGCACTAGAGTACTAATTAGTTTCCGCACTAGATTTACCTAAGAAAAAAATGGTAAAACAGCACCGATAGCATCATTATGGAAAACATTCCTCCTTCTAGGCTCAGGATTGGTTCAACCACTCTTCATGTGCAGCCTGGTTTATACTATTAGCAAATTCTTGATAGGATCCTTATTTCTAAAGCCATTGTAGGTGCTTGATATCTTTGGTTAAAGTTAAAACTCTCTATCTGAATCATCCCAGCATATGCTACTTCAGCAAATAGCTTCACGTGTGGCGGTTCAAGCTCTTGATCAAAGGATTACATTATCCTTTGATATCCCAGCAGGTACTGTTCCTGTAGCCATACAGGCCTAGGATATGTGCACAAAAAGAGTAAATATATAGCATCTTTGGGATCAAATTTTAATCATTCTTGGCACATTTTAGAGATTTTAAGATGAAAGAAAATCATGTTTGTGGGAGGTTCAATTGCTGGTTTGTTTAAAGAAGAAGGCTTCGGCTGTTCAGAGTGATGGGGCAGCCAAAGGTCTCAGCTCTTAATTGTTAGTTATGTGCAATTAGGGTTGGCTTAATTGTTGATTAGGATTGTTAATGGGAATGAATGGACTTTGAGTATGTAATGAAGAAGTTACGGATTTTATTCTTTTTCGAGTTAGGTTTTGACTAGATTGTGCCTTTTTGTTTATTTGCCTGGCAACTCATCACCTCAGTATTGTATCCTTTTAGGCTTGATACCTCATAGAACTAATGGAGTTGGTGTGAGCTTTTGTATTTAGAGGCAAGTTAATTGCCAAGGACATTTTTTGAGCGGCCTTTGGGTAGCAGTCTCTATCTTTTTTGGGTGAGAATATACTTATATTTCTGGCTCTATGGTATTTAGAAGTTATGGACTGAACAAAATTACGCTTTGTATTGCATTCCTGCACCCCTTCCCTATACAGAAGGATACTGCAAAGCAGGTAAATACTGGTGGTAGGTTTTCAGATTTCTTGATTACTATAATTATATCCTGCCCTGCTGTGTGTTCAACCTTCAACTTTTGTGTCCCTAAATCCTCTTTTCCAATCCTGTGGCGTCTTATATCTCAAACTTTGGTTATGAAAGCTAAGACTTTCTTTCCTCAGTCATGTTTGCTTCTGTAATACATTGACCCACCTTGGAAGTCTAGAAATATCAATGTTCAGAAGTGGTGCCTTTGTTGGTGAACCTGAAAGATAAAATAGGGGGCATCTTTTATCGGTTTGTAAAGCAAATGCATCTTATCTGTTGTCTTTTGTTTTAGTTGTGATTTTTGAAGACTTGTAAATAGAGATTTCTTTTTAAAGTAAACTATGTCCTATGTTGGATGCTAATTCAGAAAGTTCTTTCCTCTGTTTTAAGTTTCTTTAGTACACTAAGGCCCTGTTCTTTTGGGTTTAATTTCTGAAATTTCCGCTCAGTTTAGACAAATTCAGCTTGGCTAGGCTTCTGTTGAATCTAGGATTTAGTAAAATTCAGTTTTGTTCAGTTGACAATTCAGGTGCTTTGGATGGTTTTATCTGAAACTTGCCTTGGGTTGGTTATTTGGGTAGTCTAGAGCTTCTATATGTCCCAAGAACTTTTACATTGTAATGAATTACTGCTCTATCTTCTAGGCACCATAAAAAACATGAACTTATACATGTAGTCGTGTCTAATGTCTGATCACAAGTAGGGTATGACAGTACTTTGATCAGGCCTGAGTTTGGCTGTTTTCTTTGGTATTTGTTTCCCAAGAAGTTGATTGGCAATGTCTTGGCCTTTTCGACTGACCTTGGTTGCGATGTAAAAGCCTGTGCCCGGTGCTTTGTGGCTTGCAGATGATAGCCTTTTGCAGGTTTGCTATGACTTGCCTATGTAACTATTTTGCTGGTTGCTTTGCCTGTTTAGATGGTTTTGGAAGATGATTGGAAGTTCTGTAATTATGTGATCTGGAATTCAAAACTGTGTTGATTGGACAAATGAACAGTGTCTTTTGCTTTATGTACAGTTGGTCATCTAGTTTTAATGGATGGCCAAATATTTCTTTCTTGAACATAGTTTAAACACCTTTGTGCACAGTTTTTTTTTTTTTTTTTGGGCCACAAGCCACAACCTGTGTACAAATTGCTGATCTTGTTCAGTGTATGCCTATAATTTTTCGAGAGAGGCCTTTAAACATTTATTTGCCTGTAGTTCATGTGCTTTTTAAGCATATTGTAGGAATTAGAATTTTCATATTGTTTTTTTAACCAGTGCACAATTTAAACTATTAAATATCCTTATGTTTACATTTGTAAAAATAAAAATTAATCTGCTACTGTTTCGATCAGCCTACCACATTATCCCAAATTGAACCTGCTACTATTTTTTGACAGTGGGTAATTAGGAAAAGTAAGGGTAATTGATTAACATAAATGGAGAGAGAAAGTGGAGACAATTAAAAAATTGGGGAGAAACAATTAAGATTAGTTATTAATATTTTTAGTAAGGGCATCTATGTATTTTATTCAGTAGTAAAAGCTTATCATATAAAGAAAAAAGAATTGTTGCATATATTTTGAAAAACCTCTAAATGAAAACTGTTGCTTTTTATTGGAATGGAGGAAGTAATAGACATTTGAAGAAACTAACATGAAAAAAAATTTAAATTGACGTTTAAAAAAATTGATTTGGAAAAAGGAAAATTAAGACTAACCTGAAAAAATAAAACTGACTTGAAAAAAATGGAAATAACCTTGAAAAAATATTAAGTTGACCTAAAAAAAAATTGAGCTGGAAAAAAAAAAACGGACCTAACTGGAAAAAAACCTAATTGAAAATTTTTGACTTGCAAAAAATAAGAACTAATCTAAAATAGGCTCATTGGAAACATCTTCAAGTTCTCATGTGGGGTGATAATAGATTCTTAACCATGTCCCTCTTCTTTTTTTCTTTTACAATTTTTTCCTGCAATTTCTTCTTACTTACCGCTGGATGGTAACTTGCTACATCGAAAAAGATTAATTTCATGTACTTTGTAATTTTTTTATAAGGGAAGTAAATCCACCAGTTGATTAGCTAGTAATGAGTTACTAACTCATATAACATAATAACACTTACACTTCGGGGGAAGATAGGGGGAATTCTCAAGTAAACCCTGTAACAACAATCACGAATGCATTGGAGATTGACTAGAGGATGGAGCTAACTTTGAGCAATTTTATAGAGGATGAACTTGCTAAGGTTTTCCTTAAGATTAAATAAATTTCTAATTTAATGGCAGTCAATTAAAAATGAACCTCATAGTCGGTGATAAATAAATTTCTAATTAATTATTTATTTCTAATTTAATTTTTTGGAGAAAAGGTAGACAGTTGTAAATATCAAGATCTCTTCCTCTCGAAGAGATAATTTAATGGTAGGTTTTTCGGTTAATTAACATTGTTGCCGGCAACATTTTTCGATTCATCTTCTAAAAGTAATGACTTGTGTTCTGTGCATCTTCATCATCGGCTTGTTGATTTTGGTGTGGTGGTGTTTAGTAGATTTACATTGATTTTTGACAATGGAGGAGTTGGAGGAAATTACAATGAAAGAGAGGAGAGAGAAAGAGAAACCCAATGTTTAATATTGAGCTCAGCACGTTTGATCTGACACTAAATATTGGATCAGATGGTATGACCTAATATTTAAAGGGTAAAATTATACAATACCTAGGCTATTTAGTCTAATTAAGAAATTAAAATGTAGAGAAATTAGGGAGGAAGTGATTATGTTTTGAAAAGGTTGAGAAGAGTAATAAAATGATGATAATGAATTCTATGAGTAAATGATATGTGTTGCTAATATTTCATATCAAAAATGAGTTAATAGACATGTGTATAACTGTGTAACTGAAGGTTGCATTTCCCAGATTGCCCTTTGAGATGTTTCATAAACATCTAAATATTAGGAACTTGGCAACCTTCCAAATACACATAGCATATATACAACAAAGTTTGAGTAACTGTGGCTATTATCTTGCCCCAAAAAAAAACCTATGGCTATTATGTTAATTTTAAACACTAGCTAATACTCGCTCTGTCTCTTTTTGTTTGCCCATTCATTATTTTTCATTTTACGAGATACAACTTTAAATAAAAATATTTTTAGATACGTGCAATAAAAAATTTTAAAAATTATATATTGTATTAAAAAGGTACATATTGACCCGATTCAAGCGATATCTCCTTTAACTATATTTTAGGTAAAGCACTAGAGAGAGTCAAATTAATCTGATAAACAGTTACAACATTCCTTACGAGGCAAAAATAAGGAATGGAGGGAATAGCTACTTCTCGTGTGTGATTCATGCTCTGTATATTTGAGTTAACGCAAGGGTATCTCAGAGTTCATAGGTTATAGTCAAATTGTACGTGTTGAATTGATGATTAATATATAGACGAGGAATACATGTACAATATTATTTTGATAATACATCAAAATAATGTATTCCAACTATATAGGTGATGCATGACTCACTGGAGTCGTGCTCTATCTCCCTCCCTTGGGGGGGGGGGTGGGCGGGGGGGATCGATCCTCATACCCTTCCTTCTCCTAGGGCCTTGCCACTATAGTGATTCCTGAGAAATAAGTATATTTTCACGACCTTAGCCATGCTTGATATCTATAACTTAAAAAATTATTTATTTATTATATTTTTTTACTTCTCAATAAAATTGTATATAATAGCAAAACGGTACGTAATGTAGTTAGTTTTTTTGAGAAAAAATATTTTTTTCTTTTATTTTTTTTTAAAAAAGTGATATTATTATTATTTTTTTTTAAAAAATCTTTGGAATAGTAGTAAGTAGATGAATTTATGAAAATGTGAATACCTTATTTTTAAAAAAAAATATTGAAATCTATATTTATATTTATTTATTTAGTCTTATGAAATAATGTCATTTTGTCAAGTGTTTTATTGTTTTATTTTAACTTAACTTATTAATTCCACATTATCAGTCCACCAAGTTTTTTTTTTTTTTTTGAAAAAGTCCACCAAGTTTGTTTGCAACAACTATTTATAACTAATATTCACTTTATTTTTGAGTTTATTAAAAAAAAAAAAAAAATCTGACTGAATTTAATTACTACTCCGTATTTATTTAAACTTAAACTAACCAAATTACTCTCCTAATCCTAAGGACTCCCTCACTAACTTAAAAAACGACTGACCCGGTTTTTAACCTAGTCAATATTCTTTTGAAACAAAAAAAATTAACAAAAAATAAAATTTTGAAAAATAAAATTTTAACTCCTAAAATTTTGGTCCGATTTACTCTATTGTACTCACTGTTTTGTTCATGTGTTGTATTGTTTATTTAATTTGATTATTATTATGCCTTCATCTTTCTTCATTCATCAATTTATTATGTGAAATCGCTTCTATTTTTTTACTATTCAATCAATATTTACATGAGAATTGAGATATAAACAAAAACAACACAAATCAAAACAAAAAAAATCACTCTCTTTTGGCAGGAGTCTTCTCCGACGATCGTGGTTATTTTGCACCTCTAGCATTGGTAATTCCTTATACTCTTAAAAATTATTTTCCAATAGATTATTTTGAGATTGTTTAGTTGCTAATCAATTTTCAATTTTGGACAATTTGTAATGACTTATATCATTGGTTGCTAATTTTCCACAATTTCATTTGTTAATTGTGATGTGTTTTTTTTTTTTTGGGTGAAAAAATTGTGAGGTTTTTGGGGTTTTCTGATATTTTAATTATCTCCTTATGAGATTTATTTTTGTTTCTTTGATAATCCAAGTAATCATTGAGTTTTCTTAATTAATATCCTAGGCTATGTTTGTTTTGACGAAAATTATTTTCAATAGAGAACAAAATAAAAGGGAAATAGAAAATAAAAGGGAAATAGAAAATAAAAGCAAAAAAAAGTGGTAATGGCCGGGAGTAGAGAAAAAACAAAAGTCATAGGTAAGATGGAAAATGTGGCCTACTTTGATTAGAGAAAGTAAAATGATTTTCCATCTCAAAAGAGAAAATTTGCATGTTTGATAAAATCATTTTTCTCGTCTTACCTAATAAAACAAAGGAAAATGAATAAACAGATGAAGGAAAATGTTTTCTTCCAAAACAAACGGAACCCTAATCTCTTCTTTTTTTATTTTATATTTTTGAGTGGTTTTTGCATTTTATGTGAAACAATTTTGGTGGTTGATATCAGACTATTGGCAAGTATGAGTAGCAGCAACAGCAATGAAATCAGTTATATTCCTCCTGAATTGTTTGAGAATATATTGTTAAGATTGTCCCCCTACCATCTTTCAAGGGCCAAAGCAGTTTGCAAGTCTTGGAAATGTCTTATTGAGTCACCCTACTTTATGAATTACTACCACAACAATGCTAATGAACAATCCAATAACCACAACAATCGACTTGTTTCGATCGTATTGAACAATGGTAAAATCCACACAATCGAGTTCGAAAAACTTGCTGCAAGATCCCTCAACTTCAGGGTATTGCAAAACATGCATCCATTGATTAATAAAGGTTTATTGATTGGTTCTTGCAATGGTTTGATTTGCTTTTCTGATGCAAAAAACAAATTCTTACTGTACAACCCATCAACACAAGGACATTATACATTTGAACCCTCACCTTGTCATCACATTGATTTGGAAGCCTTATATGGGTTTGGATATGATCGTACCACTTACGATTACAAGATTGTAAGTATTATTTGGAAGAGTGATTCTTTAAAATTAAAGGTCGGAATTTACAGTCTGAAAACAAAGTCATGGAAGAGTCTTTATTGCCCTAGAAATCGCCCCGTAATTGGTTGTAACCATTTTAGAAGGAGTGTATTTGTTAATGGTTCATTGTATTGGTTAGTGACCACAAGTTGTGGCCGGTTTGACGTGCTTTGGATGGATCGGAAGATTTTGCGTTTTGATGTTTGTTCGGAGGAAATGGTATTGGATCCATGGCCCGCTGAAATGAAACCTCATGATGGTGTTTGTGCTACGTGTTTGGGTGTGTTAGATGGAAACTTGTGTGCTTGGTTTCTGGGAGGTAATAGTAATGATGAGATTGAAGTATGGTTTATGACGGACAAGTTTGAGTCTTGGACTAAATTGGTATCGATTCAGTTTGATGATGGGTTGTGTCTTACGCCAATTACGCGTCCAATTAAGCCAATTGCTCTGTCAAAAGATAGAAACAAGTTGTTCTTGGCTAAGACTATGAATGTTTACACTGGAAATACAAGATTTTACTGTTATGATATTAATACCAACAAAAAAATTTGGGAAATTGAATTGCAAAAGCTCAAGGATGAAACCCGGCATCAGATGGAGATTTGTTTTCAAAGCGCATTAACTCTTCCTCTTGATGATCTTCCCTAAACAAAAAAAATCAAGATGGCTCCTTTGTTTTCTTTATTGTTTTGAGTTATGGTTTGTAGTAGGTTGTTTAATGATGATAAATCTTTAGTTTCTGAGGTTACATTTGTTTTATTAGTGATTTGATTTGATTGTTGCAATTCAAAGTGGAACCATTTATTTTTTTGTTTTTTTTTTTATTAGAGGTCATCTGTTCAATGTGTTTGATTGATTAAGATATATGGCCTCTGTGTTTTTTTTTTTTTTCAGTTCTTTTAAAAAAAATTGTTCACTTCTGATTTATATATTACATAAATATAATAAAATTTTATTCTTTTACACTTATTAATTTATGGTTGCCAATTACCGGCCACTAAACGATTGAATTACCTACAATAGCAAATTTGATTATGGAATTAAGTGTAGGAAATTAGGAATGCTGTTGATTTAGAGGAGTTGGCTGCAAGCTTGCAACTTTAAAGGAAAAGCAGGATTTGGTGAAAGAGTTGTGTTAATTGTTATTTTTTTTCCAGATAATCTGATGGATAGTTTTGCTGCTGCAAGCTATGTGTAACTATTAGTCTACCACATTATCCCATAAATAAATTGAACCTGCTACTATTTGGATTGTTGTATTCTATTTTGAATATGATTATTATACGAGGGATATTATTTTTTTAAAAATTTCTATTCTGGTAAAGAGCTGCAAGGGTGGGGATAAGAATCGATTTTAGGATTCTCTGAAATCGGAAGAGAAGTTCTTACCACCTGAATTATCCTTCACTCTCAGGTATATTATATGTTGATTATGATGATTGTGGATGCTATTTAGGGTGTGTTTGATTCAACTTATATAAGCACTCTTGTGCTTATTTTCAGAAAATTCAGATCAGATCAGAAAAATTCAGATCAGATCAGAAAATACCAATTAAGTGCTTATTTTTATTTTTATTTTTATTTTTATTTGTATTTGTATTTGTATTTGTATTTTTATTTGTATTTTTATTTGTATTTTTATTTTTTATTTATTTTATTTTATTTTTATTTTTTTCATTTTTATATTTATTTTTATATTTTTATTTCTATTATTATTAAATTTTTATTTCTATTATTATTTTTTTTATTACTATTTTTATTTCTATTTTAAACAATATTAATAGTTTACATTTACAATAATGCACAATTAAATTTCACCAAAGATCAGATCAGTCCAGATTAGAAATTTTCAGATGAGATCAGACCAGATCAGAAAATTTCAGATCAGATCAGACCAGACCAGATCAGATAAAAAAATAACGTGTGACTGAAATAAGGAGTAAATTGAGGAGTAACATGTGAGAAGGTTGACTGATTTAACAAAAAAAGTGCTTTTAAAATAAATGGAAGGTAAATGTGGAAGGAGTAATTAAAAAAAGTGATCAATTTTGGGTTTGTAGGTATTTAAGGGGTAATCTTAAGAAAAAAAAGGTGATTAAAATGAGGGGACCACATTCTAAAAATGGTATGGGACAATCTTTTAGGGACGGACTAAAAAGAAAAATGGTGCAATCTTTAAGGGATGGAGGGAGTATATTGTTCTAAAGTTCGAACATCGGTCAAGAAAAATAAAATTATATCAAAAACTTAACTTATACACAAAACCCAAAAATTCAGTTCGGAAATATCATGAGCCATAAAAGTAGTTCAAATGATGACACACGCATCAAAATTAGAGTTTTCAAACTGGTCCCTTTCCAAAATACTAACTCATGGTTTACATATATTTTGTAGCTTCAATTAGTTAGAAAAATAAATTGGACACGTAAATCGCTGCACATAAATCGAGATATTTTTGTACATTCAACTAGTGAGAAAAATAGATTGTTTAAGATTTTTTAAGTTCTTCACGGATCAAAATTGAGGTTGAAATTTGTAAAAAACGATCAAATTCGCTTGAATATGCACTTTGGAATTATTTAAATTGATTTATTGGTTAGATTTAACTGAAATTTAACTGATAAAGTCACATCTTTAGAACAAGTTAAAAACAGGGGTACCATTTTTTTTTGAAAATTATTGAAAACATGGGTGTATCATTAAAAAATTTCCTTTTAACTTTGGGCCATGACATTTGTGACTTATCTGTCACTCAAACATCCTATAAAAAGCTCGTAAATTATTAGCTAGACTTGAGTCTATGTAACTTTTTTTTAGCAAGGGTCCATGTAACTTTATGCGCACTAATATATATATTTATTTCATACATAGAATGTTCATTTATGTACACACAATATTCATTAACATATAATGAATGCCTGTTGCCAATTTTTAGGGTGTGTTCCCTCTTTTCCGTTAAAAAAATACATTTCAGGTTTAATAAATTTAGAAAAGTTCAATTCATGTATAATAAGTTTAATCAGGTGTAATAAATTCCAATAAGTACGTTAAGACAAATACATATTCATTTACAAACAATAATTAAATTAATGCATGCGATGCTATGCAATCTGGTCTCTTAATTATTATAAACTAGTTTTAACCCCGTGCCATGCACGATTTTTTGTTTTTCCCAAAAAATAATTAAAAATATTATTATTTACATATTATCTCTCTGCAACGCATCATTAAATTGAAGGATATGAATCACGAAACTGAATTTAAAAAATAGATGATAGAAAGGCAAAAGATATAAAATGATGAGAAATTGAAACATTTATGGGGAAAATTAGGAATACCAAACAATAGAGAAATAGAGCAATTATTTTTTTATCTTTCGAAAAAGGCAAAATCAAATAAATAGAAAATGATAGGAAGGATGACACATAGATGTTAAAGTTTCTGTTAAAATGATAGCAGTTTGTTAGTAAACAATTTTCCACAATTATAATATCCTAACATACCATTTACTAACAAACTGCTAAAAATATTCTATCATATCTTGTTAATATGGAAAATATATCACAAAAGATATATTTTACTTATCTACCATGTCTTATCTTTCTAACAGACTTCTTATATTCGACCAAACGAGTGCTAAGTTTGTAGAAACCCTAAACAAATCGGCACGAATTGAGAGCCTAATAAATACATGCTGTCCAAGTCCAAGGGGGATTAGCAAAAAAAAAAAAGCCAGTAAATTGGGAACATCGAAATATGAGTGAAAGTGTGAAACTTAAATGGAGAAGTAAAAATAAAAATTTCACTTTCCTCATAACACATCAAGGTTTTTATTAAAGAATTAATTTAACAGTTCAGTTCTCAATCTGTCACTCATGCAGGGCCGTACCAGGTAGGTGTGCAAAAAGATCCTCTGCACATGGCCCCATTTTTCAAAGCGCCTATTTTATTTATAAAAAAATTCTTTTGTCAAGTTATTGTTATATTTCTAGATAAATATATCATTATATATGAAACAACTTTGAGATACATATATGCGTTGTTAAAATAGTATTGAATTTTAACATTGTTTAAAATATAAAGGGCCAAATTATAATTATAGAACAGGGCCCAAATATTTTCGGGACGGCCCTGCAATCATGCAGTTCAATTCATCTCTTACGTAAAATTTTCACTTTCCTCTTCTTTTTCTTTCCTTCTCCCTTGTAATTTTTTTAATTTTAATTTTTGATGCATTTTCCATGCCAGTATAATTAAGATCACAATTTTATGAATTTTGCACCAAAATTACGTTCGTGAAACTCTGCTTATTATTGATTACGATTTTAATTTCGCGAATTTTTGTGGTGAATTAGGTTTACAAGTGTAATTTTTTGTTGCTCAATTACACATAACTCTTTTCATCAAATTTTCTAATGTCGTTTATAATTTTAATTTCGTGTATTTTTTTTTAAATATGATTATTACAACTGCATTAAATTTTTTGTTCAGATTGTTCTTAATCTTTAGTGAATTTTTATTAATGCGTTCGTGCCAAATTAAAAAATTCATTTTGACTTTTGTTACTGCTCACTTTATAACTTTGACTCCATCTAATTTATATATACAACTAAAGATATTAATACTTAAAAATGTGTCTCAGATGATATTAATATTAATAAAAAAATCCTCAAACTTTGACTCCATCTACTTTCCTAGTGCTGTCTTTGCTTCCTTTTAATTCCTCAAACTTTGAAGAAGCTAAGGAGATTGTTTACAAGGTTAGTATTTTTTAATGTATTCATGGCTAATTAGGGCTTTAAATTAGTATTCATGGCTAATGTATTTATGTGCAATTAGGGTTTTAGTATTCATGTATACTCATTTTTGCAAATTCAACACTATTTAGCCATCAAAATTTTATAATTTTCTGAATTAATGCACATTTAGCACTGTTTAGGCATCAAATTTCAGAATTATTGATGTATGAATTAGTTGATAAGTACATAGGTGGTGAATGCCATACTACAATGTTGGAGAAAAGTGAGTTCCAATATGATAGATTGATGGAGGAATTAAGGAAATTAGGTTTTGTAAATGTCATGATGTTGTGGTTCAAAATTCTAGGGGGTGGATTGAGGTGGTTCAATTAATTTTGGATGATGATTTATGTTCTGAAAATATGGAAAATGAGACATCTTCAACAGAGGATGATGATGATTCAGCTGAAGATGAAACCTATAAGATTGATCCAAAAGATATGGAAGAGGTTTTAATTGATGAAGAAGGGGATGGATTGTACCCAAGATTTTGAAATTTCTCAGTTGTACTCCGAGTTTGGATTTTAAACTAAGTTATACCCTTGCATAAAACTTAAACTAACCATGGTTTAAAAAAATCGGGTTAGAGGACACTCGACATAACACAAATGGTCAAAACAAAATAAAACAAATACAGATTAAAAAGAAAATAGTTAATTGATTAAGGGTGGTTTGGCCCGGCACACATGAAAAATATGGAGTAAAGATCTCAAAGGAAATGGATGGTTCATTTCTTAAAAAAGAACTACTCCCTCTGTTCCATTAAGTCGTTTACTTTTTGCAATTCTCAATGCATATATTTAAACTTTAATATCTTATACTATACTTTATAAAAAAATATAAAAATTACAAATTAAAAAACTACATATCTAGATATATAAATCAAACAATATGAATATGTTATTTCTTATGTATAATGAAGATTTTTTTTTTTTTTTTTTTAATTTCTTTCCCCTTGTATCCAAAATAAACATTAAGAGCAAACTGGAACGAATGGGTAATATTTAAACACATATAAGTATTATATGTATGAAATTGTAGATCAATTAGAAATGTTAGATATCAACACTAGCTTAATAGATATGTTATATTACTTTCTCCGTCCCTATTTGTTTGCTACATAAGGAAAAAATATATTGTGTAACTTTGACTTTCTCTAGTTTTATATGTAAAAGAAAAAATATATTCAAATGGGATCTTGTTTGATTTGGTTCAATGTATAGTTTTTTAATATGTAATTTTTATCATTTTTTATTATATACATCCAAAGATATATTAATTTAAAGTTATATTTTGGGATATGTGAAAAAAAAAATGCAGCAAACTTGAAGGGAAGAGGAAGTAATTACCATGTAAAGCACTATGCACATATTTGGAAGATGGAACAAATAAAAGAATTGATGAATCTAATCAAAAAATTGATGTTAGATTAGCGAACTTATACCATCTACCATGTTAAATCTTTGATAATTTACCGTGGAATTTATTACTCCCTCTGCTTTTTTTAATTATGTTAGATTGTGAAAGACTCCCTGATCTGGAGTATTTTCTATTGATCATATATATAGAAGGGTTACATTGGGCTTAGGCTTAACTGTAACGCCCCAGATTTTGGGCTATTTTCGTATTGCTAGCTTGTAATTATTTTTGTTGCGGTGCATGGTCTAAATTTATTTTAGACTATTTTTAATGCTTGAGTGTAACCATTATTATTTAATGGTTTATTATTTCTTGATTTTATTTTATTTTAATTAATTAGAATTTTATTATTTAATTTTCTAATTAATTAATTAGTTTTGGGCCAAGTGCAAATTAATCATGATTAGTCATGAATTAGTACAAATGGCCCAAGTGAACTTTGAGCCCATTTGAGCAAGCCATGGCCGGTTTTCTCTCTCTCTTTAGTGGCTTGATTTGCCACTTGCCATGCATTCATACCTAACTAACTTCTATAAATAGAAGTACTAGTAAGGCATGATGATCCTTTTGCCATTTGATCATCCCTTGCCATCACTTTTAAAAGCCAAAATATTCTCTCCTTTCACCATCCTCCACACACCTATATGGCTTGATGAACACCAAAAATTGTTCATCATCTTTTCTAAACCCATACTTAAAGATTCTTCATCCTTTGATCTTTAAGTATCAATACACAACCTAAACTTTATTTGGTTCGTTCAAGATCGTGTGTTCGGGTGGTTTTGGGTTCGTGTTCAAGTTGGTGTTCACGTATAGGGTGTCCGTGCAACCATGGGGCAGCCGTGCAGGGGTGGCTAAGGTGCCATGAGGGTCGTGCAGGTGCTGCTGTGCAGCCGTGCTGACTGGGCAGTGGGGGCTCGAGGATGGTGGTCGTATGGTACGTCCGTTCAAGGCCATGATGAAGCCGTGTAGTACCGTGTTGCTTGGGACGTGTGGATACGAATCCGGGCAGCAGGTTTTGGAGGTTGTTTTCGTGTTTATTCTTGACTAGGTAACATGCTTTCTCAATCTTTTTGGTATACTATGTTTATAGTATAGATTAAATGCATGATTGGGTTGTTTGATGATGAATATCCATGATTTTATGTATGGTTTATATTCTGAATTTTTATGTGTTTATATGATGTTTTGATGATGATTTTTCATGATTTTATGATTGATTATATGTCGTTTTATGATCATGAATATTATGTTAAAGTTTGATGAATTTTGGATAAGTTTAAGTGATAATTTTCGTGTGATTCATGTGATTATGCGTGTGATGATTTGGGTTTGGATGAGTTCTTGATTGAAGTTCTTGAATCTTGATTGAGTTCTTGATTGAAGATCTTGAATCTTGAATGAGTTCTTTGAGTTCTTTATGAGTTCTTTATGAGTTCTTTGAGTTCTTTATGAGTTCTTGATGAGTCTTTATGAGTTCTTGATTGAATCTTGAAAGTTAAAGAAAAGGGTTTAAAGGATAAAGAAAGTTAAAGATTGTGTCTAATATGATCAAAGAATGATTATTGAATGATGGTTTATGGTTGGTTAGACTCAAGATCAAGGCATAGAGGCAATCTTGAGTATAACTTCGATATTTTAACTAGTTATTTTCAAGAATCAAGGCAATGAGGCAATTCTTGAATATAATTTAGTTAGGTTGAGTTAATAAGATGATTAAATAATTAATTAATTAAGTTAGCTTGATTTCATTTTTAGACGCCTGATACTCTGAGTAAGATTCATTGTATTTGGGTTAAGACGTTGCCCCTATTCCATCCGCGGTATTGGGATAGTTGGAGTCATACTATGTGATCTTTTGTGAATTTCCAGTAAGATTGGTTTCACGGGACATGGATTTCCAGTAAGATTGGTTTCATGGGGTTTGGGAGTAAGATTCTCAAATCCGGGCATAGTAGAAAGTTCGAATGCGTAAGATGCGTTCGTACGAGCACAGTCCGGTCTAGAATATGAATGATTGTGCCAAAGATAGTGGGTTAAGTCGGTTTGAGTCGAGTTCACGTTTGGGTTGATCTTGTACTCTGGATTATTGATTTGATGTTGTCTATTTGATTTATGCTATGTGCATGTGTATTCCCATTAGGGTGAGTCAGTTATGTTACTCGCCACTGATGGTGGACTGTTGTATGTTTTTCAGGTATTTCTAATGACGATACTCTTGCTTAGTTTTGGGTTGGGCGAGCGACGTTTACTGTTGTTTTTATTGTATTTTCCATTTCAGTTGTTTTTAGATAGTTTTTGACTATTGTATGGACTTCTGTACGTTATGTTTGGACTCTGACGTGTGGTTAGAGTTATTCGTATTTTAGTATTTTTAGTTTGACTTTTGGACTAGTTATGTACAAACTTGTGGGTATTTGTACTTTGTGGTTTAATAATCATATTTGAGGAATTAGTCTTTATTTCTTAAGTAATTTGAGTTGTAGTTCTAACTATTCGACTCGTCGGTTTCTTCCGCGCCGATTTAAGCGAGTC
Organism: Salicornia ramosissima; assembly: GCA_951394345.1. Classification (NCBI taxonomy): domain Eukaryota; kingdom Viridiplantae; phylum Streptophyta; class Magnoliopsida; order Caryophyllales; family Amaranthaceae; genus Salicornia; species Salicornia ramosissima. Next base: position 10,452,692 of record OX596237.1, on the reverse strand, counting down.
GGGTCGTTACACTAACTCTGTTAGGAAACCTGGCCAAGAGATAAATATTTACACAAATAATATATCCTAAAATTACGGGGAGAATATTTTAGTATATTCTCTATCAAATTATACACTTGGGTTTTTATCAAAATCAATTAATATCGAAAGTATGACAAAAAACTAAATGATGCTTAAACGTTGTGTAAGGGAGCGACTATGGAAAAAGAGAAAAAAAAATATTTGTATTGAAGTTAGTCAAATGTATGGAAAAAAATATTAATTTTTTTTTTTCTAAGATATGCTTAGGTGAATGATTCAATTCATTTAATTTGAAAGAATTAAAGTTTTGCAAAAGTTTAGGGATTAGTTTGAATTTTATTAGTAGATAACAATTAGTTATTTTTTTTCTTTTTATTTAAAAACAAAACGATATTATTATTATTATGTTTTTTTTTTTAAAAAAAATCTTGGAGTTTTTGAGAAGCGGACACATGCCATGTCGGTTATTACTTTAGAAGTAGGTAGATGATAAATGATAGATTAAAGTTATTTATAGAGACACAATTTTATTTAGTTACAAACTTTAACTGGTTTTTTTTTTTTTTTTTTGAGTAAACTTTAACTGGTTCATAATCTAATAAAACAAATAGAATTTTTTTTTTAATCGTTGTTACTCCTCTGTGTAGCCCCGCCCATCTAGAAAGATTGAGTCATAATCTAATAAAACAAATAGGAATCCCTCTTTAATATCCCTATTTACTCCTCAGCTCTTATTTTAGGAATTGGTTTTTTTTTAAGAAAATTATTTTTTTATTTTTTTTAATATCCTTAATTAAAAAATTAAAAAAATAGAATTAATGAAGGGTCTACACGTGTAGTTTCCGGAAACTACGTAAATAGATTGTAGAAATATCTCTATTTAAATAAATGACGTTTGATTAGGTACTACGTTTCTAAAGAAAAAAACTATCATTTGGAAAAAATACAACCATTTTGTCCATATTTTTAGGAGTTTGTTTAGGTAAAACATAATTTTATTTATTTTTTATTTTTTTTACGGGTGTGGAACATAATTTTTAGGTAAAGTACCTATAAGTAAGTGTTTTGGTGTTCATTGATTTGAAAAATCTAAAAACCTCTACTCCTTTCATCTCTCACAACTTGCTCATTTTCCTCTATCAAAATTCCAAAAAAAAAAAACAAAAAAAAAAAAAACCCTTTAGTGAAAGTGCCGTATAGTATAGTAGGGTTGTGGTATATTGGCCCAGGTAATTTGAGAATCAAGTCATACCCTAGTGGTTAGGGCTTCAGAATTTCAGGCACGAGGTGTTTGGGTTCGATTTTCACCACACGCGTTTGTGAGGATTCCTTATTATCCCCCTTACAGATGTGTGTTGGCTAAAATTGGGCCGGGTGACCTGCAGTAGGGTCCGGTTCCAAGGGCTAGTATCCCACACATTATCCTATAAAAAAATATTGGCCAGGTAACAATTCTTATTTCAATTACATGTGAATTTAAATAATTGTTAGACTAATTCAAACAGGAATAATAATTTGCTAAATCAATGATACTCATGTAATTCGAATGTTGGCGGGGTCTGTGGTCGAATGATATTGCTGATTTGCTGTACTGTTTGAATCATTAATTATGCATGTAAATATGCAATTAATCTATATGAATAAGCTCTAGCAATTATTTTGATAATATTTTTAGGTTGGGTTACATTGCAGTACCTGTTAATGTCTTTGAATATGTTATTTTGCATGCATGACAAGTTGTAGTTGAATTTTAAATCGTAGGTTGCTAGTGTTGAATCTTGATATATCGAATTGATTATATTGGAGGATAAATACAAAAATAATACAACCAAAAATATTTATCCTCCAATATAATCAATTCGATATATTAATTATGTAAATTGTTGTACATGTATAAACATTTTATCTTTATTTCCTTTTTATCTAGCGGTGATGTTCATATACAAAACCCTAATAACTTGTATATATATATATATATATATATATCTAGAGCGTCGATTCAATGAAATCTAATGGTTAGGATTTAATGGATTTTTTTTTAACTAAAAAAACTTACGTAACTAACCCTATTTGTTAGGGGATAAATAAAAAAAAAAAATATTTTTTTATCCAAAAAAAATTAAAATTTATTTTTTTTATCAAAAAAACTTAAATTTATTTTTTTATAAAAAAAAACTTAAATTTATGTTTTATAAAAAAAAAAACTTAAATTTATGTTTTATAAAAAAAAAGCAACTAAAATTTGGAATGTGGTAAACCGTTATCCTCTCATATAGTCAATTAGTCATATAAAATTTAGAACATGTCATATAAAATTTAGAACATACCATATAAAATTTAGAATATGGTTAATAAAATTTAGAATTGAACATTAAATAAGTTATTTTATTTTATTTTTTATTTTTTATTTTTTACGAATTCCATAGATCAACCTCAATACAAAATATTAAGAATATTTTGAAATAATATTCAATTGTTCAGGTATATATTTTATTATATTTTTTGTTATAAAAGGTCAATAATTTTATTATAATTGTATCATTTTATTTATTTTTTAAAAAATAAGTTTATTCAATTTCAAACTTATTTTATACAGTTTTGAAAATATCTTATAAAATTTAGAACATGATGTATAAAATTTTTAATATTTCATCTATTTAAAATAAAACAAACAATAAACTACTTTAAAATATGCCTTTTTAATATTTTTAATATTTTAAGCACATATACACATTAGAATATGATGACTTTGTAACATGTTTTTTAAATTTAGAACATGGTGTATAAAAATTAGAACAAAGCTTATAAAATTATGAACATGTCGTAAAAAATTTAGAACACGACTCATAAAATTTGGAGCATATTAAGATGTACTTCCGAACAATTTTTTTTTTTTAAAAACAAAAAAACAGATTTTTTTTTATTAAAATTTTTTTTATTAAAAAGCATATTTTAAAAAAATAAATAAATATATGATTTTTTTTTATAAAAAAAACGTAACATTTTTTTTTTTTAAAAAAAAAACAGATTTTTTTAATCAAAAAATTAGAAATTTATAAATCAAATTAAATTACCAATTTGCCCTTACTAAAAAAATAAAGATCAAACATCAACCCTTAGATCTAAAATTGTCAACGGTGCAGATGTTTTCTCACATAAAAACCTTTCTCACCTAAAGCACCCTTTCTCACACGATCCTATTTCTATATATATATATATATATATATATATATATATATATATCAAGTAAAGTGATAACTTGTTCTCCCCATTAGCTCTAAATTAACTCTTAAGTTCTAAAATAAAACCCTTTCATCCATCGGCAATAATCTCTATAAACAATCCAAACATACATCATTTTCATCTACTGATTATTGGTTACTTTGTTCTTGATTCATGAACATCAGCAAAAGGGAAGGAGCATAAGCCCCAGCCACTATTATCCGAATTGAAGAAGCACATTAAATTAGACTGAAATTTGGATCTAGCCCGGCCCCATTATTAATTCGATCAATTTTTTTTTCTCGGTAACAGCTAACAGGTATGGCTTATCGATCTGTTTATAGTTGATAGTTTGATACCCTGCATGCAATTTTGATCCATATTCTGCAATTTTAAGTCACACTATATTCGATCGGTTATGCCAATATGCCATGCTTTGAGGGTTTTTTTTTTTTTATTCTTTCTTTTGTTACCTTATGTGAAATTAATGTATTGGAAAATAATTTTTAAGAGTATAAGGAATTACCAATGCAAGAGGTGCGAAATAACCACGAAATCCAGAAAAAGACTCTTGCTAAATAATAGAGTGATTTTTTCTTATTTTGTTTTGTTTTGTTTTTGTTTATATCTTAATTTTCATGTAAATGTTGATTGAAAAGTAAAAGAAAATAGAACAATGTATGAGCGATTTTACAGAAGAAATTGATGAATAAACAAAGATGAAGGCATAATAATAATCAAATTAAATAGACAACAACACATGCATGAACAACACAGTGAGTACACTAGAGTAAACCGTGCCAAAATTTTAGGACTCAAAATTTTATTTTTCAAAATCTTATAAATAAAAAAGTCATTTTTGAAAATAATATTCACTAGGTTAAAAATCGGGTCAGTCGTTTTTTAAGTTTTTTAGAGAGTCCTTAGGATTAGGAAAGTAATTTGGTTAGTTTAAGTTTAATTAAATAGTAATTAAAATTCAGTCATATTTTTTTTTAATAAACTCAAAAACAGAGTGAACATTAGTTTTAAATAGCTATTACAAACAAACAAAATTGGTGGATTAATAATGTCGAATTAATAAGTTAAGTTAAAAATAAGATAATAAATAATTGAACAAATTACATTATTTCATAAGACTAATCATAATAAGACTAAATAAATAAATATAAATATTTTTTTCAATATTTTTTTAAAATTAAATGTATTCACATTTTCGTAAAATCATCTACTTACTATTAAAGTAGTAATTAGAAATTATAGGTAACGGCCTCTCGTTGATTCTAAGGAATTTTTTTAAAAAAAAAAAAATATATCACTTTTTCAAATAAAAGGAAAAAAATAAATAGCTTTTCTCAGAAAAGTAACCCTATTGATATTAGATACCGTCTACATCTTGTATAAATTTTTTAATAAAACACAAAATAATATATTTTTTATTAAATAAAATGAAAAAATAAATAACTTTCCTAAAATAAACTAACTACTTTACTATTTTGTAAATTTGTAAATTTGTTCTAAGGTACAATTCCCCCATTTATTTAGTTGCTGATCAATTTTTAATTTTGGACAGTTTGTAATCACTTATATCATTGGTTGCTAATTTTTTATAATTTCATTGGTAAATTCTAATGTTTTTGGCTTGCTTTCTTTTCCTGATATTTCTATTATCTCCTTATCAGATTTATTTTTTGTTTCTTTGATAATCCAAAGTAATCATTGAGTGTCCTTACTTAATCTCCTAATCTCTTCTTTTCTTATATGTTTTTAATTTTTAGGGTGCGTTTTGTTCAATTTATTTGACATGATCTGACATATCTGATTAAACCTATTAAAACTGATTTAATTATAACTTATTCGACCTGACCTGATTAAACTGACGAGTTCTAAGTCCTGATAAAAAAATTAAGAAAATGCACCCTTGGATTTTTGTATTTATGTAATTGAAGTTCTAATTCTTCCTGATTTCATTCATGTGAAACAATTTTGGTGGTTGATATCAGACTATTCGCAAGTATGAGTAGAAGCAACAGCAATGAAATCAGTTATATTCCTCCTGAATTGGTTGAGAATATACTGTTAAGATTGTCCCCCTACCATCTTTCAAGGGCCAAAGCAGTTTGCAAGTCTTGGAAATGTCTTATTGAGTCACCCTATTTTGTGAATTACTACCACAACAATGCTAATGAACAATCCAACAACCACAACAATCAACTTGTTTCGATCGTATCGGATAATGATAAAATCTACACAATCGAGTTAGAAAAACTTGCTGCAAGATCACTCAACTTCAGGGTATTGCCAAACATGCATCCATTGATTAATAAAGGTTCATTGATTGGTTCTTGCAATGGTTTGATTTGCTTTTTTGATGCAAAAAACAAATTCTTACTTTACAACCCATCAACACAAGGACATTATACATTTGAACCCTTACCTTGTCATCACATTGGTTTGGAAGCCTTATATGGGTTTGGATATGACCGTACCACTTACGATTACAAGATTGTAAGTATTATTTGGAAGAGTGATTCTTCGAAATTACAGGTCGGAATTTACAGTTTGAAAACAAAGTCATGGAAGAGTCTTTATTACTATATAGATCGCCCCGTTATAGGTAGTAAACATTTTAGAAGGAGTGTATTTGTTAATGGTTCATTGTATTGGTTTGTAGCCACAAGTCGTGTCCTGTTTGGCGTGCCTTGGACGGATCGGAAGCTTTTGCGTTTTGATGTTTGTTCGGAGGAAATTGTATTGATTCCATGGCCCGCTGACATGAAACCTCATGTTGTTCTTGCTACGTGTTTCGGGGTGTTAGATGGACGCTTGTGTGCTTGGTTTTCGAGATTTAATGATGACATTGAAGTATGGGTTATGACGGAAAATTTTTACTCTTGGAGTAAATTGGTATCGATTGAGTTTGATGATGGGTTGTGTCTTATGCCAATTACGCGTCCAATTAAGCCAATCGCTCTATCGAAAGATGGGAACAAGTTGTTCTTGGCTAAGACTATGAATGTTTACACTAGGAATATAAGATTTTACTGTTATGATATTAATACCAACCAAAAAATTTGGGAAATTGAATTGCAAAATCTCAAGGCTGATACCCGACATCAGATGCAGATTTGTTTTCAATGCGCATTAACTCTTCCACTTGATGATCTTCCCTAAATAAAAAAAATCAAGCTAGCTCCTTTGTTTTTTGAGGTTGCATTTGTTTTATTAGTGATTTGATTTGATTGTTGATATTCAAAGTGGAACCATTTATTTTTTTTGGGGTCTTTTTTTTTTAATTAGAGGTCATCTGTTCAATTTGTTTGATTGATTGATTAAGATATATGGCCTCTGTTTTTTTTTTTCCTGTTTTTTTTAAAAAATTGCTCACTTCTTATATATATATATTACATAAATATAATAAAGTTTTATTCTTTTACACTTATTAATTTATGGTTGCCAAGTACCGGCCACTAAACGATTGAATTACCTACAATAGCAAATTTGATTATGGAATTAAGTGTAAGAAATTAGGAATGTTGTTGATTTAGAGGAGTTGGCTGCAAGCCTGCAACTTAAAGGAAAAAGCAGGATTTGGTGAAAGAGTTGTGTTAATTTTTATTTTTTTTCCCACATAATCTGATTGGTAGTTTTGCTGCTGCAAGCTATGTGTAACTATTAGTCTACCACATTATCCCATAAATAAATTGAACCTGCTACTATTTGGATTGTTGTATTCTATTTTGAATATGATTATTATACGAGGGATATTATTTTAAAAAAAAAATTCTATTCTGTTTAAAGAGCTTCAAGGGCGGGGATAAGAATCGATTTTAGGATTCTCTGAAATCGGAAGAGAAACTCTTACCACCTGAATTATCCTTCACTCTCAGGTATATTATATGTTGATTATGATGATTGTGGATGCTATTTAGGAAATTTAACTCATAAAATCACGCTTGAGAACAAGTTAAAAACAAGGGTACCATTGTGAATAAAAATTACACAGATGTACCATTGAAAATTATTGATAACACCATTAAAAATTTTCCCTTTAACTTTGGGCCATGACATTTGCGACTTATGTGTCACTCAAACTTCCTATAAAAAGCTCGTAAATTATTAGCTAGATTGGACTCTATGTAAGTTTTTTTTAGCAAGGGTCCATGTAACTTTATGTGCACTAATATAGATTTATTTTCAGACATAGAATGTTTATTTATGTACACACAATATTCATTAACGTATAATGAATGTCTGTTGCCAATTTTTGGGGTGTGTTCCCTCTTCTCCGTTAAAAAAATACATTTCAGGTTTAACAAGTGTAGAAAAGTTCAATTCAGGTGTAATGAATTCCAATAAGTACGTTAAGACAAATACATATTCATTTACAAACAATAATTAAATTATTGCATGCGATGCTATGCAATCTGGACTCTTAATTATTATAAACTAGTTTTAACCCCGTGCCATGCACATATTTTTGTTTTTCCTAAAAAAATAATTAAAAATATTAGTATTTACATATTATCTCTCCTGCAACGCATTATTAAATTGAAGGGCATGAATCACAAAACTGAATTTAAAAAATAGATGATAGAAAGGCAAAAGATATAAAACGTAAATAATGATGAGAAATTAAAAAATTTATGTTGAAAATTAGGAATACCAAGCGATAGAGAAATAGAGCAATTAATTTTTTATCTTTCGAAAAAGGCAAAATCGAATAAAAAGAAAATGATAGGAAGGATGACACATAGATGTTAAAGTTTCTCATGTTTATCTTTTTCTTTAAGGGCTCGTTTACTTTAGCTGAATATAGTTGAACTCAATTGAACTGAACTGAACTGAATACAGCTGAATGTAATGTTTTATAAGAGAAGGAAATTGAGAGCAGAATTGAACTGAACTTAGCTGAACAAAACTGAATTTAAGCTGAAATAAACAAGCCCCAAGTAGATTGTGAACAAGCCTCTTAAAAAAATAAAAAAATATATATTAAAAAAAGCCTTAGCACAACAAAAATATGAAATTTTTTAATAAAGGTTGGATACAGTGTTACTTAAACTTTAACTAATTAAAAAAGTACTACTCCCTTCGTTCCATTTTGTCATTTACTTTTTGCACAATTTTCAATGCACATATTTAAACGTTAATATCTTATACTATATTTTATTAAAAAAATTATAAAAAATACAAATTATAAAACTACATATCACAAATCAAACAAGATTTTTGTATAATATGTATAATGAAGATTTTTTTTTTTTTTTGTATTTCTATCCCCTTGTATTCAAAATAAACATAAAGAACAAACTGGAACAGATGGAGTAATATTTAAACACATATAAGTACTCCGTATGAAATTCTAGATTAATTAGAAATGTTTAGATATCAACACTAGCTTAATAGATAGGTTATATACTTATATTACTTCCTCCTCATTATTTGATTGCTTCATAAAGATTTTTGTCACTATTTATTGTGTAACTTTGACTCTCTATAATTTTATATTATACTTATATAAGAAAAAATATAACCAAGTGGGATCTTGCTTGATTTGACTCAATGTGTAGTTTTTAATATGTAATTTTTATAATTTTTTTATTATATACTTCTAAAGATATTTTTATTTAAAGTTATAAGAAAAAATATAATTATGTGGAATCTTGCTTGATTTGGCTCAATGTGTAGTTTTTTAATATGTAATTTTTATATTTTTTTATTATATATATCTAAATATATATATATACTTATTTTTGGGATATGACAAAAACTATTGGGATAAACCCTAAACCCAGGCTTATAATATTTGTTGGGCTTTTAAGTTGTTAGATTAATAATATTTGTTGGGTTGTTTCCTTGAAAATAGGAAGTTACATAATAAATAATTTCCTTTTGGTATTTGGTTTTCACAATACTATTTAATGTCAACCAAAAGCTTAATCTAATAGTTGAGGTCAAGAACAGTTATATACTCTATCAACAAAAACCAAATGTAGCTAATTTAGTTAGTACTCCTTCTCCTCCAAACTGTATTTTGAATTGGTTTACACCAATTGAGGAGAACTTTATTTTTGATGATCATGGCTAGGATTATTTGGTACTGTTTGGTTATGGGTCCCTGGTGCCCTATTTGTATCTAACTCTACTTTATTATCTATTTAATGCCCCTATTTTAACCAAAAAATAAAAATGTAGCAAACTTAGAGGGAAGAGGAAGAATTACCATGTAAAGCACCAAATTCTTTATGTACATTAAGATTTGGAAGATGGAACAAAATAAAAGAATCGATGAATCTAATCAAAGAATTGATGTTAGATTAGCGAACTCATACCATCTACATAGTACATATGATAGGTTCATCCATTCATTCCATGTTAAATCTTTGATAGTTTACGGTGCAATTTATTACTCACTCTCTCCGTTTTTTTTTAAAAATTTACACATTGGATTTTTATCAAACTACTCCATCCGTCCCAAATTACTTGCTACAATTTTCTTATTTGGATGTCCCAAAATACTTGTTACATTTCCTTTTATAATCTATGGGCCCCACAAATATTTTACATTTTTACCCTCTTTTTTGTCATTTTTATCCTCTTTAAGCCAATCTTTTTCATCAACTTACCTTTACCAATGGTGGACCCACATGAAAATTTATTTGCATAAAATTTGTTCCAAAATAGAATGTAGCAAGTAAAATGGGACGGAGGGAGTAATAAATTTTCAGAAGTAGGACAAAAAAATAAATGATGCTTAAATGTTGTATAATAAGAGAGCAAATATGGAAATTAAAGAGAGAAAATGGCATAATTTTAAGTAGGAAGTATGGAAAAAAAATATATTAACCATATTTTTAGGAATTAGGAGTTTGTTTAGGTTGAACATAATTTTTGTTTTGTTTTTTTTTTTTTTATAATTTTTTTTAAGGGTGTGGTACATAATTTTTAGGTAAAGTGCCTATAAATACTAGGATGATGTGTTTTGGTGTTCATTGATTTGAAAGCCTCGTATAGTGAAGTTGTGGTATATTGATCCAGGTTTGTAACAATTGTAATTTCAATTAATAATTGTTAGACTAATATAATATAGACTAATTAAATGGGGAATAATAAATTGCTAAATCAATCATACTCATGTAATTCGAATGTTGGGTCGGTGGCCTAATGATATTGCTGTACTGTTTGAATCATTAATTGTGCATCTAAATATGTAATTAATCAATATGAATAAACTCTAGCAATTTATTGCAGTACCTGTTAATGTCTTTAAATATGTTATTTTGGTTTTGCATACATGATGACATGTTGTGGTTGTCTGGTTGAATCTTGAATTGTAGGTTGCTAGTGTTGAATCTTGATATATCGAATTGATTATGGTTTAATTGGTTATATTAATTATGTAAATTGTTATTCATGTATAAAAATTTGATCTTTATTTCCTTTCTATCTTGTCGTAATCTAATGTTTATATTCATTATTTACTGTTATATTTCTTGCTTAATTTAATTATTTATGCAATCAAAATAATTTGTTTGCATTATTTTTTTATAATATAATCTAGACTATTAAGATATTGTTGGTTACTCTGTAATTTATTTCTACCGAAATTCTTGCTTTCTGAGAAATTTTTGTTATAAGTATATTGTTTGATATGATTTATTTCACTTTGTTAGTATAAGTTCAATTAAAAATTTTTGATCTGAACTTTTCAAATAATTATAAAAATCATATATTTAGAAAGCTGAATTAAGTACTAAGTTAAATTCAAATCAGATAAGAAAATTTTAGATGAATCAAACGTACCCTAAACTCTCCTTATTTAATATTTCTTCTATCCCCTTTAGTTTGCAACATTTACCTTTTTACAATTCCCGGCCCAACAAACAACTTTAAATAAAAATATTTTTAAATACATATAATAAAAATTTATAAATTAATAAAGTACATATCGATTCTAATCAAATGCAAAAACTATGAAATTGTATAGCTAGCCTTGAAAAATGAAAAAACTATCATTTGATAACAATTCAGTGATAAATATGGCCTATGGGTAGCGCTGAGCGCGGTGCGGTTTGGTGCGGTTTGCGGTTTAACCCACTTTTTAAAATTTTTATTTTATAATTAGTAATTGATAAAAAAAATAAACCTTAGATTTATTTTTTGTTAGAGCCTTAAAGAGTTAGAGAAGCCAAAGATAGTTGCGGGTTTAAACAACTAGATAAGGCCCAAGAAAAAATAAAAGACATAATTTCAATAAGTTAGTAGGCCAAATAAAAAGTATGAAATTAAATATTTTAGAACAATTTAAAAAATTACGGTTTGCGGTTTGGTGCGGTTTCAAAATTTTCGGAAACCGCACCGCACCGCAAAATTACGGTTTGATAAATTTACAAACCAAACCGCACTTTTCAAACCGCAAACTAAAAATTGATTAACAAAATTACGGTTTGATAAAATTACGGTTTGCGGTTTGGTGCGGTTCAGACCGCACTCTACTCAGCCCTACCTATGGGCATAAAATTTCGGATGCAAACTAAAAATTGATTAACAAAACAAAATCACAAATGTTATAATTGATTAATATATATGCAAACAAAATTTATAAGATTTTATTGAAATTTTTTTTTTTTTTTATTGAAAAAAAAATCTATTTTATTAATAGAAAAAAATATCTACAAATTATCCAAACAAAAAAGAAAGGAGAGTTGGATCATTGTTTCCAATTTATTATAATACCAAACAATTATTATTCAATGTAACACTTTCTATTACCTTTTCCCCTCTTTTTTCAAAATTTTTTCCATTCCGTTTATGTTGATACCACCAAACATAATTTCCTAAATCTTTTACAATCGGTGAGTAATAGCTTTTCTTCATTGTGCTTCCTAAATTCTTTCTATTTCGGTGTGTTTTGAATTTTTGATGCTAAAAAAATATTTTCATTTTTGTTATATAATATATATTAATGGATGACCGTTATACCCTGATAATATACTAGGAATAGGTGGTTTTTGATACAACCGGCCACACTGTTCTTTCCTGTGTGGCTGTCAGCCTGTCACTTAGTCCAAAAAAAAAATCAAACGCGCATTTATTCACAGTTATAAGCAAATGTGTTGCTTCTTTACCTATTTCACCCAATTAAATTAGGAGAGAGAAACATCGAATTTTTTTTCTCATTTTTTTTTCAAATGCATGTATCACAAAAATTATAACTCCAAAAAATAAAAATACCAAAATTTAAATTTTTTAATTCTCTACAAATAGAAACCAATATTGATATGGTTTTATAGCGTTAAAATTTAAGCTTTTTTAAAACATTTAGTAACCCATAGAATAATTAGTAACCTAATATAAATATTTGGTAATCCCTTATAAATAGATTTAGGGAGTGTTTTGGAGTTAGAGGTTTGAGAGAAAAAGAGAGGCTTGACCAACTCAAAAAATTATTTTTGGCTATTTGGTAGTGATAGTTTGGAATCGAGTTGTGAAAAAAAACTTTTTTTCAAAAAGCTCATATGAGAAGCTTTTTGGAATTGAAGAGCTTATAGCTTTTTAGTTCTTTTTACTTTGAAATGTCTAACAGAGTAATAGCTAACCGCTATTTCCCAAACATTTTCACACAAACAACTAACATAACCAGTTAATCAAATCAGCTATCACAAACAGCTAATCAAATCAACTAATTAAATCAACCCAATATAAATATTTCATAACCAAAAATAATTTATTTAGTAACCGCATATGATAAATAATAACACTATAAAATTAATTGGTAACCCATGGTAAATAACCCCACTGACTTAGGTCAAGTAATACCACTGACTGAGAGTTAGTAACCCCTTTATACCATATGAGTAACACAACTAACTCACATTTAGTAACCCCACTGACTCAAAATTAGTAAACTCACTGACTCACACTTAGTAACCCCACTGACTCAAAGTTAATAACCCCACTGATTCACACTTAGTAACCCCATTGACTCACACTTAGTAACCCCACTGACACACACTTAGTAATCTCATTGTCTCAGCCTTATTAACCCCATTGACTCAAACTTAATAATCCCACAAACTTAGAGCTAATAAACCCCTCTAAACTATAATATTAACCCACTAATTTACACTTAGTAACCCCACTGACTTACAATTAGTAACCCCTCTAAACCATAATAGTAACCCCTCTTATTTATACTTACTACTTAGTAACCCAACTAATTTACACTTATTAACCCCGCTAACTCACTCTTAGTAACCCCACTCACTCAGATTTGGCAACCCCTCTATACCATATATATCATTAACCCCACTGTGTAACGACTCGGCTTTAGTAACAACACTCACACTTAGTAACCCCACTAACTCAACTTAGTAACTCCATTGACTTACACTTAGTAATTCAAACTTAGCAACCCTACTGACTCAGAATTAATAACCCTACTGACTCAGAATTAGTAATCCTACTGACAAGAGTTAGTAACCCCACTAAAGCATAATATTAATCCCATTGATTTAAACTTAGTAACGCAACCCTGTTGACTCACTTTTAGTAACCTCCACTCACTCAGAGTTAGTACCCCTCTATACCATACTAGTAACCCCATTGACTTACACTTAGTAACAACACTCACTGACACTTAGTAACCCCACTAATCACAATTAGTAACCCTATTGTCTCAGCCTTAGTAACCCCAATGACTCACTCTTAGAAACCCCACTCATTCGGAAATAGTCAGTTAGTCACCCCTCTATGCCATACTAGTGACCTCTCTATACCATATTAGTAGCCCCACTCACACTTAGTAACTCCATGGTCCCCACTAACTCAGGCTTAGTAGCTCCACTATCTTAAACTTGGTAACGCCACTAACTCACACTTAATAACCCAAGTTTTAACTCCCACATATTATCATTAAAAAAATACTCCCTCTGTCCCTAAAAGATTGTCCCATTTATTTTTTCTCATTTTCCGAGACACATTTTTAAATGCAAATATCTCGAGATACGTATAATAAAAAATTATAAGCATTACATTTTTAAAAAGTACATATTGAGCCGAATCAAACGAGATCCCATTTAACTATAGTTTTCCATACATGTATAAAATTATAGAGAGTCAAAGTTATAAATGAACAGTAGCAAAAGTCAATATGGAGCAATCTTTAAGGGACGGAGGGAGTAATTAAAAGCACTAAATGGTGGTGGGGCTCTTGAGCACTTTTATTAAGAGTTGTACACCTTTCACGTGGCTCTCTTGTCCCTTGAAAACAAGCACAAACAAACAACTAATGATGATACATTGATGATGATAAGCATCTATGTTATTACCAAACTCTTATTGACTCTTCTCTAATTTTGCAACTTCGTCTTCCCCCCCCCCCCCCCTCCCCCCCTTTCTCTCTGCTCAAATATTCTTTTCCGCCATTGTTACAGTCAGGTCAGCCATGGCAGCATCTCGAATTGAGGTGTCTTTTCCGTTTATTTTAGCGGAAGACGTTACTTCTCCTATCACTAGTAATTCTACTTCTTCCTCTTCTTTTGTGGCTGAAGAATCAAATCCCAATGACTTCGTTATCTTCTTTGGATTTAGTCTTATTTTAGGTATTGTGTATCGTCACTTTCTTCGATGTACTCTCGTGCCTTATACTGTTGCTCTGCTTCCCCATTGGCCTTGGATAGGAGGAGAAAGACATTCATGAAATAAGAGATGCATATATTGTGCAGGTTTATTTTAAAGAGAAAAAAAAATGGTCATACCATTAATTAATAGTATGGCCAGCCACACCAACAACTAATGGTGTGGCCAGCCACATATATGTCTACTAGGAATATTCTAGACTAGTGTTTGTTCTACAACACCCTAATAGCTTGTATATATATCAAGTATCAAGTAAAGTGATAACCTATTCTCCCCAGCCATTTTACACAACACGTTATCAGCACGAAAGCTCTAAATTAACTCTTAAGTTCTAAAATAAAACCCTTTCATCCATCGGCAATAATCTCTATAAACAATCCAAACATACATTATTTTCATCTACTGATTATTGGTTACTTTGTTCTTGATTCATGAACATCAGCAAAAGGGAAGGAGCATAAGCCCCAGCCACTATTATCCGAATTGAAGAAGCACATTAAATTAGACTGAAATTTGGATCTAGCCCGGCCCCATTAATTCAATTTTTTTCTCGGTAACAACTAACATGCCTTGATTTTTATGCCATCATTTTTTTTTTTTAATTTTATGCCTCAATTTGCGATTGTTCGTGCAATTCTTTTATACGATACAAAGATTAATATCCCATAAATTGTTTTGGTTGTGAAGTTGAACAACAAAGCTGCGAAAATTAATCAACAAGAAAATATCGAAACTGATTAAAATTAATGAATGTTGGTGATGGTTTATGGGCTGGAAGTGGCGCAATAGTTGCGTCAACGTCTCCGGCGGGTGGTTGAGGATGGCTTCCAGCAATATATGGGTGGCCGACAGTGGCTGATGGTGTTATACAGAGCTGTCAATTTTCAACCCGACCCAAAAAACCCGACCCGTAAATAGAGGCTTTTGCCCAAAAAATAATGATTCAAACCCGTTTTGAACCTGTTAAATACAACCCGCTCTTAACCCTATCCGACCTGCTATTAATCCGACCCGACCCGAAAATCATTAAAAATGTATTAAATTTATGATATTATAAACACTCCCTACCATTAAAACTTTGAATTTTAGATATTTTTATTGAAACAAAACATCAATTATTTGCCATAAATTGTTTATTAATGAAGATATTTCTTATACAATAATTTTTAGAACGTTTAAGGTACATTTTAGTACATATATTGCATTAAAATATGAAAAACTTGAGGGCGTTATAAAACTTTCTAACCCGTTGAGTCAACCCGAACCCGAATAATTTGGGTTATAAAAAAGCTTATACTGACCCGAACCCGACACCCGACCTGATACAACCAGAACCCGCAACTTTTTTACACCCGACCCGACCTGACCTATTTGACAACTCTAGTGCTATACGTTGTGGCAGGCTAGCAGATATTACGTGATCGATATTCATTCCCATAATTAAGCAGATTAGTTTGATTACTTTGACCCACTAATGCCCCATATTTCGTTAAGCCGTTAACATATTGCAAACAAAACCAGTTTTTGTTATGTTGAACAAGTTGCAGCAAAACCAGTTTTTGTTATGTTGAACAAGTTGCAAAAAATATTATTCAAATTAGTTCACGTTAATTTTGTTATTTTATTTTATTTACCCTTAAAAAATTATCATAATTTCAATTTTAATTTTTTATTTTTGGGAGTATTTTGAGCAAGTTTCAATTATGGCTAGTAGGCTAAGTCTATAGGATGATTAAATAATTTTATAATTCAGTTTTATTATTATTTTTTTTAAAAAGAATTTATTTTAGGGGGTTACTTTTTAGTTGTCTAAATAATTTTATTCAAATACGGAGTATTATCATAAGTTCATAACACATGAAATGTTCACATACAATAGCTAGGCTTAAAAATTGTGAAACAACTCTAAATAAAAGAAAATAAGAGATAAAATAAGGACGATTCATCAATCTGGTTAGTATTGCATATTTCCTCTTCCGATTTCAATTCTACAAGTTTACAAGATAATGTTATTCTTCTCAAAAAAAAAAAAAAAAAAAAAGATAATGTTATGACTTGGAATGTAATATCAAGTTTTCATGCTTTCATAAATAGGCTTTTCATTTTTTCAGAGATTAAAAAAAAAAAAAAAAAAACTTTTGATTTTTTTTTAATTATTTGATTATCTCTATTATATAAGCCAAGGGGAGCTATGGTGTCCCCCCTAGAAATGTCTAAAACTTTTAATTCTCTACAAATAGATACCCATATTGATATAATTTTTTACATAATTTTTTTTTTTACCTTTTGATTATAATGGAAATTTGGTAGTAGAGAATAGTGGATCGGATCACTTTTTTTCTTTGTTCATTTTTTATATTTGAAAGAAATTCAATTTGTATATTATTTCTCTATGTTTATACTATGATAAAATTGATGAGAACTCAGATTCAAACCTTATTTTTATGTTGTTTGTTTTACTATTGTAAAACTATTATATATAAAAAATGTTGTCGCACATATAACGTATATAAAAAGCATAATATATATCTCTATTATATATATAGGCCAACGGAGGAGCGTTGATATCCCACGAAAATAGTTATATAGCCTTAACTTAAAATAATTATGAAAAAATTACCTTATATGTGTTTCAATCAATTAAAAATTAATTCCTTAATTAATTCAATAAAAAGGTAACTTTCCTTTATCACATTCAATTTTAATGTTTTCAAATAATTCAATAATATATCAATTATAAGTTATTTTATTCTACAAAATAAAATATGAATTATTTTATGCAAAAAATAAAAATAAAAATTGTTTTGTATAACTTTGTATTTTTTTAATACAATATCTTATTATAGTTTGACTGACACTATTTAATTGATTGGTATTACTTTATTTATTTTTTAAAAAATTCAATCAATACTAATTTTTTAAAATCTTTACATGGTGTCCTGGGACTATCCTCCCAAGTAAAGATCTGATTTTAGTACTAACAGTAAATTGTTATTACAACCAGCATAAACGGATGCATAAAGAATAAAAAATGTGTTTTAATTACTATTTTAAAGTAAATCAATGTTTCTTCTATAGCAACATGGATGTCAACTTAGTTACAAACTTTCGGTTTGGATTTGGTTTTTACTATCGAGTAACACTAAGCCCTAAATATCAGCACGCATAGCGTGCACAAAAGGCTAGTATTATATAAGCCAAGGGGAGCCATGGTGTCCCCCCTAAAAAAGTCCATAATGCCCCTTAAAAATTTATTAAAAATCAAATAACAATACTCTTATTTATTATGGAAAGTTATTACAATTTTTGAATTCTTTAAAATGAAAATATTACAAAATATACAATTCTTAAAAATAAAATAAAAAATTCAAAATTCATATTTTTGAATTCTTTATAAATAGACACCCATTTTAATATAGTTTGTTACATAAAAAAATTACCTTTTTTATTATCGTAGAAATTTGATAGCCGATTTTGTTCATTGTTATGGAATGGCTGGATGAAAGGGGGAAGTTTGTTTACGATTATGTGAATGAGTGTGAATTTAAAAAATATTTCAATTTATTGAACAAAAACATTCAATTTTTGAAGATACATTAAAAATATCGTCGCACGCAAAGCGTGCACACAAGGCTAGTTTGATTATATTGGAAATTAGCTCCCTATTTTGATATTAATATTATATGTAATGTTTAATGAATGGAATGAATTTACCGATGCGATACATTACATTAGATAGACTCCATCATTTTTGTAAGGACGTTCATATGAAATGAACTACATATTGTTGTTTTTAATTTAAACCATTCCCTGAAGTGAATGTGACATTTATGATTTTCCTACTATTTGTTTAATAATGCAAAGAGTATGTTACTAGAAAATTTGCGATCAAATACAACTTTATAGTAGTATAGTACTTTTATTTCTAGACTATTACACTGTATTCACGATAATAATAACATGATTCTATAAACATAATGTCATGAAAAAATTTCTATAAGATACCAAACTCTAGTTAAGTATTGATAAATAACTATATACCTATTCCCAGAAGTGAATTAGAAATTGCATATTTGAAAGAGATATAAGCATGTTTGCATCATGTTCTTTTGATTACATATAAATCATTATTATTATTATTTCCAGCAAGACATAGTATTTATGAGTTTAAACACGACATTTTCAGCAACTCAATTGATAAATATATTTATTATGCCCATAGTTAAAACATATTCCAATTTAAAACGGATGCAACATGAACACTTTACTTGATACATGACTATACTAAAAGAATTTATGGTTTACAAGGTGCGAGAGATTTTAAAATATTATTGTTGGACTATTTTTATAAGAATCATAACCCATATGCATGGATTAGGGGGAGATAATATATGAATAATGTGATATATTGATGGTCTGTTTTGGTATATACATTAGCTTAAATATAAAGAAAAATATAGTCAAAAATAGGATCTCATTTGATTCGACTCAATGTATATTTTTTAATATTTAATTGTTATAATTTTTTGTCACATATATCCAAAGACCTTTTCACATAAGTAAATGGACATTTTTAAGGGACGGAGGATATATAGGTTTTGGTCTTATTTAGTTAAGAGAGAGGTAAATATATGTGTCAATGTGTGAATACAAGAAGAATCTCAAGGGAGTTTACACCAAATCTCACACTTTTGTTGTTGTTTACATTATTTAAATGTTTTATTATGCCTTATTAATGTATAACAATGTCTATCTATGTTATGGCTTAGTTAAGTTATATGATATACCCAGTACATTATATGACATGTTAATTAATAATTGATGAATGTATACCCGTGATAGGCGAGTAATCTATATGGAGTTTAAATTAGAGCATATTTTGAATTGTTTAAATAATTAAAGTTTGTATATTTCTTATGATAATCAATAATTTGGATTAGATCCCTATAATAAAAATCGAATCTTTAAATCAATATTTAATCTTGTTAGATTAAAATAGGAGGGCAAATAGTTTAAGGCTATTTTCTTTTAAGTTTTAGCCTTAATATGATTTAATAAATTATTTAACCATATTGATCATTTAATGTTTATTCAAAATATATTTTTTTAATCAGTTAGTAAAGATTCATTTTATAATTTTGTTGAATAATAAAAATTATTCTTTAATTATCCTTGTAGAGACCGAATTGATCTAGTGATGAATAAATCTTTGGCTTAATTTTAATCCTTAAATCATATAATAAAAAACTGGTTCGGCCCATACAGAAATATTGAGTCATAACCTAATATAACAAATAGGAATCATTTTTAATATCCCTGTTCTTATTTTAGGAGTTGGTTTTTTTTATAAAAAAAAAAATTTCTTATTTTCTTAATGGCCTAAAAAAACCTGATAAAAAAATTGAAGAAAATGCACCCTTAAGAGGTTTTTGTATTTATGTAATTCAAGTTCTAATTCTTCCTGATTTCATTCATTTGAAACAATTTTGGTGGTTGATATCAGACTATTGGCAAGTATGAGTAGCAGCAACAACAATGAAATCATTTATATTCTTCCTGAATTGGTTGAGAATATACTGTTAAGATTGTCCCCCTACCATCTTTCAAGGGCCAAAGCAGTTTGCAAGTCTTGGAAATGTCTTATTGAGTCACCCTACTTTGTGAATTACTACCACAACAATGCTAATGAACAATCCAACAACCACAACAACCAACTTGTTTCGATCGTATCGGACAATGGTAAAATCCACACAATCGAGTTCGAAAAACTTGCTGCAAGATCCCTCAACTTCAGGGTATTGCAAAACATGCATCCATTGATTAATAAAGGTTTATTGATTGGTTCTTGCAATGGTTTGATTTGCTTTTCTGATGAAAAAAACGAATTCTTACTGTACAACCCATCAACACAAGGACATTATACATTTGAACCCTCACCTTGTCATCACATTGAATTGGAAGCCTTATATGGGTTTGGATATGATCGTACCACTTACGATTACAAGATTGTAAGTATTATTTGGAAGAGTGATTCTTTAAAATTACAGATCGGAATTTACAGTCTGAAAACAAAGTCATGGAAGAGTCTTTATTGCCCTAGAAATCGCCCCGTAGTTGGTAATAGTCATTTTAGAAGGAGTGTATTTGTTAATGGTTCATTGTATTGGTCAGTGGCCACAAGTTGTGGCATGTTAGGCGTGCCTTGGATGGATCGGAAGATTTTGCGTTTTAATGTTTGTTCGGAGGAAATGGTATTGATTCCATGGCCCGCTGAAATGAAACTTCATGGTGTTCGTGCTATGCGTTTGGGTGTGTTAGATGGACGCCTGTGTGCTTGGTTTCCGGGAGGTAATAGTAAACGTGAGATTGAAGCATGGGTTATGACGGACAAGTTTGAGTCTTGGACTAAATTGGTATCGATTCAGTTTGATGATGGGTTGTGTCTTATGCCACTTACGCGTCCAATTAAGCCAATTGCTCTGTCAAAAGATGGGAACAAATTGTTCTTGGCTAAGACTATGAATGTTTCCACTGGAAATATAAGATTTTACTGTTATGATATTAATACCAACAAAAAAATTTGGGAAATTGAATTACAAAATCTCAAGGATGAAACCCCCCGACATTATATAGAGATGGAGATTTGTTTTCAAAGTGCATTAACTCTTCCTCTTGATGATCTTCCCTAAACAAAAAAAATCAAGATGGCTCCTTTGTTTTCTTTACTGTTTTGAGTTTTGGTTTGTAGTAGGTTGTTTAGTGATGATAAATCTTTAGTTTATGAGGTTGCATTTGTTTTATTAGTAATTTGATTTGATTGTTGCAATTCAAAGTGGAACCATTTATTTTTTTTGGTTTTTTTATTTATTTTAATTTTATATTAGAGGTCATCTGTTTAATTTGTTTGATTGATTATGATATATGGCCCCGGCCTGTTTTTTTTTTTTTCCAGTTCTTTTAAAAAAATGTTCACTTCTGATATATATATATATATTACATAAATATAATAAAGTTTTTCTCTTTTACACTTATTAATTTATGGTTGCCAAGTACCGGCCACTAAACGATTGAATTACCTACAATAGCAAATTTGATTATGGAATCAAGTGTAGGAAATTAGGAATGCAAAAAATTATTTTGTTTAGAGAGCTGTAAGGGCGGGTATAAGAATTGATTCTAGGATTTTCTGAAACCGGGAGAGAAGTTCTTACCATCACCTGAATTATCCCTCACTCTCAAGTATATTATATGATGATTATTATGATGATTGTACGTGGATGCTATTTAGTACAGTACATACTACCATATTGTACTAAAGTTCGAACATTAATCAAGAAAAATAAAATTATATCAAAAACTTAACTTATACACTAAACCCAAAAATTCAATTCGAAATATTAGTTCAAATTATCACATGCCCATCGAAATTAGAGTTTTCAAATTGGTCACTTTTAAAATTCCAACTCATAGTCTACACATATTTAAATCCTTTTCTGAAAATTAATGTTTTATGAAATAATTCATTAAAAGAATAAAAAAACAAGAAAAGCGCACAAAAGCAAGATGACGTAAAAAAACCCACTTCATTCCAAGAATTTAAAGGAAAAATTAGGTACCAAACTACCAACTATGGACCATATCATTCTAAGAATCTAAGGTATCAATTTTAATAAGTCATTTATTTAATAGGTATTCAACCATAAATAACTTATCAAATCAGTCACATATGACACACATGAAACTATAGTTTTGTTTCATAAGATACGAAAAAATATTAACTCAAATAATTACATGTGTTTTATGCAATCAATTTTGAAAGTAATTTTTGGTCGAATACCTCTGAAATAAATGTTGATACAAATAAAACATGCGAATAAAACATAATTAATACCTATACAACATGTTTGTCTTGTTAACTTTAAAAATAAGAGGTCGTTTGGTTGGATTATATTTCCCTATGAAATATAAATTCCTAAGAATAGCTAGATGATTTATGTTTGGTTAACATGATATACCACAAGCACAGAAAATAGAATTTTCAAGGGAAAATAGAATTTCATGTGAAGTATAGGAAATTAATCACTTATCTTTCCCTTGGTAAATACCTATGTCAATTTCAATTTCCTAAGTTCAACCAAACACAAATAGCTATTTTCAATTTCCCGTGATATATTTTCCATATTACTAGGATATGATAGAATATTCCTAGCAAACTGTTAAGAATATTCTATTATATCCTAACAAATTGCTAAACATATTCTATCATATCCTATTAATATGGAAAATATATATATATTTTCCATTATCTACCATGTTTATCTTTCCAACAGACTTCCTATGTGAAAATTTCACTTTCCTCATAACACAAGAATTTTTTTTTTTTCTAAAGAAAAAATTTAACAGTTCAGTTCTCAATCAGACAGTTCAATTCATCTCTTAGGTAAAATTTTCACTTTCCTCCTCTTTTTCTTTCCTTCTCCCTTTTTTTTCAATTTTATTTTAATTTTTGATGAATTTTCTATGCCAGTATAATTAAGATCACAATTTTATGAATTTTCCGCCAAAATTATGATTGTGAAACTCTGCTTACTACTAATTACGATTTTAATTTCGCCAAGTCTTGTGGTGAATTAGGTTTACAAATGCAATTTTTTGTTGTTCAATTACACGCAATTCAATTCTTTCATCAAATTTTCTATTGTCGTTTATAATTTTAATTTCGTTTGTATTTATTAAAATATGATTATTGCAACTACATTAAATTTGTTGTTCAGATTGTTCTCTAATCTCTGGTGAGTTTTTATTAATCCGTTTTTGCCAAATTAAAAAATTCATTTTGACTTTTGGTACTGCTTACTTGGTAACTTTGACTCGTTCTAATTTTATATATACAACTAAAGATATTAATATTTAAAAATGTGTTTAAGATGATATTAATATTACTTATTTTTCTCTATACTTGTGAAATAATTGTTAGCAAGAATCAAAGACTAGAGTGCCTTTAATGTCAAAATGTGTTTAAGATGATATTAATATTACTTATTCAGATTTTTTTTCTTCTCATCTCTTTATTTTAATGCATGTTTTAGGATGTTTCTTTGGTGGTCCTCGAAATTAAAAAACACCACCAAAGTCAAATGAATCTAGATCGTTGATCTTGGTTTAATATTTCCTAATTTTAATAAAATAATTTTAGAAATTTTCAATTTAGGAATTAGGAATTACAATAAAAACTAAAATAGAAAAAAAAAACCCGAAATAACATAGTTAGATATTTTTTCTATTATTTATGTACAAATATCTTAATTTTTTTTTATATAAAGTAAAATATTTTTTTTATCTCAACTTGAAATGGTTAACCGTATACCCAAAAAAAAGCTAAAAAAAAGGAAAGAAAAAAACTTCAATTGTTACCAAAACTTCCTCAATCCCCATATATACTCCTAGAATATTGTTGTCTTATCTTTAGTATTCCTAGAATATGGCCTAACTTGAAATGTTTAATTTGATTTATGAAATATTTGAAATTTAGAAAGTGTACAAATATAAATTGACCAGTGCGTAAAAATTTTGCAAACTTCAAATTAAATTATAGTATTATGCAAAATTGAATGGATACGTCCAAATCATATTATAGACATGCCATAAGGATCATATTGCTACTATTTAAATGTTAAAAATTTTCTTTCAAAATATGTATATACTTTTGACTAGTTAATGTCCTACCACATATAGAACATTGCCATCTTCTACCAGAAGTGAAATAAAATAATTTCGACATCATCTTCTTTGCCATATCTTCCATTCAATTATTTATTGACATAATTTTGGCATTATTTTAATTTCTTATGAATCTGTTAATTAATAGATCACGAGCGTTATTTTAATTTTAATTGATCATGTATTCGATCAGTTGAACACAATTAGGCATTTACCTATTACGAATTTTTTGCTCAAAATTTCAAAGGTATTAAAAAATACATCCATGACAGTCGTAATATTTAAAAGCATCAATGGAAGTAAGATACGAAAATCAACGAACTTATTTGGATGTGAGAACAAATATGGTTATATTTATCCATTGAGACACGAATCACGAACATCTGGAAATTTTCATTAAGCTTTTTCAATGGAGGTTGAAGGTAGGTTGGGAAGAACGGGTTGATATATATGCCTAATGTTTGATTACATGTAGATTGTTTTAAAAAAATTGAAATTACGTGTAATATATATGTTAAAACATTTTTAATCTTTTTTTCCTGTTTTATTTTTTAATTTAATTCCTAAATTAAAAAATTCTAAAATTATTTTAGTAAAATAAAAAAACATTAAAAATGAATTAATGTTCCCAAAACACATTTTTTTTTAAACATATATATTTTTATAAAAAGAAAGTCAAATCCAGTAAAGCAAGATCAATGGTCTACATTTATTTGACTTTGGTAGTCTTTTCAACGACAACCAAAGAATTTTCACATGTTTTAAGGTTAAAGAGGTCATTTGGTTCAATTGGTTGGATTGTATTTTCAAGTCATAGTAATTAGCTAAATGCATTTGTGTTTGGCTAAAAAAACACTTGGCCCTTTTTTTTTTATTCTAACTAAAAAATCATAATATAGCGCTTAAACAATAGTACGTAGTTGAAAACCGCTATTAAAAGCATCTAAAAAGTGTTTTTTTAACTTAGGGTACGTTCTCTTCAACTTATTAGACCTGAACTTATTATATAGATTTTGGGACTAGTCTTGAGTCATTGGTGTGATTGTACTGTCTTTTTACATAATAAAGGAGGCCAGATTTGGCAAATTTCATTTCGCTCTAATGTAGGTTGTGGCAATTTTGCCAACTCTATGATATATTTTTATAGGTTTTTCTACATAGTATATGTGTTTCTTCAAATTTTAAGGTGTACATATGGTTTTGAGAAGTTCTATATTGTACCCTTAAAAATCACAAAAATGTCTACACAATACCCCCTTTACTAAAATATCCTTAGATATTTTCATTAATTTGGTTGGATATTGGGTCATTTAAGTTAATCTTTGTTGGGTATGATAAAATGTACTTTAAATAACAAAACAATTAATCAAATTGGTGAAATAAACTAACGATTAATTGATATTAAGGACACCATATAGACGATTTATAAAAGTTAGGGGCACAGTGTAGAAATTCTCAAAACCATGGGTATACTTTGAAATTTGAATAAACACAGAGGTAGTATAAAGTAAAACCCTATTTTTATTATACATTTAGGTGTATGTACATTTGGAGATATCTTAAAAAAACAAAAGTTTAATTTTAACTTTAAAATGAACAATGTGCAAGTTTAAAATGAATGATTTGCAAATAGATAAAAATTTCAACTTAGCAAATAAAAATGAGTAATTTACGATTAAGACTCCTTGAATGATTAATTCCATTTTAATTATAGCCTTAAAAAGTCACCAAAAAATTATTTCCGGAATATTTGTAAAGATCATTGCCAGAAAATTAAAACTCATGAAAACTCTTGGTTTCAAAAAAGCCCCTTGGATGTGCCTAGAAATGCTAGCTCACGCCTCCCAGGCTCTTGAAAATGGGATTTAGTTAGGCGAGGCTCAGTCACTTACAAATGGGGCGTACCTCGTGCACCTCAAAGCACCTTTGTTAAGGCGTGCCTTTGTGCCTTAAGGAAATTAACTAAGATTTAAGTTAATTATTGAAGAATGATTCAAACTTTTTTCAAATTGAGATTGCCTTAGTTTTACCTATACTGTTATTTAAATTACTAGCTAGGGATCTTTTTAATTAGTATTAAATACCGTCAGAGAAAAAAATAATTTGGAATAAATAAATAAAAACATGCATCTCGCATACAACTTAAAAGGGTGCTCGCCTTGCGCCTCATACCAATGCTACATGGACCATTTGCTCCACCTTAGTTTGCATGCCTTGCTAAAAAAACGTTTCCAAAAGAAGTGACAAAAAAACCATTCTAAAATGTTTTCAAAAGAAGTGATTAAAAAAAAATCGATGTAAAAATATGTCGCGAAAATCATTGATTATAAAATTGTTGTTGGAAAACTTTTCTTGTGAAAGAAAATGCTGGAAAGTCTTAGCATGAAAATTTTGGTCGAAAAAACATTGCTCGAAAAAAACGCAAGAAATTAATGGGTTCTTTTACATAATGCCCATGGGTTTGTTTAAATTCTTAGGTTTACTCATGGTTTTGAGAATTTTTATATTGTATTTTTAATCTTACAAAACTTTCAACATGATACCCAATTTGCAAAACTAAATTTTGGGTCATTTAAATAAATGTGGTTTGTTAGGTATGAAAAACTTCAATTTAAATAACAAAACACATAACCAAATTGTTGAAATACACTAACAAATGATTGATATTAATGAAGTCATATAGACAATTTATAAAGCTCATGGCACAATGTAGAATTTGTAAAATCTTGGGTATAATTTAGAAATTGAAAAATACAAGGGTACAATATAGAAAAACTCTATTAGTAATTATAAATATATTAATAATAACAATACAGATGATAATAATAATAAAAAAAATAAAATAATAATAATAATAATGGTTCCATCTTAGAATAATTGATACTTCGTACATTTTTTTTTCCTTTAATTGTAGTATCGATTTTTTTTTCTCTATAAAAAATCTAACAAATTAAACTAATTAATACTCCAAAGTAAGAAAAGTATAGGAGTGCATGATTTTGAAATTTTTATCAATTATTTTGAAAAAGGAGGATTGCTTTTACCACGTTTGGGGAGCTGGATAGGGTGACTCTTGATACTCTGTCTCGGATCAAGTTCTTTTTATGTAGTCATTCCATTAATGCTAGGGATAGTGTCTTTATTTTTCATCGTTTGAGCTTTTGTATTCAGAAAGGGGTGTGGCACAACTTGTTTCTCGGCTCCCATCCAGCTTTTTGTAAATAATAATATAGTTGTTTTTTATAAAAAAAATAAATAAATAAATAATAATAATAATAATAATAATACAACAACAAAGCCTTATCCAAATATGATAATAATAAAATTGAACTGAACCATAAGTCCAAAAGAATAATAGTGCTTTAGTGTTCTATTATACTTGGAAACATTTATTCTTTTGTAATCTTTTTCTCATCTTCTATAAATAGGAGTAATATTAATTCTCATAATGTTTAATTTATGTCTTAATCCTCCCATTATAACTTTTTATAAGTTTCTATAAATTGAAACAAAATGATTTATAAATATATTAGTACACTTAAGACCAATTTACATTACTCGATTTTAGCAATTGTCCTCACTTATTCTACTTTCCATCACTTTTCGATTTTTTTTTTTAAAAATTAAAGATTCTTTATTAGATTCCACTTTTATAATGAGTATCTTAAAATTCATCTAGATTCTAAGTGTATTAAATAAAAAGAATCGAATAAAGTTTTTTTTTCTATATTATGCAATTCTATTATTCTACATTACATATTTGTGATATAAAATGTGCCTTGGAAAGTGTGTCAACAATTGATACAAAAAAATCATAATCTAATCTACACTATATAACACTAAACCATATTCTCATGTTTAAAATTGATCTCAATTGACCAATCATAATTTTTTCGTATTAGAACTAAATCTTTTTTCGTATTAGATTTAAAATAAGTCAATTTACTAAAAGAATTAAAAGCAACCACAATGGTTGTTTAGATGGACTAGCTTGCAAATATGTAAAATTTTAAACTACAAGCTTCACCATTGTGGAGAAAATTAAATCAGATAGTAGTTTGAACTATCCTTGTACAAGGTGTTGGGCTGCACCTCTTTTTTCTTGCCTTATTTTCACTATGGCATTAAATATAAGTTTTAAAAATTAATTTCAAAGGTACAATGTTTGTAGCTTGTCATTGTGGATGCTATAATAATTCTAATTTACATGTTTCATATCTACATTAGATGATATTCTAATATTCATTCATTGTTGGTACATATACTTTCTTCCAGTTTCATTCCTCAAATACAGTGAACAAATTTGTTTGTTGATTTCATTAATTGGTACATATGAGTAACCAGAAGAAGGGTGAAATTTGCATTCCGCCTGAATTAATTGAGGAAATATTGGTAAGATTGTCGCCTTATCACCTTTCAAGTATGAAGTCAGTTTGCAAGCAATGGAAATCGCTTATTGAGTCCCCCCGCTTTATGGATTACTATCAGAAACATGCTGAAGAAACCTGCAACTACAATGATCAACATGTTTCGATCATATCGGACACTCAAACCTACAAAATTGAGTTTTATAAACTTGCTACAAGATGTCTTGATTTCACTGCAACTCAAAACATACATCCATCGGCTAAATTGATTGGTTCTTGCAATGGTTTGCTTTTCTACATAGAGAGGGAAGGCAGATTCTTACTATACAACGCGGCAACACATGCCCAATATGTATTCCCAGACCCACCACCTTCTAATGGCAGCAACCCCAATTATGGGGGTGTCTTGCATGGGTTTGGGTATGACCGGAGCACCTACAATTACAAGATTGTAAGAATTATTTGGTTTTGGGGTTCTTCTAAATTACAGGTTGAAGTTTACAGTATGCAAACAAAGTCATGGAAGGGAGTTGACTGTTGTATAGAAGGTTCCTTATTTGGGTGTACTTGTTCTTACCATAGTGTGTTTGTTAATGATTCCTTGCATTGGGTTGTGCTCCCATGTTGTAACCAACCAGAAGGAAAAATATTACGTTTTGATGTTTGTTCGGAGGAAATGTCGTTACTTCCATGGCACATTGACATGGAACCGTATGTTGTTCCTACTCCATGGTTGGATGTGTTAGATGGGTGTTTGTGTGCTTGGTTTCCGCGACTTGACGCTAAGATTGATATATGGGTTATGAAAAATTATGGTGTGGAAGAGTCTTGGATTAAATTGATATCCATTAAGTTTGATGGTGTTAGCTTTAAGGAAATTGCTCTTTCGATCAAGCTAATTGCTTTGTCAAAAGATGGGAGCAAATTGTTCTTGGCTAAGCCTAAAAATAATTTATGTAAGGATTCAAGAGTATACTGCTATGATGTTATTACGAATGAAAAAGTTTGGGAAATTGAAATGCTGAATTTTAAGAATGAAAGGCAATATGAACTGCAGACCTCTGTTCAAAGCAAATTAACTCTTCCCCTTGAAGATCTTAAGTGAAAATAAAAAATTGTTCCTTCCTTGCTTTAGTGGGGGAATGTTGGTTTTATTAATGATTTTTTTTGGCAAGGTTTTTAATGATTTGATTGTTGCACTTTCATGGAAACAAAGTGAAAACGCAACTTCGAATTTATTTTTTCTGTTTAGCTTGGTGTGCTGATTAAACTGTTTATGTGTGTGTGGTTTATTTAGAAAAAACTATCAAATTGAATGCATGAAAATCGAATTGATTTTGTCGAGTCTTGTTCTTTAAATTTTTTTTGTACCTATTAAGCTAGTAGAATGTTGTGTACATTGTTTAAGTATATACTTAGTGTACTCCCTTCGATCCGTAATGAATTAGTAGCAACAATTGAACTAGGGAAATTTCCTAGGCAAAATTAAGCTAATCTATCATTAAGAGTTTGGTTAATGATAGATTAACCCTAAACCCACCAAACACCACTCAAACACTAACCACCTACACTACACCACACCACCACCACACTACCACTACCACCAAAACCCCTCAAATCACGTCACCACTTCACCACCTAGCCACCACTGCACAAAATTGCTAGTTCGAACCACCACTGTTGCTCGACCACCAGGCCACCACCACCGCTGCGAATTCACTAGCTGCAAGTTCGAGCCACCACTTGCAAGTTCAAGCCACCTTCCTTGCAAATTCGAGCCACCCTAGCTTCGAAAAAACCCACATCTGCGAGGAGCCACCAACCCATAAAAACTGATCCACCTCCCCATGAAATCAACCCACCCCAACCCAAATCAAACCCCCACCACAAACCAAATCTAAACCCAAGGTTGTAGCCCAAGATCGAATCGAAGGTGCGAAGCTAATGTCGATTAGGGTTTAGGCGGTGGTGCAAAGCTAGTGGTGGAGCGGTGGTTCAATTAGGGTTTGAGTGGTGCGAAGGTAATGGTGGAGCGGTGGAGTGGTGCGAAGCTAGGGTTTGAGTTGTTGAATTGACGGTGGTGAGGGTGGATTAGAATTTAGGTGTTGGGGAGGTTGGACAGAGGATGACGATGGTGAGGGTGGACAGAGGATGACGGTGGTGACGCCGGTGCGAATCTGGTTGTGGAGTTGCTGGCTGTGTTAGTGGATGTGGGGGTGGAGGGAAGGAGATAAAATGTGTTAATTATTGTTGTTAATAATATGTTAATTATTTTGAGTAATGGCAATAGTGTAAATTTGTAGCTTTTTTTGCCAAAAATAGAAAAAAATGAAATTAGAAAAAAATGTTGCTGGTATTATGTTACAACCAAAAATGGAAAATGTTGCTAGTAATATATTACAGAGGGATTATATAGATTAGGAGGCCTTGGAAGTCTATATTGTTCTCTCTATGTCGAGTGCTACTACACCCTTTATGTATATACTTAGTATATAGTAGCAAGTATAGATACATTATCACATAATTAATAATTTAATAAAACAAAGAAAGGAAAATGTTGTACTCCCTCCGTAATGTAATTCTGGCAACAAACTTGTTGCGCGCGGACTCATATGCAATTTTTCTTAGGGTGTTAATTAGCCCTAATTAACACAAGTAATTCGCCCACCAACAACAAACACCAACACCACCAATCACCAGCACCACCACAATAGCCCACCAACACCAAATACCAAGACCACCAAACACCAGCAACATAACACCACTGAACACCACCCCCAACCACGAAATTGGCACCACCACTGCAAATCGACCCACCCACCACTCAAACATCCCCAACTGCAAATTGACCCACGCAAATCAAGAAGCCCAGAAATTGACCCACCCAAATCAGCACCACTCCAAAACCCTAAACACAATAAAAAAAACCCACCTTCGAAGGAGAGAGAAGAGATCGACGGAGAGAGAGAGACAGAAGAGATCGACAAGAGAGAGCTCGATTTCGCTCGTGGTTGTTGGGTGGCTATGGCTTGATTTCGCTCGTGGTGGCTAGGTGGCTAGGGCTTGATTTCGCTCGTGGTGGTTGGGTGGCTAGGGCTCGATTTCGCTCCTGGTGGCTGGGTGGCTAGGGCTCGATTTTGCTCGTGGTGGCTGGATGGCTAAGGCTCCATTTCGCTCGTGGTGGTTGGGTTCGAGTGGTGGGTGGGGTTCGAGTGATGGTTGGGTGGTTGAGTGACTGGGGTTAGGGTGGTGGTTGGGGTTCGGGTTAGGGTGGTTTGGGTGTTTGGGTTGTTTGTGGGTTTAGGGTTAGGGTTAGAGTGGTTGTGGGTTTAGGGCGGTTGTGGCTTGTGGGTGTTTGGGTGGTTGTGGGTTAGGGTGTTAGTGTGGATTAATTATGTAGTGTTAAATTGTTAATGATATAGTGTTAATATATAATAACAAATTATATATGATAAGTAATGGCAATTTGGTAAATTTTGTGACTTTTTTTTTTACCATAAATAGAAAGTTATAAGTTTGTTGCCGAATTTTGTTACGCCCAAATATGACAATTGTTGCTAAAATTATGTTACGGAGAGAGTATATAGCTTAATAGATACATGTAAGAAGCACAATTTTTTTAACTTAATGATCAAACATTAATTTCACTAATTTACGTGTGGTTACGGGAAAAAGATTGAGCAACCTTCAAGGTTACCAACCCCCTTAGATACATTATAATAAAATAATAATATATATGTAATAATATAAGCTACTAAGTTAGACAGAGAAATTATAAAAAGTTAATGTTTCAATGCATTTTTAACCAATGAAAATTCATAATTGAGAGGGTTGGCAACCCTTAGGGTTAGCCAATCATTCCTCGTAGTTACGTCATAAGATTTCAAAATTATACTACTTTAGAACATGTATTTCATTCTTATATAACATTTAGGTTACATATAAAATTACCAAGTAATTAAATAATAGTGTTAACTAAATTATTAATGTAACGACCATGATTTTATTGGTATTTCTGTCGAGTGTTTATTTGTATTTATGTGATTTTAAGTATGGTCCAAAATTTATTTTGGACTATTTATTTTATTTTATGTGAATAATTTCGATTATATTCGAATTATTTTATTTTGGATTAATTATTATTTATTTTAATTATTATTTAATTAATTAGAATTTTTATTATTTAATTTGCTAATTAATTATTTAATATTTTTGGGCTAAATCAATTTAAGCATGATTAATCATGCAAGTTTGTAATTAGCCTAATTAATCACCAAAAGCCCAATTGAGCCTCATGAAAACCGGCCCCTTGGTAATTAGTGGCCTAATTTGCCACTTGCCTCATGTTCACACCTTAAACCACTTCTATAAATAGAAGGGTTAGTAAGGCTTGGAAACTCATTTTGTCATCTTAACACTTTGATCATCCTTTGCCACAAACATAAGCCAAACACTTTCCATTTCTCCATATTTCACACGCCATTTTTGGTCTCATCACTCACCAAATTTTGTTCTTCATCTTTTCAAACCCAAACTTAAAGATTCAACTTCCATTGATATTTAAGTATCAAAACACAAACTAAACCACAAAATTTGCATTCAAGATCACTAGTTGGGTTTGGTTTTGGGCTCTTGTTCGTGTGGGTTGTTCGAGTGGTGTCCGTGAGGTGGCCGTGTGGTTCGTGGTGGTGCACGTGCTCGTGTGGTGGCCATGTTCGTGGTGGCAGCCAGGGCCGTGTTCGAAGGTGGTCCGTGTGGCTCGTGTGAGGACGGTGGTGCAGTTGGGGTTCGTACAAGCCGTGTGGTGTGGTTCGTGCAAGTCGTGCCGTGTTCGTGTTTTGCCGTGTGATAGGGCCGTGTGGTTCGAATTCCGGGTTGCAAAATTGTGTTGATTTTGTGTGTAATCCTTAATAAGGTAACATACTTTCTCAAACTAATTTGGTATACTATGTTTCATAGTATAAATTAAATGATTAGATTAGACTATTTGATGTTTTATAACCATGTATATGTATGTGTTATAATCTGAAATTTTGGGTGATTTTATGATGATTTCCTCTTGAATGTGTATATTTCATGATTGAATATGTTAGTATTAAGTTTGATGTTATTCATGTTCAAGTTTGATGAATTTTGGATATTTGGAAGTTGATGATTTTTATTGTTGAATTGTTGTATCATGCGTGTATTTGATGAAGTTCGGTATGAATTCTTGGTTCTTGAATGAGTTCTTGGTTGAAGTTCTTGAATCTTGATTGAGTTCTTGATTGAAGATCTTGAATCTTGGATGAGTTCTTTATGAGTTCTTTAAGTTCTTTATTAGTTTTTGGTTGAATCTTTGAAGTCAAAGAAAGCTAGTTGTAATTTAAAGAAAGTTAAAGAAAGTTAAAGAAAAGGTTAAAGATTGATGTAAGAGGTTCTAAGTTTGATTTGGTTTACATGTTATTTCTTGAGTCAAGGCGTAAGATGCAACTTAAGAATTAACTAAGAATGTAAACTTCGATTTAAAGTAAGATTAGCTTGATTTCGCTACTAGACGCCTAAAACTTAGAGTAAGATTCTTTGTTTTTGGGTTAAGACGTTGCCACTATCCTATCCGCGGTATTGGGATAGTTGGTGGTCTTACTATGTTGCCTTCGGATATGGATTTCCAGTAAGATTGGTTTCATGGGATTTGGGAGTAAGATTCTCAGTCCTGACATAGTAGAAAGTTCGATCGCGTAAGATGCGTTCGTACGTGCATAGTCCGGTCTAGTATGTGAATGATTGCGCCAAAGTTAAGATTTGTTAATTAATGGTCAAGTTAGTCGAGTCGGCATGATTAATTGTTGTTATTCATTGTTGATAGTACGGCATGATGTTTCGTATGATCTGATGTATGTTGGCATGTTTGATTTGGTTATTTGGTTTGTGCTATGTTCTTGTGTATCCCTATTAGGGTGGGATGGTTATGTTACTCGCTACTGACGATAGACCGTTGTTGTTTTTCAGGTAACTCTGATAATGAGGTCCTTGCTTAGCTTTGGGTTGGGCGAGTGCCGTTATTACATAGTTTTTATGTTGTTATTTTACGATATTTTCTAGTTTCGAACTCTAGTAGTAGTACTTGTATATTTCTATAACTCTGACATATATTTGGAGTTTACGTTTGATAGTAGTAGTAATATGACATTTGGGATTAGTTGAGTACAATCTTGTGGGTAATTGTACTTTTGGTTTAGTATATATAATCATTTCGAGGTTTTGTTTTTAATTTTAAGTATTTTAGTTTGTTAGATCTGACTATTCGACTCGTCGGTTTCTTCCGCGTCGATTTAAATAAGTCGAGTCGTTACAGTTAATGCCGCTAACCCAAACTAAAATAAAATTCCCGCGGCTGTGGTAGGGTCTGGGCCATCTAGGATTCACTATAGGTCCACCCTTGGTGGTAATTGGTGAGTCCGGACGTCCGATAACTGCTGGTGGATTAAAAATAAATTTCCTTGGGCAACCAAATTAAATTTCACTAGGAAGTTGATATAGTTGTTTCATATAAAGAAATATATGTACTTATGTAAGTTTTCTTGGATTTGATTAATAAAAAGGAAAATTTTCCAAAAGAAAAACTTATATTTTTTTTTGCGAGATTATTTTTTCCTTGTGAAATAAAAAATCTCGCGGCACTAATTTGACTTTGATTTTAAATTAGCAACTTTAACCATGATTATCAATCCTAATTAAATATTTTTAAATTACTAAAGCATAATTATCTACCAATAATAAACTCCAACCAAATTATCTCACATAAGCAGAAATTTTGATTAGCCAAACAAAAAAAAGGTTTTTCTAAGCTGTAGCCTAGGGTTTTTAAATTTATCAGATGTACCCGAGTTTAGGTTTTAAACTAAGTTATACCCTACCATAAAACTTAAATTAACCATGATTAAAAAAAATTGGTTTAGAAAACACTTTGGCATAACATAAATGGTCTAGACAAAAACAAATACAAATAAAAAGAAAATAATTAAAAGAGCATTGGTGGGTGGCTGGCTAGATTAATGGATTTAATTAATTGACTAAGGGTGGTTTGATTGAGGGTGAGTGAGTTTAGTGGAAGGTTAGTGGGCGGATTATGTAATTTTTAAATTTTTAAAATTAATTTTCTTTTTCCTATTTTTGTGTTGAAACCAATTACACAGTGACATGTGACACTTCAAAAGATTTTTTTTAATCATTGTTAGTTTATATTTTATGCAATGGTATAACTTACTCTAAAATCCAAACTCGGGTGCAATTGAGAAATTTCAAAGTGGCCACCACCAAGCATAATGCAATTTCAAACAATTTGCAAGCTCCTTGTTGTCCCCCACGCTAGCAAGCCCAAGTTCAAAAAGAAAAGAAGTGCCCTCAGCCGAAGCCCAAGATTGGAGTACTCCATGCTTTTTGATAGTATTTGTTAGAGAAGCAAGATTTATATTACACTAAGGACATTGATCGCTTGACCCACAAAATGGCTAATGGCCATATAAGTGGACTGGGTTCTTTGTTCGTTTTAATTTATGTTCTTGTTGTCCCGTTGCCCTAAAAAAAAGACATCATCTTGAGTTTAGTGAAAATTTTTTTAACCACAACTTGACATGTATACAATTGAAGGAGAAAATGATGTCAGCAAATCCTGTTTTAGTATTAGTGTGCGTTTGATTTAACTAAAATAAGCACGCTTTCAGATAATTCTGATTAGAAAAATTTATATTAGATCAGAAAAGTTCAGATCATATTAGAAAAAGTATAACTATAAAAATAATTACAATCAGAAAGACGATGGGTAGTATTTGGAAACGATGCTCGCTTGCACGCGCGTTTAACATCCTTGACAGTTGAGTTTTTCATAATGATAAATTGATTGATAGTCATATGTTTTCATTATTATCCGGATTGATTAATATTCCCTATGAATTGAATATGAATATTGGAAACTTGCTTAATGAATTTTCCATTATATTGGTAGTAATTACTGTTAAACCAAAAACACACAGAGACACCTTCACAGCCGCTACAAAGCCTAAAAAAAAACAGCCTGAGCAACTGAGCATAGGAGCCCCGGCCCCACCAACCCGCAGACCAAAAATATCAGGCTTTAATCCAACAGACTAGGCCAGGAGAGTCAAGACTCCCACCCATAACAACAACCCAAAAACAAACTCAAGACAAAAGAATAACTTTTTGTTCTTCACTACATTTACAAGAGGGTTTTACCAAAATAATATTGAGGCCAAAAGTATTTACCAAAATACTGTAAATGAAAAAATAATTACGAGAATGTTGTCCACGTAGGAGAGAGAGTGTTCATTTTTTTTAAAAAAAATTATTTGTAGCAAAATCACTATTTTCCCTTTAACTTAATAACAACCCAACTTTGGTCATTATTCTCTACAATAAAGGCATTGTTTGAGTTTTTTTTAACCTCAACAACATCACTATTTGAGATAGCGATTTTGTTAAAGAAATCGCTATCTGAAATAGCAATTTATGCTGCATAAAAAAATAAATAAAAACAAGGATGACTTGGACAATATTTTGGTAAATAATGTTGGTTTGGCAGTATTTTGGAAATACTTTTGTTCCCAACATTATTTTGGTAACACAGTCATTTACAAGGGAAAAAACGAGTAGTACGCCTTGAATTTTTTTTTGAAAATTAAAAGAATAATTACCAAAAAAAGAATAAGCTTACAAACCAAAGCCACCAAAATACTAATCAAACGGGGGACAAAATGTTTCAAACCCATTTTACAACCCACCTAGGAAGCGTTTGTGCAAAATCATGAGCATCCCTCACTACCAAATCAACAACAAATTAAAAACCAACAAGCCAAAAAAGCTAGCAAAAAACAAAGCAACCAGCATTCCTAACCAAAAGAAAAGCAAGAAAACCCACAAAGCAAACAAATGCCTAAAAAACATATTGTTACAATTACACAAATTACAAAACACAGCACTGCAGCTGTACAGCCGCAACTGCAACCCTTGCCATAAAAATTGCTTCTTATCCTATACATATTAAATTAAGGGTACATGTTAAATCAAGGGGTACATATTAAATTAAAGAGTTACATATTAAACTAGTGGTGATCATGGGTTGAGCCGGGCCGGGTTCGGGCAGGGCCGATGCAAAAAAAAAATCTAGCCTATAAAGTAGACTGGGTTCGGGCCAGGCTTAGTCCGGGCCCAAATTTCATAGCCAAATCCCGAAAATTTAGTGTGGGCTTTTCGGACATTTTCGGGCCGGGCCTAAAAAAAATCAAAAAATCTAATTTTAAATGTCCAAGGCTCGTGCGAAAGAATTTAAAAATCGGGCCGGGCCCAAGTTCGGGCCTAATTTTTATGTCCAAAGCCTGCAAAAAGCTGGTCAGGTCGGGCCGGGCCGGGCCACTTTTAATCAGCTCTATATTAAACTAAAGGCATACATGTTAAAGATATGGGGTATATATTAAATTGAGGGTGACATATTTGACTAAAAAGGATATAAAATGGCTACAAGTATGCTTCCTTTAAATCATAACAACAGACCAACAGTACCTTAAAGCCTAGATTACAATTAAAAATATATTGAAGCACAAAGGATCACAGAAGACCTCTATTTTAACAGAAGCCAAAGTAAAACCCAATTTGAGAATAGATTACCTTTTTGTAATAAAATAGCAAGTAAGGCTTACTAAACAAAATGATTTTTATTAAGCAATAGGATATTGCTAGGAATAAGAATATCTCAATATCCTTATATTAGGCAATAGAATATTCAGGAGTATTCTATTTGTTGATAATCCTTTTGTAATTGATATATTCTTATTCCTAATTCTATGCTATTGTGCGTTTGAGTTGTTAGTCTCTCTGTAACAAACTTGTTACTCATTCGTAATCTTGAATGATCTTAATTCAATTCTCTGCTTAATTATTGATTTCTCTTGTTTAATTCGAATGAAATTGCAAAAATTGCGATTTATATTGAAAATCATTCATCTTCTTGAATGATCTTAGTTCAATTCTCTACTTAATTCTTAAAATCTCTTGCTTAATTCGTATGTAATTTCAAAAACTTTATGATTTTTATAATTTTTCATTATATATATCTAAAGATATATTCATTTAACGATGTATTTTAGATAACGTGAAAAAAAATAAAAGTAAACTTCAAAAAAAAAAGTAAAGATAGAAAAATTAGTTGGAGGACAGAGGAATTATAGTTTTTTTTTTATTTAGTTAAATGATGGGAAAAGTGTAATTCATCTGAACACCGTCGTGGCCTCCTCCCTTCCCTTATATAATATGGAGTACTAATTTTATACTTTTATATACACGCGATGCGTGCGATGATATATAATTTTTTAATTAAAATATTTAATTAATATTTTAAGTTGTTAAATGCATAAAATTTTATCTACGTTGTTATTCTCAAAGTAGCTGAAAGATACAATATTTCTTTGTTTAAATTAATGTCATCAACAATGTATGCATTTATTTTTAAAAATTTATAGAATAACAATTCAATTGAAACAACAATTAGATTGTTAATTGAAAGAATTTTCATAATTTTCATAAATTTATTTTTGTATTTTTTTTAATTGCATATTTTGTTGTTAAATTTTTTGGCTGATAAATGTGATTTGTTTTTTTTTTTACAACAAATGTGATATGTTTTTATTATTGTATATTTGAATTTATGCATTATTTCCTTATTTAATTTTTTTTTCACACGATAGTCAATAGTATAATTTAATACTTAGTTAACTTATTTGTGTTGCTTACATTTTTATTTTTCGCAAATACTTGTTTATGCGTGTGTTTGATCTAATTTAAAACTTGATTTACCCCCCTAATTTATATAATAGACATTGATTGAAAATTTATATTAGACAAAGATTTTTAACCTTTGTAATTTGTTTTGTTAATCAATTTTTATAGTATACCCCATTCGTCCCTTAATGAACGCCATATGGACTTTTATTATTGTTCATTTACTAACTTTGACTTTCCAATGAAAAATATAGTCAAATAGGATCTCATTTGATTCGACTCAATGTGTATTTTTTTAATATTTAATTGTTATAATTTTTTATCAAGTATATCCAAAGACCTTTTCACATAAATAAATGGACATTCTTTAAGGGACGGAAAAGGATATATAGGTTTTGATGTTATTTTGTTAAGAGAGGGGTAAAATAGTAATTCATTTGGACACCCCAGTGGTCTCTCTTCGCTTATATAATAGATTTTTTTTCTCTCTAAAAACATCCTTTAAACTCTCTCTCAAATTTTTGAAAGTTCACAAAGATTATGCTTTGGTTGGTTGGAGCACTAGATCTTGCATTTGATGATCACTTCCATTCTTTACCTTTCTTCAATTTGAGGTGATTATACACTCAAACTATTGTAAATTTAACTAATTGTTAGAATAGTTTAGACTAATTAAATTAGGTATTTTGCTCTTGAAACTCAAACTATGTCATGATGATCACGCTTAATTTTTTATGTATAAAGTATAATTTTCTTTTTGATAGAATATATATTATTTAATTTATTAATTGCATATTGTTAAAGAGAATATCTGAATTGTCCATATCTATTGGGTCTATCATTGTCCATATATGTGTCATGTGTGAATATAAGAAGAATCTCAAGGGACTTTACACCAAATCTCACACTTTTGTTTTTGTTTACATCATTTAAATGTTTTATGCCTTATTAGTGTAAAACAATGTGTATCTATATTATGGCTTAGTTAAGTTATATAATATACCCAGTACGGCAGTACATTATATGACATGTTGATTAGTAATTGATGAATGTATCCCCGTGATAGGCGAGTAACCCTATATGGAGTTTAAATTAGAGCATATTTTGAATTGTTTAAATAATTAAAGTTTGTATATTTCTTATGATAATCAATAACTTGGATTAGATCTTATAATAAAAATCGAATCTTTAAATCAATATTTAATTTTTTTAAATTAAAATAAGAGGGCGAATAGTTTAAGGCTATTTTCTTTTAAGTTTTAGCCTTAATTTGATTTGATGAAATACATAACCATATTGATCATTTAATGTTTATTCAAAATATATAATTGTTTAATCAGTTAGTAAAGATTCGTTTTATAATTTTGTTGAATAAAGAAAAATTATTCTTTAATCATCCTTGTAGAGACCGAATTGATCTAGTGATTAATAAATCTTTGGCTTAATTTTGATCCTTAAGTCAAATAATAAAAATTGGTAATTTACAATACAATTCTAAAATGAAGTATTATCTTTAATTTTTTTTAAATTTTTTTTTACTCCCAGCCCATACAAAAAAATTAAGTCATAACCTAATATAAAAAATAAGAATCATTTTTAATATCCCTGCTCTTATTTTAGGAGTTGGTTTTTTTAAGAATTTTTTTTCTTATTTTTTTAATGGCCCGAATTAAAAAAATTATAAAAAAAAACTTTGAATTAAGGAAATACCGACACGTGTAATTTTCGAAAGCAAAGTAGATAGCTTGAAGAAATATCTCTATTTAAATAATAATTTTTAATTAAATACTACGTATCCAAATAAAAAACTATCAGTGGAAAAAATACAATCATTTTGTTCCCATATTTTAGAAATAATTGTTTAGGTTGAACATAATTTTTATTTTTTTTTAAGGATTTGGAAAATAATTTATAGGTAAATCTGTTTTTATATTATAATTTTTTTTTACGGATATGAAACATAATTAGGTAAATTGCGAGTTGGCCAATTAAGGGATGAAATTAATTTTAGTCTCTCATACTATTTAAATTACGAGTTGATCATATAAAATTTTTAATTTTAAAAATTGCCCATTTTTTTTTAGATACCCATGGTTTAATTAATTGACTTGGACTAAGTACAAACTAAATCAATTAGTTAAGATTATCACCTCCTAATAAATTAATAATTACTGTTTGGTTAAGGGGAAAAAAAGTCAAAACTGTTCCTATTAGGGTTTTTATTGAAAAAATTCATAAAAACAATCCTAACTATTGGAGGTTAATATTAACTAATATCGTAAAATGGTCCCAAAGTTAGGATTATACTATGATAAACAATAGTTGAGATTAATATTAGAAGACCTTCAATAGTTGGGATTATTCTTATGAATTTTTTCTTTTTTCTTTTATTTTATTTCTAATCTTTTATCTTCTAAAATTATAGATAAATGTCTATAAATTTTTGTTCACTTTCTTGACATCATTAGTGAAATTGTCGTATGGTGGGGTTGTAGTGTGGTATATTGATCCAGATAACAATTCTAGTTTCAATTACATGTGAAATCTAAATAATTGTTAGACTAATTAAATTAGGAAAAATAAATTGCTAAATTCAGGGACGAAGCCATAATTTAAATATTAAGGAGGCCAAATATATTTTTTAAAAATTTAAACATATATAATTTATTTATTAATAAATAATAACAAGGACGAACATTTTTATCTCATACTTTAATTATTTTTATCCTTAATATTTTGTAGATTTTTTTATATAAAAAACTACAAAATAAAAAAAAAAAGATTTTTCTCAATTATACAGGTATTGGGATTTCTCAGCCACGAATTTTTAAATATTCTTTGTTATACCCATGAGGTTTATAAAAAATTTAACTGTAGCCAACAAACATAATTATAGGTCACAAACATAATTATATCCATGAGCCTTTAATAAAAAGGCATTCTTTAAGGGACAAAGGATATATAGGTTTTGGTGTTATTCTGTTAAGAGAGGGGTAAAATAGTAATTTATTTTGACACACGTGGTCTCTTTTCGCTTATATAATAGATTTTTTTTTTCTCTCTAAACACATCCTTTAAACTCTTTCTCAAATTTTTAAAAGTTCACAAAGACTGCTTTGGTTGGAGCACTAGATCGTGCATTTGATGATCACTTCTATTCTTTACCTTGCTTCAATTTGAGGTGATTATACACTCAAACTATTGTAAATTTAAATAATTGTTAGAATAGTTTAGACTAATTGAATGAAATTACTTTTGATATTTTGTGTAGATTGAATGAAATAATACGTGTTGTTAGTCCCTATATATTGAATAAAATTGTATAGCTAGTCCAAAAAAGTGGGAAAAAAAACTACTTTTATAATTAGATAACAATTCAACTATAGATATGGGCATCAAATTTCAGATGTAAATTAATAATGAAATCAAGTAAAAAGAGGAAAAAAAATCGTTCTAACTTCTAACCATAGTTCATTAGTTAAAGAAATACTAGGTGTAAAAGTTTGATCACTATAAATTATCATAAACATCTTCTTCCAAAAGTTTATTACCATATCATCTTTCATAATCTATCACCACTATAAATCATCACTAAA
Organism: Salicornia ramosissima; assembly: GCA_951394345.1. NCBI lineage: Eukaryota > Viridiplantae > Streptophyta > Magnoliopsida > Caryophyllales > Amaranthaceae > Salicornia > Salicornia ramosissima. The sequence goes on along the minus strand of OX596237.1, from coordinate 10,409,350 downwards.
ATTCGATCGCTATTATAATCCATCACCATAGTTTAAACCGTCATCATCACCGTTGATTATGGTGGTACCATCTTCTATGATCCGTTGTTGATGATTTTGATGTTAAATTGTTAATAATTGTTTTTTAATCTGGTGTTGATGATCTGATGTTTACGATCTCATAATTTTGATTTTGATTTTGATGATGGATTTTTTTTTATGAAAAAAAAAATTATGTGTTTTGAATTTTTGATACAAAAAAAAAATCATTTTTATTTTTTTATTGAAAAAAAAAATTCAATTTTTATTTTTTAATTGAAAAAACATATGTAATTATCTACAAGTAAATTATGAAGGAAAGTGTACCCTTTCCACTGTTATACCAAACGAAAAAAAACATGTACGAGTATAATTGTTTACATGTATAATTTATGTTTTAAAACTTTATTAGTTATTAGGGTTATTTTTGGAAAGATTGTTTTAAATATTTAGTTTTTTTAAGTGAGAGTTTTTCTAAAAATAAAAAAAAAAATTTAGAGACCGAGTTAATGAAAAGGCTCCATTTAATTAAGTTTTGGAGGTCTCTCCTTCAAATTGGTTCTTCAATTATAATATAGACACGAAACAATTATTCAATGTAACACTTTTTATTACCTTTTCCCCTATTTTTTCAAAATTCTTTCCATTTCATTTTTGTTGATCCTCTCCTAAATCTTTTGCAATCTATGAGTAATAGCTTTATTTTTTTTCCCCTTTGAATCACACTACAGTGATCAGAGGAACTTTACTAAACTACTTCTGCCACTTTTATTATTGGAGCAAGTGACGTTACTATTCACTTTGATTCTTAAAACCGAAATTAATCTCTTTATATTAAAAAAAATTCTTTGTTTTCCCTACAATAACGAGTTTGTGCTTAGGCGAAATTCATCACAATGAATATACAATTTATGCGAAATTTCTAAACAATCAGCTATATGAGTTTGGGCAAAATTCGATATATTAGTAAACTAGAAAATTCATAAATTTTGATATTAGATTTATTATTCGATATATGAGATTGCGATACATTTAGGACTTTTTTACTTCGGATTAAATTCAGTTCATCTCTATTAAGTGCAGTTCAGTTCAAGGTTTTTCAATAATTTTACTAATAATTTTCTATTATATTGTTTAAGTAATAATAATGATAATGATAACTAGAGGTGGGAAAAATTGATACGACCCGCTAACCCGACACAAAATTGACCAGTTATTAACGTGTTTGGGTTGAGGGGTTTGACCCGTTAAAATAAGCGAGTCCACCCAACACAGCCCGTTTATTAAACGGTCGGGTTAGGGTCAAAGAATTAAACCCGTTTATGTAAAAAGTTTTACACGAACCCAACACGACTCAATTTCCACCTCTAATGATAACAATGATAATAGTAAAAATGATGATAATAATATTGATTTCAATTAGATGATGACGACGACGTTAATAATAATAATAATAATAATAATAATAATAATAACGATAATAATAATAATATTGATAATAATACAACAATGATAATAACATCAACAAAATAATAATAATAATAATAATAATAATAATAGTAATAATAATAATAGTAATAATAATAATAATAATAATAATAATAATAATAATAATAATAATAATAATAATAATAATAGCCTTTCAATTAATACATCTCTAGTAAGTTCAATTCAGTTCATCTCTATTCAGCTAATGTAAACGAGCCTTTAATTGCTCGGAAGTTAAAAGGCAAAATTATACTTCCTTCATTTAAAAAAATGCAATAATTTTCAAATTTAGATGTTTCAAAATAAATGCAACAATTTTTTTCATTCCTTTTATGGTAAGATTTTTGAAGTACTTTAATATTTTACCCTTATTTAAAATCATTAACAATCTACTTCAAACTTTTTGGGTCCTCACTTTCTCTCTCCAAATCATTAACAATTTACTTTTTACCTTTTGGTCCCACTTTTTCTCTCTATTTATCTTAATCAATTACTCCTAACTTTTCCTAATTACCTAACTCCAAATTTTGACTAGGAGTTCTTGTCCTCCAAATTGTTGCTTTTTTTAGAACGAAGGAAGTAGTTTGTTTCATGAAACTGATGGAAGAAAAGGGAGGAAGAGAGAGAAAAAAACATAAATTTTTTAGGAGGGTTAGGTAGAATGGTATTTTGATTATTTTATGGGGGTGTAAAACCATGTGGGAAAAAATCGGTGTCAGATTCGGTTACTACTATAGCAATAAGTAAATGATATTAATAAGTTGTCATTAATATATATGTAAACATGCGTGTATATATTTTACTAGGTTAGCACCCGTGCGATGCTCGATTTTAACAAAGTAATAAGTTAAATTTAAATTTATATTGGTAATTTTTTATTATATTTAAATATATTGTAATTTAATGTTAAATTCTTATTATTCTATTGGTTTATATAATGATTGTTTTTGTTAAAATGTCTCCGTATTGAAATTATGATTTCAAGTTTTTTAATTCTAACAAAAAAAAAATCATATACACCTAAGGGGCCAAGAGTTTTTTGTTAAAATATTTTTTATAAAAATTTTGTCAATACTGAGACAATAATGACGTAAACATTGGAAATGACCTACTTGGTTTGATACTATATGAGTTGTATACCTCTAAAAATTCGAGAGTTGGAATCTAATTTTTAATACTTTATTTTCTATTAATACATAAAATAAACAAATAGAATGAGTTTTGTGAGTTGCACGATTATTTATATATTTTTTAATATATAGTTTTTTTAATGAAACATTGTAATTTTTTAAGGCATTGAAAAACATTCATATATTCACAATTTAACTAATGTAAAGCTTCAAATGATAGTAAATTGAAAAAAGTGTTTGTAATTTGAAATTAACTATGACATTTTTCCCTTTAATATCATTTTTAATTTTTTTTAAGAAAAAAAAGTATAGATAAAATTCCTAGTAAACATTTATTATTTGATTTTGAAATTTGAGTGGAGTAATTAAAAAAATAAAAAATGACATTTGGAGGGAAATTTTTTCATGAGAGTATGACATGTGGCATTAGGTGATGTCAACATGTTTTGTTTTAGTATATGTTATTATAGATTTTATGGTAAATTTATTGAAATTACACAATGATTAAACTATGCTGCCCGGCTAATAAATAGGTAATGTTGGTGTATTTGATGATTTATTTGATAGATTAGATAGATAGATTAATGGTGGCCTAGAGTCTAGTTGTTGAGATATATTATAAGATATTGTTTGTTACAAATTTGGTTTATCCTACTTTACCCTCTATATTTTATTATTGCTTAAATGTTGAGTTGTTACGATAATATTTCTGTTGTTACTTTGCTAATGTAGGTTTAATTGTTGTTGTTTTAATTTGATGGCTATTTATCTTTAATTCGTTGTTTTCAACCTTGGAATTTTGTTTCTACATTTCTACAGTAATTTTTTCCCCTAGGGTGTTCCTCATAATCTTTTTATAAATGAATAATCCTCTTTTTTTTTTTCCAAATACAGAGAAATCCTATTATTAGTGAATATCAAGAAGAAAGATAAAATGTTCCTTCCTCCTGAGTTAATAGAGAACATACTATTAAGATTGTCGCCTTGTCACCTTTCAAAAATGAAGGTAGTTTGCAAGGATTGGAAATTTCTTATTGAGTCCTTTAGCTTTGTGGATAACTATGACAATCATGCTCAAGAAACTAACCAGAACAATAATCAACTTGTTTCGATCATATCTAGTACTCAAACCTACACAATTGAGTTTGATAAACTTGTTTCAAGATGTTTCGACTTCCATGTATGTCGAAACATATATCCGTTGACTAGCGAGAGCCCTAAATTGATTGGTTTTTGCAATGGTATGCGTTGTAGAAACATCTGCTTGGTACGATCACGTCAAATACAAGTAAGGCCAAGAAACTCGTTGCCGCAGAAATGCTCAAATGCATTTAAAGGCGTTAAATTGATTGGTTCTTGCAATGGTTTGATTTGCTATACAAATGAGGACAACAGATTCTTATTGTACAACGTGGCAACACAGACACCATATGCGACATTCCCTAACCCACCACCTTCTAATGGTGGCACCACCAATTATGAGGGTGCATTGTATGGGTTTGGGTATGACCGTAGCAGATATGATTACAAGATTGTAAGAATTGTTTGGGATTGGGGTCCTAATAAGTTACATGTTGAGGTTTACAGTTTGCAAAAAAAGTCATGGAAGGGACTTGACTGCTGTATAGAAGGTCCCTTATTTGGGTGCAATGGTTCTTGTGATAGTGTGTTTGCTAATGGTTTCTTGCATTGGCTTGTTCATCCATGTTGTAACCCATCATCTCAAGGAAAGATTTTGCGTTTTGATGTTTGTTCGGAGGAAATGTCGGTTCTTCCATGGCACCCTGACATGACACCGTTTGTTGTTCGTACTCCGTGTTTGGATGTGTTAGATGGATGCTTGTGTGCTTGGTTTCTGCAAGGTGATCCTATGATTATTGAGACATGGGTTATTGAAATTTATAGTGTAGAAGATTCTTGGATTAAATTGATATCCATTCGATTTGATGCTCTAATTTTTAAGAAAATTCCACTGTCGAGCCATCTGCCGATGAAGCCAATTACTCTGTCAAAGGATGGGAGCAAATTGTATTTGGCTAAGTTTAAGAATGATATCAATGAGGATACACGATTATACTGCTATGATATTATTACGAATGAAAAAGTTTGGGAAATTGAAATGCCGAATTTCAAGAATCAAAGGTCGTATCTATTGCAGACCTCTGTTCAAAGCAAATTAACTCTTCCACTTGAAGATCTTAAGTAAAAAAGATTGCTTTAGTGGAAAAACTTTTACTGCTGCTGAATGAGTTTTATTAGTGATTTGATTATTGTGAATCTTAAGCAAAATAATTCTTCCCCATGAAGATATTAAGTCAAACTCTTGTTTTGATGATAGATAGCGCTTATTTGTAATTCTTCTTGATTATGTTGAATATGGCAATATGCTACTTTTGATGCTTTGACTTGTTTTATTTTAGGCAATGATTTTATACGGGAGAGTATTAATTAGGACTCTACTCAGCTTTGAATTTATGATCGATCATGAAAATAAAGTGTGGAATTGAAAGGCGCTCTTTGTGCCGTATTAATTAGGCTATCTATAAATCTATCTATTATTATTAAAAGGCTCTCCTTGCGCCGTATTGTGCCACGTAGGTGCCCAGTCATCATGCCTTGTCATCACTCCACATTGCTCCACTTAGTTTTGTATATGTGGCACTCTCTAATGTATATGCGCCACATAAGCATGCTACATTGTTTTTTATTTTAAAAAATGTATAGAGCATGATTTGAACTTGCATCCTCTTACAAATCAAGATTATATATTTACCATCTCACCTAACTTTTATAAATGATCTAAGTAACAATATAATTTTATATATTACTATTATTAAATATAGAGTGGTTTTTTTTTTCTCAAAAGTAGAAAATACATACATACATACATATCAAGTAAATGAATAAATAACACCTGGAGCAACGCTCGGGATGACACACTAATTCAATATTAAATTGGTCTTAGGATGTTGATAGAATTGCTTCATCTTCCCGCTTAATAAATATTCAGCTAATTCCAAAAACATATGAAGGACTTGAATAGCTAAATCTTTAAAATGGTAAATTGGCACACATGATAAAATGAAGGAAAAGGGTAAATATTGCCTCATTATTCTTGTTAAATAATAAGTAATTTTCATCATCATAATAATAATTTTAAAACAAAATATTTTAAAATATCAAGGCCCTGTTTGGGAGTTAGCGGTTAGCGGTTAGAAGTTAGCTGATTGAATTATCTCCTTTGACTAGCTGTTTGTGATAACTGCTTTGGCTAACTGATTATATTAGCTATTTGTGTAGAAGTGTTTGGTAAATAGCGGTTAACTGTTAGATATTTCAGAGTAAAAAGAATCAAAAAGCTATAACCTCTTCCAAAAATCTCCTCATATGAGCTTTTTGAAAAAGAGTTTTTCACCCTAAAACTCTCTTCCAAACCTCTAACTACCAAACACCCAAAAAAAGCTTTTTGAATTGGTCAAACCTCTCTTTTTCCCTCAAACTTCTAACTCCCAAACACCCCCAAAGCAAAATAATGACCACAACTATGATTCTACACATAACAAAGGACATTTAAATTTTTAAAAAAAATTTGGAAAAATAAAAGATGGTATCAGTACTAAGTCAAACATAACATTAGCAATTGCCTTAAACAATGATGTAAGCACACTCTATTTTAGTATATATTTATAGAATTATAGATAATACTTCCTCCGTTTCGAAATAAACACAACAATTTCTATTTTAGGAAGTTTCAAAATAAATGCAACAATTTAGTCTTTCCATTTTAATAATTTTTTTCTTCCTATCTCTCACATCATCACATACCCCACTTTCTCTCTCTATCCCTTTTACTCTCACAACAAAAAATGGACTAGGAGTCCGTGCCATCCAATTTGTTGCGTTTTTTTCGAAACGGAGGAAGTAGATAGATAGTTTGGGCTTATAAAGACTTTTTAACAAAACATTAATTAAATTAATTAAAATAAAACATTAAAAAAGATACGAATAATGAATGTAACTTTTGGAGGAAAGAAATTGAATAAGAGCATAACACACGTCTTTTTTATGAAGTATGGATGATGTCAGTTTCACCTTATTTTAGTATAGATTATCGATTATAGATATAGATGTTGTACTTTGGGCTTGTTTACTTCAGATTATATTCAGTTCAGTTCAGTTCAGCTCTATTTAGTTCAATTAATACACTTCTATTCAGTTCAGTTGAATTCAGTTCAGTTCAGTTCATCTCTATTAAGCTAATGTAAACGAGTCCTTTGTAGTACATATAGATCTACCCAAATACTCCGTATGACACACACGATACACCCTCCAGTATTTCCAATTGCAATATTTGTTACTCTCCATTTAATAACGTTAGTTATGTGTGGGATATTGGTTAAGGTAAGAGATAAACTTTAATGATTGAGAATTTTATTATATAAGAATGGTATTCAATAATAATCAATATAGTATTTTATTAAACCAATTATACTATTCTTTGAACTAGTAGCTTAATATGAACAGTCATAATAAACGGCTTCATGTACTAAGGCCTTAGTTTGAATCAACTTTATCTTTACTTTTTAGATTAGATCATATTAGAAAAAATTAGATCAGATCTGTTAATTTAATTTGATTCTTTTGAACTTTAAATTTTTTTTATTTTATAACAAAAAAATATTATTAAATCTACATATTAAAAACTACTCATTAATACAAATAAAATAAGATCTCAATTGATTTGTTTTTTCTTTATGGATTAACATATATAAGCGGTTACAGTTTAATCAAATAAGACAATAAATTTAAATTATATCAGATCAGAAAAATTGGTGCAGATCATATCAAATCAACAGATATCAGGCTAATCAAATATATCCTAATTATTTATTTATTTATTTATTTTAAGGATACTTGTTAGATACAGTTATTACAGAGTTTATAATATTTTTTTATTGGGTAAGGAAATTCGTACCTTTTGAGTTACACATATAGGGGATGGCCGATGAGGATGGTCGATGGGGATGCTAATAATAAGATTGGGACATCATATATACCTTGAATACAAGATGGAAGTGAGAACCATTGTTTCACTCCTCTTGACCTTGTGGTCACAATTTATTATTTATTATTATTTATATATATCATGCCCAAAAAATGGCTCTATTAGTTTGTTAAGACTTCAGAAATATCATTAGGTTAATGTAGAGGTGATCATGGGTCGGGCTAGGCCAATGTAAAAAATAAGCCCATAAATCGAGACGTGTTCGGCCCGGGCTTAGTTCGGGCCCAAATTTCTTAGCCAAAGTCCGAAAATTTAGTGCGGGCTTGGCGGATTTTTTTGGGCCGTGCCTAAAAAAGTAACCAAAAAGTCTGATTTTAAATGCCCAAAGCCCGCGCAAAAAAAATAAAAGATCAAGATAGGCCGGGCCCAAGTCCGGGCCTAATTTTTATATCCAAAACCCGCAAAAAAGCAGAACGAGTCAGGTCGAGTCCGCGGGCTGGGCCACTTTTGATCAGCTCTAAGTTAATGTTTTTGTTTTATTTTAGTCATTAAGGGTCAAATTTACGCTCAAAATCAACAAACTAGAAAGGACCAAAAAACACATAAGTTTGAGCACTTTGATTTACTTGTCTCGCTTGGTTTTTGTAACTAAAAATTTAATTATCCAATCAAAATTTGGTTGGTTATTTTTGCTCTTAAAAAGTCAAATTAGCCCCTTGTATGGGCCTACTAATATACCGACAGGACCGCCCTACTAACGTCCCTACCAAGATGTCTAAGGGTTGTGACCGCCGGTACCAGGAAGGACACGTGTCCATGGCGGCCTCAAGTAGGCCGGCAAGCCACTATATCATTCACTCACAAATACTCATTCTCTCTCTCTCTTTCTCTTAAATTGAAATCCCTTGCTGACTTAAGCATCGAAGGGTCTTTTCTCGGAGACACCCCAGGATTAGCTCACCGTTCGTTCTCTTGTGCAGGCCATAGTCGTGTCCACCACCTTGGAGCACCACCACTCATAGAGGAGCTAAAACTTTTAGGACCACCCTTAATTCTATTAGAAACATTTATTAATTTTTTTTATTACGTCACTTTTGGGTCATTAATGAAAATTAAAAAAAAAAAAACAAAAGTTAGCAATGATAAACTTAAAGAACACAGGGTTTTCATGGATAATTTTCCAATATAAAATACTTTATAAAAAAATACATAACAAACATTGTGAAACGGGTGCAGTAGTATAAATATGGACAAATAGATAGATGGAAGTTTATTGCAAAGTGATGAAACTACTCCCTTTTCTCATCATTATTATACTCGATTAATTAACATTCAAGGGCCTGAAAATTGTAAGGCCGTGGCAACGAAATTTTTTATTTTTTTTAAGGAAAAGAAGACTGTATTAATAATAAGTCATACAACATCTACAACAGAAGCCCACCTCAAATATAATGGACATTAAATCAAATGCCAATCCAATTCAAGAAAAGTACAATCACATTGTAAAATTAACATTGATGAATACTCTAGTGTCTTAAATCGTTGTCTATCGCAACATATCACAAAGGGGCCTAGTAATTCGAAGTAATTTCTAAATTGAATAACACTTGATTTAACATATTGTCTTCTTTAGCCTGACATCTAATTCAAAGCCGCACAACTCAACAATAACAAAAGCAATCCGACGTCAGAAACTCCCACCACAGGAAAACAAAACTTCAATCCCCCTAAAGGAGAATAAAACCTAAATCACACATGAGGGGAACAAAACTTAAAACCATTGAAAGGGAACTAGCAATTATTGAAAACCAAAATCATAAAGCGATTAAAACATACATCGGTGCAACCCGCCAATGAACGACCACGAACGGGCCTGGACCCTGCCACCAGTGAGCCTCAAGGCCACCACAAAAAAGCACCTTTAGGCCTAGAAGGCCGCAAAACACCGAGAGGACACAAGGCTTGCACGAGTCCACACTCTTCAGTATTCATCAGCAAGAGGCAGGAGCACCCAAGAAGGAGATTGGAGGCCCGCTGACAAAGTACCGAGGGTGGTGACCCTCACGGCTGTCAGTGAGACTCTCAGTCTCTCACGCAAGAGTGAGATGTTTGGGAGAGCAGCAGAGGAGAAGAGAGAGAGAGAGGAGTTAATGTTTACTTGGGAAATATAAATACAGCTATTATTAATGTTTAATGAACTACTCCGTATCTCCTCAGCTTCTACAATCCTTTAAATACAAAATTCTGTAAAGCCATACATACATACTTATAAGATAACTAGTACTGTAGTAGTTATGCTAGGCCCAGAAATGGCATCAAATTATCCTGTATGTAACACTTCAATGGCATATTTCGTTAAACTAGGAACCACAGTAGTGAAAACTACAGTCATCAACACTGTACCACAGCTTGATCAAAGTCTTGCAGCCTTGCTCGACAGCATTAGACAAAATGTAAGCAGCGTGAATTCTAAGGGGGTGTTTGGTTGGGTGGTAAACAAAACTGCACCAAAATGTGTTGTAGGTTTGGGTATCGAGAAAGAGTTCAGACCCAGCTCTAGCAACCGGGTGTCCGAAAAGGTAGCAGTAGTGAAGATTTGTTACGGCATTAGTTGTCTGGTCATACAGCTACTGCACCTAAAAGAAGCACCGTGTTCACTGTCTAAGTTCCTCCAACACCAAGGATTGTCGTTCGTGGGAGTCGGTATTTGGCACTGCCTTGAGGCGTTAGAGAGGGATTACGGGATAAAGTGCAGGAATGCTGTTGATTTGGGTCGGTTGGCAGCTACTGTAAAGAAGAAAGTGTATAGAGAGTATGGTTTGCTGGATTTGGTGGGGGAGTTGGGAGCTTCAAATGGGGAAAAACTTCTGATTGATAGTTTGAGAGCTGAATGTTTGAGTAGTAACTGGGGTGGTGCTACATTATCTGAGAAGCAGATTGAAGCAGCCACTTCTGATGCTTTTGTGTGTGTTTATTTAGCAAATCATCTGCTTGGAGTGCACCTCACTTCAATCACAGATTCTGAATCAGAAGATGAAATATTTTTCTTCTAATTTCAGAGGGAAGCAAGTCAGCAAATAAGCAAGGGGTAATTTTCACCTTCATCTGAGAAAGATTACTAAACTAGTAAACAATGTTGGTTAGTATTCTGTATTTTTGTTTGTTTGTACTACTATTAAGTGTTAAGGTGGTAAGTTGATGTAGTACTAAGTTACTAACTTGAAATTTTCTCCAGCATTAATAGGGAACAAAATTGTCATCAATTCAGTTTAGTTAACTGAAAGTATTAAGCTTGTCACTAATCAACTAATCAAGGTTCACCTCTTCTGAGAAAGCAGCAAACAAAATCAGCAACATATACCATTGTCACTAGATTTCCGCACACTTTTTTTCATTTGTGCACTGCCATTTTCATGAGTTTACCAAAGAAAAAACAAAGGTTGGAGGTGTGCGTAAATCAACTAAAAGTATGCGCAAATCAGTCCCCAGATTTTATTGCCCTGTTTCAGGACAATCCCTGTAAATGACTATATTCATGTCATCACAATAAGCCAGCATTTTTTTTCCTCTGTAACTACTGAACAGAAACCGGCCACTAAACGTCACAATGGTAACCTACAAGTTTGTATGGGGCACCAAATCACAAAAAAGAAACAAGAGCAATGACCAATTCTGCACTGCGAATGGCTACACATTGGCAGATTCGTAATTTTGCATGCCAAATTCACTGGTGTGTGTGACGTGTGCACTGTGCTTTGTCATAGCTAATTGGTTTTAGCTACGAATCTATCACTGTGCAGAATTAGTCATTTGCCCAGAACCACACATTCCACTTGTAACTAAATATGCAAACCTAAAACATGAATCACAAATGATTAAGGGTCTGTTTACTTTGGTGTAAAACATTTTCGATGTAAAATGATTTTCCATGAAAAATATTTTACGTTGGAAAACTCATTTTCATATAAGTTTTACTATGTTTACTTGCACGGAAAATAAGTTTACTACTAAATTTGGAGGAAAATGTTTCCAATAGGGTGTAAAATGAGTTTTCACCCAAAGTTTTACATTTTATTTTTTCACCCAATTAACCGATGTAAAATAGGAAAACTGTTTTCAGGAAATACATTTTTCGCTCTAGTAAACGGACACTAAGACTACAAAATTGCATTAAAATTCAACACTAAATAACTATTCTCACTAAATATTCATCAAATATAACACTAGTAGATTCTGAGTAAACAAGGTGTACAACATCAAAATTTTCATTCTTCCTTGCCAACTCTTGTATAACAAAAAAACAAGAACAAAATCCACACTACGCACCTCCACATTCTGGTTTCAAAATCTCAATCAAATTGGAAACAGAGCAACACAATCTCCCTTCAGAAACCAAAGAACTTACTACCCCTTCAATTGCCTTCAACTCCTCATGAAACTCTGAATGCAATGCCAACACTGAAAATTGCTCATCCACAACAAACCCAAGAGACTTCACAACATCTTCAAGCCTTGGAACCCATTGACACAAGTTCAACCCCAATTTACTCGCCGCCTTAGGACACTCACTTACCTGAGGAAAACTCTCATATTTCCTCAACCATTTCCCCAAATACCTAACAAAACTCAACATTTCACCAGCATTGAGCTTACTCAATGCACTCGAAAACACTACCTCATCTACATTCGAAGGCGACAACAGAAAATGCAAGCATAACTCGGAGGGTGAGAATTGATCATATGCAATCATAAGCAGCAATGCTGCATCCTTTGCTAACCCTAATTTCTTCCCACTTGATTTCTTATCACTGACTTTCTCAATTGCAGCAATAGCCTCACTCTCCCATTCATCCTTAATACTAACCATATTCAAAAACCCTTCTTTCGAAGGTGAAAGAAAGCACTTCAAAACCCTACCCAAATCAGACGACTCTAAATCAGTAAAATACCTCAAACATAAGCACACCAAATCGCACCTTCCCTTGCAAATCAATTTATATAACAGCTCCGAGCGAAGCCCATGGTCAACGACAAGCTTGTTAACAATTAGGGTTTTCAAAATTTCCCAATTACCCAATACAAGAGACGCCTCGATCACCAACCCCATAACATCCCTTCCGACAAAAGAACCGCATTTCTCAACTAATTTACAGATATACTTTTCACTCTCTTCTTCCCCTTTCGATACCAACCCATCCAAACCCCCAAATTTTTTCTCCGCAATGTTCTGAAGAAAGGGGTTGAGCAATTTAATGAAGGACGCAGATGTGAAAGAGTGAGGAGATTTCAGTTTGCGCTTCAATTTTTTGAAGAATTCAGAGTTTGATTCAATAAGGTTGGAATCTGATTGAGAGATTTGGAAGCCTGTGAGAGGTTGAAGAAAAGAAAAGGAGTTTTCTGAGTGAGGTATGAGATTTGGGATGATTGCTTGTGAGCTGAGAGTAAACGGGTAATTAAGAGATTCATCATTGGTTTGTGGGGTTGTTGAAGCTTTGAGAATTTGCTCGAGGAGAGTCATGGTGGCTATGGCTGTGTAAAACCAAAATGATGGCTAAGAAAATGGTGGCGGTAGGAGTTCAAAAGTGGGAAGAAGAGATTAGGGGTTTTAGAGGTTTTAGGAATTGACCTAAATTTTCAATTTTTGCTACTCCGACCGACCCGACAACCTTTTACTCCACCGGTCCGGTTTATTTGAGTCAAAGATGTTTTCGGTATTCCCTGATTTTATTTATTTATCTATTTTTTTTGCTACAAATTGACTTTTGGAAATGTTTAGTTAATAATTTTAACTCTTTTTTAATTATATACATATATATAAGAAAAAAAATGAATCTATCAATCTTAGAAGGACGAAAAGAGTATAATTTTTTATGATGTCGGGTTGAATTTGTATCAAATAGATTTATCAAGCAAAATAACTCATATTAGTATGTGTAGTAACATTGTAGCCCGTAGCCCATAGGAAATGGATGGTTTATTTCCTAAATCAATGGTTGAGGATGTATGAAGATAGAAATGAAGGTGTTTTTAAATTTTTTATTTTAATGCTAAATGAGTTGTCAAAATCTTAGGATAGGAAATTGAGGGAAATAAATGGAGAGGATCCTAATTCATAGCATTGCTCATTTGTATCGCCAAGGTGGGAGTGTTTTGATATTGTCAAATCATTATTCTTTGCCTTTTTTTTTAGGGAAATTTTGCATGGTATCACTGTGGTTTTGTCTTGTACCCAATTTTAATTATTTGTCCACATGGTACCGCTGTAATTTGTGTTTGGTCTAAGCCGTGACACTTCTGTTAGATTTAACGGTTTAAGATTTTTTTTGGGCTTGATTTATACGTATTTTTATACAAATACATATTCTTTTACGTATTTTAGTGTTCATATATGTATTTTTATGCATATTTAATATGAATACGTATTTTTTTATACACATCTTATATGAACTACTTATTATATATTTTTTAAATGACACGTAAATCGAGGTTATTCGGGAACACATTTCGAGGCTAATCGGTTTGCTTTTTGCAAATTTCAATCTCAAAACGGATCCGTTAAGGGTGGGGTTAAAATGACCCATAAAACCTTGAACGGACTATTTTTTTTGACATGCAGATCGATGCACGCATATCGAGAATATCAGGGAATATAGTTCGGGGCTAATTGAGTCATTTATTGCAAATTTTAACCTCGAAACTGACCCTTAGGGGAGGTTAAAATGCCCCATAAAACCTTAAACGGGCTATTTTTTTCCTAACACGCATATCAATGCGCACAAATCGAGACTATCTGGGATCACATTTCGGGGCTAATCGGGTCTTTTTGCGAATTCGAACCTCGAAACAGATCCCTTAAGGGTGGGTTATAATGACCCATAAAACCTTAAACGAACAATTTTTTTTTACGAGTCAAGGTTTTATGGGTCATTTTAACCCCGCCCTTAAAGGGTCCGTTTCGATGTCAAAATTTGCAAAAAATGACCCAATTAGCCCCGAACTGCATTCCTTGATAGTCTCGATATGCGCACATCGATCTACTTGTCAGAAAAAAAATAGCCCGTTCAAGGTTTTACGGGTCATTTAAACCCCACCCTTAAGGGATCCGTTTCGAGGTCGGAATTTGCAAAAAACGACCCGATTAGCCCCGAAATGTGTTCTCGAATAGCCTCGATTTACGTGTCATTAAAAAAACATATTTATACGTAGTTCATACAAGATGTGTGTAAAAATATGTATTCATATTAAATATGCATAAAAATAAATATATTTTTTTTAGAAAAACATAAAAATAAATATATGAACACTAAAATACGTAAAAGAATATGTATTCGTATAAAAATACGTATAAATCAAGCCAAAAAAATCTTAAACCGTTAAATCTAACGGAAGTGTCACGGCAGAAACCAAACACAAATTACAGTGGTACCATGTGGACAAAAAATTAAAATTGGGTACCATATAGAAAAGGCAAAACTACAATGGTACCAGGTAGAATTTCCTTTTTTAAAAAAAAAAACATAAGAGAATATCCAATGACTAGCTAATTGAATGATTAGCTAATTCTCAAATTATTAATTTATTATCTCCAATAATTCGTCGTCCTAAAATATTAAACATCGTCTCAATTTTTTTTAAAAAAAATAGGACATTGCTTTTAATTTAAAACAATCAACATTCACCACCAGCTACTCAGCTAGTTTGGGCGTTTAACCCTGACTCTTGATTTATTTATTTTTTTTACCACCATGATCTTCGGTGTTGGGAGTGGTCGTGGTCTGTTTGTGTGGTTTCCGACTTTCCGAGGCGGTTATCAAATAATATTATGATATTTTTTTTTAAGTTAAGAACAATATTGTCATTTCTTCAAAATTTGAAGCGATACAAAAATAATTGCAGAGTACTACATGAAAAGATTATAAACGTATTATCTTGCTTACAAGTGTCCACCGATCCCATTAGTATAAGACCTTTTATGAATGTGCCCAAGACAAATCCGCCTGTAATATACATTAAAGCGGACAACATCATACTAATATCGGACTTCAGATAGTGACATGGGGCCCAACAGTTTAACCATCCCAGGGTGAGATGCCAGCAAGGTTCGGCGGTGTGTTGGATTGCTGGGCCAACAACTACGATTAGTGTGTAGTTTTAAAAGTCATCAAAATTAGCCGTTGACACGTCAACCAATATTCCATTGGGCTGCTATTTTGTTTCTCTCTTTGGTCATCACCGGAATTATGCCAAACCTGACACGTTCCCCACAATCTCATTCTCCCATAAACACCAAAAAAATTTACAGCCTTTTTAATCTTTATTTATTTATTTCTTTTATTTTTTTGGGCGATCTTTGTCCTTTGATGTTATCCATTCCAATTAATTGCGTTTTCAGCACTAGTACTGTTGTCTTGTACACCATTTTAATTTCAAAAATTTTATTTATTTTGTCATCTTTTGTCACTTTTTATCCACACATTTTACCCTTTTTCCCTGTTTAATTTGGGGTTTTCTTTGCCGTTTCATTCAAAATTATTATAGATTTTGTGCGTATATGAGAGAGATTGAAAGTGGGTAGGAGCTAAATTTTTGGGAGCAACTCAATTTCATATCCAATAATTTTTTCCTTAATTATCGGCATTTCTGCTTAAAAAACATTTCGTGTTTTTCTCTGCTTCAATCGCCTATGATCTAGGGTTTTTATTCCCTGCTCTCTTTTAGGTAATTAGATTCTCATTTGCTTTTCTTCTTCTTCTTTTTCATTTTTGTTTTTCTGGGTCATCTCATTCTTTTCATTTCTGTAAATTTGTGCATTGTGAAATTATAAGCCTTTTATTGATCATTTACTCTTGAATTTAACTCATACAGTGAGTATATAATTTATTTCTGGCTTTCAATTTATTATTATTATATTATATTATTATTCGAATGGAATTGTTGTTGAAGCCATGTTAAGTAGGTGTTGTGTCTATTCAAGCTATGTATGCTGTTTCTGAAAGATTCAATCATTTTTTATTAATAAATTATTTGACATTATTTTGGAAATTGTTGCAGGTTGTGGATGGTTAGAGGTGCAGGGTTTTCATTCCCAATCATCAGCCAAAAGTTGTAGGTGGATCTCCTGAATTCCTTGATTAATTTAATTTGCTGTTTGTTTAGAAAAGAAAGTATACTCATTTCTGGATAAAGCAATTAAGCCTAGGAATCAAGCCACCAAATGCAATTGCAACCCCATTAGTTATTTGGCTGTAGATTGAACAAGTGAAGTTTTTGTTGGAAGTAGAAGCAATAAGCCTTTAGTGTGTGTTCTTTTAGATATATGAGGAGTATATAAGAGGAAGATTGTAGACATTACTTATTGCATTATGGCTTCTAGAGAAGGGGAGTTTTTGGTTGATCTTGAATGTGGTGGTACTAACTCAGAGGAAGAAGGAAGTGGGGATGTTGTTTCTGGTTGTGGTAGAGGGAGAAGAAGTTCGAGTAGGGCCCACGTTGGTGGTTTAAGTGGTAATGGGTTGGTAAGCGGTTCGATTAATGGAGCCGACTCAAGTGATAATTTCCCGAAATTAAATGAAGTTGCTAGTCATGGTGTAGAGTCACGTGTTGACAAAAGCTTAGGAGGCGAAGAAGGTAGAGAGCTTGCAGCTCTTTTGGAGAAGAGGAATCCGAATGAGCAACGGAAAAAGCTCGGGTTGAAGAACGCCTCCAAACCACCTCGACCTCCTAAAGGTCCATTGTTGACTGCTTCGGACCTCAAGTTAGTGAAAGAGCTTTCAGAACTTGCTGCTAGGAAGCGGGCAAGAATAGAACGGATTAAAGCAGTTAGGAAGATGAAAGAAACCAAGCGGCCGTCTTCAGGCAGTAGTGTAACTGCTTTGGTGATAACTGTTCTTTTCTTCTTTATTATAGTTTTTCAAGGTATGGTGGTTGGAACTTTCAGAGTGTAATGGTTTATTTACCTTTGTTGGCACCTTAAGAGTGTGTTCTTCACTGCACATTTAAGAAGAAAGAAAGGCCTATTATTGCGCTATTATTATGAATGCGTATGCGGCTATGTGTGATTAACAAGTTATTTCAATGCCGACATGAGAAGGCAATCCTATGAGTAAAGATGAGACACCAAGTTCTTATCTTCCAAAATTTTCCTTCAGTTGAGATTTTGATGTAGCATGTAAAGTGGTATTTGGGTGGATGAAGTGATGCATTTGTCTATATTTGTTTCATGTTTCTTTGCTTGTATGTGCATCTGAAAACTCCTGATAAAACAGAGTTTTGAATAGATATAGAAGGATTACTTTGAGAAATCTCAGTATAATATATAGATAAGTAGTGAACTTGATCATCTATCAGTCATCCTAACATAACTTTTGCATCAATGCCTATCGTGTTATTCTCATAATAAATCCATTTGTACTCATTACTGTAGATTGTTACTTACCCTGTGGCATGTTCCATATTACTCGTAACATAACACTACGGCACACATTTTAAGGAATGGTTTTAACATCGGTAGCGTATATTTTCTCTTTTACATGTGTTAATTTTTTAAAAATTAATTTATTTGTTAACATGCTCAAATGTTTTCATTGAAATGCCTGTTGAAGAGCTATGATGCGAGGAAAATGGAACGGAGGAAGTATTAATCTGTATGTGTGTCATACCTCCATGATAGCAGATCGTGTGCTCTTTGACGGGGAAAAAGTATCTTTCATCTGTCTATAGTTTGTTGCTATATCATCTATTTTGCACTAGCTACCGTGTTAGTTTTAAAATGTGTAATTTCTTTCCACTTTTCAGGTTATCTGAGTTCTCATGTATGAGGCCATAGGCTGATGATCTTGTATATCCTCAGATTCCTCAACAACTCCTAACTTCAGCTTATTGTAGTCCTATGTCCTTCCTCATTTTTGTATCTTGTATGGCTGATGTATCTTGTATTAATTCTGCACACTATCCTTTCACTTATGAACAATAAAGCTGTGTATTGCTATTGAAATTATAAAAATTTATGTCAGTCGTTTTCTGGTGAGACCATAATCTTGGTGTACTTTAGATCACACTGCTTTTCGGCCCCCAATTCTATTTATTTAAATTGCAGAGTTTATTAGAAAATTTATATCAGTGACTCAAATTAAGGCAACTGAGATTGTTCTTAAACATCACTAGGGTTTAATCTTGCAGGCATATACTCGGGAAATAACTTTACTAGGAAATTTCAGGGTTCTCCTGCACCAGCTACAGCAAGTGAGGGTTTGATTTCGGTCCAACTCTTTAACAATGCTCCCACATATGAGATGAATCAAGCCATTTCTCTGCCTCCTACGTGAGTAGTCATTTTCATTTCCATTGTTTTACTATTATAATTTATTAGCAAGTCTCTTGTCGGACAGTCTAACGCGATAACTTTCTTCTTGAAAATTACAACTTTTGAGCATAAATCATAACCTTTTTATATAGAGCTTAACTAGTTAGGTAAAAGGTTACAGTTTGTAGTTAAAAGATACGTGAGACAGTCTCACAAGAGAAATGGCAATAAAATATATATATTATGTAAATCTGATATTAGGTTTTCAATTCTCTTGATGTAGTTCTTTGGAGATGGCTTCAGGTTCAAGTCCCCAAGAACAAGACGGTAGGGATGCTGGGTAAAAAATTCTTGTTTTTATCTTATAAACGTCCCTTCGGACGGTACTCTTGATGGTCGGAACTTGCAACTTCTAATGTTTTCTTTTAAAGGAAACCTAAAATACCAAACGGCTGGTCGTTTGTAAATATGCTTAGAGTTTCATCTCCATGAGGTTTTGCAGATATTTGCACTTCTCTAATGCACCTTTGTCTAGATTCGGATTCCCTATTTGAGGAGCTAATATTTAGGTTAAAAAAATTCTTTAGTTTATGTGATTCTTTCATTTCTTTCCCCCCTAGTTGAAGACCTTATGAGTTATGAGGTAATACATATCTTAGGATTAAGAGGTCGAGTATGTGTTCTTTTTACAGTTTTTCAATCTCTTTTTAGTTATCGCCTTTTGTGGCTATGCTCTTGTTGGCCCAGAGGCTATTTATTTGTTAGTTAAGCTGGTATAAAATCATGTTTTATTATTATTTGGTGACTGAAAATTCATGCATTGCATCAAATGATGTTACTGCAGCTTGCATTACATTTATATAATCTGCCAAAACCTTGATACATTACAAATGCCTTGCAATTACTGTGATTCAATCGGCTCGAATATGTCTGTGTAAAGGAAGGTAGAGGGGTGAAAGAATGGTATATCCTTATGTTATGTGGTTCTCTCGTCTCTGAATTGCGGTACAAGTGATTAGAGATTTAGAATGTTGTTTTGGTACCTTTGAATCTTCCATATATTTTTTTTGGCAGTGATGAAAAATTGAAAATACAAAGGAAAACTAAAAAATGACCTTTCCTAGCGTTAGTTGCAAAGTTGTGGTGGGACAAACCTATTTTAGACTTAACGGTATGTTATCTTCTATTTATTTTATCAGTGATCAGAGCTAATGAGGGTTGACTGGTTGAATAGGGCGGATCAAGTTAGGGCTTATAAATTTTAATAATTTCATATTTTAATTATGATTAGTGTTTGTCGATGTCGAATAGTTCTGAACAGGTCAAATCATGTTTTATCAAGTCAGGTTTTATAAGTGGAATAGAACGCACTTTTAAATACAACAATAATATTTATCGGCTCCGTAACAAGTTAATTGCAACATTTATTTAAAAAAGGATTGCATGTGAACTTGTACGGAGTAATAAATGTTTTGTTCCTTGCATGTCATTGTTCTCTCGCTTGTAAACGTGTAATCAGTAAAAAGTAGGGGTGGGTAGATTTGGGTATTTGGATTTTTGGATCGCAAATTTTTTGACCTGAATTCGGCCCGGGTAATTCGGGTACTCAAAAATTTTGATACCCGAAAATCTGGATTCGAAAACCGAATATCCGGATTCGAAAATCGAATATTTAGATTTGATTTTAATATATTTTTTTTTATATTTATTTAACAAATGAATTAATGATGTAAATTAAGTAACTAACTACTACTACCCAGTTCCAAATATGATAGAATTTCTTAAAAGTGATGCAATCGAATATCCATCAAGCCTATAATTTGTCATGTAAGGCTACTAAAGTGTGTTGTTTCAAATTTAAAGGGGATGGGAAGAGCATAAACTAAATTAATAATATAATAAATTACAATACAATCTAGGAAAGGAAAAATATTACAAATACTCAATTGACATTATGTAGACAAGTATAAACCGTGACCCAATTTAGTTTTCCTATGATGTATTACTAATCTTATTTTATGTGATCATAGATTTAAAGTGCTGATTGCCTACGATTCTCATCAATGAAAAGACTAACAAATTATCAATCTCTAATAAAAGTTTAAACCAACTTGATTTTTTTAATAATTTTTTTTTTAAAAAATAAAATCCTAATAGCGGGTAATCCGGTTTTTAAAAATTGTGACCTAGACCTGACTCGGTATTCGATTTTTAAATCGGATTGGATATTTGCCTGTTCGGGTTAAAAAAAACCGGATGCCACATTAGAAATCGAATATGAATTTTTATGCCCACTCCTAGTCAAAAGGATACTGATTTTGTGATTCCTAAATTCATTTCCGCACTTCACTTTATGCGCATGTTATCAACTAAAAGATTGAAAAAAATAAAGTGTATAAATAAATTTAGAAGTGCCAAAATCAATCTTGTACTAAGTCAAAACTGTTAATATAACCTAGTAATAGGGCTTTTGTTTAGGCTTGTAATTAGGGCCGGCAAAAAGTGATCCAAATCGCTAATTTGACCCGAATCGGACCCATTAATAATGGGTTGGGTTGAAATTTTCAACCCGTTTAGTTAAATGGGTCAACCTGAACCCGACCCATTATTATATGGGTTGGGTTAAGGTCGAAAATTCGAACATGATCATAACCCGTTTGACCTGATTATCTGTTGTTTTTAAATTTTAAGCGGTTGTTTTAACCTGCATGCTCTTTTGAATGCTCTATTTTACTGAATTTTAAGCTAAATACAAACTAACTATTATCAATTAGATTCTAATATTCAACTTTGTTGAAATTGTAAATTCTTCGTTGTTAGGATTTAATGTAATTACTTCATATTGTAGAAGAAATTTTTGGTAAAAAATAAATGGGTCGACCCGAACCCGACCCGTTTATTTTCAGGTCGGGTTAGGTTACAAAAACTCAACCCGTTTATTAAATGGGTCGGGTTCAGGTTGAGGGTACATGACCTGATAACCCGACAACCCGAACTCGACCCGTCAACCCGATTTGCCAGCCATACTTGTAATGGGTTAATAACTTAATAGCCCTAATAGTCAACTACTAAATTTAATGGATGAATATTTCCCTAGTCAACAGGGCTTTTTCGGCTTGTGAAGAACTATTTAGAAAAATAACCTCTCAACCTTTTCTCTCTCTCTCTCTTTTCTTATTCTTAAAAAAGAACTATATCATCTATTATATATCTTTTTAATTTTTTGACATGAAGCTCTAAAAGAGCACTCTTATTCATTAGGAACAACAAGATCAATTTCAATCAAATTTATAAGCTTACTTGAACTTCCTCCAACCATACCCTAGTCCCCACATAAAGATATCTTAGCAAGGGCATGAGCAACACACTTTCCTAATCTTCTTTTTTTGACAGCATTTCCTGATCTTTTAACAAAAGCAAAATGAAATAAATTACAAAGGTCCCCAAGATTCCTAATGTCATCAATAATCTTTCAAAATTCAGAAGTTTCCTTTCACCCCTTAAGCAAGGTGAGAGTAAACTTTGAGAATATCTATTTCAAGCATGAGCCGGTTGAACCCAGCTTCAATTGAGATCATGGCAGCTTGCCTTAGAGCCACAGCTTCCAACACTTCTACCGCAAAAGAGCCTTCAATATTAGAGCACAGTGCCACCACGTACGACTTAACTAGCCTAGCCACTTGTAACGCCCCCAATTCCAACAACTTTCTCCCCCACCACGATAGTGTCTGCATTTGCCATTCTTCGAGTGGTGCCAAGCCTAAGAATCTTAACTATCAAAGAACGCGATGGGATGTTAATAATCCCTCTCACCTCCCAAGCTTGAAACAAAGACACCAACGGATTCCTATTCCTATTGCATGTTCGGTCAAGCCATAAGTCACTAACCCATTGCACATTTGTTACCTCATTTACAGTACTCCTAACTCGAAAGTTTGGTAATGTTGGCACCCATGGGTCAGACCAAACCTTTACTAAAATCTCACTCCCCACCATCTTTCTAGCACGAGCGAGTCGATCTCGAGTTGGGGGTTGCTCGATTCTGCCAATTTGAAGTCTTCATGTCCCTAAAACACATTCCTCCAGCAAATTTTCAATCATACATTCTTTCCCATGCCACCCCAACAAGTCTTGCTCTCCTCACCCCCACCCAAAAAAAAAAAAAATGCCTACACATCATTTCTCATTAAGAATGCTTGAGCTATAACCTTAATTAGAATTTCTCTACCCGCTAATATAATTATTACTAAAATAAAAATCACTAATAAAATAAAAATCACTGACATCATTATCTCATATGTTCTTATTAAAAATATATATATATCCTGATCCAAGCTTTCATTTGACTTTTTTTTATGAAAAAGAATCTCTCTATACTTACTAAAATTCAATTATAACTACTACTGTAGTATTTTCCAAAGATGCTGAATGAGTACTTAAAGATTAAAATATGAAAATTTACAACTCAATTATTCCATATAATATTAGGACTAATCACAAAAATCTTTTGCTTAATTAAAAATTTACATTCTTATGTCAACTACTTATTTTTAGAAAATCCCTCCAAACTTTCATTTGCTTTTTTTTTTTTTTTCCTGTTTAAAAACTCTCTATATTTATTAAAATTCAATTATAACTACTAGTACTTTCCAAAGATGCTAAATGAGCAAAGATTAAAATATGAAAATTTACAACTCAATTAATCAATCATGAGGAATTCGCCAATTTTATCCCATTGAATTTGTGTATAGTGGAAAAGATTAGAAAAAAAAGTAGGAAAAGAAAGTTGCATGATTCCAAAACCAAAATCCAATTAACATGCCAAAGACATCCTTCATTTATAAGAAAACTACTATAGTGGAAAAGGGGTTGGGACTTGGGAGTGAGCATAAATAATGCATAATGTATCTGATCACTTTGAAAGAAACCTTATTAATTAAAATAGATAGCCCCATTTCTTATTAGAATAATATGTGTTTCCTTTAAAAACAATATGATTCGGAGTTGGTTGGATATTTGTATTTTTGTGGGAAGATAATACTGATGAGTTGGGGTCGTCCAATCTTGAATTGGGTCTGAGCACCAGTGTAATGAGCACAAGTTAGTGGTTCAGGGATTGTTCGAGATAACGTTCATCCGATGCCTATGTCAGAATTCTTATATTGAGAATGAATATAAGAACAATTAATAACTAGAGACTTTAGAATTGAAAGCTTGTAAATCAAAGTGATTGATATGTGTATATAGCCTATGCACTTTGGTTAAGCTAGTGACATCAATCAAGTGGGCATTGGTCCCTGAACTGTCATACGTCGGACATGCTTTAGAAACCTCTGAGCTGAGTCTACTAAAGCTATTTGGGCTTCTAATATTTGTAGCCCATTTAATAATATGGAGCGGACCATGTTTGACACCCAAACAATATGGGATAAAATTAATGTTTTTCTCAAGAACATTACTACAAGGGATAGTGATTTCGGCACTTTAAAATTTCTTTCCACACTCCATTTTTTTTCCAATTTTTTAGTTGAAAACATACAAACAATGGAAGGATTAATTAAATTATTAAATTAAATGACTAATAAAACCTAACAATAATATTTCATATTATTGGAATATTATCTAACAACTATTCTATTACTAGCTATGAACACTTCTTCTTGAAGTATGAATGTTGAATTCTCTATTAATTATTCATCTTAAATATTTAACTTGCCCTCATGAGCATGATGCATACATTATGCTGCACCAAGTTTGGCATTAAAAAGCTTTACCTTCATGGTGTTAGCTAGATAGGAGCACATGGAGCTTAGTTATTCAAATCAATTGCAATACATCATGGCCTTCAACAATAATGATATAATAATCTTAATATTTAGAAATCTTTTTACAAGCATATTTTTTTAATTGGTAAATAATTTCTTCAAAATTGCTTTTATGATAATATTTTCTCGGCAATGATTGGCTAACCCTAACGTAGGCCAACCCTCCCAACTTTGATGTTTCATTATTGGCTAATAATATATTAAAACATTAATTTTATGCAATTTCTCTTTCTACCTTGTTACATATTTAAATGTATAACCTTGAGGGTTGCTCAATCATTTTCCTATTTTCTCTCCATTATATTACTTGCTTAATTGCAAACAATCTATCAGTTAGGAGTTGGTTTTTTATTTTTATTTTATTGGTAAGGAGAAGTGCTCTACTCGAGATTAGATGGTAAATATATTCTACTTGTTCACTTGTTCCCTTCGTGGCTTCGTTCCACTTTATTTGTTATATTTAATTAGAATTTTTTTCTTGAGAAAGACTTGAACTTTGTTCTTTTAAATTGAATTAATCCGAACTAAACTAAACTAAATTTGTCCGACCATAACTAAACTGCACTAAAGTTTTAGAAATTAATTAATCCCAAAAGAACATGACCTTAGTCAAAGCGTAACAAATGAAATGAAATGAAAAATACTGATACAACCGTCACTAACTAGTTTCACAATCCTTAATTAAATATTAATTGCTGTAAGACAGAAAATGGAAAGGATCTTAATTCGACTTTAACTTAACTTATAGGGTTCGTTTACTTTGGTGTAAAATATTTTCGATGTAAAATGATTTTCCATGAAAAACATTTTACGTTGGAAAACTCATTTTCATATAAATTTTCCAATGTTTACTTGCACGGAAAATAAGTTATACTCCCAAATTTGGAGGAAAATGTTTCCAATAGGGTGTAAAATGAGTTTTTACCCAAAGTTTTACATTTTATTTTTTCACCCAAAGTAAACGATATAAAATAGGAAAACAGTTTTCGGGGAAAACATTTTTTCGCTCTAGTAAACGGACCCATAATATCACCTAACTTAACACCTAACATACATTATCCTTTAGCGAGTAGGCCAATAAGGTAAAGAAGGAAAGGTTGGTTAATTTCTTGCCATAAAGTCGATGGAAGATTGAGCTAGTCTACTCCTTATTATTTACGTGGTGAGATTCGAACCCTAATTCAGTCTCCACAAGATTAAAAGTTGTACATACATAGCTGTCATGGAGACCTTAATTAGATGCTAGAGTACAACTTAAGCATCCATTTAGGATAACATTTAACAAGTGCCAATAGCGCAACTTTGAATGAAGTTCCATGAATTCTCTTAATGACTGACTTAATTTCAATCGGACAAATTTGAGCTTAGATGGATGGATTTGCAAGTTGCATCTATTAATTATTCCTCCAAATTTTAATATTATTGTATGAGATGCTACATACCGTCTTTAGAGCTGCATATAATAAGAGGTCAAAATTATAGTGTAAATATTAATTAAAAACAAATATTAATTACAACAAATGATGCATGGTTTTGACATGCATTCTCCTTTTTTAGGAAGTACTCCTTATATTACAATTACAATAATACTTATATTTATATACATAGCTCTAACAACCATGCTGGTAACTGATATTAAATTGTGATAATGATAATTAATTTTTAACTATAATTTAGAGAAACAACCTAACATTACCCTCTCAATGAAGCCATAATCACATTTCTAAACTTATATTTTCTTCATTTTTTCATTACTATACATTATCACTTGAAATGAAGGCATGGGACGTGAATAGAACTTTTAGAAAGAAAATTAGGTGATGTAGAGATAACCTAGCTAACAACTTTAAAATGATGAATTGAATACTGATTTTAATTTCTTCAAAATATAAATATAAATTCATTCTTATTACCTTTATTTATGATTAAATATTTTAATTTATGATAAAATATTAAACGTGTTATAAAATTGTATATAGCATTAACCATAATAAAAGGATCATCCAATTGATCATATGGTGTGTCGTCCAATAAAAACATATGCATGATAGTCTAATTAAATGATATAAGAGTAGTTAGTTTATTGACGTAGAAGCATAACTAACAAATTAGTTGACTTATTATTATTGGGAACTGATGAACAATGTGATGTACGCGGGTTCGTTCGGTCGTTCCTCTCTTCGGCATAACTCCCATAGTCCCATTAGATGTGCCGGTTATGTTTCTCCTAAGATAAGTATAAAGTCTTTAGTTGACTATATTATGTGTTAATTATATTATCTTATTGAGAGAGACCTAAGGGATTATAAGTATTCAATATTTTTGTCCCATCTTACCACTATAATCTTAAGGAAATTGATATTTAAAACCATTACAATATGTTTGTTTGTTGGTAATAAATTGTGATATTGGGCTCGACCGCCTCTCCTTGGACTCGCTGACGCTTTATTATGACAATTTTAACTCATCTCCCTGTTCTAAGTCATCCCATTTTGTTTGTTAATCCCCCCCCCCACTCTTAGTACGATTAAATTCAACTTTGATGGTTCTACTGTTGTAGGAGTTGTGCTTCGGGACCATAATAATAACGATATTCTTGCACCTCGTTTAGATTTTTTGGGTCATGCCTCTCCCTTGTTAGCCGAGGCTAATGCTCTGTATAATGGTCTTATTCTCACGCGTTAGCATAACTATTGCTCTATTTTTATTAAAAGATATAATCTTACTAATATAAGTGCTATTGGCAGATTCAACTCCTAATGGATGATATCCTGTCATGGATGTGGAATTTTCTTTTTTCCTTACATAGTGATAACTGATAAGTCAGAATGTTTCTTCAACCATAACAATTTCTGATTTCTTGTATACCTTTCCTTAAAAAATTGTGATAATGAGAATAGTTTTAAATTATAGTTTTGTTAAGGAAGAAATTAAACCCTATAATTTCCACGGAAAAAATATTTTCATTATCAAACTTGAATTTTATTCATATTTTCCATTACAATTGGGAATGGTTTGGATATATTTGAATATTTATGTAGAAAAATAGAGATAAGCTAGCATCACTATGAGAATCAATATTGATTTTCTTTTTAAATTTACATATAAATTTATCCTCATTACCGTCATTAATATGAGCGGTTACCAACGGCCCACTAGGGCTTCATATGAGGTGTTTAAAAATGAAAGTATTAACATAAATTAAACATTAATCACACTGAATTGCGTGTAATTTTGGGAATTGATTTTTAAATTATTTGCTATATATAGAGGGGATTAGTTAGCGTGAAAATTGTTAGAAATACTCAAAGAATGAGTAAACAAAGTACCCAAAGAGTGGGAAAACGGTACTTCCTTTATCCCTTAAAGTTTGCTACATTTGCTTTTTCACACCTTACAAAACACAATTTTAAATTAATATATCTTTAGATGTATCTAATAAAAAATTATTAAAATTACATATTATATTAGAATTATTAAAAATACATATAAATTATTAAAATACTTTTTTTGGTGCGAATGAGACACAAAGGGCGGGGATTAAAAATACTTCTTTTTTAAATTTTTTTTTCATTTACTTAATTAAAGTCATTTATCAAAACCTCAACAATTTTCTAAAAAAGAAAAGGTTGAATTAAACATTAAGATTTTTTTTTTTTGAAAGAAAACAATAATAAGAACGAGTAACAATAATAATATATTATATTATCCATCTTTATATAATAATCTCCACTCCTTGGTTGGCCCACTTAATAGGGCAGTGGTGGGTCAAGAAATTTTATGTAAAGGGGCCACTTTATAAAAAGTTGCATCTATATATCTTTCAACATTAACATGATTATACTAAAAAAAATACATTATGAGATCAATTTTCTCTATTAATCGGGTCCATTATTGTACATAATTTAAATCTTTAACAAATTTCATTAAAATAAATACAAATACAATAATTATTTTTTAAACCAAATGGGGTCACATGACCCCACTTAACCTTACTTCCATCCGTCACTGTAATATGGTCAAATCGATTTTTCTTTTCTTATAAAAAAATGTTGATCTGATCTCCACTATAAGTCTATAAGCTTATATCTCTATTATATAAGCCAAGGGGGGAGCCATGGTGTCCCCCCTCGAAAAGTCCATATTACCCCTCAAAATTTTCTAAAATCTTAATTTCCATCACTCCTAATTATTAAGGAAATTTATTACAATTTTTGTACTTTTTAAAATGAAAATAGTACAAAATATAAAATTCAAAAAAATAAAACAAAAATACCAAAATTCATATTTTTAAATTCTCTATGAATAGACATCCATATTGATATATTTCATCAAATAAAAATTTTGCATTTTGATTATCTTAAAAATTTGGTAGCCAATAGAATATGGCAAAATAAATTAAATATTTTCTTTTGTTTATTGTTGTGGGATGATCGAATGAGAAGGAAAAAAGTTTGTTTCTGATTATATGAATGAATGTGAATTTGACAGATTTTTCAATTTTTCGAATAATTAACCTTTATTTTATTTTATTTAGACAAATTAATATATGTATTTAAAATATCATCGCATGCAAAGCGTGCATAAAAGGCTAGTATATATATAATTGAACCAAACATTGGCTAGTATGTAGTACCATCAACACTTTTTTAACATCATCGACATCACAATCTCCTTTGCCGAACTATTGCACGGACAAACACCATCAATGTACCACCGTTGCCACGATCCCAATTCCCAAACTAATCCATTAATTAATTGGTCAAAATAATTGCAATGTTTGTGAAAATGTTTGCTTCATCAATTTCTAATATAGTTTTGCAATTAATTAAGTTTATATAACGTGGAAATAAGAGGACGGGAATAAAAGTGTATATATATTAGATGGTGAGGTACACTAGGGCTTCACTTATAAATCGTATCTCAATCAGATATTATGGTGGCAAACTGGCAAAGCTCGATGGCATGGGATGGGTAGGTGAGGCCGTGAGGGCTCAATCCCCTACCGTGAGGCAAGGAGATCATGGGTTGTTTCACTGAATTAATACACATGCCTCAAAGAGTATAGTACTACTATACACATTAGATAGGTAGCATGCATGGAGACTCTAGTCTTACGTATAGGCCGGGTTAGCCCCGTCCCAAAATAAATTTTTTATTTTTTTAATTTTGTACGTGATAGCTGATTGGTCAAAGTATTTTTTTTTAAAAAAAACACAAGATTTATATTATGAACATTATCATTTATATGTAAAAAAAATGCGATATAATTCTCCAATTGATGCTGACACTATTCTCATATCTCTATATTTTTTATACTATGTTTATCTTACTATAATTTATAACCAGTTCATCAATTAATAATGTAATGTGTTAGTCCTATTCAATATTCATAGATAATATGAAACATTAGTATTGTGGAATACCGGAATCTCGATCATATGAGGTAAGAAACGCTTATACTCGGAGCATTTATTACGTAAATAATTGACCAATTCAACATTAAGGGCTCGTTTACATTAGCTGAATAGAGCTGAACTGAACTGAATTGAACTGAACTGAACTGAATTGAACTGAACTGAACTGAACTGAAGTGTATTAATTGAACTAAATAGAGATGAACTGAACTGAACTGAACTGAAGTAAACAAGCCCTAAGTAAGACTATTCTCTCAAAAAAAAAAAACATTAAGTAAGACTATATCCATCGATCTTAGTATGTAGGATTATTCAAGTATCTACAACGACAATCTACAAATCTTGTAGCTTTAATTTGAATCAATTTTTAAAACTTGTATTTAATGACATAGTGGAAAAATAAGGCATATATAATAAAAAAAAAGGTGGAACCCAAAATCTTATAGCTCAATAAAGTTACCAAATGTGCAAACTACAATTAAATTTCATCCGCAATGATCGAGCTTGTAGCTTGTAAATAGTTCGTTACGTATTTTGTTGGTGTTCCAGCCTAACAGGGTGGTTAACCAAAAATGTGCAAGTAAGATGACAAAACATGTGTGTGTCACGGGCCAGGCCCATGCGTCAGTTTTGACCGACTTATTCTCAACCCTAACCGGGTAACATACGCATGTAAAAAGACTAGTCAAACCACTTTTTCAGGTATCAAATTCATAATTCTCTGAATCCACATACTTTTGACTCTTTTATTTTGATCTCTGACTTAAGCATCAAAGGGGCGTTTTCGGGTTCTACCCCCGAGTTAGCAATCGTTCTTGCAGGTCAAACCCCCAAAGAGAGCACACCCAAACACATTTGACTATACAGAAGAAGTTCCAGATCAGAAACAGTTGGGAGCGAGTATATCAATTTGTGGGTTATATTTTGAATCTTTCTACTTATATAAAACACTCTTAAATTATTGGTTGTTAATTGAAAGTAATTAATTAAAACATTAAAATGAATAAAAGTAGAGTGTAATAATAATAATAATAAGGGAGTGTCTATAGAGTTAGGATCCTCTATACAAAAGAGAGGGCTCTAACTAATTCTTAAGTTATTTTAAACGAGTAACATTAGAGAGGGTTTGACCAAGCTAAGTGACGACTTATTCTCATTTTATTAAGCTAAGACTCCTAAAATTCCAACTCGCAGTTACCAGCTGGACCTATCAAAGCCCATTTTCGTAAATAACTCCAAAATATTAAATCCACTTTTTATTTTTATTATTATTCTCATTTCTCAACCCTATAAATATTTTGGCATACCCTTACACATCTAACAAATCCATCCAAAGCAAAACTCCCATTTTTTTTTTTTTTTGTAACAATATGGCAACAAACATCTCCTTTTTTAAAGCTATTATCTTCTTCTTCTCTAGAACTCTTCATATACACTTTAAAACCCCAAGACACCTCCAAAGAAAAGTTAGTAACGCCATTAATAATAATTCATGCAATAAGCTTGAAAAACACCCTTGTTTTCTTGCACAAAATGAACAATTACCTAGTGATGATTTTGATGATCAAACCTTGATTTTCAATGTAGAAGAAACATTGCTGAAATCATCTTCTCCGTTCCCTTACTTCATGCTTGTCGCATTCGAAGCCGGGAGTCCATTAAGGGCATTGATCCTCTTAGTTTTGTACCCTTTAATTTGCTTGTTTAGTAAAGAAATGGGGTTGAAGATTATGGTTATGGTTTGTTTCTTTGGGATTAAGAAAGATGGTTTTAAGGTAGGAAGGGCAATTTTGCCAAAGTTTTTTCTTGAAGATGTTGGGTTAGAAGGGTTTGAAGTGGTGAATAAGTGTAGGAAAAAAGTGGGTGTTAGTGAATTGCCTCATGTTATGGTTGAAAGTTTTTTGAGAGACTATTTGGAGGTTGATTTTGTTGTTGGAAAAGAGCTTAAGGTTTTTTGTGGGTATTTTATTGGGTTAATGGATGATTATACCAAAAGAGATTTGGATAATGTTGAGCTTGCTTTGGGAGAGGGTGCAATGAAGGGTTCCAATGTTTTTGGAATTTTTGGTAATAAAACATCCTTAAGCCATCCTTTTTTCTTCTTTTGTAAGGTAAGCTAGCTTTTGAACAATTTTTTTCCCTCTCTTTTTGCAAAAAATGTTATTATTATTAATTTCATCTATATGTTGGTTTAATCATTTTTAGTTCCATAAAAACAAAGGGTTTGGTCGATATCACTTTTAGTTTTCGATATTAAATAATTAAAATCATATGTTATCTAAATTATATATTGATGTTCAGTTCAGTCATACTTATTTCCAATTATTATTAAGATCGAGTGATTGCGACCCTTTTTGTTGTCATTACTCCTATATATAAATTTTTATCGGTTAAAAATGCATTAAAACATTAATTCTGATCTATTATCAATATTTATTATAATGTGTAGATTATAGAAATATACTTATATATTTTTATTCTCCATCAATGTGTCTTCACCATATAATCCAAACATTTTCCTACCCCGTAGATATGCACCAAGTAACAGATAATTAAATTTAGATCGTTAAATAATTTGTAATTTCAATATTGTTGGCCGGTTTGTCTATTTATCATAAATTCATAATATGCATATTATCCATATCTTTTTTTTAGGGGTTATCCACATATATATATATATATATATATATATATATCTTACTTATTCCTTTATTTTTACACTAAGTAATTAATAATAATTATCCCTTTAAGCAATAGTGTACGTACTCTGATGTGGATGTCATCATGTGCAATAGCCCTTACGACCGTCATTTGATAGGTGGCCATAAAACGTTATTATTATAACATGACAATGAAATTTATTCGTAAATCTGCAAGGGAAATTAATGTCATTCAAATGATAACATTGTTTAAACTCTAATTAGAATAGTTATAGCCTTATAGGATGCGTTTGCAATACCATAAGCATCATAATCTTGATTTACATATTAACAGCATATTCGGTATTGTTATTTTTTAGTGTCGAAAATGTTGATGACACATTTTTCATTTTCTATTACTACCATTTTGTTACTCTCCTCAATCTTGCGGAAATAAAATGTTAGTTCTTTCTAATTTGTTGTCATTTCTTTAATTACACTAAACAACAAAGAAGGGTATAATTAAATATTACACTTTCTCTTTCTAATTTATTTTCAATCCTAATTTTATACTAATTAAGCAACCCTAAATTACATATAAAATTTATCACGATTTATTTTTGGCCACCAAGGGGTCGGGCCCGTAATAGTTAAAATCGATCTACAACTCCCTTTATCTACATTTTCTTATAACAGTTAAGTAAATATTCTCACACACACTCTTTATTTTTTACTCTTACTTGCATACTATCTACCATTTTTTTTTAAAAAAATACCCTAATATTGAAAACATCAAGGGACATATATAGTAATAGACTGCGGTGGTTGCAATGTTGTTATTTGTATTGCTATTAGTAATATTTGAATGTTAAGCCTTTCCATCTTTATACTTTGTGACTCTTTATTCAACTTATGGTGCGTTTGATTCATCTGAAATATTCTGATCTGATTTGGTCTGATCTGATCTGAATTTTCTGAAGATAACATAAGAGTGCTTATTTAAGTTGAATCAAACACCCTTATTATATTTTAAATTGTCTAAATTGATCTAGATATCTAATGTTTGGCTATAATGATAACGCAGGAAATTTACTTAACAAGTGATGAAATGAAGAAAAAATGGCAAACTCTTTCAAGTGAAAACTACCCAAAACCCATAATATTTCATGATGGAAGATTGGCTCTTAGACCAACACCTACATCCATATTAGCCTTATTTTTATGGCTTCCTTTTGGGATTTTCCTTGGCATTTTTAGGGGTATTATTGCCCTATTCTTTCCCCATAAAATTGCAACCCCAATTCTAGCATTTACCGGAGTGAGGCTACTATCCTCTGCATCACACCCCACTATTACAACTACAACATCAACCACATCCAACGGTGGAAAATCATCTAAGGGCCAACTCTATGTTTGCAACCACAAAACATTATTGGACCCACTTTGCCTATCATATGCACTCAACAAGCCACTCACTGCAGTTACCTATAGCTTAAGTAGGGTATCAGAGTTTCTATCACCAATCAAGACCGTCCGATTAACCCGAGATCGTGATCAAGATGGGATCATGATGAAAAAACTCTTAAAACAAGGTGATCTTGTGGTTTGCCCTGAAGGAACTACATGTAGGGAACCATTTCTCTTAAGGTTTAGTCCCTTGTTTACTGAGTTAAATGACCAAATTACCCCTGTGGCAATTGATTGTCATGTGACCATGTTTTATGGGACTAGTGCTAGTGGTCTTAAATGTTTGGACCCAATATTCTTTCTTATGAACCCTTGCCCTAGCTACACCGTTCGATTCCTCCGAGCCGTCCCTGCCTTGGCCACGTGTCGAGATCTTAGCCGGTCGAGGTTCGACGTGGCCAATCATGTGCAAAATGAAATTGGAGAGGCTCTTAGCTTTGAGTGTACTAAACTTACTAGGAAGGATAAGTACTTGATTTTGGCCGGTAATAACGGAATTGTTTAGTAATACTTTTTCCGTTTCACTTTGTTTGTTAAACTTTGATCATTTTTCTTTCACCATTATATAGATTCCAAACGTAACAAATAAAATGAAACGGATGAAAGTATTAAATTAATAGAACAAGCTAAGCAAAGTTTTCCGTAGGATTAGTACTATTTTTTTTGTAAAAAGTTAATACTCAAAAGGGTTACTTAATATATTTTCTTTAAGGCCCCATTTGGGTGGGCATTTTTTTTTTTGTTAATGTAAATTGTCTTTTCACGAAGGAAAAAAAAACAAAAATGTAAAACTTTATTTTTCATTGTTTGGTTTCATTTAAAGAATTGAATTCATTTTGAAATGGAAAGTAGAAGGAAAAGATGTAGAATGGATAGGAGAGGAGCGAAAGAAGAAAATGATGGAAAACATGTTTCTCTTTCATAAAAAATGTGATTTTTCTTTAGGTAAGCTAATTTAATTTAAGATAAATGATCAAGTTTTAATTTATATGAAAAACACTCCATTTGTTTTAAAATTTTCAACCCATTTAGAATTTTGACACTAGCTATTTAGTAAGAGATAATCTTTTAAAGTAGTGTTAACACATAAGAAAAAAATATAGTCATGTGGTGTTGTCTTTGGATTATTCTCGACAAGCACTATAATTGTAATTTTTTTTATAAATATTACCTAAATATAAATAAAGTTAAAGACATTAGTGTAATAGTGTTAATAAAAGTACATATGCAAACATATAAAATATATTTGGGGTGAAATTTTAGAAATAATAGTGGGATCGGAGCAATAAAATAAGGAAAATTATTATTTATTTATTTTTGGATTTTGTTTTACACTCTGTTAAATAGAGCATAAATAGATGTCTCAATTCATTTGTTACACTTTCTTGTTTGATATATGAGGTTCACATAAATTTTACATGTTCCACCTTCACTTTTGTCATTTACTCACTTTATTTGATCCATTTTGGCTATTGGTTAATTTCTACACTCCCCCTCCTACTATTTTTCTAAAGTGTTAAGCTTTGAAAGAGGAATGCGAAAATTAAACTATATATGCGAAAAAAATCAGTAGCCCCCATTTTACACTTGTGGCATTGATGTCATCTTCGCATGCATTAGATATTCATGCTATTTTTTTTGTGGGTCACTATCATTGAATATGTTTCTCCTATAAACTTATGCTTAAAGTAAAGTAATATGTTTCTTCTACAAACTTATGCTTAAAGTAAGGTAGCAATCTAAAAAAAACACTCTGTATGAAAGCATGGAAAAATACGTGCATTTGTCAAAAAAATCACTAGATAGAGATTTTAATAAGTTCGACCGCTATACTATTGATCATATTGATTGTTGAACTCTGTATATATGTACACCAGTGAGTGTCTCATATTAGTGAAATGAGTTTAAGTGGTTTTCTTTATTGTTAAAAAGCACTAGATAGGCTTAACTAGTGTAGGAAGGCACTAGCAACTAAAAATCAAGTTCCCAACGTGGATCTGATTTTATGGGGATGACATAAATGATAAATGTTCTATGCATTATGCATAGTAGTAATCCATAAATTTGATAATGTTTGAGTAACTTCGATGGTTGACGAGTCTTTTAGACGCATCAAATTAAAATAAATATAAGAAAAAATTGTCATTTGAGTTAAATAAATAGGTGATTTTGTAACTTGGAGCGAGCTACTTAAATTTATTTTTACAACTTTAAATAAAAAAGAGTTTATTTTTGCAATTTACCGACACTTATTTTCATCATGTAATTAATTACAATCAAAAGTCATGCATTTTCCAGACTAATTCAAACAAACGCAAACAAAGTGTAACATAATTGTATTTTTTTTTTTTATAGAATAACATGCATGTAACCTAATATTATTTAAATTTATTGAAATAATTTGATTTAGTTGTAATTTAGTTACTATGAAATTAAACGACAATAAAATTAAATGACACTAAAATGTAAGTGGTCGTCGTATGTCAAAAATGACAAGTCTATGTGGTTGTAACTTGTAAGTTGTAAGCGAGAATTTTCAGTTCAGATATTTAAAAATGCATAACAGCTAGATCTCGATACCCATGAATATGTTTGATGAGCAAGAAGCTTAGCTCTGTTGGAGAGCTTCGGTTCCCGTGGCTTTGTCCCGGATTCGAGGCTCACCCCACAAGTATAGGGCCCCTCGTCTTCCTTTCCATCTAAAAAAATAATAAATATGTTTGATGGCTAATGCACGCTAAGCATTGACCTCATCATACATTGCTACACCTACCCGGTGGGTAGTCTACTCACTACTAATAGGGACATTAAAATATTATTAAACTTATGAGTTGGATTCCACTACTAACATTAATCACAACACTTTATTAGTTGTGGGTAGTCAACCCGGTGGGTAGACCAATTTTTTTCCGACCTCATCACCGTTAAAATAGGATTAAATGTTATGCATTCATGCACCATCATGTTTGTTTATCTTAGGCCCTGTTCTTTTGGACTTAAAAACTACAGTAATCAGATCAGATCAGACAAACTCAGATCAGATCAGACATTATTACTCTTTATTATTAGGAATAATTACATTAATAGGTACCAACTATTACACTTTTTTATTTTATAGGTACCAACTTTTGATTATTCACCAGCAGCACGAACTATTACATAAAGTTGCAACGATAGTTATGGATGACCTATAAATAAGTATGAATGACCTATAAATTGCAACAACATTTAGGTGATATACCTATCCTTACAACTTTATGTAATAGTTCGTGCTGCTGGTGAATAATCAAAAGTTGGTACCTATAAAATAAAAATGCAATAGTTGGTACCTATTATTATTATTATTATTATTATTATTATTATTATTATTATTATTATTATTATTATTATTATTATTATTATTATTATTATTATTATTATTATTATTATTAATTTCGAGCATCGTTTTTCCGCTCGACATTTTCCGACGACGGTTTTCGAACGAGTTTTCCGGTGACGGTTTTCGGGATGACGGTTTTCGGACTGACTTTTCCGGCGGTGATTATTTGGCTGACTTTTCCGCCGACGATTTTCAAGCCGAATTTTTCGGCGACGATTTTCGAGACGACTTTTTCGACAACGGTTTTCGAACTGACTTTTCCGGCGGTGATTATTCAGCCGACATTTCTGGCGACGATTTTCAGGCCAAGTTTTTCGGCGACGGTTTTCGGGATGATTTTTTCGACGACAATTTTCGGACTGAATTTTCCGGCGGTGATTATTCGGTCGACTTTTCCGGCGACGATTTTTAGGCCAAGTTTTTCGGCGACGATTTTCGGACTGACTTTTCCGACGATGATCAT
Organism: Salicornia ramosissima; assembly: GCA_951394345.1. Taxonomy (NCBI): domain Eukaryota; kingdom Viridiplantae; phylum Streptophyta; class Magnoliopsida; order Caryophyllales; family Amaranthaceae; genus Salicornia; species Salicornia ramosissima. The sequence goes on along the minus strand of OX596237.1, from coordinate 10,371,217 downwards.
TCGACCAACTTTTCCAGCGACGGTTTTCAGGCCGAGTTTTTTGGAGACGGTTTTCGGAATGACTTTTCCGGCGATGATTATTCGGTCGACTTTTTCGGTGACGGTTTGGTCAAATTTTTCGGCGGTGATTATTACTACTACTATTATTATTAGTAGTAGTAGTAGTATTATTATTAGTATTAATATTATTATTTGAAATTTTGAAGTTTTGGAGTGAGATTGAAGGAAGAGGTGAAATGAAATGGGCTATCATAATAATAATTATAATATTAATTATTATTATTTTAGTAAATATAATCATGTATACATTTCTCATAAAAAAATAAGTATGACAATTATAAAAATAAAAATAAAAATAAAATTAAAAATAAAATAAAATTAAAATTAAAATTAAAAAAATTAAAATAAAAAAAATTTAAAAAATAATAAAAATAAAAATAATTCAAATCAGATCAGATCAGACCAGATCAGTCCTAAAGAACATAGCCTTATTCATGCAATCACGCTCGTGGATGGCGACACTCGAATGACTATATAATACTTCCCCTGTTCTAAATTACTTGCTACATTCTCTTTTTCACATCTCCCAATATACAACTTTAAATTAAAATATCTTGAACTACACATAATAAAAAATTATAAAAATTATATGTTTGAAAAGTACATAGTGAGACGAATCAAACTAGATCCATCATGACATATTTTTCTTTATGTACATGAAACTATAAGCAGTCAAAGTTTAAAAATAAATAATGCCATTTTTCAAAATGTAGCAACTAATTTGATATGAAAGGAGTATTAGAATAAGTCCTTTTTTTTAATAATATAATAAAATCAATCAAAGAATAACTATATATACGTGACAATCGAAATGGATAGTTTATGTAAGAATGAAATATAATAATATCGACCATCATTTTACTTTCATAATAATTACATATGGTCCCACCACTTTTTTCTTTCATCAACTTCATCTCTCTCATCACCACTCACAACAACTACACATCTACACATGATCTCACCACCTTAAAAATGAAAATAAGTCAAATGGGGACAAAATTAGGGATGGAGGGAGTGTGTTCTAATTTCAAGTGGACACTAGATAATTTATGTTAACAAGATGTCTATAACAAATCGGATCCTGATGGATCCAGATATGTTCTCTAAACCTTAATCTAGATCCGATCCATATTTGGCGGGTTTATAAAATTAGGATTTAGGTCCATATTCTATGGATCCTCTTGTAATTGAATTTATTATACCTACTTAATGAAATGATTTAAACTTTTGATACATTAAAATTGTCATTGCATACCACATAAATCAAATTTGAGTATCTAACATTTTCATTCAATACAAATATACAATTATTTGTATGCAAACTAAAATGATCACTAAGACTTACATAATCACAATTAGTCCGTACAATTACGTAATTAACTTTAACTTAACATTATGTATTTAAAAACAAGAAAAAGACCAATTATTTTTTGTCTTCAATCTATATATCCCCATCTCTTAGGGTGGTTTTTTTTTTAAAAAAAGAAAAGGATATGTGAATCTGGATATGGATATATACACGAGATCCGTATTCAGATCCATTTTCCCAAGATTCGTACCCAACCCGAATCTGCACGGGTCGAAAATATCAACATTCGGATCCTAAAAAAATGATTTGGATCCGCAGATCCATGGTGGATCCAAGATCAGGGTTTATCAGACTTTCAAAACCTAATTAGGTTTAATTAGTTCTAAATAGATTAAGTTGGATTTTTTTTTTGGTGAACAACAAATCTACTACAAATATTTAATTAATTCCATCATACCAAGCACGAATTAATTAATTCCACTTAGAAAGGAGAGGGAAGAGAGATTCGAACCCGTGACCTTTATGTCACGTTGGCTCTTGATACCATGTTAAATGACCATCCCAACCAAAAGTTTAAGCTAATAATTGAGGCCTAGGAATATGCTATATACTCTATCAGTGGATTTGTAAATGGAAGAAAGAGAGATGTTTTCAACAAGAGACTAACATTCCTATGGATCAAGCAACATTCATTAATCATTATGACTCCAGTTGGAGAGATTAATAAACGAGCCCATGACCTTTTTAATTTGGGAAACCGCTTGCTACAAAGAAGAGAAATGTAGAAGCTTACGTGAGTGACCGTAATTGTGTTACAGCAGATCATCATGGATGACATTCGAGGAGTAGCTTTGCTTAGATTAACTTCTGTTAGCAGTTTGAAGCTTTAAGTGTAGTTTGTAGTTGTGTTCTTTTTCTTTTCTGTTTTTGTTCTTTTTGTTCTTTTCATTTTGTTTTGTTTTATTTTCTTTTATTTTGCTTGTTTCTTTGTCTTGGGATTTATGTAACGACCCGACTTTTGGACATGTCGATTTACGAAGGGAAATCGATAAACGGATCATTACCAAAACTATTTAAACTAAATATTAAATCAATTAATTAAATTAAACTACCTTTATTGAATTAAATAAATAAAACTATATCCAAAGTCTAATATTCTCAAAAGAAAAGCAATTACATAAGTTGTCCTAAAAACTGTCCCAACATGCCGGGATCATAAACGAATAAATAAAGTAAAATTGTCTTAAAACATCTAGGAAACTCTAAGGTAAAGCTAAAACTCTGCCACGCTTAAGCCCAACCATCGGAAGCCCGTTCTAAGCTGCAACATTGTCACCTGAAACTGAGGGGGGGTCCACCGTCAGTGGCGAGTAACTAGGCTGTCCCGTTTAATCGAGGGACCGCTAAACACATAATATCATAGAATATCGCATGAAAACCATACAAAAATCTAATACATGTTATACAGAATTCAATACGAGGTACGTATAAAATACGTACAAAAAAATACGTATACGATTACGTACAAAATACGTATAAGAATACCTGCAGAAATACGGTTAGAATACGTACAAATCTACGTGTAATCATACCTGCAAAATACGGTTAGGAATACGTACAAATATACACTTACTATACATACGTTCATACATACTTACACGTATACATACATGGATACATACATACGTACATGCTTACATACAATCTTATACGAATACAGAAATACACAGCGGAAGTCTTATACCATTCTCAATACATATACTTATATAATTATACCCTTATAACCTAACTATCCCGAATTCATTCGATCATAACCTACATCTTAAATTATACATCTTATGTCATATTACAATATATGTCATAACTTATGTTACTCATCATCATCTTATCAAAACATATCATCATATCATATCTTATCATTCATATCTTTCATATCATATCATTATCATCTTTCAGCGGACCGGTCACTATAACTCGTTGTGGATCCCGTTTGCACCACAACTTTCCTAGAACATGCCGGGGTGAGCTCGTGTACTCAACCCGTAGTGGATCTCATTTGCACCACTAAGCCTAAGCTATGGCCATAACCCCTAAATAGCAGCTCGTGTACTACTACTTAGACGACTACATATCCTAAGACCCAGAACTACTCGGGGGAACTCGTGTGTTCGTCCCATTGAGCAGTGGCTTCGACTTAACCCAGTCTGCCTACTCGGGGTCATCAGGTGGGCGTCCTTATCTTATCTTATATCTTTCAAATCTTATATCTTATCTTATATCGGGAAATACTAGGTGGCCGTAATCGGAAATGAACCGTTCGAAATCCCAGGAAAGAGAGGTGCGGCACGTATATTGGCCACCTTAAATACCAAGTCTTTCCTAGCCAGAGATCGAAACGATTCGTATTCCTTTTACTCTGTTTCCTTTCTTTCCCTATTAATATCTTATTCGTAACTTATATAACTTATCCCTACTAATTCCTAATATTAATAATAATACTAATAATAACACTAACATTATCCGAAATATTATTAATAATAATAATAATAACCGTGTAAATAATAATAAAAATAATAATATTATTATCTATTCCTTCTTGTTACAACTTATCCCTGATAATTCCTTTAACTGTAACTTTTATAATTAATATATTAATTATTCCGAAATTATTCCTAATATTATTATAAGTCAAAATTAAACTAAAATTGACTAATTAAATACTAGGCCATTCGACATTTTCCATATAAAACCAACAATTAAATAAGTTCACAATAATTCATATAAACAATTTAATTAAACATCTAAATTAACAATTAGCATCATATAATAATTAAATCAAGATAAAAATACTATTTTTCCATCCAAGAGGCACTCGACATTTTCATGTCAACATATCAAAAATTATACCTTTAATCAAATAAATACAATTATCCATAATTCATCATACAAACTTAATAATAAACAAGTAAATCATGCTTTGAACATTAAATTATCAAAATTGAATCAAAACAAGATTAAAATCATTTCTTTTTATATTCAAACCACATGGCATTCATGGCACAACAAATCAAGAACAACTTCAAGATTTAAACAATATCATGATTATTAAGGATTAACATAAAGATTGAATTAAAGATTAGCATTAATAATTCAAGAATCATCAAGATACATCTTAAAAATCATATTTTTAATTCCCTTTTAATACTAGGTTACTCGAAAAATTCAAGAAATTAATAATAACATATTTTAACAATTCAATTACCCTATTTTATACAATCTGATTTTTAAAGAATTAAATCAAGATCGACCATCTAAAGGTCTCTAATAATCTGGAAATTTTTATGGGAGCTAAATATAGGTTCAAGGTTTAACGTGCGTGAATTTAGTTTAAAAATAACATCATTTACTAATTTTAAGTGATTTTATAATTAACAGATCAGATTAGAAAGAATTCGGTTTCAGATTTTTCTGCCATAGCAATCGATCTTTAAAAGTTACGAAAATTTAAAACAAGCTGTAAAACACTATTACTGACTTCCACCTAAAATTTCGTAGCCATACGATTTGATTAAGTATATTAATAAATTCGTAAACTAAATCTGGACAGTTTTACCGGTTTAAAAGATTAAATTTTTATAAGCAATAAAAGGACGAATTTTGCCACGAAATAAATCATGATTCATAATCAAATAGTAAAGAAACTGCCACGAAAAATTCATCAAGAAATAACGAGATTTGATTAATAAATAAATTCATACAAGTAATTATTCAACAATTAAAGATTTCAAGAAACTACATAAAATAATCAAGAAAATACATAAAACAAATCAAAAATCAAATCATCATGTACTCGATATTTTCGAATCAATACAAACATAAAATCCTACAATTTTCATGATCCATCCTAATTAACTATGTGATTAACTAACCCAAAAATTAAAAGAGAAAGCATAGTTACCTGATTCGCTAAATTATCCAACAAAAATCACCCTTTTGGTGATGATACTTCACAGCACAAAGAAGAACAAAAAGAGAGAATTTTTCTTTAGGGTTTTGAGTTTAAGCAAGCAAAGAAAATAAAATAAACTTGCCAAGCCTATATTTATAGGAAAAGAAAGAAAGAAAACAACCCTAATGAAATAAGAGGGGGGTGCCGTGAGGAGAGACTAGAATAGGGGGAGAGTTGAGAAAATTTAGGTTGACTAACAAAGTTTGTTAGGTTAGATTTGAATGGGTTTTAATAAATTAAATTAAATAATAATTTAATTAATTAAACAACTCAATTATTAAATAAATCAAAAGAATTAAAATGGACCCAATTAACACTATAGGGGCCGGCCAAGGAGAGAAAGAAAAGAAAGATTGGGTCTTTGGCACAATGTTGAGGAAAAAGTTTGGACTAAAAATGTAAACAGTCCAAATTAAATGGCCTATTTGGACTTAGAATTTAATAAAATATTTAGGAGAAAAGAAAATGAATAAAAGGATGGACTGCGTAATATATGGATCAAAGGAAACAATTGGGCTCGGGTTTTGGCAAGACAAAATAAAAAAAAGTTAAGGCCAGGCTTAAAATGATTAGATGGCTACACAAAATAATATTTAATTAAATAATAATCAATTAAATAGTCAATTGATTATACATTTAATTAATAAATAAAATTTTTAAAATATCCCAAATTTTCTGGGTATTACAGTTTACCCCTCTTTTTTCACAAATAAATAAATACTCCATCTGATTTTAATGTTGTGTTTGGGAAAACCAGTGGCGGATCTAAGATTTGTACCCAGGGGGTTCGTACTTCATCAAACACTAGATATTCCAATGCTCGGATAGAATTTGGATATTTGGGTATAACATCGGTTGTTTAAATTAAAACCAATACACAATTGCACAACTAAATAAGTTCAAATTCCAATAAAAATACAAAATAAATGGTCCAATACAAGATTAGTTAAATGTCAAAATACAATACATTATACATAAAAAAGATGCAAATTACAAAAGAATTTTCGAGTTTTCCTATTTTGAAAACATTCCAATACATCATTGTCACTCACTTTAGGAAAAAAATCACTTTTAAAAAATGTGACTAAACTATCATCCAATAGTTGATTACCCATACTATTTAATTTTACAACCTTATAGGTTAGCATTAATATAATAATGATAATATACAATTTAAACAATACAAATATACAATCAATTCAATTAACAAATAACAACATATAATTAACAATTCAAAGTTTAAAACAATATATAGGTTTAAGTTATTAGCTTATTAAGAATTAATTGAGTTACTAGTAAAAAAAATAAATTAATTGAGTTAAACATTTCAACTATTACCAAGTAAGCATATTATCAAGCACTCAAGCAGAAAATTAAATTAAAAAAAGTGAGAGAGAGAGCCAAAAATAAACGACAGAGAAGTCAGAGAAAAAACAAAAAAATACTTATCCCAGTCGCGTACAAGAAAACTTGAACACATGACTTTCTGCCCAATTTTAAGTGACTTATCCAGCTAAACTGTATGCATAGTTATGTATATAATTGTTTTGAAATCTATTTATTTATATTTTTGTTCTTTTAGAAAAAAACCAATTTTCCCCCCGGATCCAACGGGGTCAGTTGAACCCCCTGAACCCCCGCGGGATCCGTCCATGGGGAAAACTAGAGATAAAATATTACAATATCAGAATTATTAGTGAGATCAAAAAGTAAAGATACGTTGGAGAAACTGTAAGATAGGGAAACTAAGGAAAAAATGGAGAAAGTGAGGTTAAAAAGCAACCAAAAATAGAATACAATACAATGCATAGGATATTAAAAATCAACCAAATGAGGAAATTGCACAAAATATTAAAAATGAGAAGGAGTATAATGATCTTTTAAAGTCTTTCTTTCAAAAAATTTCAACTATACATTGCATTACAAATAATTTTTTATTTTTATTTTTAAGTATAACAATTTAGAATTTTATATTATAACTTTCTTAAATTTTTTCATAAAATAAACTCGTTCATTGAACACGGGCCAAAATGCTAGTTAAGTTTGATCATGACTTATAAATCCGAGTTTCATAAATTCAATAAAACACGGGGAAATGGTTAGTTACTCAATGAGAGATGATTAGGATATATCTCATAGTGGCATTTTTTTTTTTTTTGCGATTTTATAAAAAACATATTCCTAAAACACCCCTATGATAAGTTTTTTCTTCAAGAGAACACACCTTAAAAATTGCTCATAGACTTTTAGGCATTTTTTGATGGTGAATAATTAGAAAAAGGTAGACACAATTAATTAGTAAGAAATTTATGTAAATTTTCAGATTCATTAATTTACAAATGTTTGTTACATTTAAAAAGGTGGACACCTTTAAAAACTATTGCATTTTTTTTGGAACCGGAAATACTTCCCCGTAAAAAAAAAGCAACAATTTGGAGGACAGTGACTCATAGTCAAAATTTGGAATTAAGTAATTAGAAAAAATTAGGAGTAGTTGATTAAGATAAATGGAGAGAAAAAATGGGACCAAAAGGTAAAAAGTAAATTATTAATGATTTAGAGAGAAAAAATGAGACCTAAAAAGTATAAAGTAAATTGTTAATAATCTTAAATAAGAGTAAATAATAAAGTATTTCAAAATTTTTTACCATAAAATGTAATAAAAAAATTGTTATATTTATTTTAATTTTTGAAAATCCAAATTTAAAAATTGTTGCATTTTTTTAAAACAAAAGAAATATTACCCCTAAAATTAAATTAGGGCGGGGGAGTAATAATACGTAAATGACCGACTTTTGAAGGACGAAACTGGAAAGTATTTTCTCCAGTTTTCATCCCATATAAAACCTTCGTTAGCTACTCAATTATCGTTCTTTCTTTCTCTTTCCTAGGGTTTCTCAGACCTAAACATACACCCACTGAAAACCTCCCCTCCCGCAAATTAATTTGGGAGGCTTTTCGATCCGAAAATCTTGGATTACCATAAACTAGGGTTTGTAAAATTTCAATTCACTTTGATGGGAACAGAGAGGAAGAGGAAGGTTAGTTTGTTTGACGTTGTTGACGATAGCGCAACAATTGCTGGCAAACTTCCGAAATCCAACGGCGGTGGTTTGTTGACGATGAGCAATGGACTTTCCAATCTCTCGATTAATCGTTGGAATGGAAGACCTTATTCTCAGCGATATTTTGAAATTTTGGAGAAGCGAAAATCTCTTCCTGTTTGGCAGCAAAAAGAGGAATTTTTGCAAGTTCTTAGTAAAAACCAGACCATTATTTTGGTTGGTGAAACTGGTAGTGGTAAAACTACTCAGGTTAGTTTTTACTCCTTTTTATTTTGATTTGTTTATTCAACTTATTGTTATTTTTTGTTTAGTATTATGTGATTTGCCCTTATCTTAGATTTTACTTTTGGATACCCTAGATGGTTCATTAGTGATTTTTCTTCCGATTTGAATTTGTGTTTTCTGCGATATTTGTTTTCTTTGTAGTTATGTATATATATTTTAATTTGCCATGGCAATGGCTCTTGATGTTGCATAGTATACATTGGTGGCTGTCTTATTATATCATTTAAACTGTTTGCCTTGATTTGGGCTTCGTAGATTATCGGTAGTCATAGATTGAGCTATCTGTTTTTGCTTTAATTGTTTTTGTTTTCCCAATCAAATGTATCTTGCTGCAATTGTAGCCCTACCATTTTACTTGAGGAATAGGCTATTGTAAGAATATGCTATACCTTTAAATATTTCACTTTGGATTACATGCTTTTCTTTTTTAATGGGCAAAGTTGAGAGTTACAATCTATTGTGGTTTCATATGTTACATTAACATGTGATTCTATGCTTTTTTTGCATAAGCTGAAAATGTGACTAAAGTATGTAACTATGTTACTTAGACATGGATAAAGTGTTTACTCGGAATTAGTCACAAGTTTTTAGTTAAAATTGAAATATCTAAGTATCTTTTTGTGGGATTACACTACCATTCTATTCCAATCTAATTCAATTCATTTTAATCTGTTCAATCCATTAGGTCATCCTTAACAATGACCAACTTGTAGTTTGGTCATGAAAAAAAGAGATCATGGTTTCCTTAACAATGACCAAATCAAAGGTCATGAATGACCAAGTTGATAACCGGTTGAAAAAACAACCCAGGTCATACTGCAAAAGACCCACGTGAAAGGCAAGAAGGAAAGGGGAAAAAAAGAAAAATAAATAAATTTAGTAATTGAAAATATGATAAGGAGAGAGAAAAAGATGGGGCGGGGTAAGTTAAAGTAAGAGAGAGAGTGTGATGAATGAGTTATTGTTAGGAAGGGAAAGTAAAAATTGGTGGGTCATATGAGGTGGAGGAGAGAGGGGGTGGGAAAAGTGTTGATGACCCAACAAAAGTTGGTCATTGTAGGAGATGGCCTTAGATTCCATTCCAATTCATTCCCACCCTTCAATCCATTCTAAATTATTTTATTTGTAAGTAATTAGTCTTTTTGTTTATTACACTCTTGCAATTAAAAACAAATTTAACTATTTTTGTACGAGTAATAAAAAAGTTCAATTCAAAATTATAAAATACCAGTACGTTATGATGTGTTATCTATCATATATGCTTCCTATAATAATGTGTAAAGTCACATTTGGATAATCACAAATTGACATTTGTGGAAATTATATGTGAAAATGTTTTTAATCCATTATAATCTATCTATTCAAACCTAATACAATTCAATCCTTTCCAATCCATTCTAATCTTATCCATCCATTTCTAATTAATTTCAATTCATTCTAATCTTATCTATCCATTTCTAATTATCCCACATATTCATTCTAATTCAATCCAATCCAATCCATTCTAATCACGCAAAGAGAACAAAGCCTACCGGTGTGGAGGTTACATAGGTTTGGAGTATGAGAAGTGGAAGACAGTAAAATGTGTAGTGCTTGTGAAAGTTAGCCATTTACATCACAATGTTAATAACCATTTACAATTGCCATATTACAACTTACGACATCTGGGTTCTTTTTTATGCTAGACTTCTATGTCTAGAAGGTGTAATTCATAGACTAAACTATTGGTCTTTGTGCTATGTCCATGATGTTTTTTTTTAATAGTTGAGGTGAGGATTTAATTATGATGTTAAAGTGCCATTTTTGTTTGGAAAGCTGGAAATTGATAAAAATGCTTAGTGTGATCAGTTGATCACTTGTGACACTTGATAAAGCAAGTTGTCTTTGCTTTTTATTTTTATTTTTTATTTTTTTATATATACTACCTCATTCCTCTTTATTTTATGTCAAATTGTTGCAACTAAAAAGAAACGGAGGTAGTATATATTTTACTTTGAAAGTTCTAAATGAGGCAGCCATTAGTATACATATTATAGCAGACATTTCTGTAGATTTAGAAGATTGTAACCTGTAATTCAGATTTGGTTTGTTAAATTGATGATGACAAATCATCTGACAGTGTCATGAACTATTTTACAGATTCCGCAATTTGTTTTGGAAGCTGTGGATTCTGAAAATCCTGATAAACGGAAGAAGATGTTGGTTGGCTGTACACAGCCACGAAGGGTGGCAGCAATGTCAGTCTCACGCAGAGTTGCTGAGGAAATGGATGTAACTCTAGGAGAAGAAGTTGGTTACAGCATTCGTTTTGAGGACTGTAGTAATGCAAGAACAGTTTTGAAGTATGCATGTCCTTTTTGAGAAGACATTTGACTGTCGAATCTGTTTTTAGTAGCATGATACATGTATTTCTAATTTTCGTTTGATCTGTATTTCAGGTATTTGACAGATGGTATGCTTTTGAGAGAAGCAATGACAGATCCACTTCTGGAGAGGTATCAAGTTATTATTCTTGATGAAGCTCACGAAAGAACATTGGCGACAGATGTGTTGTTTGGGCTTTTAAAAGAAGTGTTGAGAAATAGACCAGACTTGAAGCTGGTTGTTATGAGTGCTACACTTGAGGCAGAGAAATTTCAGGATTATTTTAGTGGGGCACCCCTTATGAAAGTTCCTGGAAGGCTGCATCCTGTTGAAATTTTCTACACCCAGGATCCTGAAAGAGACTATCTTGAGGCAGCTATACGAACCGTTGTACAAATACACATGTGTGAACCTCCTGGTGATATACTTGTATTTCTCACTGGAGAGGAGGAGATTGAGGATGCTTGTCGCAAAATTAATAAAGAAGTGGCAAATTTGGGGGACCAAGTTGGCCCTGTGAAAGCAGTGCCATTGTATTCTACTCTTCCTCCTGCAATGCAGCAGAAGATATTTGAAACTGCTCCACCGCCAGTGAGAGAGGGAGGTCCTCCTGGTAGAAAAATTGTTGTCTCCACAAACATTGCTGAAACATCTTTGACCATCGATGGTATTGTGTATGTGATAGATCCAGGATTTGCTAAACAGAAAGTATATAATCCTCGAGTTCGTGTTGAATCATTGTTGGTTTCTCCTATATCAAAGGCAAGTGCGCACCAGAGAGCTGGTCGTGCTGGAAGAACACAGCCTGGTAAGTGCTTTAGGTTGTACACAGAGAAAAGTTTTCATAATGATCTCCAGCCTCAGACATACCCGGAAATACTGCGGTCGAATCTTGCAAATACTGTACTCACACTGAAGAAGTTGGGAATTGATGATCTGGTGCATTTTGACTTTATGGATCCCCCAGCTCCTGAGACACTGATGCGAGCTTTAGAGGTTTTGAATTATCTTGGTGCATTAGATGATGAGGGTAATTTGACCAGGCTTGGAGAGATTATGAGTGAATTTCCACTGGATCCTCAAATGGGAAAAATGCTTGTTTCAAGCCCTGAGTTTAACTGTTCAAATGAAATTCTTTCAATATCGGCAATGCTTTCAGGTAATCTTGTCTTGTATCTAAATGCTAATGTTTTAGTTTTCAGAGTCTCATGTTAGTTTAGAAATGTGTTTGTCGCATGGCCATGAAACTGTCTTTTACAACGTGCATGCATTTTACCATGTCTATCTGTTTGGATAGGGGAATTGAGGGAAAGGAAAGGAAGGGTGTTTAATATATTTTTCTTCCCCTATTAATAAACAGTGTCCTTCAATGGCGGAGAGATACGGAAGGAGAATGGAAGCTCACTTTTCTTTCTCCTTCATCTGCTTTGTGTCTTTTGTCTCAACCTCCCCTATCCTACTAAAACACTATTTAAAGCCTTCAATACATGCAAATAGCCGCCACAGGCTTAATAAGTGCATGTATTGCTAGATTTTTCCCGTTTTGTGGTATGATGCATGTGCATTTTGCCTGTCCATTCGAGTCTGAATAGGTCGCCATCAGCAACTATCTAGTCTGGGTTCCATGCCCCTGGTTGGCATGTACCATAGAGTTTCTAAGTAAGTGCTGATGCAGATAGATCCAATTTCTCAGTATTTTCTCATCAAGCAAATGGTCTGGTATCGCCTCTATGCATCTGCTGACCTTCCGTGGGCCTCATCTGTGATAACAATTACTTTATCTAGTACCCAATTGCTTTGTGAGGCCTAGGGAGGCCCAGAAAGCTGCAGATGAAGCAAAAGCCAGGTTTGGACACATTGACGGGGATCATCTCACGCTGTTGAATGTATATCATGCCTACAAGCAGAACCGTGAGTGCCCATTCTTCTCATTTCATGTACTTTTGGTACTTTTCTTATTGGATGATCATGCTCATCGTATAATTTTATTTACATTTTTGTTTTCAAAACAGAGGAAGACCCGAACTGGTGTTTTGAGAATTTTGTCAACCAGAGGGCGATGAAGTCTGCAGATAATGTGAGACAGCAACTGGTGCGCATTATGGCAAGGTTCAACCTCAAGCTATGCAGCACTGACTTCAACAGCAGGGATTACTATGTCAACATACGGAAGGCAATGCTGGCAGGATATTTCATGCAGGTAGCACATTTGGAAAAGACAGGACATTATCTAACCGTGAAAGATAACCAGGTGATTTTATGACCCTAATTTTTTTTATGTTGCTATTGTGATGTTTGTTGTTACTGTTCTCTTGCATCATTCAGTGGTTGCTAAATTCTGATTTTATGACCACTGTTAATTTAATGATCGCTGACTTCACATTAAAAAATAATTCAAATAATGGTCCTAAGATGCTTAGTGTTATGGTTCTCTCTTTCCAGGTGGTTCACTTGCATCCTTCAAATTGCCTGGATCATAAACCTGAGTGGGTTATATACAATGAATATGTATTGACGAGCCGGAATTTCATTCGTACTGTTTCTGATATCCGTGGAGAATGGTTAGATTATCCTTTATTTCAGAAACAGCAACTTGATTTGCTAGTATTAGTGATCTGTTTCATGAAGCTTGATTTGCTAGTTGTAGTGATGTGTTTTATGACACTATTCTTTGTTTTTGTTTGTGTTTTTTTTTTTCAAATATTTTTTAACAGGATTGTTGATATTGCTCCACACTACTATGACCTAGAAAACTTTCCCAACTGTGAAGCGAAACGAGTTTTAGAGAGGCTATACAAGAAGCGAGAAAGGGACAGGGAAGAGAGTAAAAGCCGAAAGTAGGACGAGGCGTTAGTATTGACAAAACGGATGCCCCTTTGTGTGCTACCGAGATGTGTGGAAGAACGCTGATAGTACAGTGAGTTGGGAGGATCTTTGAGTAATGCTATGGCGTAGTATCATGATGGATGTACCTCATTGTGCTGCTAAAATTTCATCCCTTGTTCTATACTTTAGTAACCTAGTATTTGGCCTGTGTGATGTTTAGTCATCCTTGGCCTTTTTTTTTTATGGCGTGCAACAAAGATATGTTAGTAGGAACAATTTTTTACATTGTTACTCGTTAGATCTTTGATTTCATACAATTCAAGTTATATTTGGCCATTCTGTCTGGCATTGTATTATCTCTCTTGAATTAAATGGCCACCATTTGTAACTCTTTCCACCTTAATTTTTAGCTTGCTATTTAAGATCTTGATAATGTCCCAAAATTTGTTCAATGTATTGCTATGTGGCAACTAAGATTTATTTGTGGGATTACAACTATGTCACTCCCATAGTCCCATCTTTCTATCTAGCCTAGCCTAGTCTAGTTTATTAAATCTCTTCACCAAACACAATTTGCACATGGCAAATCAGTCTCTTCTTTTCTATTATTCCTCCTAACTTCAACTTTTAATTTAATAAACAATTCTTTATTGGTTTTCATATTATTTTTTTTAATCAAAATCGATGTTGCACGACAGGCAATTAAATTATGGGCTTCTTGGTAAAAGGCTTCATGGAGCCTTTGATTCTGAAAATGACTTTCTGAAACAAACTCATCGTGGTTCACTGGTTCATACACTAGTATTTTATTTTTTCTTATTATTAAAATTGTATTATTATTATTATTATTATTATATATATATATATATATTTATATATTAAGAATTAAGAAAGAAAAACCAACTATCGTCTCACGAAGGGGTATCTTTTTAAGTGCCTTCTACAAAGAATTCTTATAAACTTTAGCAGTTGGAACTTGGAATTGGATTCATCCAAAATGTTTACTATTCAACTTGTTTGGTGAAAGTTATTAGTAACACCTTTTGTTTTCAATAGGTGACATAATCCCAAATTTGTTCCCTTGTGAAACTTGAAGAGACGCCCAATTCATCCTAGGTATAAGTTATACTAATGACTAATTCGCAAAAGAAAAAACATATATATATATAGAAGTAGGCTCATGTGAGAAATATAGTTTTGGTGAGAAGGGTGAAAAGCAATCACAACCCTTTGATCACCAAATGAAGGGCTAAGATTAAATTTGATTTTCCTTCCTTACTCCTTTGATAGTTTAGAGTCAATGTATATATGGTATAAAGTCAATGTATTTTTACTCAATGTATTTATAGTGTATGGTGAATGTACCTATAGTTGGTGCTCAATGTACCTCTAGGTTATAGTTGATGTATTTATCTCTTCTCATATTTCTCACCATAAGAAATTACTCATCGGAACCCAACCCTATATATATATATAGAATTAGATTCATGTGAGAAATGATCTTATGATGAGAAAGGTGAGAAGTAATTGTGGCCCTTGGATTAAACTAAGACACGGTCAAGATTAGATAATACCCTTCCCCTTTCTTCTTCCTCCATGCACTACATTCATAGTCAAATGTTTTAGAATACATCAAATGCAATTGAGGTTAGTAAATGGAAATAAAAGTTAGTGCCGACATTGCAGTTAGCTTCAATAGGCACCTGTGAGCCACTGTTGCAGTCTCTATCTGCACGCTTGTCCGGCGAGCCACCGACGACCCCACGCCCCATCTATTGCTGCTATCCAAAGCTGCTACCAAATGCCAGATTGTGTCTGGGGTGAATTGCGAAAAGCTGTAAACCCCAACCCAATTCCCAATTGAAAATCGAGTAGGTTTTTGGGATTTCAGTGAGTTTCAAATGTCGGTATTCAATTTTTTCAAATAGTTCCTTCTGTTCTTAAGCGCGATGGTCCACGATTCCACGGTGGTGACTGGTGAGGAACTCAAATACGCAGGAAGTCACTAAATCGGGGAATTCGAACAGGTTAATTTTTAAGTTTTCATGTACCTTTTTATTATTCGAACAGGGACTCCATGGACTGATACTTCCAAGTTCCAAGTTGATTAATGTACCTATAATGTTTTTATAATGTAACTTTTTGAAGTTTTCATGTATCCATAGTAAATTTTTGTTGCACCTAAATGGTATTTGATGTAGCTAAATTGTTTATAATAACATTTTTCGTTATAAGTTTACATACTTGATCTATTTGTAATGGTTACTTGATGTATTCACTTTATTTTATCAATGTACCTAACAATGTAGGTTGATGTATCTTCAATCATCATTCAATGTATCTATTTTCTCACGTTTCTCACCATAAACACATTTCTCACCGAAACCCAACCCTATATATATATATTTAAGAATCTTTGCAAAAAATAAAAAGTTTAAGTTTGAGTAGTTGAATAAAGATGTTATACAATTATATATTAAATTATTATGGTTGAATATCATAGAAGTAAATTAGTACTCAACTTCATGGTTTTGTTATTCAAGTATATAACTTTCGTATAACATTTTTAAAATTATACTTTCCTTTTTTCGTGGTGTTGTTGACGTTGTTGAAAGCAAATTTTTTACTCGGCCTCGCTTTCGGAGCTGCGATGCTTTCATTCATTCAAAGTAACAAAACTAGTAAGCGATCGTGAGGTCGTCGAGATCACCTCCATAGGCAATCAGAAGTTCAAGAAAACTTTGATAAATAGAGCGTTCCACCCCGACTTTAAAAGGGCCTTCGTGTCTGCCCTGTATGTGGGTGAAAGGGCAAGATCGAGGAGGAGATTCCCAGTAAAGATTGGGGTTTAAGCCAATTTAGTCGTACGATTTAGCTTTTTGTTGCTTATTTCCTTTCTTATGGTCCCCTACTAATACAGTAATACCTGCTAAAAAGAATATGGATTCCCCGATGCCGTCCTTAGCAACGCAACAGAGAGTTCCTTTAGTCACTGGCCTTTATGATAAGCAAGTCCGGAAGGGAGGAGGAAGGGACGCTGAACAAGTCATGGATAGCTACCCAGCCACAAAGAAGATGGTTTCAAAGCTAACAAACAGGGGGATTGAAGCCTAAACAACAAGATCCAAGCCAGAAGCTTTGGGTTGCCCATCTGGATTGTATATTAATTCTTGGGTTTTTCTCAATACCCATGAGGTATTAGGATTTTCCATCTGTAGCCATGAATTTTGAAAATTCTTTGTTATACCCATTAGGTTTGTTATACCCATTAGGTCACAAACGTTAGCACCGTTTACTTTGCAAAAAAGGTGGGTGCGTGGTGGACTTTTGTTAGGTTGTGGTGGTGAAAATTAATGTTAATTTGTTGTTAACGACTTAACCATGTTAACTATTATTATGTTAGCCATCGCTACCGTTAAGAATTTTTAAAAACATAATGGGTATAATAGAATTCTTTCAAAATTCATGGCTACAGCTGGGAAATCCCAATACCATGAGTATAACTGAGAAAATGGCCTCCAATATTTTTATAAAAATTTACAAACATGCCATCTAATATTATATTTAGAGATTAGTCCCCAATATAAATATACCAGGTATGAATTGGACGGCCATATGAAACTTGTAGACAAATTCCTTTTTCTTCCCCTTAATTGCTTCCATTCCATCCTTAAACTAAACAAATTACAAAATTAACATCTGTTCTTACCACCCCCCTCCTTCTGACAAACTATAGACCATTCAGTATGAAATCATGAATGGTTAAATGGCACTTCTTCTAAGTGCCATCCATGAAGGTCCTAATGGGGACCTGTTCAAACTCAGGTATCTTTAGCATTCCTTTGATGTCTGGCAGAAAATAGTACAGGAAATTCCCGCGACCTAAGCAGTGGCATTGTGCTCACCTGCAGCAATGCCCTCTAATCTGGCTTCAGGCAACAGACTTCTGTTAGGGTTCATAATGTAACCACCCACATCCATCTGATTAGCAAATCAAGTTACTGCTAACTTGCCTACCTGTTTGATAGCTGCAGGATTATCTTCAGTGATTTCAAACCCATTATAATTGACAACCTAATCCTGTTCTGCCCAACTGTTTACCATTTTTAATTTCATTGTGGAAGTTTCTATAAGTCCATGTTAATCCTTTTTTTCAAAGACGTTGAAAAATTCGAGTCTCTGGTGGCTTTCTAATGTATAAACCAAATTATGTGTATGAGTTGCAAACATCAACTTTCGATCCCTTAATCACTTTGATGTTGGATCCATTGTCTCTAAACAGATGATCATGCCTTCTGTTATCAACCAATCCAACTACCAGCTTTCTTTTTCATATGATTACCTTCCAAACTTTGTTTCAATTCTGTTGAAGCACTCCAAACTCCTCTTTCACCAAGGATCTTTGAAAGCACAGTATATGCAGCAGGGTGATTCTTCTCCAAGCTCTGGAGCGCATCTGCAGCGTTGCTTCCAGATTCAAAATCTGAATGCAAACCACATGCTGCAAGCAATGCACCCCACAAAACACTATCTGGCTTAAATGGCATGCTTTCGATCAAGCTCTTCGCCTTCTCTAAGTTACTTGCTTTTCCATACAGATCAACCATGCAAGCATAATGCTCTTTCTCAGGCTGTATACCATAAGTTTTTCCCATGCAATCAAAGATCATTTCTCCTTCTTCTATTAGTCCTGCATGAGCACAAGCTGACAACACATTGATAAATGTTATCTTATCAGGTCTTACACCATTGCTAACCATTTTCTCAAAATCATCCAAAGCCGTTCTTGGTCGCCCGTGCCTTGCATGACAACCTAATATTGAATTCCAAGACACCACATTTTTGCCAGATGTTTTCTCAAATATGCAGTAAGCTGCTTCAATGTCACCACATTTTGCATACATAGTGACAAGAGCACAAGCCAAGACAACATCAACATTTATACCATGCTTCAATATGCTTGCATGGACTTGCTGTCCTGTCAGAAGTTCCGAATGCTTAGCACAGGCAGCCAAAACGCTTGCGAATGTATGCTGATTTGGCCGAGTACCCGATCTCATCATCAGTATAAACAACTTTATAGCATCCAAACACTTGTTTGTTCCTAAATACCCAGAAATCATTGCAGTCCAGGAAACAACATTTTTTTCATCCATCTCATCGAAAATATATCTAGCTCTTTCAACCTCATTATTTTTCAAATACCCATCAATCAATGTAGTCCAAGATACAACATCCCTCTCAGGCATCTTATTGAAAGCCTTTTGAGCTTCATCAGTAAGACCCAATTCCATATAGCCCAAAACTAAGGCATTCCATAGACTCATATCTTTGATTACTATATCATCAAACACAGAATATAAAGCAAATTGATTACCCAAATCAGTATAACCTCTCATCAATGCTGACCCATTATAGATACTAGAATAATGACCCAAAGAAATAATTTTGGCATGAAACTGAGGTATCAAAACATTGAAATCAGTATGTATAACAGAGCTTATGACTATTGAAAAGGTATATGAAGTTGGTTGTAAACCAGATCTTTGTAGCTGGAGGTAAAATTGGAAAGTAGTTTCTTGGTTTACATCCTTTTGTAGCCCTGATAACAGGGTGTTCCAAGATACAATATCTCTTTGGGGCATTTCATCAAACAGTTGGCGGGCAATTTGAATGTCATTGCTTTTTACATACCCAGATATCATCATATTCCAGGAAACAACATCTCGAGAACTGGGATAGTTATCAAAGAAGAGTCGAGCATCGTCGACTCGATTTTTTTGAAGGGAATTTTTCATCATTTGGTTTAAAGAAGACGGTGGAATGGTCATGAAATGGCGGAAAAATTTGAAAGAGGATATCCTGTTTGCGATGTTGAACAACATTGTACCCAATTTCTATGAATGTTTTTGGCCTAAGTAGTAAGTTTAGCTGAGTCAAGAAAAATATTTAATCTATGAATTTCTCAACCTGTGTTCAAACAAAGGATGATGCCTTATCTTCATTTTATTTAAGGCTAATTCCTACTTTGGAAATGTGGCATGGTTTTAAACCCCGTAACGATATAATCGTAAATAAACTAAAGTTGCTTAACATATATACAATTAGGTTTTTAATTTTTACAAGATGTTATTGTGTTATATTTTTAAACTGTAATTGTATAAAACTGAACATCCCTCTTTATCTAAGTAGAGGCTACTAATTAATCAGAAGATTAAACAATTGATGAGATTTATAACTTATTAAACTTATTACTTGGCAGTCATTTTTCTTTAGCCCATAACATGGTTTTTGGTGAGATTTTTTTAGTCAAATGCTGCAAAGGAAGAGGGACACATGAACAATCTCATTTTTTTAGTCAAATATCAAACAATTATCGAGGTTAACTTTGATTCGCTCCTAAGTTTATCTAACTCCATCTGTTTCATATTTCATAACTCTCTTTTAATTTTTTTGGGGTCTATAAATACGTTCACATTTAAAAATTCAATCCTATATATAAATGCTACTTCTTAAGTCATTGCTAGATAATGTGGAAGTCATTTTGTTTGTACAGAATATTGTGCTCCATTTGTTTTTTTCACTAATCCTAACATACTTTCTTGCTAAAATAAGCAAAATACATGTAGTAAGGCTAAAAAAAGCGAAACATATTTCTAAACCGGTAAGGTACACATGAGCCTCATCTATGGGTGTCATCTCACTATCTCAGAATATCCAATATTCCACCCTTGATCCAAAAATAAAGAAAAAGTAGAGTAATATGATACGATAAAGAGAAAAACACTTTAAAAAAATATAAAATGCTAATATTATTGTGAAACATCTATGTAAAGGAAGTGTTAATGTTCTTGAAAATAAGAGAATTGCATGTAAGATTGGTTAGAAGTGTTTGTTGGAAATACTTCAAATTTCTTTTAGAATAACCACCGCAAATTCTTAGTAAAAGCAAAGCTTCATTTTCTTTATACAAAAAACTACCAAAATTTGAATGCAACTATGGTTATGAAGCAAAGTTCATCCTAATAAGTAAAAGTTTACAACTCTTTCAGTAGATGTGATTTAGGTTTGCATCTTCACATTGCTATCTGAGCATACTAAAAGGTGTATAAACTTCATGAATTCGATAGCCTCTAATCCATAACCTATCTAGGTTAGTTTTGTGTCTAGCGCCTAATTCAAAACTGTGCTGCATTTGTAACCAACACATAATGACAATTTTGTAAATAGAAGCAAATACAAATGACACATGTCACACAGAGAAAGGTAATTTTGGCATGCAAAATTATTGAAATGTCAGTGTTCATTGTTAAAATATGCATCACAGTTTTGAATTAGGCAAGCCTCTATATGGCTAATTGATTTAAGGATAGAACTTCGTTTGGGCTTCGTCCGTAGGTTTTTCATGAAATAATATGCAAAACCATGGAATTTTCTACAACCCATGAAGTGAAATTTATTAATGAACTTTAAAACTTATAGTTATGGCCTCAACTTACATATTTTAGGCAGAATATTGAACCCACTTAAGTTCGTTACCAACTTGAACCCTAGACAGGTGCACACCTTCTCTAGGACAAGGAAATATTAAATTCACTACAATAATCATATACAAACACATTGAACTATAAAGTTCATCAGATTCATCACTTCTTTTTAGTGAAAGTGCAATATAAGTCATCAATCTCTGCCTGCACAAGTTTTGAAAGAAACAACATCAATCTTCGTTCGAAATCAAACTAGCAGTAAACTTGAATGTACAAGGATGCCTAACTTAATGGCAAAAGTATGTTCATTACCTGATAGTGTTTTAGCATTTTATCCCTTATCTTCTTCATTGTTGGTGTCAGCAATCCCGGTATCACTTCAAAGGTTCGAGGTTCTAAAACTACTCCCTTGACATGTTCAAAACCTCTAAGCTGTTCATAACAAAGGTTGAATTGTTAAGAGCTCATATCAGTCAGATGGTATGATGGGATAAGTTTTTGCTTAAAACCATGTAAATCTTTAGCATAAAACCACAACTTTTTATACTAAGCTCTAATTATGGAAAAAAGTTATATAGATATATAGTAAAAAGTTTCAATTTTTAAGCGAAAAGTTCTGACAGATCGTCTGTTAACTAACTAGTGCAATCAAATTTGTCAAGATGGTATCATCAATCATATTCATACATACCTTGTTTCTTTCTGCAGCTGCTGTAAGCTCAGAGAGCACGTATTTTCTGAGCTCGCTAAGGGAGCACAATTCAGTAATCGAGCCTTTATACCCATTTTGATCTGCCCATTTCTTAATGTTGTCTTCATTTGGTACCACAACAGCAACTAGCATTGATTTGAGGCTGTCTCCATACACCCAAATCTTCAAAACAAACCCAAAAAAATCAGCTTCTATAAGTCAGGGAAGTTAAGTCTCTTAATGAACTGAAATTTTTATGTAAAAAGAAGGTTTACATCTTCAACAATGGGAGTAATGATATAAACTTTCTCAAGATATTCAAGAGCCACATATTCTCCTTGTGAGAGTTTTATCAGATTCTTCTTCCTATCAATGATCTTAATTGCTCCATTTGGAAGCATCTCTGCTATGTCACCTGAGAATGAAAAATCAAATGAAAGAATCAATAATATGAAGTTATGACATGAAAGCTAATAGATTATATAAGTTGATAGTTGAGGCCCAGGAATATGTTATATACTCTATCAAAAGCACGAATAAAATCTGCAAGATAGAAGCTGAACCTGTATGAAACCATCCATCTCTGATGGATTCTTTGGTTAGTTCCGGGTTTTTGTAGTACCCGGAAAAGACTGTTTTACCCCTCAAGCAAACCTCCCCGCGTGGTGGATCAGCTAGAGGGTGGTAACCCATTTCCGGAACCTCTTCAAGGCGCAATTCTGTGTATACAGATGGAGCACCAACAGCTCCAAGCATTGACATTTCATCAGGGTAGCAAACTGTGGACAGTCCACAGGTCTCAGTCAATCCTGCACAAACCCAACAATTCTAATTACTTTATTTGTTTAAGGATACTAAAGCCCAGTACGTTCTTTTGGATTGAATGAATCTCAACTAAACTGAACTAAATCCTAGACTTAGCAGACACCGAGTTGAACTGAACTGAAATTAAGCCCAAAAAAACAAGGCATAAGTTTGATAGGACTAATATTATTCTATTTACCATAGCCTTGAAGAACGAAACAACAGCAAGTAACCCTTAAAAACTCTTCAACTTCTTCACTCCAAGGTGCAGCTCCAGACACCATTAGTCGAACTCGACCACCTAGCTTGTTCTTCACCTAAATTTAATGTATGTAACATTGTACTATATAAGTAAAATGCAATAGTAACAAGATTAACAACCATCAAATTCTATAAGATTTTGAGTTCTTGAATTTAACGGGTCTGTTTGGTATGACGAAATTTTTTTCCCCCCATTTTGCATTATTTGGTTTAGGCCAGAAAATTAAATGGACAACTTAGGTTGAAAATTTTACACCTATGGAAAACATTTTATCCCAAAATTTTAATGAAAAAAAAGGTTTCATCCCATCAGGGCATGCTTTCTTAGAGGCATATTTAAAACCTTTTTTTTGGATCATAGTTGATAGGAATCTAGAGGTGGAAAAAGTGACCCAACCCGAATGACCCAATCGAAACCTGAAACCTACCTGAATTTACATGATAATTTTGAATTTTTGACCCGAAGTTGACACGACCCTTAAAATGTGTAATTACGATTCTTCTGTCCTTTAATTTAAATCTATTTGGCAAAAACCCGAAGCAAATCCGACCTGAACCCGAAACAAAAAGCCCTCAAATCCGAATTGACCCGACCCGAACGACCCAATTGCCACCTCATCATAGGACTACAAGAGTAATTATTTTCCAATTCAAGTAGTTAAAAATGCTTAAAAGGGGAAATCATTTTAATTTCCTTGCAACAAACCAATGAAAAATTCTCTATAAATAAGTTTTCCATTATAAAATGTTCTTCACATTAAAAATGTTTTACGTCCTACCAAACGGAACCTAAACATTGAAATCGATCAGTAGAAACAAGCATAAGATAAGATTCAGAATGTAGCTAGGATCAGGGATAAGATATATATAACCTTTCTGAAAGCCAGTAAATCAGCTAGAGGGGATGCATGCTTATTTTTGAACCCTAAATTCATCCAGAATAATTTGCTGCAATACAATATTCAAATGAAAACTAAACTCAATATGTTTCATAATATGTAAAAATTAAGTAGAGGAACTAAAAATGCAAACAAAGTAAGAACATTACTATTTGTAAAGAAGGTGAAAAATCTTCCTCCTTCGGGGAATAAGATCTTCAATTGCCTTTTGTATGCCTGTATTAAGAGTTTAATTAATTATATGGTAACTCAATAAGCAGGTATTATAATCGTTAAAGAACTTTATCAACTAAAAGCTTAAGCTGATAGCTGAGGCCCCGGAATATGTTATATACAGTATCAATAATATAAGTACATGCCTTCGTACACTCGGTCGAACACTCTTGGTACACCAGCAAAAAATGTTGGCTTCAACTCCAGCAGATCATCACTTATTTCTTTTACATTCTTCATTGAAAAAAAAATTAAAAAAATCAGCAACATTCATAACATAAAACAAAAGGGATCAACTTATTATTAACTTCAAGTTCATGATTTGTGAAATACTGGTGTTTTTTTTGGTAATGCTATATACAGCTCTAAGTACGATATAAAAGTAATAAATAGATTACTTGAAATGGAAAAAATTGTAAATCTAAGACAAAAACACATACAAAATGATGAAAGACATGAATAATTATTTCTTAGTCCTCCTTTTTTAGTTACTTATATACCTCCTTTAGGGCTGTAAATATCATTTTCTTTTTTTATTTAACCGCTTACTATATTGAGTACCTAACATATTATTTTATTAATTTATGGTTCTCATGCTCCTTTTTAATTCTCTATCTTCCTATCTCTTCGACTTCCGTACTTCTGTTACTTTTGTGCACTACTTTTTATTACCTTTATTAATTTCTCGATATTGACGAAAATCCGAGTGAACAAATTAAAAAAAGAAAGTAGAGGGAGTGTTATCTATTTATGAAACGAAATGTAACATGGATGAGTAAAAACAAGAGATTTTTATACACTATATATACCCCATGAAAGTAGCCAACAGAAGCACCCTTATGGAAAAAGTATTCCTCAATTGCACGATCCAATATATGAGCCAACGGAAGAAATGATAGAAACACATCATCCACAGTCATCTATTATATTCAAGAGTATAGATGTTAGTATTAATATAATCTTAGAGCATAATTAGCGATTTATACATATATATATATATATATATATATATATTATATCTGTTTGTTTTTAGTTGCTACGTACATTATATAACAAAAAATTGTGAGAGCCTTTTTTGTTTTTAAGTGTAGCGACTAAAAAAAACAGATGGAATATATAGAATTTATTAACAGTTAATCAATGGAAAATTACCTTGTCATCAAATTGATCCAAGAAGAGATCTAAGCCGTTAATAAAAAAGGCCATGTTTTCATGTGTTAAGACAACACCTTTAGGATCTCCACTTGTGCCACTCGTGTACATAATCGTACATATGTTAATTGGTTGTGGATTCACCTGTTCTGATGGGTTTTCCTTCCCCTACATACATTATCCAAAAACAAGTTCAAAAAACACTATTTTTTCATCAAAATCCATACGTATTGATTTGATTTCATAGGATTTGTTTACTTCAGCTTAAATTTAGTTCAGCTCTCAATTTCCTTCTCTTATAAAATATTACTTTCAGTTGTATATTCAGTTCAATTCAGTTCAGTTCACGATAATTTAGTTTAGTATAATTTAGTTCAGTTCAGCTATATCCAGCTGAAGTAAACAAGCCCTTTCCAGGTGAACAAAAAAATTAAAATACTTTAAGATTTTATACTTACTCCATACCCACTTTGACCATTAATGCGTCCTTACAACATAACCATTTGGCACATATTTTAAGGATTAGATTTGAACATATAAATGAACGAGCAAATTTAGTAAAATAACTTAATTTTTGCTTGTGTTAAAATTAATTTAATTAATTTACTCATTTATGTGCTAAAATTTCATCATTAACGTTTTTGCCAAATAAATATGTTGCGAGTAATATATATTGAGTAGGGGAATTAGATGATATACTCAAAACATACATTTTACATTATAACTAGTGAATTGGAAGGCCATTGCCCCAGGTCACACCATTTCTTTCTGTTTTGTAATTTTACTTTGCATATACACACATCCAATTGACCTAGATCACACAATTTTTTTTTGTTGAAAAAAATTGTGGAAGCCTAGTAATTAAAAATATTTAATAACACAAATTTTGAGTTTAGAAATAATAAAGGCACACCCAAATTGATATGGGCACACCTCTTTGTGAAAGCAATCTTCATGTGTTTATCTCATAAAGGGTGTGCCCATATCAATTTTTAGTGTCCAATATCAATCCCCGAACTTTACTAGAAAACTATTTTTCCTTCTTAGTTTTTATTTAAGCAGACAACTTTATATAGCACAAAATGGTGCAAGTAACATATTTTAATCAACTATTTAGATTTTTTACCAAAAAAAAAAAAGAACTATTTAGATGCATAATAATTTTTTATATATACCATGAACTGTTAGCGCTGCATCTATTTTTTTAGTAGTTCCCCTAATAAAATAATTTTACGATTACAAAAAAATTGTCCATTAACGACGGTAATGCATTAATGACGGTCTAAATCCCATCGCAAATGTATATATTTTATGACAGTTTTTGAGCCCGTTGCTAAAATTCACCTAATACATATCCAAACTCTATTAAAATTGACTTAGGGCTCGTTTACATTAGCTGAATAGAGCTGAACTGAACTGAACTAAATAGAAGTGTATTAATTGAACTAAATAGAGATGAACTGAACTGAACTGTACTGAATAGAGATTAACTGAACTGAACTGAATATAATCCGAAGTAAACAAGCCCTTATTACCCCTATTTTCTGCGACGGCTCATATTTTTACGACGGAAAAAATCATTTATTACGACCCCTCTTTTCTACGACATGATCACATTTTTGCGATCATCTTTTCTAGTTGTGTGTACAGCAATCAACTATTTAGATTCATAATTAAAATCCCCTAAAAAATTTATGGTCGTACAATAATTTTTTTACTGGTCCATTACATTACTTTCACATTTAATTCAACTGGTACCTACCAATTTTTTCTATCTACCATCAACGGTACTTTAAAAAATGAAAATAGTAACTCTGTCTCTACCTTTATTTATGATTCAAATGGATAACACTTAAAAAAATCTTCACCTTCAAAAGTACAGAACAAAAGTACAAAACAAGTGCTAAACTTAAAAAAAATAAATCTTTTAACGTCTTAAAAAACAAGGTTCAGTTCAGATAAGTTGTCTATTTTGATATAATGAGTTCAATAAAATTTGATCAGCTCTAATCAATTGTGATAAGATCCAATTATTTCTTATAAACAGTAATAATCAGGTTCAATAAGTTTAACAAGTTTCAATTTAATTTAATAATTCAAAAAAGTTTAGCTATAATAAATTGAAAAGAACGCACCCCAATAATGAATAGTACTCCTTTCGTAATATATTACTCCATCTATCCCAAATGTTTGTAAAATTTACTTTTTGACATTTCCCAACGCACAACTTTAAATAAAATATTTTTAGATACATATAATAAAAAATTATAAAAACTATATATTAAAAAATTACACATCGAGATGAATCAAACGATATCTCATTTGACTATATTATTTCTTATATGTATAAAATTAGAGAGAGTTAAAGTTGTCCAATAAATAGTGGAAAAAAGTCAAATTGTTGCAAAAATAAGGGGATGGAGGGAGTAATTGCAACGATTTGATATAAAGTAGACAAAAAAATATCAAAACGTTTCAGTTAATATATTACAGGAGTAATTAATAATGTCTACTTATGTACTGTACTAACCATATGAAGGAAGGCATTCCATGAGTAGGCCTCAATCCCTGCATTATGAGCATTTTGATTTTCTTCCTCGGTGAATGATGTAAAACAAACAACCGCTGCAATATAATGTTATTATTAAGTAATCAAACATTAATTAATTAATTAGGTTATTATTAAATTACATAAAAATTTAATCTAAGTTTAAAATAATTATCCATACATTTTAACCGTTTAGAGGAGGTGCAATCAGGGTTTAGTAGCTGTGCAAAGAAAAGCATAACAACCAATTAGTAACAGCATACGACTTTCGTAACAATTTATTTGCAACAATGTGCTTGTAGAACAGAGAAAAAAAATCATTTTGTTGCGAATAAATTGTTACAGAACATACAAATTAAAACCAAATAAATAAAGAAGTAACAACTTTAGGGTACTTACTTCACCAGCTTTGTAGGGGTGAACAAATACATGATCAATCTCAGCATGGTCAATAATGTAGTTTATAGCACCAGGACCTAGTTGCAAATTGCAGAAAATCAATTGCTTTTTAATAAATTCTAATTTTTGGATAGTTGCCCAATTAATTTATAGTGACTGCTCACACAATTACGGCTCGTTTGATAACCAGCTATTAAAGACGGTAATTGGAATAAATTTATAATTAAATTTTGAAAGAAAAACAATATTCATTCTCATGGTGATGTTAGTCTACTTGCAATTCATCTAATTTTCTTCACAATTATCTCAATTCATGTATGTGTAAAAATTATAAAATTAGATATTAAAAAACCTTATACTTCCTCCGCTCCATATTAATTGCAACAGAAACAGTTTGACCAAAAAACTCTCACATATTTAGTCAAAGTGTTGTAATTATTATGGAGCGGATGAAGTATTAAACACAATGAAACCGTATATAATTATATTTTTTTATACATATAAAACTGCAAAAGATAGTCAATTTATACTTTAAAAAAAAAATTCTTACCTAAGGTATCATAAAGAGGCACACATATCAAACTGTGAGCACTGCAAGCCTATATGCAATTTACAGAAAACTCTTTTTCAGTTAGTTTCAGTCTACGAACTATGGAGTAAATTAATGAAACCACTATTAAAAAAAAAAAAAAGCAAAGTTAAAAAATTTGATTAAAATTAATTTTAAGCATCAAATTAACCTCCATTGCAATAACCCATTGAGGACAATTAACACCATATATTCCAATTCTTGCTCCCTGTACATACCAAAAACACAATCCATAAACAACAACAACAACAACAAACAACAACAACAACAACAACAACAACAACAAACAACAAACAACAAGAAAAACCAAATTTCATGTACTTACAGGTTGAACCCCACAAGCCCGAAGTGCAGAGCCAATGTTTAAAACTTCTTCATGAACTTCTTTGTATGTTTTCCAGATGTAAGGCCCCCACTAAAATTACAACCAAACAAATTTTTATTTTTTATAAAAATGTGGTAGTATAAGTTTGTTTAATTTTAATGTAATATGCATGTATGACCAAAGTTTTTTGAAGAAACAATTAATAATCAACGAAATACTTGGTTATTGTAAGTTATTAATTACATACCTTGCCATTAATCATTTCACGCCACCCCATCATTTTATTGTTTGGATAATTCTCCGCAGAAAACCTGCAAAATGAATTAATATTGAAAATTAATTATGTCACTCTATAATATGAGCTTTGTGTCACGTTCGCTTTAGTACTATGTCAAAAGGAATATTTCATAAGAAAGCTACCAGATCAAAGGTGGGGATGGAGCCTCTGCTTCATAACTCAATTTTATTTTATAGGATAATGTGTGGGATACTAGGTCTTGGAACCGGCACTACTGCAGGTCATTCGGTTCAATTTTAGCCAACACACGCATCTGTAAGGGGGGATAATAAGGAATTCTCGCAAATGTGTGCAGTGAGATTCGAACCCAAGACCTCATACCTGGAATTCTGAAACCCTAATCATTGGGCTATGACTTCATCCTCGCTTCATAATCGAGGGGGAAAATACAATGGATAACCCAAAAAATTATATATACAAAAAAAAAATTGGGAATAAATGAGTAATAATACCGAAAGGACTCCCAAGTAGTAGAAACTTGAGGATGAGGTGGTGGAAATTCATTCTTAGCTAGAATATTCCGATAAATGGGACCCACAGCTGGCTTCCCATTTTTTCCTTCACTTCCACTACCAATTTGCACTGAAAAATTCTTCATCTTCATCTACTCTTGACCTTCAAGTATTATTCAACTTATATTCTTTTTTTTTTCTTCTACCTGTCCAAACCAAAAGAAGTGAATCATATAGATTATTAACAGCTAGACAGAATCAATTAATGTAACCATGCATATATATATATATACATATATATATATATATATATATATACCTTTTTTTTTAATTTTAATTTCAATTTCTTACTCTGATCTTCACCTGAAACGTAACACATTTGAAGGTCATTTAATGGAATTGTTGAAACTTGAAAGGTTAATATATATAGTTAATTTGATCTATATTATACTAATACAGTATATGGCGGTACACAACTTTAATTTAATACTAGGCTAAGTTTGATGTATCACACTTATCTTGCTCTGCTCTTTTCTAGGTTCAATTTTGCATAAAAGATGATTAAAAGAAAGCAAAAACCTAACTACTTCTAAAATGCATGAAATTGCACGTTTACGGCAAGTCTTCTGTTAGACTGTCTAACAATATAGTTTATTTTTGTCAAAAAAAAGAATATCTTATACTAAAAGTTGTATTTTTTAAGTTAAAAGTTATGTCCAACTGAATTTGCAAAAAGTTAAAAAATTATAATTTTTAAGAATTAAATTTCAGTATAATGATTTGACGGGAAATTTCGTAAATCTATGCAACTCTCTTATTAGATAGTATGACATATAATAAAGTAACAAAACAAGTAAAAGTAATTAAATTGACTTGTTGTGACCGACATGACATACCTTTTAACAGGAGACCTTTGCTGATCGACTGTTTGAAGTAAAATTATCAAATTAAGTGAAGCAAATGAAACCTCCCAAAAGTATATAAAGAAAAGAAAAAGTAAGTTTAGAAATTGTGGGTTGTTGTTATGTTGAAATAAATAAAGAAAAAAGAACAACGTAATGTAGCATGTAAATATGAAGTGATAATGAGTTTGAGGTTGTGAGGAGAGTGGTGTATATAGGGGTAACCAAGAAAGGAAATTAAAGATGGCCAAAAATTTAGGATTTTTCATTGATGATACTTCCCCATTTGGAGGGGAGGAAAAGGACATGTTAGTTGAGGCATTTAAAAGTTCATATATGAATACATATGTATACAGAGTACGTAATAATATCACTTCTTTTTCTATGGTATGATAAGAAGAAACTAAGTGGGTCGTAAAGTTGCCAAAAAAAATATACACCAGCTCGTAACATGTACGTACAACTTTAATTTTATATACTCGTTGTGTTTCACTTTGTTTTTTACTGTTTGATTTTTATTTTTTCTCGTAAAAAGATTAAATTCAAATATACTAAAGAAAGTAAATTGAATAGAATGATGCATTATGATTATGGCAAGCTTCTAATATTGACTTAAAGTAAATTTTATATATCTTTATGTTTAATATGAAATGTAATGTATGTACGTGTTAGGATAAAGCGTACTCCCTCTGTCCCTAAAAGATTGCCCCATTTACTTTTTCTCATCTTCCGTAACATATTTTTAAATGAAAATATCTTGACATACGTATAATAAAAAATTATAAGCATTGCATATTAAAAAAAAGTACACATTGAGCCGAATCAAACGAGATCTCATTTGACTATATTTTACCTTACATGTTTTAAATTATAGAGAGTCAAAGTTACCAAATAAACAGTAGCAAATGTCAATATGGGGCAATTTTTAAGGGACGGAGGGAGTACTCAATATGATCTTTGCATTAGTTTCATCATGATATACTTTTCCGGTTTTTAAAAACAATACTTCGACTTTCCACTTGTCGATACATTGTTTCCACGATCAAAATTTTTAAGCGTATATTATTTTAGAATAAAGGTGGCCAACGGGCAGGCCGGGTTCGGGGCCGGGCCGGGATTGGGTGACCCGGAACCGGCCCGTGGGTGGGGTTGGGTGGGCTGGGTCAGAAGAGGGTCAACCCACGAACCAGCCCGGCGGGTTGGGGACTGGGTTGGGGACCGGGCTGGGCTGGGCTGTGGGTTCGTGGGTCGGATTCGTGGGTTGGGCTCATGGGTTGGGTTCGTGGGTTGGGCCCATTGGGTCATGGGTTGGGTTTAGGGGATTTGGGGGTTTTGTGGGGGGTTTTGTTGGGGTTTAAGGGGGTTTGGGGGGTTTTGAGGGGGTTTGGGTTTTTTTTGGGATTTCTAAATTTGTAAATGTAATCACTAATCACTAGTTGGTAAAAACATGTTAATTATATATTTAACTTGTTAATTTAAATTCAAACAACTAAATAACTAAATATTATGAATTGGAAACGAATGCTGACTGGATAGAATCCCACGTAATAGAGGTGCGACACAATGGTCAACTTAAATACCAAATCTTGCCTAGACAGATTCCGGGCTTCTGTTTAAGCCAACTAACCAATCAGATTGTAACCTTATGATTAAACTGGAAAGTTCATACAAAACAATGAAACATTTTTAAAATCATGTATTACATATATAATTTTAGTTCTTAACATATATTAAAATCATGTATCACATATATAATTTTAATTCTTATTAAGATATATTAAAATCATTAATCACATATACAATTTTAATTCTTTACATATATTAATATCAATATCAAATATATTTTAGTTCTTAACATATATTAAAATCATGTATCACATATATAATTTTATTTCCTAGCATATATTAAAATCATGTATCACATATATAAATATAATATTAATTCTTATTTCTTAACATATATTAAAATCATGTATCACATATATAAATATAATATTAATTCTTATTTCTTAACATATATTAAAATCATAAATCACATATATAATTTCAATTCTTAACATAAAATAATAAAAATAATAAAATGCTAGTAATTTGCACGGGCGGGCTGGGTTATGGGTGGGCCGGGTTACGGGCTGGGTCTGGGTCGGGCTGGATTACAGGCTGGGTTACGGGTTGGGTTCAGGCTGGGTTACGGGTTGGGATGGGTTACGAACGGGTTGGGCTACGGGCTGGGTTTTGAAACCACAACCCGTAACCAACCCGTCTGGGTACCGGGCCGGGCTGGTTACGGGTCGGAGCGGGCCGACCCAGGCGGGCCAAAAAACGGGCGAGTTCCGGGCCGGGCCGGGCTGACCCAACCCATTGGCCACCTTTATTTTAGAATATAATAAGCTAGTATATATTAATACTACATGTATGATTGAACCTTGTTGGTGAAAAAAAGGAAGTATTTTGCTTAACTAGGATTATTTGGAATAATAAATTTATTCCTAACTTCCGTTAACGCATGCATCAATTGGTTGAACATAAAAATGTAGAAAGAGGAATTGAACCAATGTGATAGGACTATAGGAGAGATATAAAGAGGAAATATTGCTAAAAAAGTTAATAATTAATGCAATTAATAATTTGTATCTTTTAAAAACGAAAAATGATGATTTAAGTAAATAAAAACAAAGTTTGTAATATGCGACTAGAAAGATCCTCTTTAGGTGGGATGATATATATCTTCTAAAGTTTACGCTATATAAATATTGCATCTCCTAAATTAAAAAGGTCTGGATTTAAAAAAATCAGATATGTGGGCAAACCAATGTTATGATGTACTCAAGACTCTGAGCTCGAGTATATGCTGCTTGAGAATAATATCAACGTGATTATTAGGATTGTGTATTAATTTTAAAACTAATGTTGTATTATTAACAATCCTAATACTACGTATCAAATTATCAGGGTTGTTGTATTATTCACAAATTTTAAATGAAAGGACAACGTTGCTCTTAACATAAAACAAGATCAGATAACAACAATCCCGATTAGCCAGCTGAACACCAATTATTCAATATTTCTATTTCTATTTTAGGACACATCCCTAGCTAGGCTAGATGTTGAGGAAAACTCTAATGAATTCCATAAGTACAGTCTAAAGAACTTATCATTGATATAAATTCGAAGATGGATAAATCATACATTGCGCTTTCACCTACTTAATTATATCGTGACATGCATGCATGTAAACTACTTCCTTTTAAGAAGTTTTGAATGTCTACACGGCAAAAGTTTTAAACACACTACAATAATTAATGTGCTAGTGCTCTCACTTTCTTCCTGTGTGTATTTTTCTAACACCATCAATGCATGTATGCAACTATACGTTAAGTTTGAATTAAAGCTAAGTTTTGTATTGACATGATCTTTTTAAGGTCATGGTGAGATGAATTCTAACATCGCCGCACACAATATGTTGGTGAAGTAGCAAGGTTCATGATGATCAATGACCCTCCAAGACGTGGAAATACACTTTCCTACTAATTCAATTCGCCCCTTATAGACCACCGGGTGAATGATTAGTGAGATACAACGGAGAACGAAACCTTACACAGTTACGCTCAAGTGATCTCAAGAGTATAAGAACAAAAGGACTGGTGTTTAATTTGTTGTGTTTAGAATCACACTTAGATAAATTAGCTAGAGATATTCAAATGCTAACAAGTTGTATATAAGCACTTAGAATTTCAAAGTTTTACTTGTGATTCTTGTACTTTGCAATGAACAAATACATGCCTATTTATATATAGGCACAATAGCAAGTGAAGAACTCAGAAAATTCTGAGTTAATTTCACCCATTAAATTAAACCAATTAAAATCAGAAATTAAGTTAGCTTGGATTAAGGAATGAAATAAAGATTATTCCATCAACAATGCAAGCTCTTAATCTCCTCATTAAATCTGGTCTAATCCCCATTTACATCAATATTGAAGCTCAAAGAACAAGCTTAAATACATAAAGGAATCCTAGGAAAATAATCCAACGTTTCGAACAAACTGTTCGAATTTTCCAGAGAGTTTTCGTGGGCGGCGAAAACCTCTCGCGGGTCGCGAGCACTGGCCAAATCATGCCCAGATTTCCAGTAGCTTTTCGCGGGTCGCAAAAGCTCCTTGCGGGCCGTGACCATGTCGCGAGTCGCGAACAATGATCGCGAGTCGCGAGTCGCGAACAATGATCGCGAGTCGCGAGACACTCTCTGTCTCGTGATTCCTTTTTCCTAGCCTACTTACCTATTGTCCAAATGTCCAATGCCTTAGCCCATTTATTCTTAAATGTTCCAACACAATATAATGCATATGGCCCGGCTTAAGGCTATCACTTACATTACTTTTTTTATAAAAAAAATAAAATTATACTTTAAGTTCAAACACAGTGTACCATATTTCTATATATGGCCATTATTCTATTTTGAGTTCAATATTAGTAAGGATGTATATTAGACCCTCCTCAGTCCTATAGGCCTTGTTTGGTGATTAGAGTTTAGAGTTTAGAGGTTAGAGTTTAGAGTTTGTGGTTAGATGATTACTTTTTGTTTAGAGGATTTGACTGCTGATTTAAATAGTTGATTGTTTAAAGGTTTTTGGT
This sequence comes from Salicornia ramosissima, assembly GCA_951394345.1. NCBI lineage: Eukaryota > Viridiplantae > Streptophyta > Magnoliopsida > Caryophyllales > Amaranthaceae > Salicornia > Salicornia ramosissima. The sequence goes on along the minus strand of OX596237.1, from coordinate 10,335,645 downwards.
AACACATAGCTGATTGCTTAGAGTTTTGTTGTGGACATTTAAAAATAACTTGTTAGGTTTTAATATGTGGACAAATTAGTCAATTAATATTTCTCTCTCCAAAACTCTGAAGAAAAAGCTGCCTAACTAGCTTTTTCTAAAGAGATTTTTGATCAGAGTTTTTGGTACAAAACTCTCTTTTAAACTCTATTTTATCAAACACCTAAATTAGAGTTTTGTTTGGTCAAGACTCTAAAATCTCTCAAAAACTCTAAACTCTCATTAAAACTCTTTCAACCAAACAAATCCATAATCTTTTAAATTTTTTTGCTCCATTTTCTTTTACTTGAATTAATTTTTAGTATTTTTTATGGATCTTGTACTTATTTTCCACCATTTATTTTAAGCCTAGTTGTCACTCCTTTAAAATTTAATAATGTCTTGGAAAAAAAGGGAAAACGTGAGTACATGAAATTGACATTTCATTGACATATTTTTACTCTATTTGTCTCATTTTAGTTGCTAATCTCCTTTTTCGTTTTGTTTATTACACTTTGATAATTTTCTTTTATATAAAAATTTCAAATATAACAAATGAAGTGAAGCAAATAGAGTACATTCTTACTTTTGACACTATTCATATACAAACCTTGACTTCATTAATTTTACATACAGCTGAAGAATAAAAAATAGATTCGTAATGGATGTTATTTGATTATTTTATAATTTTAAACTATATATACCTAAAAACATCAATGATTGAAGTTGTGCCTTAAAAGATGTAACAAGCAAATATAGCTAGTAAATTGAGATATAGGGAGTATAATTGAAACATACCCTATTTTTTTAATCAATTTATAAAATTTAATTCGGGGATTATTCGGAGAAACTAAAAAAAAAAAATTGGAGGTTAAGGGAACATAGTTTGACAATTCGAGAATAGATGGTTTATTTTAAAAAGGGAAAATCTACCTGGTACCACTGTGGTTTTGCCTACTCTATATGGTACCCAATTTTAATTTTTTGTCCATATGGTACCACTGTAATTTGTGTTTGGTCTCTGTCGTGACACTTCCGTTAGATTTAACGGTTTAAGATTTTTTTGGCTTGATTTATACGTATTTTTATACGAATACATATTCTTTTACGTATTTTAATGTTCATATATTTATTTTTATGTTTTTCTAAAAAAAAATATTTATTTTTATGCATATTTAATATGAATACATATTTTTATACACATCTTGTATGAACTACGTATAAATATTTTTTTAATGACACATAAATCGAGGCTATTCGGGAACGCATTTCGGGGCTAATCGGGTCATTTTTTGCAAATTCCGACCTTGAAATGGATCCCTTAAGGGTGGGGTTTAAATGACCTGTAAAACCTTGAACGGGCTATTTTTTTCTGACAAGCAGATCGATGTGCGCACATCGAGACTATCAAAGAATGCAGTTCGAGGCTAATTGGGTCATTTTTTGCAAATTTCGACATCGAAATGGACCCTTTAAGGGCGGAGTTAAAATAACCCGTAAAACCTTGACCCGTAAAAAAATTGTTCGTTTAAGGTTTTATGGGTCATTATAACCCACACTTAAGGGATCTGTTTCGAGGTTGGAATTCGCAAAAAGACCCGATTAGCCCCGAAATGCGATCCCAGATAGTCTCGATTTGTGCGCATCTATATGCGTGTTAGGAAAAAAAAAGCCCGATTAAGGTTTTACGGGGCATTTTAACCCCCCTAAGGATCAGTTTCGAGGTTAAAATTTGCAAAAAATGACCCAATTAGCCCCGAACTACATTCCCTGATATTCTCAATATGCGTGCATCGATCTACGTGTCAGAAAAAATAGTCCGTTCAAGGTTTTACGGGTCATTTTAACCCCATCCTTAAGGGATCCGTTTTGAGATCGAAATTTGCAAAAAACAACCCGATTAGCCTCAAAATGCGTTCCCGAATAACCTCGATTTATGTGTCATTAAAAAAACATATAATAAGTAGTTCATATAAGATGTGTATAAAAAATACGTATTCATATTAAATATGCATAAAAATACATATATGAACACTAAAATACGTAAAAGAATATGTATTTGTATAAAAATACGTATAAATCAAGCCCAAATAAAGCTTAAATCGTTAAATCTAACAGAAGTGTTAAGGCATAGACCAAACACAAATTACAGTGGTACCATGTCGACAAAAAATTAAAATTGGGTACCATATAGAAAAGGTAAAACCACAGTAGTACCAGGTAGAATTTCCCTATAATTTTAAACTATATATAGCTAAACACATCAATGATTGAAGTTATGCCTCAAAAGATTTAACAAGAAAATAAAGCTAGTAAATTGAGATATAGGGAGTATAATTGAAACATACCCTATTTTTAATCAATTTATAAAATTTAATTCGGGGATTATTCGGAGAAACTAAAAAAAAATGGAGGTTAAGGACATAGTTTGACAATTCGAGAATAGAAAAGTTAATCAAAGGCAGGAAAAAGTTTCCGGAATATTTGAGTTATGGGGTTTGAACACGGAAATTAGTCGAGAATAATTAAACGGCTAACTATTAGCTAGTATACGACCAAGATTATCGAGAGAATACTATGGAGGTGTTCTCTTTAATTTATATCAAATCAGATCTCATCTCACCACTTTTTGTAAGTTTTCAAATTAAATCATATCAGAAAATTTTAGACGAAAAGAACACACCCTATATTGATGAGATGAGGGTGAAAGGTGTGTTCTTTTCGTCTAAAATTTTAGACCATATGACTAAGTACATACCAAATTATGTTGGACATATAGAGCAAACTTTGAAAACACCTGAAGCTAATTTGTTGACACCTATGCCCACCTTTGGAGACATTTGTCTCATGCACGTACACTTATTAATTACTCCGTAATTAAAAACAAAAAAAATAAAGAAGAAAGATTTATTTTTTCAAACATGTAATTTATTTTCAAACATGTAAATAATGATTTATTCACACATCCTCACAATGTTTGTTACGTTTTGCATAGTTTCCAATGCACTTATTTAAACATCTATATCTTCTATATAATATGCTCTATAAAAATTATACTCCCTTCGTCCTCCTTTTTTTTTTTTTTGCAACAAATTGATGACTTTTATTACGGTTCATTCGGTAACTTTGATTCTCTCTAATTTTATACATATAAGAAAAAATATAGTCAAATAGGATCTTCTTTGATTCGGCTCGATGTGTGCTTTTTTAATATATATATACTATATACAGTTATTAGAAAATGGGAAGATTCTAGATCGAGGGACCGGGTATGTTTCTTCAAGGCACGGGGTGGTACACTTTCCTAATAGTATAATATCAACCCTTTAGAAACACAAGTTTATACAATACTACACAAGTTTATATAATATCCAGGCACGGGGTTGGGGACCATTTTGAAAAGATGAGGGTGAAAGGTGGGATTATTCTGAGATAATCAAAAGGTCGGACCATTTTGAGAAGACCGCATAAAGGTCGGATTATTCATGTGAATTTTTTATTTGAATAAATACATTTACACACATACATTGTGTTACTTACACATTATTATGCATCTAATTACTTGCCTCAATGATGAAATATTAACAGTGCTTATTAAATCATGGAATTTACATTACTTATGTTGTCCGAACTTTATCTCAATACATGCAAGAGCCTAGAGAACAACACATTTATGCTCTGAAACATATCCTTGCATTCATTAAAGCTACTGCAGGCCAAGGCATTCTTCTAAGAGCTACTGATCAACTATCTCTCCAAGATTTTTCTGACTCGGATTAGGCCGTTTGCCCTGATATTAGGCGCTCTGTGACAGGATATATTCTCCTGCTTGGGAGATCTCCTATTTCATGGAAATCCAAGAAGCAAAGTACCATTTTTGGGTCCTCTTCAGAAGCTGAATATAGAGCTATGGCTTTTGCAGCTTCTGAAATTACTTGGGTGGTTCGTTTGCTAGAAGAAATGAATTACTGATCTCAAGCCTATCACTCTCCATTGCGATCATCAATCAGCTATTCACATCGCTCGCAACCCTGTTTTCCATGAACGTGCTAAGCACATCGAGCTCGACTGCCATTTCACTCGAGAGATCGAGAAGGTCCTGCCATTTCACTTGAGAGATCGAGAAGGTCCTAGAAGGGCTCATTCAACTAACATATTTACCTACTACTCTTCAAGTGGCAGATTTGCTCACCAAAACTCTTCCTACTCCTTAGTTTCACTATCTTAAATCCAAGTTGGATCTATATGATTCTCATACACCTCCAACTTGAGGGGGGTATTAGTATATCTATTATTAAATATTTTTAGTCCTTTGTATTAGTGTTAATAAGTGGTTATTAGTAACCTTCTAGAATCTTGTTAGCTTAGTGTTGCCTATATATGGGCTGTACTATTTCCTTTATGTTTCATATATAGAATTTCCTAAATTGATTTGCTCTGATTTTGACTTCCAATTTCATAATTAAAGCATAAGAGTATAAAAAAAGATACAAAACATAGCGAATGTGAAAAAAAGTTAAAGAGAATCCAACACGAAATATGTAACAACTTAAAAGGAATACAAGATACCTTATACATACAATCCATAAATTACATGAACACTATAAATATGTGAAAGTATTGGGTGAAGAGCAGAAGGATGATAAAGCAGAAGGAAGCCACTTCATCAACAATCAACAATTGATGCGCCATCATCAACATATTCATATCCAAATTCTCCATTGAAGGATGATAAAGCTCTGATTTGGAATTGGATGGCAAGTACAATACATAGAAAGAGGGTGGTGGTTTAGGTTTGGAATTATTTGTCCATGTATTAGTCATTTTTTTCCATGTATTAGACATTTTTGTCCATGTAATTCTTTTAATGGTCCAGATCTTTTTTTATTTGCTCCAGGTTATTATTCCAGTTTTTTTTTTCCAGGTGGATGAGTTTTTTTATCTAGGTAAAGGTTTTTTTTTTTACCAGGTCATTATTAGTTTCGTACACGTAATTTTTGTCCAGGTAAAGGTTTGATTTTTCCAGGTCTATTTTTATTATTTCTCCAGGTTAGTGTCACATTCGTCCAGGCAACATTAAAATTTTGTCCAGGCCAGTATTATTTTTGTCCATGTCAATTTTATCCACTTTATTTTTTTCCCAGTTTTGTTGGACTCGTCTGACAATACCATTACTTATCAGACGAGTCTGACACAATATATTCTCCATAAATATTACGATTAATAAAATAGAATTATCACATCAAGTAATTGTTTCACTATATCATTCGATCATTGTGTTGTAATAACTATTCGAATGATGTTCATAAAAAATCCCATAAACTATCAAATGATTATGGTCAACAATATAAAAAATGTAGAACACTATAATCATAAAAAACCTTATTCAACTTAGTCTGGATTTAGAGTGTCCATGACTTATAAACAGTGTGTGCTTAACTAGTGAATAATGTCCATGACATTTGACTGTTGTTCGTTATTACGGATTATTTGTGAATGATTTACCTATAAATTGTGAACGGTGTCCATTGTGTGTGAATGGCGTCCATAACTTGTAAATGGTAGCATATCAAACACATGGCTATGTTAAAGATATGCATGAGTTATATATTACAGTCTATTGTTATTTGGATTCCATATAACTATTTCAATAGCCCAATTAAAGTACTTATAATCATGGCAAATTCAACTTAAATTCAAATATCGAAGAATTTTGGATTAGTAGGTCCAAGTGCCCCTCTGTGATCCTTGAGGTCAGGGGTTCACCATCAGGCCCTCTGCACCTCTAATCAGGGTATATATTTTGTGATGGGGTTAAATTTATATATGAATAAATTCAACCCCATCGCAAAATATATATATGTTCTCAAAATATGCTACGCTAGCTATTATATATGGAGGATGATGACCATGAACAAAAATTAATGAACAATTTCATGTATGGACCAGTTTCTAACATTTTTTTTGGAACAATTCCATGGACAAGCTGCAATTTTGCATGGATGATGAGGAAGTTTGACATGAAAAAAAGTTCAAGAATGCATACATCTAAAATTAGAGGTGTCAGTTCAGTTATGGTTGGACCCAAATGGTTTGGTTTACTTCAGTTCAATTGACTTCAGTTAATTTTTTTTTTAAATTAACCATTTCAGTTTTAACTTTTCAGTTTCAGTTCTAAACCGTTGCAGTTATTTTTATTTTTTAGTTCAAATCAGTTCAGTTATGGTTTACCCATACGATTTCAGTTGTTGTCAATTCATTATGAATGATTAACATAATAGTTCCGATTGTATTCGGTTTACATTATGGTTGGTCTTCAGTTCATTGTGAATGATTAACATAACAGTTCATTGTGAATGGTTGATATATCGTTTCCGATTGTATTCAATTTACGTTACGGTTAAATACAGTTCTATTTGTACGATTTCAGTTATTATCAGTTAATATTAAATGATTATATTCAATTACATTATGGTTATTTTCAGTTTTATAAGGACATCTTTAACGGTTCTGATCGAGGTAGATATCGAGTATTAATGGGTTTACCCGAGTTTTCTTGTGTTATTCCCCCAAATAATATGGGTAGATCGTATTCGGTTTAGCTGTTGAAATTTTTTGTCTTACAGTGGTTTAATTTATTTGTTTATTTAGTTAAGGTGCACGTTAATGTTATATAATTTTTATAATTGTTTCAATATTTCTAAGTCATATACTCATATGGATTACAATGATTATCTTATGAAATGGGTCGATTAAATACAATTTTATCAATTAACTTTAAATTATAACAATATTAAATTTTTATTAATTATTTTTAAATTACTTCTCTGTAAATAAATTCTTGCAACAAAAGACTTTTCACGTATGCCGAGGAAAAATTTTGAAACTTAATATATCTAATTATGTATTTAAAAAAATTATAATCATTAAATAATAAAAACTACAAGTTAAGACAAAACTAATAGGATTTCACATGACTATATTTCTTTTGTATGTACAAGTAAGAAATTACGATCAAAGACTCAAAGTGAAAATTGTGAATAGTGTCAAAAATACATTTGTTACAAAAATTCATTTATGGAGGAAGTATAACAAATTAACAATTCAATTAACTTTAAATAATAACAATATCAAGTCATTTTGGTTCAATTGATCAACAGTTAATAAAAATTTAGTCAACAACAAAACCAAACAATTTATAAGTCATTTCAGTTTAGTTGATCAACAGTTAAATTAAATGATAACAAAACCAAACAATTTACAGTTAATTTCAGTTCAGATATGGTTCAGTTATGATCAGTTAAAAACAGTTTTATATAATCAATTTTTTCAGTTTAGTTGATTTTAGTTCATCAATCAGTTCAGTTCATTTTGTTTCAGTTGGAATTTCAGTTATCAGTCATTTGATTCTTGGTTCATTTTATTTCAGTTAAACTCATTTCAGTTCAGTTAGGTTAACAGTTGAACTAATAGTTTCTAACCAAACTGACAGCTCTATCTAAAATTGTATCCACAACTTTGAATCCCACCATTATACATACTGTTATGAAGGACAACGAAGATGAAAAAATGTTGTCAGATTGAAGCATAAGCTTCGTACAGGATAAAAGTGGATTTAATACGCAACAAAAATTGTAAAATTTTTATTATACACATAAATGTTGAGCGGAATTTTGGCGCTTTTTCATTTTGTTTCATATTGCCAATTGTGCTCATTTACAGCAAATTCGAAAGAACTATAAATATTAATGAGGTGAGACAACTCACAAACTACTGGAACATGCATAGCTCAGGAAATTCTGTTGAGTTGAATCAAGCACGATATGCAATTCAAAAACTCTTCAGTAACACAAACCATCAACTACCAAGTACATATTTAAATGAAATATGTACTTGATCGAAGTAACTTGCAAATTGTTTTTGTCTTAACTGCACTTTAAGGTACATTGCAACTTACTTCAAGGGAGTCCAAATCTCAAGCTGAACAACCCCAAAACCCAAACACTAGGACTTGCATCAGCATCAAGCCATCAACATGTTTCTTCTAAATCATTTTAATAGAAATTTTAAGGGTAATTTCACCATATCTTTAGGGTTTGGATCAAATGCCACTAATAATAGATAAAATACTATTACTATGCGTTAACTATTGTTCAAAATCACGTCACTAACAACAAAATCCCTTCTAAAATAATAGCCAAAACTTTCGAACAAGTTAAAAAAATTTTTTTTAAAAAAAAAAAACCCTTTTATATAGGATTTTGTTGTTAATAGCATGAAACCACAATTAATGCATAATAATGACTTTTAGACTATTATTAGTAATCCTAGTGGCATCTGATCCAAGCCCAAAAGCTAAGTGACATTTATGCATAATCCTAGAGACACATGAGGAAATTACCCAAATTTTAACCTCTATAATCAATCACAAATTCCCAAACCACATACTACCATAAAGCATATGGAAGAAATAACTCAACATCATATAATTATATATATATGGGTAAGAGAACATCATTACAAACATTGTATTACAACGACATCATAAAAAAGATTGTCACAATCCCGCGCCCAGGAGATATTTGTTTGCCAAATTGATTTCGACAAGAAAAAATTGAATACATGCCATGATTCATAACTGGCTCAGGCTGATACAAGTTCCTCAGACATGTATAAAGATAATCTCTTTTTGTTTACATAATAATAACACGGGCAAAACTTAACAAAAATTGCTTTTTGTTTTCATGCCGCTGATGATTAAAATTGATAGTCGCTCCAATATTGAGTGCTTCCAAAACAAGACCTTGGCAGCATCTTTCAAAAGTCAGAACCCATCATCATCGTAGTATCCTTCAACACAAATTTGCAAACCCTGTTATTCTTCTATTAAAACAATCCAAACCTTTAACGGTCCGCTTTGTAACCGGTTATAAATTATAGTTATGGAAATTAATTTATGTGTAAATTTTGAAAGAACATCAATATTCATTCCCTGTTGGTGCTACTCAGTACTCACCTCCAATTTATCTAATTTTTTTTACAAATATTCATTCTTATCAAATACCACCCTTTCTAATAGTAATTGATAGTAATGGAAAATAGGAAGAGATTTCAAAATTGGAAATGAAAATATGTTTCCATGGAGAAGGTAGCTTATAAGGATTATTTCCTTGTTAATTAAATTATACTTTAAAGTTTAAACTCATAACCATTACTACGATTTATTACCAGCAACCAAACATGTGTTAAAAAGATCATTACACCGGCGTTTTAAAATTTCAAAAACATTTGCCAAGACAAAGAATGAAAGAAAACAATTTCAACAACAATATAAACAAACTCAAAAGAGTGAAGGAAGATTCTCTTTATTCCCAATTGATCTTTATTTTTAAGGAAGATTTTGTCATGAATGATAAATAACTTCCACTTGTCTTTCCAAAATAACTCCAACTTTCAATTTCAAGAATAATCCCAAAGTTTGGGGTTGTCCTTCTGAGCATATACAAAATCTAGTTTTTCTAGTTTTATTGATCGATTATTCAAAAATAGCAGTTCAAAATTATATATTATGAGAAGATGTCTCTTAAACATGGGAATTTTCTAGGATAATTAAATGTTGATATTCTATTGGAAAGATGATAGAGAATTAGGATTATTTTTGACAAAATTTCCTATTTTTAATGAATGAGGTGAGGCACAAAGAAAAGTCCTCAAGAGAGCAAAACAAAAAGACCAAGGCTCCGTTTGTTTTGAAGGAAAACAATTTTCATGGAAAATCATTTTCTAAGAAAAACAATTTTAAATAAAAAATATAGATGTAAAATAATCTTCCTTTATTTGTTTGATTAGAGGAAAACTTATGAAGTAAAGAAAAAATGAATAGAAACGAAGGAAGGATGGGAGGAGTGAACAAGGGAGAAGTAAAGAGTAATAAGAAAAAAAATGTGACATTCCTTCTCCACAAAAGGAAAATGGTTTTCCATTTTGAAAGTGACATTTTCCACATTAAAGAAAATTATTTTCTACCCCTTTCCAAAACAAACAAAGAAAAATGAAAAGAGGGAGAAAAATCATTTTTAAGGAAAATATTTTCCATCAAAACAAACAGAGCCTAAAGTTTATATATATTCTCTTCCCAACCAAAAAAATTCCATGAAATCTCAAAATACTATTTTCCCTCTATTCATTGAGTTCTTCACATTCCATTTCACACGTTTACCAATACACATTAGTGAAAAATAGGGTTTTGCTAAGCTATGCCCCTAAAGAATCCGAGTTTCTAAGGCAAACTCATGCTTTTTTTAAAACTTCTAAGCTATGTCTGTCCTCTAATAGGGGCAATCAATGATGAAATTAGAGAAGATTTAACGGTGTTGAAAATTTCTATTTGTGATTCAAAACATTGGACATAATTGCTCTGTTTATGTTTTAGGATCAATTTTAGTCTTTAAGGGCCAGTTTTGAAGTCAAAAATGAGAAAAAATGACCAGTTTTCGTCTCAAAAATTTTTGTTTCCAAGAACAATTTGGTTTACATGATGCATGGTTTATATTCGCATTTCGAAAAAAGTATTTGTACTTTCTCTGTTTTCTAAAGGATGTAACAAAGGAGGAATTTTTGTGCGAGAAAAAAAAAATCCATTTTTGCATCCTTTTCAAAACGGAGGAAGTAATTAAGGGTCAACTTAAGGCGTTAAGGAACAATTTAAAGTTCAACATTAACCATAAAACAACAAGAAACATCTTGTTTTGCATGTTTAAGGATCTCTTTGATTTCTATTTGCTTGTTGTGATAGTTGTTCAATTTAGATTCTGGGGCTCTCATGGGCTTATACGGCAATCTTGAAGTTGAAATTGACAAAAAAGAACCAAAAAAATGACTCATTTTGAGTGTCAAAGAACCTCTTGGTTTGTATGAAGGCTCGAAAAAGGAATAGAAAAACTATTTTAATTAGTTTAAGTAACATTTAACAAAAAAATTAACATTAACTTAACGGCAATGAACCGTTCGTTGTTGATAATAAATTGTGGAAATTGTAATGGATTTAAAGTATAATTTTGTCAAGGAAGAACCTTATAATCCTCATGGAAAACATATTTTCATTCCCAAGCTTGAATTTTCTTCATATTTTCTATTACCCATCTATTACCATACCATTGGGGAGGGTGGTATTCGATGGGAATGGATATTTGTGAAAAAAATTAGATAGATTGGAGTTAAACTAGCATACCATGGAAATGAATATTGATTTTCTTTCCAAATGCAACAATAAATTTATTCTCATTACCACTATTTATGACTAGCAACCAAACGGGTTGTAAGTGTTTTTGACTAATCAAAAGCAATTAAAAAAATTAGGATTTTTTAAGCTATACCCAAAAGATTTTGCGTTTCCTAAGTTGTACTCCATGATTTTCAAATTCTAAGTTGTACCCTCCTAAACACACCTAATTTTATAAGTTGCACCCTCTGCGGTTAAATTTCAATTGAAATTTTCCTTACCTTTGACTTAATTTATTCTTTACTATGAAGTACGATTTTTTTAACAAAAAAACACTTAGAGGTATATCTTAGGAAATTTTTGAAAAGGGGTAAATTAAACTAAACTAACAAATTTTATAACTTAGTATCAATTATACGAGCCTAGGAGGCATGACTTAGAAGTTAGAAGGATAGATTAGTTCGAGGGTACAAATGAGAATTTTGAAAATCATAGGGAACAACTTAGAAAACGCAAAAATTCATATATACAGCATAGAAAAACCCAAAAAAAATTAACAATAACTGGTTTAGCAAACAGTAGATGACGATAGTGAACAAGATTAATTAAGAAATTTGAAACTTGTAATAGCATTAATTGAAACAGTTTTTACCATTGTTGTGTTTGTAAGACTTCAAAAGCTCCTCCAGAAGCATAGTATCTTCTAGAAAACTGTATACAAAGCAGATACCAAATGCCAAGTCACCCAGAGTGCCATAATCCATCACTTTTTTGATAGTGGACTACCTATTTAGAATAAAAACCAATTCAGCAACATGATAACTGATTGAAGAAAAGTGTGCAATAATCAAGGGAAACCACTTTGAACATATTAGTAACAACTAAGTTTTTCAATTAGCATATTTGGCATGTCTTGACAAGAGATTGCCACACACTTCTATCTTGTCAAATGCTTTTGCACAAAGCAATTTAACTACTAGTGATTTGGGAGGCTGTATTTTCCATCTATGTCCACCATCCTAAATGAGGGAATCAGTGATTCAGTGCTCATTTCTGCATCATCCAGTAATGCATATTTGTGGTTTTCTGTTTTGTAAATCACATTTACCTCAAAATAGTTGTTATAAAAAACGTAAACAACTACAATGACAGCAAAAATTAAAAATGAAAAAAAGACAGCAATAATGTTAGTCTTCATTAATATGGCATAAGATCCCATAGCAAACACTTAATACCAAAGTTAGACAGAAAACAACTATACCTGCATGATTGCTAGCATTCCGTCTTGGATGTTTTAATTTTCCATAAGATCCCATAGCAGATTTCAGACAGCAAACAAGTTTACCTGCATTTGTGATTGCATTTTGTCTTGGACCTCCATTTTTTACCAATGCATGTTCCTTGCTCAAACCATTGCTACTTATCCTCAGTCTTCCATCTATCCCATTTGTCACTACCATGTCATCAACAGAGCCATTACTGCTCCTCCTTTCCTCCGTGCACCCTCCATTCTTCACGAAACCATCGTATTTAGTAGGAGTATTGCCAATTCTCCGCCTTACATCTCTTTCTCCTCCATCCCTAATTGCCATATCCTGATTACCTTTTCTCCCATCTCCGCCACTCCTTTTTCTCTGGCTGCCAATCACCATTTAAAAACAAGCATTACTATTTAGGTTTTTCTAAGGTTTACCCCAATGTTTTCTAAGTTGTAGCTCATGATTTTCAAAATTTTCAATTGTGCCCTTGAACTAACCTATATTTCTAAGGCATGCCCCTTATAGTTGACACTAATTGCTAAGTTACAAAGTTCATGAGTTTAGTTTAATTTACCCCTTTTCGGAATTTTCTTAAGAAATGCCAGTGATTTTGGCTAAAAAAAATCCAATTAAATAATAAATTAAGTCGAAAGCAACAAAAAATTTAATAGAAATTTAACTGCAAAGCGCACGGCTTTGAATATAAAGGTGAGTTTAGGGCTATAACTTAGAATTTTGAAAATCATGGGCACAAATTAGAAAACGCAAAATATTAGGTTATAACTTAGAAATCTTCCCATTTTATCCCCTCCCAAATGAGAAAGGCATTTAATGGGTTAATACATCACCATCCATAACATACACCAACACTTCTTAGTTCTTAACATCATCCAAGCATGCATGAAATTAATCAAAGCTTATTCTCTTTGAACAACAAATTTTATAGACCCAATAATTTTATTCATTTTTGTAGAAAATAAATTTTCAAAAATGATTATTTGCCAACATATATCCCACAAAAATCGCTCATTTAGCATAATGGGCCTTCCCATTCTTTTCTTTTTTTCTCCAATCAAAACGAAACAACCTTCTATGTGTATCATAGATGATAGATCCCATCAACTTATTCCACTAAAAGAGCTCATTTAATGTTTATAAAAAATTGGCTTACTGCAATTAAACATCCAAAACAAGCATTTATCCAGAAAACATTCATCACGCTTCTTTTTCCTTCCTTTTTATCAATTAAATAGATGAACAAATCTACCAACTCTAATTTCAGGTGTAAATCTATCTGCCAACTAACTCAGCAAAACACACTAAAATTGTCCAAACAACACGAATTAAAGCATAAACGAAACTAAATCTGATAATGAATTCAAATGCAAAAGAGAAAGATGAGATACCCAGAAGAAGGAGAAGAAATATGAAGCAAAGGTGGGACCCAGACATTAGCACGGACCCATTCACGATGCAATCGAAGATCAGAAGAACCGAAAAGGATCTGCTCACGAGAGCAACGAAAGAAAACAGAGTAAAAATAAGAAGAAGAAGAATCTAGAACAACTTGAGTAACAACACCTTCCCACCAACCATCGTTATGGAAAGCATCAACATCATCCATTAACGAGAAAACAAGGTGAGGTTCACGAGGAGGAATAGGGCGAACTAAAATTGCATCAACATATTCACGAAGAGGTTTCGAACCCGCGTCATCTGCCATGAGATTGTGGTATTCTACTAAGATTTGGTGGGTTTTGCGGGAGATTGTTCGAATTACTGTTGCTGTGTACCATGAACCTCGAAGACCTTCATCTTCTGAACTTACTTCTACTATGGTGCCTTTCTTGAAGGTTTCTTCGTATTCTGATTCTTCTTTTAGTGTTGCCATTGTTGTTGTTTTTGCAGAGAAGTAAGGTTTTTAAGTGACGATTCAGGTAATTTTAGAGGGAGATGATTAAAAGGTGGTGGTGTTTTGTGTAGTAATTAAGTTAGTTTTAGGAGGAAAGAGGTGGGAAAATGGATTTCAATTGAAGATTATAGTGTGGTTTAATAATGTTTTCTCCTCTTTTCTCATCTCCTATATTTGGGGTAATCTTGGACTATATGGATTTTTTTAAATGGAAGCCTAAATAAGTTTTTAATTAAAAGGTCTTCTCACACAAACACCAAACCCTAGTTTTCCATGAATTTCATTTTTAGGATTATTCTTTAGTTGGAAGTATAAGATAAATTATTGTGTCAGACTTTCAGACGCATTTGACTATAACGATTGGTTATACTATTTTTGACACATTTAATTGAAATCCAAACTTATATATAATAGAAATTCAAATATATTTAACTGGAATTCAAACTTATTTAACTGAATATAAAGAACAGCTAAACGAAACTCAAACCTATTCAATTGAAATCCAAAATATATAATTGAAACCCAAAATTATATAATTGAAATTCAAACTTATTTAACTGAAAATCAAAATTATATAATTGACCCAAAATTATATAATCGAGCAGAACCCTCATAAGGTTGAACATGAGACATAGCAGCCACCCTCCTATCTTTATAAGGCTTAAAACCAGGTGGGTAGCCATGTACCTTAAAACGCCTCTCATAACGCTGACCTGTTATCTTCTAATGAGTGCAAAAAGAAAATTTACCAGAATAACTCTTAGCACCACCTACACCACTGTCAGGCCTCATATATACATTAGAAGGCTTACTAAAACTCCTCTTATCAGCAAGCAAAGTCATATTCTGACTAGAAACACCTGAATCTTGTTGTTTAGAAACTTCTTTATGACTCTCTTCCTGAGTAAAAATTCTATAAACTTGATTTATATTAGGCAATGGACTCATCATTAACCCATTACTTCTTATTGCACTAAATTGTTCATTAAGTTTCATCATAAACCTCTGCGTCCTTTGCCTAAGTTCCCTATCCAACACTCTCTTAGACATATCACAAATACACTTGTTACAAGTACATTAAGTTGGAGTTGGATCAACATCATTCAACTCATCCCACACGGTTTTAATTGCTGGAAAAAAAATTCAAAAACAGTACGTCATGGGACCTTGACTAAGAATAGCAAGTTTTTGTTCTAATTCATAGATAAGAGTAATAGAAGCAAACCCAAACCTATCACCAAGATCAACCCACATGATCCTTGTTGACCTAATGTGAAGAACACTCTTAGCAACTTTTGGTTCAAGATTGAACAAAATCCAAGAAATTACCAGATCGTTGCACCTTTCCCATGCCTGATGTTCCAATGGATCTTTCTCAGCATTTGGCTCCACAGTCGAACCATTGACAAAACCAATTTTATTCTTAGCCAACAGAGTGATCAGCATCGACCTCTTCCAATCATCAAACCTTGTTCCTCCAAATTTGAATGATACAAGCTGCTAAACATTATAAATTTATAATCACTCGGGTGTATGTAATATTTGCTCATAGGATCTTGATTTAGTGGAAGATTGTTAGTAGTGGACGAAGTTTCAACTACCATTTTCGATTTAGAATTCAAAAATGGAAACTATCAACGAAGAAAAATTAGCAAGAAATTTAGGGTTTAGAAGAATTTTTAGGTGAATTTTAGTTCTGATACCATGATGAATTTGGAATAAGGTGAACGAGATTAAAAGAATTACAGCAAAGAAGAACAAGAAGAAAGAACAGTAGAGCAATAGAACAATAGAATGGTAAAGACCCATCTACTATTGCTTAGTGGATACCATCGCTACTTCCCTAGTACTGCTTAATGGATAGGTTTTTTTTAGAGTGTTATGTTTTTTTAGGGATTTTTGTTGTTTTTGAATTCGGTTTCAACTTTTACCTAATTAAGTTTGCTGATCTTTTATAATAAGTTTAATTTCCCCTTAGAAAACTCCCCTGATTTATCTGGAATAGGTATAGTGATGATTCGTCTAGATGTTAATTCCGCTAACATCATTGCAATAGTATACAGGTCGTTACAAGAATTAAAAGCTTTTTTTCATTCATAATTAGTTTAACTAATACAACCATCCTCTTTATATAGAAAGAGAGGAAATAAAATAATTAACAAACCTAACTAACTAACTAAACACGTGACTTCCTTAACAACCATATAACAAACACTCTATACTCCAATAACGTGAAACAAGAAATCAAGAGGAGGAGAGTGATGCAGAAGTGGTGGATCGTGGGCTGACCTAGCCCCGTCGTTGATTTGTTAATTGACATCAGGAGGGTATATGATGAGTTCCTTTACCAAAAGCTACCATCTTAATGGCCAATGTCAGTTCTTGAGGTCTCCCCAATCGCAAGTCGTATATATAGAGTTCAAAAAGGTGGTTGGGTATGGTGTGGAAGTAGGGCGGCAAAGCCGGTGGTGTCTTGGTAGAGTAGTACAACGAGAGAAATTATAACGGCAGAAAAGAGAGGGGAAAAAGGCAGAGCGGTGGTTGTTGCGTCGAGGGAGGATGGATGGCAACCCCTGGGGTCGTTGGCAATGGGAGTGGTGTTTCACTTGAGGTGGCCGGCAGCCTGGCAGTAGAGGGTCGGGGCGATGTTCGTGGACTAGTGGTGTTCGGGTCAGGAAGTAGAAGAATTTTGAAGTTGTTATTTTGGGATTTTAAGAAGAATTTCAATTGTATTCCAAGCTAATATTTGAATTATTTCCCATAGTAATGCTACCAAGCTTCCTAATTTCCAAAATACTGCTCTTTTTTTTTTTAATTCTCAATCTACCGTCCACGTCACCACATTGAAAAAAAACCATTTTTTTATTTGGCATATAATAAACCGTTACCCCAAGTACTGGGAGTAGCGGTTTATGGGTTTTTTTCTGCTTATTGAGCAGTGAGCGAAATGGGAGGGAAAGAATTCATTTTTTTTAAAAAGTATTGCAACAAGTAGTTGTTTTACTAATGAAACCGCTACTATGAGTAGCGATTTGTTCGATTGAAAAAAAAACAGCTATGTCGAACTGTCTACGTGGACGGTAGATTGGGAATTAAAAAAAGAAGAGCATTATTTTGGAAATTAGGAAGCTTGCTAGCATTATTAAGGGAAACAATTCCTAATATTTGAGAAGGAGATTGGAATATTTTTTTGTGATTAAAATCACGTGAGGAGCATGTGGTTGAGTTTAACCTGCTGTAGTAGGTAACCAAGCAAATAGGTCTGTAGGATTCAAATGCACTATACAGTATGGACTGTTTATAGATAATCAATAGTTGGGATTGATTTGTACAGATGGGAAATAGTATGGATTAATATATGAGAAGGTATTGTGTCAGACCAGTCCGACATAAGGTTACTGTTAGACCAGTTCAACTGGACCTGGACACATATTGTTAAATCTGGACAAGTTTTGTTGAACCTGGACACATGTTGTTAAACCTGGACAAGTATTGTTAGTCCTGGACACATATTTGTAAACCTGAACACAAATTTGTAAACCTGAAAATATATTTGTAAACCTGGACACATGTTATTGAACCTGGACACATAGTATTAAATCTGGACACATAGTACTGAACCTGGACACATATTGTTGAACCTGGACGGTTGGACATAAGATTGTAAACCTGGTGAAACTTATTGAACCTGGAAACATATTGTTTACCATGGACATATGGACCTGGACACATATTGTTAAATCTGGACATATATTGTTAAACCTGGACACATATTATTGAACCTGGACATGTTTTGTTGAGTCTGGGCATAAAAAAAAATACAAGTGGTCGGACCGTCCGACACAATACTTTCACTTAATATATATGTCAATTTTCTCAAATTTTATTCCTTTGATTTTTTCATTTTTAACAATTTCTTTTTATTTACCAATTTCATTGCAGGTGTTACTAATACTAATTACTACTACCATCAATTAGCAACTATCACTTGTTGTCATTCTCATATATAATATTTCAAACCTTGACAGCCTTAAAAATCACTACTACTCAAATTGGATATCACATCTTATCATTAGCCATACCAAATCAATAAATTCTCAATCTAAGAAAAGAAAGAAAGATTATGCATGTAGACTTGGGGAAATGATAAAGGGCATAACTAAAATTGATATTGGCATAACCCATTGTGAGAGCACTCTTCTTATGTTCCTCTCACAAAAGTTGTCCCTAGCTTTATCAAATTTAGTTGTGCCAATATCAATTCCCGTAGACTTGCTTATATCTTCATTAAAGTTAGATATGGTCAAATTTATCCACAAAAAGGAACTTGTTATGCGAGAATATTGTGAATTTGCTATTCAATCAAACTACATTGTATTGATATAGGTCAATCAAGATGTTGGCATTGTCTTTGATGCACAAATGCACAATCAATAATGATAAGAGGAAATGATATGAAAGTAATAAAACTACACTACATTTAAATTGTTTTGTGTCACAAGCTACATAATTAAGCATGATGTTCTGTGAAAGTTGGAAATAATGCCAACAAATAGCATCCTAAAATATAGATTTTTGTAAGCGTAGCAATACACTTCAAAATGAATTGTATTGTAACCTAAATCCAAAATCTAGAAATTATTCGATTTTGACTCGTTCAATGAAACTAAACCGTTACACAATTAGAATATTAAGCTCAAAATTCAACACATTCAATCCAAATTCAATTCCAATTTAAAAAACAATTTTGATGCAACTAGTCTTATTATAATCAATTATCAATATATTACTCTTTTCATTATCATAATTTTGATATGCTTTCCAATTTAGTACTTTTTTTAATGATAGACTTTAAATCATTTCACAAATAAACATCTTTAAATAATACACTATTCGACTTGTGACTAATTTAAGTCACATGATTTTTAAAATTATCCACACTTTTTCTATTTTTCGTCCCTTTTCTTCCTTGTAAAGTCAAAGATATATTTTTAATGGAAGATCCTTTTTTATATTTCACTTTTTAACTACTTTCTTAAAATATAATTAACTCAAATTCCAAATGTATCCAAAAAAAAAACCCTAGATGGAGTACATATTAAAGAGTAAATCATAGAAATATTTGTCACCTTATTATTTTTTTTCCATATTTTTCTACTTAAATTTTCTACCGTAAATAAATAAATCTTCTTCTTAAAAGGTTACTGATAAAGTGACAACAACCCAAAAAATCTTATTTTCTTTTCAAGGACAATAGAGTGTGTGAGTGTGTACTTAACAATAGAATATATAAATGGGCATCCACAACATTATTCCATTATGTAATGTTATCATTGGGCGCATATGAGAAATTGTAGCTTTTGTTTATTTTGTCATAAGAATTTTTTTCACCGTTTAAACCATACTAATCAACAAAAAAAAAGTTGTGTTGAATTGTATGATATGAAAATTATATCTATACTTAAATATTTAAAACATGAAATTTTAACTGCCACGTGTCATTACTTTGTTAATCTTTGTTTCAACCATGTCATTTTTAAACTGAATGACTTCTTTTTTTTTTTCCTTTTTTTCCAGGAAAATTTAATATTTACCCCTTATTTGTCATTAGATCTCTAAAGTTCTTTCATTATTTCTTAATTAATCTCTTTTAAGTTCTATACATTTTAAACCTTATTTTTTTTATAAAAAAATAAAGAAATTTAATTTAAATTAATAATATTCTCTCTCAATTTGTTTTTTAAAATCACCACATTCATTGAACGAACAAAAAACTACTCCATTCGTTCCCATTTGATTGTCTTGTTTGGAATATTGACACTATTCATAAGATAAGAGAATCTTCTAAATTACCCTCAATATATAAAACATAATATAGTCATGTGGGGTCTTGTTTGATCCATCTCAAAGAGTACGTTATTAATATTTAATTATTATAATTTTTACACATATACAATAAAAGATATTTACGGCCCGTTTGGTAGCAGGTTATAAAGGATGATAATAGGAATGAATTTATAACTAAATTTGGAAGGGAAATTAAAATTCATTCCCATGGCGGTGCTAGTTGAGCTCCAATTTTATCTAATTTTCTTCACAAATATTCATTCCCATCAAATACTACCCTCCCCAATGTTAATGGATGAGAATGAAAAATGAGAAGAAAATTGAAGTTTGGAAATGAAAAATTGTTTTCCATGGAGATTATAAGGTTTTTCCTTAACAAAATTACACTATAAATTCATTACCATTACCGCAATTTATTACCAACAAACAAACGGGCCGTTAAGATCAAACAAATGCATTGATATATGTGCAAATTAAAACAGGACAAACAAATGAAAACGGATGAAGTAGTTAATATTGATACGTTGACGCTCACATCCTATGCCCCCAAAAATCTAGTTTTAAGAACAAGGTACAAAATAAATGCAAAAGATATACTACCAAAATCTATGCATATATATCATCTAATTTATTATAGAGTATGTTAATTTGGTTTGTTCAATGAAAAAGATTGCCACCTCTGTCTGACTGTCTCTACATTCCTTTCAAAAAAAAAAATTCTAGCTTACCTTAGTCCTTATAACAATTCATAACAATGGTAGCAATTAACTGGTTATAAAAAACAAGCAAAAGTTACAGAAAACATATCAAAAATTTTATTGTTTATATAACTTTTCATCCTTTTGTAACTTTTATTTTTTCCTTAAACTTTTCTCAAGTACGACGTTCAAATTGTCTGACCATAGCCATTGTACTTGATAACACATGTATATGAGACAAGGATTTTTTTTATTAGGCAAGAAAATCGACAGTCTATTAACTAGTACAGGACTACAGGGCTACTAGCCCAAAGGTGAAGGGGGAAATACCCCATACCCCAGCATTATGCTGTGGGGTAAGAATCGAACCCATAACCTTGGTCACGGAATGTGGGGGGCTTACCACCAAGTCACGGACAAGGATTTGTTATTGATGTGTGCAGACTGATGCTTCTCTTCAATAGCCATTATCTAACATAGTTTCTCTTCATGCCCAATATCTATAGGATCCCTAGTTTAAGTTGTAGGAAAAGAGTGGGCATTCTTCAAGCCAATCAATTATACCAACTGGGTCTTCAGGACAGTAGGTCAGTAACACAGATAAGTTCATGAAACTTCATGGAAATTCCAAATTCATATATTGTCAACCAAACAGGTTCAAAAAATTCCTACTAGACATGAATTCATATCAATTACAATTTCCTATGGCCGGTTAAATTCCGACGTTAACCAAACAAAGCCTTACTCTCTTTTTCCCCAGGAAATCTTTCCTGGTTTTTTTTTACAGTTTTCTAAGCCTACACTCTCATTTCAGCAATACAACAGTTAGTAGCAAATTCAAGGACAATCTGAACCCCTAAATGATCTATACACAACCACAATTACAGAGATGTATACAAGCAAATACAGTTAACAAAGAGAGATAGTTGCATTCAAAAATTCTCGTCCTGCGCTTTCAAGGTCACTCTTGACAGAATCAATTCTTGACTGCAGCACTGTTATCTCAGCATCCATCCTGTCTCTCTTTTCCATTGCTATGGACCGTTTCTGCATTAGCTCTCCTATTTTCTTGTCTATCCCTATAATTTCCTCATTGATAACTGACTTTTCCACATTGAGCTCCATGATTTGGCTCTCACTCTCTGTAGATGTAATCTGAGCTTGTTCAGACCTTCCTTTTATTGATATCATATCATTTAACTTCTCTCTCACCAGTGCTACATCAAAACCTAACGCTTCCAAATCAACAAGAGCTTCCAAATACCCATCCAAGATGCTTTTCGGGTCACTAAATTGAGACTTAGATATTTTCTCCACTAAACTGGTGAAAGTTACCATACTGCCTATTGCTAATCCTTCGCGAAATGCCTCCTCGCAGTCGTACAATGGCCGAAAATGTGGCTTTTGAGGAAACCGCTTCAAAACTTCCATGGACTCAACCATTTCCCAAACATGGGAATTCTTTGAAAAGGGCAAGTCTTGATTATCCACTGGCATAATGGCACAATATGTAATGCAAACACTCAATACCAAAGTTAGACAGAAAGCAACTATACCTGCATGATTGCTAGCGCTTCGTCTTGGTTGTTTTAATGTTCCATAAGATCCCATAGCAGATTACAAACAGCAAACAAGTTTACCTGCATTTGTGATTGCATTTTGTCTTGGACTTCCATTTTTGACTGATGCATGTTCCTTGCTCAAGCCATTGCAACTTATCCTCAGTCTTCCATCCAATTAAAGAATAAATTAAGTCGAAAGCAAAAAAAATTAACGGAAATTTAACTGCAAAGGGCACGGCTTTGAAAATTAGGTGAGTTTAAGGAAAAGCCTTGTTTACGAGTTAGAAAACGCAAAATATTAGGTTATAACTTAGAAATCTTCTGATTTTTATCCCCTTCTAGGGTGCGTTCTCTTAAACTTACAAAAATTAGTTTCAGGTTGAATAAGTTCAGATAAGTTTAAATAAGTTTCAATAAGTTATTTACCAAAAAAAAAAGTTCTAATAAGTTTTAATAAGTTCAATTCAGATAAGTTTAGGTCTAATTAGTTCTAAATACACCTTAAAAAAATAAGTTTCAGGTTTAATAAGTTCAGATAAGTTAAGGTTCAATAAGTTGAAGAGACGCACCCTAGATGAGAAAGTCATTTAATGGGTTAATATATTGCCATCCATAACATACAACACTTCTTTGTTCTAAACATCATCCAAGCATGAAGCATGCATGAAATTAAGTATGTTCACCCCATAATTTTTTTTAATGGGCCTTTCCTTTCTTTTCTTTTTTTTTTTATTTCCAAATCCAAAGGAAACAAAATTTTATGTGTATCATAGATCCCATCAACTTCTTCCACTAAAAGAGCTATTTGTTTGGTACGGTGTAAAACGTTCTCAAACGAAAATGATGGAAAACCTTTTAGTCTTTACAATGAAAAATTCAATTTTACGAAGGTTTTCCGTTGGTTGGTTGCAGATAAAATAATAATTTTTCATTTTAAGCATTTTACATTGGTTGTTTTCCTTTGCTTGTTTTGAAAAGGGTTGGAAAACAATTTTCCTTGAGGTGGAAAATGTCATTTTAGAAAAGGAAAACCATTTTCCTTTTGTGGGGAAGGAATGCCACATTTTACTTCTGTACTTCTCCCTTATTCACTCTTCTCATATTTCCTTCATTTCTATTTCATTTTTTCTTGGAATAATGGAATCTAATAATCTCACCTTTAGTCGGTCTGAAAGTAACAAACCTACTTTTTGATTAAAAAATAACAAACCTACCTTTAAAGTTTATTTGTTTTCGGTGCACCCTACCGGTTTGTGACTTAATGTAAGAGGTTTGTGACTAAAGGTGGAATTATTAGATTCCACTATTCCTTTTTTCTTTCTTTTACAAGTTTTCCTCTAATCAAGTGTTTTCTATTGAAAATTGCTTTCCTTCAAAACAAATAGTTTTACATCTAAATAAATATTTTACTCCAAATCAAATAAGGTAAAAACGTTTTTCATCCAACCAAACTACCCTAATGTTTCTAAAAGATTGCCCTACTGCATTTAAGCATTCAAAACAAGAATTTATCCAGAAATGATTCATCACGCTTCTTTTTCCCCCTTTTCATCAATAAAATGCGGAGTAAATAGATAAACAAATCTACCAACTATAATGTCAGGTGCAAATCCATCTGCTTAACACTAACATATAGGGCAATATTAAACTAACTAGCTCAGGAAAACACACTAAAATTGTCCAAAGAACACGAATTAAGCATATACCATAACTAAAAGGAACTAAATCTGATAATGTATTCAAATGCAAAAGAATATACCCAGAAGACGGAGGCGAAAGATGCGTCAAAGGTGGGATCCAGATATCAGCGCGGACCCATTCACGATGCAATCGAAGATCACAGGAAGCGAAAAGGATCTGCTCGCGAGAGCAACGAAAGAAAACAGAGTAAAAATAAGGAGAAGACGAAGAAGAGCAAGGAGAAGAATCCAGAACAACTTGAGTAACAACACCTTCCCACCAACCGTCGTTTTGGAAGGCATCAACATCATCCATTAATGAGAACACAATGTGAGGATCATGAGGAGGAATAGGGCGAACTAAAATTGCATCAACATATTCACGAAGAGGTTTCGAACCCGCGTCATCTTCCATGAGATTGTGGTATTCTACTAAGATTTTGTGGGTTTTGCGGGAGATTGTTCGAATTACTTTTGCTGAATACCATGAACCTCGAAAACCTTCGTCTTCTAAACTTACTTCTACTATAGTGTCTTTCTTGAAGGTTTTTTTGTATTCTGATTCTTTTTTTGGTGGTGCCATTGTTGTTGTTGTTTTTGCAAGAGAAGCAAGGTTTTTAAGTGACGATTCGGGTGATTTTAGAGAGAGATGATTAAAAGGCTCATTTGCTAAATACCGCCCGAATTTACTTAATATCGCCCGTATTTTAACCTTAACTTCCTAAAATACCCTTACTTATATTTATATACCCTTACTTATATTTATATAATCCAAAATAACTCTCATCCCCTCCCTTCACCCTCACCCACTGCTAACCCCTATCATTTTTTTTTCCTTTAATTTTTAAAAAATCTTACCTTTTAAATATCCTATTTATAATTTATAAAAAAAAAAAATGGCATGCCTCATGTTTCACATGTATGGTGGACCACTTCCCCCCCTTCTTCTACTTGTCAAAATGGTGTGGTTGGTTTTTTTTTATTTTTTTATTTTTTTAAAAAAAAACCTCACTCATAGTAACACCATTCATTATAAAAAAAACTACTTCAACCTTCATTATTTCACCTCTTGCATAAAAAAAATTACAAAGAAGTTCACCTAAAAATATATAAGATTTATTATGTTTAATTTATAATTTTTATTTAGAACCAAAATGTCGGATGACAACAATGATTACGTGAATGCCGGAGAGGTAAATTTATTAATGTTAATTTTTTTTACTTGTTAATTATGTTTTTTTAGCTTAGTAAATAATTATATTTATAAATTTTTATGTTAATCATTTTTTGCCCATGTTTAATTACTTTGAATTATTCTTTACGAATTTTTTCTTACATAAACAAAATTTCCATATTTGCTTGAATTATTCAATGCATTAAGTTAATTTTTTTTTAAAGAATTGATTCACGTATTAAGTTAAATTTTTGTTCATGTAAGAAAAAACAAAATATATCGTTGTTGCAAAATAGAAGTAATGTGTTTTGAAACGTGTCCAGAACACGTTACCACCATTGGCAGTAACGTGTCCAGAACACGTTACTACCATTGGCAGTAACGTGTTCTGGACACGTTACTCCATTGGTAGTAACGTGTTCAGAACACGTTACTACCAATGGAGTAACGTGTCTAGAACACGTTACTACCATTGGGGTAACGTGTTCTGGACACGTTAATTCCAATGGAGTAACGTGTCCAGAACACGTTACTGCCAATGGAGTAACGTGTCCGGAACACGTTACTACCATTGGGGTAACGTGTTCTGGACACGTTACTTCCAATGGAGGAACGTGTTCTGGACACGTTACCACCAATGGTAGTAACGTATTTAGGGTTTGTTGTTGTCATGTGGGCAACGCGATAAGGGCACGTTCGTTTGCATGGTTTTTTGCTTTTAAAAATACTAATTAACGTATTTAATGAAATTATTCAGGACAATAACGACGGAGATGGCGTGGACTACAGTCAAAGTTTTGCCACCGATCAGACGTTTTCCAGTCATCACGAGGCACGTGATTGGGCGAAACCGATAGCTCATGGGATTGGTTTTGAAATTGTCATTTCCAAAATCAATTATACCTCGGTATCTCGCATGGTAACCTACCTACGCTGTAACAAGGGAGAGCGGTACCGAGGGGAAAACAGAAATATGAGAAACGCCCAAAGGAAAAAAACGTCCACAAAAGCTTGTGGATGCCCGTTCCATATCAAAGTGATTGGCAATCCGCAAACCGGATTGTGGTATATTGAGCCCCAACCGGGTGTATCCGGCACACATAACCATCGCTTCATTGAGTACCTGGAGGGACACCGTCAGGTCAGTGGGTTGAGCCCTGCAGCAAAGCAACACGTGCGTGAGCTTAGGGAATCTCAGTGCAAGCCGTCGAAGATTAAATTATCTTTGACACAAAAGTTTCCTGACGAAAAACCTACAATCAGGCATGTGTATAACGAAATCAGCAAGCAAAAGATGGATGATGCAGATGGGCGGAATGTTATGGAACAATTTATCCATCTTGCGGAAGAGTTGAACTACCACATTCACACTAATCAAGAGAGAAATCAATGCACTCACGTGTTTATGGCTCATCCGATGTCGATCACCTTATTGCGCACTTATCCATGGGTGATAGGAATGGACTCCACATATAAGACCAACAGGTATGGAATGTCGTTATTCGAGATGATTGGGATGACGCCGACCAATCATAACTTTTTGATTGGGATGGCTTTGATGAGGGATGAGACGATGAGGAGTTATCGATGGGTGTTACAAATTCTCAATGACATTATTGGGCTACGTGCGCGTCCGGCTGTAATTTTTACAGACCGAGAGATGGGATTGTTACGCCCAATTCAGGAAATATTTCCTGGCACCCATCATTTGTTGTGCACGTGGCACATCAACAGGGATGTGGAGGCGAGAGTTGGGAAGATAACAGGCGACAAAAGCTTGGGAGACCGGTTTAGGCATGGTGCTTGGGCCCGGGTGATGTACGCGTCAACAGAGGCAGAATATGATGCACAGCTGGATCGGATGAGAGATGGTTGGGCAAGATTTAGAGGAGTCATTGAATATGTAGAAAACACTTGGCTTCCGCATAAAGAGAAATTTGTCGCTGCTTGGGCTAACAATGTCCTTCATTTGGGTAACAAGACAACTTGTCGGGTGGAGAGTGCCCATTCAGTGCTAAAAGGTTGGCTTGGCACCTCTACCAACTCAATTGAAAATCTGTTTACGCGAGCAAATGCAATGGTTGAGCAGCAGCATGATAAAATTAAGTATCATCTGGAAACATCAATGAACAGACAGGGCGCCAGGTTTAGGAATAAGTTGTTGTTCAGCATGCTTGTCAGTCGTGTTAGCTCCCACTGCATGGATCTACTGCTTAAAGAGCATACTCGGATGAGGGAGTTAGCCGACGAGGTCCATGATCGTTGTGGTTGTGTGTTGCGATCCACCTGTGGGATCCCGTGTGCATGTGAGATTGCAGCGTTAGTACAACAACGCACAGGTATACATTTGAGAGAGATCCACGACTTTTGGAAAACACTAACTATTGGTCAAGGCAATGACATCCCGGAGTTTGCCAATGACGACGAGGAAGAAGCCGACCACCTGTCTTCGTTGTTCGAAGAAGTTAGACGGAGAGGTTCTGACTATGTGAGGCGTGCAACCCGAGTTATGCATGAAAATATCTTTCAAGATACAGACTCGCTGGAAGAGCCAGAGACCAACACCAATGTTAGGGGCAGGCCTCCGTACCAGGTGATTTTCCAATTTTTTTTTTTTGTTGGAAGTAGGTCAATTTAATTAGAGTTGATTTTGTTAACTATATTGAAAAATTAGGTCAATTTAATTAATAATTGAAAAATATTAATTAAGTCGAACGTAATATGTGTTTTTGAAGAGCTCGTCTACTCGACGAGATCGGAGTTTCTTTGAGCATGCTTCGACAAGCCATGGGCGTCGTTCGAGAAACACGGGCTCTTCTGTGGGAGAAAACTCAGGATCCCATGCCGAAGGTAATGATCATATTTTATTTGAATTTAGTTATTAAGTAGTCGATGCAATTATTTGCTAAATATGTTTTATTATTGTAGGTGGTAGCGGTCACATAACAAGGGAACGATTTCCTTACTATGACAGCGTTCCCCATTTGATATTGCCGTTTATGGAGGGGTGGACTGATGTAAGAGCAGACGGAAATTGTGGGTTTCGTTGTGTGGCTGATGCTTTTCACGGTGGACAGGACAACTATCTTATGGCTAGAAGAATCATCGCAAATGAACTTGGGGCAAACATTGCTGATTACGCAGCTATTTATGGAGGGCAGCAGCACGTCATTGAAGCCGTGACACGTATCTCTTGGGAAGGTGGCAGATGCGATTCTAACCATTGGATGGAAGTTGTTTTCGACTTATTTCCGATTGCAAATCTATATCATTGCGCCATCATGTTGTACTCGTATGGGAATGACCGATCGATTGGACAATGTTGTACAGTATTGCCGACGAGAGTCCCACAACTCATCACGGCTCCTACGAGTGAACTTCATATTGCCTACATGCAAAATTATGCGCACTACATACGATTACATGTCAGTCATGATTCCCCGATTCCGCCCGTTGCAAACTATTGGAACTTTGTGCATACACAAACCGTCGAAGGATGGGATGCATTATACACCAGGAGAGTAGCACAATGGATGAGACTTGCTCAGAATTTGTAACTATTATATGAATATATTTAATGCTGTAACTGTTATATGTTTAATGTTGTAATTATTATATGAATATATTTGTAATTAGGTCAATTTGTTCATGTGTTTAATGTTGTAACTATTATATGAATATATTTAATGCTATTACCTTGGATAAAACTCAATAAAAGGCAAAGACGAGATCTAATCAGAATACAAATACAAAATATGAAGCGTAGGACGTAAATTAAACCCCATTTGTTTACATACAAATATCAAAAAATATAGAAACAACAAAAAATATACAAACAACAAAAAATAAAAATTACAAAAAAAATATACAAACGCATAATTTACAAATGAACATTAATAAATAAATAATAAAAAATGAAAACTACTGGCGATGATGGCCCCAACTTGGTGGACGCTGTCTCGGTGCACGTCGTCGGATGCCAACGCGTGTCTCGTAGTCATCAAAGTCTTTTCTTAGTCTAATGAGACCCAACCTCAGTCTATCCATGTGTTCTGGAAGCTCATCAATGAAAGGATCCCACAGCACTTCCGAATTTTCTAACATGGAGGACATCCACTGTAAAAAAGGAAAAAAGGAAATTGTTAGCTTACGTATAAATTGTATAGGTGCATAGCCTCAAAAAGTAAATATGGTGTGTCAAATTACTTACATGCTCAGGTACAGTCATGTCCGGTCCCGTGTTCGGGATCAGATCGTTGTCGTTCACGATGTATGGGTGTGAATACGTCTCGAACCACGTGTCATACCCGTCCAGCGTCGCGTTTGTGAACTCCGAACATGCTAAGGCACAGGGATGAAGAGTGTTAGCAATGGGGAAAGTGTCCCAACTGTCCTTAACCGATGTAGGCGGCCACTGGACATAGTAGTGTCTCGGATCCTCCGGCCGATACGCCGAGATAGGTGTAGGGATGCGAGGGGGAATACCCTGCATGAAGCCGAGCTGCCGAAGACATCTGTATGGCATGTAGGGCTCAATGATGGACTAGTGCTGGATGAACCCAGTGAACAAAGTCCGAGGACAACGGGTGCTGATGTCATCCCCGAACGGTAACCAACACACCTGTTGAGTGCAAAAAACATTCAGTTTAATAACAACGAGGCAATTAGGAAAAAGTAAAGAAACATTAATTAAAATATTACCTGGTCAGCAGTCATGTTGTCAATCCTGTTACGAATGGCGACGAGGCGGGCGGGGTTGTTCGGCTCCAAACGAACATCCCACTGAGAACAACTAGGATCCCCGATACGACGAGGCAGACGTCCTCGGTTAGGCCTAAAAGCTGGGAAGTACTCATAAATCCACGCCTGTAACAACGTTAGACACCCGGCCAACTGCTTGCATCGCCGTCGACTGCCTTGGCCAAGCTGGCGATACAAGTACGCTAATGTCGCAGATCCCTAAGAGTACCTCCCAACAGAATCCTCATCCATAAGCTCTGTGATAAGGCCGGGACTGAGCCGACTACCACTCTTATCCACAAAGAGCGTGGATCCAAGAGTGAGCAACATCCACCCTATGGCTCGTGTCGAAGCAACCCGTCCCTCTGCAGCTCGACACAGGTTGAAGATGCACTCCGTATAGACACCTCCATTCTTGAACTGCCCGTCCCTTTTCATGGCTTCTTGTGGCACGCCGAGGATCTCGGCCACGTCATGTATAGGTGCATAGCCCTGGCCGAGGCTATGAAATCGCATGCTCACACCATCGACAAGTCGACCCTCAGCAGGCAGGCCCATAATAAACTCGACATCATGGAGAAAGATAGACATCTCCCCCTACGGCATGTGGAAGCTGTTCGTGTCCGGCTGCCACCTCTCGACGAATGCCGACACTAGCGGACCGTCGATATGTGTGTAACATAGCCTGGGCAAGTCAAGCAACCCACTTGCAGATACAATCCGACCAACATCCACCTGCTCTCTGGTTCGAACCACTTGTTGTCTGGTTGGATCCACCTGCTCACGAAACTCATCCGCCCACTCAATCAACATCGAACATGCCTGATGTCGAGTGCGAACGTCCAACACGCCCCTATCATCACCATCCCATATATGTCGGGCAATGTGAGCTGCGTAGCTCGGGATGACGGAACCATCTGTCGGACCCCCAGGCATAGCCTCCTTAACCACCCAAGAATCGTCTGTCTTCCTCTTCGGTTGTCCGCGAGTAGAAGAAGACGACCCCTTAGACCGAACAAATCGCCCGCCCTTGCCCTTGCGGACATTACGCACCCCGTGTACCTCCTCATCCCCGTCACCCTCCTCCTCGGTAGACGAATGATCATCGGGAATGAACTCATCGTCGAAGTGATCTGGCCCTGATTGTAACGTTGCCTCAAGCTCATACGCCTCTAACTCAGACTCGTCCACATTCGAACCCCCGACCCTATCAGTTGAACGTCCTTCCTGAGTAGACGCATTATGGACCTGACATGGAGACGCTTTGCCCGCCCTCCTCCTAGCAGAGGCCAGGATGCGTCGTGTGTTAGGGTGCCGTGGGGAAGAGTCGTCCTCAGCACGCTAAGTGTAATTGAAAAATCAGTTCAACTAATTAATAACATTTACAATCATTTTTAAATCAACTAATTTATAATATATAAAAAATCAAATAATTATCGTAATCGTCAATATTTTCTAATTAACAACAATTACACAAATTTATTATAATTACTAATAATTTTTAATTAAAACTAATTACACTAATATTTTTGTGTATAATTTCGAATATTTATAATTTAAAATTGTAAATAATTACCATTTAAGAATAATTAAGCCAATCTATAGCAATTACACCAATTTATATTAATTCGTACATAAATCATTATATAATTTAAAAAATCAATTAATTAACATAAATTCCTAATTAATACTAAATAATAATTGTCAAAATATTCCCCTAAATTCCTAATTAAAAATAAATAATAATTATCAAAATAAATTCAAAATTATAATTAGATCTAATTTTTTTTAAAAAAAAAAGAAAAATTAGAAATTACACCAAAAAAAATCATAAATTCCCCCAAAAAAATCAGAAAAAAAATGAAAATTCCAAAAAAAAAAACCTGAATTTTTTACGAATTTTTCTGGAATTAAAAAAATTTCCAAAAAAATCAGATGTTTTGGGAATATTTTTGGAATTAAAAAATGAGAAATACATTCAAAAATTAAAAAAACAAAAATAAATTCAAAATTCCAACAAAAATCATAAAAATTCAGAAATTCACCCAAAAAAATCACAAAAAATTGGAAAAAAATTGAAATTTCCAAAAAAATCAAATTAAGCACAACAAAATTGAAAAAATTCCCCTAAATTTAACATTAGTTCATCAAATTCCCAAAAAAGACATGAAAAATCAGAAAATAAAAAAAAAACTGAAAAAAATCCAAAAATAAAAAAAATGAAAAAATCAGAAAACAAAAAAAAAATGAAAAAATCAGAAACCCTAAAATGACATCTCCAAAATTTCATCTCCAATTGACATATATCAACACAAAAATGGCTAAATTCACATCTCCAAATTCATCTCCAATTCACAGCAAAAACAAAAAAAAGAAAAATCAGCAAAAAATCCAAAATTCAAAGGAGATCTGAAATTACCTTCGAAGCGCCGGCGACCTCCTTCCCTGGACGTTTTCGAGGAGGCATTGCTCGTGGTTGCTGGTCGTCGCTGCTGCTATCGGTTGTTGGTCGTCGCTGCTGCTAGCGGTTGTTGCTGGTCGGTGCTGCTGGTGGTTGCTAGTGCTGGTCGTCGCCTGGTGTTGCTGATTTTCGAAGGGGTGGGGTGCTGCTGCTGGTTGCTGGTGGTTGCTGCTGGTGTTGCTGATTTTCGAAAGGGACGAAGAAGAAAACGGAGGAGAGGGTGAAAGAAACACAGGTTTTTCAATTTTTTTTCAGAAAAAAATAAGGATAGGAGCGTTTAATTAGGGTAAGGGTAGTATAGGAAGTTTAGGTGAAAATACGGGCGGTATTGAGTAATTTCGGGCGGTATTTAGTAATACCCTTAAAAGGTGGTGGAGTTTTGTGAATTTGTATTGTAATTAAAAAAGTTACAGTAATTTTAAGAGGAAAGAGGTGGGAAAATGGACTTCAATTGAAAATTATAGTGTGGTTTAATGTTTTCTTTTCTTTTCTTTTCCTACTATATTTGGGGTAATCTTGAACTATCTTTATATGCAAATGCCATGGATTTTTTTTTTTTTTAAAATGGAAACTAAATAAGTTAAATAAGATGTCTTCTTACACAAGACCAAACTCTAGTTTTGCATGAATTTTATTTTTAGCATTATTGTTGATTGGCATAAGCATAAGAGAACTAATTGTGTTAAACATTTCTGACTATAATAATTAATCAGGCTGATTTTGACGCATCTAACTGAAACTCAAATAAATCAAACTAAGGGCTTATTTACTTCAGATTATATTCAGTTCAATTCAGTTCATATCTGATTAGTTCAATTAATACACTTCTATTCAGTTCAGTTCAGTTCATCTCATCTCTATTCATCTAATGTAAACGAGCCTTAAAACTCAACCTTATTTAAATGAAATGCAAATGCAGCTAAATAAAACTCAAACTTATTTAGTTGAAATCCAAAATTATATGATTGAAACCTAATATTATATATTTGAAACTCAAACTTATTGCACTGAAACCTAAAATCATATACTGTAAATGACCTAAACTTGTATAATTGAAACCCAACTTTATAATATTGAAATTCAGATTCACTAGCAATTAAACACAATATTCCAGTTCGAATACCTCTATCCCACGAAAATTGCCATCTCATATTTTCAAACCGATTTTGACTGACAGTAAGCATTAGATCAGACGATTTGACCCCAATACTTTCTTTAAGTAAAAATGCAATAAATAAGGGATAAATTGCCAAAGCTCCCCCCCCCCCCCTCCGTGGTTAATGAAAGTTGGTGGGAATTCTAAACTCTTATATTTCTAACCAAACAAGTTTAATAGATTCATAGGAATTCAATGACATAAATAATTTTGTATGAAGTACAATTTGCTATAGGGATTAAATTCTTACATCAACCAAACAAGGCCTTAAAGTGTTGAAATGGGTCTATATATCGATGTGTCGGAAGTCTCCGAACCCAATGCCCTAAAAATGTGATATAATCAGAAGAGTAGTCATTCTATCGGAAAAGTTGATCTGAGTTTGTCACTTCAAACTAGTTTAAGATTTGTTTAGCATCTTTTATCAATAGATTAATCTTCCATGATATGAGAAGTGACCTTGAAAAATATGAAGAACAATGAAGTTATCAAATCTAACAAAATATTAGCAAACCATAAATTTGGTTTGGCATAAGGATGGGCCCATAACAAAAAGAAATATTATACTCCCTTGATTTCTTTCATTTTGAACAATTTATTTTTGTTGCCCAATTTCATTCCAAGCGTTACTAATAATAAACGCTTTTACCATAGCAGCTATTAGGCTCTGTTCTTTAGGACTGATCTGATCTAATCTAATCGAATCTTATTTGATCTGATCTGATTAGGTGGGGTATTATTTTGTGAGAGTATAAAATTAAAACAAAGCTGAACTGATCTGATCTGATTATTGTAGCTTTTAAGTCCAAAAGAATAGGGCATTACTTATTATCATTCACTCATTCCCCTGCTCAAATTGGATATCACATCTTACCATTAGCCCTGCCAAATCAATCAATTCTCAATCTAATAAAAGAAAGAAAGATTATACATATAATAGGCTTGCTTGTATTTTCACTATGCGAGAATATTGTAAATTTGCAATGCAATCAAACTACATTGTATTGATAGTTGTCAATCAAGATGTTGTTATTGCCTTTGATGCACAACCAATGATGATAAGAGGAAATGCTATAAAACTAGACTACAATCAAATTGTACTATGTCACAACCTACATACTTGAGCATGATACTCCCTCTGTCCTTAAAAGATTGCCCCATTCACTTTTTCTCATCTCCCGAGACACAACTTTAAATGAAAATATCTTTAAATACGTGTGATAAAAAATTATAAAAATTACATATTAAAAAAGTTCACATTGAGCCGAATCAAACGAGATCCTATTTGACTATATTTTTTCTTACATGTATAAAATTATAGGGAGTGAAAGTTACCAAATGAACAGTAACAAAAGTCAATATGGGGCAAACATTAAGGGACGGAGGGAGTATAAAACTAGACTACAATTAAATTGTACTTCAAAATTAATTGTAATCCAACCTAATAAGGATAGAATGCCTATTCAAAATCTAGAAATTAATTCATTTTGACACGTTAAATGAAACCAAACTATTTTTTTTGTCCGTTCGATAAATGTGGTGATTTGAAAACAAATTGGGAGAGAATATTATTAATTTGAATGAAATTGTTTTATTTTTTTTTTTAAATAAGATTTAAAATGTATAGAAGTTAAAGAGAGTAATTAAGAAATAATGAAAAAATTCTAGAGAACTAATGATAAATGAAAGGGTAAGTATTACAATTGTCTTGAGAAAAAATGAAAAAACAGAAGTAATTTAGCTTAAAATTGACGCAGGACAAGGTTGAAACAAGGATTAGCAAAGGTAATAAGACACGTAAATGTTAAAATTTTCTGTTTTAAATATTTAAATATATATTGTTACACAATCAGAATTGAATCAACATTAAAGTGACACATTCAACCCAAATTAAATTCCAATTTAAAGAATAATTTTAACGCAACTAGTCTTACTATAATCAATTATCAATAAATTACTCCCTCTGTTTAAGCTTGTAAGAAAGGAATGACATTCTTTTGAAGCACGGGGCCGAGTGGCCGACATCGACAACATAACAGCATTACGCAGCTGCAACAGCAGCCTCAAGTCTATGAAAAGAAAGATGAATTCCTCCCTTTCGTTAGTTATTGTTTGGTTGTCCTAAAACTCCCATGAATTTGAATTTAGCATATTGTTTGGTTGGCAATTCCCACAAAATATGGTCAATAAATTACCACCCCGTTTATGAAACTTCATGGAAATTCCAAATTCATATGTTGTTAGCCAAACAGGTTTAATACATTCGGACGAGACATAAATTCCCATGAATTACAATTTCCTATGGCGGTTAAATTCCGTCGTTAACCAACCAAAGCTTTACCCTCTTTTTACCCAGGAAACCTTTCCTGGTTTTTTTTACAGCTTTCTAATCCTACACTCTCATTTCAGCAATACAACAGTTAGTAGCAATTTCAAGGACAATCTGAACCCCTAAATGATCTATACACAACCACAATTACACAGATGTATACAATCAAATGCAGTTACCAAAGAGAGGTTGTTGCATTCAAAAATTCTCGTTCTGCGCTTTCAAGGTCACTCTTGACAGAATCAATGCTTGACTGCAGCATTGTTATCTCAGCATCCTTCCTCTCTTTCTTTGCCATTGCTAAGGAACGTTTCTCCATTAGCTCTCCTATCTTCTTGTCTATCCCTATAATTTCCTCATTGATATCTGACTTTTCCAAATTGAGCTCCATGATTTGGCTCTCAATCTCTTTAGATGTATTCTGAGCTTGTTCAGACCTTCGTTTTATTGATATCATATCATTTAACTTCTCTCTCACCGGTGCTACGTTAAAACCTAACTCTTCCAAATCAACAAGAGCTTCCAAATACCCATCCAAGACGCTTTTCGGGTCACTAAACTGAGACTTTGATATTCTCTCCACTAAACTGGTGAAAGTTACCATACTGCCTATTGCTAATCCTTCGCGACATTCCTCCTTGCAGTTGTACAATGGCCGAAAATGTGGCTTTTGAGGAACCCGCTTCAAAACTTCCATGGACTCAATCATTTCCCAAACACGGGAATTCTTTGAAAAGGGTAAGTCTCGATTTTCCACTGGCACAATGGCAGAGCACTCCGTTTGTACTCCAGTCTTGTCCACCCCCCCAGGGACATTCTTGTCTTGCTCTTGGCTTAAATTCTCAGCTGAACTAAGTTGCCTTTTATCTTGCTCCTTCCCTTTAAGTTTATCAGCATGTGCCGTCTTGCCGTCTTGTCCGCCCTGGCCAGCAGTAGTACCTCCTGAAGGGATTTCTGCAAATTTTAAAAAAGAAGTTTTGTTGAATAGAGCCAAACAAAGGAAGTGCATATAAATCAGCGTCACTTACTTGCATCAGCTGTGGGAGTGTGTGCTCCTTCAAACCAAGCTGATAATGGCCTATCATCATCAGAAGCGTTGCTTGAGGTTCCAGCAACAACTTTGTCAGCATCTCTGGCTACTCCATTGTTGAAAACCTCAATGGCTCTTATGCTGCAGTTATCTACATCATCTGCCAATTTCACAAGTAATTCACAATCAACAAGGTTTAAAAAAAAATTGTGCATAACGGGGGGGGGGGGGGGGCTATTTATTAAAATATACTTTTTGAGATTTGCAGCATAATAGTTTCGGTTTTGTGAATTGCTACCTAATGACACTAATTTAAGTAAAATTGCTACCAAGTTCCAATTTACGGTTAAGATTCCATCAGAATATAACGCCGTTATAGAATTCATAAATGATTGTAAATTCAAATATTTTGTTTTATTAATCAATTCCCTGAGAACAAATATAATAATTTCCACTGGGATGCCATCATTGGTAGGGAAGTTTCACCACAAATTGGGATTTGGTACCAAGTTCTACTTAAGTTAGTGTTATTATATAGTAATTCACAAAAAAAATAAAAAAAATTTATTAGGCTGCAAATTCCAAAAAGGTCCTTTTATTAGGTAGTAACAAAAAAATCTTACAAAGCTATCCAGCGCAGTGTAATGGAACCATATAAGCCTAAGGTGATCCATAGTTATGTGAGAAGGAAGAGACAAAATCAAGGAGACATACAAGGACAGAACCCCACTACCACAGTTGCACCCACTAACTCAACACATCAAGAGGCTACTGGGAAGAGAAGCAGCCACCTAGGCAGTAGGCACAGCTAGTCAGATCATTCTTGTTATGGGATTGAAGCAGTAAGGCTATATAAGAGAGAGAGAGAGAGAGAGAACAAAGGAGATGTGTAGAATTTTATTGCAAACCCTTAGAGATTGTGACCTCAAGTCACCAGAGAGAATAGCAGCCTCAAGCTGCGTTATTGTAATCAACTTCTCTGAAATCAAAGCTTCAATCATCTTCTTAGCTTTTTTTTTTTTTTACATTTTCTGTTTCCTTTACTGTGTGTGTGCTTAGTGAGTACATTACAAGTGGTATCAGAGCAAGCGCAGCATGGTGAATACGACGCAAAGGGTAGACAGCTTGGAGGAGCAGTTTGTAACCTTGGAGAACAGGCTGGTTAGAATGGAGGAATTGATGAAGGGTTAAGAAGACACCACCACGGAGTGGCTCAAGGAATCAAGCAAATGCAGGCGGGGTGGCAGGAGAAAATGAGAGGAGATTTCAAAGCTGAATCCCAGCAAACCACTATTCAAGGAGGGTGAAAAACAAACTGACCTTGAAGAAGTGAAAAATCACCATAAGGATGATGCGCTGAAGAATGGCGAAGGAGATGGAGAGAAAGGCTTCATGGCAGAGGCAGAGGCTCGGGGGGGGGGGGGGGAGGGATATGGAGACAGCGGAAGCTGGACATGCCACTTTTCGAAGGGGCGGATCCCGACAGTTGGATTTTGAGGGGAAAGGTGTACTTCAATTTTACCACCTTAGTGAAGCTGAGAAGTTGAAGGCAGCAGTGGTAGCTGTGGAGGGGAGTGCCCTAAGATGATTCCAATGGGAGAATCGCCAGCATCCATTGAAAGGGTGGCCAAACTTGAAGAAGAGAATACTGCATAATTTTAGACCGCGAAATCAAGAGACACTCCACGCGCAGTGCTTGCCAACGGAGCAAGTGAACACTTAGGCTAGACCTGGTTATTAGACGGGTCGGTGCGAGTCAGGGTCGGCTAAAAAGGGTCAATAGCGGGTCGGACCAAGGCAGGTTGCGGGTCAATAAGCAGGTCGTTTGCAGTCGGCCAATAAACAACTATAAATAAATAAAATCTAGGGCAAACAAAAATAAAAACAAGTGTATACAAATATATTATTTTTGTCAAAAGTTTTTTTAGAAAATTTATTAGGCTATTATTCTTGGCCCTGTATTAACCCTGTCCAACAAGGCCTTGTTTAGTAAATACCCATTGGACTACCCTGTATAATAACCAAGTCTGATTGTGGCTAAATATGAACAAAAATTCATCGAGATGTTAGCTCCTTTAGATGATATCCCTGAGAGTATTATGTTAGGCCAATTCATCAATCAGCTCAAGGAAAAGATAAGGGTGGAAGTAAGGCTTTTAGATCCATTTAACCTAGAGCAAGCCATGGAGTTGGCTAGAAGGGTAGAAGAAAGGAATATGGTTGGAGGAATTAAAAGGGTTGTGGTCATTAACCCGAAGTTTGAGCCGGTCCAAACTAATGAAAAGGGGGTCATTAACAAGACCACCACCACTCAATCACCATAAAACCACGAAGGCTGAGCGAGCATGAGTTCTAAGAAATATGAGCTAAAGGGTTATGCTTCAAGTGCGATGAACGATGGTGAGTGGGACACCTGTGCAAGAAGTGAGTGTTAAGCTATTGGGAGGAGAAGACGAAGGCGAGCTCTTGCCGATGGAAGAGGATGAGTTGGCGGAGGAGGAAATTCCAGTGGAGATTTCACTGTGTTTGGTGGTGGGGATCACAAAATCCAAGGACGATGAAGTTGAGAGGAGCTATTGGGCGGGTCGGCGTGGTAGTGATGGTGGATCCGTGGGCGATGCATAATTTTTTGTCTACTCCAATAATTGAAAGGGCAACGGTAATAGTGGGTGACTCAGGTGAATTTGGGGTTTTGTTGGAAAATGGGGACATGATTAAGGCTGAGCGAGCATGAGTTCTAAGAAATATGAGCTAAAGGGTTATGCTTCAAGTGCGATGAACGATGGTGAGTGGGACACCTGTGCAAGAAGTGAGTGTTAAGCTATTGGGAGGAGAAGACGAAGGCGAGCTCTTGCCGATGGAAGAGGATGAGTTGGCGGAGGAGGAAATTCCAGTGGAGATTTCACTGTGTTTGGTGGTGGGGATCACAAAATCCAAGGACGATGAAGTTGAGAGGAGCTATTGGGCGGGTCGGCGTGGTAGTGATGGTGGATCCGTGGGCGATGCATAATTTTTTGTCTACTCCAATAATTGAAAGGGCAACGGTAATAGTGGGTGACTCAGATGAATTTGGGGTTTTGTTGGAAAATGGGGACATGATTTGAGGAAAGGGAGTGTATAAAGGGGTGAAATCGAAATTGGGGTATGGGGTAGAGATTATGGAGGAGTCCTTCCCACTGCAATTGGGGAACGCTGACATCATTCTAGTGGTTCAGTGGCTAGAAAAACCCGAGGCAATGGTGATGAACTAGAAGAGGCACCTTATGTGGTTTCAAGTGGCAAGGACATGGGTTACTCTTAAAGGGGACCCCTCCTTGGAAATCACACAAATCTCATTGAAAGCAATGATAACTTTAAATAAGGAGTTTTTGGATGTGTTGATTGAGCTTAATCGCGTGGAAGGAGGCTAGATTGAGGAAGGAAACAGATTAAAGGAGGAACCAGAATTTTCAAGGGATGTATTAAAGGAGAATGAAAGGGTGTTTAGAAATCCAATTGGGCTACCATCTAAACTTGGGCATCAACATGCTATTGTGTTTGAGGAAAGAAGCAATCTTGTGAGTGTAAGACCATACCGGTATCTACAAATCCAAAAGGATGAAATAGAAAGGTTAATCAGAGAAATGTTGGACGCATGATAATACAACCGTCATTAAGTCCGTTCTCAAGTCCAGTTCTATAAGTGAAGAAGAAAGACGGGTCTTGGAGATTTTGTGTAGACTACCACGCCCTCAACAAGGAGACAACGCCCGATAAATACTCAATTCCGATGATAAACAGGCTAGTTGATGAGCTACATGGGGCCACTGTGTTCTCAAAGTTGTATTTGAAGGCGCACTACCATCATATTCTGGTTCGGCCCGAGGATACCCATAACACCACCTTCCACATTCATGCAGGCCATTATCAGTTTCTTGTGATGCCCTTTGGGTTGACGAATGCTCCAACGAGGTTCCAATGGTTGATGAATGAGGTATTATGTTCTTACTTATGAAAATTTGTCCTTGTATTTTTTGATAACATATTAGTGTATGTAAAGATAAGGAGACTCATGTGAAACACTTAAGGAGATTGAACAAATTAGCAGAGCATTCATTATTTGTAAATAAGAAAAAATGCGAGTTCGGTAAATCGGAGGTGTCATACTTCACATAATCTAAAAATTGGGTTTGATGGTTGATATGGAGAAGGTGAGGGCTATGTTAGAGTGGGCTATTCCTAAGAATTTAAAAGAGCTGAGGGGATTCCTTTGCTGGACGGGGTATTACCACAAGTTTGTGAGTCATTATGCAAAGATTACACAGCCCTTAGCCAATCAACTCAGAAAGGATGCATTTGGGTGGAATGAGGAAGCTACAGTAGCCTTTGAGAACCTCAAGAGCGCCACGACTATGGCACCAGTGTTAGCCATGCCTGATTTCAACAAAATGTTCATGGTAGAGACCGATGCAACGGGGTATGGGATTGAGGCCATATTGATGCATGAAGGCAAACCTATAGCTTATTAGAATAAAGTCTTGGGGATGAAGGCACAAGGGAAGTCTATCTATGAGAAGGAATTGATGGGAATGTGTTTAGCGGCGGAAAAATGGAAGCATTATTTGCTTGGAGACGTTTTGTCATTCGCACAGATCAACAAAGCCTTCAGTTCATCACCCAACAAATAGAGATAGGGCCTGGTTATCAAAAGTGGGTGACAAAATTAATTGGGTATGACTTTTGTAATCAACTTCTCTGAATTCGATCATCTTCGTATCTTTTTTTTACATTTTCTGTTTCCTTTAGTATGTGTTTGATTAGTGAGTCCAATTACATGCAGCACATCATACAATCCAACACACACCCCAACACCTCAAAAAGTAAAACCAAAAGGGTGGGTTTTGTGCCAAGTCAAACTAGCACCAAAGATGATTCATACCTAAAGTTTGAGGAACAACCTGTTTGGTTGATTTCTGTTTCTTTCCTTTCCTGATAGACTTCACCGGCTCATTTATATCCATCATAATCGACTTGGTTGGGACTTTTTTCCGTTTTCTTGCTTGCCTTCTTGAAGTGCTTCTATCGAACATATCTATGTCACTCAGCCGCTTCATATGATCACTAATTTTCCTTGCAAGGTTTGTATCATCATCAATAGGCGATGCATCACTATTCTGAGAAGGCTCAATTGTGGCAATAGGCATCTCTTCTTCAATTGTTTGAGAATGTTTTTCATCATCTTGGGGATCAGAAGTAACATCTTTGTTCTCTTCCACAAATTCTGGAACAATGATAAAATTACACCAAATAAAAAGATAAAGAGAGTTGCAGAGACAATGACCCAAAATTAAGAGCAGCATATTATAAACTAGATGCAAGCCCTGTAACTTGTAATGAATCAATTAATTAGAAATTAGTTTTCTGAATTTTTTATTATTTTTAGACTTTTATTGCTTTTATTTTGTTTTATTTATCCTTATTTGTCCTTGTTTGCTAGTACTTTGTCTTGTTAACTGGTGTTTGATTTTTTCAACTTTTTGGGTGATTTTGTACTTGAGTATGGACAAAATCAATCAAGGTAGTAGGAGTATAAATATGTAGGAAGGGGGAAGAAAGGGAATTATTTAGAAAAATATTGAAAAGGCTTTGGCTTGAGAGATTTGTGACCTAAAGTCACTCTTTTGGAGACTTGCAACCTCAAGTTACTAACTATCCTTTGTATTACATTTTGAGTTTATTAATCAATTTTCCAGATTTGATCTTTGAAATTTCCAGTGCTTTACATAACTATACAGTAGTACCTGCATTTTTGGTTGTTGGACTACCGGGTTGAAATAGTACTTTGGGTGGTCGACCTCTCTTCCTCTTCAGATTGGTGACTTTACCTTCTTTCTGTTGCTCACTCCCCTGCAAGGGGAAAAAAAGAGTATCCTGCTTTATTAGCATCCCTAAACAAGAACCACCCTAATCCCCTCTCCTCTCTTTCTTTCTCCCCGTCTTTTTTCTCTCTCAGGGAATGGTTACGACAAGAATAAAACAAACAAGAAAAAGAGCAATGGAGGAGAAGAGGAAGGTGACTTAGAAATCAGTTTAGGGAAAGAAAAACATTTACGGCCCGTTTGGTTGTTGGTAATAAATTGTGGTAATGGTAATGCGTTTATAGTGTAATTTTGTTAAGAAAGAACCTTATAATGTCTATGGAAAACGTATTTTCATTCTCAAGCTTCAATTTTCTTATTATTTTCCATTATCATCCATTACCATGTGGAAGGGTGGTATTAGATGAGAATGGATATTTGTGAAGGAAATTAGATAAATTGGAGTTAAACTAGCACCACCATGTGAATGAATTTTGATTTTCCTTCCAAATCTAGTTATAAATTCATTCCTATTACCTCCATTTATGACCGCCTACCAAACGGGCCGTTATGGTAAAGAAAAAAAGGCTTTGATACAGATAGAATAAGTGTGCTATATAGTTACATTGCTCACTACACTTTCGTGATCTGCTGAAGAATCCACATAATTCATTTCATCCTCCAAAGTCTCTTGGTGCTCCAATTTCAGATGCTCGCTCGAACTCTCACCAAGTGAGCCAATCATCTTGCCATTGTGTGTTAACCCCACTATAATAGGTACAGATGGTTTCACCACATCACCTTTGTTTGGTGTTTTCTCAACACCCTCTCCTTGTGTATCCCCTGAATATTATGCAAAGATGTGCCCAATCAACTAATTTGAATTAGGAGGGGTATAGAGCTTATATGAAAAGAATAGCATAAACCTGAAAGGAAAGCTCGTAGTTTCGGTGGTCTACCCCTCTTTTTTGCGGAAGGATGCTTGTCATTCTCCCCCTACAAAGCAAAGACCATACATATAAGATCTATATT
The DNA here is from genome assembly GCA_951394345.1 of Salicornia ramosissima. Taxonomy (NCBI): domain Eukaryota; kingdom Viridiplantae; phylum Streptophyta; class Magnoliopsida; order Caryophyllales; family Amaranthaceae; genus Salicornia; species Salicornia ramosissima. Next base: position 10,291,690 of record OX596237.1, on the reverse strand, counting down.
CCAAGTAACAAGTTGAATATAGGTTAACATTTTGGCATAGCCACAAACACAATTTGAGCCAAAAAGAGAAGGAAATAAAAGGAAGAATCCAGATTTCAGAACCAATTCTTCTCACCCAAATGTCATTCTTCAGCATGAAGGTGAACCTAAAAGAACCCTGACATTTTTGTTCTATCCATTTTCTGTTTTTCAGTGTACATTTTTGAGCTACCCATTCTATGTCTTTGGTGAACTTTTCCTCCCACCTCACCTTTTGCTTACTCAAACCTTAATTCACCCCATCTATTTCTTACACAAATCCCATATGAAACAAGCTTTCTCTCGCCCACCTTGGCTAATGAGTATAACATATAAGAATGGAGAGAGTACTTATAAAGTGAAATATTAATTGATACTACAATTTGATGGTTTTTAGTTTTCACAAGTTTCAAACAAGCTTACAAGAAAGTGATCATAAAAGTGGAAGGAGAGGATCATAGGGTGGGAACTACTTTTGAGGGTCATACTTAAGGTTTGAAGCTCATGAAACTTTGGTGGTTTTATTGAGACATAAGTACATAACATGGAGGGGTCTTCCAACACATGGAATTACAAATCAAATAGATTGTCTTTTTAAAACAAAAGTTAAAGGTATTTGTTTGTCAAAATGGTACTTGGTGTATAAAAGGCAAATTTCTGCAACTTTTCATAGAACTATAGCATCAACAATTCAGGATACATAACCAGAAAATTTGAACTCCCCCTTACCTATGAGTTGATGAGCATTAGAACCTAGGCATACAGAAAAATAATGCCCAGCATGAATCATTCAGCTTTTGATATAATGTGCAGCAACTAAATAACCCTGGATAGAGAACTTACAATACAACTTACATTTATTTCAATCCTATAAGCAATCACAATGATATTCTTACTTAGGTTGTTACAATTTTAAGGAGCATTTGGAAGAGCACAGACGTAGAGATATTTCAGTCAAACTTTGTCTTCCTAAAGATCTCTTGCTAGAGCCTTAAAACTTCCAGGACTCTTCGGGAGCCTTAAAACTTTCAACACATGATACACTTGACCTCCCAATTTTGAAAATTTCTTCTTACGCCCGATGCATGGTGGATCATGCACATGAACTTAAAAGTTAAAATACTTCCTCCACTCCATTTTACTTGCAACATAGCCTTTTGCCCTTCATTTTGACTGGCAAAAGTGACCCACCCCAATAACCCGACCTAAACCTAACCTGAAAAAAACGGATAAAAGTTGAGGTTTTCAACACATTTAATTAAATGGGTTGACACAAATAACCCTTGTAATAAAATGGGTTAGGTTAAGATTGACATTTTTGACCCAAAAATAACCTTCTTTAACCCATTTAACCCATAATTATACTAATTTTTTATTCAGAAAATTTAATAATTGGTCAAAAACATTAAGTTTTCTAAAATCTTCTATCAGTAATATAATAAATAATATTTAAAACATAATTATATCTCCGAGAACATAAAAAAAAAACTTAAAATTCTAAATTTAATCAATATTATCCATAATATAAGACAAATGGGTTAAACGGGTTAGATGGGTAACCTATTTAATAATTAGTTTGGTTTAGGGTTGAGTATTTTGACCTGTTTAACGAGTTAGGTTTGGGTTGAGTGCTCTTCAACCCATTTGTTTCCAACTTGAACCCGACCTCCTAACCAACCATAATTTTTACAAAGAAATTTTATAGTGTAAATGAACAAATTTACAGACATATATTCAACATTAGTATCTTAAATTTTCCCTTCTTGCATGTGTTAAAATAATTTTAATTAATTTTCTCGTTTACATCAAGTCATCCACAATCTATTTCTCAAAATGAGTGTCAAATAGGTATTTTGCAAATAATATGCAGCGAAAGAATTTAAACATCCATGTGTATGCATCTTGAACATATATATTATTCGTTTAGAACACTGATTTTATAAAATTAAGTGATCTAAATATAAAACATGAATGTTCTAAATCCTTAAATGTTTTAAATTCATAATATGAATGTTCTGTTTTAAATGCAAGTTAAACGGGCCTAGGTTGCGCTCGTTGCGGGGAGTCAAAGAGTGCAAATCCACTCCACAAGACTAAGAGGGTTGTATCTCAAAACCATATGATAATAAGGGGAGTAATCCCTTTCGCCTTATAAAGAGGACAATTGGATACAATTCATATATTTCTTTAATGTGGGATACGCATACCAACACTACCCCTTAATTCATTAATGTAGGACACTCACAAGTCACATGTGGGTTGTTCATAGGATCAAAACACTTCCCCTCACATGTGAGTTGTCAATAATTGTGGCCTTGATCAAACTAAACCCAACACAGGCTCTAATACCACGGCAAACGACCCTGAGCTGAGCCATCCACATGGAAGTGCAAGTCCACTTCACAAGACCAAAGGGTTCTATCTCAAAACCATATGGTAATAAGTGGACATAATTCATATAATTCTTTAATGTGGAACATCTTAATACTCTTCCTTAATAAGTCACTCACATGTGGATTGTTCATGGCTCAACGTCACTGATTATACCCATCTATCCTCCTCGACCCTCAACAATTACATCACCTAGCATGAAGCAAGACCATAATTTCACATTTCTAGGAATGTTCTTTACAAGGGTAACAAAAAAAGCCTATTTTTCAATGGCAGGAGATAGAACAATCATCTATAATAAGGTCCATCTGTTCCAAACTTATTTTTGCTTATATGAACTTTACTGATCTAAATTTATTGTAACTTGTCTACAACTCATCTAAACTTATTAATCTTATTTTGTGAGAGGATCAAGCTTTATTTTTGCCTATTTTTTTACTAAACTTTATTAGATCTTATGTTAACTTATCTAAGCCTATCTAAATCTTTTTTTTTCTTCTATAAGAGAAAAATAAGATGAAAGCAACAAACTCATCGTAATATAAAATTGGTACAAAAAAGGCTTAGGGCCTTGGCACCACCACAATTAGTATGTTAAAAGAGATAAATGAGCCATTACAAATGACCTCAAAGGTGTTTTCCAATGACCTTAAATTGATTCACTTAGGGTGTGTTTGGCTGGGGGTATTAATCAAAAGGAATGAGAATCAGCAACCCTTAATCCCTTTGATTGTGTTTGTTAGGCCACTTTTGCCATTCCAATTCCCTTCCCCATTCCCCCATTCTAACACTTTCCCAAACCCACCCCCTATCTTTTGGATTCCCTTTCCCCACCTTCCACCAAACAATCAACCAACCACCCCACAAAACATACTAACACCAAAAATACCACCCAACTCCCCTCCCCCACCCCTCGTCGGCGCCACCCCTACTGTGATTGAAAAGGCGCGCCTAGGCGCAATGGGGTAAGCGCCTAAATTGTTCAAGGCGAGGCGCTTGTGGCTAGGCGCAAGCAAGGCGCACTAAGGCACGCTTAGGCGCTCTGAGGCGCACCATAAGGCGCATTTCTGTTTTTTCCCAAGATTTTTTACAGCCTTTTTCCCCTTACTTCTTAGGTGTGCCTCACTTCAATGAGGCGCGCCTAAGGCTCTAGGAGATCCTATCGCCTTGGTCCGCCTTACGCCTTTTCAAACATTGCAGCCCACCCTTTCCCCACCCACTAACAACAGCCCAGCCCAACCCACAAACCGCAGCCCAGCCAAAAACAAAATAAACTCTAAACCCACCGTAACCACCCCACCTTTGTTCGCCGGCGCTCACCGCTCCTACTCCCTTCGCCACCCCCTTAAAAGTCCCACAACCACCGCAACACCCACCACCACAATAAACCCTAACGCAAAAAAAGAAGTTCGAAGGAGGTTGTAGGGGGGTCGAAATAGGCCGGAGAGGGGTGGGGGAGAGTAGAAATGGGATGGAGAGGGGGCAGGAATGGGTGGCGACGGGTGGGTAGGGGTGGTTTTGTGATTTCTAGGGTAAGTTTTGGGGAAGATTTTGGTGACGAAGGGGGCGGCGATGGGTGGGGGGGTGCTAGGCGGTGGGGTGAGTAGGGGTGGCTTTTGGTTAGTCATGGTGGCTTGAGAGGGTGGTGGGAATGGGTGGCTCTATTCCCTTTCTTATTTAATCCAAACAACATAGGATGAATTGGGGAATTCCTTTCTATTCCCCCTCAAACCCTTTCCTTATGTCATTACCTTTAACCCTTGCGAACCAAACAGTCCCTTAATTAATCATACTTAGGGGGCATGGTTCGAAAACTCAGCCACATCAATTCGTCTCGGCCGAGTTGTTGTGGTTTTCAACTTTGGCGAACCGATATTTACCGGTTCATAACGCTGTTTTCAAACACTCCGAGATTTGACCCGATTCAACCGAATCGTAACGGATTCGGCCGAGATTCTGGTGAAAAAAAGGAAAAATAATAGTAGAAGAGGAAGAGATATAGTAGACTTGAGATTTTAGATACAATCCGAAGATAATCCCTTGATTAATTTCATGAAATTGCAGCATATTAACCCATAAATTAAAAAAAATATACAAAATAAAAACCCTAGGTTACATGTGGGTGGTGTGCCGGTTGCGATCCATATTCTCACGTCAGTCCTTTTGATCTCTTCAATCTAATCTGCTCCGATTTTTCTTCATCCACCTCTTTTCTCTTTTCTATATCTGCTGTGTACTCCCTTCTCTTTCCTTGGTATCCTCTATTTGATTGTTTTTTAAAAACAAAATAGTTGACGAAGTATCCTCTTTCCTCTCTCCTTTCTTTTTTCTGTATATGGAGGCATGGAGCTATACAACTGTCAACCACTTCTTCTCTCCTTTTTTTTTGTATTTTTTTAATCTTCCCTTTGTCCCACTTAACACCTTTTCTTTTTTTCTATCTTCCTTTTTATTTAATTAAAGTGTAGTGGCCTAGTGGGGTACATAGATGACTACCCATATACCCATTCTGATACTAGTACGTGTTGTCACTTATACAATTAATACTACTATCAACTACAGTAATTTATTTATTTATTTTTAAAAGAAGGCTTTAATTTTTTCCACATATAATATTAGCAGTAATAGTAATAATAATTAAAAAATAAGCAAAGTATTAAAAATTAAAATTTGTGCGCGATAACCGCGACGCAATCCGCATTGAGCGCATTGACTCCGTTACCGCGACATCGCGATCGCAACCGAAACCATATTTTTGAACCATGTTAGGGGGTGTTTGGTATAGATTTAGGAATGTAAATGGAATGGAATCACATTAGAAAGGGCAATATTTAATAAAACCATTATTTTTTTTTTTGGTGTAATTAAGGAAATGGAACGGAATCAAACTAGAGGGGAAAGGTTTTTGTTTCAACGAGGTTTAGAAGGGTAGCGAAATAGTGGTAATAGTGACCATTAGGAAAGGGAATGTGTTACCAACCTCTCATACAAAACAAAAGGTAGTGGAGATGGGTTATTTGATTCCATTTCCAACACTAAAAAATAACAATACCAGACATGCTCTTAGAACGCTAATAGAGCTTTATAATGGCTGGATAAGAAAAGCATCAATTTTTTGTGGAGGAGGTATTATTTGGATTCTTAAATCTTCACTTGGTCATATTCCTATCAACATTTGTAAAAAGGTAAGATTATGAATTAAGAAATGGACTTTTAAAAAAAAATTGAATTAACAAATGGAATTTCAAGCACTGCCTTTTTAAATATTAAAAGAACAAAAAATATATATATATAAATATTAATATTAATAAATTTATATATATATATATATATAGGAATAGGATCAAGTAAAAACCAGACTCTAAGTTGAAAACAAAATGCGGATTAACATTGCTGGTGCTGACTCAGCGCTGACTCAGCATCCTCTTTTTTATTTTAAAACCAAAATAGATCATAACTGTTGATCTAAACCTAGCGGTTGATATCAATAGTTTTTAGTTTTCAACTTAAGTTAGGTTTTTAGCAGATCCCGACTCTGCATATATATATATATATAAACTGTCAAGACTCAAGAGATCTACCTTACAATTATATATCACCATATATTGAAGAAAAGTCACACACAAATATCTCAAAAACGACAATAGACATTGGGAATGCCAGTTGTGCTGACTGCTGACCATATCAAGCACAGCAAAGATCAATTACACTTGACCTATCCAGACTTGTAACAGTTTTCTTGTCCTAGCTAACATGAACATGTAATGAGCCAAATGGTTTAAGTTTTCTTGTCCTAGCTAACATGAACATGTAATGAGCCAAATGGTTTAAGTTAACTTTAAGTGTTTATTTACTTTTATTTTTGTCCTTATTTACGTGTATTTTGGCTTATTAGCTTTTGGGTGATTTTATCAGGTTTTGGTAATTTTTGTACCAAGTGAGAACAAAACTCAATTAAGGTCGTAGTAGTATAAATATATAGGAAGGAGAGGAGCGTGGAATGATGGAATCATCCAGAAATTTTTTAAGGCATTGGCACTTGGAGAGTTGTGAGTTGTGACCTAAAGTCAACTTGGAGATTTGCAACTTAAAGTTGCTATTTTATTTTCACATTTATTAATCAAACCCATTTAATCAGTAAAGCCGCTACTTAGTTTTTTCAGTTAATATTCAAAACACAATCTTCTTCGAGTATCATCATCTTCAAGCAGCGGTTTATCTTTCTTTGCAAAGTTGCTATTTTATTTTCACATTTATTAATCAAACCCATTTAATCAGTAAAGCTGCTACTTAGTTTTTTCAGTTAATATTCAAAACGCAATCTTCTTCGAGTATCATCATCTTCAAGCAGCGGTTTATCTTTCTTTGCATCTGTTATTTTCCAGATTTTTAAGTGAGTGCTTTACAGAACACCACCAGCAGCAAAATTTAAATCCTCAAAACTCCTTCCCAAAAAACAGCGCCTCCAAGAGCCAATTCCCACCAGACTCGACACCACAAAAAGAAAAGAAAACAGAAAAAAGAACTCAGCAAAGTAATGCGTATGAAAGAATTTTCTTACATACCTTCATCTCAGTAGGATAAGGATTGATGCCTTCAGATTGTTTCGTATTAGGTGGCAGGTGCCCAGGTGTTAAAAGGGCAGCAACAACTGAGGTCGCATTATCTAATACCTCCAATTGTGTCATTGATTTACATTTTTCAGTAGATAATGGCAAATTAGAAGCAGGTTCTTCATTCAATCTCCTTGAAGATCTGGATTGAATAGCATTTCCATTAGCACTTGTCTGTTTAATTCTCTTATTACTAGGTGTTGCACTACTGTAATTGGCCTTTCCATTGCCAGATTTCTGCAACTCTTCCTGACATTTATTGAGAGTTACAGTAGAAAGTTTATCCACTGCAACATTGTTCTTTACAGCATCTGGGCATTCGGATGGGGCATGAGCCTTCACCTTGTTACCAACATTAACCACATGGTTTGAACACATTTCAGCATTTGATGCTGTTGAGGTGTCCTGCGAAAGAAACAAGAATTTAAGCATATAAAGCAACCACTAAAAGCAAAGCAACTTTGCAGACCTTCACAAGAAACGTATAAAGCCCTTCAAAAAGTAAACAATAGCTAAAGCTCATGTGCTTTTCAGCATTTTATGTCACTGAGGTATCCTAAGAAAGAAACAAGAGTTTAAGCATATAGAGCAACCACAAAAAGCAAAGCAACTTTGCAGACCTTCACAAAAAATGTGTTATGCCCATCAAATTGCAAAAAAAAAGAGAAAAAAAAAAAAAAAAACTAAAGCTCACAGTGAATGGTGCCATGACTTCTATCCTCATTTATCAAAGTTTCCAGCTACCAATAGCATCTATCAAAGTTTGCAGATATAATAATCTAATTGCTGAAAAGTAGCCTCAAAGACAAGACAGAAGAAACAATGTTGATATAAATGACAACTAAAACCCAAGAAATGAAACAAAAGCTAACCCCCTTCCTCCAGTCCTCATCCCAACAAAAAGAAAAGATAAGGAAAAAAGACACAGAAAGGAGGGAGAAGAATCTCACTACCAGTACCAAATACAGAAAGTCACGTATAAAAATAATATAATAATAATAAAAAGAAAGGAAGAAAGATATTCATGTGAAGGCAAAAGGCAAAGATACCTGGAGAGACTGAACCCACTTGCCATTATGCCATTCCATGTGGGGCCTCAACTCCGCATGAGAGAGCTCCTTTTCCTTTTTTGTGTGCTTGAAATATACTATGTACCTTCCGTCTGCAAGAATTTTGGTCACCACACCACTCAACCAACGCAAGTCATATAATGCATCCACCTTTTCCAACAAATTAAAAGTTTTGACACTTGAACTAGGAGGTGGAGGTCTAATATGAAGGAAGTCTACAGTTACCCTCTGAAGTCCTTTAGAGCTTTGATATTCCACCAAGAAGGTGTTATTAGCAACTTGTTTAATGAGGGTTGCAGGGAACCAAACGTCACACGAATTTTCTGGATCAATATTCACTTCTACAGATGTCCCTAGGGTAGAATTCCAATCTCTCATTCGCTGCCACAAAAAAAAAAAGAATTAAAAGCCAAATAAACTGCCAATTTGTACATGGATAAGATACATCATAAGTTAAATGAGCAGCACAGGATGAGAAGATATATGGGTAAAAACCTTAATGCCCCATTTGATAGCCGATCATAAATGACAGGTAATGAAAATAAACTTGTGCACAAAAAAAATGTTTAGAGAGGGATAGTCTTACAAAAATAATCATGGATGGTCAATGTTTTGTGTGTAGTGATTGAACAAAGTAGGTAATTACCCCAGTCTAGTATCTACATCTTTGTATTTGATTTCCAAATAGGTTATATCATTTTCTTTTTGAACGCTTTAAAAAACTGATACTACTCTTACATAGAAATTTAACTCAATGTTTTGTAAACTTATTCTTATTAAAATAAACCATAAAGATCCAGTTCAATCTTTAATACAATTTGTTAACTCGAAATCTCCAAATAACAACTAATACGTGAATGATGCACCCAGGTGCACAATGAGTACCATTCAACTACATTTAAATTAAGCATCCATATTTTGCATTTGGAACATTTAGAAGATTCGTGCTTTATATTTAGACCACACAATTTTTTAAAATAAGTGTTATAGAAGTAAAACGTGATGCATAACATATTCTTTTTTAAGTTCAGGTGCATGGTGATCATCTTGCACCTGGGTGTAGGAAGAAATTTTCAATTTTAATAACTATGATCATCAAAATATGTAATGATGTAGCAATAACAATAATAGAGAAGGTTGATAGAAAATGCATATTAAAATTAAAAATAACTATGAAACATAACAATATCAGCAGATCAAGCTGTCAACTTTGACCTTTGAAAAACAGATTTTTACTATTAATAGACAGTGTAAGTACCATGGTATTAAATCCTCCACACCAAAACGTCTTTAGAGTGTAAATATAACAAGGAAATTTAGAGTGTGAATATAACAAGGAAATTTTATCAAGATTTTAAAAAAAAACAAAAAACAAAAACCTTGTGCAAGACTTTACTTCAACTAACAAAACCATATTACCTTAGTCCTGAACAATGTTACAAGGAACGGGATTCGATTCGAAACGGGGTACGAAAACAAATACGCGAAACGCTACCCCTGAATGAATCAGGTGCGATGGAAATATATATATATATATATAGGGTTGGGTTCTGGTGAGAAACATATTAATGGTGAGAAATGAGAAAGATTTAGATACATTCTAAATCAACAATAGATACATTAGCTTATCACTTCAAATACATCAAGCTAACACTATGGATACATCATATTGAAAATACGAAGTGCATTAAGAAAACATAACAAATACACTAAATAGACAATGAAAGTACACCTGGTAATTATCATTAACGAATCAGAGAAATCAATTAAAAAAGTAAAAAAAAATATCAAAGAAATAACAAATGATTGATATAAAGGAGCATGTGGTTGTGTTAGTCTTCATTGACAATCTGACAGTATATAAGTAAGGCATAAAAGCATCGGTGAAAATATGAATTAAAATCTTAAATGGTGTTAAATTTTAATGGTGATTGGTGTTGTCATATAAAGCATCAAATTCGCTAATCACTATTGGCAGTCGATCAATTTTAAATAGCTTTGCCGGAAATTTTACACTGTACAAGTCTGGAAAATGAAGCCCCATCAAAGACGATAACAATGAAAAAGAAAGAGGCAAAAGAAGGATGTGGGGAATCTGCTTTAATCTTGACCGTGTAATTGCTGATCCAAGGGCTGATTTTACTTCTCACATTTCTCACCATAAGACCCCTTCTCACATGAACCTAATATATATATATATATATACACACACACACCATATTACTATTATTAGTGATATTAGAAAATTTAATGAACAGTAGCTTTCTGAGTTGAAAAAATACAATAAAACAATGTTGAAAGTTGAAAAGTCAAATCTTCAATTATACTCCGTAGATTTTTTTAAAAGAAAGAAGACTAAAAGGAATCGATTATGTAGTAAATGAAAAGAGAAAAGGTGAAAAACAACTATCAGTTGCTCTGGTTGCATGTGAGGTAAATACTTTACCACTTTTCTCTCACCTTGATTTTAAAAAGGCAAAGCAGAGTAAAAGCCCTAGAAGACTAGAATTTCAGTTTTCACTCTCTTCTACCTCCCTTCCCTTCTTTCTCTTTTCTTTCTCCTCTTGACATTACTCAACAATGGCTTACTTCTCTTCTCATTACTCAACAATGGATGGCAAATTGGAACGCGGGCAAAAGCAAATTGGGTCGTGTTCGACCCACGATCCAGGACGTGCAAATGGGTTCGGAGTTCGGGGGTCCAACCAGCGTTCCTTGTTTAACTGTCCTGAAAATTTTTCTGATAAATTACCCAAACAGGTTATCACTAGTTTGTCAATCAAGGGCAAATTGATGATGATTATTCCCCTTGTTAGAGTCATTTGATGATCAATTAAGTGTCAAGTTAGATCATCTTTTAGTTCGAAAGATGCATTGTCATACTCACTCGAAATGCCTTAAATAGGACTGTAGGAGTATTTGATTGCCACAAAAAACTTACATACAGACATATGCAATATATTTGAATGTGTATCTTGCATCTTTTTTGTGTACTAAACATGCATGACTTTTTTATTGGCAAGACCGTGAGATAATTAGCCTTTACAGCCAACCCCTTACTAGACCACTAGTTTGTATGGCATAACCACTTATTGGTAGGGCATATGGGTTTTAGAAAGCCATCAACTTTTGCTGATATGAGGATTTGAACTACTATTAATAATTAGGATCAGAGATGGAGGACATGGAGGTAGAGCCATTGCTCAATACCTCATTTCAATGGTATATGGGTAATTGAGTAATTGAATATGCACCTTCTTTTTCTTTTTTTTGTTCAAAAACTATTTTTGAATCATAAATGTCAACTTAAAAAAAAAAAAAAATAATAATAATAATAATAATAATAGATGCATGTTATGTTCAAAACATATGTGCTGATTTTTAGTGATACCAAAAGGAACAAACCAACTTTCCTTAATAGGCCTTGAAAAGGAACAAACTGCCTTTCTCTAATTTCAATAACTGCACTAATAGGAAAATATTAGAGTCACTGGAGGGTTGCTGGGATTAGACGGGATTGGATTGAGTCATTGAACAATTTAACAACTTTAAATATTAATATCTTGAGTCATGCACAACAAAAAATTATAAATTATATATTTGGAAAGTACACATTGAGAAGAAACAAATGAGATTGGGATTATAAAGCCGCTTGGATTAGAATGGATTAAGATTATAAAGCTGTGAAAAGCCAAGGCATAGAATTAAAATATTGATACATTTGAAATAAATTGGAGAGAGAAGCATAATACGGTAAAATTAATGTTTTAATGCATAATTGAACAACGAAAATTGAATTAATCTCTAGCTCTTAACTTAAATTCCCAGCACATTCCTAACCATACATTCCATGCATCAATCAAAAAATGGTATTCCTAACCAAAATTTGGCTAATACAAGAACCACCAACTCCAAATTGAGCTAAAAACCTCAGCAAAAAAAAATAAAACCCTATTGCATACAAACAGCAGAGCTAACTGCCTAAGAACAGCAACAGACAGTATGAACATAAGCTTCCTTGATTAAACTCCAAATGAAAAAACACAGAATTATCAAATTTAAAAAAAATAATAATAACAAAACCCTAAATTAAATTACCTCGTTTTTTGAGAGAACCCATTTGCCATCGACCCAATCCTTGTGAATCCGTAAATCAGAAGATTGGAATTCGATTTGATCAGGAGGGTTAGAAAAGAACACCCTATACTTATTTCTTGAAACGACATGAGTGACAACCCCACACCACCACCCATCTTGGAAAAACGCATCAACGACGTCGTTTACCTCAAAATAAACCTTATCATGTTCCTCAATTGGATGTTTTGGCCTCACAAATTGAGCATCAACAAATTCCTTCAAAAGATTATCCCCATTGTCATCTGATAACAAATTCTTGTACTCAACAAAGATCTTTCCTTGTCGTTGATGCTGTGAAAAGTGAGAAGAAGAAGTAGAAGATTGAACAACAGTAGCTAAATACCAAGCACCTGTAAAACCTTCTTCGTTGGAAGTCACCTCAACTTCAGACCCAACTGGAAAAACAGGATGATTATGAATAATCTGGGGTTGATGTTTGGGAAATGAAGGTGTTGAAGCAGAAGTAGAGGGTTTTCTTTCGTTTTCAAGGCGTCTGGATTTAGTTCTGGGGTGCATTTTTCAGCTTGCTACTCTCTCTACTTGCTTATGCTTAGCTGGTTGCCCTCTTTCGTCAAGTGTCCTATCAGTGGGGTTGTGCACGCTGAGTTCAGGAGAGTGATCTTGGTTTCTTCCATGAATTAGGGAATCCTTTCTTTTTAAAAGAATTTTATTAGGGAAACCCTTAATGAAGTAGAAGTAATGAAGTATTGCTAGATCTGGGGATGTGCGGACTTGAGTCACTTGATAGTATGATTTGTGTAGCTAATTGCATTTGGATTAATTGCAATTTATTTCATAGGACAATATGTCTTTAAATAAGTTAATGGGTTTTGGCAGGATGTGTGGACTTGAGTCACTTGATAGTGTGATTTGTGTAGCTAATTGCAGTTTAATTTATAGGACAATATGTCTTTAAAGAAGCCAATCAAGCAACAAATCATCTAGCAAACTATGAAATCATCAACTTTCAATGATTTTGTGGCCTCATTCTTTTGATCTTAATCTTAAAAAATGTAATTTAATTAATAATTCCTTGAATTTACTTTTAAATATGTGTGTAAAGACGGTTACTTTTGCAGGAAAAGAATGTAGGACTCGCACAAGGCTTTTTATCTCATGAAATAACTTTGGCATGTGAGGCAGGGCGTGGTGTTGTTAGTGTGGATCGAACTCGGGTCATCACGCCCATGAAACATGCCTCAACCACTAAGGCGATGCTTCATCCTCATACAAAATATAAAGTTGATATACCTTCTTTATATCCAAAACGGCAAAACTGCAAGTGAAACTTATACTAAAAACTATATGGTGTATGAATCAATTTATAAAACTTTGTGGATATAAAACTCTTCATATTCTTTTTTTTCAACTTTTCACATTTGTTTGACACGAGGAGTTGCTTGATTGAGGGTACTACTTGGTTAACTCATGATGTCTAAGCGTCTAGCACATCCAAACCTCTTACTAGGAATCCAAATGAATTTGAAACACTAAAATTCCACCTAAACCCATAATCTTTGTTTGTCAAATTCTTAACCATGGGTTACCAGTATGGCAAGACCTAAATTGTTGTTATCTAATTACATTTAATAATTGTCCATTGTCTCATATCCAGATGAATCAATTAATCACTTGTCCATGACTTGTATTGTCACTTATCAAGTTTTTCCCATCTCAAGATTCGAGAATTTATTAGCTCCTCTTTTACTTTTACTTCATTTACATGCATGCTTTATTATTTTCATAAAAAATGGCACAAACTGTTGTTACTCAATGATAAGAACTGAGGTGATAAGTAATAAGTTCCTCGTCATCAACATAGTATTATTTATATAATAGTAAGAGCAACTGCCCTATCATCCTAGAACCTCAATCTGGTCAACCTAATATGGGTTAGCGAGCTAGAAATCTTGGAACTAGGGGAAAATGTAAGAGAAATCTCATCTCCAAAGTACCACTTGTGGATATTGAACCTCCAACCAGTAGGTGATACCGTTCCCAGTTTCTACTAGACCAAGCCTTTTTAGCTTGGTTGTCATCATCCATTCATGTACTCCCTCAGTCTACAAATAAATGTTTTATTTTGACCAATATGTCAGTCATGTAAGAGTTTTTTAATCAACATGTCAGTCATGTATTTTATGGTAGAAAGTTCCTTTTAATTGCGATGTTTATAATAAAGCGAAAAAAATGTCTAATCATTAACAATAAAGACCGGGGTTAACTAAATTTCTTTCTTACCAATACGTTTCTTTGCTTGTAAAAACAAAAAATAAAATAACCGAGTTTGTGTTGTTGTAGATTTGACTATTTGAAACTTTACGAGCCTCCTTTTTGAGTTTTGACAATGGCTTCCCTAAACTTTGTTGGATTGACGATTAACCCATCAATTTCTCTCCACCGTATCCCATCAAAGTCTTATAAATCTCCAAACTTAGCTAATTTTGGTGAGAAAAAACACAATTTTCTGAGGCGGGTCAACCACAGAAGGGTGACTAAGGCATTATCTTCAAATGGGACTACAGGGCTTTACTCTTCTAAGCAATTTGAGCTCTCAATCAAAAACGTTGACCTAATTTTGGAAGAAGTAAGACCTTATCTTATTGCTGATGGTGGAAATGTGGATGTTGTGTCTGTTGATGATGGAGTCATAACCCTCCAACTTCAAGGTTTCATCTTCACTGCTTTTTTTACTTCAATTGAATGCTCTTTTTTTCCTGTTTTTAGGGTTTGCTAGTTGCTTCATTACCAAAATTATTTTTTAATCCCCATTGATAAGCGCGTTTGAATTCTATTTGATTTCTGTTTCAGAAGTTGCCACCTTTTTTATAATTTGATTGGTGTATTGAGAGCTATGTATCGATTTAGTTTGGGTTCGATAACCACTTTCATAGTTTCATATATTATCAACTAATTTCATAGCTAATTGGTATCAATCACTTTGCTATTGATGTCATTAGTTTCTTGTAAATAATTTGTTTTACATGGTGTGTAAAGGCGAAGCCTGAGGTCTCTGATAATGGTAATATGTTTAATATGGTTAGTATATCCTAGAATCTTAAAAGGAGAGTTAATGGTTGTAGAATTTCACAGGGTCACCAGTTCATCTTCAGTAATTCCTTTAGGAGTTATGGTGTTAGCCCTGTTAGGTTTGTGAAAATTAATATAGCTTTAGTTTTAAAAAGCGCGCCTCGGGAGCGCCTCGTTCCCAGGCTTAGAGAAATGGGTTTTAGCTAGGTGAGGCTCAGTCACCTACGAAAGGCGCTCGTCTGGTGCGCCTCAAAGCGCCTTTGTGCCTTAAGAAAAATAGCTAAGATTTAAGTTATAAATTGAAAAATGATTGGCATTTTTTTAAATTGATACTACCTTAGCGCGACATATATCATTCTTTAAATTATTTGGATCTTTTTAACTAGTATCAAATACAATCAAAGAAAATAAAATTGAAAATAAATAAATACATGCGCCTCGCATACAAAAGACACACTCCTTTGCCTTGCGCCTAGGCTTTAGGGACCTTTTGTGCCTTAGTGCGCCTCATGCCTTATAAAACTAAGGCCTTGAGATGTCAACCGTCTTCTCCAGCTATTCAGGTTTCATTTTGGTCCTCTAGGTGTGAAATCTCTGATCCATCTGAAAGCATTTGATTCATTTTTGATGGAATTTTTAAAAAGTCTGGTTGTTATGGTGGTCAGCAGAATGTAATTTCACAATTTATTTGAAGGAAACCAATATTCCTGTTCCATCTATAGTCCTATTTTGACTAGCTGTCTTCTTGATTGAAGACTGAGTTTGTGGTGCCACCACTTTGAATACGAAATTCCACTATTCCACTTTGATTCTACATCCAAATTTATATTCTTGATTTGGCAACCTCAGTAAAAAAAATGGTCTTTTAGGATGGCTTAAGGTGATTTGTAATGGGAATACAGGCTGCATTGGTCACACTAACATTCTGAGAATGTGTTCAGCTAATGCTTGATGCATGTTAGTGGCCCATGTCATCTTCTACTTTTAAGTTTTACTTCTTTTGTATTTTAAGGCCTAGTTTGGTTGCTATACAAATTCCCAGGAATTTACAATTCCTTGGAAATGAAAATAAGAGTGTTGTTTGGTTATCCAAATTCCAATACGAATGTGGGAATTTCAATTTGCCAGGAAATTGGACTTCCTGTACGGCATGGGAAGTAACTCACCGAGGCCCCCTTGGTGAATTCCAATTCCTGTGGCTAATATTTACTTAATTGTTCTCTCATCTTCATCATCAAACCTCTAAACGAGAGTTTATTCATCACTATTTGATTTCATTATCACTATAGCTTCATCAATTTCTTAAAAAAAACCAATTCAAAGAGATTCAACCTTCATCATTGTCGACCTCATGCTTCAATTTTCATCATCGCCGACCTCTTGCTTTCTAGGTACCACTTGCAATTTTGGTTGAGTGATTTGGTGCTAAATCTTTGCCCTTTTCACTAGACTAGTGATCAAAATGCTATAAAGTTGAAAACTTTAAGCTTCAATTGATATGGGTATTTCATTTTTTGCCCAATTTCTATTGAAAGAAGCATTTTTGATAAGTTTTAGATCTCTTTCTTTCTTTTTGAAGGGAAAATCAGCTGATTTTGTTTTTGGGTTTTGGAAATAATGGAAATTGAATTAGCAGTAGTGTGGAGATGAGAGAGAATGAAGATAATGGATGTTGTTGGGTAAGAGAGAAGTGGAAACCCACGGTTAGTTTCCAAATATAGAGCTTTTTTAGTAATAAAACAAAATCAATTGACCATGGGAAAATTAAATTCCCATGTTGCCAACCAAACACTTTAGTAATAATTCATGGAAAATTTACAAGGGAAATGATTTCCCATGGAACAAGGCCTAAAGATCTACCTCATTTTGTGAATTCTGCTATTTTTGTCAATTCAATTATGACATTGGTTTATGATAAGCATGAACTTTGTCATGCAAAATTCTCTTTAGATATTGGCAGTTGCCTTCTTTGGGTCCTGTTCTATCGTATGCCGCATAAAGCATTTGGCTTTATGTTGAATTGTCTTTGGCTCTTGTGAGCCTGTTAGAACATAGAAGTTATTTTTTTGTTAATGCTTGAAATATTGACTCAGAATTTTTTTATTTTTTTTTTGATGAGATATTGACTCAGAAATTGAAGTGTGAAAATGAAGTTGAGAATCTGAAGGTAGTTTTTTTAACATGATTAACAGGTAAGCATCCTTAATAGTTATGTCTTAAGAAAACTAAACTAGAAAAATATTGCGTAGTATATGGAGATGATACATATACATCTTCTATGCAAATGTGTTGAACACTAGTAGCCTGTTCAATTACTTTTTACCTGACACTAGGCTTTCTTGTTGTTAGAAAACAGTATATCGTGGGCTAGAAAGGCTTGCCTTTTTCCCCTAGTCACAACTTTGGAGATCAAATTTGGAAAACTTGCATGTATTTAGATGATGTAATGTTTTGATGAGTTATTGAGCTCTTGACCTCTTGTAATTGTATAACTTGTTGATACTATTGAGTTAATAATACATACTTGCACTTTTTCTATAAAAAAAAAGGCTTTTTCTAAGCTATGCCTAGTGGTGTGCACCGGTCCAGTATCGGACCGGACTGGGACCGGTGGACCGGAATCCACATTTTTTGTGGACCGGGACCGGACCGGTTCAATTCCGGTCCGGACCTGGACCGGTTACAAAAAACTTTTTTCTCTAACCGGTCCGGGTTTGGACCGGACCTGACCGGAATTTAAATACACTTTTTTTTATTACAAAAAAAATTTATTAATTTTTTTAGATTCCAGTCCAAACCGGTCCGGAACGGAATTTACCGGGTTTGGACCGGACCGGACCGGTGGACCGGAATCACAATTTTCATGGACCGATCCGGTTCCGGTACCGGACCGGTTTATGAACACCCCTGCCTGGCTATGCCCATAAGTTTTTTGCTTTTCTAAGTTGTGTCCATGTTTTTTCAAACTTCTAAGCTATCCCCCAACTTAGGTTTTTTAATTAACAATGCCCACTCTGTTAACCAATCGTTAATGGATCCGTTAAAAGGGGTAACATTTTGTGGGAGGGAAATTTTCCCTCTATTATTCTAGGCCCTTTACCTTATTTTCACCCTTTATAAATGATGCATTGCCTTAAAATAAATGATGTATTGCTGCAATGAACCAACCTATTAAAATTAATTTTCAGAATTGTCATTTTTATTATTTTGTTTTATTTACTTTTACTCTTCTCCTTTTTACTTGTATTTTGTTTTGTTAGCTTTTTTGGGATTTTATCAGCTTTTGGTGATTTTGTGTACTAGAATGAGACAAAATCAATGAAGATAGTAGTAGTATATATGTAGTAAAGGGAAGAGAGTGGAAACTATCCAGAAATATTTTGTGAAAGGCTTTGGCTTGAGAGATTTGTGACCTAAAGTCACTCTTTTTGAGACTTGTAACCTCAAGTTGCTAACTATCTTTTACATTATTCATTCTGAGTTTATCAATTCTCCCTTAAATATTCGCATATTCATAGTTCAATTATTAGATTGCTGCTACCCTGCTAATGTGTTCTTCCTTGGTGCTCCACTTTTGGCTGTGAATTTCCAGGTCAAGAGTTCGAATTTTTCAGTGTATCACAATTGCCCTATAAATGATGCATTGCCGAAAATAAAGGGAAAAATCAGTTAAAAGCCCTAGAATTTTAAAGGGAAAATTTCCCTCCCACAAATGAACTCCTTTTAACGAATCCATTAACGATGGGTTGACGGAGTGACTATTAATTTTAAAAATAAAAATTTAAAACTAAGTTTTTTTTTGGGGGGGTGGGCATAGCTTAGAAGTTTGAAAAAGTTCGGGTACAACTTAGAAAAACGAAAAACTCAAGGGCATAGCTTAGAAAAACCCAAAAACAAATGTGGAAAACTGAACCAACAATTGACAATGGGAAGATACATGATTACTTGTATGTTGTCCCAAGGAACAATCAACAATGAATCCTGATATTCTCTTCTTTGTATGATTTTCTCAAAATTAAGCAATCTTTGAATTATTCCAAAATAATTCTACCTTTCATAGTTTTATCCGCATCTCTTAATATAATTCTGTAATATAGGAGTATGTGAAAAGAGTCATGCTATAGTATAGAAATATATTGGAGTGAAATATAATCATGCATTTTACACAGAAGGAGAAAACGAAGGTCATAGCTCATACATTTGAATCTGGAAAACTGTTTAAAATTATGAAAATGAAGCTTAATTTGGGGAGGTTAACTTTAAAAGTTGTCTTTGTTATTACTTGAAAGTTAGGCTCTTTCACCCCCCCCCCTCCCCATCCTTTGTTTTTTCTAATAAGCTGTATTAGGTTGTCCAATGGTGGGTTATGACTTATGATTGGTAGCAATTGGTTTTGAAGGTGGAATTTTTTTTCCCGTGTGGGTGAAGGTGGTGAGGATGGGTGGTGGTGCTTGAAATAGATCCATGATGGTGACGGGTTGCAGCCGGTAATGTTTCAGTTAGGATGTTTATGAACATAATCCAAATTTGTGGTTCATTTTGAGCAGACCATACAATTATACAATGGTGGTATTACTAGAATCAAAATTTCCAATAAACAGACTATGGTACATTGGTACTGATTGGCTAAGCCACCTATGAGATGAGTTTTAGAATGTAAAAGTTTTAGTTACTTGTTTTCCTTGTTTAAATTACTTTCTAGGATGTATTTTTATTGCCCTATAAGTTGGAAACCAGCTGAGGTGCTAATACGTTAAGAAGACGATGTGTGGGGATGACATTGCATTACCGTAGTACATCAATAATCGACATGGGACTTTCCATAACCTACCAAATGATTTACAAGTAGCCTTGAGTAATTTATGGCAACATTGGAGGGGTGAAAAACTAATTATGTTGAGAATAGACGTGCTTATATTCCTCTAACTTGAAATATATAAATCTTAAAGTCTGGCCTCTGCCAACTTATGGGCTTGTCAAAAATAGAAATTTGTCAATACTAGGAAGAGTAGTAACATGCTTGATTGCTTGTTGACTGTGCTGTCCACGAGACAGTTCACAGGAACTAATGGTTTTCAGCAGTTATAGTAATTTTGGTTTGTTTTTTCTACCTTCACCCCTTGACCCTCTCCTCCTTTGCTTAGAAGCTATTGTTGATGTAAGCCTAAGTTGAATGAAGACACACACAAATAACAAAGTTCAGCAAAGATCTAGTTACGTAAGAACCAGGTGCGGAATGATGAAAATTAGCGCCCTCTACGGTATCTAAAAATTGGGCCCTTCTTAATTGGAAAATTACATAAGTATATCGTTAAAAAATGTAGTCTTCTACTGTTTCATACATACTAACAGAAGCATTTTATGAGTTCTAAAGAGTAAATAGATTGGAATTATTGAGCATCCCACACATCTTGTTGTTTAGAAAAAAAAATTAAAAAAAGTTATAAAAATGATATTGGTAGTTTTGCAAATTGCAACTACGGCTCCTGAACTCTTATAAGTTATAACGTTTAACTACTCACCACTGATCCAGAGCATTGTTCAATGTCATTATTTTCAAAAATAAGGTATAATTAATACTCCCTCCATTTTTTTTTTAATTTGCTTACTTGTGTTTTCACCGATACCAAAAAACTAATAGGGAGAAAGAGAAAATAATAAATGGTGATGAAAAGTTTTGCACAAAGTAAGAGAGTATGAATAAGAGAAAATAAAAGTAGTTTTACTAAAGTTACTTAAAAAGTAACAAAGAGGGTATGGAAAATGGGCTGGGGAACCATTAATTAATAAATGTATAAAAATAAAACTTTACTATATTTAGATAATGTAAGAACTAAGAAGTGAGCAAATTAAATATAAAAAAAAACCCAAAAAAGGCAAGTGAGCAAATTATTATTAAAAAAAAAAACGTATGGAGTATAATTTAAGGGACCTATATCACACAGGCTTCAATGCATGAGCACCGTCCCTGCTAGGAACTTAACAGACTAGGAATTTGATATGGCAACCTGTGATGCTTAGTAAACTGGAAGTATGTAAAGGATATTTCAAGGCTATTTTAGATATCCAAATCGAAATCAGATAGGATAGAGTTTTGTTATTGTTTTTTAGCCAGAAAATTGGTTCAAGCTTACTTAAGGGAATGTACATGATCAGGATATGAACTCAGGAACAGTTCACCTTTCTGATTCTTGTTGAAAGAAATTTGTGTGACACTAAGGTGCGGCCTATGCCCTAAGGGCCAGTATCACCATCCTTGGATATGTAGATCACCAGCTCCTCTCCTTCTTTTCCAGACTGAAATTAAGCGAGGCAGATTTCTGTTAAGAACCAATATGAGAGAGGGCATTTTAGGCAATCAACAATAAATTGTTAGTAGTAGCTTAAGGAAGAATCTAGAGATGTCTTAGAAATAACTTTGTCTATATATATAGGGTATTAGGAGGGAGAAGGTTGTGCTGAATATTATGGGGTGTTTTCTTGTTTTCTTAGGAGAGATTCAAGCCTCTGAAGCTTGATTAGAGAGAGCCTCCACCTCTTGAATTTGGATTATCTTGTTATTTTCAGTTTATCTTAGTTATTAAATACAAAATACATCATCTTCTCTTTATTTTAACATTAGCAGCTATATATTCTGTCCAACATCTCAGTCTATAACAATTTCTGGTCTAAAGAAAACTTCTCAATTTTGTTCGACTAACCAGTAAGCTCTGCCCCTTTTATATGCATTCTGACTGAGAAAGCTGGAACTCCAAAGAAATGAATACATGGAAATAGTTTAAATCTGTGCATATTAAAGAAATAAACGATAGATACTTTTCTGTGAGAAGTCCATCTCAGCCAAGGAACCGATATACTGACCACAATTTGCACCTTAATTGACTAAGCTATAACTATGACCTTTATGATTTTCATAGCATTTGTAAAGTCATAATTGAATCCAGTTTAACAATGAAATGAACGAGTGGTGCCTAAACCTATACTGTGTTTCTAAACAAAGCACAATGACATATAATTGTAAATATTACAAATGGAACGGGCCAAAATCACGGATGGTTGTGTGCCCCATGTCTAGAAACTTTCAGTTTATTACTTTATTTAGAATTATGCCATTGTGCTTTGTTTAATTAGGAATTTCCTGAACTGAATCGGGGAAAGAGGCAGCTCCTCTTGCTTGACCTACTCACTCCAACAAAGCTTCAGAATTGCATGGAATTGAGCTATTTGTGAATTTGTATGCCATGGATACTTTTTCTGTCAACTATCTGAGGTTTTGTTTCATTCATATTGAATTACAGGAGCATGTGGGAGTTGTCCGAGCTCAACAACCACCATGAAAATGGGTATTGAACGAGTGCTAAAGGAGAAGTTTGGCGATGCTATAAAAGATATCCGGCAAGTCAATGAAGAGCCAGTAAATGAATTAACTGTTGAGGTACGTCTCGTTTAGATGTGCAATACAAGATCAATCAGTTTTGCTTTTCACCATCTAACATCACTATGTTCTTGTAGGCTGTGAATAGTCATCTAGACATACTTAGACCTGCTATTAAGAACTATGGCGGAGAGGTTGAAGTATTAGCCATTCAGGGTGAAGATTGCACAGTTAAATACGACGGACCAGAGACCATTGCCTCTGGAATAAAAGCAGCTATCAAGGAGCGGTTTCCTGACATTTCAAACGTGATCTTTACTAGCTAGGCGATGCTTACCTTTCTGAGCTCAATGTACACGAACTAGTTCGATGGTTTGCAGTTTGCTTTGTATATGATATGGGTATATTCTTGTACAATTTTCAAACCACCTTCAGTATATGTAGTAAAATAATCGTTGGTACAAAACTGTGTACTACATCTTGTACATAAATCATACTGTATTTTTCTTAAAAAAGGTATAACATTTGTTCACAAAACAAAATGCTCTTCTCGACTCTTCTGGGCCTGTGGTGTTCTTGTGGCTTCCACATATGGATCATCATCTATTTACTTATTTATGCGAGGTCATTTGCATCTTTAGCAAGAATTGATTTCAGCCATCGCGACAGATTGATCAAGAATGGAGTGTATACAAAATAGCAAGTAATGGTCCAGCTGACAAGCCCCTGCATCATGCAAAAATACTTTGGGGTCAAATTTGGCGAAAATCAACTAATTCAATACAGCTCAGATCCTGCTGAGTCTATGATTTAATTCAGTCCAATTCAAATCCATTCAGTCTAAAAGAATAGATCCTTTATCTCTGATTACCTCGCCAAAGATTTGTAGGTTTGCTTGAGGATAGTACCATAGATGAAAATACCTGTGAAATACCACAGAAGAAATTTTTTCTCAGAAAATTGAGTTCAACAACAATAATGTAATGCCATGGAAACAGCTTAATCTGCTCCTACTAGTGCAGTATTTCCACTTTTCCATGCCACAAACAACAATTTTCATTGAAAATCCATGAATGTTTGATTAGTATCTTTACTTGATGAGCGGTATCTCAGCCAGGGGACAAGCAATGCCTACAATGCAAGCAAGGGCAAATCCAAACCATGTCAGATCAGCAAGAAACCATATGAATTCTGCTGCTGCAAACAACGCGTAGGCTTCGATATTGGCAGGAACACCGGATTTATACATCTCAGCACTCAATTCTATGAACAACACCAATGATCTGAAATAGACAATTCAAGCAACAGAGGCAATAAAATCAGTTACGAATTTGTTTACAAAAATGTCAATTAGTATGTCTTGTTTATTACTGACATGAATGAGATGGCTGTTTTCTGAAAGCTTCCTTGTGCAATTGCATTGGTAGTTGCTCTTTCATCCAAGTAGAGTTGTAATATTCCAATGGAGCAGTAGAACAGTCCCAGTAGAAAAGGTACCTGAGCCAGATCATCATCATCATTATCAATATCATCATAATCATCATCAGAAAGAGATATCTGATACACTGAGAGAAAGGGACTGTAAAGGTGGCACTCGGCTGGCCGTGGGTTGTGCCTCCGCCGTGCTGACATAGCACAACGCCACAACACGACACAACCTAACTGCCCGTTTGGTTATTGGCATTAAATGGCGGTAGTGGAAATAAATTTACATGTAATTTTGCAAAGAAACTGATGATAATATTTGGAATTCATCCTCATACCTAACTATGTGAAATTTTAACTAAATTTATATACTCTTCCCATATCAACCTTTTAAATACTATTCCTTCTAGGTTTATTATTATTAGATTTTTTTGTCCAAAACTACCTTACTTACACCACTTTTTGCAAAAAACTACCTTACTTACAAAAGCTTGTCCAAAAGTACCTTTATTAGCCAATTCCTTGTTGACCACTACATTGTTCGTTGTCCCGGCGTTGACTTTGCTTTATTCTCGAAAATAATCAGCTCAATCAAGGTTTTGGGTCATTTTTGCCCTAAAAGGGTTAAATACGAGGTTGGAATCTACAAAAAATGGTCGCATAAGCTTCTATTTGCATTACAAAATTTGTCACGATAAGCGTTCATTGGTTTGCGTGCCAAAAAAATTTATATCTATCAAGGTTTTGATGGGTCATTTTTGTCCTAAAGGGGCAAAATTTGAGGTCAAAATTTGTAAAAAAACGACCAGATTGGCCAGCAAAGGCAAAGGCAAAGTCGAAATAATGAATAAGGTAGTGGTCAACCAGAAATTTGCTAAGTAAGGTAGTTTTGGACAAACTTTTGTAAGTAAGGTCATTTTTTTACAAAAAGTGGTGTAACTAAGGTAGTTTTGGACAAAAAACCCTTTCTATTATTGATCTAATCTACACACTTCATCCCTAATTATATATTTTCAAAAATTCTAACAACTAGATAATAGAAAAACTAAATGTTGAAACAAATTCAACGATACTACGGCTATGTTTTTTATACGTATAAATCATGGTAAAAGCTAATTTATGAACAGTAACAAAAGTCAAATTATTGAAATTTGATTTTAGCATACAAGCACAACACAACCTTACACGAGTGACACGTGGGGTTTTGAGTATTAGTAGGCCACCTATTTTATCTAACGCACCCACAATGAATATCTAGCTGACATTGCCTGGGGTAAAAAGAGAAACAAAAATCGAACTTTCATTTGCAAAGTGCACTTGTGACTCGTGCACCACTGTGCCGTAGCTCGATTCTCATTTCCCAAACCCTAGGTCATCTATATATTTGAAAGAGAGTTAAGTTCAAACCCAGATATTGGTGTGGAGAGGACCAAGGTTAAGTGAACCACTTTGGTAAACCACAAGGTTAACCCGGGAATGGAGACCATCAATAAGGGGGCCTAAGACAAAGCCTGAACCAAACAGCGAGAGAGCAATTGATGGCCAAGCTGTTTTGAAACTTCTTGCTTTGTTTTGCTTCTTTAGGGAGCAGCACTTGGGGTTGGGTTTGATGGTGTTGAGTGATCTTGTTTGTGGAAGTTTGTATGTGTGTAAAGAGGGCTGAAAACGAACACGCAGAGCTATGTGATGTTGCATTTCTAGCTTATTCTTAATTCTCAAAGATATAACATAATAATATTTCTATGCTTGTGATATTACTCATATATCACAAAAGTGCAAACAAATCTTTGGAATCCTAATCCACATATTGTTGATAAAAAGTTGACACGAGTAGATCATTCATGCATAGGCTTTTTTTGGAATTTTGTTCCCCGTATGAGGAAATTTTCATATTTTTTGCTTGAAAATTATGTCTTACACTATCCATGTCATTTTATTATAATGAAAAAGTAAATTAGGGTTAGTTGTCTTTCACTCACAAGAACTCTTGATCTAATGCTAAAAAATAAGTAAATTTTGCATTTAAAGAATAATCAATGTCCTTCTAAGATGGAGTCTAATACCCTGAAGAAGCAATTTAATTTGTTACTCGACTTGTTTCGTGGCAGATGTGCCTAGATGTAAAAGAATTGAACTGGCCAATAAGGTGGTTATCCTTCGTAAGGGTGTGGATCTTCCACAGTCCACAGACATGTGAATTTTCCTTCCAAAATATGAATATCATCTACAAAAATATCATTAAATCCCAAGCTATATGCTAGTAGAGTAATAGCTAACAATTTACATAACTAAAGTCACCTCATTTTTTTTCTTCCGGATAAGATTAATGGGCTCCAACTCACGGCTCCTATCACATGAATAGTGAGTTAGCATTGTCCTTACATTTATTGGTGGAAAAGAGTTGGTGAGAATCGAACTTGCAAATTCTCGGTTGCAATGTGCACTCCAACACTGGAGCTTGATTCTCAACTAAAGTCACATCACACCAAAGTCAAACCCTTCCCTACCATACAAGTCTGACATTATTGTCAACATCTTATGCACTTCAGTTCAATTTAGATGAATATTAATATAAAATGTAATGAACATTATTGAAATTTCAAAATTAAACAAAATGAATATTCATCGTCAACTTTGAACATTAATTAATTATGAGTTACATTTGTATGGAGGGTACTCTCGTCGGTACTATGTGTGTACTTCTCTGAATCCCATGGTTAGTCAATGAGATAAAATTATTTCTTTAAATTTTTTTTACTTTTATGTGGTCAGAATAGTTCAGAAAAAAAAAAGTGTCATAAGTTCATATAGGCAAAAATAAATAAATAATAAATAATTATCCCTCTCAATAAAGAAGGTTTAATAACTTCAAATAAATAAAGATTAACAGATATAAGTTGAAAAGGAACCACCACTCTTTATATAAAAACCCCATATTAGAACAGAAAATATAAAAACCTGGTGCACCACATTAAGAGAAAAACAATTACATGATGGGTTGTAGATACTATACAATGAAATCAAAATATCAATTTCTTGGTGTAAGATGTTACTGAATTACTGTTGTACAAAGATTCTTTTTTAAAAAGAAGAAGAATATAATGACTAATAGCTCAGACTACATGACTACATTCATCAGAAAAACTTCGCCTAAAATCGCCTAGTTTATATTTGAACTGCATCATCCATCCGCTTTTAATTTCCGAGCCCGTTTAGTCGCTGGTGATGATGGAGCATCTGACGATCTTCCAGGGCCCTTCATGGCATAATCACAAGGATTGTTAGGAATTGGAGCAAAGAAAGAGAAGGAAGAAAGAAATAGGAACAGACAAGTTGTATTTACCTTTCTTTTCTGGTCCCTTTTACCAACTCTATCCCCTGGAACCAAAATTGAGTTTTGTTCATGGTCAGTCATCTAAATAATTAGAAAGGCTTCAGAAGGCAAATTACAAGCAGTTTAGAAATTGTTTACCTCCAAAGCTTAATGGCTCAGGAACGAAAGGGCGGTCCTGCTCTCCAACACGAAGTGCGCGCTGTTATACAGACAAAAAAGGAAAATAATTGTTTCCAAAGGGAGATAATTTGTGTCTAGGATCACTATTGTGAAGTCAGTTAGATATGAAGGAAAAAGCTGTTGCTTTAGTTTAGGTGGTAAAAATTAAAAATGTATATAACTGTCCACCGGTGAGTTTTGGCAAACATCCCATAATTAATACCATTTTGAAAAATATATTAAATCCCTGGAGCTTGTTTGGTTGAACATAGGAAGTTAATTTCTTAGGAAGTAGTCATGGTAAATAAATTTCCTTGTCACTTTCCTAAGAAATGGCTATATGTGCTTGGTTCACCTTAAGAATTTGCATTCACCAAGGGATGTAGGTGACTAATTTCCTACACTTCATAGGAATTTCTATTTCCCACGTAAATTAAAATTCATAAAAGTTTGTGTTATTTCCTGCTAACCAAACAAAAAGGCATTTAACTAATTCAATATTAGTTAAATACAAATGAAAGCATCTCATCTGATAAACATCGGTCCAATCTTCAAATGAAAGCAAGGATAACAAACTAACATAAAGATAGATTCTATTACTCGAACTGAAAAGTGGATGGTCAAAAATCAGGCAGTCAGGCCAGGTCAAAATCAATATGCCAAATAAGTGACAAAGGTGAAGTATTAATTTTACAAACCTTGGGTGTGTCTGGAGTTTCAGCATATGATCCATCACGGTAAGATGAACCCTCTGTCTCCTTGTATTGCAACTAATGATAAAAAATTTAACAGCCAAGTTTAAAATGAAAGACGAGGTACATACCAAGACATATCTGAGGGAGGAAATTACCTGTTTTTGAAGATTCAATAAAGTCAAAATCTCCTTTCTTAATTCAAGATGCTCTGCACATACAGCTTTTGTAGGAACCTTTGGCTTCAAATTAACCTGAAAGACAGGCAATTAATCCTAACCAAAACATTGGCATCCAAAATGAGGGATGAGAACAAAATAGTGATTTGGTGCTCCAAAATAATACATATTAATATACATTTTTTTTAAAAGGTGGTTAATTTATCCCTTAGAAAAAGCATAGTTATCTATATCCCTTCTGTATTTTTCCCTCCCCAAAATAATTTTACCAGCCTGCCAATGGAAGGTTATGAATCAATGATAATTCAGAATGAGGCCGAAATTTCCTATTTCATTGGTACACGGGAGCATGGATGAGGTTAAGACTTGGAAAGGGTTAGGTGGTGGAAGCTGGAATCAAACCAAGACTTTGCACTTCAACAAATCCACCAAGTACAATTCGGCTTAGCAGGTCATTTGTTTGCAGAATATCACCAAAACAACATCATAGTATAGATCTCAGGTAACTTCCCTTGATATACACCTTGGATCTCAAGTTGCAAGCACGATTTTAAAAAAAAAACCAAACTCAAAGATAAATGAGAAAACAGTTGTACGATAAAACTGTCAACTATAATTCAATTATCATTAAAAGTCACTGCATATCTGGATATCCCTTTAAAAATGACATATCTGCATAGATGTCGGTTAAAGTCCCCAATGAGACACCCATGTGGCTATCACACAGAAAACCGCTTTTATACTAGAGTTACTGCTTATGATAATTGATATGCATTAGCATATATGAAAACAGGGGATGAGGTTTTTAATATCAAAGGATAACTATGACCATTAGACAAAACAACTTTCCCTATCTTGCTACTCCTCGAAAAACTATCATAGTTGAAAGATTAACCGGTATTCACTGAAGATGCTACAATTACGAGTTTATAACAAATCAGCCTCACGGCCTTGAGTTGCCTATATAAAACCGTATCTACAAAAACAAGTACTACAACATAGTCTAATGCAGGTTTAAGAAAGATGAGAAACAAACCCCAAGGTCTTGCAAAGTCTGCTCAACTCGCTTGATGGTTCTGAGGCCAGCAGAAGCACTAGCAGCTTGCACCATTTGATCAAGAGCATTTGACCTCAAGTACACACGCAACTGCGAGTAGTTCACAGACCAATATAAAGCATTAGTGAATGGAATTATATCCAGAAGATTACAATTAACAGATCACTTGAAATTGAGGGATAAATGAGCTAGTTGACAGTTTGGGAAACAACTGACACAAGATGAGGTAACACGTATCTGCACAACTCACCATGCGAAGAGAAGCAGGGGTAGTCAAGTTATCTGTTGCAGCAGTTGGAGTGGCAATGACAGGTGACACAGAGTCAGGAATACCAGTGCGATCAGCATGCTCTGTGCCAACGCCTGATGCTGATGGTAACTCTGGCTCCTCTGCATCCTGGAAAGCAACAAGCATGAATCGTATGACAACTCCTCCTACATCCCCAGAGATGATAGGTGCAGATTCCAACTACTTTATGCAAGTTATCTATCTATCTATATCTATCTATCTATATATATATTAGCGGTGAGCAAAACCGGGTACCCGTTCTTTTTCTATGGAATCGGACCCGAAACCGGAACCGCCGGGTCTGAAATTTCTGGAACCGGAACCGGAACCATTGCAACCGGGTAATATGTTTTTGGAACCAGAACCGGAACCACTGGGTAGCGGTTCCAATACCGGGTACCCGGTTTTCTTTAATGGGTGTGTATTTTGTTCAATTTCTTAAATTTAAATAACAAATTGACTTAATGGCCAACAACTACTCAACTACATATTTAATAATTTACCACTAAACATCCACAAAGAAAGTTTCCTTAAACACAAGTCTACAATTTTAAAATAAAATAAAACATACAAGTCTACCTAAGTAATAAACACAAGTTTACACAAATTAAATACAAGTTTACAAAGTCATAAAAATACAAATTTTGAATGGAAAAAAAAAGGTTAGGCTTATTATATTTTGGTTTAGTCAGTAGTCACTTCAATACTTATTTACCATTGGATAAAATTATAAAACCTAATCCAACCGGGTCAGGTATTGGGTACCCAATTGAAACCGTTACAACCGGGTACCCAGTGGGTACCCGGTCTAAAATTTTTGGAACCGGAACAAGTTTTGACCGGGTAGTAACTTTTGGATCTGAAACCGGACCCAGTTGAATCGGGTCTGAGTAATTACCCGCCGGTTCCTAACCGGGTGCGGTTCCGTGGGTGGGTACCTGGAACCGTTGCTCGGCCCTAATATATATTATATATACTTATACTATACTATACTAAAGCGAGAGCCAATAAAACAGGTCTCCCTCCCAAAACCCCCTCCTAAATTACATTAATTATCAAGTTATTAATGAGTGCTTTGAAAATATAAATAAGACTTAATGATGATTTTCTAACAAGTAATGCATCAGAAATTGATTCCTTTAATGCTTAATTTATATTCATTGTAAACAATTATTGGACATTAGAATTTAATTTCGTTTTTCAATACATTATTTTATAAAATCAAGCATTGCTTGGGTACTATCTTACAAAGATATATGGTATTCAGAAACTAGTAGAATTTCAAAACCTATGGGTAATTTCAAAGTTTTCAAGAAGAATATAGTGTGATTAACATGCATTTTCCCTTTTCAAAGTATTGCTCTACACACAAATGAAACTACACAAACCACTTGATATTACAGATGAAGTGCTTGGCCATTCAATCCCATCCAAAAGGGATATACCAACAGCACGAGAAGGCAAGACCAGGCACACATTGGACATTAAACACATAATCGTCAAAAATCAAATAGTGGAATTCAATAATAAATAGGTAAATGGAACGTCGTCAAAATCACATAGTGGAATTCAATAAGAAATAGGTAAATGAAACAAGCGACAAATCACACTATAAAGATTGCAGGGAAAAAAATTCTACTGCCTACCCAAACTCCTAAATAAAATCAACAATACTCCAACCTCGAGTTACAGAATATGGTAGTAAATGTCAATTAATCCCAGTCTCCCACCAATAAAATTGACTGAACATAGTTACACAGAAGCACTAACAGAAATCAAATCCAACATATGCCCTCTTCAATAGTAATTCTTCAATGAAAAGAAAAGAAAGGAAGGTTAGGTAAGCAGAGCCTACCAGCTCACAGCATACCTTAGCCAACATACGTGAATCTTGGATTCTTTTGGCTTCAGCAAGAACCTACAAGACAAGAACAACAGAGCCTGAAGTCACACTGATAGATACACTAAACAAGTAACCAATTCTAGAAGACAAATGGAGATTGCCACTTAGACCAAGGATTAAGTTCTGAAACTAATGATTACACAGTAAATTCAGACCTCAACATCCTTGCGCTCTTGATGTTTTGTTTGAGAAAGCACCATCGAAAGTGCACGCTTGCGCTCAGTTTCCTGCTTTGCATTGTATGTCTCCTAGAATATAAATGCATATTAAGACCATATACTTATATAATTACACACAGAACAGAACAATAAAAAAAGATGATACGTGAACCTTAACAGTCAAAACAATTCACAAAAAGAACATAACATACCTTTACCAATGGATGCCCAGAAACATTAGCAGGTGATGGAGCTCTAGCAGTCAGTATTGCTCGAGACACTATATTGTAAAAATACAATTTTCATTAAAAAATACAGAAAGGATTGACATTACCAAACAAGTTAATTCTCATGTTTCCTCCAAGTCCAAATATTTTCCTAGAAAAGGTCACAAAAATTTCAGAGGAAGAAGGAGAAAGAGATAAACATCATGTTACATAATCAAGGGAATTCCATCAGAGAGTTACCACTATAATAACGATCTTTCAACTCCTCCACGGTACGAGGTGAAGGAAACTTGTCAGCTATTATGATAAAGCGCAAATCAAACCTTTCGCACAAGTCAAATAAGGTATCTGTCTCTTCCTTGGTCCATTTCTGGAAAATAGAAATTTGCAATAACCGAAATTCATGAATAAGATACCTGAGTAAGTTACTCAATGTTCTGGAGTTGCAAAAAATACAAGGTAAAAATACAGGGCAATAACCGAAATTCATGAATAAGACAAAGATGCTTGAAGAGACAGAAAATAATTATTTTACTAGAATGACCCCCCCTACCCAATGCAAATCAGACAAAAATGTCAAGTCCAAAACAAACATTAATAGGAGTATGTATTAATTATGAAGTGGTACCTACAGGATCTGTCAAGTACTTTTCATACTCCTCTTCCGTGTACTTGATAACATCAACTGACTGAACAATTAAAACAAAAGGAAAGTGTCAATCCAGAAAGCAGTATAGGGAGGAATGTTAATGCAATATATTATAAGGGATTACGTGTGAGCTCAAGGACTCAAGGAGTAATGGCTCCATGAGTCCATGCTGATCAAGGAAAAAATTGCAGATGCAATCATGGTCGCAAAACTTCCACGCCATTGTCAAAGAACTTTGTAATGGTTGAATGGAATGGTTCACAGCTAACGCGTTGTGAATTTTTGGATCAACATGTTCTAACCTTATTTACATTGTTTTAGATTAAGGAGTATTATTTCAACATAATATAACAGGCTCTATCAGAATGTGAGCACTTACATAATTGGTGAATGAATAATTACTTTAAGGAATAATTGTTCTAAAAGGGACCTACTATCAGCATTCCCATTCTATAGGAAACATCTATTGATTATATCACACAAGTCCCAACTACCAAATTTATTTTCGACTGACCTGAAGTAACTTGCTATACAGGTTTAAAAACACACGTGGCACTACCTCAGTTTTTTTACTTGCAACAAACTCATTTGCACACTTTTTGAGGAATAAATTTAAGGGTGTAAACAGACAAATTAATTTTTAAAAATTTTACACCGGTAACCTCTAATCTCCCTCTTACTTGTGTTTAAATTTTGTTAATTAATTAGTACGTTTATACCCTTAGATCTCTTCCTTAAAATGCATGCAAAACCATTTGTTGCAAGTAAAAAAAAACGGAGAAAGTATAATGTTTTCATGACTTTAATTCACCACACCATCATTGTTTCAGTCAGTCTGTCACCATCAATTAAACCATCCCACCTCCATTAACACAACCACCACCATCCACAACCCACCATCACCACAACCATTACCATAAACACAAGCACTACCATAACCACCACAACCCATTAAACCATCAGCCTACCCTAAAAACCCAACCCTGCCACAAAAAACAACCTTGCCCCGGAAAATCAAATTGCATCCAAAAACCCATCTCCAACCCTTGACAATCTGGCCCAAACCCAAGGAAAATCTCACTAATATATCCATAAAATCCAGCCAAATTCTGAATTTGAGAGGGTGAAAGATAAAAAGACTGCAGGTCAACAATGGTGTCTATATCAATCTTTGCACCGAGTTTTCATGGTTGTAAAGAGAGTGAAGAGAGTAACAGAGGAGTTAGGGGGTTAGGGTTATGGTTTGTTGTGGAGGTGAGTGTTTTTTATTTTTTCTTTTTGGGTGAAGTGATTGAATTTGTAAAGGGATGAAAAGGAGTCCCAGCTATGGAGAAGAACCTGAGAAGTATTGTGATGGATGGGTAAGGGATGGGTTTTTACTTGTTTTTCTTTACTTCTTTTTTATTATTGTAAAGAGTTGTTTACTTGTTTGGTAGGTTGCAAATTACATGAACCTTTTTTTGAAAATCAACTTAAAATGGGAACACCAATAGTTCAACCCTTTTTAAACAATTTTTCCTTACTTAAAAATACCATGTCAACTAGCAGTAGAAAAATAGATAGCAAGAAAAAAAGCTCCAATATATATATATATATATACGGAGTATATATTATTTTGGAAAAAAAGTGTTCAGCAATGTGCATACTGTGTTGTACTTGGCAAAAGGGTAATCACCATCTGGAGGCACACCATTTACAAGTCTGACCTGCAGGCAAAATGAGAATCAGATAATGCTCTGTAAAAAGATCAACTTTAAATATTTCGTAACAAAAAAAAAAGATCAACAAAAATAATAAGTACCCAGTGGTAGAGTTCCAAGTTATCTTTCCGAGCAGCATTTGTGAATGGAAGCCATTGCCATGTTACCTGAAAAAAGAGTTAAAATGAGAGACATATAGGTGAATGAAATGATGGACCCCCCCCCCCACCCCAACAAAACACAAAAAAAAAGGGAAGTCAAAACCCTGTATCAATGTGAATCTCTGAAATGTCATGAACAATAGAACCAAAAAACCACAACTCCAAAACATCATGAAATAATTTACCAAACAATAACCTAACTTTAAACTTGAATTTCAATTTTCCAAGAAAACAGTTACTCAAAACTCTGTATGATGCATGCTTATCAATACCAAAACCCTCTAGCCTCGACACTAGTGCACATGTCTACAAGGGAACTCAGCCATTTCATGATAAATTAGCATGTTCGTGGTTGTAAATACAGTGCCAAATGTCAAGGTCAAGAGTGTAACTAGAATGAGTATAGGTATCTGCGGTGACATGAGGATTCTGATTGACATAGAAACCAAGGAATACAAAACAGCAACTTAACTTAAGCAATCAACAATTTTTGCATAGCAACTGAACTCAATGACAAACGGCTAATTCCTAGTTTCGTACTGTACTAGTGTGCTATATTAGCATAGCTGCATAATCATAAATAAACTGAGAGTAGCTTGATAGGTGACAAATTGCTAAGCAACTCACACAATAGTGACTCCCACCAAGAAAGCTACCACATAGCTACCGCTAAACCTAAGAAAGTCGTGAAAAAATTGAGCTCATGTTTGAAAATAACAAAATTTAAATTCGAAGAAATTGCAATGAAAAAAAAAAAAAAAAACAACAACAAAAAACAAACACTGACCTTTTCATCCGTTGGGGGACGTTTCTTCAGTTGGGAGGCCTCAACTGTTGGCATTAATGGTGCTACTCCTCCAGTAAGCATGTATACCTACAATTGACCAATAAATAACATTTCAACGTCCAAAAATGGAAGCAGATAATCTAAACATAAATAAAAATCAGAAGAGGACGACAAAGAAAGAAGAAGCACTGAATTTACCTCGCGAGAAATGCCATCAGGCTTTCTCTGAGGTTCTTTGGGAGGCCTAGACTTTTTTTCTTGAGAAATTGGCAATGCATTTTTGGGCAATCCCAGAATGTCTTTAGCGTCCATCTTTGATCATGAAATTAGGGTTTTTTAGCAAACAAGACTGTGAGGGTTCTTTCAAACTCAATTGGAACTGAATTTAGGGTTCTTTCAAACTCAATTGGAACTGAATTTAGGGTTCCTTCAAACTCAATTGAATGAAATCGATGAAATTAGGGCTTTTCTTCCTCGAGTTCGTTCGACTTTCGAGCGCGAAAATGTCATCTAAACGATGAAACTCATTTGACCCGGGTCGGTGAATAACGGAGTATCGGACTGGTCTTCTATCCACCAAAGAACAGACCCATTGATCAGTAAACAGTTGGGCTTTATAATAACTTAATTTAATTGAACAGTTGACGGTCTTCAACTTATTCGACAAATTTATCTGAACTTATTTAAAGTAAATTTAATTGAATTTATTAGACTTAAAAATTATTTTTTAAATGTGAAAATAACACACCTGCTAATGTAAATATGTAATAATATTTTGTTCCAATTTATTTTTTAAGTCTTTTTTGCGAGTGAATTAACTATTGAGGAGAACGAGTGAATGTAAATTAAAGAGCAACTCTAAGGGCATCCTTATCAATAATAAAAAAGAGAAGGTATTGTGTCAGACCAGTCTGACGGTAACGTTTCTGTCAGACCAGTCCACTGGACCTGGACACATATTGTTGAATCTGGACACATATGTGTTTAACCTGGACATGTATTGGTAGACCTGGACACATTTGTAAACCTGAAAACAACACTGGACACATTTGAAACTTGGACACAATTTGTAAACCTGATGAAAAGTTGTTAAACCTGGACAAATGTGGACAAATATGGACAAATCTGGATAAATCTGGACACAAATCTGAACTAATGTTGACAAACCTGGACAAATGTGGACAAACCTGGACAAATCTAAACAAACATGGACAAATCTGGATAAATTTGGACACACCTGGTCAAACCTGGACTAATGTTGACAAATATGGACAAATGTGGACAAACCTGGACAAATATGGACAAACCTGGACAAGATCTAGACAAATCTGGACAAACCTGGACTAATGTTGACAAACTTGGACAAATGTGGACAAACCTAGACATATATGGACAAACCTGGACAAATCTGAATAAATCTGAACACACCTGACAAACCTGGATACATATTGTTAACCCTGGATACTTATTTGTAAACCTAAACACCTATTTGTAAATTTGGACACATATTGTTTAAACATGGACACATATTGTAAAATCTGGACACATTTTGTAACTAACTTGGACAAAATATAACCTGGATACTTTTTTTGCATTTTGAGGCCTTTAGAGACCTCGTTTGGCGATTTCCGATGGCCAAATCCCCTTCAGATATTTGCAGTTACGTTCGTCTCGAAAAATTAATCAATTTCAACATATATATTATATGCCCCGATCCGACACCCGAGCACAAAGTTATAGCCTCCCAAACTTTTTCATTATTATAATTGGGTATATGGGTCAGCCGTCTGACCAGATTGTTTGGTCAGACCGTTTGACCCAATACTAAGTTCATCCCATTTCTCACTCCTCAAACTCATTTCTGCAACCAATTTTTATTTTCACTTATTAACAATAACCATTTTAAAAAGTTCATCTCATTTCTTTCTCCTACTTTTTTATACCATACTCCATCCTTTTCTCTCACCTACTTACTTTTTATACCTTACCCCATAATTTGGATTATTAGGATTCATAATTATGAATTTTTTTTAGAAAAAAAATTGAAGTAGAAAAAAAGCCTAAATAAGAGAAAAAGATAATAGAAGGCTGAAAATTAAATGTGACAAATTTATAGCAAAATGGGTATCTATTTGTAGAGCCTGAAAAAATATGAATTTTGATATTTTTGAATTTATTTTGGAATTATATTTTTTGAGATATAATGTAACACCCCGTCCTTAAAACAAAGGATACAAGTGGAAGATAGGGCACCGGACGGGAATGCCACTTAAGTTCTACGAAACATAACCCAAAAGAAATTAATAAAGTCCGATTAAAGAAAGTCCAATACCATTACAAGTCCAAAGTACGAGGTATAAACACCTATACATAAGTCTAGAAATCAAAACTACTTAAACAGAAATCATAAAGTAAGGAATTCTGGCCATGCCATACAAACTGGGATGTCTAAACTAATGGAAAGGATCCCTAATACCAATCCTTACACACACACACCGCCCAAACTTTTACAATCCTGCGGTCAATCAGCATCTGAAAAATGAATACAGCTCCACTGTCAGTGGCGAGTAACTAACAGTTCTCCCCAACATAGAAAACACAAGTTCAGAATCATAGATCAGGGAGTCAAATCAGTATCCATAAATAACAAGAGGCATTCATGTCATTCAATACAAACAGCCACCACTTACCATAACATCGTCCATAACCCACCTACAGAACCAAGTAGTACAATACAACATTACAACAAACATATGCTTCATCCAAAAGATAAGAACTCCAATGACATCTCAATAAAACTATTATAACACAAAAGAACCCAAATTCACAGATAAGTGTTATGAACACAATTAAATCCCAACTCCCCAAATCAATACACATACTGAAGACAGAATGACCACTAGTGGTATCCCGCAGTACCACTCCTAAAGTACGTTAGGTAGATGCCCAAAATATGGACTTACACTACCAAAGATAAACACAGGCAATTGTAATTGTAGATGGAACGATCGTTAGTGGTATCCCGCAGTACCACTTCCTAAGGTTTGTCAGGTAGATGCCCAAAATATGGACTTACACTACCAACAATCAACACAAAGTCGATTGTGTCTAAGATTGGCCAGATCTCCCGGTGCCGGATGGACGCCCAAAATATGGTCTTACACCTTCCGAACTCCCGGACGACAACAATTAACCCAGGTAAATAAATGTTGTTCTTGGATCCCGCAGCCCAAGAAACATAACTGATCTAACCATTGAATCCCGCAGCCCAATGGCTCCAACTAACAATTATAAATAACCTCCTAGACACATGTATGATAAAATACATCATTCTTAATTACTCATTCCAACCACACTTTATTTACTAATAAAACCCAAATTTACAACTTCCATTATCCACCCACAACTAATAACATGTGCCCAATACTTAATCAAATTTTAAATTCCAAAATAATATTTTAATCATTTACACACTCAAAATAAGCAACAAGTAACTTAGACAAACTCATCGTAAAAATACCGATTCCAACCAAACTTATACCCAAACAATTCCTATTAATTAGTAACCATTTAACACATAATTAAGGTTCAAAATACATCAATAAAACATAATTTTAGAACATACAAAGTTGCTGTCTAGATTAATACAACAACAAAAACGACCACCAAATCAAGCTCAAAAATAATTAAATTTATACAATTAATTCTATAATTCATCAAGGTCATAACCAAGCATAATTTAAGCCCAAAACAATATTAAAAACATGCTAAACACTTTCCCAAACCACACGGCCAGCAGCTTGATTATTCCAGAAAATAATTACACTAGCATCGTTACAAATTACTAAATTAATTCAATAAATCTTAAATTCATCAATTCAACAACTAAGCATGATTTAACCTTAAAATCATGAAATTAACCCATAAAACCAGAATATATTAAAGCTAGAAATATAACATGACATTACTAAAAATTTGGGCAGCATTTCACCTAGAAATTGGACTAAAGCGAAATTCGCCAAATAATTCATAAAACAATTTTTTTTCAACTAATTAATAAATAAATTAGTAACATAAATTATAATCCAATATTTCAAGCCTAAAAACATGAAAAATCAGAATATATATATCCTCACATATCACACGAGCATTCCACGAAATTGCACCAAAATTCTCAAAACAATTTTTCGTAATTAATAAAATTATGCATAAAATTCCAAAGATATTAAATCATAAAATTTAACGTAAAAGTACACAAGAATAAATTCTGAAATCTCCATATTTCACATGAAAAATCAGAAAGGTAAATTCACATAATTTCATGCTCTAATTCGAAATTCATACAAGAATTTCACAAATTCACCCTAGTTTGGTTTAATCCATTTAAACATGATTTTACCCTAAAATATAATCCTAAACTATATGATTTCTAGGTTGAAGATTAAAGTTAGTTACCTTGAAAAAGGATGGGGTATATGCACTAGATTTCACCGAAATTGCTTCAAAGATCACCAAAGAAAAACTCCCAAAACTCTACTAGAACTTTGAGTACATTTTGTGAGGCTGCGAGAGATGAAAAATTAGAAACAAGTCAGCCTATAGGCTGTTTATATTGCTGACTAAAGGGGAGGGGAAAGGTGAGGTGAAATAATGGAGTATTAATATTCCTACATGACTAATTCTAGAATATTCTAACCTCCTCAAATGGAGGGTTCTAGAATTTGCATGTACATCGTAGAACAACCTATAATCATTCTAATTCAAGTACATACAAGAACCCTTTGGAAGATCCTAGATGCATCCATTCTAGAATACTCCTATAAGAATACGCTTGAACATTCTAGAGTCACCCTCTTTAGAATATATTCTACCACCATCCATATTATTCTTGAACCTTCTAGAACCTTCTAGAAGTTTCCCGAATACTTGACTCATTAATGCCAAACAATAAAGACTAATATAACTAATTACATAACATAAATATATTTTAATCATGCAAAATGAGATATGTATGAAATAAGAGTAAAACTTTCATACCAAATATATATATGTATATATATATATATATATTTATATTAACAACCAAAAATTGTTAACCAAATACAATTGTTTTTAGCAAAGTATTCCCAGAAAATAAATAAATAGATAATAGATAAATATTTTATTTCAAAATGTAGTTATCAGAAATTAGTGAATAATGTTTTTATTATTTAAATCGCAAAAAAGCGTTACTTTTAAAAGAAGTAAAAATGCGGGGTATTACATATAACCGTTACAAAAATTGAAAATGATGGATTAGTGAATCGCTGAAAGTGGAACAAGTGTCGCGCATCAAGCGGTTGATTTCTTAGATGAATTAGTCGAAGTGTCGACTATTTTCACAAACGTTCACTCTGTGAACTTTTCCAATTCATTATTAATGGTGAAAAATTAAAGTTCATAGGTCATGAACTTTATTTTGGACCGTTGTTAATGATGGTCTAATTAAAGCTCGTCATGGGCCCGATCGGGCCAACACGAGGACCAACACATCAAGATACAATTTGGGCCCTGCGGCCCACTCGAGCACTCTATGAGAATGAAGGCACGGGCTAGTAGGCTGTGGGCTATGCATGGACAATATTTTAAAATGTTGGTACGAACACGACATGAGTACGACATGCTAGCTAACCCACAATTTGGCACTCTTATTTTAGGTAAAATTTCATAATACATGAAAATTTGTATAAGGCCCAATACGAACGTGGGTTGGGCCATGCATGGACCTTATATTTTATAATTTGGCACGAGCCTGACACGACATGAACTTTTCTTGGCCAGTTATAGGCACAACACATTGTGACACGAAGCACGTAGGCTAGGCACACACGCAGGTCATCCCGACACAACCCATGCCCATCTTTAACTCTAATGTTTGACAACTGATAAAGTATATATACATATCGCATATTATTGTACGTGCATGTATGACTTTGTATTTGGGTGATTATTATACAACCAGGGGTTTCCGAAGTTGGGTGGTTTTGGTTCAATTCGTGGGGGTGGTTGGGGGCTGTAAGGGGTAGAGAAGGGGCGGTAGGGGGCAGCGAGTTGGGCTGGGGTGGTTTCGGGGGTGGTGGAGGTGGTTGGGGGCTGTAAGGGGTAGATCAAGTAAACCCTTATCCTATTTATATATACTCCAAAAACCCACCCTTTCCCTCAATCATCATATGATCAAAAACACAAAGCAAATCCTCTCTTCCTCTCTTCTTCTTGACCCTCACGACACCCTCTCAAAAACCCCACACAAATACTTCCTTCACTTCATCAATTCAAACACCTTCATCAAAGAAAGTTCAACCTTTAGCCTTTGAAGATCAAAGCTTGCCTTGCTCATGGTCGTGCGTTGGTGGTCGAAGGTGGCGTGTTTGGGCGTGGTTTATGCGTGTGTTTTGTTGTTATCCCACTAGTAAAAAAATCACTAATTGTAACCCCCTTATTGTAACTTGCCTAAAATGTGTTGGTTACAATAAGTCATTTTGTAACTGGCCTTATAAATGTTAGTTACAATAAGTTTTATTTATTGTAACTTGCGTAGCTAGGCCAGTTATAATAAGTGACTTATTGTAACTGGTGTAGCTACGCAAGTTACAATAAGTGCTTAGTTGTTCAATTTTTTTTTACTTATTGTAACTAACATTATAAGGCCAGTTACAATTACTCAAGGATAAAAAAAAAAAAAAGAGGGATACTGATTTTCATTTCAAGCATATCTTTAACCCTTTAAAAAGTGGGAGTTACAGTTACTGTTTAAAATGAACAATGAAAATCCAAGGGTGCATTTCCTACCCTTGCATCCAACGACTTCCCTTTCTTCTCCTATTTACCCTACCCTCCTCTTTCTTCTTTCTCAGTAAACCCTCCGCCCACCAACCCATTGTTCACAACTCTCTTCTTCTAAAAAAAATTATGAATCCAATTCACTAATCTTCTTTAGTTAGCAGGTAAACATGTTAATTTTCTTTGAATTTTGTCATTGTTCAAGCGATATCATCAAACCCTTAGCATATCATATTTATCTTTGAAGTTTGATGTGTTGTCTTTTTTTCCCTTCATTTTCTATTTAGCTTTTGTTTATAAGATTTTTTTCCTCTTCATCAAACACAATCATTGGATTTACATCTAAAGTTCAATTATTTATTTAATCTGATAATAGATTTGACCTTTTAATCCTTATCACTTGATTTTTTATGTTTCTTATGTATTATGCTTATTTCGGTTTTCCCACCTTTGCCATTTTCTAATTGGAATTTTCAGTTCCCTTTTCAAACAGAGGTTGAAGGAGACCAAGATGATGCTAATTTTTGTTTCGAACTTTAAGAGGTATGTTTGTTTACATCTTTCTTTCTTGGTATAGGGTTTTTACTACATATTTTCCTATCTACTTAGAGCATCATTTACAATGACCCAAATATTGGGTTGGTCATTACTTGATTGGATCAAGTGGGAAAAAATAATGACTTTAAGAGTCATGAAATTGGGTCATTCATGACCTTCCCATGCTTGGGTCGAAAATGTGACCCAATTCAAGGAGAAGAATTGTGGGGTAGAAAAGCTGATGTGGCTATTTTTTGGACAAAAAAAACGACACCGTTTGCAAGGAAGCAGAAGAAAAAAAAAATTGTGATGATGACTCGCTGACACCCCCTGCAGTAGCCAATTAATGCACGCCACGTGTTTCTCTGTAGGCCAATCAAATTAAATAGCCGTTGCAATTTTTGCAACGGCTATTTCTTCAGAAAATATAATTTTTTAAAAAAAAAAAAAATACCAAAATTCATAATTTTTCATGATCTATAAATAGACACCCATATTGATATATTTTGTTCAAAAAAAAAATTCAACTATTTTCTTCATTTCTTCTACCTATTTTCATAATTATTCTTCAATTATTTAAGTATTGTTGCTCTAATTTTCTGTTTTTTTTTTGTAATTATGGATCAAAATAATCCTAATTACCTACACAATACATCTATCCATTTGAATCGAAAAAATAAGCAAATCATGCAACAAGGTAGCTCTAATTTCTCAAATTCTTCTCCAAACTTCCCATCTAATCCACAAAATTACCCACCAAATTATCAACAATATCCACAAAATTACCACCTAAATCCTCAACAAAATTACCACCTTAATCCTCAACAAAATTACCACCTTAATCCTCAACAAAATTTCCACCTTAATCCTTCACCATTTCCTACTTGGACTCAAAATGTTGGAACACCAACAATTGATTTCCAAAACCAACCTACATGCTATGATAATGAGTCAAATCGTGATATTCACGATGATAGCAACAATTCCCACGAGGATGGTGGTGATGAAGAGTTTGTTCCAAGTACTCAACCAGAAGACATGCCTGTTGTTCAATTAAACAACAAAGAAGGTGGCAAGTGTGTTGAAAAGAAAATATGGTCAAAGGCAGAAAAAGAAGCACTTATATCTGCATACATGAACACGAGTTGTGACAACATTGTTGGAACCCAACAAAAGAGAGGTGCTTTTTGGGCGAGGGTTCATGAATTATATGATCAAGCTCGAGAGTTTAACCCTAAAGATATTGCACCCCGAAGTCGTGATAGCATGAAAAGCCAATGGACCAGAATTAATGAAGCGGTTCAGAAGTGGTGCGGGGCATTCAAAGACGCGGATGAGAGGAGGCGAAGTGGCCAGAGTGACGATGATGTCATTAAAGAGGCACACACCATATTTGAAAGAAAGGGGGGTAAGTTTCACTATTTCGATGAATGGAAGGAGTTGCGAAAGTGGCCTAAATTTGCTTCTATGATATCCAACCCTGGAACTGGGTCAGAAAAGGGGCATCCATTGAAGACAAGTGGAATTGTTGATTCAACTGATAGCGGGAGTAGTGGCAAGAGAGCAAGGGCTGACAGTGATGGCTCAGAACCACCCACCC
Organism: Salicornia ramosissima; assembly: GCA_951394345.1. Lineage (NCBI taxonomy): Eukaryota > Viridiplantae > Streptophyta > Magnoliopsida > Caryophyllales > Amaranthaceae > Salicornia > Salicornia ramosissima. The sequence goes on along the minus strand of OX596237.1, from coordinate 10,247,380 downwards.
CAACAAGTGCAGATGTGGGTGATGGACAAATGTCACGTCCAGAGGGTGTGAAGAAGGTCAAGTCAAGGCTAAAGGGAAAGTTGAAAGCGAAAGACGCTTATGAATGCATCGGTTCATTTCAGGATAGACTCCAGCTAATCGGCGTTGCTCGAACAAAGAGAAGTGAAGTGGATGAAAGAAGACTTCAGTTTATGATGGAAAAGGAAGCTAGAAAGAAGCAACAGATGGAAATGATGAATAAGCAGATGCTAATGGATCAATACAAGATGAAATGGGAAATGATGCAATTTCTCTCCAATAAAGATAATCTCACATCACAGGAGCAGACTTGTTTGGATGAAGCAAGGGAATTTGTTATGAACTTCAAGTTTTAATTATATGTATTTTAGGAAGTTTTATTATTATGAACTTTTAGTTTATATTTTAATTAAATGCATTTCAGTTAAGTATTTTAGTTATCGGAATTTTTTATGTTAATGAATATCTTGTTTTCAAAGTGTTATTGATTTCGATTTAATTGTTTTTGATGATGATGATACTATAATAATAATGATAATAAATGAACCAGTAGTAGTAGTAGTAGTAGTACAAAGTTGTGAAGTCACTTTCAAAGATGAGACATGTCATGCATGCTTCACAATTAAATTTCCTTCACTCATTAAATGATAATTTAGTACAAAGTTGTGAAGTCACTTTCAAAGATGAGACATGTCATGCATGCTTCACAATTAAATTTGAGATATTATTTGATAAGACTTGTCATTCATGTTTCTGAATCATACCAACATTTATGTCATTATGAATATGAGTGGACTGAAACATTGATGTTCTCCATGTCTATAAATACAGTGACACATTTTCGATATATTTCAAACAACAATTGCTACAAGTATTCCAACTTTGTAGTCCTTCTTCTTTAGCCACTCCCAAATTAGTTTTATCATTCAGAAAATTGAATTACCAAATAATGAACTCCTCACGAGGTAAATCACACTACATCTTTCCAAGTTCATCTACTTCTAGTGATGACTCATACGAAGAGACACGAGCTAGAGAACAAGAAGAAGACGATGAACTGGATGACATGATTGCGGTTGTTGGTGACACTTGCATATCAGTCATGTTGGAAGCAACCACTGCCAGACCACGATCAACTGGGCGGAACGGCCCTCGTGCTGATAGAGAAAGAGAAGCGGGCGAGTTGAGGTTATACAATGACTATTTCGCTGAAAATTCCGTGTACTCAGGTACATTATTTCGAAGGAGGTTTCGTATGCAAAAACATGTTTTTGAACGTATAATGAATGGAGTCATGGAAAATGACCATTGGTTCCATAAGAGGCCTAATGCCTCCGGACGTCTAGGCATATCACCTCTACAAAAATGCACAGCAGCAATGCGCATGTTAGCTTATGGGTGTGCTGCTGATGCCACCGATGAGTACTTACGTATTAGCGAAACTACTGCAAATATAGCAATGCGGAGGTTCGTTCAAGCGGTTATACGTGTCTTCGGTGAAGAGTACTTGAGACGTCCAAATCAGGACGACTTGAATAGGTTACTTCGAATTGGGGAAGAACGTGGGTTTCCAGGCATGATTGGTAGCATCGACTGTATGCATTGGGAGTGGAAGAATTGTCCGGTAGCATGGAGAGGTCAATACCAAGGCAAAGAAGGGGTTGCTACACTTGTGCTTGAGGCTGTAGCAGACCGAGACTTGTGGATTTGGCATTCTTTTTTCGGAATGCCAGGGAGTCTCAATGATATTAATGTGCTTCATCGATCTCCTGTGTTTCAAGACATTCTTGAAGGCCGAGCTCCTGCTGTGAATTTCGAGGTAAACGGCCATCAGTATAATATGGGTTATTACCTTACTGATGGAATTTACCCCAAATGGGCTACTTTCGTGAAGTCCGTAACGAGTCCACAGTCTCAAAAGGATAGACTCTTTGCAAACCATCAAGAGGCTGCTCGAAAGGATGTGGAACGTGCATTCGGAGTGTTACAGGCTCGTTTTGCTATTATTAGAAAACCTTCACTTGTTTGGCACGTGACCGCGCTCCATGACATTATGTCTACATGCATTATTATGCATAACATGATAGTTGAAGATGAGCGACATACATATCAAAATTACAATAATCCATCTGAATTCAATGCAGATAATACTTCAAGTCATCCTTCTCAGCAAAATGAAAGTGGAGAAAATGACACATTTGAATTCCACAGAGATCGAATTGTGGATATCAATATCTACTTGCAAAACAGAGCAAGTGTAGAAGAACAGCAGACTCATTTGCAATTAAAACGCGATCTAACTGAGCATATTTGGTCTAAATTCGGAGAAAATCGAAATGAAGTTTAGGGAATTAATTTATTTATTTTGGTGATGTTGTATTGTGTTTTACTTTCCATTTAAAAATTTTATGCATTGTTGCTTTTATTTAGATGTGTGTTATTGTAATTTCGATTTAATGTTAAATTCCCTTTATGTGCAATGTGATTTAATGTTCGTATAATTTACATGCATTAAAATGTTAATGATTTTTCTATTAATATTTTTTCGTTTTGTACTGACAATTATAATTATTTACTAACAATGAAACGTTAATAATTTAAATAATTATTTTTATATTAGTTAATCATGATTATTTATTGTTAAACAAATTAACATAAAATAATTTCGTTAATTGGAATGGGATGGAGAGAGAAAAAGATGGGTTGGGTTGGTAAAAGTATGAGAGAGAGTGTGATAATTGGATTATTGTAAAAGAAGAGAAATGGTAATGGGTGGATCAAGTGATGTGGAGGAGAGAGGGAGATGACCAAACCCATTTGATCAAAGCATTGCAAATGATGCTCTTAGGGATCAAATTAATTTTGATTCAGACTTTTGATATTGTTTTTCTATGTTTTCCCCCTTTCAGGGGTTTTTTAATATTTAGATTTTGATTATCAAAATTTAGTTTTTAGGCGTATTCTAGAGCAATTGTTGTTGTTGATTTAAATTTAGGTTTTGATCAAAGGTTTAGGGCTCGTTCACAGTTCCGATGTTTTAAGCAAGTGTTTTTTGTGCTTTTTTCCAATTTGCAATATAGAAAATATTTTTTCAGTGATTTGGAGGATATAATGACTTCAAATGGACGATTTTTTTTAGCTGGCTATAAAATTAAATTGGATGGTTTGCTTAAATTGGAGCTTTTAAGCATATTTTAGCTACATAACATATCTTTAACCCTTTAAAAAGTGGGAGTTACAGTTACTGTTTAAAATGAACAGTGAAAATCCAAGGGTGCATTTCCTACCCTTGCATCCAACGACTTCCCTTTCTTCTCCTATTTACCCTACCCTCCTCTTTCTTCTTTCTCAGTAAACCCTCCGCCCACCAACCCATTGTTCACAACTCTCTTCTTCTAAAAAAAATTATGAATCCAATTCACTAATCTTCTTTAGTTAGCAGGTAAACATGTTAATTTTCTTTGAATTTTGTCATTGTTCAAGCGATATCATCAAACCCTTAGTATATCATATTTATCTTTGAAGTTTGATGTGTTGTCTTTTTTTCCCTTCATTTTCTATTTAGCTTTTGTTTATAAGATTTTTTTCCTCTTCATCAAACACAATCATTGGATTTACATCTAAAGTTCAATTATTTATTTAATCTGATAATAGATTTGACCTTTTAATCCTTATCACTTGATTTTTTATGTTTCTTATGTATTATGCTTATTTCGGTTTTCCCACCTTTGCCATTTTCTAATTGGAATTTTCAGTTCCCTTTTCAAACAGAGGTTGAAGGAGACCAAGATGATGCTAATTTTTGTTTCGAACTTTAAGAGGTATGTTTGTTTACATCTTTCTTTCTTGGTATAGGGTTTTTACTACATATTTTCCTATCTACTTAGGGATCAAATTAATTTTGATTCAGACTTTTGATATTGTTTTTCTATGTTTTCCCCCTTTCAGGGGTTTTTTAATATTTAGATTTTGATTATCAAAATTTAGTTTTTAGGCGTATTCTAGAGCAATTGTTGTTGTTGATTTAAATTTAGGTTTTGATCAAAGGTTTAGGGCTCGTTCACAGTTCCGATGTTTTAAGCAAGTGTTTTTTGTGCTTTTTTCCAATTTGCAATATAGAAAATATTTTTTCAGTGATTTGGAGGATATAATGACTTCAAATGGACGATTTTTTTTAGCTGGCTATAAAATTAAATTGGATGGTTTGCTTAAATTGGAGCTTTTAAGCATATTTTAGCTACATTTCACTTTAATGGCAACTGTAAACTGTGCAATAATTTAAATTAATTGCCCAATGTAGTGAACTAAGAAAGATCGAGATTGTTGTGATATAACTATATGTACTCCCTCCGTAACATAAAGATTTCAACAATTATTTTTTCACGCATTTTGAGAAAACGATTTGATGGTGTAAACGACCAAATTAATCAAAATAATTTTGATATTAGTAACTTATAATCACATTCTTGCTTGTATTAAAACCATTTTGATTAATTTCATCGTTTAGACCCTTAAATCGCTTCCACAAAATGCATGAAAAAACAATTGTTGAAATCTATATGTTATGGAGGGAGTATATAATTAGATATGTGATAACCCTAAATCAATCAACTATGTAATGAAGAAATATTCTTTTAACATATGGTATCTTACCGCAATTATGATTAATATTACAACAGCTCTACTTCAATAAGAGTTGTAGAAAAAACCTTCACGACATGACACTCATTAATTTTGTATTTTTTTTTCTATTAATTATTTTATTCAATATTTCAAATGAATACCTTAAAAGTGTGTCAACACAAGTCCAGTTCAATTTAATAAATATTTTGTGCATTATGGAGCAATGGAGTAATTTACTTGTAAATTTCAGTTTCAGTCTTGAAGGATTCAAATTCTTGTTATGTATCATCCTGGTTAGATCTTCCATTTCTGTCAATATTAATGTTTTTGAATCTCTTGAAGATAATAGACAGACATGCATTCTTTTAGGTTCTTGAGGAGTACTTTGTGGATTTGAGGGAAACTCATTACAATGCATTGGAAAGGTGTTGCACACATGATAGTTCCGAGTGGATTGAGAGATGTTGATGATTGAATTAATAGGCATGAAGAGGGGGAGGGGTTAATCTATGTCTAATAATACTACATGTAATTTGTCAACTTAGTTTCCGTCCGCAAATGGAAGTCATTAAAATTGTTATAGGAAAAATAAGAGAGTGATTTTTTGTATTTGACGATTGCCTTAATCATATGTTTGTGAATGTATGTGTATATATGTAGTTATACTCACACTGATGCTGAAAATATTGAACTCATAGGTATAAAAAGTGTAATGTACTTACACATGGTAGCATCTGTCACAATTCTCAGTCATTTTCTATTATTGTCATTAGATATTGTAGGTGTCTTAGCTTCCTTTTTATGATGTTTTTGTCAATATAAACCTATGGCCCAACATATAAAATATGTAGCTTGCAGATCTTTTCATCAATTATGAGTAAACATTTGATGGTTCCCTTGTTAATTCCATCATTTGTTATTTCATTGGTTTGAACTTTGTGAGGGTTATTGTTGTTAAGATATGTCACATATATTCCTCCCAATAACCATACAAAAAAAATGCTAGGAATAAATAAATAAAACAGATGACATATATGAGGATTCAAATGAGAGTATTGGATGAACTATCAATCTTTTTCATCAACCTTTTTTGAGTTTAAAACTAGGTAAAACTAGCGTTTCCATTTCTTTCTTTTTTTGAGTTTGTACTTATTTAGTACGGAGTACTAATTTGTTACTCTGTATTTTTTTATTGAATTCTTTAAGTAATGTGAGTTTTTAAGTTTTGGCATTAATTTTGTGGATTTACTTGCTTCTTCTATGCTTATCTATGACATTTTTTCAATTTTTTTTGTTTGCTATTTGTTTGGTTATCAGACTTATCACTAAAAGTTAAATTGATTTCTACAGTTTCTTAGGTTCTTTAGAGTTGAAGTGATTTCTACTCCCCTCAAAGCCAGGAAGCAGTAAAGGAAAAGATATTGGGTAACTACATTTGATAGCTCTTAGGATAAGGTTGTGGCCAGTGGGTAAGCTCTGTTCCTCTTGTATCGGTCCTTAGGTTGTTCTTGATTCTTTAAATATTGACAATATTAGAGCCTTGATGAGTTGATATTGTAGAGATGATTGTAACCTATATAGTAACATAAATATCAATCAATACAATGAATGTTGAACACATGATCCTGCTCCATGCTCAGGGAGTGGTTCTAACTTCTAATTATGCATTAGCCTTGTTTATTTTGCGTTATTGAGGATTCAAAAAAGGATATTTTCTATTTGATTGCTTTTTTATTTATAAATTTGTAAATTGATCACTTGAGCTATATTGAATAATAACTATAAAAAAATTTATAATGATGATTTGTGCAGAGGAAGGTAGGGTAATTCAGGTGGAATTTAACACATATAAAAAGGATCATAATGGATGATAACATTTGACATTATATATTTGGATGACGAGGACACTCCGAGCAATGATGTTGAAGATGAAGATAGATGGCGCATCTCAACATTACTAGGATGACTGATTACATAGAAGACTCACATCTGTCGATATACTAATAGAGTAATAGCTGATAGCTAAGAGGCGGACTGTGATTATACGAGATTGTAGACAATGGTGTTGATATGTAGTTTGTCCATGCTTCTTTGTTGATGATTAATCAAAAGTTGAATAAAACTCAATATAATAGCAACATTGTTTTATTGAAAGGGTAATCTCCTTTTTTTTTCCAATATTGTATCAGAGTGGTAAGAAAGAATAAGATGAAATATAGTGTAAATGGTTGTGTACATGAACAAGGTAAGCTATTAAAATGATACATGCATGATTTTTACTGTAAGTGGTTCTAAATTAAGTAGTTGGTACTGATTTATTAATCTTGGAATTATTGCAGGTTCATTTTTACAGTTTTTGGATCAGTTTCTCTGAGTGTGCTGCTACTACTATGTGAAGCTACAACTTACAGGTACAGGTTGTATAAAAAAAAAAATTAGTTTGATTTTTGTTTTAGAGATTACCTTTACATACACAGGAGTATTAATTAATGATTTAATCCTCTTTATTACAATTATTAACTTGTACTTTACTTGTATATTTTTAGGATACATACAAGGGATGGTACGATGAAATTATCAAAATATTTTGATATTGTTTTCCCAAATTTGCCTAAGAGGTATTAAAATTTTCTTGGTGCACCTCGGGTGCATGGTGATAGTGTTAGTGATTATCATGCACCCGTGTATGAATATTCATATTATGCATTTAGAATCTTTACGCCATGCATTTAGATATTTTTGTTTTAGTTGTGATTAAAATGGAATAGTAAGGTATTGAATATAGCATGCAAGTTAGAGTGATAGACTGAAATAGTTTTGGCATAATTTTGGCTGTAGCATAAATTTCAGATATTCCTTGTCATATAAACATTTGAGTGAAAACATATTTTATTGGCTATTGCAGGCAAAAACTATAGCAGATCCATTTGCATATGATACCTATATTGAGCATCGTAAGAATGAGAAGTTGAAGCAGCGTAAGATCCGGGCAAACGCTATTGTCTTTTGTGATTTAGGCGCAACCTTATTCAATTGAGCTGCCTAAGAATGAGAAGTTGAAGCTTGATCGTACAACTTTGGGTGACAATACTGTTGTGCTTTTTATTTTATGTGAATCTATTTGTAAATAAAACTACTAGAAGGTCAATTTTTTTTTTGTTTCTATTAACTTGTAGTTTCTTGTGTCTAAACGAACACTATATTAAATATCTAAACAAATGAAATGTACCTTTTATTGTACCTTCTTTTTTTTAAATAAAAAACCTGCAGGGCTAGGGAGGGGGGTTGTAGGGGTAGGTAGGGGGAGGGGGCTGCAGGGGCGGGGGTAGTGAGGGTGCTGTGGGGTGGGGGGCTGCAGGGGCAGAAGGAGGGGGCTGCAAGGGCGGGGGTAGTGAGGGTACTGCGGGGTGGGGGGCTGCAGGGGCAGGAGGAGGTGTTAGGGTTTGTAGGGGATGGGGATGGGGCTGTAGGGGTGGGTGTGGTACTGGTGAGGATGTTGCAGGGGCAGGGTAGGGGGTTGGGGTTGTAGGGAAGGGGATGGGGGCTGTAGGAGGTAGGAATGGGGGTAGGGTTATAATTTTTTTTTTTAAGAAAAAAACTCAAATTTTGTAACGGGCCTAAGCCATGCCCGTTATAATAAGTACACTTATTGTAACGGGCATGGCTTAGGCCCGTTACAAAAAGTCTACTTTTTGTAACGGTCACAGCCCGTTACAATAAATTTTACTTGTTGTAACGGGGGCAGTTGTAACGGCCAATGACCGTTACAATAAGCCCATTTGCCCGTTACAACAAGTCTTTTTTTTACTAGTGTCCTAAGGTAACTAGATTATTCTACTTAGGAATAGTATTAGATTGCATAGGATAATAGGATTAGAACGTTGTAGTTGTTGTCCTTGTTGTGCGTATTTTGGCCGAGTGGTTTAGGGTTGTGGTTCGAATTCTTTGATGAATTTTGATTGAATATTTTCATGTCTTAACATTTTATGACCTTTCTTTATGAATCTTGAATAATCTTGTGAAGCCATGAAGTTCTTGATTGATTCTTGTTACTAGTGTTATGCGTGGGTACATGATGCCAAAGTATGGATTTTTATGTCATTCTTGATCAATATTTAGATTCCTGATTTTGTTTTTGGCCTTTGTCTCATGCGTGGTTTTGGTGAACTAAAGCTCTGATTTTTATTTCGTTTTATGATCTTGCTTTATAATCTTGATGCTTGTTTCAAGTTATTTTGTTGATGAAAGTTATTGTGATGATTCGAGTAGCATGATATGCGTGATGTTGAATTCGTGTGATGATCTTGTATGGAGTCTTTAGAGTCTTTTTGAGTCGAGTCGTGTCGAACGGTTAAAGATCGTGCGTTTATCGGTTTATTGGTGATAACCGTGCGGGTCTATCGGTTCATCTGTGATGAATCGTGCGAGGCAAGTCTTGTTTGTTTGATTGCGAGTCAGAGTCATGTCGAACGGTTTAAGATCGTGCGTCTATCGGTTTATTGGTGATAAACCGTGCGGGTCTATCGATTCATCAGTGATGAATCGTGCGGGGCAAGTCCTTTGTTGCTAGTCTTGTTATCGGTTGTAGACCGAGCGTCGTCTTGATATTGAACTTTTAATTGTGCATGTTAAACTTGGAAGTATTTGTACTAGCTTGAATTGATTGATGATGCTGTTGACTATAATGTTTTCCGCTGCTATCTCTGATGTTGATTATCTTGTAACCTGAACTTGTTGTTGTCCCTGTGTTTCGAACCCTATTATTGTATGTAATGTGGTCCTACTTCTAAGTAGGGCAGTCTAGTTACTCGCCACTGATGGTGGACCCCACAATTCTATTTTGCAGGTAAGCAAGTTAGAGGGTAGAGTCGGGATGAGTTTGTTGAGCTTCTAGGCCCCTGTTTACCTTTCCTGCTTTTGCAGCTAGTTTTATTTTCCAGTTTTTAGGACATGATTTTGGTTTATTTTAACCTTTTGTACTTGGGATTTCATTATTAATAATAATAAGTATTTCTTCCATGAGTTTCAGTCATATTTATGTTTTATTTATCGATTGGTAACTGTCTGTTTACGACGTTATCACTAATAACGTCGTTGCTAAAATGTGGGGTGTTACACTGAAGGCCATAATCAATCTACTAAAAAATAAATCACCTAATTAACAACAAATCCAATAATTACACACACATAAAAAAAAAATATTTTTAAAAATAACCCAATCTAATTAACAATAAATCACCTAATTAACAATAAATCCAATAATTACACAAACAAAAAATAATAAAAGCATGTTTAAAAAAATTATGCTAAAAACTAATAACGGTAACAATTTTTAGAACTTAAGCATCGTTAAAAAAATTAACCCAATTACACCTAATTAACAATCAATCCAATAATTACACAAAAAAAAATCTATAAGCAAGAAAAGTACCTCGATGATTAGCCCAATCTTGCATATTCGTTACTCAATTGAAAGAAATTATCAGCTATTATCGTTCGTAAGCCTTATTAGTTCTAAAAGTATTTTTAAAAATAACCCAATCTAATTAACAGTAAATCACCTAATTAACAATAAATCCAATAATTACACAAAAAAAGCATGTTTTAAAAAATTATGTTAAAAACTAATAATGGTAATAATTTTTAGAACTTAAGCATCGTTTAAAAAAATATTAAACCAATTACACCTAATTAACAATCAATCCAATAATTACAAAAAATATATATATATATATATATATATATAAGCAAGAAAAGTACTTCGATGATTAGCCCAATCTTGCATATTCTTTACTCAATTGAAAGAAATCATCAGCTATTATCGATTCTCAGCCTTATTTCTCAATTGATTTTGAATTCAATTAAAAGACCAATGACTTCCCTCTTCTTTGCTAATTCATTCCCCTGCAGTCCATATTGCTCAATAAATAAGCTCGACACTTTCAACACCTTCCCAATCATCATCAATAAATAAGATGATTCCATCGATCGGCTTATAGCTTCCAGGAACTCATAATGTTTCTTTGCTTCAACATTTGAAAGAGCAGTAACCTGCATTTGGATATCAGATAATTCTAACACATTAATTTGGACAGAATTTGAACAACAAAATCTCCTATTTCCTGATTAATTGAAAATTAATTTTGCTATGATCTCAAAATCAGGCCCACAGAGTTCAACGAAAATGGAAATGAAGAAACTAATCCATAAAAAATAACAAGATATAAAGACAACCCAAAGTGGTGGCAATCGCCTCCCATCTTAAAAGAAATCAATTGTGTTACTTACCTGGACATGCAAGATGATAAGCCAATCCACAACTGAGAAAGAACACGCCATTAAGCAAGCCAGCTGAGATGATAACACACATGCAAGACAGCTACCCATGTCCTTTTTAAGTTGAAGAGGCGCCATGAACGAAGAGAAAGAAGATGAATTAAATGAATTAAGAGGCGCCATTTTTTTTCATAGATGATAACACACATGCACGACAGCTACCCATGTCCTTCTTAGATTGAAGAGGCGCCATGAACAAAGAGTGGAATGAGGCGCCATGAGTGTGGAGAAGAGGATGAATTTTGGTTCTTGCGTGTCTGCTTAGGTGGAGGGGGGTGGGGTCCCGTGAAGCCCAAAAAATAAGGGGAAAAGAAAAGGGAAACAGGGGAAAAGAAAGTGGAGGGGGTGGGGCTGTGGTCGCGTGAAGTGCAGCCCAAAAAAAATTAAGGGGAAAAGAAAAGCCAAAGAGAAGGGGAAAGTAAGTGGCACTGTTCGTAGATGAACAGTAGTATGAGTGGTGTTTTTTAATAAGTATGGATGGATATGGATATGGGCCTTGTTTTTTTGGTATGTCATGTATCTAAGTTCTTTATCGTTGGATCTCACCATTTATCTTTCTAATGGGGGTGGATGTGATTGTAGCGAGAAATGTTGAAGGGTTCAATTCTGAGGTGGTTGTCAAGTGTGGTGCGTGCCAGAATCAACATTTTTTGTGTGTTTATGAGAGAGAGGTTTGGGAGGTTGTCTGACTCAATACTTTCATTGAAAAAAACAATGCAACACACACAAATCAACAATGAAATAAAGTTTGTATAATATTGTATAAAAAAATTCACAAAACCAAATTATATATGCAATAATTCGCAATTTGTATAAGTAATAATCAACAAAAAATAGTAATAAAAAGGTAATTATAATTGTATAAAACTAATCTAACAAATCAAAATAACAAATAATTATTAATTGCTCGTTATATATATTTGAATAGTGAATCTTGAGAATACTAGTACTTGGTGGGAGAAATTGAAATGTTACATAAAAGAGAGGGACATAAAGTGTATATAGAGTAAAAAATATTAAAATTTTACCGTTGTTAAAGTTTTTAAAAAATTGACTCATCAAATGATTATTCGGGAAAAAAAAAGAAAAAACATATACTACAACTCAATCATCAAAACAAACCTGTACACATCACATACTCAGTCGTACATGCATATACCTATACCCAAGGTAGCATGGGTTCTCGATCCACTTTTGCTCACGTACTCGTACTAGATATGTGTACGACACACATGCTTCATATGGTTACTTGATACCTACTTCGTTCTTTTATATGTTTAATTGTGATTAGATAAAAAAAAAAAAAAAAAATTATTACAGTTTTTCCCTTGGTTTTTTTTTTTATTATTTATTGATGAATGCACAATTGCATGCTACTTCATCATATGGTTATGTAGTATTTACTTTATTGTATCTGATCTGTATCTTGTATTTTTTTTCATTAAGCAAATAACATACTCGATTCCATACCCATTTTTAAACAATCTAGCTTATGCTCGACACGCAGCACACTACAAAGTAACGTACCTATACATCATAGCGACTACTAAATCACACATTCACACTAGCATACATCACGATTTATTTTATTTTATTTTTTTTTTGTGTATAGAGTAAAAAAAAAAAAAAAAAAAAAGAAAATCACTCCAAAATGAAAATTCATTTAAATAATTGGATATAATAGTGCTCACCCATGTGTGGACTAGTCACCTTGTCCCTATATATACACAATACACACTCTCAACTCTTCCATCCTACTATTTAAAACCTCTTATATATTCCTCCCCCAAACTCCTCTTTACCTCCCACCCTAGTCTTTTGTTGGTCCCATTTCACATATAATCATAGATCCGATTGAAATATAAAGTGAGGAATATCTTCATCTTTAAGCCATTCAACTATTCAAGGGTGAATATGAGGTATATTTGCTATAAATATTTTTTAGTTTGATTATATAACATAAATAATTCTATATACTTTATTTTAAAGTTCTCGTTTTATTGTTAACTCTGATTTTTTTTTCTTATAAATAAATAGTAAAAAAATTCAGATAAATCTAGTTCAGATCAGTTTCTATAACATCTATGTTAAGAATAAATTAAACTTAATAAGTTCGCGTAAGTTCATAACTTCAAATAAGTCAAAATATATAAATTGATTGATTCAATTTGCTATACACTTCTTTATTCATTTCCATAATATGCTACAAACATTAAAACCTAATCAATCTCACCAATATAAACTATATATATCTTTTACATTATTAGAAGAAATAGATCAAACCCACTTCCTAATATTGATAATATTTATGATTAGAAATCATGTTTTAATTTGTTTATACTAATTATTAATGTTGTTTAAAATATATGCATATATATAGGTTATTCTCATCAACTACAATAAATCATCATCATCATCAAGATCATTATCATCAAGGTTCAGCATGGGAAGTTCTGAGCACCATTGATTTTCCAACACCATCAAACATAACAACTTTGCAAGACATTAATGGAGGAAGAAATGAAAGCTATTTATCTATATTATTCTCACTATCATCAATAGTCATGAAGTCATCTTAAACCTTTCTTGGTGCTATCCTACCTGAGCTTTATTATATCCACATAATAATATTCATTTCTTTTTTTAGACTTTTTTTTCTTGACCTTGTAAGACCTTTTCTTGACCTTGTAAGACCTAACCCGGACCCATTAATCCTCGTTTTAGCCGAACCAAGGTGTTCTTCCACGTGTCTTGGTTCGGAATACGATGTTTTTAGGGTTCAAAATCCCCTTCCAACTCATAATCCCACCTTCCATCTATCCCTCCTGAGCTACATAATACTGTCGTTGAAGTATTATTTTTCATGTTCATATATATTCATGTATAATCATATAAGGATGAAATATATAAAGTTTAAATGGATGTGCCGGTGCAATTATCCGGTACACCCATCAAATTCCTGGAATATGACCTGGGTTTGAGTCCTTATTTTCCTCTGTTTGATCTGGACAATGTTACTTTAATATCATGAAATAGGAACCACGGGTGGGGTCCATGTATACTCCACCAAGTAAAAATTAATTAAAAAAAAAAAAATAGATGTGCCCCCGTGTCCGTGTCACACGGCCAATTTGTTGACCAAGAATGCGAAAACCAAGAGTATAATTTAAGAAAAACTAAAAACAGAAAAGTTGCAGAAATTGAGGTGGCTTCTTTAGTATATTATTATGCTCAAGTGCAGCAGTAAGTTGGCAGCTTAGTACAAATCAAAGTTGTGTGTGTTTTTGTGAAGGAAGCTTTTTATGCTTTGAGCTTCTCTATAATTGTGAAATTGTTCTCTTTTTTTCTTTTCTTTTTTTTAATATAAAAATGCTATGTAATAAGTTTATTAATTATTCATATCATTGAAGGTGTATAAAATGATTCACATTGTGCAAATATTTGTCTCTTAGCTTTTCCTTAACAACCAAAGAAATAAAGAAAGGCTCTTACATAAGGGGCCACATGTTGGTGCCTTTTAATGAAGTGTAAATGGCACATTGACACAATCCAAGTGTTTTTTTTTTCTCTAGCAAGTCTCTTGTCAAATCAGTCTAATAGTTTGATAGAATAATATTTGATTAAAAATTGTATTTTTTTTAAAGTATAAAACCATAATTTATTATATAAAAAGTTAAAGTTTCTTTTAATAAAAAGTCAAAAAAAATTTAATTAAAAATTGTGTCAAATTATCAGACCGCCTTACAAGATAAATGATAGTTTAGTTTTTTTGGTTAGTGGGTTTTGATTTGAATTTTTATTCCCCTCTTATTGAGTGGAAATCAATTTTTAGTTATCTTCTAGCCCCTTTTGTTTAGTCAACCAACTAAAAAGTTCCTCAATATATATGCAATCTGGTTTTTCCTTAGCCAGTGAACTTTTTAATGGCTCTGATGAATTTCTATTTTGCATAACAAATTGACAATACTGTGTAGTGTGTGTTAGAACGAGAAAAGCTGAAAGTGTGAACAATGTTGGATTCTTTTCTCTTAAATATACTCCTCCGTTTCATAAAAATGGCAACGATTGTTTTGCACGCATTTTAAGGAAACGATTAGAGGGTGTAAAGTGTAAACGATTAAATTAATTATAATATTTTTGATATTAGTAACTTATATTCATATTCTTACTTGTGTTAAAACCATTTTGATTAATTCATTCGTTTACACCCTTAAATCGTTTCCTCAAAATGCGTAAAAATTACATTGTTGCCATTTTTATGAAACGGAGGGAATAACTAGTTTCATTACTAGAAAAGATGTTCTATTATTTACGACGGGAATTCCTGTCATGAAAAATGTGATCCCGTCATAGAAAATGGGGGTCGTAAATAATTTTTCCCGTTGTAAATGAGTCAATTTTAATAGAATCTGGGTTAGGTAATAGGTTGATTTTAACAACGAGCTCAAAAATTGGCATAAAACATATATTTCTATGACGTGATTTAGACCCGTCATTAATGTGACAATTTTTTGTAGTGTTTTAAGCCCGTGAAATGCACATGTATTATTATTCATTACTAGCCTTATGTGCACGCTATGCGTGCTTTAATGTATGAATATCTTATATAATAGACATTTTTATCAATATGGGTATCTAATTGTAGAGAATTTTAAAATATGAATTTTGGTGTTTGTGCTTTATTTTTTTGAATTATATATTTTTTAATATTTTCACTTTAAAAAATACAAAACTTTCCTTTTTAATTAATATTATATAGTTTGAGTATTTAGGAATTTTTTGAAGGGTAATTTAGACTTTTTGAGGGGGGACACCACGACTCCCCCCTTGGCTTATATAATAGAGACTAGCCTTGTGTGCACGCTTTGCATGCGACGATATTTTTATTGTATCTTCAAAAATCGAAAGTTTTTGTTTGAGAAATTGAAATATTTTTTTTAATTTCACACTCATTCACATAATCATAAACAAAATTTTCCCTTTCATCCAGCCATTCCACAACAATAAAAGAAATCGGCTATCAAATTTCTATGATAATCAAAAGGTAAAATTTTTATGTAACAAACTATATTAAAATGGGTCTCTATAGAGAATTCAAAAATATGAATTTTGATTATTTTATCTTATTTTATTTTTTTAATTGTATATTTTGTAATATTTTTTAATTTAAAAAAATTCAAAAATTGTAATAAATTTCCTTAATAAATAAGAGCGATGCTATTTGATTTTTAATAAAATTTTAAGGGGCATTATAGACTTTTCGAGGGGGGACACCATGGCTCCCCCTTGGCTTATATAATAGAGATTTAGTAGTGTAGATTATTTGTTATCCTTAACAAAGACTAAACAATTGTAACAAAAATATATACTATTATATATGCTTATTTAAAGATACAATGTGTAAAACAAAAATATTACCAAGTAAAATATAAGATAATAATAGATATCCCATATGAAAATTTAATTAAATCTTACATTTTAAAATGAACAAAAATATGATCAAAAGGAAAAAATAGGAGTCAAGTAGCATAGCACCCGTGCGATGCACGACTTGATAATCTTATTATTAACTTTATAAATAGTAACGTAAAAATTTACATAATTCATTAATTATGTGAAATGTTTCATTTTTTTTTATAAAAAAATACATGATTTAAATCTTAGACAGTACGATATTATCAATAATATAGTTGAAAATTAAAATCTTACTCTATCACTACACCCACACATACAAGAAAGTGAGTGTGGGTTCGTTCACAACTTCACGTGTTTTCAATCATAACAAAATATGAGAAAAAATCCACGTTCAATTTTTTTTGAAAGGTATTTTTCTGAAAATTTTTCCTAATATTAAAAAAAAACATTTTAATCTGTATATATTTCATAAAAGTCAATAGAAGTTCGTTTATACCCGTGATCATATAAGATAGATTATTTTAAATAGCACTGACTATTACATAGTTTTGTAAAGAGCGGAAATTAAAAAAAAATCTTATCAACTTCCTACTCTGTCCTACTCTAGTAGTTTTCCATTATTCACTCTATTCTTTTAGAAATTTCATTCTGAATTTTGACATATAATTATTGCAAGACAGATATGTTCTTTTATTCAACGTTTAACTAATCATGTATGTAACATACTTCTTTAATGGACATGCATTCTTATTATTATATATGATATAAAAATCTTATATAATTAGCTTTACCTTAGTTAAAAAAATCCTTGCTATAGAAATTAGAATATTCTTCATAAAATCCTATAAATAGTTTTAAAATTGTACATAATTTTTAATTGATATTATAAATGTATAAAATTTTAGCATATATAATTTTGGATAGGAAATTATATTTATAACCTTTTTCTATAAAAAGTTACTCCCCTGTCCCATTTTACTTGCTACATTCCATTTTGGAATAAATTTTTATGCAACTCAATTTTCATGTGGGACCACCATTGGTAAAGGTAAGTGGAAGAAAAAAATTGGCTTAAAGAGAATAAAAATAACAAAAAAGAGGGTAAAAATGTAAAATATGTGTGGGGCCCATAGACTATAAAAGGAAATGTAGCAAGTATTTTGGGACATCCAAATAAGGAAATTGTAGCAAATAATTTGGGACGGAGGGAGTATGTGAGAGATATTTATTTTCAAAAATAAAAGTTGAATGGTAAAATATACTTCTTTGTTATATTTTTGGAATGAGAATATTCTTCAAATAAATAGTTTTAAAATTGTACATAATCTTTAATTATCATTATAAATGTATAAATTTTTAGCATATATAATATTATATTTTTGTTAGCTATATAATATATAAAAAGTTAGAGGTATTTTACAAAATGATGATCGAAACAAAATTTTAAAATATTAATGATATTTTTTGATAATATTTTGATTGAAATTCAATTCAATAATAGTTATACTTAATATAATTTAAAAAATCAAGATCAATGATAAATAAGAAATAAAAGATTATTAATTTTTTCTTCAAATTATTTTAATATATGGATATGAATTTTTTTTTAAAAATTGTTTAGATTGCACTATTTATATTCATTAATTAATAATTTTAATTGTGTAGATTTCTAATTAAAAAGTGTTGTGTATTTGCATTGCACATCACTTTTAATTAGATTTTTTAAGTGGTACAATATGCTATATATTATCATACATTAATGTATCCCTAATGAGTATAGGTTATGTTTAGTAATTAGCTTTCATACATTATTTTAATTAATGCCTTCATTGCTTGAAAAAGGATTTCATAGGAAGAAAAAAAGTTTCAATTCATCATCAACACCTAATTAATTAATCACAATCATTTGTCTTAGTTAGTTGTACATTGTTAACAAAATTCCGAACCATCATTTTATAGTCTTGACATAAAATCATTGACATTTTATATCGTCACAAATGCATGCGGTGATAACCGAACCCAAATTTCATGCCTGAAAATCTGAAGCCTTAACCACTAGGCTAAGACCTCATTCTCATTGACATTTCATACAAACTATAAGAACAAGTTGTAACTTGTAAGTGTGAGGTGTGACCATTCTTTTAGTACAGTTGGAAAAAAAAGTGCATGGTACCTTGAAAATTAAATTGAAGGATCATATGATATAATATGATATGGTACATATGATATGGAAGGATGCGACATAACCTTATACGATTTACGCCTGCATACATATCTAAGAGCACGTACATGTATGTACGCAAGTGCAATATATATAATTATATATATATATATATATATATATATATATATATATATTCAATATATGCAAGTATCAATCATATATTATATGAATCCTTACATTATGATTTACGAACAAATTAAATTGCACGAACATCTTTTTCCAGCCTTATAGCTTCTACTGTAGGACATCCATTTATCTCTACCTATCACAATAAAAAATCTACAACAACAAAGCGCCAAAAGCCTAGCCTTATGCACCACTTTCATACTATATGATCTTCTTTTTATATTAATATATGCCAAAACGAGGTTGAGGCTCATGTTGCAAGGCCGCCTTGCATAAGTTTTTTGAATATCAATGGTGAGATACTGAGTCAGTTCAAAATTTATTCCGCTTATTTAAGAAGATTTTTCAGTTTATCGACCCTCCCCTTTTAGGTGTGTGTGCCTGTGCCATTAGAGATGGGCATGGGTGTATAGGTCGGACCAACATGAGGGTCAAATAGGTACAACATGAGTTAGACCCAACCCAACACAACCCTGTCATTAGCACGACGCAATACAAGAGGGGCGCTCATAGGTCATGCTTCGTGCATAGACAACATTTTTAACTTGACATGAGCACAATGGATTACCCGCCATATATATGACACGTTCATTATGAGCAAAAAATTATAAAAACATTAAAAGTTATGAATAAGTCACAAGTCAGCCTGTTACGAACCAGCTGGCCATGAGTTGGTTTGGTATGGGCTTTTTTATTAAAAAAAAAACTTGGCATGAGCCCGACACGACACATCTTTATCTTGTCCCGTTCTAGACGCGGCTTGCCGGGACACAAGGCATGCAGATGTGGCACTTGGGTTGTCCCGACACAACCCGTACTCACCTTTAGACTTTAATTTAGTACCAACTAAATTAAGTCAAATAACTTGGGGTAGGCTCTAGACCGGCCGATCAAGGCCCACCAATCAAAAAAAAAAAAGTAATATGTCAAAGTAAGCCAATAATTATTCATCATTATTATTCAAGGTTTTGGTTGCTTGGAATTCTAAATTATAAGGCATTCCAAAGCTTAAATACACACATATTTCAATTCCTTGTTTTTTTTTTTTTTTTTGCCTGTAACGTTTTTTTGTTACTTTCTTCGATAAACTTGTAACTAAAACTATAAAAATATGGAGTGTTACATTATGTGTTATTGCGTTAATATCTAATAATGATAAGAATTTCTCACTAATACAGATAGATTTACCAAGATCCAACATTGTACATGTTAATTAGGTTAGTACATGTATAAAGCACGATTTATGTGAAAACTCAAAGTAAAGTTCGTATAATATATACCCTAGCTAGATAAGCTTATATTTAATTAAGGAGCTTAAACTGTTTCTTATGTGCATGCATGGTTTATGATTACGTACTTATGTTATGTATCCTGTACACTATGACGACTATGGAGAATGAAAAATTTATATAATGAAGGTGAATTTTCTTAGCACTAGATAAATCAGGATATCTGTTCGAGAGGAAGAGATCTTTGATTTTTTCAACTGTTTTTCTTTTCTCCAAAGAAAAAATATATATAATTAAGTGAATGTGTAATGATGGTTAGTATTAGGTTTTCATACCCACGCACTTTAATTTTTTTTTTAAAATACCCCATTAAAATGAGTCCAACCTCTATTTCACAATTTTTGTACCACTCACACGTATTTCAATTATTTTCATGATTTCAAACGACGCACAAATGGTACATTAATTAGGACAATTTAAATATTAATCGATGGAAGCGGCAAATGCTTATTAATGTTGTTATAGCACAAAATGACAATTAATCACTGAGTGACACATGTTTTTCCTTTCATATTATTACCCAATTACACGCGTCTACCATCTAGAGGAGGAGGAGTGTTGTAACTTGTAAGGGAACAATTTGCCCATAGCGACGTTTAAACATTATATATTTTTGGATAACAATATGAAAAGAGGAAATGAAATGGAATATAAAAGGGGAGGGGAAGCTAAGGAGGAAGAAATGAAGGAGAAAGTGAAACTCAAATTTGATTGTTTCTTCTCTCTCCCCTTTCCTTCAATTCCTACTATATTTTTCAAACAAGAAGATTTGTTCTTCTTTCTTTCGTTCTTTCCCTTTTGCCTTTTTTACATTTTTTTTATTCAAACAATACGTAAAAGTACCAAAAATATGTACTTAACTACTTATGGTTGAAGTAAATCGACACGTAATTTGAGTCATTGGTACGGTCGTATATATATATGATGGTGTTAAAGGATCATCTCAATCAAGATCTTAAGTTAATAGTTGGGGCCGAGGAATATGTTATATACTCTATCACTCCCCCTCACATGAAAGGCCCTTTGGGCTTGAAATGTGAACGCAACACAGGCCCCATCATACCCGGCGCGAATTAACTCCACTTAGAAGAGAGAGGGATGAGAGATTATTGAGCTTTGCGTCACGTTGGCTCTTGATGCCATACCAAAAGGTTAAGCTAATAGTTGAGGCCCAGGAATATGTTATACACTCTATCAGATGGTATGCATGAGGATGAAGCGTTGTCTTAGTGACAGAGCAATGCTTCTCGAGGTGATGACTTGGTATCGATCCTCACGAGTCACGAACGATAGCATGCCCCTCGCCCCGCCTACCAAGGTTATTTCCCTATAAAAAGTGTTAGTATGTATGAGTCCTATATATATATATATATACATTTCCTCCCTTAAAAAAAATGAAATAAATATATGTTGTTATTCATTATTATGGTATGGGCCATGGGGCCATTACAAAGCAATGAGGTGAAATTGACAAAATTGAAGTGCCTCAATCATGGTGTCCTTTGACACTCATTTCATATATAGTATTATATTTTGTTATAGAATCAATGAAGGAACCCGTGAATTGAAAATTATAGACAACTTTTTGTGGGGACTTGCAAGTGTCGAGCGCATTCAACGCCTCCCTTTTACAAAATTTCCTTCAATTTGGTAACATCCACATGGGGAGGTTTTTTTTTTTTTTCATCCTCTTCAAAATATCCTACTTCTATTCTTTCTGTTGTTCAACTCTTTCCACTTGTGTTTTCACAATCACTTTAAAAGTTTGAGAAAGATAAATATTTTGGATAAAAACATCCAATGTAATTCTATGTATATATGTAATGGGTTAATCTTAATAAAGGGCAAGAAAAGTAGTAGTGTGGTTAATCTCAATGTGTCTTTTTCCATGATAAAGTAAACTAGATCCTAATTCATTGCTGCTCTTATGGAAATATCACGTTGGCATTGTCCGGGGCGCTGAAACTTTGTGGGAGAGGATTCATCTTAGGTGACAATCGAACTTCACACCTTGATCTGATGTGTGTATGAGTGTGTATTTTTTGTATATATTATTTTGGTAAACTAAAAGGCTACCAACTCTTTAGTGGTACGAGAATTCAAACCTATGACCTCTAGAATCAGAGATGAAAGTGAAATCACTACTCCATATCTCTCTCAATTCATAAAGTATTAATAGTAATAAAAATATTTTTAACTTTTCACCTGTGTAGAATCAAAATGGGGGAGGATATAGAAATTTACACCGTACCCAACTATTTGTATTATGTAGTATTTGATATTATTCCCTATGGAATAAGGTTTCATTTGCTTAGTTCATGTATGTAACGACCCGTATTTTTGGGTCGTAAAATTTTGTGTAAGATTAAGCCTTTAAGTCCGAATCATCCGATTTGAGTCCAAAGACTTAATTTTTATTAAATGGATCAAGTCCCATTCACCCTTTTCCTAGCCAAACCCCACGGCTCATTCAACACATTTCTTTTATTGTTCAACCCATAATTAGAAAACCATATCTATTTTTTATTTAACCTAAAAAACTCTACTTTTATCTCCTAAATTAACTCCTAAAATCCAGTAAACCAACTCCTAAAATCTAGTAAACCAACTCCTGAAATCTAATAGCCTCACTTATTATCTAGTAAAGCCTACCCTATTTATATTCTAAAACCCACCCTTTGTAAACCTATTTCATTATACTAATCAAACTCAAAACAAAACCTTTTCTTTTCTCCTCTTTCTTTTCCCGCGGGTCTTATGCGTGCTTTTGTGTGACTTGCTTCGATAGGTATCTAGCTCTTCTACTTAGGAATAGGCTTAGATTGCATAGAATGATAGGATTAGATCGTTTGTTGTTTTTGTTCATGTTTTCGTGAATTAGCCGAATGGTATAGGGTGTTTAGTTTCAATTTATTTATTGTTATTTGAGGATTCTTGATTAAATTTTTCATGATATTATGTCCTATAATCTTTTCTTGAAATTCTTGCATGATTATATTGTTAAAGCATGAATTTTTATTATGTTTCTTGAATAATTTATAAGAGTATGAATTTAATTCTTGATCTAATCATGTTTTTTCTTGATAAAATTTTTATGATAACTTCTTTACTGGATAAACTTGATATTATAATTATTTCGTGGCTAAACTCATCCTTTTGGGCTTCAAAACGATTAAATCTGTTAAACGATTGAATCTGTCCAGAAATTGTTGTCGAATTTATTAACCCATCTAAACAGGTCCGATTGCAATGAAAATTTAGGTGAGTATCAAGAATAGGGTAATGTAATCTGTGTTATTTTTTCGTAATTTTTAGAGTTCTTTTGCTAAGTCAAAAAATTCAGTAACCAACTTTAGATAAATCTGGAAATCTGGTTATTAAATTCCTTAAAAATAGTAAAAGAACTTATTTTTGTACGAAACCTTTTTGGTTTAACCCTTGAAATTATTTTAAGTGACAGTAATAATTTCCAGAATAGATGAATTCATTAATTGGCCGATCTATAATTTTATTCGGTAAAATCATAATTGGACGGTTTGTGTAATTTAATTATTTAAAATACTTGTAGTGTTTATTTGGGCTAATCCTTTATAAATTATCTAAAACTTAATTTAAGGAGTGGAACGTTAAATGTTTCGACTGGGTATTCTTCTGTCAAAAGCTATAAATTTGTGTATTTGATTACTTAAGTTCTAGTGAAGACGTTTTCTTGTGATATGCGTTGTATGAATTGTTGAACTTGTTGATGAATAATGGTATGATGATTTGATGGCTTGATTTACTTGATGATGAATGGAGAATTGTGTGAGTTCGTTTGATATTTTTTTTGGAGTCTTTTGAGTCTTGTCGAGTCGAGTCGTGTCGAACGGTTGAAGATCGTGCGTCGAGCGGTTGAAGACCGTGCGTGTATCGGTTTATCTGTGATGAATCGTGTCGGGGACTTGTTTGTTGTTATCGGTTCATCTGTGATGAATTGTGTCGGGGACTTGTTTGTTGTTCTCGGTTCATATGTGATGAATCGTGTCGGGGACTTGTTTGTTGTTATCGGTTCATCTGTAATGAATCGTGTCGGGGACTTGTTTGTTGTTATCAGCTTTGCGCCGTGTCGGGGACTTGTTTGTTGTATCGACTTCGGTCATGTCGGAAATATCATTGGTGTCTAATAATGTTGATAATCGTATTGATGAGTAAGCGTGGTAATCTTTGAATATGTTATTTGGTGATTGTTATGTTTTCCGCTGCTAACTTTGATGTTGATTATTTTTTATCCTGTGAAAGTAACGTTTCCTGTTGTTTCTAACCCTGTTATTTTATGTAATGTGGTCCTACTTCTAAGTAGGACAGTCTAGTTACTCGCCACTGATGGTGGACCTCCAATTCTATTTTGCAGGTAAGCAAGATAGAGGCTAGAAGCGGGACGAGTGGATGAGCGTCTAAGCCCCTGTTTTCTTTTCCTGCTTTTGCAGTTGATTTTATTTCTAGTTTTTAAGGCTTCTTTTAGGTCTAGTTTAACCGTTTGTAATTGGGATTCCATTATTATTATCATTAATTACGATTTCCATGAGTTTTAGTTCTATTTATGCTTTATAAATTGATTGATAACTATCTGTTTACAACGTTATCACTAATAACGTCGTTGTTAAAATGCGGGGTATTACAATGTATACATACTTCTTAGTTCTTACTTCACTAAACCAATACTTACTTCTCGGGTGATTTGAAATTGAGATTTTTTTAGGTGAGATCGATTTTTAAGCTGTCGTATGTCTTAAGTCAAATTTATTGATACAAAACATTGTCCATCAATATTTTCTAGTAATATGTACAAGTAATAATTACTTTTTTTAATTTATTTTGTCGAAAATCCTCAATAATCAATTATAACTAATTAGTAATTTTTAGGGGGTTTTGACAGAGTATTAAATTGTTGTATTAAAAACATATAATTAATGTTTAGGGCTGGGAACCTGATAAAATTTACAGATAATAGACATTTGAAACCCAAAATCGAGATAATTTTATTGATGATAGTTTTCTAACATATTAATTACCAATCAAATTTAAAATATGATCCAAAGTATTACTTTAAAATTTCACATTTGTATCATGCAATAAGTTTACCTTTTATCATTGATATTTTTCATGTTTTTTATTCCAATCAAAAAAGACATGTGGACATCCCCACGCCCAGTGGCGAGGCCACTATTGGACATGGTGGGTCATAGGACCCACCATTATTTGGCAAAAAAAAAAATTATTATAGTTAATTGATTAAATAATTATACTATACACATATAACTAGTAATTATGAGAAATATGTTAAATGCTTGTTTAGTTTCTTATTTAAAGTATAATGTTCTTCTAAAATGTAAATATCGAAAATATTATATACCATTTCAGAATACGAAAACTCGAAGAGAACAAATGTACTGATTTTGAAATAGTTTTAATTTGTTTGTAATAGTTATTTTGAATTTTTAGAATGTGGTTTATTAGTATTTTTTTCAATCTATATATATTTGACGAATAGTGCTACACCTATTAAAATTTTTGGGTTCACCCTAGGTAGTATTACATGTTAATAGGCAAATTTTAATTTTGTTTTAGCATTGTTATTTGGCACTGATTATAATATGTATAAGACTTCCCCAGCTAGGGATGCAAGTGCGGCGGGGCGGGGCGGGGCGGATATTGCAATTGCTATCCCCATGCGGCCACCTACTTATGGAATCCCCATATCCCCGCACTGGTAAGGATATATATGGAACTATCTTCACCCCATCACATGTACAGGTGGGTACCATACCCGCCCCACCACTCTTTAAATACTCACCCCAAATCCGTGTGATCCTTACTACAACTTGCTTAATCCCACAGAACATCTAACTTACAAGGATGAAAACACGTCCATAAAAATAAAGTAAAATAATAATAAAATGGCTTCAAAATATGTTATCCATTTTGTTTTCATTGTGTTTAAGTATTCCATTAAATAAGTAAAAATAAATTCGTACAAAAGGTAGAGCGGGGCGGGGCGGGGATGGGATGGGTCAAAGATAGTAGCCTAAAAATCATTCTCATCCCAAAATTCGATCAATTGATGGTGACCCAACATTATAAAAATCCTGGAGTCGTCACTGCCCACGTCCCGCCTTAAAAGCGCAAATTATTATAGTTGTTTGTATTTTCTACTAATTATTATTCTTAATAAAAAAATAGTCGCATTGATCACCAAAAATATTAAAGTTTAACACTTAATATATACGTACTAGCTCCATCATTCATCATAAACTTTTTCACTTTCCTTTCATAATGAAATGATTACATTGATTGATTTCATATCCATATTTATGACTTATTGACATCTACTTCATACCCAAAGCATGTGATTCTCAACAAAAGATGAAACCAGAAAGAAATTAAACTAACCTCAAACCTTTTGGAAATTAAAGAAGGTGTTTATGCTACCTTAGCTTCAACCTAGCAATTAAAATTGATCAATTATGGATGCAATGCATCAAAAACCTAGCTAATATCTAATTTATACTCGTGATTTGATGTTTGCAAAAATGAAAAATCATTCCAAAAGGTCAATGTTTTCCTCCAACTCAAACTAAAGTATTATTAGAGATTATTTTATAAATAAAACCTAATATCAATTAATCTATAAGTTCCATAATGCAAACAAATTAAAAAAAAAAAAAATCTACCTATCACTTGGATTTAATATCCCCTTCTCTGTTCAATTATTTTTCCCTTTCATCTACTAATTTCTAGAAAATTGTAAAATAAGATTATGTTTGATATTACAGTAAAATAAGAGCGTGGGAATTATAAATTTCTAAGAAATGGAAATTCCCATAAGACATGGAAAATAACTCACCAATCCCTTCCTTGATGATTTGAATTTCCTTGGAAATGTAATTTTAATGGTGTCAAATAACCAAACAATTTAGCCTAATTATTCCTAGGAAATTGAGAAAGAAAATAATTTCTCATGAAGTATGAATTACCATGGAAAAACACTTCCCATGTGAACCAAATAAGCTCTAATTTTTTTATTTTTTTTGATATTCTCTATTATTACTCGATCCATTGCTCGCCTTGATTATCAATAGACTAATCATAGTGCGTTTTTCTTATACTTATTATATCTAAAATTATCTGAACTTGTTAAATTTGATAAATTTGATTGAAACTTATTAAACTTATTAGATGTAATTGAACCTGATTAGTCTTCAACTCTTTATTTTTTGAATTAATTGAATATTCTCACACATGATTGCACTGGATTAGGCTTTAGTGTACTTTTTAGACCTAAGTTTAACTTATCAGAACTAATCTAATTTTTTTTGGCAAATAAAAGAATTTTATTACCAAAGTAAACCAAACCATACAACCCCAAAGCTACAAGGGAAAACTCGTCTAAATTTATTTGAACTAAAACTTATACTTTTAAGGAAGAGAACACATCTTTAACCATTTTAACTAATATTGCAACTTGCAAGCTCTATGCAATGCATATATTAGAGCTTCCATCATGGTAAGCTACAACCCTTGTAGTTTTATTTGCCACATAACATGCCTAAGTTATAACAATTTCAAGCTACAATCACCCACAATAATTAGACCTTACAAAGCCAACCCGAAATCCGAAACCCGATCCGAAATACCCGAGTCGAACCTGACATAGTCTAAAACTCATCCGAATAGGACTAATCCGAATCCCAATCTGGTCCGAACCACATATGGTTCGAACCTAATCCGAATCCCAAACCGAACTCGCGCCCGATCCGAATCTCAATCAGATCCGAATCTCATCCGAATCTGAACAGGACTGATCCGAAATCGTCCCGATTCGAACATGTCTGATCCGTAAAAAAATGATCCGAACTTGTCCGATCCATATCAAATCTTTTTTGTTTACGGAATCTTTTATACACAGTAGCTTGTTGAGAATTTTTTCATGGTGTAAGATATTTGTTGCTTGGGAATAAATTGTAATACAATAGCTATTAGTTAACAAATGAATTCATGAAAAATACAAATTATGTCATTAAAAAACATATCAACCCTGAGATTGAGTATTCTGCAATACAAATGTTTGTTTCAAATCACAATTAAGATTGAATTAATTAACAATGTCATTGTAAACTTGTAACAATAAATGTTTTCATTCAAAGATCAATAAAAATGATGATTTATATAAATCGAAACATTCAAAATGTAACAAAAAAAATGAATCATCTGAAACGAAATAGGTAGCCAATGAAAGGAACTTCTCATATAAAAAGGTTATTTTGCTTTTAATTTTAGTATGTTTGTCATCACACTTCATTGAATTTGAATTGTTTTTTTAGTTAAGCATGCATGAAAATTATACACAAAAGTACAAAAGTAATCTTTTTGAAGAATCAAACAAGTACTGCTGAAACTTTCCGATCCGAAATGGTTCGACCCGAAAATGATCTGATCCGAAACGACCCGACCCGAATTGGTCATCTGATTTTAGTCCGAAACTTCAATATGAAACTCGATCCGGTCTAAATAGTACATCGGTCTTAACGGCCCGAATCCGAAACGTAATCTACCCAATCCAAAAGTGGTCCGATCCGAATCTGATCCGAACGGTCCGATTGCCAGGTCTACCCACAATAACAAGCTCAATTTATGTAATTTAAAATTGATCTCTCATATTATTTTTACTTTTTATTTATTTATTAATGTAGAGGGGGAGACATTAAAAATAATTATGTGGAGTCCAAAACCATGTATCTCAACAAAACTACAATGTTTTTTCCAAGCAATCAGCAATCTATTTTGCTCTACAATGATTTAAGCTTTTAGCTTAAAATTTTGCTTATTTGTAAGCAAAGTTATTCGAGCTTTTGCTAAGACCCAAAGAAATTTAGACAATTCTTGACTTTCGAGAGACCAAGAACTCTCCCAATGCAACTTCAGTTCACTGATTATTTTCTCAACATAAAACAATTAATTACACACACTAATGCATTACTTATAGACTACTTACCTTATTTAATCCACTTGGTACAACATAAAGGAAAAAGACTAAAATACCCTTACTACTAATATAACAACAAAAATATCTAAAATGCCATTGTAAACATAATTAGACGATTTAGTTTATAGCAATACTCCTCCCAAACCTCCACCTTGCCCCCAAGGTGGAAAGAAGGAAATTGACGGTGAATTGACGGTGGTTGAAGTGGAGTTGTAGTTTGGTTGAAAATTTCGTGGGCCTGGATGATTTCTTGGGGGTGGGTTTCTTATTTGGGGGTAAGTGCGTAGGTTCTAGAAATAATGTGGAAGATTGGGTTGGTGTGATGGGCCTTTGTAGGGTGGGATGGAATTTTATGGGTCTGAAATAGGAGGTTTGGGTTGGAATTTGGGGTGGTGAATGGGGTAACGGGTCTGATAGTGTGAAACTAGGAAAATAAGTTTGAAGTTAGAAAGCCCAACTTCAATCAAGTCCCAAATTCGCAATTAAAAAGAGGGTCAAAAGAGTCTTGTTTTTAATTGGACATTTACGGCCCGTTTGGTAGCCGGTCATAAATGATGGTAATAAGAATGAATTTATAACAAAATTTTGAAGGAAAATAAAAATCCATTCCCATGGTAGCGTTACCTTAGCTCAAATTTATCTAATTTTCTTCACAAATATCTATTCCCATAAAATACCGTCCTCCCCAATGTTAATGGATGAGAATAAAAAATGAGAAGAAAATTAAAGCTTGGGAATGAAAATTTGTTTTCCATGGGGATTATAAGAGTCCTCCTTAAAAAAACTACACTATAAATTCATTACTATTACCACAATTTATTACCAACAACCAAATAAACCGTTAGGGTTATGCAAAGATGGGTTAGGTGGGAATGTGGGTTGTGGGTAGGGGTTATTTAGTTCTGGAAATAGGTGAAGGTTATTGGGCTTAAAACATGTGGATAAATATGATGAGCAAGCCTAAATTCTTGCATTGCTTCACCCAAATCAATTAGGTTATTCAGAAATTTTCCATCTCCTTCAAGAAAACTCTTCTACAACTCCAAATTTCTTCCAGACGACCGCAAGACATTCCTTTCGGTTCGCCTCCAGCCTTCTCCTCCACCACGTGGCACACTTCTTCTGGAAAGTTTTCTTGATTAATTCGAAATATTTCCAGCCTAACCTCCAACTCTTTGTGTGACTTCTTTGCTATCTCCTCTCCTTTTTCTTAGGACAATTGGGATTCTGCCCTCAGAGTGGAAGTAATCTTCTCCATACTAGCGGCGATCTGGGGAGTTAAGGATTCCTGTAGGATTGCCATGGCTCGCTCCACCGTGCCGTTTTTCTCTCCGTAATAGCCTCACGCAACCCCGCATAGTTGCTTTCCAATTGTTCTAGCCGCTGCAACTGTAAAGGGCCCACCATGTTCGCCGCTAGAAACGGTGTCTCTGATACCAACTGCTAAGACCCCAAGAAAATTAGATAATTCTTGACTTTCGAGAGGCCAAGATCTCTCCCAATGCAACTCAACATAAAACAATTACAGACACTAATGCATTATTTATAGACTAACTACCTTATTTAACCCACTTGCTACAACATAAAGGAAAAAAACTAAAATACCTTTACTACTAAAAAAACAGCAAAAAAATCTAAAATGCCATTGTAAACATAATTAGACGGTTCATAACACATTTGAGTGAGTTTAAATTGTTTTTAATTTACGTACGCAAGTTAATTTATGTGCAGTTGTGCACTTGCTTGGGGATAATGATCATAAAAAAAAAATAGTTTGAAACTTTGAATATTAATGTTCTTTGGGTCGATGTTCAGTTTCGGCTTTAGGGTTGAGCTTGAGCCCGTAAATCATATAACTTGTTGCAAATATGGTAGCGAGAGAGACTCATAGAAGCCTACTTGCTGAAGTAGATATAGGCTATAGCTGCTTGATAGTTAATTGGTTGTCTTGCGAACCAATTAATAGTACAGCAGTAACAGCACTACGGCCCATTAATTATCAATTTATCCAATATGATTTATTACTTACAGAGTATATTATTAAAATTTTGCCACTAACCACCTAATAAGTGGTAATTGTTGTCAACAACTACCATATTTTTTTTTCATTTAATTTAACTACCAAATAAGTTATAAAAAGTTGCAAACCACCACCTATTTTTAATATCGTTAACTTAAATCATAATTAAATCTTAATTAAACCACTTAAACCTTAATTAAACCACTTAAACTTTATTAACACATTTTTAAAATAAAAAATATATAAAAAAAATCTGAACAAAAAAGAAAATTTAAAAAAATTTGAAAAAAAAACCTCAGCCACCCCTCCCCTCCACCACCAGCACTTCTGCCACCTCCCCCACCCCCACCAGCAGTGCCGACCCCTCCCCCTCCCCACCGGCACACACCCCCCCTCATCTCCCCTCCCCGAGCACCCTCAAACACCTCCAGCCCCACCACGACACCCCCACCCTCGATACCGCCTCCCCGACCCTCCCTCGGCGCCGACAACACCCTCCCCGTAATCCCCAACCCCCGAAACCCCCTCCCTAGCCCTGCCCAACCCCTGACAAAACCATCCCCTTTAAACCCTAACCACTGCCCCCATCACACCGTCGAACCCCCCCCCACCCCCACTTCCCAGCCCCCGTCAAACCCTCCCCTTCCACCCCCAGCCCCATCGAACATCCCCACCTCCTCCCACAGCATAGTCAAACCCTCCCACCCACTCTCCCACCTTCTAAACCCTTCCCACCCCTTCCCCCACCTTCGAAAGCCTCCCACCCCCTCCCCCAACCACCGTCGGATCCTCCCACCCCCTCCCCCAGCCCTGTCGACCCACCACCCCTACCCCAACCCCAATTAGGCAACACCCCCACCACCAGTCATTTTTTTTTGTCTGTTTTTTTTTCTCAATTTTTCATTTTTTTTTAATTTAAAGAAAAATAAATCAAGGGCCAATCAAATCGCGACACATGTCACAAACTAACGGTAAACTAACGGAGTTAGCATATTCCGTTAAGTTTTCATGGGTAGGTGGTGGTTTACAACAAAACATAACTTATTTGGTAGTTAAATTAAATAAAAAAAATTTATGGTAGTTGTTGACAACAATTACCACTTATTAGGTGGTTAGTGACAAAATTTTCTATTATATACTACGTATAACTTTTTCCCTCAATAATGCTAAAAATAATACTAATTCCCAAAAACGCTGTTACTTTTCTCCCAATTCTCAAATTACCGTCCACTAAACAGTTCAATAAGTTATATATATATATATATATTTTCGTGACAAACTGCTACTTATT
The DNA here is from genome assembly GCA_951394345.1 of Salicornia ramosissima. Lineage (NCBI taxonomy): Eukaryota > Viridiplantae > Streptophyta > Magnoliopsida > Caryophyllales > Amaranthaceae > Salicornia > Salicornia ramosissima. The sequence continues at coordinate 10,215,016 of OX596237.1, read as the reverse complement.
GAAGAAAACCGCTACTACCAGTAGCGGTTTGTCCAAGTTAAAAAAAAATGTAAGTTTCCTATGTAGTCTATTGACTTTCAACCTTAAAAAAACACCAAACATATTTCTTTATCTGAGAAAATTGCTACTGCCAGTAGCGGTTTGTCTTAAGCAGAATATAAAAAAAATATTTTACCTATGCTGACGTGGACGGTAATTTGGGAATTGATATAAAAGTGGTTGCATTTTGGGAATTATGAAACTTCCCAACAATATTCATGGAAAGAGTTCATACTATATACTATAAAAAGTAATGCTTAATTCATTATTATATACGTGTCACTTTGTTATTAAAAAAAATTCCTCCAAAACTAATTTATGATATTTTTTTTCTAGTTTATATCATTGCACAAGTTCTAATGTTCACAAATTTTCCAAACCACCCATTAACACCACCACCACATAAAACACCGGTCACGTTTTTTTTTCTTCTTAAATACAGCTATGCATCCAAGCTAGACGTCGCACCCATGCGACCATACCCCTAAAAACTAGACAGGGAAAATAATTCCAATTGCAAAGAATTAGACAAATCTCTCAATTACCTTAACAACATAGTTTGGAATTCTACACACACATTACATAACGCCTATTGGACAACGTGTTTAATATCATGTTTGTATCATATCCTATTATCAATATCATATCCTATGCTACTAATATCATGTATGTAAATATAAAATCACATCTGTTGATGACAACATCACTTCAAAAGTTTCCAATATCATATCAGATCGATCACCTATTAAAAAATTTATCCATGGATGTTATCTCAATTATATAAGCCCAAGGGAGTCATGTTGTCACCTAAAATCCTCAAAGATGCGTAAAGTAAAAATCGAAACTAGATCACGTGCCTAAATTCTGAAGCCCTAACTCCCTAACTAAGAGGTTAAGAGCTTGTTTACTTTAGATTATATTCAGTTCAGCTCAGTTCAGCTCTATTTAGTTCAATTAATACACTTTTATTCAGTTCAGTTCATCTCTATTAAGTTCATTTCATTTCAGTTCATCTTTATTCATCTCTATTATATAAGCCAAGGGGGGAGCCATGGTGTCTCCCTAGAAAATTCTATATTGCCCCCCCATAAGTTTCCAAAAATTTAATTAGCATCACTCTTAATTATTATGGAAAGTTTTTATAATTTATGAACTTTTAAAATGAAAATATTACAAAATATAAAATTCATAAAAATAAAATAAAAATACCAAAATTTATAGGAAAAATTGCCAAAAATAAGCCAACCTTTGGGCGATCTTCCACAAATAAGCCAACCTTTTGAAAATCCAGAAATAAGCTAACCTTGTTATCATTTAAGCCAAAAATAGGTCAAATGATTATTTAACATGTTATTTTCGATTGTTTTTTATCACTATTTTATAATCATTCAACCTATTTTTTGCTTTAAATGATAACAGTAACTTAAAACAACCGATAACTAATAGATTAAATAATCGTTTAACCTATTTTTGGCTTAAATGATAACAAAGTTAGCTTATTTCTGGATTTTCAAAAGGTTGGCTTAAATGTGGAAGATCGGCCAAAGGTTGGCTTATTCTTGGCAATTTTTCCAAATTTATATTTTTGAATTCTCTATAAATGGATACCCATATTGATAAAAGTTTTCACACAAATACTTTTCGATTATCGTAGAAATTTAATTGATAAACGATAGAATATAAGAACTCAACATTTTCTTTTATTTATTGTTGTGGGATGACCTAATGAAAAATGAAAAGTTTATTATGATTATGTGAATGGGCTAGCTTCAATTTGAAAAATGTTCAAAATTTTCGAACAAACAACCTTTGTTTTTATTTATTTATTTAGACAATTAAAAGATATATTTAAAATATCATCGCACGCAAAACGTGCACATAAGGCTAGTCTAATATAAACGAGCCCTAACAGTGTTTATGACCCTCATGCTCGTATTTTCTCCAACCTTTGTCAATCGTAACATTCACGTAATTTCCTTCATGTACACTTTATACCTAACAACAAAATATATATAATATATAACTGAAATAACAACGCACAGACCGTCTCATAGTTTGCCACGTGTATACTATTCCACGTGTCATTTTTCTATTTGTTCCCGTGACCTCGCATTTTTCATTATAGTCTTCTTCTCTGATCTCCCCTGTAAAACCCCTCTTAAACTCTCGTTCTCTCGAGAGTTCCTGAAAAATCAGTTAATCACCCCTACTTCAGTTTCTCTCTTGAAATTTCATTTAACCAAATTTCAAACTTTTCTGGGGAAATTCTGATCTCAATAATTGCTGCAATGTTGCTAAAATTAGGGTTTTTTCTATGCATACTCGCATTAATACCAATTAAATCTCAATCTGCAGTTCTAAGCATAGATCTAGGTTCAGAATGGCTGAAAGTTGCAGTTGTAAATCTCAAACCTGGTCAATCTCCGATTTCGATCGCAATCAACGAAATGTCGAAGCGAAAATCCCCAAATCTGGTTTCATATCAATCTGGAATTCGATTGGTTGGCGAAGAATCTGCTGCCCTGGTCGCTCGTTATCCTGACAAAGTTTATGCTCAAATTCGAGACCTAATTGCGAAACCTCATAGTTTTACGAAACAAAAGATCGACTCCTTTTACTTGCCTTACCAATTAGTGGAAGATTCCAGAGGTGTTGCTGCGATTAAGTTTGATGATGGCGAAATTTATTCTTTGGAAGAAATTCTAGCGATGATTTTTAATTATGCGTTGGATTTAGCTGAGTTCCATTCGAAAGTTGTGGTGAAAGATGCGGTGATCAGTGTGCCGCCGTATTTTGGCCAAGCTGAGAGGAAGGCGGTGATTCAAGCAGCGCATTTGGCTGGTGTAAATGTGTTATCTTTGATTAACGAGCATTCTGGAGCTGCATTGCAATATGGAATTGATAAGAAGTTTGCCAATGATTCCAGATATGTTGTGTTTTATGATATGGGTGCAAGTAGTACCTATGCTGCTCTTGTCCATTTCTCTGCTTATGATACGAAGGAGTATGGTAAGACTGTTTCTGCCAATCAATTCCAGGTATTACTCTTTTTTATTCATTTATTTAAATTTGTACTTTATTGTTTGTGTTGAAATGAAACTGCGTATGTCCTCTGTAAAACATTCAGTCACTAGTAAGTAGTAACTGATTTATGTAGGAACTTCAAAATGAGAGTGTAATAGCTTATAATAGAATAGTTTTCTTTTTAATTAGATTATATCATCAGGAATTTTTTCACTTTGTGGGAATTATGATGCTCCCTGCTCTGCACCCCGAAGAATATTGACTAGGATGGGAGGTTTTGCTTAGGGTGAGGAAGGATTATAAAATGTTTTATTTCTGTAGTGATTGGTGCCACAAATGGTTTTCATGTCTATAAAAATCAATGAAGTGATAATAATTGGAGAATAATTTGTGAATTGGATAACTTGTTTGTTGTTTTTTAGATGTGGTGTTGACTTGTTGGTCTTGATATTTTTCCTTATGCTGTAACCCTGTAATTGGTGCAGGTTAAGGATGTAGTGTGGAATGCTGAACTTGGTGGTCAAGATATGGAATTGAGATTGGTGGAGTACTTTGTTGATGAATTCAACAAACAACTTGGAAATGGGGTTGATATAAGGAAGTTTCCGAAAGCAATGGCTAAATTGAGGAAGCAAGTCAAGCGTACCAAAGAGATTTTGAGTGCGAACACCATGGCTCCGATCTCAGTGGAGTCTATCTATGACGATCGTGACTTCAGGTATGTAATGTTGTAAATTTTACATGTAGAGAATAGTATGAATTGTGTGAGCTTTTGAAACGGTTTTTAATTTTAATTTCTAATTTCTAATGGATATTTGCATCAAGTCCACTTCCATTTAGTGCGTGGAACACTTGCTATGTTATTCTACTTGTGTCACTTGTAGAAGAGGATGGGCGAATGTAGAAGGAAATTGTTAAAGGAGGATCGATCTTGCCCCTTTTCCTATGCTGTGACTTGATTTCAATATTGACGACTGTAACATTGACGTATGGGATTTCTATGTTGTCAAGTAGAAGTCCTTGGTCAAGCAAAATTACCTAGACTACTTTTTTTTTATAATACCTAGACTGCTTTTTATATGGTAAAGGTTATGATAGAGCTGAACCACTTTGGAACGACAGATTACGTCAACGTTTCCCTATTATTTGTAAGCTAATTTGAAGAAAAAAATTTTTTATAAACCAAACCAAGCAAAGCACAATGTAAATTTACCATCTACATCAATTAAACACATGAACAAAAAAAGGGAATATGATTGAGAGGCAAAATGGAAGATAAACGTTGGGGAAGACGCTGGAATCTTTTTTAGGGTTTAAAAAGGATTCCTAAGTCCTAATCCTCACTAAAATTCTATATTTTGAGGTACCTAGTTAAAACTAGGAAGGCACAATGATCAACACAAATCCCAAAACACAACATAGAAGTCAAACAACTTAAGGTCAACCAAGGTCAAACCTTTTGAAGACAATAAACAAGAGAGCTCAACATCATTAAATCATCAAGGCGCAAATTTTGTATAGCTTTCAAGCACAAATCGCCATCATAAACCTCAAAGCAAACTGCACAAGGAATAAAAGGGTTCTTAATTGGCTTTCTCCCAAACCCTAGCTAGTATAGTACTCTTTAAGATAAAAGATGGTTAAAGAGAAATCAAAGAATAATTAACAAGTATCTAAGCTAATAATAGCAAAAAGATTAAAAATAAACTAAAACTAAGTCAACTAAAACTAAGAAGATATAAGATTAAGGATAAAAGAACTGTAGCATAGCTATATATATTAATCAAAGATTGGATCTTGAATAAAGAGAAAATAAAGGTAGAGGTTACTAGAAATTAAAGGAACGATTAAAAGTTGCACACAGTAATAAATGAGCTCATACCAAACTTGGGAGAGAAAATTAAATTGAAAGGAAAAGTTAACCGCTATTCTAATGTGTAATAATGTGTGGTTTAATACAAGAAAAAGTGCATTTATAATTCTTAAGACAAGTGGCTTACAAAATGGATCAAAGAAAAGGGAAAAAAAGAATTTAGGAAAATTGGAATATTTCATACATTTAATAAATTGATACTCGGTCAATTGCAAGGGCATACTTGACTGAGTTTGTTTTAATGGCAAAGTCATGTTCTAGGCCAGTTTAGCTTGCTTGAGCAAAAGTCTTTTGGAAAGTACTGTGGGTTAACTGGATTTGGCTTGACTAAAACTCAGTCTCAGGAAGAGCCGGTGTATGCCTGTGCCTGTTATGCTTGAGTGCTGTACTTGACTGATTACAACTTTATCTGGTTGAGCCTGTGAGTGCTCCTGCTCCATATTTCTTGCTTCCCAATTCTTGCCTCCTTTGGTCTCCTTTGTTTCTTGAAGCCTCAATGAGGTCTTATACTCATGCTAACCTACAAAAACAGTAGGCAAACTACAAAACAGCGCAAAGCATAGTAAAGAAACAAAGATGAGAAGCTGAGCAAGAAGTCAGGGATTCCTTGTATGGACACAAGGCAAAGCAAAAGCGAAAAATAGCAAAACCAGAGAAGTAAAAGAAACTAAGAAAAATATAAAGAGGAGAGTAAGTACTAAATATTATTATTATTATTATTATTAGTACTACTACTACTACTACTACTATTATATTTTATTTTTAAAAATTTTACAACAAAAACCTCGAAAAAGTAAAGTGGTGGTCTGCTATAAACTTAAAAAGATTATGCCGTAGCTGTTAGCCAAAAATGTTTTGAGTTTCTACTAGCTATTAAACTTCCCGGATAATTGTTTAATGTGCTCAAAAGTTGAACCTATACTCACCAGCAATAGGCTTTAATCAGTATAGATATCTAAAATAGCATTGGATGCAAAACATCACAAGTTTGAGGCTGTGCTGTGTAATTCGAATTTCAAGGTCATATTTGGGTCTGCCTCATATATGGCTACACCATAGGAAATATGGTTCTAGTGGTGATAAATTGTCTGAGAGTTGGAAGCCAACTTCATTTTCTTCTTCTCTTCGGCTTTCATCTTTCACTTTCTAGCTTCCAATATGTAGATCGCTGAAATAATAAGTTAACAAAAGCATCATAATAGTCACTAAATATTTTTTCCATGTTATTACATTATTGTAGGAGTTCTATAAGCCGTGAAAAGTTTGAAGAGCTTTGTGAAGATTTATGGGTGAAAGCTCTTGTCCCACTTAAAGATGTCCTTAAGAACTCAGGTTTGACGGCTGATAAGATATCTGCTGTGGAATTAATTGGAGGTGCCACTCGAGTTCCAAAGTTGCAGGTTATAGTTCTATCTGGTCTCTGCCTTGCTGGAAGATCTGTACTTAACGCTGATCTGATGACATGTATATGATTTTAACAACTTAGCTTCAAATCTTCACAGGCTAAGCTTCAAGAATTTTTGGGTAGGAAAGAGCTGGACAAACATATGGATGCTGACGAAGCTACAGTTCTTGGTGCTGCGTTACATGCAGCTAATTTAAGTGATGGAATAAAATTGAATAGAAAACTAGGAATGATTGATGGTGCTACATATGGTTATGTGATGGAACTGCAAGGTCTTGATCTTGAGGAAAATGAAAGCGCGAAGCAAGTCCTTGTACCACGCATGAAAAAGGTCCCTAGCAAGGTACTTGAATTCATACTCTTAACTTAGTGGGAATATTGTGAACAAAGGATGTCCCTGTTGATGGCATGTTTCTTATTTTTTTGTTTTAACTTCGTTGCAGATGTTTCGATCAATTATTCATCAGAAAGATTTCGAGGTCTCCTTGTCCTATGAGAGTAGAGACTCAATGCCTCCTGGTGTTTCTTCTCCCGTATTTGCACAGTATGCAGTCTCTGGATTAGCCAATGCCACAGAGAGGTATGGGCTTGTGCTTAATGTAGCAAATGCTGATTAGAGTTTCATTTGCTTTCAATATACCGTAAACAAATTTGCCTAACCTGTAGAAGTTCTATGTTTAGACCTGAATTCTTTCTGCTATTTTTTTATTGTCCAGATATGCGTCTCGAAATCTATCTGCTCCGATCAAGGCAAATCTACACTTCTCTTTAAGTAGAAGTGGAGTGCTAGCTTTAGACCGTGCAGAGGCTGTTATTGAGATAACCGAGTGGGTAGAAGTTCCTAAAAAGAATCTGACTATGGATAACAACACCACTTCGGCAAACATATCAGTTGAAGCCTCTACATCTGCTAATTCATCTGCTGAAGCGGGGAATGGGGATTCTGCTGAAATTAATGGCAACTTGCGAAATGATGGTAGCTCAGAGAATTCTTCTATCCCTGGTGCAACAGAAGATAATATTGCAGAGGTTACCGAAAAGAAATTAAAGAAGCGGACCTTCAGGGTGTCCTTGAAGGTATCTTGTTCGTGCTGATATAAATATGCTACAGGGAAATAGTTCTTTTTGTAGAGATGAGCCTTTTTACATTGTTTCTTGCTTGCATGAATGCATGCAGGTAGCCGAGATGACAAGTGGACCTGCAATGTCATTTTCTGAAGAATATCTTTCTGATGCGAAGCGAAAGTTGACAGAACTTAACAAAAGAGATGCAGAGCGAAGAAGGACAGCAGAGTTGAAAAATGACCTGGAAGGATACATTTACTCAACAAGAGAAAAGGTTGCCTTTCTTATTTGAATTGATCAGTCACATGTTGAGATATTTGTTAGTCATTTATTTGATTGCATCAAATTTGATCGTTCTCTTTCACAACTATGTGAATTAAGATGGATTCATATTGTTAATGATCATCTCAATCTTGTCTGCTTTGTTCTTTCTAACTGAAGCAAAGATAACTGTCATTATAAATGCCCTGTATTTCCTGGAGTCATTGTGTTTCTTCGTGAATATGGCTAGGTTTATTAGTTGGATGACCTTGGATCACCAATAGATTATTCTTTGAAATATGTTAAATTCTGCTTTTGTTTGGACTCTTGGCTCTTCTGCTTCACATGTTCATCTGGGTTTCACTTCCAAAAAGTAGCATATGGGTTTCTTTCCATTTGGCCATAATATTGGTAAAACAATACAATTTGTGCAGAGGCAATATTTAGGTTTCCGTTCAGGACATAATACTGATAACCTGTTAGCTGATATTATGTTTCTTGAAGCAAAAGGCTACAAGTAAAAATTTCTTGGACCATCCTCCTATGGAGCAAGTTTTTGTGTGTGTGTGTGCATATACATACTTTGAATTTTAGATTATATGCTTTCTCCCCTTTGTTGATAGACAAGGGAATCCATTTATTTCCAGGATAGAATGTTTAGTTATGGGACATTTACCATTTTGATGTTGCATACATCTCACTCCCCAGTATCTAGTTGCCTTGTACAGGGAGATATTTGTTGTCTATACATGCTGTAAAATTTATAGCACATTAAATAAATACCCTTATTATGGGTTTTTTCCCCTTCCTGTAACAGATCGAGTCATCAGGAGAAATTGAGAAGGTTTCAACTAATGAAGAGCGACAGTCATTCATTGCAAAACTTGAGGAGGTATGTGTTAACAAAAAAAATCTTTGATATTGTGATGGTGATGTCTGTATGAAATAAAAATTGAAATCCTTTTGGTGGTTTTAGGTCCAGGACTGGTTATACATGGATGGAGAAGATGCTACAGCTGAAGAATTTGACGAACGCCTCAAGAATTTAAAAGCTATTGGTGAACCCATATTTTTCAGGTTAGTTAGGCAGTAATAATAAATTGGATTTCTTTTATTTGATGATTATTACTCACTGATGTCCCTTTACATTAGAATGGATGAATTGACTGCTCGTCCACTAGCCATTGAACAAGCTAGAAGATATCTTAAGGAGCTATCAGAGGTATGTCATTTTGCTTACAATTGTCAATTGTTTTGGCAATTTTTATTTTTAAGATTTAGCTAGAATGTGTCTTTAGCAAGGATGTCTTTGTTTCTGTCTTATAGATGCTCACATTTTTCCATAACTACAGATTGTACGTGGTTGGGAGACAAAGAAATCCTGGATCCCAAAAGAGAGAATAGATGAGGTTGCAATTAAGTCTTTAAGTTGACCTCTTTCATGTTTTTGTTTGGTTGATTTGTAGCCTTTTCTTGCACTTGCTTTTACCTGACCTTATCTAAATATTCAGGTTTTGAATCGTGCTGATAAAGTCAGAAAGTGGTTGGATGAGAAACAGGCTGAACAAGACAAGTAAGCTTAACCTATGCAAGTTGCCGAGTATAATTATTTTGATCAATAGTATCTTTTACATTTCCAGCCTGGAGAGTAATCCATATATCCACAATGTGCAATTATATTATCCTTGTCAACAAAGAATAGTAGAAAGATTTTACTTGGCCTTTCATACCCCCTCCGTCGCCCGAAGTTTGCTACTTAGGGGAAACTCACTTTTTTAAGAGTGCGTTAAGAAAGTGGATCCCACTTTCGATAGAAAGAATGTGGCAAACTTTTAGGGACATTGAAAAAGGAAAATGTAGCAATATTAGAGGGGAGGGAGTATGTGCTGTTTTGAAGTATAACAAAGTTTTGGCGAAGCTTTGATCAAGTTAATGCAATGTCTGCTTTGATCACATCAAATTAGGTCTAAACTGCATTTCTATTTGTTTGTAAGAAGCGTGCTTTGGTTTAAAATTGTTGAAAACCAAATAAAAGAGGTACATTTGACGATAAAAGGGGTACAATATAAAGATAAACTCTAAAGGTGTATACTTGTTTATAAAACCAAAATTGGCTCTATATATAAAAATAGCAAACTAATACAATTCCCACAGGATTCCTGCTTCAAGTGTGCCGGTTTTTACTTCTGAAGAAGTGTATGAGAAGCTAGGTGATCTTCAGGCAGAGGTAAAATATTGATCCTTATTTAATGTGACATGAAGCAATAATACTAAACCTACATTTTGGTGTAAGAACCTTGTCTTTGATGTCTACCTGTGATTCTAGGTTGCAAGGGTGAATAAAATCCAAAAACCAAAGCCTAAAATAGAGAAGCCTGTAAAGAATGATACAGTAAACGACAAGGCAAATAATGACTCTAACTCTACTTCTGGCACTGGCGAGGAAAGCTCTACTGACAAGGATGCTTCACAAAATTCTGATGGCCCAGCTGCCGATAATACAGACCCAGAAGCTGAAGCTCATGATGAATTGTAATGGCAATATGGTATGATAACGCTACCCTAATTCTAAGAACTTGCACAATTTACAGTAATCAATGGCTTCTTCTTGCAAAGGCTTTTCTTGTTGAGATGAAGATCTTTTTGGTAGTTGCAGAGTATTCCAAACTTGCCAACATTCTTTTTCAGCTCAGTAGCAAGTTGGAAAAGAGAGCTCCTTGGTTAAATTATGTTAGTTTGAGCCATGGGGGTTCATGAGCTAGTTCCACCCCTTTTTTCGGGCGAGTCTTTGTATCAAAAGGAAAAAAAAAATCATTTAACCAAGATACTAAATTTTGTTAGAAATTAGCAATTTTAATTATATAGATAGTATTTATGTGTACTAACATCTTATGCTTGTGTTCTCATCTTGTTGGGATAACCTGGAACAAGTAGTAACATTTACCATAAAATAGCAATCTGTTTACATGAAAATACCTGTTACATGTTTGCGATAATATAATGTTGAGTTGTTGCTTGTTTTCGTTTTCTTCAACATTTGTTTGTGTTCAGCTTACTCAACAATTTGGGCACTATTATTATCCCAATATATCTATGAAGTTATTCAGCAAAGAGACACTGTGAAGAGTAATGATGATTTTTACTTTTGTGTCCCTCGCTCTTTTGGATTTAATTTTTCAAATTTCAGTTCACTTCAACTCTTAATAAGCCTAGAATTTACTTTATTTCAATTCAGTTCAACTAAATTCAATTCAGACTAATTTAGTAGTAAAGAATATGTCTTAGTTATTTTTTTCAGCGACATTATGAATACAGATCCTGTAGTCCTACACCCTACAGATGAAAAAAAAGGTGCAATGCTGTTTCCAGATTTTTTAATTTTTCTTTTCTTATAATCATATTGTTTTAGCAGCTTTATTAATGAAATCAATAGAAGTAACACTTGGGTTGGGATCCTCTAGAGTTTGAACCTCTAGAGTTGGTAGATTTCAAAAGATCTAGACCACACAAATCAAAATCTATGGCTACAATAAATTTATCTAATAAAAATTAAAGTAAAATATAAAAAATAATATAAAACACTCACTCTCACAAATCTACAACTCTACAAAAGCTTGAACTCTAGAGGATCTAAACCCGTCATATTACTACTTACTACCTATATAATATCAAAACCGGAAAACATTGATGGACTTTCCTATATCAATTATTTTTTTAGCAATAATAGTATTTGCATCATGTTGCAATATTGATTCAACCAGTTTACATGGTTTACTCCAAGCCTCCAACTAAACAAATTTGAAGAGTGAGGAGCTCCTTAGTACTGTATCAACATGTTGATAACCTAATGATATTATTACTTAAATTTAGTTCCTCCAACAAACACAAGATGCAACAGTCATATACTACCTCCGTTTATTTTTATTGCAACAAATCATTTTGCACACATTTTCACAAAGAAAACTTAACAGGGTAGAAAGACAAATTAATTAGGAAAAAAATGAACACCAATAACCTAAAATCTCACTCTTGCTTGTATTTAATTTATGTTAATTAATTTATTTGAGAATACCTTATGCAAAATCATGTGTGTTGCAAATAAAAATAGACGTGCAATATTCTTCCCACCCTAAGAACGTAATACATAAAAGAAGCTCAAAAATAATATGCCATACAAATATAACAATCACATGAACACATTTAATTTTTCACGTTATTTGACATCATAAAATCCGATTACAACAACTTACAATGCAATAAAATATATATTTATACTGTAATTCTGTAAAAAATTCAGGTAGACGTGGTTATTGGTTGGTTGGGTTGGGTCAAGGTATCCCAATAACTTGACCATAACCGTATATCTATTGGGCTATTCTATCCAATAACCAGGCTATATTTAGCAAACCTGAGTAGCTAATTCTTGTGTGAGAAAAGCTGAACCATACTCAATTTCCTTCAACTTCATATAAAATGGAACATCATGGATCTCCTTTTTATCAAAGCCAGTGCTTCCATTAACATCATCCTTCTCCCCAGCAATAACATCCTCCATTTTGATAATAACTTTGTAGTTCTCCTCGTGATTGCTAAATGTCATTAGCGCTTTTGCTAGCAAGATTAATGAAGCCATTGATGTTGTACAATTGTATTTGATTTTTCACTTATGGAAAAATAATGTTCAATGAATGTACAATTCTATGACAATCCTTGGCTCACATATATGTATATTTTTGAACCGTAAGTAAAACAATCTCAATTAAGTTCTTAACTAACTTTTGAATACTGTAAATGTAGCACAAAGATGTAATGATGAGCATTCTTTGTCTATCTATATACTATAATAGAATAAGAAAAGTAGTTTGATTTGGTTAGATTTTTTTTTTGTAGAGGAGATTAATTTGGACATTGTTAAAACCATCGATTTTGGTGATTTTTTTTACTGTATTTTCTAGTACAACGGCTGTACTATGAGGTGACACATTTAAAATTATAAAGTATTTTGTGAATTTTGACTGGTTAAGAAGGATAATGTTGTTGTATCACGTGGCATTTACCTCGGTTGTAGGTGATATTTTTTCGCAAGCAATTATACAGAAATTCGAAGTTAATTTAGGTCATAAATAAGCAGAATTTTCATGCAATCCTTGCTCTAGAAGCTAATCCTTGATTATTGGAGGTCGTTTTGCATGATAGTCAAGAGGGCGTTGGACAACCATGGATTTAATTTGATGTTCATCAGCTTAGTTAATTAATATCCTTATTTTTATAATGTTTTCCTTGACTTATAATCCATCAATACACAAGTTTAAAGGAATGAGGTATAGAGTGAGTCTAAATCCTCTGTCACACCTTATGTGTATCATTTGTGTGTCACTTATTCTCATTTGTTGCTTTTAAAACGAGGGTCTATTAATTATCAATTTATTATTTAAAAAGAGTTTTTTTTTTTTTTCAACCAACAAAGAACAAATGACACACAAATGGTACATATAAAATGAAACAGACGATTTGGACTTGATATAGAATAGTGACTTCACCTTTATCTTTAAATTTTAATCCTTGGGATTAGAGGTTAATCATATCAGCTAATAAAATGGTGAATAATAAAAATCCATATCCACATGCACACAGGTGACACAGCATATATATTATTAACTGGTACATTGTTCATTGGACTAATTATATGCATCAGCTTATTTGACTAATTGCTTGTTTGGCAAATAGATAGTAAATTGGTAATTGATAGCTTTTATTGTGTAATAGGGCCAACAAATCTTCAATCTCAAACCTCTAATTACAACAACAACAAATTGTATATTCAGATTTTTTGAAAAGAGTTTTTAACACCCAAAACAACTCATGTAGGGTTTTACTAGGACAAGTCTCTGATTTAATTGGAAGCAAACCTCTTCAATTTTTCAAAATTACTTTACCAAAAATGGGGAAAGTCTTTCTTTTACCTTGTTATATATTGGCTTTAATTTCAAAATGGAAAGATGAATTTCGTGAAGCATTTCTTAGTTTCCAATGAACTATTTGACATCCACATCCTTCTTCTATTTTATTTTACACTTAAAAAATTCGTTTAGTTGGGCATCAAATTTTCTTAGGAATACCAATTTTCTCAATTTTTTTCCGTAGAGAATAAACTTTTACCGTCATTAATATCTTTAATTGCATGTAAAGATATTTACTGTGTATTTTTCTTATGTACTGGTAGACTTTTACAAGATTCTTTTTACTTGTAAATAATTAACATCAAAAGTGAAAGTTACATAGCATAAAAAAAGTAAAAGTTACACGAACTGAATGGTTAAAAAAAATTATGTTTCAAACCCTAGTCATGTCGTCTTTCATGTTATACTGTGTAGAGTATTTTATTAAAATTACTATATGTATAAAAGGCTTAAAATAGAAATAAATATGTTGAAACAAATTAATTACATCAAATGACGTGTGATTTAATCATGAATTCCCTCATTACATGAAAAACTTTTAATTGGTTTCGATCAAGTTCAAAGCCTAAAGAATTATTTTATTGGTAAGAGAACTATACTCCTATATTATTAGGATTGGACTTCATAAGTTTTTATCTGCATTGTTTTGGAGACATTACATACCTAGCTCTCTTAAGTCTTAACATGAGGCGGCCCCTCTTTTTTGTCTCCCTAGCTATACAATTTTCTAGTCATAAATGACCAATTTATGTATAGTACATTAGTACTTGCATTTATGTTTGTGGTTTTAGGAATCCAAATCTTCGAGTATCCCACACTTTGTAGCTACATTCACACTTCTACCCCACATATATATACTTCCTCCGTTTTGAAAAAAAGCAACAATTGAGTTCACACGGATTCCTAGTCAATTTTTTGTTGTGAGGGTAAAAGGGATAGAGAGAGAAAGTGGGGGTATGTGATGATGTGAGAGATAGAAAGAAAAAACTTACAAAAATGGAAGATTAAAATTGTTGCATTTATTTTGAAGCATCCAAAAATAGAAATTGTTGCGTTTATTTCGAAACGGAGGAAGTATAAGCTTATGCAATTTTTTTTTGTACAACTTTGATTATTGAAACATGTGTACAATATTATAGAATGAAAAAAAAATCATGTCATTATCCAGTTTTTGATGGTAAAGTTATTTAATAATATATAGGATGTATTTGTCTTAGATAGTGTAAAATCAATGTGTCAACAAATATCTGCGGAAAATCATCACATACAATATCATTATTTAGGACATAATGACAATTATTATGTTATTTAAAAGTTTAGTTGTGAACAAATCTCTTCATTGCTACACACTAAAATTTATTGTGGCATTAGTTACTAAATTGTAACCCGTTTATATGTGCTGATCTGATAATTTCATGAAATGTGGATAAATCTCTTATAGATTTGTTTTTATTGCAATTGCTCTTACTAATAAGCTTAGCAATCTTAGCTTCCTTGAAATGTTTAATTTCTTATAGTACATGATCGAGTATGAGGAGTCTGAAAATGTTTAATGGTGGGTGTACTATTCGGTATTAAGCCTTGAGCTAGGTTCTACTCCATCCAGCCTCCGTAACATATTAACTGCAACAATTTAACATTTTTTTAATCTACTTTTTGTCAAATCGTTACAATTAATGTGGTACGAATAGAGTATTACTGAGTACTGGACTCAATAATATAAAGAGTGCATATATGATCCGTGCTGGAAAGTAGTGCATGACTCATTTCCTAGGTTAACTTTCTTTGAGTAATACTGTAATAGTTGTGGTATATATAGTATTATATTATAGTAATAGTACAGTACTCTCATCATGTTGCATGCATTGTCAGTTAAAGCAATGCACGCATATATATCATGTACTCGTACTATAGTCTATAACCAATTAGACATATTAGTTTGCTTGGTTAATACTGCGATAACATGTTAAGCAACTAGATGGGCCTTGTTATTTTGACTTAGTTTTTGAAGTTCAATTCTTATAAATTTAGTTCAGTTCAACTTCTGATGAATCTCGAATTCTGTTTAATTCAGATTAATTAAGTCTATATTAGTTACGTTGTTCTCGGTAATCATCATAAAGAGGACGTCGATTACAATTAAAAAATTTCTCCGCATCCAAGATGGTCGCGGTTAGAGTTTTCCTTGCTATTGCGACCTTCAAAAAAAGGAAGCTTCATCAAATGGATGTTCACAATAATTTCTTGCATGTTGATTGATCTTGATGAGGAGGTATACATGAAAATTCCTCCAGGTTTATAATCCTCTATCTAATCCGAACCAGGTATGTCGACTTCGCAAGTCTCTTTATAGATTGAAACATGCACCAAGATGTTGGTTTGCAAAATTGGTGTCTGCCTTGAAAATGTATGGGTTTTTACAATTCTACTCGATTTGAATACTCTCTTTTCACCAGTCACAAACCCTAGCTTCCTCTTGGATGCTAGTACGACTTCCATTGATCTTTTTTAGGCTCTAAAGTTAATGGAACCTTGCAGTTTATCAACACTTATAGAATTTGATCCAATTGATGAATGTAGGTATAAAGGGCTGGTAGTTTCTATAGTAGTCATCTTAAGTTTACACTACTATGAATTCAAGCTGCTAAACTACTGAGAAATAACTTTAAAGCGAATAGAAAATTTATAGACGAATTGCTAGATTAGTGAGCAGATTCCGAACCTCGGCTCTGATACCATAAAGACAAAGATACTAGCAATCCATTCATTCATCACAACAAACTTTTAATAACATCACTTGAATGTAGTAGTGTATTCAAGAGTTTCATTCATTCTATTTTGGATGACTGCCAAAATGAGATCGACCAACCCATTATTTAAATAGCTGCATATAATTTAAACAAAAACCTAGAAAGCCTTGGACCAACCTGAAAACAACAGCATAATAGCAAAATTAAATACTTCGTAGTACAATTTTAGTACAAGGAATAAAATATAACAGCAATATCCTCGAAGTTTTAAACATAGAACTAACATTAAAAGTTTGGGCTAACTTTTGACTTTTGGCCTCCAATAATAACTAATTAATAACCAAAAAAACATAATTATTACCTCTGGAATCATGGCTATTATCCAAATACGAAAACTATAATCAATAACCATAATATTCTTTAGTGAAACTGTCTAATGACCAAAACATATGCTCCCTCCATTTTTTAACTTGCCACATATCATAAAAAAAACAAAAAAAAACATCAATTTAAAAGTAGAAGCTGATACGAATCAAACTAGATCCATCATGATTATAATTTTATTTATGTACATGAAGCTATAGGCAATCAATTCAAGTAAAATTTGTAAATGAACAATTAAGCTAGTTATTATGTACCAACTAATTAGAATGAAAGAGAGAGTATTGGTTATACAAGATATATGAAAATTTTCACAAAAAGATGTGAAAATTAACATTCTAGTAATCTATAAGTCTGACTATAAAAGTAAAAAAGTTGCTCAAAAATGCTCATCAGTTTAGAAAAGTATATTAAAAAAAATTGGATCATTAGACTATTTGTATTCATATTTAATGTTTGGTAGCATTGCCTAAAAGTTAATAATTTTTTTCCACTAATTGTGGTTATTATTAATTCAATAATAAAAAATTGAAAGCACAAGGGATAGTGCATAGGACATGTGTGTGGCTTGAAAATATTCTTGTGGTAAATTTATTAGTTTATTTTTTTGATAGAAAATAATTAGTAGTATTAGATGGATATAGAATATCCAAATTAGAGATAACTCTTAAAATAATTATTAATGAGGTAGTGCTTAGCCAAATTAGGATCAACTTGATGTATCATCCCATAATCATTTCCCTTTATTAATAATTATAAATTATAATAATAAAGACGTTAGATACCATACGTACGAAGGTGATTGACCATTATCCATAATTATGGGTGATTATTGACACTAATTATCCTATGCAATCTAATAATTAAGTACTAATATTGATAACTACATAAAACTTAAGTACGTCTATTCTAGAAATAAGAAATCAAATTAGATTAATTAGCATCATGTGGATTTAATTTGCCGGTATGGTAGCATTTTAATTTCTCCTACCTACTTTTATTTTTGAGGTTAGTTGTCTCCTGATCATGTGATAATGACATTACAATACCTAATTAAGAAATTAAATTGATCATGTGATGATTACCTTAAACCGGACATTCTAGATTTCACCAATTTAACTAAGTCCTAATATATATAATGTTCCTACTCATGAACTTCTCTCGTTGACCGAGTATGTTTGACTGTGTTTGAGTTGACTTTAAGGGCTCCTCTTCGAGTGTCTATCCTGCAAAATAACGAGAGGATGATAACCCGGGGGTGGAACCCAGGAACACCCCTCCGATGCTTAAGTCAGAAATCGGAGTGAAAAGACGTCAGAAGTATTGAGTTCATGAATTATGAATTGCGTACCTGACAAATGACCTGACAGATCCCTTTTATAGGTGTATGTTCCTGATGCTATAGGAATACAACAACTGTCATGGGTCTGGCCCACAACAAATAACACCCTTGGGGATATTTCCACGCAGAGGCGGGCCTATTACACTAGGGTAATGACTATAGGGGCCTATAGGTCCGTTGACCGTTTTCATGGGGTGGAACATATAGTAATATATATGCATGTCTATCTTAGTTTAATTACCATCAAGTTTCGTTTAGTAGGGCATAAATTATTTTCAGGAAAATTATTGCTTTTAATTTGTAACTATATTTTTCATTGTTTGATTTGATGGTGGGTGTAAATTAAATCAAGTTTTTTCGTGGGTGTAATTTAAATCTCAATTATTATTAATTATGTCATTTTTCAATCTTTTCTATGGAAGGGAAAACATATTTTTCCTTCATTCTCCGACTCTCTTATATTATCCATTCTCTATTGTTCACTTCCATTTTCATTTTTCTTGATTTTTTCCCCAAGAAACAAACAATGAAAAACTAATTTCAAAATTATTTTTTCCATTGTAATTTATTTTTGGAAAAATTCATACGAATAATCTCAACTATTGGAGGTCTTCCAATATTAATCCCAACTATCGATTATTACAGCATAATCTAAACTATGGAGAGTTATTTTATGATATTAGTCCATACTAACTAATGATCGGCACTAATTTGCTTCGTTGAAAGGGAGGAATATATAATACAATAAAACAGGAAAATCTTACTTTGACAAATTATATATATTATAATAGATCACTATACTGTTCAGTATCGTACTACCGTGTTTTTAACTCACCATGAATTAAAAAAACAAACAAACCGTATCTATTCTCTCCCTTTTAAAAAAACATTTCTTCAAAGTTCATTGTTTTGGGGCTACCATCAATAATTTTTTAAAGTTTGATGGTAATTAAACCTCTTTCTTTATACTTATTTTGCCATTACTTTTGTTTTGATTGTTTGCAATAAGGTCATTTTTTATTCTCTTTGCGAGAAATATTACTCTCTTCGTCAGATCTATTATTCTCCTTGTGAGACTTTTTATTTCATTCTATCGGATTTCCCATTCTTCTTTGTGAGATTCTTTTGGGCCATGTGTGTTTGGTTTTCTTTGGGATTTAATTTAATTTGTTGGTGAAAATTAACACGGGGTCACAAAAAATATTTCTACCTCCATTACATTCAAAAGAAAAGAATCAATATCTACTTCAAAGCTATCGCAGATCGATAAAACACCACACGAATTTAAAGCTGTATGAAGAAACAACAATATGAAAAAGGATTGAGTGTACTAGCATATATCTTTTATATTAGCAATCTAAGTTTTGTCGAAGCTAAATTTAATTTGATCCAATTTGATTTGTATTTGATTGTTACTGATTATTATTGTAGATGTCGTATAACTTTCAATTTAATAAACTAACCTTAGCTTTGTTAAAAAAAATATAGATCACTAGTATATAAAACAATGAAATCTTAAATTGACGAAACTATATTAAACTATCTTACTCCGTATTATAGAACAACCTTTTCTTTTTTACCACATCAGCAATATGCCTCAATAGGTCATACACTCATACATAATAAATTGAATGTTAAACTTTCCGCCTCTCACAACCCTACGCCATCCAACCAATTGATCGAAAACTTCTCTCAATGGTAGATCGATTTTTCTTGGAAAAATTGGTCTTATCAGCGCCACCTAAAGTGGGTGCATAAAGCAACACCCCCTTTTGCAAAAAGGGTGCGCATAATAACAATTGAAGCTAGTGTTTTAGAAAATATTGTGGCACTGCTCACTACACCCTTTGCAAAAGGTGGTGCTGCTTTGCGCACCCGCTTTAGGAGATGTTGTATTGTGCACTCAACCCATAGATAGTGTTGAACTGCTGATGAGGCCAAAATTTCTAATTTTCATTAAAGCCTAGGAGGAGTAACTGCTAGACTTATAAGTTAGTTTAGTATCTCATCATCTTCTGATATGGGACACTCACTAGTGCACTATATGAGATATGGGGTTCAACAACCAATTGATCCCTACATGGTGGAAATTAAAATATACAAATAAGGTATAAAAGTATTCTTTATACTTGCTTTATAGCTCAAAGAAGTTACATCTTTCAATTGGAAAATGGTTTTGAGACTCCTCCCCCTCTTACATGAATAGTAACATTGAGGAGTACCAAAATCACCACCCCTTCCTATTTGACCTCTTTTAATTTCTTACAAGTACTAGGCCCAACTTAAGTTTCCCATCACCACACTACCACAGAATAGATTGCTTAAGTGGTCTTGCCATTTGCCAGGGGTTAACGTGCCATATAGCTCGATCCTCGTTGAATATTAACCCAATTGTGAACATTAGTTTAGGTCCTCATCAATAATGGTTATAAACTCAAAATTATTGTAATGGGGTCATCATATCAAGATTTTACGAAAATCATTTGGCCTATATGAAAATAAGATAAACATGTTACTACAGTTTTTACGTATGGTTTAGGATTATAATCTAGCCAAGCTTGCTACAAATTAAAGTTCCATCATTTGATTTAAAGCTTGTAATGCATTAAGATTAATTTATTTTTTAAAAAAGGTTTGTTCTCGCCGGCCTCTAATGCTCAACCTATCTAATATTCAAAGATATCCTTAGTTACCTAGTCATTTCTTGAAATAATCATGCGTACAGCTAGATATGATAGAGCTACAAACACCCATGGTCCCATTTTTCATTTCCCAATTAAGAGAGTCATATAGTGTTTATTTATTTTAAAATTTATTAATCTAGCTATATACAATTTCAAATTGCCAATTCCATATATACCAGGATAAAATGGTCATTTTACATTTTTAAAAATACTCTATCCGTCACACATAGACCTGTTAAATGGGGCGGGGGCCAATTTAAAACCCTGATCCGGCCCATTAAATTTTTTTGTGACCCGACCCTTCTTTAAAATGGGGCGGGTCCTAATAGGGTCAACAAATTAAGGGAAATGAAAAATGGGACCATGGCAAATCCATACCAGGAAAAAATGATCATTTTACATTATTGACAACAATTTAATATTTTATACTTTAATCTTAAAATCCTAATTACACAGAAAAAATGATCCTTTTTCTTGCAAAGATAAGAAAAATGACCATACAAAATATAAAGAATAATTGGATTATCAAAATTATACTTTAATCTTAATTTCTTTTTTAGGGTTTGAATGAGAAAGGCGAGTGTAGAATCAATGCATATACCTTTGACCGTACCATTAATATCTTAATTATATATTAGTCAAAATTATTAAAATTTGAAATTACGAAGTATCTGATTTATCGAGACAAATCAAGTACTTATTGAGACGAGTCAAAAATTTTATTGTAACAATTTTTCAAAAAGAATACAACAAGACGGGAAACATCAACCATATGTAAAGGTACAAAACACTTGGCATATTAAAAAGATAATCTGTATGGATTCGACGAGTCCCTATTGAAAAAAAAATTACAAGTCCTTATGAGTTGTGATAGTGGCATATATACATCCATGTATATATATAGATATATATATCCATAGATATGATATCTATAAAAAGAATGAAACCAACTAGTACTCCGTACAAAGTTATATTGTCATGTCTAGCTATTTATATTTTGCCCTTAGTCTTGTTCTTTAAAACGAAAAAAAGAAGTTAAAAAAAAAAAAAAAAAACCCATGAAAAATAAGGGTTATTGTTGTTTTACTTCAATTATAGTCGACCGAATTTAGAAACGAAATCTTGTAGAATTTGTATGTTGTCAGTGCATGTAGGAATCACATTTGAAGGTTGGGTGTTCAAAAAAACTCACATGTGAATCGGGTCGGTTTCTGGGTTGATTTCGGGTCGGGTTTATTTTTGTCAGGTCTAGTCATGAACAATTAAATTCGACCTATTACTGAAAAAGTACTGACCTAAAATTGACTGAAACTCGATTTTGACTGACCGATACCAATTCGACCGACCGATTTGCCAGGGATAGATGTGAGTACTTTGCCACTTTTGAGAGAAAAAAAAACCAAAATTTATTAACAAAGGAGCATTTGTTAAGAAATTAGTATTTGGGGTGAATAATTATTACCAGTACAATTTATTGTAAAACATTATGGCCCTGTTCTTTTGGACTTAAAAGCTACAGTAATCAGATCAGATCAGACTTAGTCAAATTAGATCAGATCAGACATTATTTCGAGCATTGTTTTTCCGCTCGACATTTTCCGACGACGGTTTTCGGACTGACTTTTTCAGCGTCGATTATTCGGCCGACTTTTCCGGCGACAATTTTCGGGACGACTTTTCCGACGATGATTATTCGGTCGACTTTTCCGGCGGTGATTATTCGACCTACTTTTCCGACGACGATTTTCAAGCCGAGTTTTTCGGCGACGATTTTCAGGACGACTTTTCCGACGACGGTTTTCGGACTGACTTTTTTCGTTGGTGATTATTTGGCCGACTTTTCCGGCGACGATTTGCAGGCCGCGTTTTTCGGCGACGGTTTTCGGGACGACTTGTCCGACGATGGTTTTCGGAATAACTTTTCCGACGGTGATTATTCGGTCGACTTTTTCGGTGACGGTTTTGGAGTCAGATTGAATGAAGGGTTTGAAAAGAATAAAAAGTAAAATACTGAAGAGGTGAAATGAAATGAGCTTGAGGCTTTGGGCTCATTAAATTTTTGTCCCTAATAAAAATATAAATATAAATATAAATATAATCAAATCAGAAAAACTCAAATCAGATCAGATCAGATCAGACAAACTCAAAACAAATCAGATCAGATTAGATCAGTCCTAAAAAACAGAGCCTATGTACTTGAATCTTATCTTTGCCTATAAATATGACACCTTATGTAGAAGTTTGTGTCCTGCACAACTAGAAGTATTAATACATTTATTTTCTGTCCTCTTATATATTGTCTATATTGATATGCCACCTACAAGCTAGCTACAACCTTCATTTTTTTTAAAGAGCTACAACCAATTATTCAATCACAATAGTGTTGTTTGGTTGGCTTAAGAAAATACAATAAATAAAAAGCGTAGCATATATGGATTAATTGGTTTGTTGGGTAAAAGTGATGAAATGGGAGAAGTAGAACTTCCTATGAAATGTCACTTCCTATAGCTAGATTACGCCAAAATTTGAAGGGAAAAAAAAATCAGAACGGAGTACGTAAGTAGTATTTATTTCACCAAATATATGAAATACCTTTAATTAGGACCTTAGACATTGGTATACGAAACAATGAGCATAGGAAATGTAACAAAACAGTACCATTATCATATGTTTGCTATGGGTTGTGGAAAATGAAAACAAATTTATAAGGGAAACAAATCCCGTTACCTTACAACAAGTTTTTGGCACGGCTGGCCGCATAGTTACGTTCAAATATATGCAGCGCACATACACCACATGCCAAAATAGGAGCGTGCTCATTCTTTCTCTCCCTCTCAAACATTGCTACACTTTTTCTCTCAAACAATAGGAGGGTGGGAGTGAGGAAAAACCAAAAATTTATAATTAGAGACCATTTTAATATATTAACTACCTATGTTGTGGGAAGTTACAAAGTTCATTCGTGTGGATTAGAAAGTAAAAAAAAATGACTTTGGAACCCCTAACAATAACTTTTGAAACTCCACGCATAATTATTTTATAACCACCCAATAATAACTTTGTAATCCAGATGGAAGATAATAACTTTGTAGGCCTCATAATAACTTTATAGCCCCCATTGAAAAAACAAAGAAGAAAAACGAAAATGCAATTCAAATTTTGAAAGAAGATAATTAAAAAAACAACAAGATGAAAAAAATGGCGGATGAAAATGATCAAAGAAGCTATATTAGAGAAAGAGAAATCTGAATGTAAATGGATTACAACTTCATTAGGCTTGCAATAACATTGGGCTGCATATAATGAAAATATGGATTGTTCTTAAAAATTAGGCCGTGCGCTTTGTAAAGCAACAGCAATCCGCATGTTTTGTAAACTGTACAACAGGCTGAGTGTAAAAATTTGTCTTTACCTTATTATTTTCCTAAATCTAGTGAAAATAATTACCATTTCCGAATGGTAACCAAACATGTTTCTTTAGTGATATCAAACAACTAGTATGAGTAACATTGTGTATTACACTTTCCCCTTATTAATCTAATACCAAATACCCCCTAATAAATAAGTAACGAAGTCCTTCTACAAGAGTGTGTATCTTTCTATAATTTAAAATTATGAACTAAAGAAATGCAACAAATACTGCTGATACCGTTTTAGGAAATATATTTGAATATTTGATATATAGAAGTCAAAAGAACGACCCCTTACAAGTACTCCCATGTCCCTTTTTATTTGCACCATTTTCTTTTTAGAGTTGTTGTCCCGTCCCTTTTTATTTCCACCACTTTACTCTCACAAAAAATTATATATATTCACATCACTTTTCTCTTTTATCAACTCTTAGGCCCTGTTCTTTAGGACTGATCTGTTCTAATCTGATCTGATCTGATTAGGTGGGGGTATTATTTTGTGAGAGTATAAAATTAAAACAAAGCTGAACTGATCTGATCTGATTACTGTAGCTTTTAAGTCCAAAAGAACATGGCCTTGCAATAACTACCAATAGTCTCCACTACACTGGAAAAAAAAAAAAAATGTCAAATAGGGCAAAAAATTAGGGATGGAAGAAGTATATTAAATTGTTAGCCAGGTTATAAGATCTAAATTGAGCTATCACACAAAGCCCATGCAAGCTTACATAATGTTTCATGTTTGTGATGCTGAAATATTTTCGCACTGAAAGAAACATCATAGATTCATAGATACCTCAGCTCATTGGTACACTAAAATAAGACTACCTCTAATTGATTATAATTTTGATATTGCATAAATGCCTAATTAAAATTATGTGTTAGTGTAATGGTTGACTTTGGGCCAATCATTATCACCATTAGTGGTGACAAGGAGTCACTTAATTAATTGAACCTTTGTCACACAAAGGTATGTAGCATCACCATTCACTAATAGAGATGTATTGTGCCTAATTCTTGTTGTGTCATTGTCAACAAGGCCTATATATGATGTGAATTTTCTTATTTGCAAATGATTATGTCATATGAAAATGATTCACTTTTATAAATTATCAAAGAAAGCCAATGATTTGTGATCTACTAATTCAACAAGAATGATAGTAGTAAGTAGCACAATAATTGCAATCTTAATAACTATATTTTAAAGTTCGAATAATTGAAATGCTATATATGATGGTTTTTTTTATTTTTAAGTAAATTTTACAATCAAATTTTAATAATTTAAGTAGACTGATTGGTCTGATCTAGTCATAACCACCAACCGCATAAATTGTGCCAGATGTGTAAAAGAATTGTTGAATTCAAATGAATATCTTCATATATTCTCCAAGTCAATGATTCGATTCATTTGTTATTGATGTCGACCTATATGCCCATGCATTGATTTAGATGTTGGAAGCTGGCGAAGAATTATCATAACATCCCTACAACTAGATTTACTTTGCTTTTAGTTTTAGTGTATCGTCTGCTAGACAGTTAAGAACAATCGTCAATTTTCATTCTTATTTCACACAAAACAATATATATAATTCAGATTCTTGTATTCATCCATCAACCATTACAAAGAAAAATTAAATTAGATCAAAGTTGTATATATATTTCTAAGGATAAACTTTGTTATAGATATAATTTTCTTAATTAAGACATGGTCCTACATACATCACATAGATTAATGGAAAGTGTCTTCAATTCCACCCAAATTAAATGAAGCTAAAAAAAAAAAAAAAAAAACACACACACACACAAAATGAGATCACCCTCCAATAATTTAAACTCCTAGAAAAATTTAAAAAATACCCCATGATTATATACATCATTACTACTTTTTGCAAGTGTCCCTATCCAACTAGCTAGCTAGCTAGTTACTAGCCCACCACAAGGTCATAATTAATTATGATATTTTCATCATGATGGATGCAATG
Source organism: Salicornia ramosissima (assembly GCA_951394345.1). Classification (NCBI taxonomy): domain Eukaryota; kingdom Viridiplantae; phylum Streptophyta; class Magnoliopsida; order Caryophyllales; family Amaranthaceae; genus Salicornia; species Salicornia ramosissima. Next base: position 10,188,840 of record OX596237.1, on the reverse strand, counting down.
CCCAAAATGGAAATCTCCCTTTTCACTTGTTTCCTCTCTTGTCCATCCATCACAACTAAATTAGTACTAATTATTAAGCTAATTAGAAGGACTACATACAATAATTATGCAAAGCTAATTAAGGAATTGATGAAAAATCATTGGTCATTACGTCGTTTGAAGAGGTTGAGGCGACAATCACTTAATCTTGAAGCATGCATTGCTCTCTTATACTCCCCCCATGTAAAGGGCTTGTATAGGCTTGGACTTAAAGGTGACACCATCTCTTTTATTGGAGATATGGTTGCGTTCAATGGCGGAGCTCCGAAATACATCACCGACATCCTCGCCTTGGTCCGCGATTCATTCGACATTGCCCTATGTTTTACACTTTTGAATCTTCCGTTTGTTAATACCTACATTCATCAATTAATATAACATCAGTTTTAATAAACATCAATGAACAAAAAAAATAAAAGTAAAGGGCTGTTTGACAATCGACTGTTGGTTATTGGCTGGTTAATTAGCTTGTTTGACTGGCTGGAAGTATTGGTTGTATGTATTGGTTTTTTAAGTTGGTTGTCTAAGCTAGCGTGTTGTTTGGAATAATGTTTGGTAAAATTAATTGTGATTGTTGGATGTTTATTAGAGAATTTGTGGGCCAACAAGCCAAAAGTCAGCCAAAAAAGTTGCTCCATTCAGCTTCTTTATTTTGGCCGTGTTTGGCAATCGACTGCTGCCTGTTGGCTGGTTTAATTGGCTTGTTTGACTGGCTTGAAGTATTAGATGTATGTATTGGCTTTTTAAGTTGGTTGTTTAAGTTAGCTGTTTGGAATATTGTTTGGTAAAATTAATTGTAGTTGTTGGCTGTTTATTAGAGAGTTTGTAGGCCAACAAGCAAAAAGCTAACAAAAAAAAGTTGCTCAGACAACTTTTTAGCTATTCAGCCAACCAAAAGGCTAATAACCAAACATATTTTTTTGGCTGTTTGACCATATTGAAAAGCCATAAAAGCCAACCTAAAAGTCAGTTTCTAAACAAGGTCAATAACTAAATATATTTTTTGTTTGTTTGACCATATTAAAAAGCTAAAAGCCAACAAAAAAAAAAAAAAACTATTTTCCAAACCGGGCGTAAATGTAGCAAATAAATAAATAAATAAATAATTACGGACCTGAAGGGCATCACCAACCATAACGTAAAAGGCATTAGGATCAGGGTGGACAGGGACCCAAAGGCCATCAGGCATGCAAATTTGGAGGCCTCCAACATCGTTGGATCTTAAGATGGTTAAGATCTGAGGGTCAGAATGCTCACCAAATCCAATACGGGAAGAATTAGAAACATGGTCCGATGATTTAACTGGAGGGTAGTGATTCAGTCTAAGAACAGAATCGGTTTGGACGTCTCTAATCAAACTGCTAAACACTGTTTTGTCTGGGACCCACAATCCCTCAGCCATCAAATCTAGTAGTTCACATGCTAATTCTGCTACCGCCCCCACGTAATCATTTACCGCTTCACTGCATACATACATACATACATACATACATACATACATACATTAATATGAGCAATGATAGGTAGATACCTGATATCAATTAAATTTGTTGATACCATGTCATTTTGGTAAATAAACTAAACTTTAAAGCAAAGACGACACAAACAAAAAGACATGGGAATTTGCCCTTATTTTTGTCATAAATTACATCATATGTCATGGTATCAATATAACTCATTGATACCTGGTATCTACTAGGACTTTAATTTCTCTTATGGAAGGTAGAGTGGGTTCCTCCAATTGGAAATCTATAAATGGAGTACTTTCTACCCTGAATTTGGAAAAAGACGCGATACTGACACATTATTGTTCATTCACTCACTTTTCCCATTTTTATTTTATTTTTGTAGGACTACTAATTTATTTATTTATTTACTCATATTTAATTTCTCTCCTAGAAGGGATTTTTTTATTTATTTTTAATTATAAAAAAAAACCAACTTTATTTATTTAATGGTTGAGGTGGCTTGATTTGATACATGAGAAAGAAAGATCAGATGAGTAATGTGTTAGTGCATGAGATGTCATTGATATTCCTTATCTGACTCTGAACCGATCGAACCCAACCTATAAATCTGTGATTGTGCACATTCAAAGTTCATACTACAAGTTTTCTTGTAACCCAATTTTGAACCCTAACGTGGATCTTTTCCCTTCTTTCCATATTTTTCCATTCAATCACTTATTTTTGGCTTATTGGTGCAACTGGCCTGGCTTTCAATCACTTATCTACCTCATATGAAATATTTTATACAATATCTAATTTTGTAAGATCTTAGTCTAGTGGTTAACGGTTCAAAATTCCAGGCACAGAGTCCTGGATCCCCCTAACAGGTGTGTGATGACTAAAATTAGGTTGGGTGATCTGTAGTAGGGACTGGTTCAAGACCTAATACCGCACAAATTATCATATTAAAAAAAATTTAAATTTTCTTTTGGTGGCGTACTACAAAAGTTCTACTTTATTGCAACATAAAATTTTGTACTCAAAGACATGCAATCATTGTATATTTATATATCACTTCATCATATGATCACCAAAATACATCACTTTATTTCCATGTGTTGAAAAAAAGGCAAAATTAAGTTCAAATAAATAATTTTTAAAATAAGAAACAATAAATTCTTGAATCTCAGGTATAATGGATTAAAATAAGTTCAGATAAATTTATACATGAAATCGTTAAGAAAGTGCTCTTAAAGTATAAGTGTTTAAAATTACGGACCACCCTGGTTAACCAAACAATAATGTGGTAAAGAAGCAACGTGGAGAAGCTAAGGTAGCTATCATATGATGATTGATGATATAAGTTGGCGCAATAATGGCTGGAATGTAAACGTTTCCTTGTTAGAGCCACATAGCCACTTTCTCCAATAAAATGGCCATTTGCAATTTTGCATAGTTAATACCCACATATTGCAATCAACAGCTATAGTACCATATTTTATGGCATGAATACATGCCAACTTCACCATTTTTGTACATATGTCATATGTGTACACCTCATATTGAGACTATTATTTATTAATTTCATTTCATTCATTGAAGTGTGTACCACTTGTGACCATACCAAATCACATAAATTGTATTTTGTCCATTATTTTCTTTGTTATTTACGTTTGGAATGTTTTTGAGAAATAAAAAGACACAGAGGAACAGAGTATATCCTAGATTCCCAGTATCATATACAGAGTACTAATTATTAGCTCAATTTGAAATTTAAATTACATTATTATATAGTACTTCTTCAATTTCAATTTAAATATATTAATGTAGAATCTTATTTAAATTTTATTTATTATATTTTTATAATTTTTTATATTATTTTTTATTATACAATTCAAGGTTTTTTTTATCTTAAATACTGTGAAAAATGAAACGACACAAATAATTTCAAACTGAGTGAAAATTAATATTTACTAGTGTATATTCTTTCTGTCTCTAGAGTACTTCCCACTTTGAATTTTTTTTCAATTTCATAACAAAATTTCATATGAAAATGACGTCTATTGTAAGAATCCGTGCAATATAGTTGGTCAATTCAACTAATAAAGGGAGACCATCCCAAAAAAAAATAAAAAAAATATAGTGTTAAAGCGTTGAATAATGATTTTTAGAACAAAAGTCAAATATCCTTAAAAAAAAATAGTATTAGTACTTGCTGTTAAACAAATTAGTCTCATGTTGTACTAATAATGTACTATAAAAAACACTTTACAGGTAACAACTCTGCAGTAATCCTATATTAATAAATTGATTACAAAAAAAAAAAAACACAAACTCGTATTAATGTTTTTCAACGAAGTTTCCAGGCAAATGTCACTGTTTTTCTTTCTTTTACAACCACTATATACTACCTAGCTTACTAAATATGATACATGAATCTTAGGAACGTCAAGCCTGAAAACTAGATTCGGTATCTCACCGCACATGTGAAAAATCCTTATCTTTTTTTCCGTTTTAAATATATGTATTGGCTAAATTAAACTGAACAAATGACATACAGTAAAATCTGACTTAACAGTTAACACAGATTAATATCATCCACGTTATTAAAAAAAAATGGCTAGTTACATAGTGGTGGTACTACTCCACTTAAAAACGAGGTTGAAGAAATCAATTTGTAAGTTGTAACATTGTATCATACTCTTTAAATGTCATGTCAACTATATATATATATATATATGCTACTTTAATTTCTCATTAAATCTTTATTTATTTTTTATTTTTTGGGGTGGTCGATTTAGACAACGTTTTTTGGCCGACATTATGTAACAACAGAAAGAAGTCGGCACATTATTTTGCTTTATGTTTCCTACACAAAATATTATGTACATGCAAGAATTTAACAATACTCACTCTGTCTCAATTTAGTTACCAGTATAATATGTGATTATAAAGAAACGTTATATAAAAATGTGATGATATAATTTAACGTAGGGTCCAAAATAGTAAAAAATTTATAGACAGAATAAAAATAAGGTAAGATAAGTTTAGATAAGAAGGTACCTGAAAAGTGGGGGATGAGTGGAGACGGGGTTAGCGTGGAGTAGAAGGTACTCAAGATCACCGGTGTCGCCGTTGGAGCCAATGTTACGAAAGCCGTAACCAAACGGCTTGGGGATGGAGGGGCCCACGGCTCGATGTTTATCGGCCGTGGGCTTAGCAAAGAAGTTAAGGCCATATTTTTCAAGGGAAGATATGACGTCATGGGAAATCCCATGATTAACAACCTTAAAAATACCAAATTCTTCACAAGCCTCAACAATGAGGTGTGATAAGGTATTGGACTTATCATCATTAGTATTAGTATTAGTATTAGTATTAATATGATGATCATGTTTAAGAGAAAGATCAATGGTTGGCACTCCAAGTGCTTTAGTTTTCTTAGTCCTCTTTAGAGGGCTTGGAGAAGCAACTACCATGATTATAATGATGATTAAACTCTTAATTAATCAAGATTAGGTAATTAATAAAGAGCTTTAATTTGATTTTTGTAATAAGCTAAGTATATATGAATTGAGAGAGAGTTTGTTATTATTATTATTGTTTTTTAAATGGGAAGTGTTTTTTGTTTGACAATGTGGAGAAAAATGAAGTGGGTTGAAGAGGGGGGGGTTGAAGGGGTATATATACACAAAGGAAAAAATGGATGGTCAAATATAATGAATATATATAATATAAATAAAGGGAATATATTATATTATATTAGTAAGAATTGAAGTAGGCTAGATTGGAAAAAAGGAGGTTGTGAATACTGTGATAGATGGTGGGCCCATGGGCTGGGGGTTATAATAATGATTTTTTTTTTTTTAATAAAAAATAAAAATAAAATTGTTTAACAGATGATGTGGAAAAATTGTCTCCCCCAAGCCCCTTGTATTAATATTAATGGAATTTGTTGTAATTTTTAATTTGGACATTGAAAGACCAGAAAGCTTTTCGTACAAGTAATGGATAGGATCAAACCAAGGAATGTTAATTGCTCTGAATATACCAAGATTTATTATTTTATTTTATTTTATTTTGGGGTGTTGATCTGAGTTGGCCAAGGCTCCGGATTCTATGTAGGAGGTCCCTTTTGATTGATGGTCTGGTATGTCGTTAAGAAACTACAAAATGATACTCATGCAATGCACGTTTCAAAATAAAACAAAACTTTGAAATATTTGCTTGTCAAATCCTAATCACATCAATTTTTGCTAACATATTGAAATACTTTCGAAGAAAATTTGTCAGTTAAGGCAGTAAAAGTTTAGGCAGGTTAAAATATGATCGTCTTCTTTAAAAAAAAAAACGGTTGAAAATAATATGAAGGTGATCCATTTTAATAGACTAATACTAAATATCAAGAACTAATTCAACAAAGTAAATTATAATAGAGTTAGAACATAGAAGATGGTAGGGGTCTCTTCTATACAATAAGTTATTTTTGATTATTTGAATATTAGTTTATATGTAAAACAACTATATATAGGTAGGGATGGTAGCTTAAATTAGGTGGTCTATACTATTAATTAGACACATAAAGAGCATGACAATATAAATGATTCCAAGGCTCCATCCAATTTGTCTCATTTATAATGCAAAAGTTCTAGTCACACTTAAATGATATACTTTATCCGTTCTATATTAATTGAAACATATTTATTTGACATATATTTTAAAATGGGAATTGAGAATGTAAATGAGGAAAAATAATTAAAATAATTTTAATACATGCAAAAGCGAAAAAATATGCTACATGTATTAAAATTAGTTCAGCTACAAATGCGATTGTCTTTTGAAAGAGTCTTTCCTTGCCTGCATTTGCAAAAAAATATACATTACCAGTAATATAGATCGAGGAGATAAAGTATTATGAAATTATAGAGAAATTGGCCAGTAAATTTTCCATTTCAAAGAAAAATATGATAGTATTTTGAAAAGTTACTATCATTATTGTAATTGAAAAAAAAAAGATTTGTTCTACTAAAAAAAATTATTCGTATGTTAGAAACATACCTCTTCTATGTTATTTTCCACATTTCAATGCACTATTTTAATTATTAATGTCTTTAAACATAAAAGCGTATATTTTTTTTTTAATATTTGGAAAGTAGAAATCAAAATGAATTAAATATGCACTTCAATAAATATTTACTTGTGTAATCTTAAAAAAATGGAAGGAAGCATATTCATTTAAAGTTCAATAAATTTAGATAAATTCAAAAAAGGTTTAAAAATTATTACGTATGAGGTTAGATTAGTTTTTTAAGTTACAATAATCCTAGTTGAGGAGATGTGCTAAATGCTTATTAGCTTATATGGAGTAGATTGATCAATGATCATGATTGCAATGATTTTCTTTTCTAGTTCTTTTGGTGTTGTATTCTCCCAAACTTTATGGATTATTTTTACTTCATTTATTTGGATTTGTGTTCTTCTTTTTAGTGGAAAGGTCAATTGATTGTTTGAATTGAAGATTTAATGCTTGGATATTATTTTTTCACATTGAGTTCATTGCAATTCGGAAAAGAAGCATTTAATTCAAACAAAAATGATGGTGATGTTCTCCGATCCGATGGAATGGAAGTGAGGATATTAGTAGGCTAGGAAGCGAAATTTTATTGTGGTTTTAGAATTGATGTCATTGTGGATTTATTATTATAGCAAGTGTCATTCGACTTATTATCAATATTATTGAACTTGTTTTTTGGTCATCCTTTCATTCTCAAGGTGCAAGATTTCATTCTCACTAACGACAGACCCTTTCCCACAAACCACTAGACAATGGTATTGTGGTGTTTATGATGAAGGAGCAATAAATTGGGGCCAGTCGAGTCTATCATACCAATAGTACACGTAGTAATATACAAATTAAAGTTTTGCATATACATCTTATACTAATTTATTGTACATCAATAGAGCTGGTTATGTGTATATACTATATAGACATAAAAAAAATTATTAATTATAAGTTAAAAAAAAAGGTATAATAAGATAAGAAGAGTTAATTTATATTATATACTATTACTCTAATAGAGGTCATTGTTCTAAATGCTCAAATCAAAGTGAAATTCTGTATGTATATTATGAATGTTCTATTTTAAATACAACAAGTACACGATGTTTATTGTGCATCCAAAATTAAAATAGAGGGGTTTTAAATAATATAATTTAGAAAAAGTAATCAAAATAGGGGGTGATGCATGGAATGAAATGAAAATTAATGAGATAAGAGGCAAGTGTGTATTTATGTGGAGCATCCAAAAAATGAAGAAGATCGAAGATGACCCAATGTATAAAAAAAAAATTAAAAACTAGTGTATAATATATGATTTTTTGTCCAAAACCCCCTAAACTTTTAGGGGGTTTGTGAAAAACCACCTTAAATAAAAAGAATTGTCCAAAACTACCGAAATTATACAAAACCATTGTTGACCCATACCTTGATGGTTTTGGGGAGAGTTGACTATGGTTTTATACGTATTTTTATATGTATCTTTATACGAATACGTATTCTTTTATGTATTTGTGTATTTTTATGTGTATTCTTATACGAATTCATATTTTTATATTTATTTTATACGAAATAGGTATAAATATTTTTTAAATGACACGCGAATCGAGGCTATCCGTGAATACAGTTCGGGGTTGATCGGGTCATTTTCTGCGAATTCCGACCACAAAACGGACCCCACAAGTGTTAAAATGACCCGTAAAACCTTGAATGGGCTATTTTTTCCCGATACGTAAATCGATGCACGCAAGTCGAGGCTATTCACGAATGTCGTTCGGGCTGATCAAGTCATTTTTTGCAAATTCAGACCTCAAAACGGATCCATTAAGGGTTAAAATGACCGTAAAACGTTGAATGGATTATTTTTTACTTGACACGTCGATCGATGCACGAAAATCGGGCTATTTTCTAGCTGTGAACCTTGATATACGCGCATCGATCTACGTGTAAAAAAAATAGTATGCTCAAGATTTTACGAGTCATTTTAACCTTTAAGGGTCCGTTTCGAGATTGGAATTTGCAAAAAATGACCCAATTAGCCTCGAATTGCAAAAAAAACGAACTGATCAGCCCCGAACGACGTTCGTGAATAGCCTCGACTTGCGTGCATCGATTTACGTGTCAAAAAAAAATAGCCCATTCAAGGTTTTACGGGTCATTTTAACCCTTATAGTGTCAGTTTCGAGGTCAGAATTTGCAAAAACGACCCGATCAGCCTCAAATGGCGTCCACGGATTGCATCAATTTGCCTGTCATTAAAAAACGTATTTATACGTATTTCGGGTCAAAATAATTGTAAAAATATGAATGACCCGAAATGGACGCAATTCAAATATGAATGACCCGAAACGGACGCAATTCGAGGCTAATTGGGTCATTTTTTGCAAATTCCAATCTTGAAACGGACCCTTAAAGGTTGAAATGACCCATAAAACCTTGAACAAACAATTTTTTTTCTGACACGTAGATCGATGCGCGCATATCGAGGTTCACAGATAGAAAATAGCCTGATTTGCGTGCATCGATCGACGGGGTCAGGTAAAAAATAGTCCATTCAACGTGTTACGGGTCATTTTAACCCTCAATGAGTCCGTTTCGAGGTCTGAATTTGCAAAAAAAAACCTGAGAACGTCTTTCATGAATAGCCTCGACTTGAGTGCATCGATTTACGTATCAGAAAAAAATAGCCCATTCAAGATTTCACGGGTCATTTTAGCCCTTATAGGGTCCGTTTTGTGGTCGGAATTCGCAGAAAATGACCCGATCAACCCCGAACTGTATTCACGGATAGCCTCGATTCGCGTGTCATTTAAAAAATATTTATACATATTTCGTATAAAATAAATATAAAAATATGAATTCGTATAAGAATACACATAAAAATACACAAATACGTAAAAGAATACATATTCGTATAAAGATACACATAAAAATACGTATAAAACTATAGTCAACTCTCCCCAAAACCATCAAGGTATTGGTCAACAATGGTTTTGTATAATTTCAGTAATTTTGGACAATTCTTTTTATTTAAGGTGATTTTTCACAAACCCCTAAAAATTTAGGGGGTTTTGGACAAAAAATCCTATATTGTATATTGTATGGTGAGGGGGGCATGGACCGGAGAGGAGAGGAGACGAGACGATGATGGAAGAGAGAGAATAACCAAAGGGAAGATAGGCGGCCACGTTAGATGTGGGGGTCAGGCGAGCTTTGCAAATTTTTTATGCCCAATTTTTTCCTTTTTTTTTTTTTTTTTTTTTTTTGCATTTCCAGGTACCCCACCTCTGTTTAGACATCCTTCCTGCTACTACCGGCACTATGTCCCCCCCCCCCTACTCTCATTTCTCCTCAGAATAATCCTATAATAATAATAATAATAATAATAATAATAATATACTATCTGCAACGATTTTAAATAAAGTAGAGAGAAAAAATGTCAAATCGTTGCAGTTAATATGTTACAGAGGGAATACATTAGTTTTTTTTATTAGACCATCTAACGGTTTAGGGGGTGTTTGGGTGTTAGATGTCTGAGGAGAAACAAAGGTTTGAGAGGAAGAAATGTTTGACCAACTCAAAAGGATATTTTAGGTGTTTGATAGTTAGAGTTTTGATATGAAAATGCTCTTTTTCAAAGAACTCATATGATGAGTTCTTTTGGAAGAGCTCATAGTTTTTTTGTTCTTTTCTCTCTAAAACAACTAACCGATATTTGTCAAACAGTTTTACAAAAACAACTGATATAATCAGTTAGTCAGATCAGATGTCACAATCAGCTAGTCAAAGCAGCTAACCTCTCAACAGCTAACAGGCAACTCCCAAAAAGGACCTTGATTTTTATAACTAATTTTACGCAGATATCACAAGTGCAAGTTCTTGCTACGTATACTATAAGTTAAAAAAGAGGATGAGAATTCTAATATTGCTTGTCGTCGAGCTACACTAGTATCAGTGCCCTTTATTTTGACTTTGGCAAGTTTTGGTGGGTTATGATATAGGGTGCGTTCTCTTCAACTAGTCAGGTCAGATCCAATAAGTTGAAGAGAACGCACCGTGCTCATAGTTCAATTAGTGTGTATTTTTGTTTGCTTAATTACATAATTTGAGTTTGAATCTCATCATACTCGTCTTATGAGCAATCCTCATCGTCTAGTAGTTTGCTAAAACATTAAGTGTGATGTAAATGATCATATACTAAAATTAAAGCCTTCAAATCTATATGTAAATGCATGATCTCCAATCAGGGCCGTTCCTAGGGCAGGGCAGGTGGGGCGGCCCCACCTGCCCTGGGCCCAAGAAGAAAATTCCAAGTTCAATAAAAGGTTTAAGGTAATTTTTACAAAAATAAAATAAAATAATAAAATAAAAGTAGGCAACAACTCCATTACTCCAACGCATCAGCTATCATAATCAACGGTCATTTACAGATTCAATTTCTATATATCAACTTGTCTATAAAAAAAACCTCTTTTCATGTCCTTCATATCCCATCAATCTCTTTTCTTATTTGTAATTTGTTCATAATTCTTGATTACTAAATTTGATATTGAAAAATTGGTGAAAATTTTGGAATTGGGCAAATTGGTTGCGAAGCCTGCGATTATGTATTACTCCTACATTGTAATCGATTAATTCTAGATTATGTATTATTTTCTTCGTCCAAATTTAATAAAAATTAAGTATTGCAAATTGAAGTCTCACTTATTGCACACCCTTAAATTTTATATATTTAATAGTAGTTATTCAATGGGCCCCATATCGTGATCTCGCCCCTAGGCCTCTATATACTCAGGAACGGGGCTGTCTCCAATTATTTGGTTTCATTGTTCGTAGGTTAAGAAAAGTTTTTAGTGGAAAAGAAAAGTAAAATAAAAGAAAGGGACGTAGAGAGGAGAAACTAATAAAGAGTATACAATTAGACTTTATGAGTTTTGATGGTAAAGATTTCTTTTCTTCTTTACTTAGCCGAGTCGAGTCCTTGACTTATCAATGCATGCTTAAGTACGTGTGGGGTCTTTACGTAAGCCGTGGCCCGTGGGCATTAGACCTTAACCCACTTTGAGAAAGATTGATCGAGTGAGACATTTGCGTTTGACCTTTTCTTATATCCTTTGACCAACATCCCACCTAATTAATTTCACCTTAGACCCTTTGGCCAGCATCTCATCTAAGTTCAGTTTAAACATATTTAGTTCATTTCAAATCCTATAATTGAGTCCAGAATTTAGTACAATTCAATTCAGTTCATATATATTCAGTCAAAAAAAATGACATTAGTAGTAAGTACACTAGTAGGGAATCGACTTCTTGCGTAGTGATACAGAAGCTTGAATGTGCAAGCTAAGATGTGATTCTCATCAATGACGAAAATGTCAGTCAGATATTTGCGAGATAAGAATCTCATATTAGGGCCAGTAAACTTCACCATAAAAAATTTTCTATCAGTATGGATATATACCCACGTACACGTTTCCCGTCTTAGAAGTTTTACCTAAATAAATACAGAGTAGTAAACATATCTTAATATATTTATTAAAATTAGGATAATTTATTTAGAAATACATATCAAAATCTCGTGGTACGTGGTATATTTAATAGTTGATTTAACTTTATATTTCACTTTTAATAACAATAATATAAATCAATTTCTTATGTTTTAGTTCATTTATTTAGTTGATGTTGATGACCAATAATTCAATGAGTTCATTACAGCTTTATTAAATTACTTTAAGCTGTCTCACTACCTGCTTTGCACTTACCTATGCTTTAATTTGTGTAGTTCTTTGCTAATTCCATTAGTTTTAAAAAACTATTTCTTTTCTTTACTTAATTTTTAATCCATATGTATATGTGAAGTCAGCAACAAGAACAAGAAGTTTTATGTAGGGTAATCTCTATGTACGTAGTTCTAGAACTATACGTCTATATAATATGGGTTACACGGCAAAGGTGATCGTTGCAAATTAAAACCCTTTTTTAAAAAACACTTTTAAGGGAAATAGTTGCAAATTAAATGCCTTTTGTAACTCTTGTACATCGTATTAATTTTGTGGGAATCCTTCCCTAAGGGCTATATATAAGAATCTCAAAATGGAAATAAAAAAATAAATTAAATTAAGCATTTATTATTGACTTAAATGATGTGTGATTTTGTCATAAAATCTAAAAAATGTATTTAATGCTTATATATAGTCCTAAGTAATATTTTCTGGTGTGATTGATCGTTAACTCCTGGTTTATCTTTTTCCTTCAAAAGTAATACGTAGTATTAGGTCTTATGATGCAAACTTAGGTAAAACGGTAGAAGTACTCGATAGTATTATGTTTCCCTTGCTAGTTCGATCTAGTAGATCGAAGTAAGCAATACGAATACTGACCGGGCTTAAAGTATCGAAAATGATAAAGACCAAATGAATTCAATTAATTAATTTATTCAATCAGATATAAATTTACCAAATATTAGATCTAAAAATTAAAGAATTAAAGGAATAAACATTATAAAGATCAAAAGCATAAAAAAAAAAAATAGAAAAGAAAGTAATATCAAAATAGAAGCGGAATGATTAAATCTTAGTTTGAATTAAATTGAATGATTAAATTATTGTGTTTAACAAGAGAGAATAATGTGAAACCCTAAGAAAAACTCAGAAAATAAAACCCTAAAGAAAGCATAAGAGTTTATAAGGGATAATAATTAAGAGGGGTGGTGCCGGGATTTATGGTGGGGACAAATTGCAACTTCGTCAAAGCCAAAATAGGGTCATTTGCGGAGACCTCGGTACGGGGTGCATGCACCCCGATATTGGGGTTTATGTTGGAACAATTATATAGGAGTTTGAAGCAAAGAGATCACGAAGGCAGCCCTCAGCCCGGTACCGGGACCACCACCTCGGCCGTTACTTGGGTCCCTCATCCCGGTAGTGCCAACAGAAACCCCTGGTTCAAGGTCTGGTTTAATAATGTATTCGTTTCATGGCGGATTTGGGCATGTAATCTACTGTTGAAAATATCTTTGAATCTAGTTTCAATGTCGTTAAAATCGCGTGAATATGATGTCTGTAGCTAAAATTATGTCCAAAATAGTGAGATGTAGTCATCAAAATCCTTCAACCCAAATTGAACAACTTCAAGCCAATTGTTCATCAATTGTCACCACAACCTCTCCAACACTCACCGTGACTTTTTGATGCTTCTTCAGTGCTTAGCTTAGTCTAATTTGATGGTTTCGGCCCATTTAGATTATCTGTTATCCAAATCCGATCATCAAAAACATAGAAAAGACACAAAATACTCTAAACTTGCTGATTAGCGGCAAAATAGATCTAAGAGCACGATTAGCGTAATAACACCATATAAAATAAGGAGGAAAAACACAACTTAAACAAAGTTATCAAATACCAATTAAATGAATCAAAGGTGCAGACAAATAATACTCATGCTAACCATTGGCAAATGCATATATCCAACTTTTTACTAGGAATTCTGAATATATACTAGCTAATCAAGTCGTCATTCTAAATAGCATAATGCATGTCTTAAACTTATTTATTACTTACATGTATAAACGAATTAAAAATTGGCCTTATATATAATATCTTCTCTATTTTGATTTACTCACAATGGCATCTTTCATATATGTATACACACATATATACACCACCATTTTTTCTTGCTAAATTACATAGAAAAATTGAACATAGAAAAAATAACTTTCACCGATGTTTGAAAAATATAACCTTGAATATAATCTCAACGGCATGTGGGTATACTAACATATATACTTTGTGCAAAAAGATACGTAAACCATAAAAAATACAGTATATGTGTTTGTACTGCATCAAATATATGTTGAAACCATTAAAAATACTTTCAAAATTGTGTAACAAACTAAAATTTAACTTTAACCCTAAATATTGCATAGCTATATTTTCTTTTTATCTGAGAACGTAACGTAACATAAGATATCCATTGTGTCTGATGGAACATTTCACAATGAAAGTGAAAATTGGTGATAGATATATGTAACTTATTATTGATGTCATATTATTTAGTATATCTCACTACAATTAAATTATACTGTAGTAAATAAATTTCTAATAAAAATAAATTTAATGAATATATATATATATATAAACATATATTTTTTTCTAGAATAAATTTCATAATTATAAAGAAAACGGCATGCATTGTATGTGAAGAAAGAATATACTAATAATTTTGAATATTAAAAAGAAAATAAAAATTCTATACATACATCATTAAAATGACTAATTCATGAACATGTGAATTTGTAGTGGAAATGTCCAACAATATAAAGAAGAAGAACATAACATTCCAAATTTCCAATCACCTGCTAATTTTTTTTATTTTTTTTTTAATAAAAAAAAAAAAACTGGTAATTACGTAGAACCCTAAAATGTTGACATGCATTAATAGTTAGTTAATAATCACAGAATATGAGAGGGGCATGAATTGGTAGTTCTGAAGCACAAGTCTAGTTTAATGTCGGAAGGTTGGTAAATCAGGAACATGATTATCATCAACTCTACACGTAATTACAACATTAATTATGGTTAATTAATGAATTAAGTAATGGCTAATCAGATTAGAGCATCTCAATTAATTAAAGTATGTGGCTTAGCTTATTATTTTTTCTAAAATTTTGTGGTGAGGATGTGGCTTATTATTGGACATCCATCCCTTGATAGCCACATGGCATAACGGCAAATTTCTGCCCGTTCCCCATGCGATGCTGATTTAGCACATCACAAGCGGCGCCTTTGATTATGCAATCATCAACTCATCATCACACTCAACGTACTTTTGAATCTATTAAGTCGAGTGATTGATTAACCCTAAGGACTGACAATTCTTTTACTGTAACTTTTTTTTGAGTTTTTTTTAAAAATACCCACCGGTTTTTGTAAATTCTCGAATTAATATAGTTTTTTCATTAATAACATGGCTGTTATCTCGTGGTTAACTTTCCGTTAATGCTATGTTTAAAACTATTAAAGAAAAAAAAAGGGTTTTTCTTAAAATTACTCAGCCATCAGGTTTTACAAATTTTTAGATGTACCCACTTTCTTAAAAACAAAAAAAAAAGTACAAAAAGAGGGAAAACCAATTTAGTTTCTTCATTTCACCCCAAAAATCACTTCACTTTGTTCTTTTGCTTCTAACATCTTTCAATGAAACCTTACTGAAATTGAAGCATTTTCAGCCTAAATTACGAGGTTTGGTGGGAGTCAAACCCAAAATCCAGTGGAAATTTTCCGAATTTGCAAGGAATAATTCATCATTTAACGTGCAATTTTGTTGTTTAATTCTTGTCGTTTGTAGGAATTTCGTTTTTGCCAAATGTTAGGGTTGAAAATGTGGGTAAAATGAAATTGCATGTTACAATTGTATTGTTTGATGGTTGTTTGTTGAAATATGTGGTCAATTTCAACCCTAACATTTGACAAAAACGAAATTCCTACAAACGACAAGAATTAAACAACAAAATTGCAAGTAAAATTATGAATTATACCTCGCAAATTTGGAATTTTCCAAACTGAATTTTTAGTTTGAATCCCACCAAAGCTCGCAATTTAGATTAGGCTGAAAATGCTTCAATTTCAGTAGGATTTCATTGGAAAGATGTTAGAGGCGAAAAAATAGGGTGAAGTGATCGTTGGAGTGAAATGAAGAAACTGAATTGGTTTTCCCTCTTTTTGTATTTTTTTTATTTTTAAGAAAGTGGGTACATCTAATAATTTGCAAAATCTGATGGGTATTTTTAAGAAATCCTTTTTTTAACATCTTAAAAAATAGCCTTAACTGGGAGTTAACCACAAGATAACAGTCAGGCTATTAATGAATAAATTATATTAATTGGTGGGTACACATAAGAAAGCCTAAAAAAAGTGGGTACATCAGAGAATTTACAAAACTTGATGTGTATTTGTAAGAAAAACCCTTTTTTTTGGTTCATTATGCATTAAAAGATTAATCTATTACAAATATATAAATATTTTTTTAATCCTATGTTTCAAAGAGAGTTGTTAACCCTAACGACTTATTTAGTTGTTGGTAACAAATTGTGATAATGAGAATATAATTTTTGTGTTCTTTTCTAGAAAAAGATTTCTTAAAATATCTTCTGAAATTAGATAGGGTGGTATACAATTAGAAATAGTGTGTGTGAGGGAAAATAGTATGTAGAAAAACATTGTGTGTGAAGAAAAAATGTGCATGCATGCGTAACACATGCATATTCCCTCCATTTTTTCAGTTTACTCACTTGGGTTTTCATCAAAACCAATTTTTCTATGGGCACTCAAAATTCCCATGAATTTTATTTTGCCTTGTTGTTTGATTGACACAAAAAAGTTGGAGGCAATGCAAACTAATGAGAATTTTGACTCCCCACAAAATATGGGAATTTAAATACCATACCCCCTTGGTAACTTACAATTCCCCATTACTAACCAAACAAGTTTGTTAAATTCCTAGGAATTTAGTCATGGAATTTAATTCCTACACATTGAAAATTAATGGGAATTTACACTTCCTTGATGAACCAAACGACCCCTAAAATTTATATAAAAAGTAAGAGAAAGAGAGTATGGAAAAGAGAGAAAAAAAGTGTAATTTTATTGAAGTTAGTCAAAAGTATGAGAGGGGGTATGAAAAAAATGAAAAAAAAATTGAAATCGTAAATTAATAAATGTTGGAGAATAAATGTTGGAGAATAAATGTAAGAAGTGGGTAAATAAAAAAAAATCCAAAAAAAAAAAGTGAGTAAATTTAAATTAAAAAAAAAAAAGAAAAGAAAAGAGGAGGGAGTACATGTATGTGTTTCTAGTGTTGAATTAAAGGATTTGAGTGAATGCGTAATTCTAAATTCAATGAGAAGAGAAGAAAGAAAACTTATAGTAACGTCATTCAATTTTGAGAAATAAGGAGTATTGAGCCATTGGCCTATTATTCAAATAATAAAAGAATAGAATCAAATCCATTATGTACTTCTTATTTTCATTGGTTGATTTAATTTTAACACTATGTCTCACTACTTAAGTAACACGAAAATAAAAATTAACCAATAAAAATCAATGATACACAAGTGGTACAAAATTTTGGGGTTAAGGACTTGTACGGTTGTACCCGTATTGCCGATTATTTGAAAATATAGATCTTAGCTTTTTTTTCCTTTATTTTTTACTGGTGTTATTGCTAAATTGAAGTTATAGTATATCCTTTTCTTTTTTATTCATGTTTTGATAAACATGTATATATAATTAAAACACATCTTAATCGTTAATATAGGTAGATATTCTTGAACTGCTCACTGAAACGAATCAAACAAAAACTGGCATGCATAAATGTGTTTTTTCATATAAATTGAAAAATAAATCTTGAAATTTTCCTTGAATATAAATTATTGCAAGATAGATTCCAAACATATAAATTATTGCAAGATTCCAAACAAGAAAAACAAGAACAACCAAGAAATGAAGGGACTACTATATTGCATAAACTATGTAATTTGAAAAGAAAAAAAAAACATATCTAGCAACACAATATTAATAGTTGTTAGCATTATTATATAAGATCAATGTACCTCACATAAAAGTTTAATACGAATTAGCTAGATATTGTATATTTAGCATTAGAAAATCACGTCAAAAATACCCTATTGATCGAAAACATTCACCCTCCCCCCTCCCCCAATTGGAAAGAAAGCATTTTACATCACAATTGGAAGGAAAACATTTTCCCTCCCAATTGAAGCAATTAATTTTCAGATCAACTAAACAATGGAAAATGCATAAAATGGTAAATCATTTTCCATTCAACCAAACAATGGAAAACTCTTTTGAAAATGAGTTTTCCGTTGTAAAATGATTTTCGGGTTTGTTTTGTAGGGCGTAAAATATTTTCAATGTAAAACGTTTTTTTTCATAAAAATCATTTTGAAAAGAGTTTTAATTTCCGTTGTTTGGTTGAGTGGAAAATGAGTTATGAGAATAGATAATAAAAAAACAGTTTCCGTTTAATTTTGGGAGAAAAATGTTTTCAACTATGTTGTAAAACCATTTTACACTTTAACTTTTAATTTCCAGTTCAATTTTCAGTCTAACCAAACAATGTAAGAATGAGAAAAATAGTTTTCAGGAAAATCATTTTAATTGCGCCCTACCAAACACGGACCCTTCCTGAAAAAAACAATTTAAAACTGAAAATGTTTTACGCCCTACCAAATGGACCCTTACTAAGAAACTCTATCAGTTATGTTAAATTTGATTGAATATTAAAAACATGCCTGGGCAACCCAATATGAAAAAGGAGAGTTGGGTCACTTAGCCATAGGAGGTTCCATCTTAAAACCAATTGGTAATAGGAGGAGTAACTCCTAGACTTATAAGCTAGTCTAGTCTTTTCTCATCTTGCGATGAGGGATACTCACTAATGCATTATATGGGGTTCAACAAGTTAACATAAAGAATTAGAGACAAATTAAAGGTAAAACCATTGATTTATACCTAATTATTCGACACAATAAACCTAGCTACATGATGCACGCCTAATTAGTCACAAGTCTAAGATAATGTCGAAGCTGCTAATAAAAGAATCGAATGGTCAATGACAGCTAAAAAATGGTCAAAAATACAGCTGATTGAGTTGACTAATAAGTTAGTTAGAACATAATTAAATGTGTGTTTATACTGCTTTTAGTTTTGAGAATATATAAAAAATAGTTGGAGAAGGAAGACATTTAGGTCACATATACCAACCATGCACGTGCAATGAGCTTTGATAGTTATTATTATTATTATTATTATTATTATTATTATTATTATTATTATTATTATTATTATTATTATAGTCAATTAATTAGCTAGTGATTAATTAATTAGTCAAAGGTATGTGTGAAAATGGTACAAGACCCAAATAACCTACCCCCCACATTACACGAAACAAGAGGGTGCTTATTTTAATCAATAATTAATCATCTTAATTACAATAATTAGCATGCACATAGCTAGCTTTCTTCTGAGAGATGGTTGTGTAATCTTGGCCCACTTACACAAAACATATGGGCCAATTAGATTAAAGCTATTTAATGAATAATATTTTGCTTTGGAGGGAAAGTGGTTTAGTTTTGGAGGGAGTTTTTCCTCCAAAAATTTTCAATGAGGAGGGAATTTTCCTTCCATTTTCTAACTCCATTTTTTCCCTCCTAAATTTTCATACAATAATTCATATTAAAATTAATATTACTAACTTTTTTTTATTTGTACACTAATATAGTTGGATTAAAAACTTAGAAATAATTAGAAGTGAGATTTTTTATGATTCAAAGTTATTTTGTAATCATCGTTCTCGGAGAACAAATTTCCGGCGACCATTACCGACGACCTTTTTCGGCGATCATTACCGACGACCTTTTCCGGCGATCATTATCAACAACCTTTTCCGGCGAGCCTCTGTTCAATCGTCTATATAATTACGTAATTGACCTGAATCATGCCAAGCCCCGATTTTTGCCAAGACTAGTTCGGGCTTTTGGCTTCAAATATTATGCATTCTAGTCACTTTATGAGGCCCGACCCAAAACAACCCGTCACGCCCACCCACACAATTTTGTTTTGGGCAACCCAAACTCGCTCATTATTAATAATATTATGCTTAAGGATTATTGAGGATAATATAAATTGTTTTATCAAGTTTATTTAGCTCAGATAATTCCGCTTTCGGAGCATTCAATAAGTGTTTAGAGCTAATTGCAACTATGTCGATTGTTCGATGTGGACAATGCTCTAATTATCTAGATTCGAGTAAGATTAATTTTAAACCGAGATAATTATTACATAAGCCAATGTCTGGAAAAATAATATATCGATTTAACTCGAACCGAATCACCTTCCCTTGTCGGTTTAGGTCTAACCAGTTGTAATAAGTTTTATTCAAATCTACTCACAATTGAAATATTCAATACAATTAAAATCATTTTTATTAGCTTAGGTTCCGAACAGTTGTTATTACCTCAATTAGAATAGTTTATTAATGTGTATCTAACCATTATAATGTGTTCATGTAAATCATTTCTCCTCGATTATTTTTTTTACTAGGTGATTGTTTCATTAATTGATACGATTGATGTGCGATTAACGCGTTTGATTGTTTGGATTTATATCTTTAGTTCGGCAGAAAATTTCTTTCAAGATCGGTGGATTTTATTACTACTCGTATATTATTTTCAAATTTATAAACTATTTTATCATATTTTATTAGATTATTCTATTTTATAGTTTTAATTTCAAAACAGTATTACAATGTTGCATTTGGTGGAATTATGATTCAAGATTTGTGTTAACCCTACCTTTAAGAAGGATAAATTGTAAACAAGATATAAATATATATTCGTATATTTTAGTGTAGTATATTTTAAAAAACACGCGGTTTACCATAAAATATCTAATAATGCGTTTTTTAAACTTCTTGTACTATCTTGTAAGTTAATTATTCACGATTGAAGTCTTAATTACAAATTAATAACTTCTGTTTTATAGTAGTCCAATATTATTATGTCTCGCTAATAATTAGAACGTATAATTTAAGCCCGCTAGCTCGTTATTATGGCGGCCCGACCCGTTATTACGGCAAGAAAGGTTATGGACATATATTTTTCGCCCGCTTGCCCAATAAATAAAAACCATGGTTTGGCCCAGCCCAAGCCCGCAAACGAGTACATCAAATTGTAATCCCCATATTTCTAAAGGTATTTATTTATATACTACTATGTTTTATCTAAATTAAAGTATTTTATATTATTTTAATCTATGATATAATATAATATATGAAATACTACATATGAAATTCCTTTATGCACCAAAAAAAATATACAAATTGCTTTTACTTGAAAGTTCATTAAAACAAATAAAAATTTGTCTCAATTTTTTAGATATGATCCTCCAAATTGAATTTCTCCTATTTGAAGCTTTTTTCATTTTTGAGGATCAAATCTTTAAAAATAGGATGTGTTATCATCAAAGAAGATCAATTTGTTTATCCTTTTCTGGGTTGGGAAATGAACAACTTAAGTTATCGTCGTCGTCATCTTCTTAACCCAAAACCACCTCCGTCCAACATCGTTTGAACACGGAGCACCAACCACCTACCCGCCACCCCAGACAGCCACAATTCAGGGTCGCCGGAAGCCGACGACCTGAACCACACCCTTAAAACCGCAACAATTTAAAAAAAAAAAAAAAATCAAAGCCCAAAAAACCACGCCACCACCACCACCACCAGGCGCCGTTACATCTCAAACCACCTCCACCACAACCAAAATGCTCGATATTGGCCGGCGACCTTCCCACCACCCCTTCCACGGACAAATTCAAAGCAAAATCCCGTAATTTCAAAAATTAAATTAGGTATTTTGATTTACCATTGTTTTGGTGGGTTGTGCTGCCGCCCATTTCCGACCACTTTAGTGGTGGCGGCGCCAGTTTCTATGCTAGTGAAAACGGTGGGTAGTGGCGGGTCGGCGGCAACCATGGAGATTAAATGAAATTCATGTTCATATAAGAAAACAATTTAATTTCTTCAAAATAATTAAAATAAATATAATTATAGTTGTTATTAAAAAAAAAAGGCATAAAAAAATACATTTGAATTTCAAAATCTGAAAATTTTGAATTTTGAAATGAAAATTTGAAATCAACTTAATTTTTTTTTCAAAAGATGCCAAATGCAATAACCAATCACCACTCAACATTAATGTGGTGTAAGTGGGCCAAGGTTACACAAAGTGTAACCTTACCCTTTCTCGCTTTCTTCTCTCTTTTATAATTTCTCCCGAAAAAAAATAATTCAAAGTTTGCTAGTTATCAAAAAAGTTTAAATTTTAAAATTGTCAAATTTGATCATAAAGTTAGAAAAATGTTTTAAGCTTAAAAAATTATCATATAAAGTAAAAATGATCATATAGAGTTAAATTTTCATTAAATTTGATCATAAAGGTTAGTTAAAAAAAAATTAAATTTTACTTTAATAAATTTGGTAACCTACACCCCGCATTACATGAGTTAGCTTTTGACTATAAATAAAGTGTTTGACTTCATTGGTTCCTTTGTATTAATTACATTTTGATTCTTTTTGTGAGAGAAAAAGGTTAAAGTGTAACTAACAAATAGAAACAGAAGAGTACCGGCTAAACATTATTCTTGAAATCAATCATAATGTATTTTATTCTTTTGTAATAGGACATTAGAGTTATTATCGATCCATGAAACCATTGGTTTGTGTTTGAATTGGATAATTGCTGACCTAAAAGAACTATAACCAGCCTACAATCATATATGACTTGTGATAATAATAAGTATTAAAGCAAGGCATATACTAATATGTTTTGATTTTATAAATAACACACTAACCAAGAAATACGCTATTTGTCCAAATTTAAATACTCTATTTTGACCAAAAAACTCTTACAATTTTGATAAAATGGAGCACTTACTTTTAGAAAGAGGGAGTACATGATTGTAATGCTATAATAATACATGCTTCTTTAGATATTTTTTTAAATTTGAATTAATATATTTTCAAAAATTATACATTGTCAACAATAATAGATTAATGACCAAAAAAAGGGACAGTACAATTCGTGTATGAGGAATACATCTTAAATTATGGATTACACAAATGTGTTGCTGTCACTTTTACAATGTTAATTGTGTGCTCTTCATTCTTAATAACGTTTTTAATAATAATAATAATAATAATAATAATAATAATAATAATAATAATAATAATAATAATAATAATAATAATAATAATAATAACAACCATAATAATAATATTTTTGATTGAGAGATGTAAGAATAATAATATTAATAATAATATTTTTGATTGCAATTTATTATTATTATTATTATTATTATTATTATTATTATTATTATTATTATTATTATTATTATTATTATTATTATTATTATTATTATTATTATTATTATAAAAGAGATGTAAGAATTTGGTGATTTGATTGAGAGACTTTTTTTTCTGAAGCATGTACTTTTAAGGCTTCATTCATTTTAAGGGAAAACAATTTAAATGGAAATATTTTTTTCATAGAAAATATTTTTAAAGTAAAATAAAAATAGAAATTAGTTTTTCGTTTTTTGTTTTCATTAAAAAAAAAAGAGTAAGGAAAAAAGAAGAAGAAATGGAAGAGAATGAAGATGGATGGGAGGAGAGAAATGATGGAATTGAAGTAAAGTGATATGGTGGAAGATATGGGTGGGAGAGGAAAATGTTTTCTTACCCTAAACGGATCAATATTCACCTATAGAAAAGTTATTTTCCCTTATTTTCAAAACAAATCAAGGAAAATGAGAAAATGTTTTTTCTGAAGAAAAAAAGTTTTCTTTCAATGGCAACTGACAAGTCTCTCTAGTCAGACCAATTTTAGTTTATAAATTGTAATTTTTTAGCATTAAAAAACAATTTTTATATAAAGTTTAGCTAGTTATTTAAAAAGTTTTTTTTTAAAGTTAAAGTTTTTAGTTAAAAGTTATGTCAGACCGTCAGACGGTCTCACAAGAGAAATGATGTTCTTTCAAATCAAAACAAAAAGAGCCTAAGACTTTTTTTTTTCTTGAAAGTAAAAGAGCCTGAGACTTTAAAACCAAGCTATCTATTAATTATTTAAACCTTTTTAGGGCAATATATGTAATTACACGGTCTTTAATTATGAAAGGGTAAGTATTTTTCAAAGGGTTTGAATAATGCAATCCTTTCAATAAAGAGGCACTTAATTAGCTAAGAAACAATTGATTTGTGTTTGAAATGGATGATCTAGAAGAGTAATAACCGTCCTAAGAATGTAGAGTGATGATTGATAGGTCATTTGATACAATAGTTACTCCCTAGGATTTTTGGATAAGATAGAAAGGCAAAAACAAATTAAACCATGGTAAATGTATGTGGCTTGCTTTAAAAGAATAATTGACTTCACAATAGCTTACTTTCCACCTATCCATAGGCAGTAAAATGAGTCAATAGCCTTGGGCCACATAACATTTCATGCGCTTTTATTGATTTTTTTAATATATATTCTGTATAATACTCCCTCTGTCCCAATTTACTTGCCCCATTTTGACTTTAAGCACTATTCACATGTGAACTTTGACTTTATTTAATTTAAGGGTTTTTCTTAAAAATACCCATGAAGTTTTGCAAATTCTCAAATGTACCCAATTTTTTTAGGGTTTCTTATTTGTACCCATAAGATTTTTAAAAATTCTCAATTGTAGCCAATTATTTTATGATAGCAAACGGACGTTAGCAGCACTGTTAAATTAGTTGGAAAAAATACACAAAAATCAAAATACGTAAACATATAATATGTCGCGCAGCAACCGAATAGTCTTAACTATGACACAAATTAGCCCCATCAACCGCCAAACAACCATCAAACAACTACCCAAATCGGCCACAAAATCCACGCACAACCAACTTAACGGTATTGCTAACGTACGTTTGCTATCATAAAAAATTGGCTACAATTGAGAATTTTTGGAAATCTTATGGGTACATATAAGAAACTCTAAAAAAATGGGTACATTTGAGAATTTACAAAACCTCATGGGTATTTTTAAGAAAAACCCTTAATTTAATATACGTAAGAAAAAACATAGTCATGATAGATCTAGTTTAATTCGTCTCACTATGTACTTTTCAAATATATAATTTTTATAAATTTTTATTATATATAGTTAAAGATATTTTTATTTAAATTTGTGTCTTGTGAGATGTGAAAAAGAGAATGTAGGAAGTAAATTGGGAATGAGAGAGTATATATTTTCTCCGTCACATATTCTTTGCCCCATTGATATAGACGATGAAAAAAAAAATTAGAGAGAAAAATATAAAGGAGTTGATGTAGGCCCCTACCATATGTGAAAAAGTACATTGAATAAAAGAAATGGAGCAAAGATTTAGAGTCAACTAAAAAAGGAAAACGGTGCAACTTAGCTTATTTCGTGGCTTCTTTAAAAGGAATATTGTCATACTAGCATTGTTCGAGAGTTTGGGGCGGAAATTTATTGTTGGTGAAAATCAAATCTCATATTTCAAGGTTACGAGACGACAGTCAATAATTCTGTATAAGTGGAATAATCAAATGTTACTACAGTCAATAAGATCTATTCTCATGCTTGTTTTGTAGTGAACAAAAATGATTGTAATTGGAATAATTCTGTATAATTTTGGAAAAAAGATCAATGTTATTTCCTATTTAATGGTGTTATTTGAGTTTAAAATTTTCATTCAATTCCTATCCACTGTTATCCTATAAGTGGTAATAGATGGTGATGAAAATTAATGCATATAATTCATGGGTGAAAATAAGATGATAATGTTATTTTTTTTATTAATTATATATTTAAAACACATTTTTATTACTACAATCTATTATTGAGTACCATGCAAATTGTTAATGCCCAATTCAATTCAATGGTTTTGAATTTGACCTTAATACGAAAAAAAGTTATATGACAATTTTAGCTAATGTCTAATAAATTCTAATATATTATGGTTAAGTTTTGATAAGGACTAAATAAAGACGTGTAATAAGTTCTTATTATGTCTAGTAATTTAATATCTTAATCATTCATGCTGTGAACTTTAATAAATTCAGATAAATAAGAATAAGTTGAAAAGAATGAACTCTATATATTGTGTTAATATAACGAGGGTGCAATTCATTCACCTTTAAAAAATAGATATAGAGCATCTCCAACCGACTCAAACAAGGTCTTGCTTGCAATATCTATGTTTTTCAAGCTCTATTAGTGGAGCATCTTGTTACAAGTGACTTGTGGGAGCAATGTAGCTCCACAACAAAGCTACTTGCTTACAATATTATTTAGAATTTAATTTTTTTAAAAGGTTATTTATAAATTATGGTTGTATATATTGTACTCCCTTCGTAACGAATTAGTAGCAACATTTGGACTAGCACGGACTCCTAGATGAAATAAGTTAATTGTGTTATTAGGTGGTATAATGATAAAAGTAAGAGAGAGAAAAGTAAGAGAAGGAAAAGTAAATGAGGTATTATGTGGTATAATGATAAAAGTAAGAGAGAGAAAAGTAAGTGGGGTTTTGTGTTGTTTTTTTTTTTGCCAAAAAAGGAATAAAATGAAATTGGAAAAAATTGTTGCAAGTATTTTGTTACACCTAAAAATGGAAATTGTTGCTTTTTTCATTACAGAGGGAGCATATTATTAATAATTATTGTTAATATGGTGATGACATATAAAACTTACAAAAACCACAAGTAGTTGTAGTTTTCCACTGAAAGAGGTTGTAGCTTGGATTTGTTGTTGTTTGGAAATATGATGTGTCACACAAAGCTACAATTGGTTGTAGCTTACGAGTGAAGATGCTAATAAGTTATCTTAATTTCTTGTATAAGTTTCCCTAAAAAAATACCTTTTGTGATAAATATTGCTTCGTAGATATTTTCTCATTGTACAGTACACATAATAGTGGTAGATATGAAACAACTCTAATCATATACTCCCTCCGATCCATTTTTGTAGATGTAACACCTCTCTTTTTACACTTGTTGAGACACAATTTGGACTCATAATATCTCTAAATTAAATATACAAGTGTAAAAATTATTAAATTTATATATTTGAAAAGTATATTTCGAGGTGAATCCAACAAAATCCCATATGACTATGTTTTTCTTTATGTATAAATAAAAATTAACGGTCAAAGTGAGTTGGATGAATAGAGTCAAAGTTATACATCTACGAAAAAACGGAGGGAGTACTATATATTTTTCATATTTTGAGAGTGTTAGTTATTAATAAATCTATACCACTATTCCGTATATTTCATTAGACAATTTAAAGTATGTTCAGTACAACCTATTTGGCTATTTATAAGACGAAAACAAAGTAATTACTTCATACGCTCTATAACAATTGTAATATACTGTAGTTTTTAATCAAATTGTTATAATTAGTACTTCCTCCGTTTTTTAATACAGTACTAGCCAACCTAGTGGGAGTAGGACTTTGGAGTGAGGTAAAAACATAATTGTGGACAAGCAACATTGCAGGCAAAGATAGATGAGACTCAACTCAAGCATGACCAACCAATAATATGAAGATGACTAAGATATAATTGTACCATTAAATTAAAAAAAAGGAGGGAGGAGAATATGATGAAATAGACCATAGTGTATGTATCATTCCAAGTGTGTACTTATTATTGTGAGGTTGGGTTCTAGTCTTCCAGATCAACCACAGACCACACATGCAAGGAAGCAAGCATACATTTAACTTTTTTGACCATCATCAATTCATCACATTCACATACATAATACCACGAGTACATCTTACTCCCTCCGTACCATAAAAAAAAAAAAAAAACTGTTAAACTTGTCATTTTAAGTTTTATTGTTTTGTTAAATTTGATTGAATATAAGAAACAGGCCTAAGCAATTCAATATGAAAGAGGAGAGTTAGGTCACTTACAAGCTATATGAGGTTTCTTTCTAAAACTAATTGATAATAGGAAGAGTAACTCCTACACTTATAAGTTATTTTAATCTTTTCTTATCCTCCGATGTGGGACACTCAGTAGTGCACCATATAAGGTTCAACATATTTCGAATATGCTTGTTAAAAAATTGATAGAATATATATATAATATATTTTTGGACGTCAACCATCAGAAATAACGCAGGGACAAAGAGGAGTGTATGTGTTTGTAGGAGGGAGTTACGTGTGTAGTGTAGGGGCCTGTATGGTTCTGTATGTAATTGTAATTGTAATGTAAAGGTAAAGGCTGAAAATCCAGACTTTTAATTTTGACGACATCCAATGCAATGCAAATATATATGCAACCAAAGAATCTCATTTTGTTTATTCCAATTATCCCTTTTCAACACGTCGTATATTCCAATACCCCTTTCTTTTTTTTTTTGTTGTTGTTGTTAAATTGTAGTCTCGTCCGTGACACTTTCTTTCTTTGTCTCTATTTCTGTGCTCTCAAAGACAGCAAATTAAAAGCACATTCATTCAGATTTGAACCTCAGGATCCGGTCTTTTCTTTCTTAGTATTTGCAGGCGAGAAGTGATTGAGGCTCCTCTCCTTTTGATTGCCTTTTACGTTTTTTTTTATATGGGAGTGGTATTTCTGAGATTTTATGAAATTCACAAGCATTGCATGTACATACATATTTAGGGTTAGTTATTTGGTATACCAAAATATTAGCATATATAGAAAACGTAATCAAAAAATAATATCGTTACCATGTGTTTGCTGGGTTGTGAGAAATGGAAACAAATTTGTAATAAGGTAAACAAATTCCATTACATTTTTATATTACCTTACTAATAAATCTAGTGGAAATAATTACCGTTTCCGAATGGTATATGTTTCCAATCTATTACATTTACTAATCTCATACCAAACACCCCTTAATACACTACAAGAAAATCACATAACGAGGGCAACTTATCATGATTAAAGAGAGCAATATGAGTATTTTTTTACTTAATAATGCCTACAAGGGCAATTATTTTTGCACTCATTGATATTAACAATGAAGACAATATGATTATTTTGCCCTCTTAGACTTTTGAAACTTTGCCCTATTTGACAATAAATAAAGTGTTTAAATCAAGGAAAGCAAAATGTATTGCCTTTGTCGATGATCAATGAAGGCAATTTTGTTTGCCCCTTTTGAATTGAATTAAAGAGGGCAAAACATCTAAAATTGTCTTTGAAACCTAATACAACGGGGTTACAAGGGCAATCCTAAAATTGTCATTATAACCTAAGAAGACAAATTTTGTATCAAATAGGGCAATTTTAATTGTCCTTCTTGAACACATTTTTTTGTAGTGATAGACTACGGAGGATTTTATTGTTTTAGGAATTCACCATGTATCTCTTACAATAGATTTTTAGAAATTATGCAACTTATTAATTACCCTTTAAAACTGACGAGGGAACGACAATTTCATACCCTTTCTCTCTCATATCTTGTTTCTCATTTAATGCCTAATCTTATTTGAAAACGTTAAAACCTGTCTGGCCTCATGGGTACTTGCTGATTAGAGTGTGTATTTCTAAAATAATAAGGGTATCTCATAAATTTTGTAATACCTAGGGATTGCCCGTGAAAAAATTGTAAATAATACCATCCATCTTGCTATTCCCAAGATAAGATTTTACTGCCAAGCTACGTAGTACTTTAGCTTTTCGTACAAAATAAATGAAATAACTGATTAAAGAAGGTGAAAATGAGAAAATAATATCAAGGTATATACTTCTTATGTTCTCATGAAATCGCAACACTTTTAATTCCACTCTTCCCGATACATTTTTTTTTTTTTTTGCAATTTTAATATCCTAAGTAATTATGTTATGGTAAATTATAACAATTACAATATTTTGTAGATATTAATAAAGTACACAAGTACATATTGAGAGTTCAAACAAATTATACAATATTCTACATGACTATATATTTTTCCATATATATGAACTACAAAAGCCACTTATAGGAGATAATAATATGAATAGTATCAATACTAAAAGTTTTACAATTAAATATGAATAGATGAAGAATTTCATTACTCAAATACTAAAACTAATTAAATATTTTAAGGTTAGTTTTTTTATTTAATTTATATATTTTATTGTTAATTATAATGAAGAGTGTATTTTTTTATTCCTTAAATTTAGTAAGGGTGAACATCAGATCAACTTCCAATACAGTGACACATTAGATTACATCCTCAACCTTAAGGTACGACATTCAATTAAAGTTCTCTTCCATAATCCTCAGGAGATGCCGACCAGTTATTATTTCCTGCGATGAGAGCTTTGGGATAAGTCCCATAACAAAATAAAAATAAAATAAAAATTAAGCAAAGCAAATAAGAGTGCTGAGTAAGGACATGTCAAATAATGGAAAGATCTTCTCTCTTTTTGTTATTTTAAATTAATAAATATCCTATAAAAAAATTAATACACAATATGATTTTATGATGTACCCCATTTTTATTTTTTTTGACTTTTTAAAAGTGTTTTCTAAATGTTCACATACCAAAAAATAATATTCACTTCTCAGTCGTCACACGTAACTACGTAAGGGAGTGTCTGATGTTTTAAACACTTTAATCGACGTGTCAGATACCAAACAAGTCATCCAATTGAAAAAGTCCATTCAACCTTGAGAAATTTTCCATATCCCTTAAATTAGTTTCAATTTTTTTAACAGTGTATGTTATGATGATGTGCTTATTTTATGACTCATTTTACATGAATATTAAGAGGCTTGGAAATGGGATTTGCCATTATTGAGAATCGAAGTTCACACCTCAATAAATGCAAGAGGATCTTAAAATGCTACTACACCAAAAATCAATTCCGGCTTCTTAATAATTTCAAGTGTCGATACACACAAATCATTGTATGTATATCCCATATACAATGACCAATACAATTTTATTTTTAATTTTATAAAAAAAGAGAATTAAAGTGGGAGAAAAATATAGGCTTTTTAGGACCTATGTAATTAACTAATAGAAGGTCATTGTATGTTAGATTTTCATAGAACCATTATATTTTATGGCACAATTCTTAAGACTGCACAATGCAGGTTTTTAGAATGATGTATAGTGACAGTTTCATAAATAAAAGCGAATACATTTAAGGGGTTATTTTGGTATCCAAAAGGATTAAAATAAAATATCTTATGCATTGTATATTTGGAATGCAAATGGCATAACTAGGCAAAGCTCAATATTATTTTTTTATTATTTTTTTTGTTGAAAAGGGTGCATAAACTTAAATTAAGAAAGCAAGACCAAGTAATAATATTAGTGTCACAATACAATAAAATTATCCAGCATCATCAAAAGTAAAAAAGCCCCCATAGACGTGACATAAGTCTATAATACAATGAGGAGGGGAATAAAGTCGAACAGTATAAAATGACTCATGTAAATTAGATCCGCTACTCAATTTTGCCTTCTAGGCCACGTACTAAAAGTGAATCCTTCATTTTGCAAAGCTCATTATGTTTTAGCGGCATGACATGAATTACGGTCAACATATAAATAAATAATCAGAAATAAATATCATTTGTTTTCCTCTGCAAATGGTATTTTTTTGCCATTTGTTTAATGTGGTTAATTTTAACTACTAACGTGTTTTCCCATGATCAAAAAGTTGGGTTCGTAAGTCAATAAAGCAGCGCCGTGCTGTGACTTGTGGGACAAGATTTAATCAACTTTATTTTTTTATTAATTTTTTTTTATAATTAAAATTGATTTAAAATTCGCAACTTGCAAACATCTCCCCGTACCTGGCAAATCAGTTAAATCGGTCGTTCAGGTCAATAATAGGTCGGTCAATATTAATTAAATGAGTTTTCATTCAAAAATTAGATTGTGTCAAAAATGGACTTTAAATTTTACTTTTCAATTCGTTCAAATAGATCATCCTGTCGATAACAATTCGGTCAGTATTATTTTCGGGTCAAATTTCTTTTGGATTTTGGGTCAAATGCCATTTTTTTCCTGGGCGAATTTCACATCAATTATGCTTCCAAGTTCCACCACCTTGGCCATGCAATTAAATTTGTGGCACTATTTCATTAAAAGGATTAGCACTATTACAAAATATTTGCCTAATTTGTTAGGCAACTAATATAAACCTAATGTTTAATTGAAGAAATGTATACGTCAAGTAATAATTAATATGAATTTATGATGTGCCCAGTGACTTATTATAGGTCTATTACAATAATATTCAGCTCCATCTCAATACTACTTTGCCAATTGAAAATTTCAATTTTTTTTTTTGAAAGTGCTTGGGGTGAAAATAATTGACCTAGACATTTTGGTGGTATAATTCACACGCGTCAAACAAAATTTCAAGATATATACCATCGGTAGGTAGCAGGATGATTGTCACTCTCACCTTGTATCTCTCACCCTCAATTCTTCACCGATTAAAAAAAGTTGCAATTAATCTATTGTTCGAAAAGATCACAAACTTGCGCATTATAGTTTCATTACAAATATGGATTGTAAATAACAAAATAAGAAAGCATTATCAATAAACCTAATACTAAGGTCTTGTTTACTTCAGATTATATTCAGTTCAGTTCATTTCTATTCATCTAATGTAAACGAGCCTAAGAACTCATTTGTAACATTATTGATTCCCGTACATGTAGATCGACTACTACAAATTGCATTCTTCCTCGGAATTTCTCAAAATTCTGTCCATCAAATAATTGGTTCATCATGGTGATGACAATGACTCATTAACCTCTTCGATCTTTTTAAAATTAAAAAATAAAAATCTTAGCTTGATATATTTTAATTATGATCTAGAAGGTCATTGGTTACAACCATACAAGAAATTATTGTTATCCAATGGAATGAACCATATGATGTAATAGAGTTTGATAATTGGGTCGAGTCGGGTTCATGTTAACTCAATTACTTAAACGGGTTGAACTCTCTCAACATTAACCTGAACCGTTTAATAAATGAGTTGTTTCGTATCAACACATTTAGTTAAACGGATCAAATTGCTCGACTTAAACTCATTAATAACGGATCGGTTTCATGTCAAATTAGTGGGTCATGTGAGCTCTTATATATTAATTTGTCGATCGAATATAATTGTGTCGTCGTGTTGTGTTAATCTGTTTACTTACTTAATTGGGCTGAACCCCTAAACCCTAATTATTTGATCCAAATTCATTAATAATGGGTCGATTTCGCATAAAATCATGTGAAGTTGTCAACTTTTCCAACCTCCAGCTAAATGTCAAGAAAATAATTTTTTAAAATTCCACAATTTTTTTTTTTTTTTTTTGTGAGGGGACATAATAATTTACATACTAACTAATAACAGTTTTTTTTTTTTTTAATATATTCAAAAGGACTTAATTTTTTTTTTTTTTTTTTTTTTAAAAAAAAAAAGCAATTTTAGGCATGTACTAACTAAGCTAGTTAATTAATAACAGATTGAAGTACGTACTGTCCTAGTGTCCTGTCCTGTCCTGTCTTGTCTTGGTGGAATAAGTGGATCATATATTTAAAAAATGAATTAAAGTTGTTACAATGCAATAATATGAGTAGGTCAGTTTAAACCAAAATATCTTTATTTATTTATTTATTTATTTATTGTTGACAATTGAAAGAAAATATCTTGTTATTAATTCAAAAACAAGCTGTATGAATATATAGTTGATAAGGACGTAGGTGTTGTATGCGCATTGAAGTTGACGCAAATAATACTAGGCATGCATTTGCATATACTGAACTGGTTGCACATTGAGCGTCTGAGCTTATTACAGAAGAGGGGTGATAAAATAGTAGCTATTACCAAATTAAAAAAAAATGGCGTAAATTATCAAAGAACATTGTGGTGTATGCACACAGTGTATATACACCTCTATCTATAGGCTATAGATTTACACAAGGTAAATTTTTAGTGAATGCTTGCAATTGGTATATGAGAATAGGCGAATGGCAACTTGGTAATCATTGGCGGATTTGCCTTGAGTCCTGGATGGTAGGTCTAGTGACTCATCAGGATTTTTGGGGGTACCAAAAAGGTATGAAATATTCTAGTTTGAAATATATAGTCTCAATACGTGTATGAGAAATACATATTATTAAATACTTTAAAACCAAAAAAAAAAACTTTAATTAAATATGAGCAAAATATCGGGTATCTTAGAAGCATCGGTATTTGATATGGGTACAACTAACTCAATGGAATATCCTAGAAGTATTGGTATAGTATTGGTAATTAATTTCAGATGAAAAGAAAGCATATACTCCAAATAATATGCAAAATATTTTAATTATGAACTAGACCCCCAAAAAAATCAAATATCAATTTTATTAAGT
This sequence comes from Salicornia ramosissima, assembly GCA_951394345.1. Classification (NCBI taxonomy): domain Eukaryota; kingdom Viridiplantae; phylum Streptophyta; class Magnoliopsida; order Caryophyllales; family Amaranthaceae; genus Salicornia; species Salicornia ramosissima. The sequence continues at coordinate 10,154,332 of OX596237.1, read as the reverse complement.
ACTATGTGGTTGTAATATGAATTAAATTACTTTTTAATGATTGAACTCAATTATGAATTAGATCCGTTTTTTTTTTATACTTTTACAAGTGATCAATGATTTATGGTGACGACCAACCATCTCGAAAATCCTGAATCCGCTATTATCGTTGGTAATTATTGCACAAATCTACACATGATAAGGACACTTACCTTTTGGATTAATCCTATAGGATAAAATGTTTATTTTCTGTTAATGGACCATTTTGATTCACTAATTGTTAGTGACTAGTCACTTTTAAGTTTTCAATTACACAACTGTGGTTCGATAAAACACATACAATTTGTGGATCATTGAGTCCATAAACAAGGGCAAATTCATAAATTGTCGCCTTGTTTGGTAGATTAGACATGACCATGAAAAACTAAATAATTTATATACTAGTTTGTTTCATTTTAAATGCAACAATTAAGCATTGTTTCTCTTTACCTTATGTTAAATCGTTGCAATTAAAAAAAAAAGGCGGAGGAAATATTTACCCCTCTTCTAGACTAAATAATTTACAAGCTGCTTATGGTTTGTACGTTGGGAAGATAAGACATGGTACCAGAGCCAATGTGGCGCAGAGGTCACGGGTTCGAATCTATCCCCCCTCTCCCTTCTAAGTAGAATCAATTCGCGCCGGGTTTGATGGAGCCTGTGTTGCGTCCACATTTCAAGCCCAAAGGGCTTTTCATGTGAGTGGAGTGACACTAGTGGAAAATTTGCTATTTGTTACACCTTATTTGTTCCGGTTATATAAAAACAGGAACAAATAATGCGTATTTGTACCGGTTTGAACAAAAGTGGTACAAATAGCTACTTATTTGTATCGGTTAATTCAAAACCGGAACAAATAAACAACTATTCGTTCCGGTTTTGTATAAACCGATACAAATAAGTAGTTATTTGTACCGGTTTCATTACAACCGGAACAAATAGGCAATTTTTTTTAAAAAAAAAAACACGGCAGATATATTAATAAGTAATAACTAGGCAGAACCCAAAAACTCCTCTTCTCTCACTCGACTTCTCCACCAAAACAAAGCAGCACCAAAACCCCAAATACTCCTCCACCACCAGTGACACCGCATCCACCGCCGGCCCAATACTGCCTCCCTCTTGTCGAAATTCCGGCCACCACCATCACCATGGTAACCTCATTTTTCTTCACTCTCATTTTGATTGCTTATATTAGGGTTTAGAAAGAGAAAAATAAATCTGAAATTATTGTTGTTGTTGTTGCGTCTGGGCTACTGCCACTGTTCACCTCCACTACCGCAATTGCCACCACCTCCTCTTTCTTGCCGTCGCTTCGCTCGCTTCGTACCCGTCCTCGACGCCGCCAACTGTAAGCAAGATTTCTCATTTTTCATTTCTTTTAGTTTTAGATGTGATTTCATTTTTTGAAGTTTATTTTTTTTCTTTTTCAATTTAGGATTTTGTTCTTGTTTTAGATCTGTTTTCAATTTTTTGGTATATGTATGGTTTTTTTTAATTCTGATTTTCTTTTTTTTTTTTAAAAAAAAAAAATTACAGTTTTCATTTTTAGTTTGATTAGAATTGAAGGTAGATTCATTAGACACAGTACTCTTTGCTTTACTATGACTAATCCAGTTTTAGGTCAATATTATATAGGGATAATTGTGATGATTTTCATATTTTCAATTTTTACTTGGATTGCTTTATACGTTTTGCTGTCAAGGATTGACAATAGTGGCTAGCAGTGAGAAATGACTAGGACCATAGGCAAGCTGAAAATCTTTGTAGAAGTTTGTTAGATTAGTTCAGATATTGATATGGCCCTACACTACTAGAATCTGCTATACGAACTACATAACAACAGTATCACAGTTATTATCAAGATTGTAAAATTCAAAGAAACCGATCACAAGTCGCGGTTTTTTTAATTTGATTTTCAATTTGAAAAGTTCAGCAAATTGTTTTACTTTTATGTTCTTCGTTTTAGCAGCTTCCATCCACACCCCAACCAAGTAACTCCCTCTTATTCTCTTTCCTTTTTTTTTTTTCCATTTCCATTATTTAGGATTCTCATAACAATTCCGGTAGACATTCAATAATTGAGATGATTCATACTTATTCTAATGGACTTTAAATGCCCTTTGCTTCTCTATTTGAAAATTGATCGAGAATCTAAATGAATTCCTATGGACATGAAGCTTTGGTAAGTGTTCCTTATGTGGTTGTTCATTACTCAATTGGTGGATCAATGTTCACATTTCTGTAAAAATTCAAATTACTTTGTCTTTCTTTGGTGATTTAATTATAACCTTCTATGCGTTTTACGTTTGCATATTAGTTTGGATATTAGCATCCATTTGTATGTTAGACCATAAAGTCTAATGGTTGGTTTGATTTGCTAATGTAAATAACCTACTTATTGCTTTCATTTGTGATTATTAGTTTGGATGTAAATAGCCTGCTAGTGTTAATGTTTATTATCTGGATTAATAATTGTTCGACTAGTCAATTTAAATGTTTTAACGACAATATTTAAGAGTTATAACAACGATTTTTTTCATTGTTAATAATCAATTTTCTTGTAGTGATAATTTATTAGATGCTATCTGCAGGTCACTATGTTATAATTTGTGGCTATGCTGCTGACAACGATGAGTTTGAAATCAGGGATCCTGCCAGCTCAAGGTTTTGCATCTTGCTTTTAAATTGAGCATCTCATTAAGTCACTTTACAGTCTAACATCATGAAGGCATGTATCTTGATTGGATGGTGCAAAGGGATTAAATTGTGTTTTATATCTGAATGATGTGGATGACTGGATGTTTTGGTGGTATGAGTTAGGCCAGTTTTAGGCTCACTACTCAATTTCAAATGATATCTACATTGTTCACAAATACCGATTTTTGACATATAAGGAATTTCTTATAATTTAATCCATAACAATTTTCACATTGAACCCACAGATGCCGATATTTTTGAGCTCCCTCAAGATTATTAGAGTTTTTTGTTATAGTCATAGATATTAAGATTTTACAATTAGCAAGGGACAAACCTTTTTCCTGTTCAAGTTCCTATTTCGATCATCTTCATGTAAAGGTTAATTCTCCCATTTGTATATTTTGAATGTAATCTTTTTTCTTCTTCTGGGATTTTTTTCATCTAATATTTTAAACTCTACATGTTTTGCATTGTTGATATATATAATTTTACGATGCCAATTTGTTGGATGCTTTTGTGAATGAATGAAATGGCTTACAATCAAAGCTTTTAGAATACAATGTATTTAGTAATCTTTTTTTTCTTTGTTTTGATTATGATTATTCAGTTCAGAAGATGATTTTGGGGACTCATACGTCTGAGAATGCGCCCAATTATCTTATGTTGGCTCAGGTTCAGCTTCCTCTTGAAAATACTGAAAATGGCTGTTGGACAGACACTGCCTTCTTTCTATGCTGGAACTCTGGAAGTGTAGTTATTTTGTATAACTAAAATACAGAATGCACAGTAAATGAATAAAATTTTATAAATTGATTGTCATGCTAGTTGCCTCTAATTTTTTTTTTTTTAATGTTGACTAACATTGCAAGCTTATTCTATGATATGTATAATTCTTTTTAGCATTCTTAATCTGCCATTGTGATGCAGGTAGATGCTGATTTTTTATTTTTTAAAAAAGCATTGTTAATCTTCCATAGAATAAACTGAATTACACACTGTCTACTGGTGTAGGCCATGGGGGTGTGGGCTGCTATGCGTTTTTTTTAAAAAAAAATTACCTATTTGTACCGATTTTCAGGAAGAACAGGTACAAATAGCTCTTTTTTTAAATTAAAAAAATGGCTATTTGTACCGGTTCTTCTTGAAAACCGATACAAATAGTTTTTTTTTTAATTTAAAAAAAAGCTATTTGTACCGGTTATACCTTAAAACCGGTACAAATAACTATTTTTTTTATTTTAAAAAAGAGCTATTTGTACCGGTTTTTATTACAACCGGTACAAATAACAAGCTATTTGTTCCGGTTCATACAACCGGTACAAATAAGGTTGTTATTTGTATCGCCTCTATTTGTACCCATCTTAAACCGGTACAAATAGGGTCTAAAAACCGGTACAAATAGAGCCTTTTTCCACTAGTGTGATATAGTATATAACATGTTCCTGAGCTTCAACCATCAACTTAAGCTTTTGGTTGAAATGCTCCTTATTGGAAAGATAAGACATGGTAGATAAGGAAAATATATCGTGTGTGATATATTTTTCATATTAATAGGATATGATAGAATATTTTTAGCACTTTGTTAGGTTATTATATTTGTGAAACATTGTTTCTTATCTTAGGTTATCTACAGTTGTATAAATATCTAAACATTCATGAATAAAATGACAACACAATTTATCATTTTCCATAAATTTATCATGGTATTAGAGCACAAGTTGGATTTGGATTGATCTAGGCCAAGATTATGCACAACTCAGCTGTGGGGGCGGCCCGACATGGCGTACTTCTCATTCACACGGAACAAACTACAGGGGAAGCCCATGACCGTGTACAGAGTCAACAACAAGATTAATTTAGCATGATATATTTTCTTTTATCTACCATGTCTTATGTACCGAATAGTTTGTCAACCATCCATTAACTTCTAAAAAAAGCAAATCTTAGAATGATATTGATGGCGATGACAATGTGGGATTTCGCAGTCATGCAATAAACATCACTTTCCACTTGCCAGATTACAGAAGAAATACGCTGTTAGCTGATTATTGACTAGAACAAAGTAATTCCATTTCATTGTATGTACAGTACATGATTTGAAGATGGATTTTCGGCGCATGACATCAAGTTCACCTCGCATCCTCTAATTGTGAGTTTTGGTTCTCACCATTAACCAAAAATAAACACATCCTTTTATATTCTGGCAATGCCAACTTGGTATTTTTGTGAGAGGTCAACAACTAGAACCTAATCTACTATATGGTATAAAAAAGGAAAATTCCCAGTGGTATACCTGGGAATTGGACAAATCCCACTGGTATACCTGTGAGTTTTTATTTCCCACAAATATACCTAAGTTTCCTTGCAAAATACTTTCGTGACATATTGCTCATATTACTGTTAGAAAGTGTTAATATAAGGTTATTTAACTAACCTTAGTTAGTAGAGATAGATTAAGAAAAATCAAAAAAGGGAAAATCCCCAATTCTAAATGTCGACATTTTACACTGTTCATCTTCTCCATTGTGCTTTGCCTTCAAACCTCCATATTTTCTCTTTTTTCATGTTCTTCCTTCAAATTTTTTTCGAAATTCATCTGCTATTTTGATGCTCAAAGCCGAATCATAAGGTATGGTACACTTATTTTCTCTTATTTTTGCGAAAATAGGCTAAATTAGGGCAACTTTAATCTGCGAATTTTTGCTTGTGGTTGCTACGAATTTGGCTACTGCTGTTTAGGGATGATATAATTTGGGAATTTATGAATTTGGTTGCTTAACTTGTTGTAAATTATGCTATGAACTTCGAATCTGTCCTGTATGATGTGTTGCTGTTTTGCGAATTATACTATTTTGCGAATTTGGCTGCTGTTGTTTTGCGAATTTGTCTTCTATGCTGCGAATTGTGAATTTGATAGTTCATGGCTATGAACTTCGAATTGTGAATTAGGGATTTAGGGCTGCTATATTTTGCTGTGAAATATGATACTATATTTTGTGATGTGTTTTGATAGTAATATGCAGGTTATACCCTAACTCCATCATTGATGATAACCATACAGAACCACTTAACCCTCTGCCTATTTTGTCCATGTATGTAGATACATCCCTTAATCCTTCCACAATGCAATCTAGGCTAGGTGCATTCTGTTTTGATAGCAATATGCAGGTTATGTAATGAATTTGGTTCTCATATCCAACAGTACAATAGAGCCGATCAGCCGAAATCTATTTGACATTTTTTTTCTCAATTTCATCAATTGTTGATATTGTGAATTTGATATATTTTTTTCCTGTATTTCATCAATTTGGCTACTATGCTACTATATTTTGGGAATTGTGAATTTATTTTCTATATTTTGTGATTTTTTTTTTGACATTTTGTGATTTTACTATGCTTTAAGTTGAAGATTTATTTATTTATTTTTGTATTTTTGTATTTTTGTTGTTGAGTTGTGCATGTATTTTGTGTTTTTTTTAGGTCACTAAGAATGGGTGATAATTTGGTGTTACGATTTCAATATAAGGGGAAGGATACAGATGTCATTGTTGATGATGTAGACAAAGTGAATTTGCTTGATTTAATTCATGACTTTTGGGATGCAGCTGATGTTGAACAAAACCCAGTTCCAAAGTACCCACAATTCACTTATTTGCACAAAATGAAGCATGAACCACTAAGCACCGATGTCCATTTGTTGAAAATGTTCACTAACTTACCTAGGAGAGACCTAATACACATTTTCGTGGGTGAGTCTGACGAACCATCACCCGTTATGCAAGCTGCTATGAACTTAAGACAAACCTATCAGTCACAGATTTCACAAACAGAATCTACTCAAAGGAACAACAAATCACCTCTTCAAATGATTTCATGTGATGTTGCCAGTAACAAACCTCCATTATCACCCAATGCTATCAATAATGCAGTTGTTAACAACATTCATTATTGGAACTCCTTTGATCTTGAACCATTTGAGTCAGATGTAGGGACAAGGAAAGGCAAAGGGTTAGAGAGGGGCAGAGTGAAGTTAAAGGGTTCAAGGGGAGGCAAGGGAGAGGGGAAAGGTAGGGAAGCTAGGATGGGTAGTCCTACCAATGACCCTAAATCCAACTTCCAATTCATGCCAACACCAACTATTACACTACAAACTAGCCAATCCTCTAACATGAAAAATCCTTGTCCATTGTTCAAAAAAAAAAGTTCCTAAAACAACAGCTAAAAGGAAGGGGGTTTGGGTGAGTGGGGGCAATAAGAAGAGAACACAAGTAGTTGTTGATCTAAGCCAGGATTTAGAAACACTTGGTTGTTTAAGTGATGTTGATGATGGTAATAACGTTGTTCATAATGAGAGGGAGTTGGATGTGATTCAGAATGATGTAGCCGAGGATGATGTAGCACCTGAAGTTGAGGAAGATGTGGTTCCAGTTATTAATGATGAGTTTGATGCTTTTGAGGGACCAATTTGGGAAGATGATTGTGATGTTGACTTTGACAATTACATCCAAAAATTGTATAATAATGGGGAGTTCTACCAGGATGGTGGGAATGGGGTAGTGAAGTTGAAACCTTGGCTATTGTTCTCTGATAAGCAGCAACTACGAGATGTGATTAGGGAGTATTGCATTAAGTCTGGTTTTTCAGTTGTGGTTGAGAGGGCAGGAAACCAACAGTATACTATCAGGTGCAGTGATGAGAGTTGTGCTTGGAGATTGCATGCTTCCAAGCTGGTGGATGGTATGACTTGGGCTATCAAGTCAGTTGAACCTGAGGAGCATAGTTGCTTGGGAATTGAAACTGATAATCCAATGGCAGATGCAAACTGGGCTTCAAAAGTTTTGATTGAGGATATTAGAGCAAACAATGATATTCCAGGTAAAGCATTGAATCAACTATTGTGGGAAAGATACAGGATTGAGATGAAAAAGAGTACACTGTATAGGGCTAAAAAGAGAGCTTTGTATGAAATTCATGGTGGGTATGATGTCTCATACCAATTCCTTCCTAACTACTGTGATGTGGTGATAAATACAAACCCTAACTCCATTACACATTGCTCTTGGTTTCCATCAAATCATCCTGAGAGACCTCTAACATTCAAAAACATCTTCATATGCTTGAAAGCATGTGTGGATGGGGTCTTAGCTGGGTGCAGGGGAGTTATAGGTGTTGATGGGACTTTCTTGAAGGGTAATTATGGGGGTGTGTTGTTGTCTGCCATAGCCTTAGATGGGAATAATGAAATGTTCCCATTGGCGTGGGGCATTGGAGAGGCAGAAGATGAAGATACATGGAGGAGCTTTGTTTTTCACTTAAAAAGTGTATTGCAACCCACAGACAGAGGCAACAACTGGTGCATAATTTCTGACAGGCATAAGGTATTTCAAACATGTTTGGTTTTTTTTTTTTTTAAAGTTATGTGTTTCAATTTATTTTAAAGTTGTTTTCTAATATTTTTAATTAATCCAGGCAATTGAAAAGGCATGCACAAACATATGGCCTGAGGTTGGGAGGAGATATTGTGCAAAGCATCTTAGTGTGAACTGGAAACAGGTGTACAGTGGGCCGAAAATGTGGCAGTTGTTTTGGCTAGCTGCAGGTGCCTACTCTGACTTTACTTTTGGAAAAGCAATGGAGCAAATTGAGAAGCATAAACCTTCTGCTAGGATATGGCTAGCAAATTTGGGTAGCCAAGTAAGATGGTCAAAGCACAAGTTCAACACAAGCTTTAAATCTGATGTGAATACAACAAATTTTGTAGAGAGTTTTAATGCAACACTTGGGACTGACAGAAGCAGACCTATTCTGACATTGCTTGAGAGTAAGTGTACTTTCAAATTGTGTTTGTATAGACCTTGATAACATGCTGTTTACACCATTTATTTTTGGTTTTAGATCTAAGGAGAGTCACCATGGTCAGGTTGGCCACTAGGAGAGAGTTGTGCGACAAATGGGATAGATCTGACATCTGTCCTAACATAGTTAAAAGGGTCCAAGTGTTGTGTAGTGATTCAAGGACATGCAGGGCTTCCTTGTCAAGCAAAGGAGAGTATGAAATAGGAGATGGCAAGTCACAACTACCAGTTAGTCTCAACAATCACACATGTCTTTGCAATCAATGGCAACTAACAGGAATCCCCTGTAAACATGGGATGAGAGCAATATTGCATGCCAAGCTTGACCCTATGACATTTGTTCATGAGTGGTACTCTGTGAAAAGGTACAAAATGGCTTATGGTGTTGGTATCAAGCCCATACCAGACAAAGAGCAGTGGCCACAATCCAAGCACCCAACAATTGAGCCTCCTGTTCTAAAAAGAGGGGTAGGGAGACCTGTCAAAAACAGAAGAAGAGGGGAAGAGGAACAAAGAAAGGGAAAAAGGAGCAAGACATACAAATGTGGTAGGTGTGGTGAATTTGGCCACAATGTCAACAGTTGCCAAAATGGTCCAACAAGAAAACAAAAGAAGTCAATGTGCACTAAGGGGAAGGAGGCAGAAGGGTCTCAAAAAAGCAAGAAAGGTGGAGCAGCAGCTTAAGAAGATAAACAACTTCAAAGCACACAAACATTTACTTCAAACTAATGATTGTGTTTAGTTGGCAAGTCTTCTAACTAGATTTTTTTTATCATACTTTAAAACATTAGTTATGATGCTGTTGCAATCTAGTTTAGGTTTTTTTTGGTTCATAATGTTTGCTTAATTTTTTGGTTTAGAATGTTTGCTTGAAGTATGAAATAGGTTTGATTTACAAAACAGAAGCTATGTTTGTGGTGAATCTAGTTTAGTTTTTTTTTTCTATCAGAGAATGTGTCTTTTTTTGTGTGAAAATGGTTTTGTAACAGTGCTTTGATGTTGTGGCAGTATGAACCAGAAATGGGGTGTTATTTCTTCGTCAATGAACCTATGAAAGTGCTTTAATGGTCTTTTTTATTGCTTTAAAAAAGTGCAAAAATTATTTGAAAATAGTTCTGAAAAAGTGCATTAATTGTAACAACACTGTTAGTAAAGTGCGTTAATTAACCTGATGGTGTTGCTGTATGCCATCGTAATTGAAAATTCTTCTATGGTCGTCGATAAAACGACCATCAAATTAAGTTGATATTGGTAACTACATTTGAGTTTTATTTAAAATAAAAATATACATTTTAAAATAATTTTTTTTGTAATATTAAATCATTTGTTATATTTTTAGATTTATCTAAATTAATTTTAGATTTTAAAATTTTTCTGAAAAAGATTATTAGATATACATTTTGATGATTTTGATTTGCAAACAAATTCAACAAAAAAAAAGAGAGTCCATATTGGCTACAATGCTTAGTGATATAAGCAAACAATTGTAATGGGAAGTAGCCTTGATGTAATCATGTACTGATGTAAGCAAACAATTGTAAGGGGAAGCAACCTTACGTAATCATGTTAACACTTATATTAACACTTACTAACATGTTAACTAAGGTTAGTTAAGCTAACCTTATATTAACACTTACTAACAACAATATGTCACGAAAGTATTTTGCAAGGAAACTTAGGTATATTTGTGGGAAATAAAAACTCACAGGTATACCAGTGGGATTTGTCCAATTCCCAGGTATACCACTGGGAATTTTCCTATAAAAAAAAAATTTGGTGCCAATTTTTTTTAGTTTCTTAAAATCTTTGCTCCATTTCATTATTTATAAGTAACACTAGATTTATTTTTTCTATGATTTTTTACAAATGGTTGGGGCTCGTCTCAATCTTTTAAAAATACTGTGATGAGAATTTATTTATTTATTTTTTTTTTTTTTTTGCAATGGGATAAAAGAGTTACAGAGATCTAAGGTAGGTGGCGATATCGTGTGCCTGAGAGAGAGACACAAGCTCTATGGATTTTAATTTATGTTTGTAGCTGCAAATTAAAGCCAAAAACATAAAATCATCAATAATGACTCTGATACTTGTAGGAGCTCGGGAAGGCTCTCTAAGTTCTTGAATGAGATTAGAGCAGTCCGTGTGTATGATCAACTGACTTGCTTGGGGAGCAGCCTGACGTATGCCAAGTAAAAGTGCCAGCGCTTCTTCGATCTTGCAGGCTAGGACCGATGTAGCCGGCCCTTAGCTTTTCGCCTCCACTACTCACGGTACGGCTCCATCATCCTCTATGGTCCATCGAGCTAACGCTTTATGGATACTCTTCCTTTCTTGTTGGTCGTCTTCCATGCATTATCAATGCGCACTATAACTCTTTTCCCGGTAAGCTGAGGTTGCTTAGGCTGCATTGCCTTCGATCCCTTGCTCCCCAATTGTTAATGGCATCTTGTTTAATCTGTAAAATTCTAGTTGGGTTGACTTGGGCCGCCCGAGAAATATATATTATTATATAAATACTTTTAAAATAGGAAATTTTTAATTCATTTTTCAATATAATTTTAAAAAACTTTAGTTTAATTAGCTAGTCATTACATTAAGATAATAAAATTCTTTCAAATCATATAAAAATATGAAAAATTTAGGTAAGTTTATAGTAAAACATTTTGAAATAATAATTTAAAAACTGGAGTATAGTACTGGGTATCGTACAAGTATCATCTTCGATCGATACAAGTACGACAACCTCAATTAAGTATATGTGCTGCTTAGTTTAATACTAATTCAGTTAAATTTAATTCAGTATATATTTTAAAAGAACAAGATTAGTCAAATATTGGAGTTGAGAAAGAAATGAAATGATTTGGTAAAACTACATGCATGTCTACATCCCCACACATAATACTAGAAGATCTCTCAATATTTGGGACACCGCCTACTACAACGACATGCAACATCTAATTTCAGCATTGAAGACTTTCTTATATTACTACTTTGAGTAATAATATATAGGAAATTATTAGTATATCATTCATAAATAGTCACCAATCATCCCATCAACATTAATTAACTTGCGCAATATCAAAGACTCAAAGTAACTCAAATGACCAACGTCGTCTAAATGATGTGAAGTGTCTCCTAGACCGGTCCATATTATGTTGCGTGGTTGTTCTGACTTATTAGATTTCAGGTTATTCGACTTATTACATATTTAGATATGAATGTCAAATCTTATTATATATGAATTTATTTGAACTAAACTTATCAGACTTTATTAGACCGGAATACACTTACTAACTTTAAGGTCTTGTTCTTTTGCATTGAATTTGTTTAAATTGAATTAAACAGGAGCTGAACTTAATTAAATTTGTTTGAATTGAAAATTTTGAAATTAAGTCAAAAAGAACGGGTGGTTTCAAGTTTTCTGAATTAAAAGAAAAAATAAATTTAAGGCAAAAAGAGGGCATCCTTAGTGGAATTTGATCATGATGCAAACTTTAATTAATTTGAATTTCATTAAGGGGGAACTTCAAACATCAATGGGTGATTAGGTCAAGCAGTGCCTAGTAATTGCTACATTATACTAATATATTCATTAGTATTACTAGCACATCAACATTAAAAAAAAGTTTGATGTAATTGGTCAATATATTATGAGTTCAAATCATGCAAGTTAAAGCTTACATCACTAATATTTGTGGAATATGGGAATATGGGATGATGATGAAATGATGTCTACATGCATCACTATTCACTCATAAAGTAATAATGCCATACCATGCACCAAAAACATAAGACTGACGAGCTAGGTTGAATGGATATGGGTACGGGTTCGAAAACGGATATAAAATGGGTACGTAATATGTCACTTTTAAAATTAAAGATACAGATACGAATAAGAAAATAATATATAAAATATATATATATATATATGAAATTTTATGAAAAACTTCAATGTAACTTAGAACTATATTTATAAAAATACAAATAATCATGTAAAATGATAAAACTCTTTTGAAAGAATAATAGAAAGACGAAAAAATGACTAAAATAAGGTAAAATAATTTTCAAAAATATAATAAAATATTAGAGTGACGTATCGAGTATCCGTGAAGTATCGGTATCGTATCGGTATCCGACACGGGTACGACTACCTAATTGAAATATCCATGCATCCTAGCTGAGGACTAGCCCAGCACCTTACTAGGTGAGGACTAGACCTGGTTATTGGACAGGGTATACTAGTCTAATAGCATGCGGTTAGGGTCAAGGTTATAGGGTTTTTACTGGACATGACCTTATCGACCAAGGCCAATACATGGCAAAAAATAATAGCCTAATAAATTTTTCAAAAAAAAAAAAGTTTTGACAAAAATAATTACATTAATATATTCGTATACATTTGTTTTAACTATTGGCTACTTTAAATTTTATTTATATTTAATATTTTAATGGCCCGACTGCAAACGACCCGCTAATGACCCCCAACCCGCTTTGGCCTGACCCACTATTAACCCTTTTTAGTCGACTCTATCCCTGACCCAACCCACACCGGCTTGACCCTGACCCGCCCGACCCACCCAATAACTCGTTCTAGTCAGGACAAGTTTACCAAAATACCGGCAAAAAATCCGAATCCGATTTCTGATATGGTATCCGAAAAATTGGATGTTGAAAACCGGATTGGATATCCAATTTAAAAAAACGGATACCGGGTTGGATCCTGATAGGGTTTAAGAAATTTGGATATTCCGAATCTCCGGATTTAAAGCCGGATATCCGGATCAAAAAATCCAAGATCTAAAAATTCGGATATTCGAATTTGCCTACCCCTAAACTAATGAGAACTGATCATTTGTGGCCTTGGGCCAGGCACGGGCTGGACTTAAGTGCTAAAATTTGTACGACAGTCTAGATGGTTACAAGCACATAAGCCCGGCCCTTAAAATGAGCCTATTAGTGCTGCCTTTGTCCGCCCCTTTAAAATAGGCTAACGGGCTTATCCTTTTTTTCCCGAAATTTAATCTATAAACCTGTAAACTGAAAAATGGAAACTGGAAACCGCAATTAAACTGGAAACACATCCCTTTTCCCACACATTCTCAAAGTAGTTTCCATGTCCACATCCTTTCTTCTGACAATCCTTAGAAAATAAAAACTAAGAAATAAAAAGTGAAGTGGGATGTGGGAATTGGGAAAGAGGCTTAGGGCCTATTTAAGTGAAGTGAACTGAACTAAACTGAAGTGAACTGAATTATTCTGTATTGAACTGAAAGTAATATTTTATAAGAGAAGGAAATTGAGAGCTAAGGTGAACTGAATTTAAGTTAAAGTAAACAGGTTGGCAGGCTGGCCCGAAATAAGGGTTTAGGGGAGATTTATTATTTTTTTTAGTGGTTTGTATTTAAAAATATAGTAAGTATAGAGGTTGATGATAGATGGACAATTTCAAGTATTAACCTAGCTTCCTTCTGGCAGCAAGATTTTATTCATAGAACAAATTATCAGTTCATTATCTACAACTACTTGGATCATACTGTAAGAAACTACACCAGTGCTAGCTATTGTATAATTAAGCACTAAAGAGGCTCCAATCATTGATTTTGAAGCTAGAAACAGAAAGCTTAAAGACCTCAGCCATTGGCATACATCCGGATTGTTCAGCGGGCGATAACACTCCAGCACCAACGCTACCAGCACTCTCACTTAATGGACTGAAACATGCAAAATTATAATTTCTCGTCAGTTACAATACATGGTCGATCATGCAGCACAGTACATACAATGTTCGTTATCTGCTTAGATGATTTGGATATGAGACGGGCTGGCAGTTGAGGTTCATAAAGTCAGAACTAGGTTGCACTGAGTCGGGAACGGGTTCGGAAACGAATACGGATACGGGGACTGAAAACATCAAATCTAAAAAAAATAATGTTAATGGGTATTGCCGATTGTAACATGAAGAATCAAAATCGTCCCCAATACGGGGACAAACCAGGTTCGGAAACGGCTAACCATATTAAGTACCCATTCTACATAGAGTCAGAATATACATACTGGAAAGCATATTTTGCTAAGCAAAGGTTGGTTGGAATCTGCCTGATTTTGGGGCTAAGTAGATGATCGATCTCAGATGAATTCAGCTAAAAGAGTAAAAGAGATTGGCCGTGGTGTTGTGTTGCTGCCATTGTGTGTGGAACGGGACGATAGGAAAATAGATGATCTAAATTATATATACATGCAATGAAGGTTTGTCAAGCTTACCTAATAACAACAGGCTCATAGGCAGTGATCAAGCTATCTGTGCCGACTTCTTTAAGACGCAGATTCGCCAAATAAACCTGAATATATAGGCCACACGACCAAATAGACTATAATTTATGACCTGTAGATCGATCTGTGCTGACATTGGACAAAGAGATAAACTATATAGTATAAAACTTATAATGATAGAATAATCCCTTACCCTTACTATATTTTGTGCTTCTCTTCCTTGACGTCCCTTTGAAATGGCCTGCAAAATCATGACATAAACTAGAATTTAGTAATCTACATCTTAGAGATTGCAAAGCCTGTCATTCATTTTCAGCAATGCAAGAAGAGAAGGGCTTCACATTAACAATCACCAAACCAACTGGAATCACTAAACCAAATCCCAGTTGAATATGATTATGCGATAGCAATGAAGCTCATAACATTCAGTTCAGTTCATATTTGATATATAGAATATCGATCTGCAGGAAATGTGCAGCAAACAGAAGGGTACTTAATACGACCTAGAGGAACTTTTTCAGTAACTAATAAGACACTAAAAAGAACATGTAAAACTAAGCATACAGTGTTATTACTTAATATCTGAAGATTGTCGTACAAACGAACACATCACTTCTATAACTGAAACTGGAAGCGAATTTGAACAAAGTAATAACTTAATTAATTGCGCACCATTTGGGCAACAGCAGTAGTGACGACAGCCGGTGTACTTCTGTAGCACAATCCTGGAACCTCTAATACTCCTGATTGCTCAATCAACTGCAAGATCAATCATCAACATCATTGACCTATTTTTGTAGTTTCGAACAGTGGAAATTAAACAAAACTTCCAATTAAGGAAATAAAAATTAAATGATGATTAGATGATAAACCAAAAATACACATTATGAACAATCCATCTAATGCCATTTTAAATATTAACAAATGGAATCGAATAGTACCAGAACCACTGAAAACTTTGGCACTATTGAACTAAAAAAATATATGCTCAAAGATTAAAAAAAAAAAATTAATAAAAAGACTGTATTCTAAGGGGCATAGGCTGCATGACTACTGTCCATCAGCACATATATGTTACATGCACATAGGACTTTGAGTCTAAAACAAAATGTTCTGCATAACTCAGCATATTTCAACAGCAGATCGAATTTAAGGACAGAGGTAGATAACTGATGGTGATATGATGATATCTAGTCTAAAAACCTGTTTCACCCTAACAAAAGATATTGATCTGATGAGCTACTTCATCATTTTGTAATTAGCTTCAATGTTCAAGAGCGCTGTGATGTGGGAAATAGTCCCCATACTACTTGGATTTGCTTATTGCAAGTCAGATTATTAATCTGTTTAGGAACTTTTGCTTGCATTGTATTATTTGGTCTACGTACCGGAACTGATAACATTCAAGATTATGCTAGATTATACACGAAAGATCCTTTTTTGGCACTCTCTTTAGCCCTATGCTTCTAATCCCTAGGAGGTCTTCCTCCACTAGGAGGTCTTCCTCCACTAGCAGGTTTTTTCGGAAAACTCCATTTATTCTCGTGTGGATGGCAGGCATGCCTATATTTCTTGCCTTCTTGGTTTTAATAGGACTCCTTACGAGCGTTCTTTCTATCTACTTTCCATAATCTTCAATGCAATATACAACTTAAGTTGCCAGGTATGGATAATTGCATTTCTTGCATATCCCAGTTCATAAGTCCAAGCGACATATCTAGCATCATTTAGGTCCTCATCATACAATAATAGCTTCTAAAGTCACTAAGGCTCTGTTTGTTTTGAAGGAAAACAATTTTTATGGAAAATCATTTTCTAAGGAAAACAATTTTCAATGAAAAACATAGATGTAAACAAAGTTTTCCTTTGTTTGTTTGATTAGAGGAAAACTTGTGAAGGAAAGAAAAAATGAAATAGAAATGAAGGAAAGATGGGAGGAGTGAATAAGGGAGAAGTAAGGAGTAGGAAGGAAAATGTGACATTCCTTCTCTACAAAAGGAAAATGGTTTTCCTTTTCCAAAGTTACATTTTCCATCTCAAGGAAAATAGAAAGAGGGGGGAAAAACATTTCCATCAAAACAAACGGAGCCTAAATTTGTCAAGAATGGAATTTTCTCTCACCCCTAGGCTCTGTTTGTTTTGATCGAAAAACATTTTCCAAAAAAATGATTTTCCTCCGTCTTTTCAATTCTTTTGTTTGTTTTGGAAAAGGGTGGAAAACAACTTTCCTTAAGGTGGAAAATGTCACTATAGAAAAGGAAAACAATTTCCCTTTCAGAGATAAAGAATGCCACATTTTCCTTCTCACTCTTTACTTTTCCTTTATTCACTCCTCCCATCCTTCATTTTTATTTCATTTTTTATTTCCGTCATAAGTTTTCCTCTAATAAAACAAACAAACGAATTTTTTTCTTAAATCCCTGTTTTCCACTGAAATTTGTTTTCTTTGAAAAATAATTTTCCATGAAAATTGTTTTCCTTCGAAACAAACGGAACAAACGAAGCCTTAATTCCAATCCACATTTATAAAGAACAAAGTCCATTATAGGTCAATTATCAAATTTAACACCTTGTGACAATCAATCCTCAAACAATAACAAAATAATTGAAATTAACCCAACATCAAAGAAATTAAACAAAACGAAACGAAACTTGAGAAACTCACCATGAAGCCTTCAGCATCCTGTTCCCTAGCAAGGTCTTGAAGGAACCAAACAGCACTACCTTCATCAGCAACCTCTTGCTTCAACTCTAACAATTCAACAATCAGACTTTCGTCTCGACTTGGGTCACCAAACGCTTCCTATATACCCCACAAACAAATTTCACATTGACCCCTCCATTAATTTGTAAACCTATCACTAGAAAAGTACAAAATCTATCACTACAAAATAATTTAGAGCCCTCAAATGAACAATAAAAATTAAAAAATCAACCTGATGATCAGGAACTTCCCGAACATTGCTCAAATCCTATAAATATAAACCACAATTACACACAAAACAGAAAATCAATCCATAATATTATTAATTCCCCACGAATGTAAGTTAAATAAAAAGTAAGAAATTGGGAAATTTGGGATGTAAACCTGGAATCTAGCAGGAAAGTTCATTGATATTGCACCACCAAATAAAGGGTGCTCAGTACATGTATTTTCCGCCATTTTTCAAGCAAAATACTGCATTTCAAACATAAGGAAAACAAATACATAATTCAATCAATTTCAAAGGAATACAGTGAATTAAACTTAATAAATAAGGGGAAAGAAATTGTTTTTGCTCACCTGGATGTATTATAGTGTTCCAGAACGTCCAGCAATCTGAAGAACAAAGGATTAAAAGCCGATGAAAATCTAGGCTGTAGCTTGAATATGAAGCTAAAATACTACAGTACGAATTGTTTTTTACAAACAAGGGTTTGTTTGGTTCCTCAATAAGTTGCAATGAGGTCTAATAAGTTCTAATAAGGTCCAATAACTTCTAATAAGTTCCAATAAGGTCTAATAAGTTCTAATAAGTTCCAATCATGTTTAATAAGTTCCAATCAGGTCTAGATTATTATTTTTAATTATTGATCAAATAAAATTAATTAAATTAATAATTAACTTAAAGCACTCTTACACAACATAAACCAATTTTATTTTATCATTCTTGTTTTATAATTTTTTTAGAGAAACCAATCAGAGTTAGATTGAATTAAACTATTTTTTTTTTATATTATAAAATAAAACTTATTTTTTATTTTGGGGTTTGATTTAATTTTGATCCAAATTAAACTTTACCCATCCTCCATATTATTATTACTAATTTTGGTCCAAATTAAACTTTACCCATCCTTCATATTATTATTATTCAATCCGTTCTAGTTTGTTAATTTTACTACAAGTGAATTAAGAAAAATTAAATATGTAAATAAGTTGTTATTGGAATTAATAATATTAATTAATAATGGGTTTGAAAAAAGATATACTAATTATTATTACATTCTTGAACGTAATTCAACAATAAAAAAACGTGGGTTCAAATGTATAAAATATTATTATCATTATTATTATTATTATTATTATTATTATTATTATTATTATTATTATTATTATTATTAATTTATTTTATTCAATCATATAAAATACGTTCCAATAAGTTTCAATCAGGTTTAATAAGTTCTAATAAGTTCCAATAAGGTTTAATAAATTCTAATAAGGCCTAATAAGTTCCAATAAGGTCCAATAAGGTCTAATAAGTTCCAATAAGGTCTAATAAGTTAAATAAGGTCTAATAAGTTAAATAAGGTCTAATAAGTTAAATCAGGTCTGATAAGTTCAGATAAGTTCAGGTCTAATAAGTTGAAGAGAACGCACCCTAAATGTACGAATTTAATTACCTATCCTCCCATTGGTCAATGAAAATTCCCATTAATTTTAATTTTCCATATGCCAACCAAACAATGTAGGAATTTCACTAAGGGAAGTAATTTCCCATGAAAAGAAAATTCCCATGGAAATTAATTCTCATGGAAACCAAACATGCCCTAAAATTTGGCACTAGAAGCTTTTTTTTTTTAAATCAGACCCAAGTTACGATCTTGGCACCTGTTAAGGTCTTGTTCTATATGACTGAGAAAACATGAAATCAAATTAAATTAACTGAACTTAAATTAAATTAACTGAGAAAAAATATTTCTATTTCTTGTATTTATATTTATATTTATATTTATATTTTTTTTACTATTTTTTTACTATATATATATATTTTTTTTTTTTTCATTTTTATTTCCATGTCAAAGTAAACCCTGAAATCCTTCGGTGGAAAATTTGGTCCAAAAAAACCACCGTCGGAAAATTTGGACCGACAATGGCCGTCCGAAATTTCGTTGAAAAGGCATCGGGGGAAAAGACTGCCCGAAAATTATTGTCGCCGAAAAAGTCGGTCGAAAAAAGACCGCCGGAAAATTCGGCCTGAAAATTGGCGCGGAAAAAATCGGTCGAAAAAAGACCGCCGGAAAAGTCACCTCGTAAACCAACGTCGGAAAACTCGATCGAAAAAACACCGCCGGAAAAATCGGCCTGAAAACCAATCTGTCGGAAAATTCGACCAAACCGTCACCGAAAAAGTCGACCGAATAATCACCGCCGAAAAAGTCATTCCAAAAACCGTCGTCGAAAAAGTCGTCCCGAAAATCGTCGCCGGAAAAGTCGGCCGAATAATCACCACCGGAAAAGTCAATCCGAAAACCGACATCGGAAAAGTCGTCCCGAAAAGCTCGGCCTGAAAATCGTCGCCGGAAAAGTCGGCCGAATAATCACCGCCAGAAAAGTCAATCCGAAAACTGACGTTGGAAAAGTCATCCTGAAAATCGTCGCCGAAAAAGTCGTCCTTACAACTGTCGCCGAAAAAACTCGTATTAATAATAATAATAATAATAATAATAATAATAATAATAATAATAAAATAATAATAATTATTATTATTATTATTAAAATAAAAATAAAAATAATGAAAACCCTTAAAGAATGGGACCTTAGTAGACCTCTCAAATTTGGACCCAAACCCTAAAACTCAATCAAAACTGGCCGTTAATTTTGGGTTTTATCAACAATATTTCAATTCGACCCAAAACCTGTTTTGACCCAAGATTGTTTGACTGGCTAAAAACGGGCGAAATGGATTTGGGTTAGAGTCAACCTATTGGGTTAAGACTAAATTATTATTTTTTTGAAAATTAATCCATAAACTAGTATTTTGGTCACGACAAAGTCTCGGGTTGGTTACAAACTTACAATTATAAAGTATAATTTATATTATTCTTAAAACTTCGTAATTGATTTCTTTATTTTTTTATTTATTTTGTCAAATGTGAATCGATATAAAGGATAGTTTTGATGTGATAATTAATAGTAGTAATAATTTTGAAAAACTCTTACGACCCGTTTGGTAGCGGTTATAAATAATGGTAATGGGAATAAATTTATAATTAAATTTGGAACGGAAATCAAAATTCATTCTTATGATTGTGTTAGTTTAATTCTAATTTATCTAATTTTCTTCACAAATATTCATTCTCATCTAATACCACCCCCATGCATGACATATCTAATACCACCCCCCCCTGCATGCTTAATTATTGGGAATGAAAATATGTTTTGCATGGAGATTATAAGGTTACTCCTTAACAAAATTACACTTTAAATCTATTACTATTACCACAATTTATTACCAACAACCAAACAGGCTATTAAAGGAATTGTAATTAAAACAGAAGAACATTGAAAGAATTGAGATAGGAGGATATGTAACAATAGTTTTTTATTATTTACTTAGTAGATTTATTTGAAATGTATACGTTTTTTTAGCTAAACTAATTTCCAAAGCTTATCAAATTTTACTTTTAAATATTTAACTAAAAAATTATAGTGATTTGATAGTTGAAAGATTACATTTCGTTACAAAGATAGATTGTGGATTCAATTTCCTTCAAAGGTAATGTTTGTATTTTGATTGAGATCAAAATAATTAGGTTTTTTCTTATGAGTAATCATATATGTCATAATATGGTATAAATAGCATACATAAGCAATCCTGCTACGTGGCATAATAATGTGACGCAATATCGTGCAAATAGCGGCTTTTAAGTTTTAATATATTGTATATATTACACTATTGCTTAAGATTCAATAATTTACCAGAGAATAAATTGTAAAATCAAAATGTAGGAACATAGTAATACGGCTAATACCAACTCATTCTTTGAACAATTATAGCATATATTTAAGCATTTCACAAGAAATTATTAATCTGATACATAAAAGTAGATTTCTAGAACATAAAACTCAAAATTAATACTTGTATTTTATAAATAGTTTCTTTTCAAGCCCATTGGGTTAGTCCGAACATGTACCTCTAAGTTAGAATTGAACAAGTTTTGACTCACAATTTAAAGTAACTCGTAATGACTCAACCCTAAGTGAACCAATCCTAACCAAATCTGTCAACCCCGTTGGTATACGGGTCCACCACACCACTTTGATTAGTTGTTCTTGTAAGGTTTTACACTCCTAAGAAAATACTGTCATTTATTTAGATAGTGTGTATCGAGATGAATCCAACAAAACCCCACTTAATTATATTTTACCTTATGTATTAATTGCAATTAGTAGTCGAAGTGTGTTGGATGAATAGTAACAAAATTTAAAGTGTTACATCTAATAAAAAATGGAGGGAGTATTTTACTTCATTAATCTATTACTCTGTATATTATTATGATTTTAAAAAAAATAAAAAAATAACAACTTAAGAAATTTGACAATGGATCAAACTACCCCAAATTAATGATAGATGGATTCCGAAAATTTGTATCAAAGTAAATTAAGATATGATATTAATTCAATACTCAATTTAACAATCTCGCCTCAATTTTGAAGTCATAATAAAATAACCTAAGTCCGTCTATGAATATTTTCTCAAATTTATCTCTAATCAAGGTATAGAGACAATAAGGGTGTGTGCTCTTCACCTTTAAAAAAAAAATAAGTTTCAGGTTTAATAAGTTTCTATAAGTTCTAATAAGTTATATCAAGTCTATTAATTTCCAATCAGGTCTAATAAGTTCTAATCATTTTTTAAAAAAAATATTAATTAAATAAAATTAATAATTAACTTAAATCATTCTTACACAACATAAACCAATTTTATTCTAATCAATTTTTTTTTATTATTGAAATGTCTTAGCTAATCAATTTTTAATTGAAAATTTGAAAACGATTGAATCTAAAAAATATTAGAATCTAAAAACCACACAATTGTTTATTTCAAACCACAAGCTATGGATCTCAACGGCAAGTACATTTGCATACACGTTATTGACGGGAATTGATATTGACACAACTAAAATTGATATAAGCACAACTTTTGTGAAAGGAGCATAGAAAGATGTGCTCTCACAATAGATTATTGACCCCTATGATAAATTTGGAAGATAGTCCTTTGTTTGATAGTTAGATATAATATTTTTTATCCTTAAATAATAATCTAAAATGTAAGGTAACCTAGTTGTTGCAAGAACAACATATCGTCCTCTTCATTATTTAATGTCATGTCTCGTAAATAGTTATCTATGTGCTCCGAGTTTGTATCCAATTCCGCGGAGGAACCTGACTGTGGGGATATTTGGGCCGCACACAAATCCGTAACAATAATGGGCTCAAATAAATGTTGGGGCAAAGAATTTTGAGCCCAAGATGTATGTGTATCAAACAAGCAACAAGTTTCCGAACTAATGCTACTGCTACTGGAACTACCCATAAGCCCAAGCTTAGGTTGATTATCTTGAGCATCACTTTGGGCTTTTGATGATGGAGTGCTTGCATCAGCATGAATTTGATCAATTAACCTTGGGATCCATATCTGACGTAGGCATTCTCTAAATTCAGGACTATTCACATTGTAATGAAACTGCTTAGCTAGCTTTTGCACCTTTGTTCTCCAATAGTTCTTGATTTCATTATCAGTTCTTCCCGGCAAACTTTCGGCTATCTTTGACCACCTAATAAATATTTCAAACATGTCAAATTTAAAGTCAATATTATATAAATATATCTATCTCTATATATATATATATATATATATACATAATGATGATGATATAAGAAAGAAAGAAATAAGACCGACCTATTGCCCCAACGAAAATGAAGTTCGAGGATGAGGAGTTGTTCATTAGGCGTGAAAGTACCACGTCGAAGTCCTGGTCGTAAATAGTTTAGCCATCGTAGCCTACAACTTTTTCCCGATCTTTTGAGCCCTATTTTTGGATCAATAATATAATCAAGTGAACATATATACAACAAATTTATTACAAAAAAATAATATTCTTTATTAGCTAAATTAAATAAATGACATTCATCATAATTTTGCTAAAAATTTCCCACCAAAATTTAATACTAATTTGGGGTGCTTAGATGATCTGGTGGGAAAAAACTTGGACTACCCATCACTAATAAAGTATTATTGTGTTTAATGATGTTAGTAGTGGAATCCAACTCATAAGTTTAATAATATTTTAATTTCCCTATTAGTAATGAGTAGACTATCCACCTGATAGTAGAGGTGATTGTGGGCCGGGGCGGGCTGGGTTCGGGTCGGGCCGATGCAAAAAAATCAAGCCCATAAAGCGGGCCGGGCTTAGTTCGGGCCCAAATTTCTTAGCCAAAGCCCGAAAATTTAGTGCGGGCTTTTCGGACTTTTTCGGGCCGGGCCTAAAAAAGTAACCAAAAAGTCTAATTTTACATGTCCAAGGCCCGCACGGAAAAATAAAAAATCGGGTCGGGCCCAAGTTCTGGCCTAATTTTCATGTCCAAAACCCGCAAAAAAACGGACCGGGTCGGGTCGGGCCCGCAGGCCGGGCCACTTTTAATCAGCTCTACCTGATAGATGTAGCAATGTCCGTTAAGATTTTAATGTGAAACTGACGTTAATCCGAGTGACTATATACAAGTACTTTAGTAGTAAGTAAATGACACGTTCCGCCGTTTAGGACAATTAATGCTTGTATTTTAGTTAATATTTTCACTTTTTACATCTTATATAATTACATACAAATTAAAGACTGTCGTATTTAGCATTTTCTATATATATTTTGTAAAAAAGTGCGTGACTCATAAAAATAAAATAATATATTTTTTTAAAAAAAAGGCATTACCAGCAAGGGTAGCAAGGGTACTCCAGCGGGCAGCACCATGGAGAGCAATAACAGAGGTGAGTTTGTTGTCTTCTTGGTCAGTCCATGTTCCTTTTCGCAACCCACCATTATTCATCATCTGCACTTCTTCATCACTCATCATCGTTTTCCACCAATTATTATTGCATGGATTATTAATTATAACATTATTATTATTATTATTATTATTATTATTATTATTATTATTATTATTATTATTATTATGAAAGGAGCTTGTTGATTTGATTTGATACTCCATATTTTTTCAATATTATTATGAGGTGAGGTGGGTTAGTTCCTAGCTAGCTAGCTAAATAAAAACTAAAACGAATGAATGAATATGATTATATATTATATTATATATATATAGTAGTAGTAGTAGTAAAGTAGATAGTGGTCGAATGTAGAAAGTTGCCAGGGAATCGGGGGAAAAAAGCCATGCATTCATGATGTTCGGATAAACATTGATCGAGTAGAATAAGGTACCACATACATACATAGTCAAAGTCTCAAAGATACATTAATTAATCCATGCATTAATTAATAAGAATTCTTTCAAATATATATTATCTCTATTATATAAGCCAAGGGGGAGTCATGATGTCCCCCTTCAAAAAATCCATCTTACCCCTCAAAACGTTCTAAAATCTCAATTTGTATCACTCCTAATTATTAAGAAAAGTTATTACAATTTTTGAACTTTTTTTAAAATGAAAATAGTACAAAATATAAAATTCGAAAAAATAAAACAAAAAATACCAACCTTATTATTTTTAAATTATCTATAAATTAAATAGACATCCATATTGCTATATTTCATCAAATAAAAATTTTACATTTTGATTATTGTAGAAATTCTGTAGCCAAGCAATAGAATATGGTAAATAAAACTTTTCTTTTGTTCATTGTTGTGGACTTGTGGCCTTGTGGGATGACCGAATGAAAGGGGAGATTTTTTTTTTTTATTATATAAAGTTTGTTTGGACAGATTAATAGATGTATTTAAAATATCATCGCACACAAAGCGTACATAGAAGGGTAGTTATTATGTAGTGTAAGGAATGAAGGTACATAATGATATTGATATTTCAAATTTGATTCTAGGGATATTTTATATCAATTTACTCATAAATATTCACTCACAATGTGGAATGTCTGAAAGATCATATCCGAAATTATTGTGAGTTACTCACAATGTGGAATGTCATATCAATTTAAGAAGTATCAATATCATTTTCTGGTCTGTAGTAAAAACATAAATCGAAATGAGGATATTCAACCAAAAATGTTCGAAATATCTAGATATTCAATCTTGTACATAAAAACTTTCGAATACTTTGGATATCCGAACTTTAAAATTATAAATCTAGATCCGATCCAAAATTTTCAGATATCCAACTCGAAATATTTCTAAAACGAATATGATATTTAAATTTTCTAATCGGTTGACTATCTTAGCTAAATAAAAAAGAATTACGTAAAATATCATATTCTTCACATATGTTTAAAATGTCGTTTATAAACTAATATGAAGTCGTACTCAGCAAAATTAAAGGTAATGGTAAAAAATAAAATTATCAAAGTTGTGCACTTTATTATATTCATGAAAATAGTTCGACTACAATGAATTAATTCTTAAGTGCACAAGTGTCCAGGACTCCAGGAGACCAATCAGACCACGATATATATAGTATAAAGTATGTTATGTTCATATGGAAAATAAAAAAAAAAAAATAATACAGAATAAAAGATTAGAACATGTGCGACACTTTTTTATAGGGAGTATTTTATTTTATTTTATTTTTTTTGTGTGTGTTTGATTAGGGAACACCCTTAAGGAAAATCATTATACTCATTACTTCGACATATTTAAGTACATTTATGAGTAATTATTCAAAATAATGCTCAAGCAAAAAATATTAATGAAAATACTGCTATACAAAAAGTATTTACGAGAATATTGTCCATGTAAGCATTATTTAATTTTTTATTTTATGCAGCTTAAATCGCTATCACAAATAACGACTTCTTTTAAAAAATCGCTATTCTAAATAAATCGCCATTTAGGATAGCGAATATTTAAGATAAATCACTATCATAAATAGCAATTTTGCCTCAACCTAAGAAAAAAACTGTCCTGATTCTCTCATTCTGCTCCAAACACACGAAGTAGCAGTAGCACCAGTGACTCAGTAAAATCACTATTTAAAATAGCGATTTACCTAACAACATCATTATTTGAAATAGTGATTTTATTAAGTAAATCGCGATTTTAAATAGTGATTTTACTTAACAAAATCACTATTTCAAATAGCGATTTTCTAGCTAAAAAATAAAAAATAAACCCCGGCCTCTCTGTCTACGTAGACAGTATTTTTGTAAATACTTTTTGTATGGCAATATTTTCGTAAATATTTTTTGCTTGAGCATGATTTTGGTTAATCGGACAAGACATTACACATTTATTAAATTGTTCTATAGGAATACATAATTAATTTGTAATTAATTAAGTTAGTTTTAGTTGTTAAGTTTTGTTTAGTTAGGGTTAGGTTCCATAGATAGTATGTTGGTAACTGTGTTGTCATAAGCTTGATTTAGTCCAAGCAAGAATTGCATAAGCTTGTCTTCAGATTCTAAATCATCCAATTTCTTGACATATCCACATATACATTTTGCCAAGGCTCCACAAGTGCACACTGGCATTTTCCTTAAACTTTGCAATTCATCCCACATATTCTTGATCTTGCTATAATAGCTCAAGATTGAAAAATTTTCTTGTTTAAGTGCAGCCAATTCTTTCTTGAGTTGATACACCAATGGTCCATTGCTTTGTCCAAATCTCTCATTAATGTCACCCCAAAGCTCAAAGGAAGTTTGATCATCTGATTCAAAATCTTCAGCCAAATCACCTTGCATAGAACTCAAAATCCAACTAGCCACCATGAAATCTGCTCTCTGCCAACGAGCATGGTCCTTGCTCGTCTCTTCAGGTTCTTTCAATTTTCCAGTGATGAAGTCCAATTTATTTTTCGCAGCCAAGACCCTTCTAATGCCTTTCTTCCATCGGTTAAAATTCTTCCCATTGAACACCTTTGCCACAAGTGAACAATTGGGATTGTCTGAATTAGTTACATATAGAGGATCAGCAAACGCCTCATTAGAAATTGCAGAATTATCAGAGGATTGTATAGACATTTTCATGAAATTAGGTTTAATTGAAGAATGTCGATTTATATGAAAAACCAATCTCAAATTGAGATGGGCTCTGATACCATGTAAATCTGAATAGAGAAATTATTATTATTGCAGGAAGAAGAATAGGAATGTTACAGCAAACTGAGAAAGAAAGAGCTCATATATATAGAGCTCAAAGTCAGAACAGAGAAAAGAAGAAGCAGAACAAGAAGAAAGAAAAGAAAGAAAAGAAAGAAAAGAAAAAGAAAAAGAAAAATAACCTAACCCTAACTAACCAAAACTTAACAACTAAAACTAACTTAATTAATTACAAATTAATTATGTATTCCTATAAGTTCAGATTTCAATTTTGGATATATAAGAGAGTTCAAACCATACATGTATTCTAGTCATTGACCTCAGTCATTTCGGTATATATAGAACTAAGTAAATATTCATTATACATATTTTTTTTTTCTCAAGAAAGTTTAAATGATTTATTCAAAATTTAAAGAAATATCAATCTTATAAAAATTTAGGATGATCAGTTAAAATTTTGTTATTAAGTAGACCTTAGTTATGGAATTAGCAATAAAGATAACACGATATCAATTTTTTTTAAATAAAAAATAAAGGAGATAATCAAACAAATTTTAAATGTGAAACTGACGTGTGCCAACTCCAATTTCTATTTTAATAGTATGCAGATGATATATGGGTTGACAAAAATACGATAATATAATCCAATTTTTTATAGTAGATTAGGGGTATATATGATGATCTTCTGTGCTAAGATATTCTTTAAGAAGCTACGTCATCATCTCTAAGCTAAGCATTTTTTTTTTTTTTTTTTTTTTTTGAGAAGCTCTAAGCTAAGCATTTGATTCTTTGTCTGCTGAACTATTTTATTATCAAACCTGTAAAAAATTTACTAGTGCTATCCCATTTTGACTTCAACTATAATATTTAATACTACATGTGTTTTAAATTCTTGTAATAATTTGAATTTTGCAAAATTTATATTGTTTATTTTAATTTGACCAAAAAATTATAAAAGCAGTTAATATCGATCTTGTTTGATTCATCTCGTTAAAAAAATTATAAGATCAAATTTTAATAATTTTTTCTTGTTTGTAATTGTAGATATTAATGGTCAAAATAATACATTGACATGTGAGAAAGTTTGCTTGTTGGCTTGTTGCCAATAATTTGAAGCAGAGCTGAGGTAGTATATTTTTTTATTGTATACATTTGAAAATGTGTGTCAAAAACACGCATAAATTTCATAGCAAATAGTGAATTGTTGTGAAAAAGTCATTTGATTCACGTAAATATGTGCAATGTAATAGTTTTGGGCAAAAGTTGGTGAACTAGGGCATTAGGTCAAAATGTCAAATATTAATTTAAAACTGAAAATGTCAAAATAAAATGAGTATGCCATAATTAATCTAATCTACTTTTTCCGTAATAAAGTTGTTGAGAAGATTTAAATAAGATTTTATATGATTATATTATTTTTTATAATTTGAGAACAATTTAAAAGATTCTTTCTAATTATGAATGATGCTAAGTTTTCAAATTAAATTGGCAGAATTTATATAAAATAAAAAAGCAGAGACTACAAAAAAATTATATTTGGTATATATATATATATATATATATATATATATATAATATGTGGTTTCTGTCTTAGTAAGTATCGAATTTCGTATCTTAAGAATACGAGAATGAATTTAGTGCCACTATGCTAAAGTTTGATCCTCATGTGACAGTGTAAAATACTAAATTGTTCAAAATTACTCACGGCTTAGCTTGTGGGTGCTATTAGGGGGAGCAGGAGGGTGCCCTGACCCCGACCTCAAAAGCCTAAAGGTATTTGGGCAAAATGAAATTCTGCGTAGAAGATTAAGGATAACTCAATGGTTATTTATCAGCATGGATTCAAATTCTGTTGCCCCTGGAAAATTCAGCTGTTGATGGAAGACATGCTGAACATCCTCCGCGACTATGCTTCTTCTCACATCTACCGTAAAGCTAATCAGTCAGCCGATTATATAGCGTCTCTCGGGCATTGAGCTCCTACGCACATCGATATAGATCAAATCCCTTTATGGATGTCAAATTCTCCTTTTTCTTAAATGCCGAAAAGTCGGGTTGTTTCTTCGAGAGGAAGGCAACCTAACTTCATACTATTTACCTTTCCTTTAAAAATAAAAAAGATTGAGAGTTCAAATCCTGTTGGAGTCACTTTTTCTTCTTTTCAAATCTATAAATTGATGCTTTGAGCATACCTGTGAGGCTGAGACTAAAGTTGACAATTATGTTGTGTTCATGTTAACCTGCAAACAAAATAAGGTTGAACCCCGACCTAAACACGTCTAGTTTAATAAATGTGATGTGTTGTAACTAGACGTGTAATACCCCGAAATTTAGGGCCAGAAAATTTCGCGGTTATTAATTTTATTTATTTAATTCTAAGTCCAAAAGGCCCATTAAATTTGGACTGTTTTAATTTAATCTGTTCTCTTTTTCTCAAATTGGGCCAGTGATCCAATTTTTCCTTTTCTTTGGACTTGGCCGGTTCTCCCACCTCTTTTGGGCCAAGTATATGTTTTGTTTCTATTTAATTAATTTGATTAATTAAATTAAATTAATTAAATTAATTAAATTATTTATTTTTAAAATTCCTAAAACTTAGTCTAAGATTAACTAAGTCTTTCCCTATTTGTTAGCTCTCATTCATGGTCCCCTTACTAATCATTAGGGTTTGTTGTTTTTTTTTTCTTTCTTTTTCTATAAATAAGGCTTACTTCATTCATTTGGTTCCTAATTGCTAAATACTCTTAAACCCTAAAAAAATTTATAATCTCCTCCTTTCCTCTCCAAATAGCCGAACAAAAATTCACCAAAGTGTGAATTATTTTCCTTGGATAATTTTAGCGTATCGAGGTAACTACGCTACCTCATTTAATTTCGGTACAAGTTAATCACATAGTTAATTAGGATTAAAAACATGAAAATTGTAAAAGAATTAGTATCATGATTAGGTTTAGATTATTTCGAACCTTATGAATTTTATGAATATGATATTTCTTGATTTTATTTTAAGGTATTCTATGCATAAATTAATTTATTTATTTATGTATTTTGTATGAATAATTGCATGAATATTTTTGTTCTTGTTGTTCTAATTTGTCGAGTGACTTAGAATAATTTTAGGAGCTTCTTTACTGTTTTATCTTTAATCAAGATTTATTTCATGGCGAAATTCGTCCTTCTCTTGCTTGAAATAATTTAATCTCTTAAACCGGTAAAACTGTCCAGATTTAGTTTACGAATTTATTAATATACTTAATCAATTCGTATGGCTACGAATTTTAGGTGGAATTCAGTAATAGTGTTTTACAATTTGTGTTAAATTTTCGTAATTTTTAAAGATTGTTTGCTATGGAAGAAAAATCTGAAACTGATTTCAGCCTAATCTGATTTGTTAGTTATAAAATCCCTTAAAAATAGTAAATGACCTTATTTTTGGACGAAAATTATGCAAGTTAAACCTTGAACCTATATTTAAATTTCATTAAAATTTCCAGATTAATCGAGACCTTTAAAGGGTCATTCTTAGTTTAATTCTTTAAAAATCAGATTGTGTAAAATAGTGTAATTAAATTATTAAAACATGTTACTTTGAATTCTTGAATTCAATCTTGATCTTGTTTGAACCCTATGATAGCCGTGTGGTGTGATGTAAATAAAGGAATGATTTTGATCTTGTTTTAATCCATGTTTTATGATTTAATGTTTAAAGTAAATTAAATTGTTTATTATTAAATTTATTTGATCAATTGTTGTTAATTGTATTCAATTGATTAAAAGTATAATTTTGGTATTTTTATTCAAGAGTGTCGAATGGCTTGTTGTGATAAAAATAGGATTTTTATCATATTTTGAGTAATATATGTTGTTAATTGTTAAATTGTTTATATGATTGTTAATGAGCTGATCTGATTATTATGTTATAATTAAAGAAATGTCGAGTGGCCTTTTTATTTTGATCAACTTTAGTTTATTTTGGGACTTATAATAATATTGGGATAATTTTAGGAATTATTGTTATTATTATTATTTATTACTTATTATTATTATTAATATAAGTAAGGAAGTCAGTAGGGATAAGTTACAATAAGGAATTGAGGATGATAAGACATTAAAAGGGAAAGAAAGGAAACAGAGTAAAAGGAATTTGACTTGTTTCGATCTCTGGCTAGGAAAGACTTGGTATTTAAGGTGGCCAATACACGTGCCGCACCTCTCTTTCCTGGGACTTCGAACATTTCATTTCCGATTACAGCCACCTAGTATTTCCCGACATAAGAAAGATATAAGATATGAAAGATATAAGATAAGATAAGGACGCCCATTCGATGATACACGAGTCGTCGGATTGGGTTAAGTCGAAGCCACTGCTCAATGGGACGAACACATGAGTTCCCCCGCGCAGTTCTTGGTTCTAGAATATGTAGTCGTCTAAGTAGTAGTACACGAGCTGCTATTTAGGGGTTATGGCCATAGCTTAGGCTTAGTGGTGCACACGAGATCCACTACGGGTTGAATACACGAGTTCACCCCGGCATGTTTTAGGAAAGTTGTGGTGCACACGGGATCCACAACGAGTTATAGTGACTGGTCCATTAAGAAGTAAAGATGAATGATATGATATGATACGATAAGATGTTAAGATGATTCATATGATATAAGATAAGATATTTTCTTTAAGGTTTTATGAAGTGGTCACCCCACCGACGATGCACGCTTCGTTATCGGGGTTAAGTCTTTGCCACCGACCTGCCGAGGCTTTCTGGTCGGTTCACTGATTCTAGTTTGTGTTGTCGTCCGAATTAGTGGCACATGAGTCGTTAATTCGGGAGTGAGGGTCCCACTTAGACTTTGGGAAAGACACATGAGTCTGACCCGACATATTCTAGGAAAGTTGGGGTGCACACGAGATCCCCTACTAGCATGTTGACTCGACCATGGATTAAGCAAAGATAAGATAAGATGTTTATGTTATGTTTATGTTATGTTATGATATGACAAGATAAGATATTTATGTTATTATACGAAGATAAGATATGATACGATATGAAGTTAAGATAAGATGATATGATTATGATAAGATGATGAGATGTTACGTATGATATAAGATAGGATATGTTTCAATAAGAATAATGATAAATAAGCATATGTACAAGTTAAGCTAGGTATGAAATGTACACGTATAATGAATTGTATAAGTCTTCCGCTGTGTATTACTGTATTCGTATGACCTGAGTAGTTCGTATAAGAGTATGTATAAGTATGTGTATACCTGTACAAGAATCCGTATGTATGCGTATTTCATGATGAAGTATACGTGTCTTTTTGTACGTATTCCTAACCGTATCTTGCAGGTGTTATTATACGTATGGTATACGTACTTTATACGTATTTTTGTACGTATTTCTAACAGTATTTCTGCAGGTATTTTTATACGTATTTATGTACGTATTTTTATACGTATTCCGTATGAATTTTCGTATAAGATGTAATAAGTTTATGTGCGATTTTCATGTATAATTCTATGATACTATGTGTTTAGCGGTCCCTCAATTAAGCGGGACAGCCTAGTTACTCGCCACTGACGGTGGACCCCCCCTCTGTTTCAGGTGACGATGCAGCAGCTTAGAACGAGCTTCCGATGGTTGGGCTTAAGCGTGGCAGAGTTTAGTTTTACCTTAGTTTTTACTAGAGTGATTTAAGACAACATTACTTTATTTTATATATGATCCCAGCATGTTGGAAAGACAATATTTTCAGTTTATGTAATACTTTAGCTATTTTTACCTTTAATGACTTTTGGGATCATTTTCAGACTTTTAAGATAATAAAAGATGTTTCTATTTTTAAATATATAATTAATGTTTAATTTAATGCTTAGGTAATGATCCGCAAGTCGTTTTCCTTCGTCAAACGACAGCTTAAAATTAAAGTCGGGTCGTTACAAGACATGTCAAACAGGTCGGGTTGGGTTATGCTAACTTGATACCAGTTTCGGGTTACTCAAAGCGGATTGTTATCGGGTTTGGGTTTTAGATATCTTATTCGTGACCCAGATCCTCCGGGTTCGGGTTGACCCAACGGGTTTAGAGAATTATAATCGCAGTATTATTTTGTGTTCTAAATTTAGTATTTATAACAAAGGTTTTTTAAATGACTAAATATTGTTGTGCTAATATGCATTTTCCTGAATTTATATAACACAACATGATTGATGTTATTTTTTTTTAGTGAATTGGGTATGATCATTGGGTACTTTGCTATATTTATCCTTGCCTTTTTAAAAAAATTGAAATTTAATGTTTTTATCATTTTGTTTGCTTACATTCATTAACCTCCCTTAATTAATTCTCTTCACCTTATTAGTCCACATTATTTTCGTCTAACTTTACTACACACCCTTCCTATTTTACAATTCATACCGGCATTCATTAAACTCCCCACTTACCTTGTTTCTTCTATTTTTTTCATTTCCCATTTCCCATCAATTCGAAAGGAAGTAGGCCCAGTTGAGGAAATGAAAACCTCCCTTTATTTTAGTTCAAATAAAATGCTACAAGCAATGCTAGGAACCCTCCATTTTCCCGTATTTCTTAAACAGGGAACCAAAAATTGTCAAAACTATTGATACTCTAACGCTCATATTAAGTTACGTTAATATATGTAAAAGCATTTTAATTTGCATAGCTTTAAAATGCAATATTTTTCCCGCACAAAAAAAAAAA
Organism: Salicornia ramosissima; assembly: GCA_951394345.1. NCBI lineage: Eukaryota > Viridiplantae > Streptophyta > Magnoliopsida > Caryophyllales > Amaranthaceae > Salicornia > Salicornia ramosissima. Next base: position 10,119,786 of record OX596237.1, on the reverse strand, counting down.
GAAGCAATATTTGCAAGAACTATATGATTTAATTAGGGCCCAAATTTTTAGGTCCACTAAAATATCAGAAACAGGCCTAGTGATCATTGGCTTGCTTGTTAGCGGGAAATTCGTTACCGCTCACGTGCGTGTCTGTTGCTTACCACATCTTCCGTTTTTCACAAAAAGACCATGGCACTCTTGTTGTGGACTTCTGGGCCGTTTTGGGCCTTTGGCGACTCGCGAGCATAAATGCTTACCAAGTTTTTAACTAAACACAATATAATTTCTTATGGAAATATGGAATATGTCAATCTGAGAGATATATATTTTTATTTGGATAATGTGTACGGTACTAGAGTTTGAATCGGATCCTATCGTAGGTCACCCGACTTAATTTAGCCAACACATGTATCTGAAAGGGAAAGCTAATGAATTTTCACGAGTGCATGCGGTGAGATTCGAACGCAGTATCTCGTGCCTGAAATTCTGAGGCCATGACCATCAGGCCAAGACCTAAACCTCATGCCAATATAAGATATGCGCCAACTCCAAACGCTAGGTATTACTGTATTACGGAGTATGAGTGTTCAAAAAAGGTCCGACTGGAAAAAATGGACTGGACTGGACTAGACCAAACTGAAGAAAATCGTTTCGGTTTTCGAGTTGAGAAATTCAAAAAGTTGGTAATTAGTCCAGTCCTATCCAAATCAGACCATCTTAAAACCGGTCTTTGACTAGACCTTTTTTTGTTTAAAATGATGAATAAAACTTTTTTTTAATGTTTATTATTTACATTCAATCGATACATCTATTTTTACATTGTGATATATTTCTTTTAAGACGTTCAAAATAGACATTAAATAATCATTTTTATTAATTTGTCTCTCTTTTCTTTCAAAATATATTGAAAAGTTTAAGAAAGTATAGAAAAAATTGAAAACCAGTCCAAACTGGCCCGATTTGGGTTTTGGACGATTTTTTTCAATCTGGTCCAGGCCTGATATGAGAATAATTATTAGTGAACTTATACGCGACAATGGTGTTCCTGATATTTTATATGTCCTAAGCAAAATTATGTAATGGAGCAAGAATTTACATCATGCACCCGAGTGTATATACAATCATATTTATATTTTGCTCATTTAATATATAAAATTAAATGAGCAATCTGAAATAATTTATTAAAACTACATATTAAATGATCAAAATATAAATTGGGTGTATATAACTCTATATGAACCCAGATGCGTAGTATAAGAGCTCAAATGGAGCTAAAATCTCCAGAATAAAATATTATTTAATCCTTTTTTTGTCCATTGAGGCGGGGCGGAATTTGTTATATATTGTAATGCCCTTAAAATTTTCGTGCTTAATTTTCGTGAATATTTTTGCGTGTATTTATTTATTTGAGTAATTAGTTTCTTTTATTAGTTCTGTAATTATTTTAATATTTAAAATAATAAAGAATGTATATATATTTTTATATATTTCAAACGTAAATATTTTTATATAGTGTAAAACCCTATTATTTTTATGGTTTGAACAAGTTAAAATTTATTACTCCGTATTTACTATTTTCCTCAATTATATAAATATATATAATTATTTTCAGTCTCAATTGTAATTAATTATTTATTGTCGTAAATAGGGGTGTAAAAATAGGTTAAACGGTCGGAAACAGATCGGTCAAAAACGGGTTCGGTCAAAAACGGTCAGTAAAAAACAGGTCATATGACCCCTTTCGGTATCGGGCTTACGCAATTAAAGGCTTATGCAATTAAGTTGGACCGACCAAAACTTGTAAAAATTACAAGTCATGGCTGGTTATTAGGAGTATATTAGGGGGGTTTTGATTTGATTTGATTTGATTGTTATCCCTTAAGCTTGGCAAGAATTTGAATTTTCATGGATTTTGGCAAGTATATATCTCACTAATTGGCAATCTTTACCATAATTGCTCCTCTAATTGATCTCTTTCCCCTTCCTCTTGGCCGGCTGTTATAGCAGACTTCTTGCTGTAATTTCAAACCACAATTAAGCAGAATATTTCATGATTATATTATATCCAAAATTCGGGCAGAAATTCGTTTGAAATTCGGTCCAAATAGAATTAAATCAGTTAATTAATAACAATTAATCTACAACCAAAAATTTACATAGATTATTATCACAAATCATAAACCAAAATTTAACCTTAAACATTCATGAAAATTCAGTATTAAAGGTCATATAAATCACACGAAAATATCATGAATAAATTATGCAATAGATCTCACAACAATTATTGAAACAATTAAATTTATACAGAAAATTCGAAAATAATTCATGCACGAAATTCACTCAAAATATTCTGGAAAATACTCTATATAGCTCGAAAAAACAGAATAAAATAGATGACAAATTTTCATAATTATTCGAAATTTAGATCTTAATTATAACCTAATTGTTCTAGTTTAATTTTAATTAATTCCTTACATAAATTAGACCTTAAATCTATCATTCTAAACTATGTGATTTCTACATTGATGATAGTGTTAGTTACCTTGAAAAATATGAAATGGCTTGCTCAAATAATGGCTCCAAGAAGTGATGATATTCCCTTGAATGTTGGAATTTTTATTCACTCTAAAGTTAATGAAACTTGGCTTGCTCTCATGGATCCAATGGACCATATAAGTAACACTAACCTCCCCAATCGAAAATATGAAGTTTTTGTTAAATGGCAAACACCTCCTGTTGGATGGATCACGCTTAATTAATTTTGATGGAGCTTCAAAGGGTACACCGGGTCTGGCAGGTACGGTGGTGGAGGAATTTTTCGTGACCACAGAGGTAAGATGATCAAAGGCTTCTCTGCAAATTTTGGAATATGCTCAGCCTATAAAGCTGAGCTAAAAGCTGCTGCTATAGGACTCTCAATTGCCCAAGAGATGGGAATTTCAAAGCTATTTATGCAAATGGACAACCTAGCCTGCATTCAAGCTCTAACTAGTGAAGAATATGCTAGAGGAGAATGCTACCACATAATCCAAAAATGTTGAAAATTGATAAAAACAAACCAACTGGGAAATTGAAATTGCTCACTGCTTTAGGGAGGGGAACTTTGCTGCAGATTGGTTGGCTAATAAGGGAGTTCTCCAGGAAGACAACTTGTTAATGTTTGATGTTGCTCCTGAAGGTTTGGGTAGGCTTTTACTTAATGACATTGCGGGTGTAGCTTTACCAAGGTTTATTTCTTAATTGTTTTGGGCTAGGCCCTCTTTAGCATCAAAAAAAAAATTAAAAAAATGGCTCCAAGAACCTCCAAAAATTACCCAAAACTTGAAAAATTGCTAAGAGTGTTTGATATTTTGAGAGAGATGAATTTATGAGTAAAAGGGGAAAGGGGATCAATTAGAGGAGCAATTATGGTAAAGATTGGTAATTAGTGAGATATATACTTGCCAAAATCCATGAAAATCCAAATTCTTGCCAAGCTTAAGGGATAACAATCAAGGGTGCGTTTGATTCAACTTATATAAGCACTCCTGTGCTTATTTTCAGAAAATTCAGATCAGATTAGACCAGATCAGAAAAATTCAGATCAGATAAGAAAATATCAGATCAGATCAGATCAACATTTTGTTCTTTGTTCCTTATAACTCAATTAATATTATTTCTATTTTTATAATAAAATAAAATAATAAAATTATAATATTATGCATACTAATGACGAGCGATACGATCGAACGTCGACTGCATATTCGGCGGTTGACGACTATGGTGCGCCAAAGTAAGGATCGCCTCCTCGAGTGCCCGCAACCTCTGTCGTCCAGTACTCGACCGGCGAGGTGTAGACATGCTGAAACGCATCACAACAACAAACATAACAGAGATAGCAAGTCAGTAACATACCCCACCAAAACATACTAAAATTAAGAAGAAAAGGAGAAAAATCGAAAGAATCCTATCCCGGTCTTTCTACCCAACTCTTCTCCCTTCACATAAATCCTAGAATTTGGTTCAATCACTCGGGAAAAATAAAGCTCTCATCTCCCGGGTTTAACTCAAATCCTAGAACTTCACTTAAACCTATTCGGCTCTGATACCAACTGTAACGACCCGACTCGCTTAAACCGGCGCGGAAGAAACCGACGAGTCAAGTAGTTATAAAACTAAAACTCAACACTTAGAAAATAAACTAATACCTCAAAATATTATTAATAAACCAAAGATGTACAATAACCCACAATCTTGTACAAAAACTAAATCCAAAAGTCAAATGTACTAAAACAAAAATAAAGTGCAACTCTAACCACATGTTAGAGTCTTATACAACATATGTAATACCATAAGTCTGAAACAACGTCTATAGAAACTAAAACTATGAAACAACTGTAAATAACAACAAAGTACACAAAGCGTCGCTCGCCCAACCCCAAAGTTAAGCAAGAGCATCATCGTCAGATGTACCTGAAAAACACAACACAACCACCATCAGTGGCGAGTAACATAACTGACTCACCCTAACGGGAATACACAAGCACATAGCATTAATCAAAGAACATCACACGTAAATCCTCGAAGACACGAGACAACCTCAAGCTCGTGATCCAAACTCGACTAATCACTCGACATCATCATCATACGACATCACTATACCCAATACTACCTCAGGTGCAATCATTCTAGCTCTAGACCGGACTATGCTCGTACGGAAGCATCTTACGCAACCGAACTTCTACTATGTCAGGACCGGGCATAAGCCATACACCCAAATCCCACGAACCCAATTCATACTTGGAAATTCGTGTCCCTAATCCCCAAATAAATCTGAGCGTACTAGGAATAACATAGTGAGACTCCAAAACTATTCCAATACCGCGGATGGAATAGGGGCAACGTCTTAACCCAAAAACTATGCATAAGCCATACACAAAGTCAAGGGCGTCTAGAAAAGAAATCAAGCTAATCATCCCGTCATATCATCATCATATCGTCATAGTTAATTAAAGACAAGAATAAGCCATACTCTTGAAATTAATAACTAAATTATCGAAGTTAACTCAAGAATTGCCTATAGCCATACTCTTGAGACTAACCAAACATCATATCATCATTCTCAAATCAATCTTTAATCAACTCATCCCAAATCTTTAACTTTCATGACTCTTTCCATCACTTTCTTTAACTTTCAAGACTCTTAAAGAACTCATCAAACCTCAACAAGAACTCTAAAGAACTCAATCAAGAACCTTAAAGAACTCATCTAACTCTTAAAGAACTCAACAAGAAACCATTCAAGATTCAAGATCTTCAATCAAGAACTCAATCAAGATTCAAGAACTTCAACCAAGAACTCAAACAAACTCAACATCACACGCATATTCATCACCATCACACACGAAAATTCAACAATATTTCATCAAAAATTCATCAAACTTAAACCCAATCACCATGATTTCCAAAATATCATAAAACAATCTTAAAATACGAAAAACCACCATTAAAACGTCATTATAACAATTCAAAATCAGATTATAAAACATAATCAAAATCATGAACAATCATCAACAAAACATCCCAAACATGCATTTAATCAAAGCTATAAACATAGTATTACCAATTAAGTTGAGTTAGTATGTTACCTTATTGAAGATCAACACACAAATCAACACAAATATGCAGTCCAAGAACAAATCACACACGGCCCCTATGCACGGCACACATACGAACACCACGCCTTCTAGCACGGCACCACCGCACGAGCACCACGAACCACTGCACACACGGCTGCACCACCTTGTTCACACGGACCTGCTGCACCACCACGGCACCCAAACACGACTACCACCGTGCACCACCTCGAACCCACGCACGAACAACAATACCCACACGAACACAATCCCAAAACAAAACCGAACTAGAGATCTTGAAAGAAAATAAATGTGTTTAGGCTTGTGTTTGAACACCTAAAGATCAATTGAGGTTGAATCTTTAAGTTTTGGGCAAGGAAAGATGATGAACAATTGATGGCTTCAATTATCCAAAAATGGCGTGAGAATGAGTGAAAGAGAGAGTGTTTAAGTGCTTAGCAAATTGATGGCAAAGTTAGAATGGCAAAATTCGCTTAAGCCTTACTAACTCCCCTATAAATAGAGTTAGTTAAGGTGTGAACACAAGGCAAGTGGCAAGCCTTGCCATGCCTTTGTAGAACCGGCCAAGAGAAGCAAAATGGGCCTTGTGATCCATTGGGCTAATTTACTAAATTTACATGACAAATCATGCAAAACCGGCAGCTTGTGGAGTTCAAGACCGGCGGTATGGAACCGGCAGCTTGTGAAGGTCCAAGACTGGCGGTTTATGAAGACCAAACCGGCAGCTTATAACTGGCAGCGTGCAAGGTCCAAGACTGGCGGTTTATGAAGACCAAACCGGCAGCTTGAAGCCTTATCTTTAAACTGGCAGCTTCATCTTGAAGTCTCAATTGGGCCAATTAATTAAATAATAATTAAAATCATTAATAAAAACTAAGAAATAAAACATTTTGATTAAATCGAAATTATTCACATAAAATTAAAATAAATAGTTCAAAAATAAATTTTGAACTAGCAAATAAACACATAAATACACACATAAATACCGGCAAAAATACCGATAAAATCTGGGTCATTACATTTATAATAATGTACAATTATATATCACCAAAGATCAGATCAGATCAGACCAGATTAGATCAGAAAATTTCAGATCAGATAAAAAAAGATCAGATCAGACCAGACCAGACCAGATCAGATCAGATCAGAAAATTTCAGACAAATCAAACGCACCCCAAATCAAATCAAATCAAATCAAATCCCCCTAATATACTCCTAATAACCGGTCATGAGTTGTAATTTTTACAAGTTTTGGTCGGTCTAACTTAATTGCATAAGCCCGATACATTAAAAATTCGAATTTACGACAATAAATAATTAATTGCGACTGAAAATAATTATATATATATATATATTTATAAAATTGCGGAAAATAATAAATAATAAATCTTAACTTGTTCAAACCATAAAAATAATAGGGTTTTACACTATATAAAAATATTTACATTTGAAATAAATATAAATATATATACATACTTTATTATTTTAAATATTAAAATAATTACAGTACTAATAAAAGAAAATAATAATTACTCAAATAAATAAATTCACGCACAAATATTCACAAAAATTAAGCACAAAAATTTTAAGGGCATTACATTTATCCTCATCCCCGTCAAAATTTTCAAACCCCACCTCCACAACAAATACAAGATTCATTCTCATCTCCATCCCAATGACAATCACACTATTCCCACCCCCATCACCCACTTTATTTACTTGTAAGATGGTAAAAATAACATATATATGAAATATATGAAATAATTATTTCAATGATAAATCAATTACTTTATAAGCCTTGTATGGTGGGGCTGGGGTGGAACGAGGTGATGATGAGCGATTATGGAAGGGATGGGGTGGGGATTGGGATGGGGCGGGGCGAGTACAACATGAAACTCATCCTTATAACAGGTATAATTTGTACCCACATCCCCACTTATAGTTTATGCTTTGTGTTTTTTTTAATTAATCGTCAGAGTACAATATGTACGCAAAACGGATTAGGGTTATCTTACTAAGGATAAAAGTGTAAAATAATAACTACCCTAACATATACAATGAAATTAAATAAAATATGTTCTTTTTAATAATGAAAATAGTTTATTTCTAATACCCACCTCACCCCACCCCATGTCCCCATCCACATCAAACTTGGACTTATCCAGCCTCATTTAACTCGTCTCATTGACATCTCTAGATCTATTCTATAAAAATCTTTAAAAATTCACTTTATTATAATTTTAGAAACATTTTTAATAGTGTTTATTTAACATGGCCAAAAAGTCCAAAACAATGGGTCCACCTTCCTAATTAAAATCTCACTTATGTAATTCACCTCTTAACCCACCATAGATTTTATTATTTTTTCTTAGTTTGTGTATCTAAAATAGCATATAAAAAATTTTGGAATGGATATACTCCCTCCGTAACGAATTAATTTCACCCTTTGTTTTTCACGTATTTTGAGGAAGCGATTTAAGGGTGTAAACGAATGAATTAATCAAAATAGTTTTAGTACAAGCAAGAATGTGATTATAAGTTACTAATATCAAAATTATTTTGATTAATTTGCCTGTTTACACCCTTAAATCGTTTTCTCAAAATGCATGAAAAAACAAAAGGTGAAATTAATTTGTTACGGAGGGAGTAGTATATTTCATTATGCTAGACTATTATTTTTTTGGAATAGAAATGCATACATATAAAACTTTTTTGTATCAACATCTCTCACCTTGCCAATATCCAAAAAATTCTAAGATTTTTTTCCTGTTCATATGAGTTTAGAAAGTAAACATTGGCAATAATGATGAATTTATATAGAAAATGAAAATAATTATTGAATGAGACGTAGAATAAAAGAGTTGAAATACAATTGAAATTATAAAAAGAATTTAGTCTTTTGATTTGTATCAAACTAGAATATCAGACATCAAACAATCATTAAAAAATTTCAAATTGATCTATATTACTAGTTTTTGGCAAGTTGACAAACATGTAAATAGGACGGTTTGAAATGTATTGGTCCAAAACAGGTTCGGTACAATATAAGTTCGGTAAATAGACGGTTGGTCTAAAACAGATTTTTTGCAGGTTGAAAATAGGTTCGGTTCCGGCCGGTTTTGATATGCGTAAAACAAGTCGAGAACAGTTTCAGTCAAAAAAAAGATTCGATATGGACGGATATTGGTCGGTCAAGCGGATTTTGACCACATTTACACCCCTAGGCCATAGTCATGGATGTAATTTCCCGGGCCCATTAAACCCACTCATACTTCTCTTAAGGCTTGGATTTTACTGGTGTGTGAGACTATGAGTGTGTCCAATCAAAATTTGCTGGTAGGTCCCATCCCTTTGCACCTTCCACTAGATTCTTGTTTAGGCCTGAATGTCTCACTTTGTTTTGTTCTATATCTTTACAAAAGAATATGCAAGATCTTAATCGAATGAAGCTGACGTAGGGTGCTTCATTCACATATATGGCACACTTCATCTTATTCTTATCGTTTAAAAAAAATTAATATTGTGCAATTTTTTTATTTTTTTTGGTAAATGACATTTGTCTGAATGGCTCTTCCATTTATCTATTGAGTTCGATCATCACCTTCTTTTCAGCGACATAATATTATCTTCGGTAAATTTTTGTGATAAAAGTCTAGGGCTGGAGCCCAATTGACTTTACCAATGATATTGGCCTTTGATCGAGATTCTAATTAATGACAAGGTATATCAACCTACTTACTGTCCGAAGTACGAATCTGAGATGGGGAGGATAAGTAAGTCCAATCCTCTTATGGGAGATGAATGTCGTTCGGAGAGCTCTATCGCCTTTTCAATAAGGGTATTTTGGCCTGGGAGTCGAGCTCTATCACCTCACCCCATTCTCTTACGGGCGATGCTAGAATAGTATTTATATAATATATACGATTACTAATTTACTACTATGTTTTTAATTGAGTAACTAGATACATCATAAATATTCAGGAAAGTGAATACTAAAGCTCCTAAATTTTATTCATTCACCTGTGCAATTTTAATTTCCAAGCTCATACTCATCTACTCTAGTAGGTTCCCCTGGCCCGGCCCACCACATTCCAAGCTCATCTAAGATAATCTGATTAATGCCTATGATTTAGGCATCAAAATGACTGTATAAGAGAGAAAAATAGTATTGCTGGATTATAATTGAAAAGGCAACAAAAAAATCGACATTTGTTAGTTATGAAATGATCATTTCTATAAAAAAAAATTTCTAAAAAAATAAAAATAAAATTAAGGGCTATATGATTTTATGGAGGCGGGTGAGTTTCTAAAATAATAGTGGTATTTCGTAAAACCTGAAGGTAACTCGTACGGAGTACAAAAATTGTAAAACTACACTAAAATAGTAAAATATAAGTTATCTATACAGTTTTTTGTTCTTTATTTTTTTATATAAAAGAAATACATACATTTTATAATTTAATGTGATGCCATTGAACCATAAAATTACAGTTGATGAACAAAATTTAAATTAAAACCTAGTTTTCAAACTGCAAACCAAAATCAAACCATATAAATAAGAAAAATGCAAAATAAAATCCTAAGTGTTGTCTTTTAAGTGCTACAACAAAAAATATTAACTCAAACCAATCATCTATACCTAATATATTAAAACACACCTTAAAACATAATTTTTACACATAGGATATCTCATATTTAAAATTATGCCATGTGTCATCCTAAAAAAATGTTTCATTTTCCTTTTTTTTTTTGAAATAAAAATGCTTTTATTTTATAATTACAATCAATATTAATAATTTATTTACATTTAATAAAAAAATTCAATTACTTTCAAATTATGAGATTTCATTTCTTACATCACTTTCTTTTTGAGTTATTCATTTTAAATTTAATTTTATTCCATTTTGAATTCTTCTAAATATGCTCACACTTTATATTTACAAAATTATTTTCCATTATATTATAATTATGCAAATGAATATTTTTCAAAATATGTAATTGTATATTTTTTTTTTCCAATGAAAATATATGTTATAATCTTAAAAATAATAAAAAAATTGATATATTTTCATTTTTTTGATGAATTATTATCAAATCTTAGTTAGTTATTTCCATCTTATAAAATCATTAGAATTATAAAAACTAAAACATAGAACTATGAACCTAATAGGTACAAAGCCCGTGCATTATATACTCGAGCCAAAAACCTAGTTTATTATTATTATACCGAACAAACTAGTGTGAGTATGACGTGCATTCTGAAATTATAACCTAAAAAATAATTGTATTCCATTAGTTTATGGTTTGGTCCAAAGTTAACCACACCCTTGATAACCCTAGTTATATAATGTTACACCCTAGTTAATGAGCAATGGAATTAGTATAATTTATAAAATGAGTAGCAAATATATATAAAAATTAAACTTGAAGATCGACTATTTCTTAATTACGTACTATGTATATTTTATATTTATATGAGAGCCTCCAGCCTTCTAGCGTATTCCTGAGCATGTGCATGATGGTAGGCCCCATTCCAGAACTTTCGAACAACTTCCACCGCAACCGTCAGATCTCTCGCACCTCTTACGTGGCAACCATCCATCTCATTTCTTATTACACCTTCATTGTTGTTGATCATTCCTTCCTATAAATAACCCTATCTTCCTTCATGTTTTTAGTCACTTGAGGTAATTAAATAATAAGCTAATTAATTAACTACTTCAATTAACAAACAAACAAACAATTCAAACACGTATTTCTTGAAACATATATTCTTATAATAATTATTTGATTTAATCTGATCTGATCTGATGGCACCTGAAATGGTAAAGTCCGGGGGAGTTGACTCAGTAGTAGTGAGTCAACAAGTGAGTAAGAGGAGGAGAGCTTACGTGACGTTTTTAGCAGGAAATGGGGATTATGTGAAGGGTGTAATTGGGTTAATCAAAGGCTTAAAGAAAGTCAGAAGTATTTACCCTTTGATTGTGGCGGTCCTCCCTGATGTTCCTGAGGATCATCGCATACAATTACAGTCTCAGGGATGTATTGTCCGTGAGATTGAACCCGTTTACCCACCCGAAAATAATACCCAATTTGCTCATGCTTATTACGTCATCAACTATTCTAAGCTCCGTATTTGGGAGGTACCATACACCAATCTTGATGCTTTCTTGGTTTGGATTGGATTTCTATTCTTTAATTTTGTCGTTTGATTTTATTTAGTATATCCTATACACGTGTGCCTTTTCATTCGAAGCTCCCCTGACTGACTGACTGACTGCGTCGGGTCGGGTCTTAATTGGGTTTGAGCATTGGTACCAATGCCTCATCCTTTTCGCCCCACCTGCCAACTGCCAAGGTCGTTCTTTCTTGAGATAAGAAATTTTGTACGGGTTAATAGTGTTAAAAATAAAATAAAATACACTCGGTCCACTTGGATATCCTAGATATATAATAAAATTAATCCGTAGTCCTAGATAATAATAAAATTAACCCCTAGTCCTAGCTAGATAATAAATAAAATTTAATTCTAAATTATTAGTTTATATCTATATTAAATGTTGTAAAATCTATACATGTTTGCACACAATATTGTAATCTATATTAAATAGTTTATAGATTACCTTACCTTTAAACGAAATTGATAGGAGTTTACGTATAACTTATATATATGGAGTACTAAAATAGAATGTGCTGATGTCATTACATGTCACATGTCAAATTCTCGTGAATTTTTTTCCCTCCACAAATAATAATGACATCACTTTTATTTTAATTTTAAATCATGAAATTTCACGAGACGAACCTAGTATATATTCTATATAAATGAATTTTTTTTTAAAAAAAAAATAAATTTTCTTATCCCTTGTCCGTTTCTTTTCTTTTTTTCTTTTCTTTTCCCCTTGTGTGAGTGTTTTTAAATTGTGACTGTATATAATATATATAACATAAATATATAATAATAATGTTATGCAGTTTGTGGAGTACGAGAAGCTAATATATTTAGATGGAGACATACAAGTGTATGAAAACATAGACCATCTATTTGATCTACCAAATGGGTATTTTTATGCTGTGATGGACTGTTTTTGTGAAGCTTCTTGGAGCAAAACACCTCAGTACAAGATCGGATACTGCCAGCAATCCCCTGAGAAGGTCCAGTGGCCCACCGCCGAGCTCGGCCCACCACCTTCTCTCTACTTCAATGCTGGCTTCTTTGTGTATGAGCCTAGTATTCCTACTTACCATGACCTTATTAACACCCTTAAAGTCACCCCTCCAACTTCCTTTGCTGAGCAGGTAATAATAATTTAAAATTTACCCCTTTTTTTTAGTTGTTACACTTTTAAAATATATGTGAGAAATAAAATAATAAAGTGTACCAACTAAAAAAAAAAACGGAGGAAGTAATATATACTCCTTTCGCTTCTTTTTGTTTTCTTGTTTTACCCTCGTACATGTATCTGTGTTGTTACGTACGTCTGTCAATGCACATTTTTTTAAATTTTTGTCGTTAAAAAATACTACCTCCGTTTCTTATTATTTGCAACGATTTAACATTTTTCTCTCTACTTTATGTCACATCGTTGCAAATAATAAGAAACGGAAGTAGTATTTAACTTGCAACAAAAGTTGACTTTTACACTTCTCAACCGCAGTTTACTTTCATTATATGTAAGGAAAAACATAGTTTAAGGAGATCTTGTTAAAATCGTCTTATTAAACAGAAAAATTTGTCATAAATCATCTTATAAAACAATTTTTTTTTTAAGGAACCACCTATGGATGAATTTCGGATTTCGGTTTTGGGGCTTTTTTGAGGTGGTGATTCAGGGGAGGAAAAGGGGCGGATGCGGCTTGGGGAGGGACAAATTGGATTTGCCAGAACGGCAGAGGAGAGTTCGATTTAAACAACAAAATTCGACCAAAGGTGGTTCTTTACAAAAAAATTAACAATAAGATGGCTTTTTTACAAAAAAAATATCTAAATAGTGGTTTTTTTTATATATAAAAAAAAAACTTGTTTTATAAGGTGGTTTTGGTAATCTCGTTCGATATTGTCTTTTTTTTTAAAACAAAAAAGTGGCTTTCAATGCACTTTTTTATTGTCAGTTTTCAAAATTGTAATAATTTTAATATATTCAACTAGTTTTTTGAATCCTTTTATGACATATTATATGACTCTAAAGACAAAAAACGCTGAAAACTATATATAGAGATACCGAATTGCAGCAATTATTATTATTATTATTATTATTATTATTATTATTATTTTTGTATTACGGAGGAAGTGATTGAATTGAAATGCTAATAGAAAATGTGAACAATATATAATTGTGTGTGTAGCACTTTTTGAACATGTATTTCAAGGAAAAATTCAAGCCACTACCAATAGAGTACAACCTAGTGTTAGCCTTCCTATGGCGGCATCCGGAGAAGGTAGACTTGAAGAAGGTGAAGGTGGTGCACTACTGTGCCGCGGGGTCGAAGCCATGGAGGTACACTGGCAAGGAAGAGAACATGGATAGGGAAGACATCAAGATGTTGGTGGACAAATGGTGGGATATTTACAATGACCCTTCTTTGGACTACAATGTTAATGATAATGATCTTGCTGCTGCTGCTGCTGCTGCTGCTGCAGCAGTTGATATGAAGTCTTTTAGAGATGCTTTGTCAAATGCTGGTGTTGTTAATTATGTTACTGCACCATCTGCTGCTTAATTATTTGAGGGTTTTAATTTTTTAGGGGTTATAATTAATATAATGTAATATTGTTGTTAGGTTTATGATGTTGTTGATATGCTTGAGAAATTAGTGAGAGATAATGTAATATAAGGGTTTTTGCTTTTGTGTAATCTTTTGTAATAAGAAAAATGTTGAAAGTAATACTAAAAAATTGTTCATAAATTTTATTTAATGTACCACACATATATTTTTTTTTTTTAATACTACGTAGTATAATGTAATCTTTGTTGAGATTTATGTTATTTAGAATATAAATGTGAGTAATTAATTATGAACATTTATAATACTAGACGTAGTATTATGAGTTATAAGTTCATAGGTATGTAAGTTAATTTAATGATTTAAAGTCATTAAAATTAAAGTTGAGAAAATAAAGAAGAAACATAGGCAAATCACGACTAGTACATGATATGCACGACTCGCGAAGACAGATCTGAAGGAACCAAACGAGGCATAAACTTTTCACGACTCGTGGAACAAGATCGCGACTCGCGACCACGTAGGCGCGACTTGCGGAACAAGATTGCGACTCGTAACCAAGCTCGCAACTCGCGAGCTATTGGCTCGTGGTGGTTTTTTTTTCCGGTTTTTTTCTTTGTGTTGTGACACTTCGGGATAACTGTTGTCCTTATATTATATGCTATAAGTTTTGTTCTAACTTTGAACAAAGGGAAAAGGGGATTCATTCTTTCTCTTGGATAAAAGTTATCTTGCATAAACTCTTAAGTTTCTCTCCATTGTTACATAATAATCACACCAAAACTTGTTCTCATTGGTGATTAGTGAAACTAGGTTTGATAATCATTGAATTTGTTGTATCTCGTTAACAAATTCCTTGCAACATGGCCTAAGTATTGGGTAGGAATATTGTTTTCGGAAAATTGTTTTTTGTACACGCCTCAAATTATTCATTGTTGTTAATCTTACTTGTACCCAAGTTTAAGAAAATTCCCCAACAATCTTTTGTAACAAAATCTACAAATTAAAGATTCAAGAGTGAATTGTAAACCAAGTGTAACAAAAATTAAAAATTCCAAATCCTTATACTAATTATTTAATTAACCAGTGAGCTAATAATGATTTTCTTAACAAAACTAAAATTAAATTTTAAGATAGGGTTGCAAACTTGCAATATATGCAGCACAAACACTCACTCTCTTCAAAATTCCTGAATAATAATTGTATGAAAAAAATTGGAAAATAAAAATCTGGCCTCTTTCTCATACATTTGTTTCTTACACAAAAATTAGGTGGTATATTTGTAATTTTGTTGAAATTATATTTCTAAAGTATCTCTTACATCAAAGAGCTAAGATATTCCTTTGGCCAACTCTTCATCAGAAGATCCTATGCAATGTGAATAAATTCAAAAGAACCATTGGACAAGACCCTACCTAAATGTGGAATCTGTGGAGCAGCAGAGGAGGATTTCTTTGCCCTACTACAAGGGGAAAAAAACTATAAGTTAATTAACCTATGGTGTTAAGCGCCCCATATCCCATGACATTGGTTATGGGATTGATCCTTACCCAGCATAATGCTGGAGCATTTTCCCTTCCCCTTCGGATTAATAGTTCTGTACTAGTTAATGAATTGATAGTTTACAAAAAAAAATAGAGCAACACCCCCAAAACCACCACAACTTAATCACCCTCTCAATCCCCTAAAATAGCAACACCCCAAAACCAATGGTTAATTAAACAGATGTCTGATTAAGTGCTTAAGAATGTTGAGCGGAGAGCCTAATTGCTTCTTAAACATGGTTAATGACCCTAATGCTAAGACCAAAACTCCCACTTTATATCCTATCACCTAATATGCAAAAATTGTGAAAAAAAAAAAAACAACAATTACCAATGTCGCAGAGCCTCTGCCTCAAATGTAACTCAGGGAATCTGCCCACAACAAATTTAACCAATTCTTCTCCAGAGTTAAACTGGGCAAAGAACTTACCGTGCTTAATGAGTTCCCCATTGACGTAAAAAA
Organism: Salicornia ramosissima; assembly: GCA_951394345.1. Classification (NCBI taxonomy): domain Eukaryota; kingdom Viridiplantae; phylum Streptophyta; class Magnoliopsida; order Caryophyllales; family Amaranthaceae; genus Salicornia; species Salicornia ramosissima. The sequence continues at coordinate 10,103,437 of OX596237.1, read as the reverse complement.
CGTCAACATTCGTTTTCGCCAATTCAGCCTATTTTATCATTTTCTTCCCTTGACGATTGCATACCAATTGTTTTCAACTAAATGAAGGTGACCATTAATGATAAGTGTGAACGGGCGCTTTGCCAATTGAAGTTTGTCAGATTGCAGAAGGTTATTTCAATTTCTCAACCATAGTTTATGCCTCCCACACTCATCTTCCTCAACACACTCTCTCTCCTATGCCATATTCACCATCTTCCTCAACACTCTCCCTCCTCTGGTCAGTTCTAATATCAGTTTGTATTTATAAATGGATGATGAGTCAAATAATCTAGTAAGATCTAATACAAATATTCATAAGTTTTCTTATTTGTGATTTGGAATTGAATTCAAGATTTTCAAATCCTGAATTTAAAATGATGCATTTGAAATGAAAGTGATATACCCGAACACAACCCTAAATTGAATTAAATCAGCAACATACAATTAGGGATGTAAAAACAGGTTAAACGGTCGAAAACAGGTCGGTCAAAAACAGGTTCGCTAAAAAAAAGGTCGTATGAGTACTTTCGGTATCGGTCGGTAATGGTCGGTCTTATTCGGTATCTGGTCAAATTCGGTATTTTCCTAGACAGGTATCGGTCGATTTCGGTCCGATAGTTAGCGGTCTGGTCGTTTTTCGGTAACAAGTCACATTCGGTCGGTCAAAATTGATCTTTTACAGGTCGTAACCGGTGCACATGTCATAATCGATCGGTCAAAATCGGTATGCAGGTCATAATTGGTCGATCAAAATCGGTATGCAGGTTATAATCAGTCGGTTGTGATCAAATGTATGTTGTAACATGTCAGTCTTAAACGATCGATCACAATACAATCGGTCAATTCAAAACTTCGGATCAGATTTTGATATTTTGAGTTAGTTGGCCTAAAATTTTTGGCTAAGAATTTAGGATCGAATAATTATGTCCACCCCTAAAATATATTAAAAATAAATTTCATTATGTTTGAGCCAAAAACCAATGTCAGATTGATCTTATTACAATTCGGGTCAGAGCAGATCTAGTTTGGATCCATTCATGTGGGAAAATACATATATCGGGTCCATGCGGGTCAAGGAGTTCGTTTTATGTTAGTCTATTCAGTCCAAATAAGATCGGTTTATGTGCTATTTGAGTTTATAGAACCATTGTAACGAAATTTATGAGAATAACAACGGCGTTAGTAAATAGTAAGTGACTAATATCAATATTACATATGGACATCAAAGAATAATATCAATAAACCATATCAATTTATGGTGGGTCTGATGGCTATGGTTATAATAATCAGAACAATAATAGCAATACATATCATTAGGATATCAATAGCCATAAGAAAGGGATTCATCTTTGTCATCATATCATAAAAGTAACATATATAGTATGATGGTGAGTCAATGACATCAATCATCAATCGATCAATAATAATGATGATGGATATATAGTAATAACAATCATCATAATGTTGGTGGATGATGGTGATGATCACAATGTTAGCCAACATAAAGGATGTTGATTGATGATGGTGATGAATTATGTTGACATTAATGATGTATGGTAATAAAAATGATGTATGGTGATGAATGTTGATGATGATATGTGATGATGACATTAATGATGGGTGAAGATTGATGATAATGAGTGATAACAATGATGAATGGTGATAAATCTGATGATGGTATATGAATGGTGATGGATGTTGATGATGGACGATGACGACAATGATGATGATGATGTGGATGTTGATGACCAATATGGCAGATGATCATGGATGATGATGACCAATTATACTCAACTTTTTAAAAAAGAAATAGTCTTTAAGAAATGATTAAGAACTAACATAATAAATTAATTGAGTGATTTAATTAATACATAATTTATACATATTTTTTCTTCTTTAAACAAAATATATTAAGTTTTTAATATATTTAATTTTATTATTATATAATTGATACTAAAATTTTAAATTTAATTTTATTTAATTTTTATGAAATTATATTAAGTTTAATTATAATTTATTTATATTAATTTCAATTAAATGAATTTACAAAAATTTCATCAATTTTTTTCAACTTAGAGAAATCATGTAAATAAGTTCGGTAAAAAACAGGTTCAGTTGTAAACAGGCAAACGACTTCGGTGATATGGCCGATCCAAAACAGGTTTGATGCAATACGATTTCGGTCAAAATGGGTCGGTCAAAAATAGGTTTTTGGCAGGTTGAAAACAGATTCGGTTTGAAAACAGGTTCGGTAACACTCGGTCTCGGTATAATAAAAATAGGTCGGAAACGGGTTGTGTTGTGAATGGAGTCGGTACTGGTCGGTTTCGGTATGCGTAAAAGCGGTCGAAAAAAGGTTTCAGTATAATTCGGGTTCAGCAGGGGTCGGTATTCGGTCACTAAAAATTCGGTCAAAAACAAGTTCGGTAACGGTCGGTCAAACAAGTTTCTGACCCACATTTACACCCCTACCTAAAATATAGCATTAATAAGACACAGCATAAGGCAATAGCAGAATTGACAAACCATGTTACTCAGATAAATGATAGTAATGAATAATGGCACGTTTGGATCTTGGACTACAAGAAGCAGATAACATAAACTGTCACTGAACAAGATATGCTATGAAAATTTCTTAACATACAGAAGAAGAAAAAAAAAACAAAAAAGAAAACAGTAATAACAGAACTACAGAAGTCCAATGAATGATGATGAAAATTCGATTAATCTCGTTCTAAATGTGAAGTAATCTTTCAAGCCTGCCAGTATAACAAGAAGATTAAAGAAAGTTAGTATGTAAGACATTCATTAATCACTGATGATGAGACTCAATTCCATGTCTAGCAGTTTTTTACCTTGCTTGCTATGTTGTTGGACAGCCAGTCCAGACCCTCATACAACCCTTCACCTGATGTTGCACAAGTACTCTGGATATACCTGTAGCAGTAATTGGTGGCAAATAGGTAAAAACGCCGTCATTGATATTTAGGTTCTGTTTGATAGGACGGAAATTGTTTTCCCCATTTTATATTGTTGGGTTTGGGCCAGAAAATAAAATGGAAAACTTGGGGCTAAAAGTTTGTTTGGAGAAAAATGTTTTCATTCCTCCTGGGGCATATTTAAACCTTTTGGGTCATATTTCAGTTCAACCAAACAATGGAAAATACTTAAAATGAAAAACGGTCATTTCCCTTGCAAAAAACCATTGAAAAGTTCTATGAAAATGAGTTTTCCATTGTAAAATAATTTTAATTGAAATGTTTTGTACCCTACCAAACAGAGCTAAAAGAATGGAAGTATTGAGCTAGGAGGGAATGAGGAGAAAAAGTAGTGAATTTACCAGTGTCTTTGACGGAGGGAATGGAGACCGAGCTTGTCAGTAATTTCTGCCGCATTCATTGCATTAGGAAGATCCTGCTTGTTAGCAAACACTAGCAGAACAGCATCCCTCAATTCATCCTGATAAGTGAGATGCAATTAGTTTGGTGATCATAAACTATCAGTTATTTGAAACTAGAATGAACAATCAATTTAACCATTGTAGATTTGCAAGGCATTCCCATTACTAGGGCAGGCTGATTACCTCATTCAACATCCTGTGAAGTTCATCTCTTGCTTCAACTACTCGATCCCGATCATTACTATCGACCACAAAGATGAGTCCTTGTGTGTTCTGGAAGTAGTGTCTCCACAAGGGACGGATCTGGAATCCAGTATATTGAGTTAATGATTAGTTTTATGAAACTAAATTAAAACCTCAAGTGGTTCTCGATAATGCCATACTATTCCCCTCATTAAAGATCGCAGTCAAATGCAAGAACTATGTTCAAGGAGGATATGTATTGAACTTTTTTATACCATTAACAAAAGAGTAATATGCTATCTTCTTCAGATGTATGCAAAAAAAAAAAAAACACGTGTTAATTACATAATCAAGTAGATGCAAATGGCAAAACCATCAGCCATGGTAACAGTAAAAAAGATCACATTTACATAGTTGAATTGATGATTAGCAAATAGCTTCACGAACCAAAACATGTGAAGACAAACATGGATCAAGACAAACTTGTCTGAGGAGAATGCCGCCCTTCATTCTTCATAATCTTCAACCCCAATTGTTACTCAAGTTCTTATAATCATAGTAAATAATGCGCTTATAAAACAAAACAAATGAAACAATAAAAGAGATCAAGGAAAAGATCGATCTGGGAAAGAAAAGCAGAACAAATTTCAGATTCCCTTTACAAGAGAAACAAGTTCCTTGTTCTGCATCTGATCATCCTATCCTTGTTTGTGCAGGCATGGCAAAGCATTGTTTTATTCAACATGATCACCAAAAGACATACTTCATATAAATAAATCTAATAGTATTCTATTAATCATATACTTATGCATATATTGTTATACCTTGTCTTGACCCCCAACATCCCACACAGTGAAGCTGATGTTCTTGTACTCAACAGACTCCACATTAAATCCTGTTTAACACAGAAAACAAAGAAATCAAGAGCGACCTCATTAAAATCGACCACACATTATCTACTTCACTATGAATGAATGAAGATATACTTACCAATAGTTGGGATGGTGGTGACAATTTCTCCCAACTTGAGCTTATACAAGATGGTAGTCTTACCAGCTGCATCGAGACCTACCATAAGTATACGCATCTCCTTCTTCGAAAACAGTCTGCTGAACAGCTTGGTGAAAGAAAGCCCCATTTTCGCTTACTCTAACTCCAACAAATCTGGAATTAGCCATAATGTTATTTCACTATTTGGTGTCAAAATGTTTATTTTACAGAATGTTGTGATCTTCTATGAACCTCAAAATTTGAACTTATCTAACAGACCAGCTGAATTCTAGCTCTAATTCATTTAATTAACTAACAATGACAACGTAACAAATTCATGAATCCCTAAATCACACAAACAGCAAAAATGTGAAGGTATATTTGATTTTACCAAGAAATGTGGACCAAAATCAGCTGAAAATTAAACGAAAATGCCAATCACATTTCAAAGTCCATGAATCTTGAGTTTTCTAGCACCGATCTCAACCACATTATCCTATATTAGAGAGAACAACGCAGATCCTAGAACAACAACAACAAAAACTGAAGAGTTTTTCTAAAATTTGATTGAGATCACTAAAGCTGTAAAAGAAGACAAGAAATTGAACCGATTATCACACAATTCAATCACAAATCATTTGATTAATCACATTTTCCTACAACATTGTTAGTAATCAGAAACAGAATGATCCTAAAGCAAAAAAAATCACATTCTTGTTGCAAACAAATAACGAGACCCATGAAATATGTGAAAACAGTTAAAGAATAGGATCACAAACATTCAAAATAGGAAGAATAAAATCAAATATTTGAATCCAAGAAAAAATAGATCAAACATCAAAACTAAATACACTATTGAAACAAAATCAAAATCAAAATGAAATTGGGTAAGAGGAAAAGAACCTGAAAGATGAAAAAAAATTCAAAGAGAAGAAAAATGTGATGAGAGTTTGTTTGTTGCAAATGAAAAAATTAAAATGGGAAATGTGATGAGGAGAAATTATGAAGAGGGGACGACAATCTCAATTCCCCAATTGCATGGGCGACAATTTAATCTTCCCCCTATTTATCTTTGTGCCACATTTTTTCTTTTTCTTTTTTACCCCTTAATGTTTTTGCCTTTTTGGTTTGTCGACCGTCTAATGTTTAATAGGATAAATTTTCGCTTAATATTGTTTTTTAAGTATAAAATTATAACTTTTAATATAAAGTTTAACTAGTTTTGAAAAAAGTTAAAGGTTTTAAATATAAAGGTTTTTTTTTGTTAAAAGTTATGTTAGACCGTCAGACCGTCTTGCAAAAGAAATGATATTTTCCATTTTGCACCACTAATTATTGAGAATTTCATTTGGTATCAACATACTTTAATCTTATTCTCTGTTGTAATATTCTGCTAAGTAAAATGTTGATTAGAGGTTGAAATTTACATAGAGTTAAAAGTTTTATCTCAATTGCTCAATTAAATGGGGATTATTTTGATTTAATTTGAGTTTGAAATTAGAAAAAAATACCATCGTTAATTATGACCTTAAATTTAACCTTTAGGTCTATAGTGACTTTAAAACCTTAACCAAGCATTCTTTTTAACATACAAACTGAATCATGCAAAATGAGACGAAGTTAATATCTATTGCAAGTAATTTGAAGTTTTCATTAATAACATTTGCTACAAGTAATTTGGGAGAATGTAGTAAATGATTGGATAAAAAGAAAGCAACTGGATTCGACATAAAGCTAAAGAATTAAGGAAATCAGATTAAAATCAAAATAAATCTTTCTTTTCTTTTAATATAGAGCTAATTGCGCCGAGTGTTAAAGGGCGAAATCTGTCATTGATGAGAATCGAATATTACATATCAAAAATGCAATGCACCAAAAAATTAATCCTCAGTTAATCTTTCTTATTAGGTCCACTTCACCATCACACACACTAAGGGCTTGTTTACTCCAGATTATATTCAGTTCAGTTCATCTCTATTCAATTCAGTTCAGTTAAGTTCATCTCTATCTAGTTCAATTAATACACTTCTATTCAGTTCAATTCATCTCTATTAAGTTCAGTTTAGTTCAGTTCAGTTCATCTATATTTAGCTAATGTAAACGAGCCCTAATACTTGCTAAGTGAGATAAATTATAAAGGGCATGATTTTCTGAATGTCATTTCTAGGCACCCAGGAAATTAACATAGTTAAACTTGCTGCTAATCAAAGCTCTGCATTAATTACAACTTTGCCACAAGATTACTCAAGTTTATCACATTGATCAATTTCGGTAATTACCGATACAATATATCAATGAAAATGGCTGTTATGTCGAAGTTTCTTCATCACCAACATAGATCTTTTACAGCTCAATAAAGCTAGACGCAATAACAATGTAGTTTTACAAAAACATTTTTCGCCAAAACCTCCGAAGTTTCTAGTTCTGAACAGACATGTCATGCCGTCCTCCAGACATTCTCTCTGCTTCTTCTCCTCGCTCACCTAAATTATCACCATCATTTCAAACAACCAAATCTCCATTAGTATTCAAAAAAGCAGCCTTTTAGCCAATAATTTAAGGCTTCATTTGTTTTGATGAAAAATCATTTTCCCTCCCTCTTTTCATTTTCCTTTGTTTGTTTTGGAAAATGATGGAAAACAATTTTCTTTGAGATAAGGAAAATGTCACTTTAGAAAACGAAAACCATTTTTCTTTTGTGGAGAAGGAATGCCACATTTTCCTTCCTACTCTTTACTTCTCCCTTATTCACTCCTCCATCTTTCTCTCATTTATATTTCATTTTTTCTTTCCTTCACATGTTTTCCTCTAATCAAACAAACAAAGGAAAACTTTGTTTACATCTATGTTTTCCATTGAAATTATTTTCCTTAGAAAATGATTTTCCATGAAAATTATTTTCCTCCAAAACAAACGGAGCCTAAGTGTTTTTCCAAACAAGCAAAATCTATGAAGAGTTGAAGACTAACCAGTGCGCACTCTTATGATGTCAGAAACTGGTAGCACTGTGAAATCAGTAAATTCCGTTACACAAATAAGTCAATCAACTTCTTCATCAAGCTTAGAGAGAGTTGTGTTTTTTTCAATATTCATTTTCATTTTTCTTTGGATTGATTCTCTAAATGGGAATAAAATTTCCATTGTTAGGGCTCATTTACTTTAGCTGAATACAGCTGAAAGTAATATTTTATAAGAGAAGGAAATTGAGAGCTGAACTGAGCTGAGCTGAATTAAAGCTGAAGTAAACAAGCCCTAAATTTGGATTTCATGGGAATTAACTTCCTTTATCTATTTCCTAGGATTAGCTAATTTTGTTTGGTTGAGATTATCCTACACTTGAGTTTTTTTGTCAACTAAACAACATGGCAAAATTGCAATTCCTAGGAATTTTTATTTCCCATGGAAACAAGATGCAAGATGCAATCAAACAAGCACTTTCTTGGACATGGTGATTGACTAAAGTTTCATTTTCTGAATTTTCTTTGGATGTACCCTGAGCTTGGGAGGATATACCATCAAGAATTTAAATCTTCTAGGTTGATACTTTCCTGTAAAAATCTATGGCTCAAATAGTCAAACGAATTTCCGAAGACTACAAAAGCATCATACCGAAAATTTTTCCATCACCAATTTCACCAGTTCTTGCTTCTTGAATAATTAATTCGACTATTGGATCAACCTGAAATGCAGTCAAAAAAAACTTTAACGAATCAAAATGAGGATAAGATGGTATATGAGACAGGTTAAATTGCATGTATAGTTGTATGGATACAAGGAAGAGGGGAACAATGCAATTTGATGTTCGAGGAATCGAGGTAGGATTACTACTAAAGAATTATTAAAGATAGCTCCAGCTTCCAAAATTACAAACCTGATCTTTGCTGACCACAATTTCCATCTTAACCTTGGCCACAAACTTATCCTCAGTAAATTCAGATCCTGTAAAATGATAAGCAATACCATAACTGATCAAGCAGAGAAATATGCAGTGTAAATTATAATTTCAGAGGGACAAGTATGCAAAGTTGCAAACACATAGAAATATATCAAGGGTTAAATGGAGAGGTACTATTTTATGATCAGGAAATTTCTGAGAAGCTTCTTCCTGAACAATTGAATAATAGCAAAGCAACCGAATTTTCATTATGAAGATTGAAGATAGGCACAAACTACAAGTGTTTATATGAGCCCAAGAAACTCAGTGAAAGCACTTTTGGAAGGGATACAAAAGCGGGGAGTTGAGGACACAACTGGCAAGTAATCAAAGTGTGCTTCAGCAAAACAAAAACAAAAAAAAAAGAAAGAGAAAAAAAGGCCAAAAGGAAAAAAATGGAATCACACTATTACACTAAACATTGTCTCTGTGTGAACTTCTGTGAGCCACAATAGTTTGGCAAAATATGATGTAATGAAGTCTCGATCACATACAGCATAATTTGACATGAGCATCCAATTCTACATATGTTGAGCCATGTAAGACTATTATGATTGCCAACAAATGTTGATTATCTAACTAATTTGTGTGGTGAGATGTACATAGATAAGTCATGAATTATTTATTGTTGGAAATTTAGTTTTGGCGATGACATATGCATTACTAATCTGAGTTCAAGTTTCCATGTTTTAGCTTTATTGTATTATACTAGCTTTTTCAAAACAAAAAAATGCATAAAGCTTGTGCAATTTTAACAAGTTTTCAGACATATTATCGGAGTTCTAGAGGAGGAATTCAATCCAATCCATTATAGAGGAGGAATTCTCAACTCCTTCACGCATATATTGTATTATAGCTTTTTAAAAGATGCATATAGCCGTTTCCTCCTTCAAATTCAATGCATACATAGTTGTTAATCCAATACAATCCATTCTAATCCCGCAAAGAGAACATACCCTTAGAACAGATTGAAGGGAAGAGATTGGATTGGTAATGGATTGAAGGGACGAGATTGGACTGAAATAGATTAGAATGGATTGGATTGGATTTGGGATTGCAATCCCGCGAAAAGAACAAAGAACACGACCTTATATGGGATGCTTGAAGTGAGAGATTAAGACAATGTACACGAGAACACGACAATAATAGGTGAAGTTCTTAAGGAGTTGGAACAAGTGATTATGTTAGGAACAAGTCCATGGAACTATGGCAGAACTCCAACTTGTCAGGAATTCCAGTCTAGAACACGAGTTTGCACTGTTATAAGATGCCAGTTTTCATGTTAGTAGACATTACATTATAGTATTATACATTAGTTTTGAGCTAATTAGTAAAGCAAGTTTAGATTTAGATTTAGTCTATTATTCAGCTAATTAGTAAAGCACGTGTACTTGCTACTAGACCAAAGAAGTATTTTTAGAGACAAAAGGTTTAAGCCTAAAATTTAGGTTGCATTACATTTAGTTGCTAAGATCATGATAAAAGTAAAAGTCAATTTAACCTAGTATCATTTGTCTAGTTAAAGATGTCAATTTGGATAATTTTTCATAAGAAATATATTGTGTGTTTCCACATGACTGAATTAGTTCCACAAGTTCCAGATCCATAAAGTTTTCAAGTGTCCAAAATATTAGATCTAAACAGACTATCATTCGTCCTATGCAATTGAGAGTTGTTCAAGAATTAAGAGAGCTCTTGTAATGAGAAACTATTTCAGGTATGACAAAACTCTTGTATTGGGGTATGACTTTGAGTGACTTCTTAATGTGTATGGGAAGTATCCCGAGGGAGATAAAGAGTACGAGTTTGAGTGAAGCCTAGTGTTCACAAAAGATGTCAAATGCCGTTCGAGAATTACAACTGTTAAAGACAACACCTACCCCAACCCCACCCCAAAAAAAAAAAACACAAATCCTAGTAATATTTCAGCCAAATAACAACATACAAGATTGGCATGTATGTGAAAAGGTAAGCAAAGTGGTAGGAAGTCCTAACCAGCATGCCTTTCTGCAGATCCACCTTGTGCTCCAAAACCTCGAACATCAGAAACCGTGACACCACGTATGCCCATCTTCATCAAAGCCTTTATTGAAAGCAAAAGTCCCATCCCATAACATAAAGGGGAAAAGAAAAGGTACAACAATCCAGAAACAAAACGCAATTAGTTTTTAGCAATGATAACTTTGTCCTCAATTAAAGCATTCCAATCATACCATAGATTTTTACTTAAATAAAGAGCTTCACAAAGTTACCCTTCATGTCATCAATAGTAATGAATTAATGATTGTCAAAAATCAAAAGACACCACAATACGTCTCTATGTATCATGATATGAGTACTCAGTACACATTTTCGTCGTAAGCGCTGCCAGTTGACAGGCAATTAACAGAAAGGACACGGTGCAATTACACTGTTGCGTGATCTTAGTATGGAATATACAAGGCAATTGTCCAACCATTAGTCTGAAAAGAGCAATTAAAATGGTGCAGACTGAACTGCAAATACATGTATCAATTATTAAGAGACATCATAGAAGGTATGGAAGTTAAGTTTTGGAAATCCTGTGCAAGTCACAACTGCCAATCTTATCCGAGTGTATTCAAGTGTTTTGACTCTTTCCAATTAAGTTTGCAATTGATCAACAATGCATTCTGTCCTCAATTTCTAATTTAGCCGATTGCTGATCAAGAACAATGTTGCATGTAGCCATGTACACAAGCTGAAAAATTGCCTAGAGCTTTACATCCTGAGTCATTTCAAAGCGAAACAATACATTATGCTGGATATGTACATGTGCATATGCTATACACTACCAGCGGCTCATATAATCCAATGACATTGAACCTAGAACATAAGGTTACATAACCATAATGGTATCGCATGATGATAGCAATGTACTAAGAAATGCCAAGATGACTTCTCTAACTCTCAGAGAAAAATGAAGCACATCTTTCTACACTCATAAGAAGATCCTAAAAGACTAGTAGGAATGCAATCGGGAAACTTGACATTAAAAGAAGCGAGGGAACTACTGCATATATAATTAATACATTCCCAAGAAGGTCATCATCAATATTTCTCCATGCCACGTACACAATTTGAAGCTGGCGTAAAACAAAGGATCAAACGGCAGACTACACGCAGTACATCCCTCAGACCAAAAGGATAAAGAATTCCAATTACTGCTTTTATAGTCTCGAACGGAAGCCATGGCCTTTATTTTTATTAAAAAAATGGAAGTATATGAGCATAGTGACATCAATATATTTGATTTACAACTATCCAATTGGGCATACTGGCATACACATAGTGGGTATGGACCTACAAATTCAGTTTTGAATATGAACATAGCAGCATCATATAAGACACAAATATGTACCTTTCTATTATTCATCAAAAGTGGGTTTTTTTGGGTTATAAACACACGGTTATCCCACCACGCCGATTCTCTCAATAACACAAGTAAAGTGGCAACACTTCCGAATGGCATGCACATAAAGAGACTATATGATTATATGAACTTGTACAATCACTCCATTTTTGTAGTCACAAAGCACAATCTTAAGTCACAAAGTGCAACAAAAACAAGTATTAGTGTGCATAAGGTGCAATGCATGATGAATACTTACCGCAGAAACCTTTGGGATTCTCCAGGGTCTTTCACCATCAACATTCACCAACATAGTGCCAAAGAAATAGGGCAAAAAACATTATAAAAAAAAAAAAAAAACTCATGAGGAATCTCATAGATGAAAATAAACCTTGAATGCTTGATGCTACTCATGATCAATTAACAAAAGAGTGAAATGAAACCTCACAATCTATAGTTTACTGACATTAACATCATTTATCAACTATAGTTTAAATTTCTTAGTAGTAAACAAATTGAATCATTAAGGGTCCGTTTACTTTGGTGTAAAATGATTTTCATGAAAAACATTTTACGTGGAAAACTCATTTTCATATAAATTTTCCAATGTTTACTTGCACGGAAAACAAGTTTTACTCCCAAATTTGGAGGAAAATGTTTCCAATAGGTGTAAAATGAGTTTTCACCAAAGTTTTACATTTTATGTTTTCAGGAAAAAACATTTTTCACTCTAGTAAATGGACCTTTCGCTCTAGTAAACGGACCCTAACTGCAGACTCATATACAGTACAATCTTCAGCTGAATTCCAAGAAACAGTAAATGATAGGGTATTCTTTAATTTCAATTATCAATGTAAATAGCTTAAGATTAAATTCACCTGAGAATGGCCTCCACTTTGTAAAACTTGGTATCAGGAACATGATCTGATTGCAAAGAAAAACCAAAAACAAAGCAGGAAATAGTAAAAAAAAAAAAAATAACATTCAGAAACTGCCCATTTGAATATCCAAAACCAAGGAAGGGGAATTTGAAGAGAAAGTACCAGAAGAAGTTTGAGCTCTGATTTGAGGCAAATTAGGCAGCTTTCGAAAACAACGTGTCAAATCGATACTGGGTTGAATGTAGCCAAATTTGGGGGAGATGAAATTATGGGTATGATCTCCAAGTTTGAATTGGTTCTTTGAAGATAAAGAATGCTGGAAAGATTCTCCACCAACCCCAAAAACTGTGCATTTTGACATCATACTTGCAGCCATTGTTGTTGCTTGAGTAGTAGTTGAGTGTTGTGTAGCTGATGAGTGGTGAAAGGGTTTGTTTTTGGTTTGCAATGCCGCATGGACTGTTGGAGTGTTGGTTACTGAATGAAGACTAGCTCGCATTCAAAAGGTTTGAACCTACCGTTAGTCCGTTACACCACTAGCTAGTCATTATTTTTCAAGGGTTCTGTTTTCGAGTCAAGATCTCTCTATTTTCTTTAGGAAATGGATGGTCCATTTTCTAATTAATGGTTGAGAATGTATAAAAGGGGAGATAAAAGAAATTTTACAAATTTTATTTTAATGTTAAATTAGGTGTCAAAATTTTAAGATAGGAAATGGAGAAAAGGAAATGAAGAGGATCCTAATTCCCTATTTCACGAACGTGTTTCACTAATATTGTCCACGCTTTAAACTTAATAGGTTTTTTTATTTGGTACCATCATCGGCAACCATGGGTATTCTTTAAAATTTGAAGAAGCACAGTATTATGTAGACAAAACCCAAACTTAATTATATGCTAAATTTACTAATATACTCCTCATTACGTTACGTCTCAACTCCACTCTCCCACTTCACCTAAACCCAACTTGAACCAACACCACCATCATCGGCAACCAGCCATTGTTCATCCTTCACCACCGGCAATCATGACTAAGTCGCCGCCGCCATTGGACCTAGTAACAGCTAATTAATCGTCGACTTCACCAGCCACCGATAAGCTTTATTATTTTTTTGATTTCATTTTTCGTCACAACAAAACCGCACCTAGAAAAAGGTAGAACCATGGTACTACCAAACTTTAAAAACGGTTGTGCAATGTTTTTTGAGTTTGGTAGTACAATGTTACTACCAGTTTATTCGGTCGGTGCCAAGAATTTTTAACAAACCGGCAACGGGTTCAAGACCAAGTTGAAGCTTCCGTCACGAGGGCATAATGGTGTTTGGCGATGGGCAGAGGTGATGGTCGATGATAATATGATGGTTAAAGGCAATGGGCATCTGACAACGACAGTGGGCTGTTGTCCTCCTAGATGGCGGTGACTGTCTTGAGAAGATGAGAAAAAGGGGAGAGTTTGAAGAAGAGAGGGAGAGAGTGAGAGAGAAAATGAATGGGGTTGGATGACATGGTATAATTGAAAATTTAGTTACTAATCGTAATTAATGCGCATGCAGTATTTGTAACGACCCGACTCGCTTAAATCGGCGCGGAAGAAACCGACGAGTCAAGTAGTCCATCATACCATTATTATCTTTTCATCATATCGTCATAGCTAATTAAAGACAAGAATAAGCCATACTCTTGAATTTAACAACTAAATCATCGAAGTTAACCCAAGAATTGCCTATAGCCATACTCTTGAGACTAACCAAACATCATATCATCAATCTTTAACTCAATCTTTGATCAACGTATCCCAAATCTTTAACTTTCAAGACTCTTTCAACCTCTTTCTTTAACTTTCAAGACTCTTAAAGAACTCATCAAACCTCAACAAGAACTCTAAAGAACTCAATCAAGAACCTTAAAGAACTCATCTATTACTTAAAGAACTCATAAAGAAACCATTCAAGATTCAAGAACTTCAATCAAGAACTCAATCAAGATTCAAGAACTTCAACCAAGAACTCAAACAAACTCAACATCACACGCATATTCATCATCATCACACACGAAAATTTAACAACATTTTATCAAAAATTCATCAAACTTAAACCCAATCACCATGATTTCCAAAATATCATAAAACAATCTTAAAATACGTAAATCCACCATTCAAAACACCATTAAAACACTTCAAAATCAGATTATAAAAATATCTTACAAACCATGAACAATCATCATCAAATCAACCAAACATGCATTTAATCAAAGCTATAAACATAGTATTACCAATTAAGTTGAGTTAGTATGTTACCTTATTGAAGATCAACACACAAATCAACACAAATATGCAGTCTGGAAACTAGTACCAAACACGGCACACAACACGGCACACACGCACACGAGCACTACCACGAGCACGGCTGTCCAGCACGGCAGCCCCACCACGAACACGCCTTGCACGGCCACTGCCCACGCACACACGGCCCACGAACACCACTGCCACGGACCCACTGCACGACACCCACGAGCACTGCACGGCTTCACGGTTCCACGCACGAACACGAACACACACACGAGTGCACCACCAATCACGGGCACCACACGAACACCCACACACGAACACAAACCCACGAACAAACCCGGAAACAACCCAACAAGTGATCTTGAAAGGAATTGTTGAAGTCTAGATTGTGTTTTAAGGCTTAAAGATCAATAGAGTTTGAATCTTTAAGTTTAGAGTTCAAAAGATGGATGAACAATGAGTTGATGATTAATGCCAACAATGGCGTGTGGAAGAGAGTATGAGAGGTTTTGTGTTTGATTTGGATGGCAAGAGTTTATGATGGCAAAAATGAGCTTAAGCCTTACTAACTCCCCTATAAATAGAGTTAGTTAAGGTGTGAACACAAGGCAAGTGGCAAGCCTTGCCATGCTTTTGTAGAACCGGCCAAGAGAAGCAAAATGGGCCTTGTTTGGGCTCAAAAATGGGCTCTCGTGATCTATTGGGCTAATTTATTAAATTTACATGACTAATCATGCAAAAACCGGCAGCTTGTGAAGTTCAAGACCGGCGGTATGGAACCGGCAGCTTGTGAAGTCCAAGACCGGCGGTATAGAACTGGCAGCTTGCAAGGTCCAAGACCGGCGGTTTATGAAGACCAAACCGGCGGTATAGAACTGGCAGCTTGCAAGGTCCAAGACCGGCGGTTTATGAAGACCAAACCGGCAGCTTGAAGCCTCATCTTTTAAACTGGCAGCTTCATCTTGAAGTCTCAATTGGGCCAAAGACCCAATTTATTTCTTTATTTTTAGTGGTGGCCGGTTTTTCTTAGGCACTTGGGCCAATTAATTAAATCATAATTAAAATAAATAATAAAAACTAAGAAATAAAACATTTCGATTAAATCGAAATCATTCACATAAAATTAAAATAAATAGTTCAAAATAAATTTTGAACTAGCAAATAAACACATAAATACACACATAAATACCGGCAAAAATACCGATAAAATCTGGGTCATTACAGTATTAGTAAAATGCATGCGAGAAATAACGATTTGCTTTTTTTGATTTCATAATGTTTTGTTTGAAAAGTTAGAATACATTAATTTAAGAATGATAATTTCATTAGCAAGAAGTAAAAATTCATTATTCTATTATTAAGAGGGTGGTATGGGAATGAGATTATGAAAATCTTTAGGGGGTGGGTACGAGATTCGTGAGGTGGGGAAGTGGATGGGAAACCATCAAGGATTTGTTCTCCTCATCTTATTTATGATACTTTTTGTTTATTTTTAAAAAATCTTATCATATAAGAAAAAAAATCACATCTAACCCCATAATTAAAATACTAACAGCCCACTAACAGCAATGCTACACTAATATACAAATTGACTTTATAGTGGTACCATATAGAATGAAAATGTTAGTAATTGTACCATGTGGAAAAGCCAATTTCACAATGGTACCATATAGTGTAACGACCCGACTTTTCGAGACTGTCGATTTACGAAGGGAATCGACAAACGCTTCATTACCAAACATAAAACTTAATTTTAATGTAATATTCAAAATCTAAAATTCTTTTATTAACTAAATACTGAGATAATAGTTTCGAAAGACTAGGAATAAGTACTAAAATAGATAAAGGTAAACTGTATCTTCCCAACAGGCTGGGATAAACTAATTAACTAATAAAAAGGAAACTTAAACTAGACTCTGGTTCACTCTTCTGATCACATCATCACACAACCCGAACCATACGAGAGCCCACTTATGCGTCTGCGTCATCACCTGAAATGGGGGGTCCACCGTCAGTGGCGAGTAACTAGGCTGTCCCGCTTAAATGAGGGACCGCTAACCACATAATAGCATAGAATCAACCATGAAAACCATACAAAATACATGGAAATACGTACAAGACTATATACAGAATGCATATAAAAATGCGTACAAAAATACGTATAAAAAGGCGTACAAAAATACGTATAAAAATACGTACATAAATACAAATGGAATACGTATAAAATACGGTTAGGATACATACAAAATACGTGTACAATACAGGTACAAAATACGTACATCATACAAATGCATATACGTATAACGTACAAATACGAATACATACAACGTACTAATTCAAATACGTACAACATACAAATTTCAGACGTACACAGCGGAAGACTTAATGTTATAGCATAATACATATATATTCGAAATTCACGTAAGTACATACCTACAATCAACCTTCCATTAAATACATATCTTATCATATCATATCATTTCGTTTCATGTCATAAATACCTTATCTTATCATATTCAAATCATAATATTGGACCGGTCTTTATAGCTCGTTGTGGATCCCGTGTGCACCACAACTTTCCTAAAACATGCCGGGGTGAACTCGTGTATTCAACCCGTAGCCCTCCTTTGCAAGAACTAAGCCTAAGCTATGGCCATAACCCTAAATAGCAGCTCGTGTACTACTACTTAGACGACTACATATTCTAGAATCAAGAACTGCGTAGATACCGTAGTCTGGCAGTGGCAACGACTTAACCCGATTAATGACTCGTGTATCACCAAAGGGGCGTCCGTAATATATATTATCTTTTCTAAAGGCCATCATGAGACCACTATTTCTTTTAATGTCTTTTCTAGAGGCCATCTTGAGACCACTAATTATTATCATGTTGTAATTTCCCTTTAGTCATATTATTACTTCCTTTCATATTGCAACTTATCCCTACTGACCCCTTTAATTATATAATAATAATAATAATTCCTAAAATTATTCTAATATTATTATAAGTCAAAAATTAAATTAAAATTGATCAAAAGCAAAGAGGGTCCATTCGACATTTCCATTATCAACATAATAATTAAATAAATTCACCAAATCATCATATAAACATTTCAAATAATCATATAAAATAACAATTAACTACATAAATTACCTAAAACATGATAAAAATTCTGTTTTCCATACTTTAGTCCACTCGAAAATTTTATGACAAAAATACCGGAAATTTACATAATTAATTAAATAAATATGATTATCAATAATTCATAACAACTTAATATTAGACATTAATATTATTCTATAAACACAATATATCAAGATTAATTATAAAAACAAGATCAAAATCATTTTTTTTGTACACACATATCACACGGCACTTTGGGCATAATAATATTATCGAGATTAAATTCAAGAATTCAAAATATCATGGTATAATTAAAGATTTAATTCAAGATCACATAATAATTCAAGATTAATCAAGATTCAACATAAAAATCAGATTTTCATACCCTAAAATTATTCTAACCACTCGGCATTATCAAAAGTAAGAACAAATAATATTTCTTTTAATTCAAGACTTAAACACATCAATTTAAACATCAAGGTTGACCATATAAATTCAAGAAAATTACATAAACATAATCATCATCATGCTCATCACACTCGACATTTGTAAAATAAATCAAGAACAAAGTTTCAATAATTTTATACAATCATATAACATAATTATACCATTAAATAAATTAATATATGCATAGAATTAATAAAACAATTACGGATTTATCATAGGAATTCAAGAAACCAACTTTAAAATCATCATATCATCATCATCATCACTCGACATACTTGAGATAAGTCAAGAATAATATTTTAGTAATTTTCATACAATTATTCATTAAGAACCTATAATTAAATAAATTAATTCATACAAATAATTATTAAACAATTAAAGATTTCAAGAAATTACATAAAATAATCAAGGAAAATTACATAATAATTCATCATATGGTTCGACAATTTACTAGGTGAACATGATACAATTCCTAATCGTTTTCATGATTTAAACTTAATTAACTATGTAATTAACTAACCCAAATCTAAGAGGAAAAGTCTAGTTACCTGATTCGCTACAAAATTCCAAGAAAAATAACCTCTTTTGGCTATGGAGGCTCACGGCTAAGAGGAAGAAAAATAGAGTTTTTGGAGTTTTCTTTTAGAGCTTTTGATAATAAGGCAAAAGTTGTAACATGAAAGGTTTTAGTTAAATAAATAAATTAAAAAAAAAAAAAACAAAACAACCACACAACTAGGGAAATAGCTGTGAGGTTAGAGGAGGAGAAGGAAGGGGAGAAAAATTAGGGGACTTGGTATTTAGGGTAGACTAGGTTTTTGCAATTCAAAATAATTAATTTAATTAATTAAATACTAAAATAAATATTAATTAAAAAATTATTGAATTAACAAATAATTGAAAAAGGGAAACAAAAATATACCCTTGGCCAAAGGAAGGGCCGACCTAGTCGGAAAGGAAATGGGTCATGGGACCCGGTTTCCGAATAAGAATTGACAAAAAAAGAAACAAACAGTCCAATTATACGGGCCCTCTTGGACTTAAAATAGTAAAATAACATTAATAACCGCGAAATTTTCTGGCCCTAAATTTCGGGTTATTACATATAGAAAATCCCAAAATTAAAAAAAAATAAAATAAAAATAACTATTACGGCCCGTTTGGTTGTTGGTAATGAATTGTCGTAATGGTAATGAATTTAAAAGTGTAATTTGTTAAGGAAAAACATCAAAATCCCTGTGGAAAACATATTTGTCATTCCCAAACATGAAATTTCTTATTAATGAAAGGGTGGTATTAGAAGGGAATAGATATTTGTGAAGAAAATTAGATAAATCGGAGTAAAACTATCACTACCATGGGAATGAATTTATTTTGATTTTCCTTCCAAATCTATCTATAACTATAACTATTACTAAAACAAAAACTGCTGACATCATCATTTGCCACATGTCATTTCCTCATTACAAAATTTCCCTCCAAACTTGCATTTGACTTTTTTTTTTAAAAAAAAAAAACTTACCCTCTATTTATTGGTTTTTTTTCCAATCCAAATTTTTTTCTCAATATATATTATTGAAAAAAAGCTGATACTTAGGATGCGTTTGATTCATTGAAAATAATTTGATCGGAAGAGTTAACTTTTCTGATATAATCTTATCTAAATTTTTTTTATCTGATTTAAACTAAACTAATTTGATCTAATCTTATCTGAATTTTTTTCGTCTCTGATCTGATTTTTTTATTGTAGTTTTTTTTATAGTTATATTAACTTTTTCTTATTTGATCTGAATTTTTCTGATCTGACCTGATCTTATCATATTTTTCAGATCTTATCTGGTCTAAATTTTTTTATCCGATTTGAACTTTTTTAAAATAAGTATTGTATGTCTATATTGCTTAATAAGTTGAATCAAACGCACCCTTATTTGTGTTCAAATATAAATATTTTTTTTAGTTACAACTTATTAATAAGATAAGATCAATCTTACGGAAATTTTTATAAGTTAAAGTTGATGCACTAATCTTTTTAAAATTAAGTAAATAATTTAATTAAAATTATATAATTAAGTGTAATGAAAATGTAATTTTTTTTTTGTCAAAATTGTTGTACATTTTCAAATGTAACTTTACTATAGAATAAAACAAAAGCTGCTAACAATAATAATATTTATCTATACATATGGGCATTGTAATTCATTTTCCTTAATTTTAACTTTTACTTACACTATAGATTACCATTATTAAAATAAATTTAAACAATTCTTTTTTTAAAAACCGTGCATCCGCAAAGGTGCTAAACTAGTTTAGTTATAAATTCATTCTCATTACCTCAATTTATAACCGGCTACAAAACGAGGCATTAGTGAATTGCGAGTTGGTGATATAAGATATTGCAAGTTTGGGCTGGCATTGGTGTTGGGTATGTACGTTGGTAATGGCGGTGGAAGAGGAATATGTATATAGGATAAGCACTGCGAAAGAGTGGTTTGATTTTCAGAAAACTGGTTCATCTTTTGGTGCCCACCTCGACTCCTCTACTTCTTGCTTTCATCTCAGCAATCTTCTTCAGGTTTCTTCCTCTTTCTATTTCCTTCCTTGTATCTATCTATGATTAATTGTACCCTCATTTTCATGGTTTTCGCTGGCATGGAATGAATGAATTAGATTCTGCCTTTTGATTCAAATTTCTACTATCTATTAATCATCAGTTGATCAACTTTTGTCCCCCTCTTTTTTGATGCTAATTTCTACTAAAGTAATTATTAATTCTTGTTAATTGATTGTATTTTAAGCATACTCTACTTTGATTTTAGGGTTTTTGACAATTTTCTCCTAACACCCTAAACTAGTACTTATAATATGCAACTCTATTATTGCTTCACTAATTCATGCCTTAGCCTGTTTTTCCATCAATCTGTACAATTCGTTTCTCCAATCCTGTCCATGAATGATTGATTCAAAGGTAAACTAAGATCTTGTTCTTTTCGATTTAATTCCAGAAATATTCACTCCGGCGCAGCTCAGCTCTGCTCACATTAGTTTAATTTAATTCAGTTCAGTTTAGATTAATCATTCATTCAGTCTAGGAGAAATTGTTGATAAGATGGAAATCTGAGTGTTCACTTTTGCTAAACTGATCAACCCTAATTATCTCAATACACAATGGACAACAGCTCTGAATTGAATCCCTAACTAAAGTTTAATGGATTGTCATTTGCCACTAGAATTGTGTCAAAAAGAAATCCGTTCTTCGTTTATTTTTATTGAATAATGTGTATTATTCAGGTACAACCAACCTTACAAAGATTTTTCGCTGACACTGATCAGGAGTTGTACTTGCTTCAAATTGATGCTAAGAAGGTATAAGAATTTCTGCAATTTAATTCTTTCTTTTTATAATTCTATCTTTAAGTTGATTATTGTTATTTCGGATGGTATACTACAAGAGGGGGTGAATTGTAGTATGGGACTCGCTTTCGAATTTTTGCGGAATTTAACGAATATAAAAGCAAGTAGGATAAAGTAGAGAAAAGATAAAGAAAGAGGAACATGATACACAAACAAGTTAACCTACGAGAAAAACTTCCTAGGCCCCAAATAGGAAAAAAAACCTCGACCCCTAGGGATTTTGACTCAATTCTCCATTAACTTAACAATAGGCCAACGACTCTGTACAACCTATTGAAAGGACCTTTTCTTTCTCTCAGTTCCACTAGGAACTTGTTCCCTGGTCACTTGTTCCCTGGTCACTTGTTCCCTGGTCACTTGTTCCCTGGTCACTTGTTCCCCTGTCACTTGTTCCCCTTGAACCCGTGACACGACTTCACTAAAAGTCGATTTTTCGAAATCTTCTCTCTTCTCTAAGAACTTAACTCTAAGTTCTAATATAGAAAATTCACTCGAATTTTCCTTTCCCCATATTACAAGAATTCACTCAAACCCTTGCAATTCCCTCATACAAGAATTCACTCAAATTCTTGCCTACTTCACTAGAAGTACATAGAAATAATACAGACGCTTGATAAATCGAAACTTAAAATATCTTAAAGCTAATATTAGAAAACCATAAAGGAATAGGAGAAGGATATGATTTTTAAGAAGTAAATTTAACAATGGATGCTTAGCCTCTTAAAAATCATACTCCTTTTGAAAGGACTACATTGACACTCTCTCTTTTTCTTCTGCCTTTTCTTATTGTCTGAGAGTTGTTGTTGTGTAGTGTCCAAAACTTCTGAATGCCTTCTTATTTATAGATGAGGTCTTGTCATGAATTCCCTTGTCTTGGAGGGGAAGCAATTCCACACGCATAGTGGAGTAAAGACCATGCACCCACTTCCTACAAAATAGATTGACCAAAGAAAAACAAAACAACCTAGTGTATATCCCCTAGAATAAGACTAGATACATTTAACCTAGTCAAGCCACTAAAACGTGTGACTTGATGACTAATTAAAAATCAGAATTTTTTAAACTTTAAATCCTAATATTAAACACCACTAACTCCTAAAATTAAATCCCATTAATTCCTATCAAAACTACACGTTTGTTTTAGTTAAGGAAGATTAAAATTTTGACTTTCAACATTTAAATCATCACTAACAAAAACTAACTTCCTCTTTGTATTGTACGTGGGTTTTAGAAAAGAAAAATTAGATTTTTAACTTTTAAAAATAAAGCCTACTAACAATTCTAACTAACTACTACTCTAACCATACGCATAGGAGAAGAAAGAGTAAAACCCACTAACCACTCCTAATTAAATGGAATTGACTAAACAAAAAACGAATTTTTAATTTTTAAAACTAAAACCTAAAAAGATTCTACTGACAACTAACAAAGTTTTACTAAGTAAGAAAACTAATTAACTCCTAATTCTATAACTACACGCATAAAAGGAATAATAATAGGAAACTTTAATTTTCAAAAATTAAACCTACTAAACTAATAAACCTAAAAACACTCTAACGTAATTTGACTCTAATAAAAACACGGTTTTTTATTAAATTAAAATAAAACAAATTAATTACTACTACTAGCCCTAAGTAATAGGCCACTTAAATAATATACATAAACTAAATAAAACCAATATTAGTTTAAGCATAATATACGAGTGACATAATAATAAACTAGGCTTATACTAGTGGACTAACCAAAATTACCTGCACCATAAAACAAGGTCAGTATTCCAACGCATAAATAAATTATCATGTATTTCTTTCAACTCCATAAAAAATATTATTTTATCAAATAAAAAATATCTTTTTATTTGCATAAATATTTCCAAGATGAAATATATTTTTCCCATCAACTCCATTTAGACAAATATTAATTTTATCAATATTTACCATGCCTAATAATACTTATATGTCCTTACTCCTTTTTAAGTATTCCTTTATTTGTTCTAATATAATAGCTTTAAGAAAAGAAAAATAAACTCTTATTTTTCTATCCTTAATAACTTTGGTGTTTCGACTCTGAAACGTCTTCTACTTTGCTTCTACTCTGAAGCTTCTCTTTGATTGTTCTCTTACAGAACTTCTCTTTAGCCTAAATATCAATTAGGCTTCTTCTCTTTGGAAATTCTCCTTCAAGAACTTCCTTTATTAATTCATGTTGTATACATCTTCTCGTACTTGGATCAACTGTATATGACTTGTCCAATAGAATATAATATGCACATCTTAAAACACATGTTAGTTAGATAATCATCATTTGTTTACAATCATCAAAACCATACATAATAACTCATCAATTATAATCAACCAATTCTGCAGTCATGTTTCATATGTCTGCATTACTCCCAATCACTGGTCAAGTAATCAGGTCTGACAATTTTTTATGTAGTTGGGGTTTTATTCGTTTGGTTCACACGGAAATTCCCGTGAGAATTTTTCATTTCTTGTTTGGTTTGAACCAAGGAAGTTACAATTCATGGAATTTCAAGTTACCAGTGGGTGATTTGGAATTAAATTCCCATGTTATGTAGGAAATCAAAATTCGCATGATGTTGCAATTCCTCCATTGCTTCTTTTTTATTGTCAATCAAACAACAAGCTCATATGCAAATTCTAATTCCTCCATTTTTAAAGTGCAACCAAACAACCAAATTTGGTTTTAGATGTTGCATTTTCCTACTAGGGGGGCATTAGTGACTCACTATGATTCAAATTTAAATTTATTGTCCAAAGGTCAAGCTGCTTAGTTGTTTATCTCATCAATCTTTTGTTAACTGGGTTTGAGAAGTTTGCATTCCCTTGTTTTGTTGCTGTCTTAGTATATCAATATTGAGGTAGAAATTGAGGTTACATATCATACCAACCATTGCATGTACTTCCTTTATCTTTTATAGTTGCTGCATTTGACGGGAAAAACTCTCGCAATTTCTGGTCAAATGTAGCAACTGAAATAAGACAGAGGGCATAGTATGTTCTGGTGATGGAGGTGGGGAGCTCCACATTAACATAACCTAACCAGTAACCATGTTCTTATAGGAAGGTTCTTTCAACTTTTTTAAGAGGCAGCTTCCATTAAACCCTAGATCTAAATGGTATTTCACAACAGAAAAACTGAAGTGCAAATTCAAGATTGTTATTTAGAAATTTACTTCATTTAATTTTTGTTCTTTTTTTTTTATAACTTGCTCCACCTCTCCCTTTATTAAGGGTGTTTTACTCTTTTGTTAAAATTGAGAAATGCTTTTTTTTTGGGGGTAAAGAAATCTTTGTATTGCTGCAAAGAATGAGAGGATGGAACCTTCTATCTTTTGCAGTTAGCATATTATTATCTATCATCAACAGAGATCAGAGATGATGATGACACTATGTAGCGCACTCGGGTACTTCATTTGACCGTTGTCTTCATTTCAAGAGATGATATCGATACTTCAGTAGTATTCGCGCCATACTCTTTGTCTTGCCGTATTCATTTTTGTCCCCGTCCCTGATTCAGTGCAAAAGGATTAATGCATTTAATGGTTGGTTGTATTAATGTATATTTGTCTTTATTTCTCATATTTGTAATCTCACAATAAAAATCACAATCGTCTTTTTACAGCTCGGTGATGGATTGATATATGAGCTTGTAGAGGGAACCCATTGGTTCCCCCATTTCTATGGACCATCGCGTAGCTTTGCTCCTCTTCCTCTAGACGCTGTCACGAAAGCAGAGAGGATCACTTTGTTAGATGGCAAGTTCAGTTGCAGTTTACTTGATTAAGAGGTTCTGCGGAGAAGCCATTCTACCAAATTCATGCTAAACTTGTGAAACTTACTCTTCCCAAACACCTGGGATCATCTTGTTTGAGCATCCATTTCTATTAGTTGATGTCTTATGAATTGCGCAATCTATTACTTGAAGCAATTCTGACGGTTGAGCTGTAATTGTTATGTTACCTTGACGCCTTTATTTGCCTCAAAAAACTTGTGTTATTTCGGACACAACATGATGCTTGAATACTTTATTTTTAATTATAAACTTAACTTTTTCTCTAATTAGTTGGGTCCGATACTTGGACACTCAGATTTGATGAAAATTCTATTGTGTTCTTGTGACTATGGACTACCGTCTACAGTAATGGAGTGCTAAGATTGCTTGATTTTTAATTTTTTTTTATTAGTAATTCTAACTAAGTCATAAAAAAAAATGTAATTAGATTTACTAATTAAAAATAATTCAAAAATCAAACAATCTTAGTCATCCATTATGGTGGTCGGTAGTAAAGATGGTAGCAGTTCTTGGATCCGCCCCAGATCTGCAAATCCATTATCTGTTTTTTAGAATCTGGATCCTATGTTGCATGGAAATGGATACGGATACAGGTACTGGTACGATATGTGTACGGAAAAATGCTAGCACAAAAGTTAAGGATACGAGGACACATGAAAATAATATTAATATATATATATATATATATTTCGATTATATAATTATTAGAAAAATATATAATGAAGAAGAAAAAATTATTTTTTAAATTTGATTGTTATTATAATGTTAATTTTAATGAATATTCGACGATGTTTGTGATTTATATTTCACTTTTATGAACTCATTTCACATATTATAATATAAATTTTCATTCAAACTTAATATATAAGTTTTAAAAGAAGTTTAGAATATGTTCTATAAGTGTTTAATATGTGTTTCATAAGTGTCAATATAACTAAAAATATTGGACACATGAGGTGGCAGTAGCGGATCTAGGAATAATATTTAGTGGGGTCAAAATGTGTTTTATAAACTTTATTGGGTTTAAGTGAAAAAATTTTAATGATAAAAAATTAAAAAATCAAAATTTTATAGGTAAATTTTTTCTTTATTCAGGTCCAAGTGAGGTCAAAGGACCCCACTAAAACCATCTAAATCCGGCCCTTCCACTCGGCACCGTCGGATCACTAAGGCCGACTTTCGTCCCTGCTCGACGGGTGTGATCTGAGTTGGTGTGCGAGACACATATTTAGGCGTGTCCACCGAGTGTTGGTGTCTAATACATGTCGGACACAAGACACGTCACTTGTTAGAAGTGTCCGTGCAACCTAGTCTGGATCTTCATATTTTGGATCCATGCGCATCCGGATCCTTTGGGAAAATCCATTTCCAAATCCATAGATCCTTTTTTAATAAAAACACATACAACTATTAAATTTGTGATAGTCCTATTACTTTGATATAATTTATTACTCTAAGGGCTCGTTTACATTAGATGAATAGAGATGAACTGAACTGAACTTAATAGGGATGAACTGAACTGAATACAAGTGTATTAATTGAACTAAATAGAGATGAACTGAACTGAACTGAACTGAATAGAGATTAACTGAACTGAACTGAACTGAATATAATCTGAAGTAAACAAGCCCTAATAATAGTCTTATTAATTTGATATAATTTACGATGATAGATGTTGGTAGCGGGGTTTTAATTTGCATATTAATTGTTAATTTAATGAAATGACAATTTTAATACATTAAAAGTTTTAATTATCTTATTAAGTAGGTATAATATAAGAGGATCCGTTTTATATCCAGACCCGCGGAATCCGTAGGATCTGGATCCTTATTTTATGGATCTATCAGATTTGGATCCGTCGGATCTGGAGAGGATCTAGATCTAGGCTAAAAAAAGGGAACTGGATCCATCAGGACTCAGTCTGCTGCCATCTCTAGTCGGTGGAGTAGAATCATCCCAGATTTGAGTAGATATTTTATCCGAATCTAAGTCACATAGGTAAACTGTCTTGAAAATTCCACTGTGATCTTATAACTATAACTATCATAATGAAGGGTTAAGGTTGGTTGATTTTTGAATTAATTTTAATTAGTAAGTCTAACTAAAATAAACTTTTTTAATTACTTTAAATACAATTCTTATTATTTTTCTGCATCGGAAGCATTTTTGAAAAAAAAAGAGAAAATAATTTCCGAAAATAAGAAAAGTTTTCTAAGTCGCTTAAAAAAATAAAATTTAGTGAGATTTACTAATTAAAAATAATTCGTTTTCGATTTTCTATTCACTCATTATCTGGCCAAAATTAAGCAATCGTAGTCATCTATTATGATAGTTGGTAGTCATAAAATCACATTATAATCGTCTGAAATGTCTACTATTATCACATATTATTCATAAAATATTTTCTGCATCGGAAGCATTTCTGAAAAAACAGAAAATAATTTCCGAAAATAAAAAATGTCTTTTAAGTAAAAAAGATTTTTAGTTAGATGTAATAATAATAAAAAAAGAAATTATTTTTTATTTCTATACATTCATTAATTATCTAGTCAAAATCAAGCAATCTTATATTTTTAGCCATCCATTATGATCCTTAGTAGTTATAACTCTTCTAATACCACATTAGAATCATCTGAATTGTCCAGTACCATCACATATAATTTGATTACTGAACTCTTCCTAGAGATTTTCGGGATTACTAAGGGCTTGTTTACTTCAGTTCAGTTTAGATCATCTATATTTAATTCAATTAATACACTTCTATTCAGTTCAGTTCATCTCTATTCATCTAATGTAAACAAGCCCTAAATACTTTTTTTAATTAAATATAAAAATTGTGATTTGTGAATAATAATCACAGAAATCACGTTACTCGATGTCCTTTAGAAAAGTTTGTGCGTTAGAAAATAACAGGTTTTTTAAGACATATATTTATTTGGCAAACTTTAGAACAACTTGCGGGGATAGCTCAGTTGGGAGAGCGTCAGACTGAAGATCTGAAGGTCGCGTGTTCGATCCACGCTCACCGCAAAATTTTTGGAATTTTTGGTTTTCCTCACCTTACAGTAGGACGATACAAGGTTTAAATTTCACTCAGCATTTGCTGAAATGGGCTTTCGATTAGTTTCTCCATCAAATTTTAGCGTGTTTAATTTGATAGAAGGTTAACCTTTCATAAAATGATATTTTTCCGTTTTTTAAGATTGAACACCTTTTTCTACGCGTATTAAAGATCGATTTAGGGGTGTAGACGTGTAGTCAATGACTAAATCTTTCGACAAAATTTTAATACAAGTAAATATGAGATTATATATGACATGTCTTAAAATTTCATAGATTAATTTACTCGTTTACAGCGTTAACTCGCTTCCTTGATATGTTTGAAAAAAAATATTCCATCTCAAAAAAACGGAGGAAATATAAAGTATTTTAGTAATTTATGACAAAATCACGCATAAATCATTTTATTTAATGCTATTTTTTTTCCTCAAACTTTCATTTTATATCAGAGATGTTAATTGAATTACATTATCAACCTAAATATATTTTTGGAATTTTTAAAACTTAGGTATTGTAAATACGCTAATACTCAGGTAATTGTTAGTACCCATGAGAAAATTCCAAATAATTAATATCCATAAGGTAATTGTTTTTATTTTTCATTATCAACAATAAATTCTAATTAAGCTCGTAAAAATCAACTGAATTTGAATCCAATTTCAAACTTAATCTGAAAAGGTGAGTTTGGTATAAGTCTGATAATTATAACGCAAATTCGATTGTTTGATTTGTTGGAACAAAAAAAAATTGTAGATAAAAAGTGAATCGGCTTGTTTTGCATCAACCCAACTCGAAATTCATTACTTTTATGGAACTATTATAAAAAAAAATTGACAAAAATGTACTTCATATACAATTAAAAATTGACAGAAAAATTATCTTTTTAAAAAATGCATACAGTTAAAAAATTCAAAACTTTACATGTCTACAACTGCTATATGAAAATACTAGCCTTGTGTGCACGCTTTGTGTGCGACGATATTTTTAATGTATCTTCAAATATCGAACGTTTTTGTTCTATAAATTAAAATATTTTTAAAATTCACACTCATTCACATAATCGTAAACAAACTTTCCCCTTTCATCCAACCATTCTATAACAATGAATAAATCGGCTATCAAATTTCTACGATAATAAAGGTAAAATTTTTATGTAATAAACTATATTAAAATGGGTGTCTATTTATATAGAATTTTTTATTTTATTTTTACGAATTGTATATTTTGTAATATTTTCATTTTAAAAAATTCAAAAATTGTAATAAATTTCCTTAATAAATAAGAGTAATGATATTTGATTTTTAATAAATTTTTAAAGGGCATTATGGACTTTTCGAGGGGGACACCATGGGCCCATGGCTCCCCCATTGGCTTATATAATAGAGATCAACGATTGATAGCTAGAGGTAATATATAGTTTCTAATCAACAAAAAATATAACTTGCGGGGATAGCTCAGTTGGGAGAGCGTCAGACTGAAGATCTGAAGGTCGCGTGTTCGATCCACGCTCACCGCATTTTTAGGTTTTATTTATTCGGCAGCAGCTATGCATGTGCCAGTTTAAACCCAATGCTTTATTTTAGATTTTGAGCAGTCATATATACAGTATATAATAATACCCATAACAGACTTTTTTCATTAACACTATTTACTCACCTTATTTCCAGGATCAAGATCAGTACTCAAATCCTCCTACTTGATCTATAAATTTTGCAATATTAAAAGGTTTAATAAATTCCCAATTATAAATTTTGTCTTACTTTCTAACTTTTCATCTCTATTATTGACTTGAACTCTACTGGACATTAAGTTGCACTTTTATTGGATTTAGGGTCCGTTTGATTCAATTTAAATAAGCATTTATGTGCTTATTTTTAGAAAAATTCAGATCAGATCAGAAAAGTTCGGATCAGATTAGAAAAGTTCGGATCAGATCAGAAAAGTTCGGATCATAATAATTGTAACTACCAAGTATAATAAGAACTACAATAGAAAAATTCAAATCAGATTAGAAAATTTCAGACCAGATAAAAAAAATTCATATCAGATCTGAAAATTTCAGATGAATCAAACACACCCTTACCCCGATGACCACTTAAGCAGTTAAGCGCATCAGAATATGTCATTCTAGTCGAATAACCACATACATCATCCCGAAAGTAAGTCATTTTTTTATATTAAAAAAAAAGTGATAAGCACAAAAAATAGGTTGCGCTCTTTCCTAGAAGGCACCCCTGCTTATATTTTATTAGGCACCCAACTCGTTTTTACGACCGTATTTACTTTCAGATTGTTAATCCACCTAACTTATTTTGACGACAGTACTTGCTTTCAGATTATTACTCCCAGTGGGGAGTAATGATAAACACTTAACTGCTATATCCATTTAATGGTTTTTGAACGAATGTCTTCATTATTGTCCACCCCGTGCAACGCAATTGTTGTTCTGTGTAACACAATCATTGTCCCAAGAGTGTCGTTTATTGTCCATGCACTGTTTTGGCTTCACTTGTACGCAAAACCACTTCCATTTGTTTCTGACACAAATGGAGCAATATAATTGATCTCCCAGCTGCTATTTGCATTTAGCAGCTATGAGCAAATACTTACTCTCCCGATGGGTCGGGTGTTGGTCTGAAACTCATATAATGACCCACGTGCCAAATTGCTGGATTTCAAAATTTTAAATAAACCCAAGAAAGGAAACAAGCTAGAAGGGAGCTAAGCTAAAGATTAATACTATAATTCCTGATAAATTTGAGAATATGCCAAGTGACTTGAATAAATTAGCTAGATAATGGAGAGTATTAGGATGCGTGCAGCAAAATGGTGTTCATCAAGTCCAATAAGCATATTGTTGTTATTAATGATAATAATAAGAGTATCAAATGGAGTAAATATAGGTGATGAAAACCATAAAAAACCAGTAATTATAAATTTAGGAGACTCAAATTCAGATACAGGAGGTGTTCTTGCAGGTGTAGGGCTCCCTATTGGCCTGCCTCATGGCATCACATTCTTCCACAGGGGTACTGGTAGATTAGGTGATGGTCGTCTCATTATTGATTTTTTCTGTAAGTTTTTTTCAATCCCTTTTTTTATCAATCCTTTACTTTAATTTAATTTTTGTATTTTTCTGACAAAAATTTCATATTGTTATGGAAAATTTGCTAAATTTCGGGCTTCAATTTTTGGGTTTTCTCGATGGTGGTTCAGGGGAGGAAAATGGATGGAGCCGATTGGGGGAGGGATAGAGTGGATTCGCTGTAACAGCGGATGAGTTCGATTTAAACACCGGAATCTAACCAAAGATGGTTAAAAAAAAATTGAGATGGCTTCTTATTAAAAAAAATATTATAAGATGATTTTTGACAAACAACTTATTTTATAAGATGATTTCTAACAAATTTTCGTATTCTGATGTATTATTGGCAGGTGAGCACCTTAAGTTGGGTTACTTGAGTCCTTACTTAGATTCACTATCACCAAATTTTACGAGTGGAGTTAACTTTGCTGTTACGGGTGCAATGCTTCTTCCCAAGTTTGTTCCTTTTGATTTGGGTGTTCAAGTTCGACAGTTCATTCGTTTTAGAAACCGATCACTTGAGCTCTTGTCACATGGTAAAACTTCTCACTACTAATTACTGTTTTTTTAGTCTTATTTAGTGTGCGTTATCTTTAACTTATTAGATCTAAATTTTTTTGAACTTATTTGAATTTATCTTAATTTATTCGAAATAATCTGAACTTAATAAACATGAAATTTATTTTTTTAAGATGTATTTCTAGACCTGAACTTATTAGAACTTATTGCTACTTATTAAACCTGAAACTTATTTGTTTAAGGTGAAGAGAGCGCTCCCTTAAAAATGACAGCAGGTCAGACTCAGATTGGATTATGCATAATAATTCCGATTCTACTGAGTAGTCGGTTGTCCGACCGACCGACCCTAACAATATGACTCCGATTTCTAACAATCACCTTTGACCCGACTTTGGTCAACTCTGACATCAACCCGGAATTCCGGTTGTGACATTGATTTAAATAAAAAAAAATGTCGAATATTACATTATAATTACTCTATTTATACATCAATCAAATATCAAATATTTTCAATAAATACTTTGTAGAATATAAATTTAATTAAATGTAACTTAAAATCTTAGTTGGATTAATTTTTCGATTTTTTTCCGATATTTGTCTCCAACTCTGGATTTTTTTTTCTGATTATTTTTACAATTTTGAATCAAATTTTTCGTTGCAAATTAAATTGGGTCAGGCTAATTTGTCATACATAGTCTTATTTGATTCGTCATCATGCACGTGAAAATTGATATGTTGAGCACTTGTAAGTTGTAACTTGCATTGGTAAAAGTTAATTAATAGCATATGTAGGTTAATAATTGGCAATTTTAATGACTTTTGGATCATTCGATGAAGGTTCGAGGGACTTAATCAATGAAGAAGGATTCCAAAGAGCAATATATATGATTGACATAGGACAAAATGATCTTCTAATGGCGCTTTATGCATCAAACTTAACCTATGGTCCTGTTGCTCAAAAGATCCCATCTTTACTTGAAGAAATCAGATTAGCTGTACAGGTAATTAATTACTCAACATTTGCATTTACTTTATGTTATAGTGAATTGCATTAAACCTTAACTTTATAAATTATCTTTTCTCTTATGAGACCGTCTGACGGTCTAAAATAACTTTTAAGTAGTAATTAAAAAACTGTATCTTTTTAACTATAAATTTTAATTTTTTTACATAATTAGTTAACTTTTATATAAAAAGTTTTGGTTTGATAATTAGAAGTCAAAAGTTACAATGTCTAAACGAAAAGTGATGGAGACATTTTGACATGAGAGATTTATGTATAAAGTTTTGATTGTTTACTAATGAAAATGCAGACAATCTACCAATATGGTGGGAGAAAATTTTGGATCCACAACACAGGGCCTTTGGGATGCCAGCCTAAAGAACTAGCCCTACACCCCCATAACAACACTGATCTTGATCGTATTGGATGTCGGTTCGTACACAATCAAGTAGCGAAAGCTTTTAATAAGGGGCTTCGCGTACTTACTGAGGATCTGAGGTCGGTTTACAGTGATGCTGTCATAGTGTATGTTGACGTCTATTCGATCAAGTACAGTCTATCTGCCAACCCTGAAAAATATGGTAATAAACTTGTAAGATTGATTGTTAATGTAGCTTGTATAATGTAATTTAATATAAACATTTTAATAGAAAAATTGATAAGAATAGTTCACAATTATAATCGGTCTTCTAAAACCAATCTCAACAATTTATTATCTTATAACAGTCCCGATTTTGAAGAGGTGTATTACAAAAACAATCCTAACTATTTTATGTTATATCTTCTAAAATTAGTCTCGAATTGAGACTTGTTTTAATTTTAAGAAGAAAATCAATACTTACGACCGTTTTTGAAAAAAAATAGCCCGTAAAGCTGGGACTCCTACAGGATAATCAATAGTTGAGAAAGTCATTATTAGAAAGTCAGCCATAATTAGGATTTTTTTAATCAATTTCCCCTTGTATAATTAGTCAATATCAATTCATTTTATGAAATTGTTAATTGTTGTCTTTTGTTGTTATTTTGTAGGATTCAAGAATCCATTTGCAGCATGTTGTGGTCGTGGGGCACCATACTTCTACGACAGAAACGCGACGTGTGGGCAACCAGGGTCTTGCATTTGCAGTAATGTGTCACAAGCGATAGTTTGGGATGGTGTTCATTATACCGAAGCTGCTAATCGTGTTGTAGCAACGATGATATTGTCGGGACAATATTGTACGCCGCGAGTTAAGCTTGAGAAGCTCTAGAATATGCACGTAACACAACTTTTTTCATGTGTTAAAAGAGAACATGGATGGAAAAATTATGGAAACATATAAAGTGTTTATGTGTTCATATATTTTCAATAACTTTTACAGAATTTTTTCTTTAACTTTTTCAGTAGTGAATCCCAATGTGACTGCGAAATTGTTTCGTCAAATAATTTCTAATGAACTTAATCAAGCTGCTAATTACTAAAGTGAGTTAATATAAAGTCACACAAATATTACTAGGACAAGCTAGAATATATAATGGATCAGCAAATGTAATGTACTTGATATAAAGTTGTTAAGTTGGTACTATCTTTGATATTTGGCAAAAAGTTATGTTTTGTTACAATGGGGAATTTTTTCTACTCGGGGTATGAAAACTAATTAGTGAACCTTGTATATATATATATTTTTTGACAGAAGGGAAGATGATTCCTGAGAATTATACGTTTTTTTTCTTTTTTTCTTTTTTAATGGGTGAATGTAACAATTAAATATAATTCAATAATTGTCATACCTAGTTATTAATATAACATCATGAATGTATCCTTAAGAATAATATGATGCCCAAATATCAACCTTCCATTTATTAATAAGTCCTAATATATGAACATCCTTATTGCAAACATAAGGGTCATATATAAGCAATTAATATGATTTCAAAATTGATATTAGTATATACTCTGTAAATAAATTGAAGCTAAAATTAAGCATCGTTAAGTGTAGAGCAATGCTCGATTTAGTAAGTTTAAAAAATAGTTTAGAATTTTATCGTAAAACAAAAATGTACATATAATAATTTTAGTCTTAATTAGTTTAAAATTTTACAAACTAAAAAAAGTATTTTAAACCTACTAACTATATTTAAATAAAGTAGATTATCTTAAGAATTTATGAATATCGCAAAAATATACTTTCTCTGTTCCAAAAAAAATGCAACAGTCAACATTTCATACATGCAGAGACATTACTTTGACCATTAATAACTATACTTATGAATTTAAAAATTATTAAAAGTTAATATTAAGATAGTATTTTACAAGACAAATCTAATAAGATCCCACTTGACTATATTTTTTATTATGTGTAAAGCTAAAAAATCAGTCAAAGTATATAATGTGAATAGTACAAAATATTGACTGTTACATTTTTTTGGAATAGATGATGTATTATTTTTTAATAATATTGTATTATTATATTTTTAGTAAATAATTCAGAACCCGTCAACATTGCAGACACGACTTTTGTTTATATTTTAAATAATATTATATTATTATATTTTTAATAAGGAGAAGCCGACACCAAAGAATTATATTTTTAGTAACTAATTTACAACCCGTGAATATTGCAGACATTGTTTTAGTAGCAGGCCTGTTTACTTCAGCTAAATACAGCTGAACTAAACTGAGTTATCCTGAACTGAACTGAATACAAGGAATGGAATATGAAGTGGGAGAGAACATTGAGGAAACTGGTCCACCTACTCAAAATCAGAATGAGTCAGGGGAACCAGTACAGAGAATGGTCCTACATTAGATAGTCCTCTTGTTTTAAGAAGGCCATTGTTTAAGCATAGATCTTCTCATCCAGTTGATCAAATCATAAGTGATTTATCAAAGGGAATTTAAACAAGAAACTCTATTTGGAAAAAAAAAATTGTGCTTACTTTTCTTTCTTATCTCATCCAAAATCAACTGACTATAAGGTTGCACTAACTGATCCTGATTGGATTTTGGCCATGCAAGATGAATTGAATCAATTTGAAAGAAACAAAGTGTGGCATCTTGAGCTAATAACCAATGAGATATCTGTTATTGAAACCAAATAGGTCTTCAGAAACAAATTGGATGACTCAGACACTATAGTCGGAAACAAATTGGATAACTCAAGCACTATAGTCAGAAACTGAAAGTAAACAAACACTAAGTAATTGATATGCTATTATGATTATGATCATCATTAAATAGGGTTTATTGGTCAAATGAAACAAGAAAAGAACCAGAAAAACCAAACCGAAGAATAAACAAAATTTGGGCTTGGACTTGGGCTGAGAATCCAAAACACCATCTTTATTCATG
Organism: Salicornia ramosissima; assembly: GCA_951394345.1. Taxonomy (NCBI): domain Eukaryota; kingdom Viridiplantae; phylum Streptophyta; class Magnoliopsida; order Caryophyllales; family Amaranthaceae; genus Salicornia; species Salicornia ramosissima. The sequence continues at coordinate 10,066,576 of OX596237.1, read as the reverse complement.
AAGCCTAACGACATGAACAAAAAAAACCCCACTCCACAAGTCCACAACACCTAACTGTCCAAACTCCTAATTTTTAAGTATAAAATCCCCAAACTTCAAAACCCTAATCTCTTTCCCCCACAGCCGTTCCTCACAATATTAACAGAGGAGAGAGAGAATCAATCAATCGACCACCATGACAACTCGGTTGAAGAAGAACAGGAAGAAGAGGGGTCACGTTTCAGCAGGGCACGGCCGTATCGGAAAGCACAGGAAGCATCCAGGAGGAAGAGGAAATGCTGGAGGAATGCACCACCATCGAATCATGTTCGACAAATACCATCCAGGTTATTTCGGTAAAGTTGGTATGCGTTATTTCCACAGGTTGAGGAACAAGTTCCATTGTCCGATTGTTAATCTTGATAAGATTTGGTCGATGGTTCCTCAAGATGTTAAGGATGATGCTGCAAAACAGGGTAAATTGCCTGTAATTGATGTTACTCAATTTGGGTATTTTAAGGTTTTGGGTAAGGGTGTTTTGCCTGCTAATCAACCTGTTGTTGTTAAGGCTAAATTGGTTTCTAAGATTGCTGAGAAGAAGATTAAGGAGAATGGCGGTGCTGTTCTTCTTACTGCCTAAATTGAGTTTACGAAATTCCAGTTTTGGCTATGTAATAGGGTGTTGTTATTATTTTTTGTTTTAGATCTGGATATTTTAGAACCCTTTTTGTTGGTCTTATTTCATATTGATTAAATCAAATTGGCTAGTTTTCAGCTGATTTTTCATCCTGGTATGATTGATTTATTATGGTTTCTGAAAAATATGAAGAATGAATGTTCGTGTTGTTTTGTGAATTAGAATTGTGATGGTTTGGTTTATGCATTGTATAATCTTGCATTGAAATGGGAATGTGTCAAGTTTTTAATTCTTGTGTTGTAGATGTCCATTGCTGCAAAATGTGGGTGTTTGTCATTTGTTCATTTTGATTGAGAGGAGAAGGCATGATGCTAAAATCATGATATAGAAGAGCTTTGATTCATGGTGATTGAAATGCTATTTGAACCTAGGTCAAATTTCAGGCTATCGAAATTGTTGTCATGTATGATTAAGGTTCATTTTGAGCACCCATTTCATTTAACAAACCAAGTTGAATATGAAATGAAAATGGGCTTTTGCATAGGAGATAGGACAGTAGCTTCAGCTCAGGTTTTGAGCTTGCAGCATTACCCGATTATGTTGCTGGTTTGAGAGGGTATTGGGGACCTTGTGTGCGTGTGTTTGGGGCTTTCGATGCACGAAGAGCTGAGTGATGGCAGGTTGTTAGGGCTGCCTTTTCCAAGGTTTTAGGTTTTAGGGTCTGGGATTTGTTGGTTTGTCTGGTAGGAGAGGCTAGGGATTTAGGTCTATTTATTTCAAATGAATACAGCTGAACTGAACTGAATACAGCTGAAAGGAATATTTTATAAGAGAAGAAAATTGAGAGCTGAGTTGAACTTAACTTAAGCTGAATTAAACAAGCCCTTAGGATTCGGGACCTAGTGAGGGGGGGGGGGGGTTATCGACTTATCGGTGCACTGAGCAGTAAAGTACTGTGTTGGGTCACTGGCTGCAGAGTGTAGCGTAGAGCTGACCGATGGCAGTTTATTAGAGCTATTGCAGGGTTAATTTGTTATTCAGGAATCAAACAATTTGAAGTTTACAATGCCAGGGCTTTTGAATCAAGCGCAGTAGTATTCATAGATTATAGGTATTGTTTTTGTTTGGGGGTGTTTCTTTTTGATGTGTGTGTTTATGAGGAATGTGACGTTGATGAGGTATAACGCTGGGACTTGCGAATGCCAGGGACAAGGTATAACGCCGGGACTTGCGAATGCCAGGGACAAGGTGCTGTGTCTATCGTCGCAACACACATCTGAGAGGAGTCTTTTTTTGCCTTTTAGGTCACCTAATTTGGATTAGGTGCTTTCCTGGTATAAGAGCTTTTGGTTGGACTCGACGACTTGTCCACCTCATCATGCATAAAAAAGGTTAAAAAAAGTGGGTTGCTAAACATCGCCCACATATTACTTAAAGTCGCCCACAACCAACAGTAAAAAGACAATTGCTCTTGATTTAAAATTACACCAAAATAACTTAGATTAAATATACAACGACGTCGGACACCACGTCATGAGTCATGACCTCGACCACCACCGCCACCACCACCACCATGGTGGTGGTTAATTTTATTTTATTTTAAATAAGGGAAGGGGCGTCCAGATCAGACGCCCTAACGACGCCCCTATAAAATTTTAAAAAAATTGGTTGGGGCGTCTGATCTGGACGCCCCTTCCCTTATTAAAAAAAAAAGAATAACCACCACCACGTGGTGGTTGTGGTGGTCGAGGACATGGCGTGGTGTCCGACGTTGTTGTATATTTAATCTAAATTGTTGTGGTGTAATTTTAAATCAAGGGCAATTTTGTCTTTTTACTTTTTATCGTGGGCGATTTTAAGTAATATGCGTGCGACGTTTAACAAGTCTCTAAAAAATTGTTGTTTTTCTCATCTATATAACCATTGTGAAATAGCAAGCACACCTTGGAATACTTTGCTTCTACTGTGTTGGACCGAGAAGATGGATCGAGTTACTATTGTCTGCATTTTAACAATTTTGTCTAGTACGCTGTAACTTCCACCAATTTGTACACTAAATTTGATTTTACTTGACTTACCCAATGACCACATTAAACGCATTCGAAACCGAAAGTGTGAGGCTTACCATCAAAAACGCTCCAAAAGTATAATTATGAAAACAACTAGGCACCTAAAATTTTGTCACAGATGCCTATGTTGAATAGGGCCTTTTGTCACTTGATGACGTGGAGGGTTTGACCAAAAGTCAACGAATTAGTAAACACTATTCACCTTCTAAACTCATAATTTGATGTCGTTTTAGCTGATTTTTACCATAATGAGGTAAAAACCGTTTCACATTCTTTACCTCCTATATATTCAACCCCTTAATCATTTCTTCAAAATCATTCTTTCACTCTTCAAATTTTCTCTCTCTAGTGTTCTCTAATCTCCTCGAAGGTCTTCTCTCAGCTTGTGTCTAGGCAGCCTCGGAGTAGTTTCTTTGTCAAGGTAACCGTCTTCCCCTTCTTTGTATTTATTTGAATAAGTGAGTCCTTGTCCTGTCGAGTACCTTTCTTTTCCTTAGTTTATTTTCAATAACTTAGGTATTGGACATGTTAAGTACTCCACCCCTTCTTCCCCTAGAGTGCACTGGGGTCCTTCGGGTCGAGGGTGATGAAGGGATTGAATCCCAAAACATCCCTGAGGCCATCCCTCTACTCTCTGACTCGAATGGGTTAGTGTCTGGGGAGAAGAGGTAGAAACCCCCTACCCCTGGGAGCCATCTGTAGCACATCCTAACATTTACCATTCCACATATGAAAAACTTGTAAGTATACTAAACATGAACCTCGATGGTCCATCCACCTCTGGTCAAGAGGAGACAGAGAACATCGTGTACCCAAAAATTCTCCCTGAGAAGGGTCCTAAATACTTCTTCCTAGCCCCAACTTTCAACCATCGTCTCAAACGAGACATTCGTTCCTTTGCTGCCCAATTCCAATTTTCAGAGCCATACGTAGTGGTTCGACCCATTAACCTTCAGACCATCCGTTCCCCCCCTGACGGATGTGTAGCTGTGTATAAACTAGCCATGGTCAAGGGGCTTAGATTTCCATTACACAATTTTGTTGTACAGCTTCTTTGTGAATATAACTTATCCCTAGCATCATTAGTGCCTAACTCTTGGGCCTCAATCAATTCATTTATTGGCATATGTACAATGCTTAGGATTACCCCAACTCTTCGCCTATGGCGTAATTTGGCTAAGTTAGTAGAAAGCCGTAGTGTCGACCATGGGAAGGGTTGGTATAGTTTTCAGGTTAGAAAAGGCTATAGGTTTGTAAATAATGTGCCCACCAACCAGGAAGGATTCAGGCACGAATTCTTCTTTGTTTTCAATAGCGAAGGGTGGAAAATCCCTAGGGTGGTTGAAGATGAACCAAACTTCAACCTCAACCGCCAAGTGCCCAAGATGTCTGCTGAGGAAGCAGTGGTGGCCATCTACTGCGAGCTCGAAGCGAAAGAGGAAAAGGGAAAGACAGTGATGGTCCCCTTTAACTGGCTTCCCAGCACGGACGACTTAAAGCAAGACTTTTTCTTGTCTGCTATGGGGCTAAACCCAGCATATCCTGAGGGTAGGGGCTCTTATATGTTAAGCACTAACCTCATTTTTGACTCCTCCTGTTATTCTAACTTACTTGCTTTTTATTGCAGGGGTAGCAAGAGACAAACTAGATCCCAAAATGGCCTCCCTCATGACTGCAGCTGCCATAAAAGCTCTTGCTGTAAAAGGCAAGATCGTGGCAAAGGAAGAATCAATTCCCAATCCTCCTGAGGTAATTATTAACCTCGATGATACTTATGTTGCCCCCCTTCCTTTGACTCGATGATGCTTAACCTTTTATTGCCTCGATAAGACCCCAAGCACAAAAAGAAAACCTCGACTAGCGGGGTGCCTCGAATCAAGAGGACCAGGGAAACCAATCCTTTTGCTGAAGAGCAAAAGGATAAAAAGAAAAAACAACAGGTGGTTGAGGAGGATTAGCCATCATTGCCTGAAGAGGGCATTTTCCAGAAGGATGCAGCCACAGAGGCTGCCCTTGTTGCTGCTGGGAAGGTCATTAGGCCTTCCTCTTCGAAGGAGGTTCCAGCTGGCAGCGATAGACACTTCAAAGCGCTGACCTAGAAGGAGCGTAACCGTCGCCTTCATGGAGCTTTTAGGGTCATGTACTCACCCTCTGACGAAGAGTACATCATGGGAGGCTGTAATGACCCAGATTTTATCGGTATTTTTGCCGGTATTTATGTGTAATTATGTTTGTTTATGTGCTAGTTCAAATTAATTTTTGAACTATTTATTTTAATTTTAAATGAATAATTTCGATTTAATCGAAATGTTTATTTCTTAGTTTTTATTATTTAAGTTAATTATTATTTGATTAATTAGAATTTTATTTATTTAATTTTCTAATTAATTATCTAATATTTTGGGCCAAATCGATTTGGGCATGATTAATTATGCGGTTTTCGCAAATTAGCCCAATGGATCACGAGAGGCTATTTAGGCCCAATGTAGCCATGATGGCCGGCCCCCCCTCTAAATGCATGGCAAAATTTTGCCACTTGCCTTGCTTTTACACTTAACTAATTTCTATAAATAGGAATGATTAGTGAGCCATTAGGTTCATTTGCTCATTTGCCTTTTTAAACACTTTTGCCATCAAAAGTTTAATCAACACAAACCCCCTCCACTTTCTCTTGCCTCACGCCATTTTTTTTGATGAACAAGCCATCAATTGTTCATCATTAGTTCTAACCTTGAACTTAAAGATTCAAAGTCTATTGATCTTTAAGTAGCCTAAACACAATCTAAACCCATTTATTTTTTCCAAGATCGTTGGTTCGGGTTGGGTTTTGATCGTGCTCGTGTAGAGGGCCGTGTGTGGGGACAGCCGTGCGTGGTGCCGTGCAAGAGCAGCAGCCAGGCCGTGCAAGGGCAGCAGCCAGGCCGTGTGGGTGCAGCAGGCTCGTGGGTTCGTGTGTGTGCAGTGGTTGGGCAGCCGTGTGGTGCGTGGTGGTGGTGCCGTGTTCGGGGGGTTTTGCTTGGGCCGTGTTGGTGCTTGTTTCTGGGCAGCGACTTTTGCGTTGTTTTAGTGTGTAATCTCCCATAAGGTAACACACTAACTCAACTTAATTGGAATACCTTGTTTATAGTATAGATTAAATGCATGTTTAGGATGTTTGTTGATGGTTATTCATGATTTTATGTATGATTATACAATCTGATTTTTATGTGTTTACATGATGTTTTAGTGATGATTTTCATGATTTTATGATTAGTTATACATTGTTATATGATCATGATTTGTGTATCAAAGATTGATGAATTTTGGATAAGTTTAGGTTGATTTTTCATGATGATATGCGTGTGATGATTATGTTGGATGAGTTCTTGATTGAAGATCTTGAATCTTGATTGAGTTCTTGATTGAAGATCTTGAATCTTGAATGAGTTCTTTATGAGTTCTTTATGAGTTCTTTGAGTTCTTTATGAGTTCTTGATGAGTTTTTAGAAGTTCTTGATTGAATCTTGAAAGTTAAAGAAAACGGTTTAAAGAATAAAGAAAGTTAAAGAAAGTGTTTAATATGGTTAAAGAATGATTAAAGATTGATGAATAATGATTGGTTAGACTCAAGAATAAGGCTAGAGGCAGTTCTTGAGAATAACTTCGATGTTTTAGCTAGATTAATTTCGAGAACCGAGGCTTTAGGCAGTTCTTGAACTTAGTTTAGTTAAGTTGAGGTAATAATGAATAATATGATTAAAATGGGTAAATGAATTAATTAATTACTTAGCTTGATTTCATTTTTAGACGCCTGATACTTTGAGTAAGATTCATTGTATTCGGGTTAAGACGTTGCCCCTATTCCATCCGCGGTATTGGGATAGTTGGAGTCATACTATGTGATCTTTGTGAATTCCAGTAAGATTGGTTTCACGGGACATGGATTTCCAGTAAGATTGGTTTCATGGGGTTTGAGAGTAAGATTCTCAAATCCGAACATAGTAGAAAGTTCGAGCGCGTAAGATGCGTTCGTACGAGCACAGTCCGGTCTAGAATATGAATGATTGCGCCAAAGATAGTTGGTTAGGCTTGGTTTGAGTCGAGTTCACGTTTTGGGTTGTTCTCGTACTTTGTTTAATGATGTTGTTCGTTTGATTTATGCTATGTACTTGTGTGTTCCCATTAGGGTGAGTCAGTTATGTTACTCGCCACTGATGGTGGACCGTTGTTATATTTTTTTCAGGTACTTCAGATGATGATGCTCTTGCCTAGTTTTGGGTTGGGCGAGCGACGTTTCTTTCTTTTGTTATCTGTTGTATTTACTGATTTTGTAGTATTAGTAGTGATAGTTTGTTTAGATGCTACTCTTTAGAACTTTGGACTTTTATGTGTTGTTTAAAGACTCTGACATGTAGTTGGAGTTAACTCGTATTTTAGTATTTTTAGTTTGACTTTTGGATTAGTTTATGTACAAACTTGTGGGTATTTGTACGTTTGTGGTTTATTAATAATGTTTCGAGGAATTAGTTTTAATTTCTTAGGTTTTGAGTTGTAGTTTCTAACAACTCGACTCGTCGGTTTCTTCCGCGCCGGTTTAAGCGAGTCGGGTCGTTACAGAGGCGATGGGGAGGAAGTCTTCAATGAGCTCCACAACGCCTGGCTGGATGTGAGTATCTTTGCATTTGTTCAAATTCTTCCATATTGTCCTTCTTTGTTACTAACCTTTTATGTTTGTGCAGATGTCTATCCGGATGCATGCTGACCAATAAAGGCAATGGCTTGTCCCTTACTGATGCTGAAAAGGTCAAGGCTGACTTGGCCCAGGAGAAGGTGGACCATGCCGCCACCAAGAAGACTGTGACCTCTTTGGAAGGTCAGCTGGAAACTACAAGAGCCGACCTTACCACTGCCAACACCTCCATTACTGACCTGGAGGCAAAACTGGCCAATGCCATCTCCCAGCGCGACTCAGTGAACCGCGCCAAAAACAAGGCCCTCGAGGACTTGTCCAAGGCCAAGAAGAGCTTGAAAAAAGCTCAAAAGGCCAGAGACCAAGCCCTCGAGGCGATGAAGAATGAGGAGGAAGCCATCGTCAACAGGTGGCTTGATTCAGAGGCTGGGGAGAGGTACAAGTCAGGCCTTCGCCTGAATGGTGCTGCTGAGGGTGCTGGCATTCTTATTGCTGACACCCTTAGCAGGGCCAGGAAGGTTTTGGAGGAGTTGCATCCAGGAGAATGAGCTTCCTTTGAATCCAGGTACCAAGCATTGGAACTGGAGGAAGAGGCTCAGGGCAAGAGGTAGCTCCTGAGGAAAAAGAGCCCAAGGAAAAGGCTGCCCCTCTCCAGGGCGAACAAGAGACCAACCTCCTTTCCTCTAGCTCGAGTGAGGGAGGTGACCTCGATGGGGTGGTGGGCGAGGCAACCAACAGCAGCAGCAGCAGCAGCAAGGGGATCCTGATCAGCTCTTAGATGAGCTGAACATTTGTATAGATTAGGTTTCTTGTACTTAGGGTTTTTTTTTCTTCTTCTTTTTATCAATGTACTTAGCTTAGGCTGTAACAACTTTGAAATATTAATGAAACAACTTTTTGACCAAGTGTTTGCCTTATTTATCGCTTTATTTATCGTCTTTGTTTATTGCTTTTGATAACTTAATTGCGTGATGATTACACTCTAAAACTCGACCCGGTAAGGGTTCATTATCATTCAAAGGAAGAACAATAATTAACCATGATCTCGACCCTGCAAGGGTGTAGACACCTGAATGTGTCTCCCCGACATAGAGACTAATGATGAAGCTATCAAAACACCAAGAAGTCCAATTAAATAGAATTAGCGACCAAAATGCAAGAAAAAATGAAAAAAGTAGGCCACTAATAGCATTCACAGCGTTTATGAGATTCGTTACTTTTTATATTTTTCATACTCATAATAGTATTTTGTTAGCACCTTATAAAAATAAAAAATAAAAAATATAAAAATAAAAAAATATATTTTAATAGCATTTTTATATTTTCTGTATTTTATTTTATTTTAATTTTTTATTTTTTTATTTTAGAACAGCACGGATATACTAAGACGCTCGGAAAATTCCGGAACACTCCGGAATAGCCTAGGGGGTCAAGATACCCGGATCAAAACTTAACTTTTTAACAAAAATTTCGAATCTCGTATAAACGCGTGGATGAGTCAGCAGACAGATCAGAGGAGCGGGCCCTGCGTCTAGACGCAGGACGTAATACAAGGACCTGCGCCTAGACGCAGGTCGTATTACAAAGCCTGCGTCTGGACGCAGGTCATGTTACAACGTCTGCGTCTAGGCGCAGACGTGTAACGTGACGTGGCGTTGTGCTGGCGTTTTTGGCCTATAAATACCAGCTGATTGGACGAGTTTGAAAAAGGGAACAGATTCTGAGCAAAAACACTCCCTCACTGCTATACTATTATACTATACTATTCATACTCCACAAAATAATATTGTTTTATAAAGTTCAAAAAAGATTCAAAAAAAAATTTTTTAAATGCATTCTGGTTGCTGATCTATTAATTGCATTCTTGAGGTACGAATCCTGAAGTCTCTATTTTAAATCTATTCATTCCAAGTTTATTTTTATATTTTCAATTCGTTTAAAATGGTGATTTTTGATAATGGTTAACATTTTCATTGATCTGATTTGTTTTATGTGAATTGTTTTTGTAATGTGAATTTTAGTATTTAAATTCATGTATGTCATATTAATGTTAGAACTTTAATTGTTGTTTTAATCAAATCGGCCGTAGATTGTAATTTTCTAATATCGATATTTCATGACTCATTCAGATCTGGTATCATATGTTAATCTTCTCTAACAACTTCATTTTTTATGTTGTTGATAAATTTATTTCTCAATATTATGATTTATTTATTAATTTGAATACTTCCAATAATAATGATAATAAATCTGATTAATTAATGAATTATTTTAGATCCGGCCTGATTATGAATGAAATCACAATTATTGTTGTTAACATTGACATGACATCTGATTTTAAGTATTAAAAGTCACATTAATTAATTCACATATGTTTTATTTATATTTTTATTGGTTGAACCTGCACATATATATTTTTATTTCTATTTTATTATTTTTATGCTTTTATTGCTTTTTATTTATTTATTTTTATTTCATGCCTTGTTCTTGTTTTATTTGTTTTATCTTCTTAGGATTTTTTAATATGGATTTAATTTAAAGTGGTCACAAAAAGTTAGTTTTGATTTGTAAATAAATTTAAACCCACTTAGTAATATACGTTTCATAGGGTAAAATTGAGATATTTTTGTATTCGGGATTAATAATGATTTGACCACAAAAAGAGACCTAGTAGAGACCGCTCACAGGCGGGCGGGCCCAATGCACGATTGGCCCGTAACCTGTCCCCGAATCCATACTCTGGTGCACGACCATATGGGACCAATTGCTCCTGGCTTTGGTACTTCTTCGGTGTCCGTGGACCTCTAAAACCACGGTGGCGACTCCTACTAGTCCGTATTCATATACGGCGTTAACGAGCATTCAATGCACTCGTGAGACCGTAGGCGGCCGGGTAAAAAAACGACCCCTACAGTTTGGCGACTCCACTGGGGAATATCACTCCTTAGTGGTGTGGACAAACTTGAAAAGTCTCGTGGTCTTATTATTATTATTCCCGAATTTTTGTAAGCATATTGCATGTGGCCCTCCGAATAGGTGCCACACTATAGAATTCTGTCTCATATGAGCATGTTCTATGCTCGAGACCGACCCCGGGGGGTTTGGTTATGGTTACTTGTTGGTGCCCGACCACAATGACCATATCCGGCCCATCCCAGCCATGGCGCGTGATCATCATGCCCGATGAGATCACAATAAGGAATCTATTAACCGTGTGTCATTCAAAATGAAGAATGATCATATCGGTTCATTTTTCTTTAGCCATGGTACCTTATGACCATCCAAGACTGACTTTTAGAGACCTTTCATATATTTTAGGTTAGTGTACTTATGTGACTATGTGTGCATTTTTTATTTTTATGGGCTCTAGCCATTTTAATTTTCACTATTCACTCACACTTCATATAGTCATGGTCATCTTCTAGTTCATGTAGTCCATTTTTTTGGGGCCTTAGTGTCCTTGCATATAGTCCATATAAGCTTTGACCTTAGTTTGACCATAGGTTTTGGCCCAAAACCTTAGTCGTTCCTTTAAATGGGCTTAGGTCCACTCCTTATTTAGGCATTTCCATTCATATACATTGCATATTTCATGGTGCCCATTCAAAAAAAAAAATATATATAAAAAAATAAAAAAATAAAAAAAAAGTTCAAAAAAAAAATTCAAAAAGAAAATTCAATTTTTTTTTTTTAAAAAAAAAAAAATAATAATAAATAAATAAATAAAAAAAAATGGAAAGGGCACCTTGCATCCATGCATTTTAGGGAAGATGACCATAAAATTAGGACATGCATATACATCCGCATTTGCATCCATGATCAAGGGGGTTCACTAAAAATTTTGGTTCTTTTCAATTCAGAGCTGTCTAAACAGTTCCCATTCAATCCAAAGCATAGCCCAGGTCCGAGCAAGTCTCAAGCCCAATCCAACCTTACCTCACCTCGTTTAAACACCACCCCAGCCTCACTCATCCAAACCCAAAAGACTTAAGCCCATACCAAGCTTACATCACTTAAGCCCATACCAAGTCTACATCACTCAAGCCCACACACAACCTACACCATTTAAGCCCATATCTTGAGCCTACACCACTCAAGCCCATATCCCAAACTTACATCGCTCAAGCCCATATCTTTAGCCCACAACCCAAACACCACAAATGGCCACTCAAGAGGACCAACTCAAACAGCTCGCTAAGCGTTTCGATGAATTGACCGCTGTACTCGAAGGGCTCCAGGCCAAGGTCAGCGATCTAGAAAAAACCCCAAGCTCATCCATGATAAAGAACCTAGCCGAACATGTACAAAAAACAAGAGACTCTGCCTTCCACCAAGAAGCACTTTCCATTGACCCTAGCCTTTCCTCCAAGCTTCCTAAGGAATTCTCGAGCAAGGACCTCCCAAAGTTCAAGGCCACAGATGACCCTCGTTATCACCTCAAAGGATTTCGAGCCACCATGGTCCTTAAAGGTATTGAAACAACACTATTCCCTACAGTCTTCCCACTCTCACTTGAACCGGTTTGCCAAAAGTGGTTCTACTCTCTTTCTGAGAAGGACACATCTACATGGGAAGACATTGTGCATGCATTCATGACTCGTTACAAGGGGAACATCCAAGCCCAAACCTCAACGAGAGAACTTGAGATCTTGAGGCAAGGTGAGAAAGAAGGGTTCACTGCTTATTTGACAAGATGGAAGCAAGTTGCAACCCAAATGGTCACTACTCCTGCTGAACCAGAAATGGTCAAGGCCTTCATCTCCAGTCTACAGCCAAAGTACCAAGATCACCTCAAGTACTTAGGCCTTACCACCTTCCAAAAGGTCTATCACGTTGGAGTTGAAATAGAGGACGATCTGCTAAAGGGTGATATGTCAAGCTCACCAGAACTCGATGAGCACTAACAGCATCAGCGCACCCCATTCATAGTCAAGAGTCAATCAGAGTAGTTTCTTTAGGTTGAGTCGGAGAGTCCCTCCACCTAGACATTTGCATTTCCTTTCTTTCTTTAGAGCCTATGTCATTAGGATTTTTTTTGGTATTATTATTATTTTTTTTATTCCTGAGCCTTGTAATTTCATTTACATTAATAAATTTCTTTTTTTATTTTTTTTTATTTTTAGCCTTCACTTTTAATTTGTGCTTTAAACTCTAACATAATTCATGACCTCAAATTTTCATAATCAATAAAATTGAGCATAATAAATGGACATTGCCCAAGAGGCCTTCTTTTCTTGAACTCCACAAATACAATCATCCCCTTTCCTATCACCGGCACACATTCAATCCATTGCAGCCCTTTGATCCATGAAACATATATAAGCCTACTTTCTTTCCTTACCCACATCTACCTCACCCATGGGATCAAGTGGTGCGTAGGAAAAGACATGTGCCTAAAACAAAATATAAAAAAAAAAAAAAAAAAAATTCAAAAACAAAAAAAAAAAACAAAAAAAAAAAGAAGTAAAATTCATACTCGACACACATCAAGCAATTATGAAAGTCGAGTCAAAGCTCCCAATTCAAACACAATCATAATCAAAATGCAAGTTCAAAAATTCAGCAGCCATAAAAGTCAATAAAGCTACTTCAATGCAATAAATCCAATTCAATTCAATGAATCCAGTTCAACTCAATAAATCCAGCTCAATTCAATAAATCCAGTCCAATATTTCTACTCAGTCCTATCCAATTAAAAAAAAAAAAAAAGAAAAAAAAAAAAAAAAAAAACGAAGTCAAAAAGCACACTGCGCACCATGGGGGGTTAAATTGGGAACTTTGAGCCTTTTTTCCCTTTTCCTCATTAAACCTCAACCCTAGCCAAACATTACAACCATAAAAGCCCTCTCCCCTGAGGCATTGTCCAAATAATCATCAAGAACTACGATGGTCTGATTCCATAAGGATACGTAGGAAGCCTCTTCTCGAGGTTCGACCCAATTAATATATGAATTTTTGAGGTCCACTCCTTCAATTAACTTAGGGTTTCAAGCACAAACCATTAGTTCACCACCCGTCATAGGCTCGAGTTTTGAACCAACATTAATTCAACCAACCACATCAATTCCCTACATCATCACCCTTCTGTCACAAATTTTTAGCCTTTCTTTTTCTTGCACCGACAACCTTTCTCTTTTCCACACCCTTGGGACTTTCTCTGACTCTTCTTAAGCTCATAGCTTTGATTTGACTCTAGTGTTCTCCCATTTGGGCGCTTCATATTCCATATAAGACTTCATCAATTGGCCAGTCCTCTTCTTGCCGGGAAATCTAACTCAAGTTCATGACTTAAGCTAGCCTCTTTCATCAAATGCTTCGGCCTCCTCATGCAATCCACAAAACAACTTTTCCTTCACCCATCCTTAGCCTACAGGCTGGGGGCTTACCTATCCGTATGCTCCACCACAAACTTGAGACTCACAAAATCCTTATCCATCATCTTCACCACAAATATAGCCTTACCCGCATCAGTGCTATCTTACATATTCACCTACTCCACCTCAAATATAACCTTCCCCACATGTTAGGGGCTTGCTCATGATCAAAGGTTTTGTTGATTGGGGGCTTAAGACCGCTCCATCCCCATTTTAAGGAATAACTATACTATTGCCAGATCCCCTTGGTCATTGTTTTCCTTGTCATACATAGCATATCATTCCACATGCATTAAATTTCATGAACACCAATCACATCATGCATCATGCACCACAAGCATATCGGGCATCATAATCATTTCATGCATGCATTCATATACATTCATAAGCATCACACACATTGTACATATATATATCACAAAGCACAAAGCACACAAGGCTAGAGCCCATCTTTGTTGATTCCTTGAATCGCCATATGCGATTATTGTCTTGAATAACTTTCGTGGTAATGCACCCATGCACGCATGTATGCCTATATGGCTATGTACAGTTTTTCCTTGATATCTTTGCTCATGCAGCCCACACATGCTACTGCCTCGCCCCAACCATAATACTTTGACTTTCGTCTTGCGAGAACATTCGTCTCTCCGGACTCAGTCAAAGTGGGGGCTTCTCATCATACACACACCTCCTTGTACTTTTTTCCGCCTCAACGACCTCATCATTTTTAACGGGTTTATGCCTACCCTAATTCCTCTAAGGGTTTACCCTCAATTCCCCAGCAAGAATGCTTTGACCTTCGTCTTGCGAGAACATTCATCTCTCCGGACTCAGTCAAAGTGGGGGCTTCTCATCAGACACCCACATCGTTTTCCCTCACTCACAATCACTTTGCTTACGGGTATATGCTTACCCTAAGCTTACAATTACTTTTCTCATAGGGTTTATGCTTACCCTAAGATCTCAAATATCACTCTAAGGGTTTATGCCTACCCTTAATTCACATACTTTTCTCATGGGTTTATACTTACCCTAATTCCTCTAAGGGTTTACCCTTAATTCCCTAGCCAGAATACTTTGACTTTCGTCTTGCGATACTTTAGCCTCTCCAGACTCAGTCAAAGTGGAGGCTTCTCATCATTAGACTTACAATCTTCCCTCTAAGGGTTTATGCCTACCATTAATCCACTTACTTTGCTTACGGGTTTATGCTTACCCTAAGATTACATATGTTTTTCTAAGGGTTTATGCCTACCCTTGATCCACTCACTTTACTTATGGGTTTATACTTACCCTCACACCTTCTCTCAAGATTTTATACTCTTGATTTTTCTCCTAAGAGTTTATGCTTACTCTTAGCACATCATCTTTGCTTATGGGTTTATGCTTACCCTCATACCTCCTCTTAAGAGTTTACACTTACTCTTGATTCTCCTATTAAGAGTTTATGCTTACTCTTAACACATCACTTTGCTTAGGGTTTATGCTTACCCCCATACCTTCCCCCATTTCTCAAGAGTTTATACTTACTCTTGATTCTTCTCCTAAGAGTTTATGCTTACTCTTGACTCGTCACAATTTCTACCAAGAGTTTATGCTTACTCTCGACCTCCAACGGGTTTATACCTACCCAAAAAATCAATTCCTCACGAGTTTATGCCTACTCGCTTTTTCGCTCAACCTTGCCTATACGGCCTTTACACTCCGAGGGTTTTTGCTTACCCAAAGAGAAGGTTCCAAAAGATCCAGCGTATCCAGAGGGACCAAATACTTTATCCTCCATCATCCCGAAGATCCAGGGATTAAACCGCACGGGGCGCGGTTGCAGGTAAAACTAACATTTGTTTTGCAGGTACCGGCGTTAAAAAGGGTGACTCAAGGTCGCAGAACGTCTTGAGTTATCCTCCGTCCCGACAGGAATACTTTGACTTTCGTCTTACGAGTTTATACTTACTCTCCAGACTCAGTCAAAGTGGGGGCTTCTGTAGACACCTGAATGTGTCTCCCCGACATAGAGACTAATGATGAAGCTATCAAAACACCAAGAAGTCCAATTAAATAGAATTAGCGACCAAAATGCAAGAAAAAATGAAAAAAGTAGGCCACTAATAGCATTCACAGCGTTTATGAGATTCGTTACTTTTTATATTTTTCTCATACTCATAATAGTATTTTGTTAGCACCTTATAAAAATAAAAAATAAAAAATATAAAAATAAAAAAATATATTTTAATAGCATTTTTATATTTTCTGTATTTTATTTTATTTTAATTTTTTATTTTTTTTATTTTAGAACAGCACGGATATACTAAGACGCTCGGAAAATTCCGGAACACTCCGGAATAGCCTAGGGGGTCAAGATACCCGGATCAAAACTTAACTTTTTAATAAAAATTTCGAATCTCGTATAAACGCGTGGATGAGTCAGCAGACAGATCAGAGGAGCGGGCCCTGCGTCTAGACGCAGGACGTAATACAAGGACCTGCGCCTAGACGCAGGTCGTATTACAAAGCCTGCGTCTGGACGCAGGTCATGTTACAACGTCTGCGTCTAGGCGCAGACGTGTAACGTGACGTGGCGTTGTGCTGGCGTTTTTGGCCTATAAATACCAGCTGATTGGACGAGTTTGAAAAAGGGAACAGATTCTGAGCAAAAACACTCCCTCACTGCTATACTATTATACTATACTATTCATACTCCACAAAATAATATTGTTTTATAAAGTTCAAAAAAGATTCAAAAAAAAATTTTTTAAATGCATTCTGGTTGCTGATCTATTAATTGCATTCTTGAGGTACGAATCCTGAAGTCTCTATTTTAAATCTATTCATTCCAAGTTTATTTTTATATTTTCAATTCGTTTAAAATGGTGATTTTTGATAATGGTTAACATTTTCATTGATCTGATTTGTTTTATGTGAATTGTTTTTGTAATGTGAATTTTAGTATTTAAATTCATGTATGTCATATTAATGTTAGAACTTTAATTGTTGTTTTAATCAAATCGGCCGTAGATTGTAATTTTCTAATATCGATATTTCATGACTCATTCAAATCTGGTATCACATGTTAATCTTCTCTAACAACTTCATTTTTTATGTTGTTGATAAATTTATTTCTCAATATTATGATTTATTTATTAATTTGAATACTTCCAATAATAATGATAATAAATCTGATTAATTAATGAATTATTTTAGATCCGGCCTGATTATGAATGAAATCACAATTATTGTTGTTAACATTGACATGACATCTGATTTTAAGTATTAAAAGTCACATTAATTAATTCACATATGTTTTATTTATATTTTTATTGGTTGAACCTGCACATATATATTTTTATTTCTATTTTATTATTTTTATGCTTTTATTGCTTTTTATTTATTTATTTTTATTTCATGCCTTGTTCTTGTTTTATTTGTTTTATCTTCTTAGGATTTTTTAATATGGATTTAATTTAAAGTGGTCACAAAAAGTTAGTTTTGATTTGTAAATAAATTTAAACCCACTTAGTAATATACGTTTCATAGGGTAAAATTGAGATATTTTTGTATTCGGGATTAATAATGATTTGACCACAAAAAGAGACCTAGTAGAGACCGCTCACAGGCGGGCGGGCCCAATGCACGATTAGCCCGTAACCTGTCCCCGAACCCATACTCTGGTGCACGACCATATGGGACCAATTGCTCCTGGCTTTGGTACTTCTTCGGTGTCCGTGGACCTCTAAAACCACGGTGGCGACTCCTACTAGTCCGTATTCATATACGGCGTTAACGAGCATTCAATGCACTCGTGAGACCGTAGGCGGCCGGGTAAAAAAACGACCCCTACAAAGGGTTTTTTAGAAGTTAGTAAAAACTCGACCCTGTTAGGGCATTTATTTCATACTGCAAAGAATAATGATATGCACTAAACTCGACCTTGTTAGGGCTTTAAAAGCAAGTGAAAAACTTGACCCTGTTGGGGCTTTATTGAAACAAATATCCAAACTTAATAATCTGACCCGGTCAGGGCTGACAAAAAGAAAAAACAATTTCCTGCTAGGGACTTTATTAAAACCTAACTAACAGTGGGGCAAACTTAAGCATAAAACTTCTTTAAATGATCAGCATGACATGGTCGAGGCAAGGGCTTTCCTTCTTGATTGACAAGTCTATAAGTTCCTGGCCTCACCATCTCCTTGACTCGATAGGGTCCTTCCCAGTTGGGACCCAATTTACCTCGAAGAGCAGTCTTTCCAGTAGCCTCGACCTTCCTCAGTACCCAGTCTCCAATTGTTATCGTTCGAGGTGACACTTTGCGATTGAAGTACCTTGTCATCTTTTGCTTGTAGGCAATGGATTTGAGCAATGCATTTCCCCTTGTTTCTGGCAATAGGTCTAGGTTGACAGCTTTTTCTTCCTCGTTTTGATTGTAGTCATAGAAGGTGATTCTTGGCGAGGGTATGCCTACCTCGACAGGTAATACGACTTCACTTCCATAAATAAGAGAGAATGAAGTATGCCCAGTTGCCTCCTTGACCGTGGTTCTAGTTGACCATAAGATTCCTGGAAGCTCATCTACCCAAGATACCTTGACTGCTTCTAACTTCTTCTTGATGCCTTGAAGTATGACCTTGTTGGCTGCTTCAGCTTGTCCATTTGATTGAGGCCTTGCCACAGATGTGAACCTTGTTTGTATGTCAAATTGAGCACAATATGCCTTTGTAGGGCCACTCTCAAATTGCCTGCCATTATCTGAAATTAACATTCTTGGAATGCAAAATCTGGTGATGATATTCTTCCAAATGAACTCTTGTATCTGCTTATCAGAGATCCTCGATAGGGATTCAGCCTCGACCCATTTAGTGAAGTAGTCGATCCCAACAATAAGAAATTTCTTCTGCCCCACAGCTGGGGGAAAGGGCCCAAGTAGGTCCATTCCCCACCTATCAAAGGGTAGGACTGCCTGAACTGCTGTTAGAGTACTAGAAGGCTGCCTAGGGATGGCAGCATGAGTTTGGCATTGCACACACTTCTTTACAAGTTCAATGGCATCCTCCTTGAGTGTAGGCCAATAATACCCAGCTCGAAGGGCCTTGCCCGCGATCGTTCTTGCCCCTTGATGATTGCTACAACATCCCTCATGAATTTCCTTCAGAATATAGTCCCCTTCTTCAGGGGTCACACACTTCAGGAGGGGATGTGTGTAAGATAACTTGTACAGCTCTCCATCATGCAATGTGAACCACTTAGACTTCCTTTTGATATCTTCAGCCTCTTTTTCCTCCATAGGCAGATGGGCAGAGCCCCATGTTTTAGATATTGGATGATAGCATCCTTCCATGTTTCACCTCGAGCCAGAGTGTTGATTTCAGATTCGTTGATGCTTGGTTCTTTCAAGACTTGCCACTGAATGACTCGTGGCTCCTCCCCTTCTGCAGAGCTTGCCAACCTCGATAGAGCATCAACCTGTTGATTTTCAGATCGAGGGACATGTTGAATGTCAAAGGACTCCAATTTCCCAGCGAGGGTCCTCAGTTTCTGGAGGTACATCTTCATGCTATCTTCCTTTGCCTCAAATTCTCCCTTAAACTGTCCCACGACCAATTGTGAGTCAGCCTTGGCTTTAACACGCCTTGCCTCAGCAGTGAGGCACATTTGAATCCCTAAGATCAGAGCCTCGTACTACGCCTCGTTGTTCGATGCCACAAAGCTAAATTTAATGGCATATTCCAGTCGATCCCCGTTATCAGTCTTGATCAATATTCCTGCTCCTCCTCCACTCTGAGTAGAAGATCCATCAGTAGACAACTCCCAGACCTTAGAACTATTTGGATTAGGAGAGTTTGGCCTGTTGGTGCATTGCACTATAAATTCAGCCAATGCTTGAGCTTTAATGGCTTGACGGGGTTCATATTCTAACCCAAAATCAGACAGTTGGTTTGCCCATTCAGTTATGCGGTTTGAATGATTCTTTCCCTCGATGATCTTCCTTATTGGTTGTCCGGTTAGGACCTTAATTGGGTGAGCTTGAAAATATGGCCTCAATTTTCGACTAGCCATGACTAAGGCAAAGATCATCTTCTCAGCCTCTGTATATCTGGATTCCGCCCCTCGAAACGCATGACTGATGAAGTAAACCGGGTGTTGCTGCTTTTCTCTCTCAGCTACTAGCACTGCACTTAAAGCATATTCAGATATTGCTAAATAGATGTACAATTTCTCCCCCGGCAAGGGTGAAACAAGCTTTGGGATGCCGGCAAGGTACTCTTTTAACTGTATGAATGCCTTTTCAGCCTCCTCGTCCCACTTGAATGTGGCTCGCTTCAACACCTGAAAGAAGGCGAGGCTCTTGTCTGCTGATCATGATAAGAAACGGCCTAATGCAGCCATGCACCCTGTTAGTCGTTGCACCTCCTTAACCGTCCTTGGAGATTGCATGTTGATGACGGCTTAAATTTTATCAGGGTTTGCCTCGATGCCCCTCTCATCAACCAAAAAACCAAGACACTTGCCCCCCTTAACCCCAAAAACACACTTCTTGGGGTTGAGTTTCATACCAAATTTCCTCAGTGTTGATAGTGTCTCCCTTACATCCTTGGGATGATCATTTGCTTATTTGTTTTTGATTATCATGTCATCAACATAAACCTCGACATTGCGACCAATTTGCTCGGCAAAGATTGTGTTCACTAGCTTTTGATAGGTAGCCCCAGCGTTCTTGAGTCCAAAAGGCATTACTCGATAGCAGTAGACCCCCTGGTTGGTGATGAAAGCAGTATGTGCCTGAACTTTTTCAGCCATTGGTATCTGATGGTAGCCAGCATTGGCATCCATGAAGCTGAACATTGCATGCCCGGCAGTGGAATCAACCAAACTATCTATCTTTGGGAGAGGATAGTCGTCTTTGGGGCAGGCTTTATTTAGATCAGTAAAATCTACGCACATTCTCCATGTACCGTTAGGCTTTTTGACCAGAACAACGTTGGCCAGCCAATCAGAGTATTGGCACTCCTTGATAAACCCATGTTCTAGCAGCTTTTTTACTTCAGCCGCAGCTGCCTTGTTTCTTTCCTCGCTTTGTCTTCGCAACTTTTGCTTTACGCCTTTGAATCCTTCACGAATGTTGAGCTCGTGACACATAACCGAAGGATCAATGCCTGGCATTTTCGAAACATCGAAGGCAAAGACATCTCGAAATTCTCTGAGTAACTGAGTGATTGACTCCCTGAGGGTGGGATCCATGTCAATGCCAATTTTGACTGTGTGCTCAGGATTGTCATCGATGAGGACCTCTTCGTGACCCTCGATGGGTCTTGGTCGAGCGTAATGTTTGGCATCCTCAGCTAGAAACACAGCCTCAGAAGACTCGACCGGCTCCTTTCTCTTGTCACCTACCTCAATCGATGGTGAGGCTGTTTTGATGCTATTGATGTAGCACTTCTTGGCGGTTCTCTGATCACCATACAACTTTCCGACCTCCCCTTTATCTGTCTCATACTGCAATAAGAGTTGGTATGTAGAGATGGCAGCCTTTATTTTGTTCAACAAAGGTCTTCCCAGAATGATGTTGTAGGGGAGTTTAATGTCCACGACAATGAATGTGACCGGTAAGTTGCGTCCTTCCCCCTTTTGTCTGAGTCGAATAGGAAGCTTAATGATCCCCAAGGGGAACACGGGTCGACCCCCAAAGCCAAACAAAGGTTTTTCCAACGGGGTTAGATCAGCTTCGCCGTACTTCAGTTGTCGTAGGCATTTCAAGGTCATCACATCAGCTGAACTCCCACTGTCCACGAGTACCCTCTTGACCCTAGAGTTTGCTACTTTTACCTCGACCACGAGGGGGTCGTTGTGAGGGAAGCAGGTAGGTCGAAGAGGAGATGTATTGAATACCATCGTCGGACCTGATGGGGGTGGTTCGATGGTTCCTTCAGCAATCTGAAAAGTTGAGTTCCTGAGATCCCTCTTCAGTGATTTGTTTGATGGTGCTTCTATTGAGTATCCTCCAGCAATGACATTGATCAGATCATCAGTCTCGTTGCTGGTACTACGTTTCTGCTTTTTAGCCCCAGACAAATAAGGGTTGAGCTTGCCTTGATCTGCCAGCTTATCAAGCGCCTTTTTCAACTCCCTGCAGTCTTTCGTGGTATGTCCACACTCGTGGTGGTATTCGCACCAGAGTTTGAGATTCCTTCTGTTGACCGATGTGCGAACAGGGGTTGGCTTTGGAAGGATTTCTTGGCCTTTGATGTCCAAGAATATCTCCCGCCTGTTAACATTGAACCTGGGGTCTTCTCCCCCATCCCGAGTGTCTTTCTTAGAAGTGGATGTCCGGCCAGGACCATCTCGTTGAGACTCCTTCCTCTTATTATCTTTCTTTTTGTCGGACTTGTCGACGGGGTTATTGATATCTGAGGCCTGGACGTATTTTCGAGCCCTGTCCATCGCGTCGGTGTATGAGGATACTTCGTTTTCCAGCAAGGAGAACTTGAATTTTCCCCTCTTTAGTCCTGACATGAACGCAGCATAAGCTACCGAGTCTTCCATATTGGGTATTTGCAGTAGCTCAGCGTTGAAACGCTTGAGATAATCTCCTAAGAGCTTATGTTCCCCCTGCTGACAAGCCATGAGATGAATGCTTGTCTTACGCTGTTTCATCCCAACCACGAAGTGGCTAAGGAACATTGCTTCCAACATTGCAAAACTAATGACCGACCTGGATGGGAGATCTGTAAACCAGGTGAGGGCCAGGCCCTTGAGAGTGGTAGGGAAATACCTACACCAGCTTGCCTCACAGCTTGTCTGCACTGCTATTTGGGCTTTGTAGGCAGCCATATGTTCAGCGGGATCAGTTGCCCCAGAGAAGGGTTCGATAGTGGGAGCCTTTACTTTCCTTGTGTCAGTGGTGTACAGAAGCCTTTGGCTGAATGGAGTTTGAAAGAGGACTTCTCCTGCTGGTTGTTCTGGCTCGACCACTGGAGAGCGTCTTCTGTTGTTATCCCGGTTAGGGACAGCCACTAGGGAACGACATACGCCTTCCCCCAGGTTTGGGATGGCAGCTGACCTTCGATTCCTAGCCGTAGTATGGTGAGATCTCTCTGGTGATCTCCTTGGCTGGCCTCGAGTCTCTTGCCTTGTGACCTCCCTAACATTTGAGGCCGTTCTTGCCCGACGCGACTCGATGACATTTCGAGCGTCATCGCGTCTGGAATTGATGATTCCTCGAGCGTCCTCAGGCTGAGAGCCTCTCTGTGAACGTGCCCCTGTTGCCCGGCTAGGGTTGGGGCTCCTGGATGGGCCTGCGGCCTGGGATGGAGGCCTTTGTTGCACAATCATAGCGGGTATGCTATCTCTCATCTCCTGTAAGCTCTTTTGGAATTTGGTGTTCATCGGCTGTCACGATGTCTTCGAAGTCTTTACGTGAGACCATCTGTTCTTCGCGACGGCGACGTTCGCTCGCCCTATTGGACGAATTGTCGTCAGTGACATGTGCTTCTTGCCGGTTAGGCGATTCACGGGGATTTTCTTCTGGCTGATGAGATCGAGTCGTCTTTGCTCGGGTGTTAGCCATGTTTTTGTTACTGTCCCCACAGATGGCACCAATCTGTTCCTATTCTGGAACTTCTCGTGAGTAGTCAACGATCTTTTGGTGTATGACGTGGACTCTGGATGCTCCTCAATGTAGCTATGACCTGCAAAACAGTCAAAGGTTGCTAACCCGGGGGGTGGAACCCGGGAACGCCCCTCCAATGCTTAAGTCAGATATCAGGAGTCAGAGTGCTTTGTGAGTTTGTGAGCTATCAATTGCGTACCTTTGGAATGATTGGACTGATCCTTATATAGGCATTAGATCCCTGGTTAGGGTTCTTGCTGGGCCGGTTAGGCTGGCGTATGGGCCGGGCCCATGGAAACCTGGTCAAAGCTTTACCAAGATGATTGACACGTGGCAACTCTCCATTCGCCATAGAATCTCTAATATGTACCTAGCCCTACCAGAACTGGGCCTAGGATTTGGGCCCACTAACACGGATTTGACCACCTGGGTGGGCCCAGAACAATGACGATGACGACGTCCGACGATGATAGTGACGATTGTTGCTGATGATAATGTTATGATGATGACAACTTGAAATTTAAAGCTGGATGAAGTAATGAATCTCAATTATCTTTATGAATTTTGAAAATGAAGAAGGTGGATGACGGTATAAGAGCTAGACCCATGATTGAGACTTTAATGCCTTTAGTATGATCTGAGCCACAGATTAAAAAAAAAAACTCACATGTGCGGGAGCGTTGAGCCCAAGAAAACCCACATGTGAGTATGAATATGAATTTAAGAGGGAGTATTGAGATGTGTATCCCACATTAATGAAATATACGAGTTTTCCACTTTATGAGGCTAAGGTGTTACTCCCTTTATTACCATATACTCCCGCTGTCTATATTTAGTTGCTACGTTCCATCTAACACAAGTTTTTAGGAAAAACATGTAGATTGGTAGAGACCATTAAAATGTAGAGGTATTTATTAAGAATTTGACAAAATTAAGGGTAAAATATGTATAATAAAGTGGGTAAATAATAAAAATTTTGATAAGATAGGTGGCATTTATGTGAGACATGCAAATAAGGAAAATGTAGCAAGTACAAAGGACGAAGGGAGTATATTTTTAAGGTAAAATCCCTTAATCTTATAAAGTGGACTTGCATTCTCATGAGGGGGGCACGACCCATGCCCATTTGACATTTACATATTTTCATTTCATTTCATTTTTTGGCAAGGGGTACATTTTGTCATTAAGACTTAAGAGATCATGTTAATTAAGACTATAAGTATGATGCAAGTTACCCAATGAATCGTGAATAAAATAAGCTATGTATTCATTTATAAAGTGTGCGGTTGACTTTAGATTGCCTCATAGTGGGCCTGTCCAATATTTGCACTTGAGTTGGTATCTTCTCCTCACAAATTCAATATTTCTAGCTTTGTTTTGCACTTTCATTCAATAATGAATTAGTACTTTGTTTTATGTAGTTGTGTTCCTTTTGTTTTCAAGCTAATGCAGGCATCCCTCCCTATCTTCCTAAATGGAATTTTCAGTGGATTTGGAAGCTTAATATCAATTCAAATTGCCAACTTTTCATTTGGCAATTTTTACCTGATGACTTTTAAATTCGCTTCAATTCTCTCGAGGGGTTCTTGTTTCTCCTCTATGCCCCTTTGTTTTTTTGCCGATGAAACTCGGGATCACCTCTATCTGGATTGCCCCTCTGCTTCTTAGTTTGGGCCCATTGTCAGGCTATTCGTTGGATTAACCCTATGTCTACCCTTAGTGCATTATCTTCTCTCTTTTCTTTCCTTTAGAATCAACATTCGTCACCTATTGTTAAGGTGCACGACATTCTATGGAGTACTTGAAAATCTCGAAATCACATGATTTTTTACCATACTCATGTTTCGTCTCTCGCTATTTTTTCTTGGGTGTTGTTTTATTTTCAAGAATGGAAGACCCATCATTATGACAATTCTAAAAACTAGTCCCCTTCTAGACCTTGGTCTCCTCCTTTGCCCTTGCTCAATCAAGCTTAATTTTTATGGCTCTTCTCGAGCTAATTCCACTTCTGCTGGTATTATTTTACGTGATCATAATGAATACTTTATTGCTACTTAGTCTTATTATTTAGGTTCTATTTCGCCCTTGGTAGCTGAGCCCACTGATCACTCTTCTACCTTTTCAAATTAATGATGCTATGTATAAGCCATATACATGTAATTTATGTAATTGTATAAATTGTCGCTACTTATTAAGTTATGTACATTTATATTAATATGCATGAATATTAGAGTTTTCGTATTTAATGGCAAGATCCATTTTGGACCGGATCCGTTGGATCCCTGAGATCTAGAACCGACGAATCTGAATGACGTTTGGATTTAGCCCCAAAAATGGATCAGAAGTTGGGTCCATGTGGATGCGGTTCAAATCCGACTTTTTACCAATTACCATACCTAACCATGTACTAATGGCGTGTCTTTTTGAACTTACGACAATTGATTTTACAACAGCTGTCACAACCTTATCAAAATTGATGAACCTCAATTTATCCTGATATGCGTTAGATCGAAACTTATTAAACTTGAAGTGATTGACCCTAAGCACTGATAAAACCTAATTAGAACTGAGCGAAACTTATTTTTATTTATTAGCGTTGAGTAGAACTTTTTAGAGCTTATAAGAACTACTGACTTGACTATATAAAATTAGTCGAAAAGAACACACCAGCAAGAGATTAGTGGCGGAAATTAAAAGGTTTGATCTTGCTGAAGACAATAACAGCAAGATTATTTTGTCAGTAGCTAAAGTGCAAGTCATTAAGTTTTATTTTAGTAAATAGTAATTAATCAGTGAGCTTAAAGCACTTGCACTTGTTAACTAGCTTATAGTACGAGGATAATTTGCTGATTTGCAGCAGTGATTAAAAGCTAATTATGTTATGTCTTCTTTATATGTTTAGTAGTTTTTATATTGTACAAAAACATACATTATCTTTATTGGCTATTAAGTTGATTGGATTTAATAATATGTTGAAAAAGTGGAATTAACATAAGATTAAACATACAACATTCCTCAATCTTTTCCACATACTTACAAATTAAAAGAGCATACATACAAAACACAATTTGAGTGATAATGATGATGACAACCTAAATTTTCAATTAGTCTACCATTTCTTGGAGTTTCTTGCTTCTTAATTAAGAGTTGTTATATTGCATGTTATATAACTAAATCTGGAAGGGAGGTCAAAATTCATTCTCATGCTGGTGCTAGTTTAACACCAATATATCTAATTTTCTTCACAAATATCAATTCCCATCCAATATTACCCTCGCCAAATGGATGATAATAGAAAATAAGAAAATTCAAGCTTGGGAATGAAAATGTGTTTTTCATGGGGATTATAAGGTTCTTTTTTAACAAAATTATACTTTAAATCCATTATTATAACCACAATTTATTACCAAAAAACCAAACGAGTCATGAGTTGTTTTCCTCGGCCTTCAAACAAGGCTAATTTATGGACTCATGCAGTATACTTTACATGAACTTTAATTTAATCTGTACACATTAAATAAATTGGGCCGTACTGCAGGTCACCAGGTCCAATTTGGCCGATACACACCATCTGAAAAGGGAAAAATAATAAAGAATCATCGCAAATGTGTGCAATAAGTTTCGAACCAATACCTTACGCTTGACGTTCGCAAAACTTAACCAATTAACTAAGAATCGAACCCCAGTAAAATGGTATGATGGGTTCTTGGCGAAAAGTTATCCCGTCAAACAGGTTGACAGGGGACTTTCTAAATTTAAATTATTCATAGTAATCAATATGTAAAAGTCCAAATTATTATGATGAAAATCTATGATGGAGGCAGCGCATGATAAAAGCTAGGGTCAGCTCTTCACATATATATTCACAAATCTAAATCTGAAGAACTAAAATGAAAAATAATAATATATATTCACAAATTATTATGTAATTTGATGTTTGGTTTGGTTAAAAATGTAACCTACTCTACTGCTGCTGTATATTTCATGTATAATCCATCAGAAAGGAGTAAGTCATTGAGCAGAAACAAAGATAACATAAAAATTAGCATGAGCATGTTGGATGTTATAATTTTGACTCTTATGACAAAAATAGATGATAATGTATATATTAAAAATATCAACCGACTAATTGACAATATTTATTCAAATTTTTGGTTTCTTTTTAGATTTACAATTTGATATTGCTAGGTTCCCCCCCTCCCCCCCCCCCCCCCCCCAAAAAAAAAAATTATATAAAAAAAATTGAAGCCCATATATGAAGGGTAATTAATTAATAAGTAAACAAATGAAAGAGCAGAGTGAAGCAGCTAGGATGGTTCATCATAATTTAGATTTGATGAAGCTGTCTGTCTTGAACTGTCATGAAAGAATATAATTAAATCATCAGCTTCTTGCTTTTAGGCCATATAATGTCCTGCCTTTTCTAATTTTTGAGCCATCGTTTGCCACTTTGCCGTGTCTTAATTAGTTGAATAGAGATGAACTGAACTGAACTGAACTTAATAGGGATGAATTGAACTGAATAGAAGTGGATTAATTGAATTGAATTGAACTGAACTGAATAGAAATTAACTGAACTGAACTGAATGTAATCTGAAGTAAACAAGCCCTAAGTGTTAAGTACCTAATCGACCAGGTTAGAGATTCAAATTCTCATATGAGCCAATGAGTTGGTGACTTTATTATCCCATAATAAAATTAAAAAAAATAAGACTTTTTAAGCACGAACGTATTCAGAAAACAGTATACATCCATAGTCGTTAACAAATTTAGAGAACCCCATTACCCAATGAGTCAGTGACCATGTCTTTTTGTTTCATGACATTTTCATTCTCGGACTTCGAGAACCCCAAAAAACGTGAATTATATAGCTAGAATTTGGTTTTGGCTTTCATAAGGTCATTCCAGACGTAGTGTTATTTTCGCACTATCTTTTATCATGGGTTAAGAGTAGCAACAAGAGGCGCCACGTCTATTTTTGGATGCTAAAACACAATACGTACAGTCGCACACCATTCGCAATCCAGACACCCTTCACAATTCATGGACACCATCCAGATATACGATATAATTTTTTTTATAGGTTTTTAATATCATTATTTTATACTAAAAATCATACATCTTCTATATTTTATTCTCTTTTTGGCAAGTTTTAATATTTTTAATTGTATAATGACCCATCACGTGGAAAACAATTACTCATTTCATCCATTCATATTACTACGTATTTGTTTGCTCGATCTATATATAAATTGTGCGCTCACTTGCAATAATGTTACGGAGGGAGTATCTTTAACCCATATTTTTCAGGACAAGGGGAAAAATAAACCCTGGAACAATGTCGTTGAAGCCACAACTAATGGTTATAATCCATTTTTTCAAGATTTTCGGGGCTCGGGAAGAAAAACATCAAGGTAAGGGCCATTGGAGTCGTATGATGGATCCAGATGGCCCAAAACACCTAATAACCCAAACAACGAAAAGTCACTCTAAATGGTATAATATTTTGTTTTAGCGCCCAACCTCCCAAGTATTATGCCTAACCCATAATTAAAAAAAAATGCTATTGGAAGAACGACCTCGCGGAAGCCAAAACCAAAGACTATGATCCACACACTTCGGAATTCTCAGGGCCTGGAACAAAAATATCATGAAACACTTATGTATGTATATGATTGTATGGCATGCAAGCCTCAGATTAAAAAAAAAAACACCGCACGACTTAAACACTGTCCCTAAGGAGTAAGGAACTAAGTTCCTGGGAGTGACAACCCATCATTGATACCTCATACACCCTCCTCTTTTAGACAATGCCAACTTGACAGTCCTGTAAGCTAAATAAAAACGTATGACGGATCTCGTTTTACCTTATTGTCTAAAAAATAACTTGCAAATCTAAAGATAGTATATATGTATATATATATATATATTTGTACAAATGTATTTGTTTTTCTATTGTTCTTAATATTGGCATCAACTACCACATTTTTTTGTGTTCTTAATTCGTATCCCTTATATACTATGCAACCAACTCTCCTACCTAAGTCTGTTCTAAATGACCTAGAAAAATACTGTAGGTAATTTCTCTGGAATAAAGTCAATAGATCTCATTATCTGGCTAGAATAAGCTGGTCAAAATTAAAAGAGTCAATCAACTTAGGGGGGCTAGGTATGCGTGATTTGGATTCTTGGAACCTCGCTTTTATGGCAAAATTAGGATGGAAGATTCTTTTCCAAAAGAATAAACTTTGGGTGCAAATTTTATCGGGTCTTTATTTAAAAAGGACCTCATTCTGAGCGGCTACACCAAAGAGATCTACTTCGCCTTTATGGAAAGATATTCTTCGGGGTAGGGAAATTCTAAGTTAGGGATTGGGTGTTAGAATTGCTAACGGAAATGAAACTTCTCTTTGGTTTGATAACTGGATCGAAAAAGGACCTTTAATTTACTCTACTTCTGCTAGTCTCCCGGATTGGATTTTGAATTGGAGAGTTAATAAAATTGTGAATAATGGTTCCTGGAACTTAACTAACTTGCAACAGTATCTTAACCAGGATACTCTAGACAAAATACAAGAGGTTCCTCTTCCTAAAGATTCAACTATTTCAGATATTCCTTGTTGGAGACCCATTATATCAGGAACCTTTACCTTAAAATCAGCTTATCGTATAGCTTATCCCCCCAAGCTTATTTTTAACAATCATTTACATTCATGTGGTCAGATTTGGAAGGTTAATGTTCCTTACAAATATCAGATGCTTCTTTGGAATGCGTGTCACTCTATCTTGCCAATAGCTTCCCTCCTTTCAACAAAAATTCCCAATTTCCTTCCTGTTTGTGTTAGATGTAGGCAAGGTGATGAGACCCACATTCACTTGTTTAGAGATTGTACTCGTAGCAAGAAAATTTGGTTTTCTATATTTCATTTATTACACCCTCCTGATTCCTTTGATTACCATGAATTTATGAGCTTAGACTGGAAGGAGTGGATTTGTTTCAATCTATCACAAGATCATCTATGGAGATCCCGTTTCACCATTGGAATATGGCATTTATGGAGAATACGCAATAAGTACATTTTCCAAAATATTACCAATACCCACGAGTTTGAGTTAAATAAAATCTGGATGGATTGTGTTGAAACTAACAATTGTATGCAGGATAAAGGCAAGTCAGTAATGCTACCTTATGATTCTCCACTATGGAAAGCTCCACCACCTGGAATGCTCAAAATTAATACGAATGCGGCCTGGAAGGACGCTTCCTCCTCTACTGCCAGAATAGTTGTTAGGCACTCTAGTGGTTCATGGGTTTATGGCTCCTACATCAAAATCAAGGCGTCATCGCCGGCAGAAGCTGAACTCGTGGCAATGAGGGAAGGCCTTATGGTAGCTACTATCAAAGATCTAAATAGATTCCAGCTCGAAATTGATGCAAAAGCGGTGAAACTAATGGTTGATAATGCGGAAGAGCATTTTACCCACTATCTAGGAGCTCTTGTGGTTGAGATTAGCAAGCTAATTCGAAACTTTCCGGGTATGGAGATTCTACATGCTAGAAAAGAAGCGAATATTGTTGCTCACACGCTCACAAAGGAAGGACAGCTCTCCAACTTCTGTGCCCGAAACTTTGAGGATCCACCCGCTTGGATACAACCCGCTATGGACCATGATATGGCAGGAATCCGTTTTCAGGCTACTCAACCTTGATTTAGCCTTTTGGTTGTTTGTTCTAATTCTACTTTGTAATCTTGTTCTTGGACATTTTCTTTATGGTCTTTGTAGTTATGTTTCCTTCGGTTGGTTTAAGGTTGTAAGACTTTTAATTTAGTTTAATGTACTCCTTTTCTCCTAAAAAAAAAAACTACCACATTTTTTTGCAAATCATGGGCAGTGTATGACTAGAGATTGTCTCTTCCCATGTATGGAGTGGCGGATGCAGAGGGTTTAAGTGGGGTCCTTTGACCCCACTTGGACCTAATAAAGAAAAATTTTACCTATAAAATTTTGATTTTTTTAATTTTTTATCATTAAATTTTTTTCACTTAAACCCAATAAAATTTATAAAACACATTTTGACCCCACTAAATGTTATTTCTAGATCCGCTAATTGTATGAGTATCTCCACCACCACCTCTCTCCTAGTCTCCTTAACTTGTAAAATATATACCTCTCCATGACATAAAATTTTCAACAATTGGTTTTGCATGCATTTCTTTTTTTAGGATAATGTGTGGGATATTAGGCCTTGGAACCGGGCCCTACTGCAGATCACCCGACCCAATTTTAGCCAACACACGCATCTGTAAGGGAATAATAAAAATAAATTATACATGTGTCCTATATAATGTAGCAGCATCTTATAATAGTATTATAATAACTTTATTTAAGTGTATAATTATAATTTATCTTTGACCCGCATTTTGCTTGTTTTTATTCATCAAATTTCTTTGTCAACCAACTTTTATTTTCACTTTGAACCTTCGTTTCATCCATCACCATGACCCACACCCACCCATATTGTCTTGTTTTCTTTTGAAGCTCTGTATAAATTTGGAGCTTTCCTTTCTTCTTTCACAAAGCTAATTATATATAAGTTCAGTAATATTCAAAAAAAAGGTTTTTATAGGAGTTTCTGTTTGCTGGCACTTTCATTCATTATTAGTACCTTACAACAACTGTTTAATTCACCTTATTTTAATTAATGTAATCTAAACTTTTGATTTTTACCCTCCTTTTAACTATTAATGTAAATCCTAGTTCATTTCATCATCTGGGTTTCTTGCATTAAATCTCATTTTTGCTGAATTTGAGTAAAAAAAGTTTCAAACTTTCAAATCTTAGAAAGTCATGTAATATATTGTAAATTCAGTGAGTGTAATACTCCTGTAAGTTTAGAGCTCTGGATCCACTTTGATAAGTTGAAGGCATTATTATAATTACATTGATAAGTTTTGCAAGATTAGATCTTTAACAATGGAAGAGACATTCATCCCATTTCAAGGAATAAAAAATGATCTCAAAGGAAGATTGATGTGTTACAAGCAGGATTGGACTAGTGGATTCAAAGCAGGATACAGGTATCTTTACACTTTATCAGTATTCACTCTATTTTTTTTTTTAATTTCTGTTGATAAATGGGTTTGACTCATTTTTTATATTAATTTATTTAAAACTTTTTATGATTGGTTTTTGGTTTTCAGGATTTTAGCTCCTACTACCTATATTTTCTTTGCTTCTGCTATTCCTGTTATTTCCTTTGGAGAACAACTTGGGAGGGAAACAGGTATTGATCCTTGATTTCCTCATACAAAGTTAGTTAGAAGTGACAATAATATATTAGGCACTCTTCTTTTGGACTTGATTTCTGAAATTTTAGTTCATACAAATTCAGTTCAGCTAACCCTATGTTACTTGGACTCTATACCCAAGTCCAACATAGGTGCATCTCCAAGTGTCCGATTCGGTTATTTTGTGAAAATTACAAGTACTCTCTCCATAACATAAAACGTTCAAAAATTGGTTTTGCATGTTTTTGTAGAAGTAATTTAAAGGGGTAAATGGACGAATTAGTCAAAATGGTCTTAATACAAGCAAGATGTGATTATTAAAAAAAAAAACTAAGATTTTGACCCAAAATGAAGTGTTCGAGTGTCATACCCATGTCCCATGTCCTAGTGTCAATGATCCGACACGGGTACTTGAGGTGAAATGAAGAATTTGAGTAACATAGGCTAAGCTCTTGCTAAGGGTAGGATTTAGTTTAATTCAGTTCAGATTAATTCAGT
Organism: Salicornia ramosissima; assembly: GCA_951394345.1. Classification (NCBI taxonomy): domain Eukaryota; kingdom Viridiplantae; phylum Streptophyta; class Magnoliopsida; order Caryophyllales; family Amaranthaceae; genus Salicornia; species Salicornia ramosissima. Next base: position 10,033,459 of record OX596237.1, on the reverse strand, counting down.
ACAAAAGAACGCTGCCTTACTATATACAACACTGAATAGATGATGAAATAGAACTTTCATATGAAATGCAGAGGGAGTATTATCAGCAGTACAAACACTGGCATCCACTGCACTTTGTGGGATTATACACTCTATTATTGGTGGTCAACCACTGCTTATCCTAGGGGTGGCTGAACCAACTGTAATAATGTATACATTCATGTTTAAGTTTGCGAAAGACCGGGCTGATTTGGGCCGGAATCTGTTCTTAGCTTGGGCTGGATGGTGAGTAGTGAGCCTTTCTTGTTTAATACCATTGTAAGATGAGTACAATTTTTGTCTAAATGATCATTTGAATTTGAATTTCAATCATTTTTATCAGGGTTTGTGTTTGGACATCACTTTTGCTCTTCTTTATGGCAATCTTAGGAGCTTGCTCCATCATCAATCGATTCACCCGTTTAGCTGGAGAATTGTTTGGACTTCTCATAGCCATGCTCTTCATGCAAGAAGCTATTAAGGTGAGAAGAGTTGCACAAAACAGACACTATTCTTTTGTGCTATTCTTTTTTGATCTATTTATGTAGCAAGATTTTGTGTGGTCCAAAATTTCCACTTTAGTGTATCCATGTAGGAATGTAACTATGTAAACTTTTTTTTTTTTTTTGTACTAATTATATTTATATCCACTCAAACAAGGTGGGGTTTGGAGAGGTTCATATAATTTGGGGGAAAAACTTTCAGTGCTCCCTTTTACTGATATGTAGATTCTGTTTTCTGGTGAATGTTATTTTAATGGTTTAGGGACTAGTGGATGAGTTTCACATACCTAAGAGAGAAAATCCCAGGTTGACAGAGTTCCTGCCTTCATGGAGATTTGCAAATGGAATGTTTGCTTTAGTGCTGTCTTTTGGACTTTTGCTAACGGCATTAAGGAGTAGAAAAGCAAGATCATGGCGATATGGATCAGGTACTTAACCATGTAATTCTCAGCTTATACACACGTTGCTAAATTCGACAACCACCATACTCAGGCTCCGTTTTTTGGACTTTATTCTAGACAAATTCAGTTCAGTTTAGCTCAACAATTGTTAGTCTAACATTCAGTACAATTTAGTTTCCAAAAGAGCAGGAACTTAAAGTCATAGGCTCATAGCTTCCAATTGAAATATTCAAACGAAAATTTCTTGGTTTTACTTCAGATTAATCCAGTCCAAAAGACCAAGGTCTTACCGTCATAGGCTCATAGCTTCCAATTGAAATATTAAAACAAAAAATTCATGGTTTTACTCCTTTATTTTTACCAGGTTGGCTCAGAAGCCTTGTGGCAGACTATGGAGTTCCACTTATGGTTCTAGTTTGGACAGCTGCATCTTACATACCAACCAGAGATGTTCCACATGGGATACCAAGACGTCTCTTCAGCCCGAACCCATGGTCCCCTGGCGCTTATGAGAACTGGACTGTCATAAAGGTAGGTTCAAATTTAGCATTCTATGACTCTTGATATGTAGTTATGATTGAAATGGAACAAAATTACATTATTAGATCTTTATCTAACAGGATATGCTCGACGTTCCTGTTTTATACATAATCGGAGCGTTTGTCCCAGCGACTATGATTGCAGTGCTCTACTATTTTGATCACAGCGTAGCGTCTCAACTTGCTCAACAGAAAGAGTTTAATTTGAGGAAACCTCCTTCCTTCCACTATGATTTGCTCCTTTTAGGGTTCATGGTATTCTTCCCTTTAATCACAGCATCTAAACTCTCAACCGCGATTTTCTTCTGTTTCTTTTTTTGAACTTATAATAATAAGCTATGACTGATCTGTTTCCTTGCAGACATTATTGTGTGGTCTGATAGGTATCCCCCCTGCAAATGGTGTCATCCCACAGTCTCCTATGCATACAAAAAGTCTTGCTACCCTAAAGCATCAGCTTCTTCGTAACCGACTAGTTGCAGCAGCTAGAAGAAGTATGGGAATGAATGCAAGTTTAGGGCAGTTGTATGGTAATATGCAAGAAGCTTACCAACAAATGCAGACCCCTCTCATCCATCAGGAGCCCTCAGCTCGGGTACGGCTTCTTAGCTCTTCATAGACCTTGCTACTATTAGGCTCTGTTTGGTAGTGCGAAAGATGTTTTCCCTAAAAATAAATTGTTTAACCCATTTTACATTAGTTGGTTTGGGCCGCAAAGTTAAATGAAAAATTGGGCTGAAATTTTTGATTTTCACCGTGTTGAAAACATATTAGGGGCATGCATATTTAAACCTTTTTAAAGTTAATAGGAGTAATTGATTATTAAGTTCAATCAATCAATGAAAAATGCTTAAAATGGGAAATCATTTTCCTTGCAACCAAACAATGAAAAATTTCCACGGAAAATCATTTTCAATTGAAACTGGTGTGCACCCTACCAAACAGAGCCTTAAGCTCAAAGCAATCCACTAAAATCTTAACTAAGGTAGTGTTTGGATATGTGAAATTCATTTCAAATTGATGAATTCAATTTCGAAAATTGAAATGTTACAATTCAAATGACAATTATTTGTTTGGGTTGTTTTTAGAATTTGAAATGACATGGTTTTATTAAGCATTTGGGTTGGGAATTGGGTCAAATCCATTTCCAAATTTTTTTATTTTCCAAACATATAATTGGCCCAAATCCATCATTTCAAATGAAATGCTTGTATCCAAACATAGCATAAATTAATTTGAACTTTATACATTGATCAGGGACTAAAAGAGCTGAAAGATTCAACCATTCAAGCAGCTGCTAGCATGGGACACATTGATGCACCAGTAGATGAGAGCGTGTTTGACGTTGAGAAAGAGATTGATGAGTTGTTACCTGTCGAGGTGAAAGAGCAGCGTGTCAGCAACTTGTTTCAATCTGTTATGGTCGGTGGATGCGTTGCAGCCATGCCTATCCTTAAAATGATCCCAACTTCAGTACTTTCGGGATACTTTGCTTTCATGGCTATTGAGAGCTTACCTGGGAACCAATTCTGGGAAAGGATCCTGCTGCTCTTCACAGCACCAAGCAGAAGATACAAGTTAGTTACCTTATTTCTCAAAAAAAATCATCCTTGATAAAGAAAGACAAAATTAAACATGGTTTAAGAGAATTTTGGTTCCTAATAATTATGTGTTTTGATTGAATGCAGAGTTCTTGAAGGGTACCATGCAACCTTTGTGGAAACAGTTCCTTTCAAGACCATTGCTGTGTTCACAATTTTTCAGACATTGTATCTACTTGTCTGCTTTGGAATTACATGGATCCCAATTGCAGGGGTTTTGTTCCCTCTTATGATCATGCTTTTAGTTCCTGTTAGACAGTACATTCTTCCCAAGTTCTTCAAGGGAGTACACCTTCAAGATTTGGATGCCGCGGAATTTGAAGAGTCGCCTGCTTTGCCATTCAATCTTGCAACTGTATGATCACTAACACCTCCTATTCATCAATCAACAACCATACATTCTCCCCTTTGTCTTTTTTAACCGCTAAATTTGACCAGAAAAGACAGAGGGGATACATTCTTTTGGACTGAATGAGTCTGAACTGAACTGTACGAGATCTTCGATTCAGCAGAAGCTTCTGCTGAACTGAATTGAACTAAATCCTAGAATCAGCAGAAGCGTTTGCTGAATAGAATTGAAGTGAACTGGATTTGTCTGAAACTAAGTCCAAAGGAACAGGGCCTTAGACACAAAAGTTTTGCATTACTTCTTTAAAGTAATAAGTATTATTCATAAGATTAAATTCTAATGTGATGTCAATGTTGGCCGAAAACAGGAAATGGAGCGGGAATCAGGCAACACACTTGCCGAGGATGGTGAGTTACTAGATGAAATGGTGACAAGAAGCCGAGGTGAGGTTAGGCGTATTTGCAGTCCTAGAATCACAAGCTCAACCGCAACACCAACAAGAGAGAATCGAGGCATTACTAGTCCTCGTCTCTCAGTATTCAGTCCACGACTAAACGAACTAAGAGAAGAGATGAGTCCGCGATCTGGTAGGACTGGACCATATAGTCCAAGGTCTAATGAAACTCAGCCTTCCAAACTAGGAAGAAGTCCTGGACCTTCTAATGACTCAATTTCAAAATAATAACAATTTTGTCTTTCTTTTGAAATTAGTATGTAGCATTACTAATATTAGCTATTATTCAATGTTGTTGCATTAATCAAAATGTATAAAATTTTATATGTTCTCCCTTTAAAAGGGCTTGTAAGTCTTATTTAGCAGCAAATACTTGCATAATATTCTAATATAATAAACTTTGTTTCAATGAGCAGAAGATATCCCTTTAAAATTTTATATGTTATTTATCCCTTTTAAAAGGGCTTGTAAGTCTTTGAACCGACATATGACAACCAACATAAACACCAAAACTAACTATATGAAGAACAGCTCTTTGTGTAATGTAATGTGTTCATTACAATGTAATGTATTTTGCTTTCAAATCCCCCACTATACATTGTCTGTGGCTTTCTAAGCTATATGTCACAATGATATGATGTCTTTTGACTTTAGAAACAAAGTGATGATCTGAGCATATAATTTGAATCATTAGCCTTACTTTTATTTACAAATAAATGGTTGTTAAAAGTTAAAACTCTTAATTAATCTTTTTCAAACTTCTTTTGATCATAGTTCATTATGCTTAAGGAATCCTCTACATCATTCTAGATCAACCACAAATGATGTTGATCTTTGGATGACGTCGCATATAAGGTCATGTCTGGATTTCGGGTGTGTTCTATTCGACTTATTTTATCAGTGATGATCAGAGCTTATCAAAGCTGAGCAGGTTAGGATTGAGCAGTTCTAAGCATGTGAGGTAATGTTGTTTAAGAAGTAGAGAATATAGTGATGAACAACTACAATGGGAAACTAAAATTACAAGAAACACAAGATGGACAATTATCTACTTATTGGTGTGTCGTGTCAAATAATGTGTCCAATAACTTGAAACGAATTCCAATCCAACGCTATCGATAGTTTTCGTCGGCTCATGATTTTAGGATTCACACATTTTCCTCATTAAGACACTCTAGGGAGGCAAATTGGAGTTTTGTAAACTTATACCAATGATTTTTCATACAAATGTGTTTTTGGCTTCTTATTAACTAATATATTAGAAGAGAAATATAATGAAGAAGAATGGCTAGCAAAAGCAATCATAATCCAATGTGTAACAGCAAAGACAAAGCAATTACAGCAATTAAATTTGGTTGTTGCGAGTAATGTCTTCTTAATTTACGTATTTGTTTAAGTTGTGTATTTATATTTCGTAATTTTTAAGTATTTTATGTTTATTACTTCATCTGTCCCTTAAACATTACTTTTTTAGAATCAAAGTTTAACAACTTTGAATTCTCCTTGATTTTTTAAGATAGAATATTATCATGTAGATCCCATTTGATTCATTATAATGTGAAGTTTCTAAAACTGTAAATCTTGTAATTTTTATCAATACACAAAGTCGAACCTTAAAGACTGTACAAAATTAAATGGCGCAAATAATTAGGGTTGAAGGAAATATGTACTATGAAAATTATTATGTAATTATTATGTAATGTATGTATTTATTATGTATTATAGCCCGAAATAATTTATTAGCCGAAATATTATTCTAGCGAATTTAGTAACATATACGAATTCATTAATATATCTGCTAGAAGTTAAAAAGATACCCCACCTTAAATAGCTTATCCCAATATAATTATGTAACCGATAATAACCGGATAAAGTACGAGGGAGAAAATAGTGAATATTTTTTAAATAAGTTGTCGTTAAGAGGTGATTTATACTACCCATATTACAAGGAGGGTTTTACCAAAATAATGTTGAGGCCAAAATTATTTACCAAAATATTGCCAATGAAAAAATAATTACGAGAATGTTGTCCACGTAGGAGAGAGAGTGTTCATTTTTAAAAAAAAAATTATTTGTAGCAAAATCGCTATTTGAAATAGCGATTTTATTATGTATCGTAAATCGCTATCTCAGATAGCGATTTCCCCTGTAACTTAATAACAACCCAACTTTGGTCATTGTTCTCTACAATAAAGGCATTGATTGAGTTTTTTTTTTAACTTCAACAACATCGCTATTTGGGATAGCGATTTTGTTAAAGAAATCGCTATCTAAAAAAGCGATTTATGCTGCATAAAAAAAAATTAAAAAACAAGGCTGACGTGAACTGTATTTTGGTAGATATTATTGGTTTGGCAGTATTATGGTAGATATTATTGGTTTGGCAGTATTTTGATAAATACTTTTGCTCCCAACATTTAAACACTCTATTACAAGAGAGGGTAATATCATCTTGTGTGACACCCACATGCACCTCGATATTTTGCTCTCCAACTCACTGACTTGATTGCAAGGTATTGTTGTTAAGCCTTTGATCATTGCTACTCTTTCTGTTTTTCAAACTTTCTTTTTATGTTAAGTTGCCCTAAACACTCAAACCATAGTTACTATTTTATCCTACAAATGTCTTGCATTTCCATTATTTGAATTTTATTACCTAATAAATTTATGAATTAGTATCTTGCCAAAAAAAAAAGGCCAAGATATTAGATATTGAGGGTTAAGGTTGGGTCATTCAATCCTCTCATGCTAAAGTTAGCATGCATGATGTATCAAAAGTTGATATGTTAAATAATTGAATTTTATAAGTGAAATTGCTTTTTTTTTAGCTAAATTACACCATACTAAAGCCTTTATTAGTATAGTGTAATTTAAGGCGAACAATAAATATGAACTAATTAAATTGAAGTTAAATTGCTTGAGAAATGAAACAAAACAAAAGTAAATTGAATTGAACTGGTATTAATTGAAAATAAGTCCACATCGAAGAACATGGCTTAAATCAAGACTATAAAAAAATCTAATTAATTAATTGCGATAATTTCTGTCTCTAAATGGGTCTATCTACTCCATCCCTATACATCGATAAAAGATGGATTTGATGAGAAAATTATTTCATATTTCTATAGAAAGCATCTCATATTTTAAATGATTAAGCATTAAATTCCGTCTCTAATTCTACTTAGAGACGAAATTTCCCTTATACATCTCAAATTCAAGATAATTTTATAACTAATTAATTTAAAATCCATGACAATATCACCAAATTTGTAGCGGAAAAATTCACTTAACACTTGATTAAACTGGAACAGTATTCATGCTGGCTTAGCTTGAACTGAAGGGAAATGATAAACGCACACCCAAAACTGATATGGACACACCTTATTATGAGAGCACATCTTTATGTGCTCCTCTTATAAAAGGATGTGTCCATATAAATTTTTGGTGTGCCAATATCAATCTCCTAAATTGAAGTTGTCAGTATGCACTATATATTATTCCCTTACAGTCTCTTCAGAAGCTATATATCCTACTCTATTCTCTAGCAATTCAATGGAGAAAGTTATCAAATTGCTAACCACAATAAATAAGCTACAAAAAAACAACAATGAGTTTTTACTATCCAGGGAAAAAAAAAAAACAAAAAAAAAACAATCACAATAATTAAAGAAAAAGAGGCTCTTGGCTTGAATTGTAAACAACTCTTTTTATAGGAAAAAAGTAGTGGGTAGAATTTGTTAGAAATGCAGCAAAGATGTAATAAGTCATGCGTGTGTAAAAATATGTTGGTCCTACATTCTCATTGCAGCCAAGAAGATGAGTGATTTATAAATTTTGGATTATATGAAGTATATATATATTTTGAAAATTATTTTACATAGCATTTGACCTATGGATTGATGTTTTGATGAGAGAGTTTGGTGAATATCAAATTCTTTTTTTTATTTGATGAAACAAAACCTTTTGATCATCTTGTAACAATGTTTGTGATCTTTGTCGGAATGCTTAATTTGGTGCAAGCTAAGCAATCCCATCGGTTTGTTTTTGTTGTTACTACTTTCATAAATATATATAATCAATATATATCTTTGACTATTACAGCCCGTTAGAGACTTGATTGTTGATAATAAGTTGTACGTGGGTAATGGAAGTATTAAAGTATACAATCAATATATATTTTTCATTCTCAAACTCCACTACAATATTCCATGTTTCTTTCGTTCACTATTTATCGTCCACTATAAAGGCGAACCTTATTTTAAATTTGTCATCCCCAATTATATTTACCGTCCGCCATTATATTTACCATTGCTAGAAATTTGAAAATGAAATTTAACTTAGTGTCCGCTTTTATAAAAATTAACATCCGCTCATTATGTAGATGGCAACAAAGGCGAAATAGTTTAAATTGGGTTATAAAATTACCGTCCGCCTATGCATTAAATACCGTCGTTTGTGGGCGGACGACTCAAATTTTCTTTATATTTTCATTGTAAAACTCAAGATTTCTTTATACTATTTTCTATTTTCTCAAGCTCAATTCCTTTAGTTTACATTATAGCATGATTCCAAACAAAAACAATAATAAAAAAAAGGATTGATGGAGTAAAATATATGCTAGAAAATCATGAAGTGAATGTGGGATTAGAATATTAGACATTCAAGTAGACTCTCCTTATCTACTACTATCTTTAGCCATACCAAGAGATGAGGAATTATAGAGATCTAACATAGCCAAATGAAAGAAAATAACACGGAACTTAAAGAGTGGAATGTGAAGTGTGAACTAACATATACACATGCATAGATCACATGATAAAAAGGGTCGTTCCAATTGAATTAATGATTGAAAGAGCTTCTCCAATTGATATTCGACTCAACTCAAATTCAAAAAGATGCTCCCTAAAATAAAAGAAAAGTTGTAAAAAATAAATCAATTTTTAGCCGGTCTTTTCAAATTAAGTCAACCTTTTGATTAACTCAAAATAAGTCAACGTATTACCAAACCGATAATGTTGGGTATCTTCTACTGACTTAACCTTAGTTTCACCCAAGCTTCATCCTGGTCATGGATAGATCACCCAGGTTCAAATTGAAATGAGAGTGCTACTCCATCCTTTGAGTTCGTTATGTTTTTTATTTTATAAGGAAAGGAGAACCGGTCATCCTCTCTTGAGTAGAGACCTGTTATGTTTGAAATCTTGCGTACAAGGAAGATAAATTTAAACATGAAAAATCTCTATGATATATATATAAGAAAAAATAAGATAAAGAATTTCTTTAAAAAATAAGTAAAACTGACACCACTAGTCCATAATATAAACATGAAAAATCTCTATGATATATATATAAGAAAAAATAAGATAAAGAATTTCTTTAAAAAATAAGTAAAACTGACACCACTAGTCCATAATATTTTCCATCTACGCATATCATTTCCAACTATTGATTATATATGAACAGTCCAAACTAAATCATATATTTGAATCCATCAGATCCACTTACTTGGTCATCTGCTGCAACAGGTAAAACTCATACATTTTTTCAAAAAAAATTACCCATAAATTCAAAAAAAATGAAGATGGAAGAGGGAAGCGCCTTAGGGTTCAAAGGGAATTGAATGAAGAAAGGAAGGTATTATAAGAAATAAGACTCATTAGAAATCACATGCTTCTCACATGTATGCATTTTATTACCTGCTGCAGGAAGTTACCAAGTAAATAGGTCTGATAGATTCAAATACATAATTTTGTTTGGAATATTCAATAGTTGGGACCACACTATGTGCAAACAGAAAATAGTATAAACTGATAGTGTCAATTTTGCTCGAAAATATTCATATTTCATTTATAAATTTCATCTGTAACACATAAAAGGGTATTATCAATTTGTCATGGAGATCAAATCACTATATTATGCTAGTATGCTAAAATTCTTTCAACTTTTGTTTTTTAAATGTAGTAATTTACCAAAATACCCTCAATTAAGAAGCTAATAACCTGGTTACATCATCCTAAATTTTCATCTCCAATTAACCCAAAAATCATCAAAAACAAATTACTCCACCAAATTTTAACACAATTACTCCGTAAATTATTGGTTAGGCTTTGGACCAGCTAGCTTTATTTTCTATGGTCCTAGGCCCCTTTATTAAAAAAAATGTCTTTCAATTCTCTTGCCTACAGTTTTTTTTTTTTTTTTGCCTGCTCATTTTTTTTCTTCCTAGTATTTCAGTTAATAAAATTTATGTTGTAGGGTTAATAAGTTAATTATAATATACTTTGAGTTAATGCAATTATTGTTTCAATTAATAAAATTTGTGTTTTAAATGATGGAATTAGTATTTCAATCAAGAGAAGGTATTGTGTCAGACCAGTTCGACATAAGTTTACTGTCAGATCAGTCCAACTGGACCTGGACACATGTTATTGAACCTGGACAAGTTTTGTCGAACCTGGACACATGTTGTTAAACCTGGACAAGTATTGTTAGCCCTGGACACATATTTGTAAACCTGAACACAAATTTGTAAACCTGAAAATATATTTGTAAACCTGGACACATGTTGTTGAACCTGGATACATAGTATTAAATTTGGACACATAGTATTGAATCTGGACACATATTGTTGAACCTGGACATAAATTTGTAAACCTGGTGAAACTTATTAAACCTGGAAACATATTGTTTACCCTGGACACATGGACCTGGACACATATTGTAAAATCTTGACATATATTGTTGAATCTGGACACATATTATTGAACCTGGACACGTATTGTTGAATCTGGACATAAATTTGTAAACCTGATGAAACTTATTGAACCTGGAAACATATTGTTTACCCTGGACTTGGACACATATTGTTAAATCTGGACATATATTGTTGAATTTGAACACATATTATTGAACCTGGGCACGTTTTGTTGAACCTGAACACAAATTTGTAAACCTGATTAAACTTATTGAACCTGGAAACATATTGTTTACCCTGACACATGGACCTGGACACATATTGTTATATCTGGACATATATTGTTAAACCTGGACATATATTATTGAACCTGGACACGTTTTGTTGAGTCTGGACATAAAAAAATTACAAGTGTTGGACGGTCCGACGGTCGAACCGTCCGACACAATACTTTCACTTCAATTAATAGAGTTAGTATTTCAATTAATAAAATTTGTGTTTTTAGTGACGGAATTATTATTTAAATAGAAAGAGTTAGTATTTCATTTAACTTAAATGTATTTACTTAATATAATTTTTATTCAAATGATGGAATATTTCAGATTGAAAATTAGTGTTTTCGGATATTTCATATCGGATGTCCAGATTTTATTGTATACTTCGGATTGGCAACTAGGCATTTTAAGTATTTCAAATCGAATACCCAGATTTTTCAAATCAGAAATCCGGCAAAATATATTTAAAACACACACAAAAAAAAAAAAAAAAAAAAAAAAATTGGGGAAAAAACTCGGATCGGAAATTTCGAATATCCAGATTTTTTGGATCGGGATTTGGCGGATTTAAATTTTCGAATATCCGTCATTTAGGATCGAATCGATCTGAATGAACAACCCTACACAACCACCATACCTCCTTCTCACTCCACCATAACCTTACCTAGCCTCCAAACCAAAAAAAGTCACTCACCTCACTACCTAACCTCCACCTTCCCTCACCGTCATACCTCCCGGGGAGGAGGGGGTGACGAGTGGATGAGGGAGGGGCGACTAGGTGATGGATCGGTGGAGGTTAGAGATAGAGTATGGTGGTGGTGTGGTATTAGGAAAATGGAATGAAAAAGATAGGGGGGAGGGTTTGAAGATAGAGGACTTTGGGGGAATGGGGAGGGAAAAGGGAATGAGAACAATGCCTAACAAACAACATCAAAGGGGACAAGGGTGGTTAATTCCATTTCCTTTTAATGAAAACTCTCAACCAAACAAGCCCTCAATGATTTAAATATAGTTTCAGTTAATAAAAATTCTGTTCCAAGTAAGAGATTAAGTACATCGGTTAATTTAAATATACTTTCAGATAATATAAGGACCGAGAATATAAAATGCATAATTTGTGTATTGTATATAGCACATAGGGCTGACCAAATATTTTTTATTAAACCGTCTGACCTAATATTTTCTCTTAAATAAATAAATACCAAAAAAACTTCCACTTACTAATTCCTTGCCATGGTACATGCCAAACGTAACATAGATCGCATTTCTAGAAAGGCTCGGTTTATACATCAAGTAAATAATTATACATCCATAATCGACATTAATAGAACGAGATGGTAGGGGGAAAGTGACGAGGTATTGATTAGAAATTCTCATCAACACAACATACACTTGCAATGGTCGGAAATTTTCATCAACTCAGTTTACAATAAAACATTTTACGTTGGAAAACTCATTTTCCATGAAAAATATTTTACGTTGAAAAACTCATTTTCATAGAAGTTTTCCATTGTTTACTTGCATGGAAAATAAGTTTTACTCCCAAATTTGGAGGAAAATGTTTCCAATAGGGTGTAAAATGAGTTTTCACCCAAAGTTTTACATTTTATTTTTTCACCCATAGTAAACGACGTAAAATAGGAAAACTGTTTTCAGGGAAAACGTTTTTCGCTCTAGTAAACGGACTCTAAATCAGGTTTTTGGTAGTTGCAACAAAACCAACTATATTTTTGTTGGATAAAATATTTGGTTTTAAATACTTACATATAAAGAATTATAAATTATAAATAAAAAAAATAAAAAAAAAAAAAAAAAAACAACAACAACAACAATAACAAAGAAATAAACATCCAAAAAAGAAAACATTTATTACATCTGATATAAAAGTCCCTAAATGGGTAAATAATTTAACTAAAAAAACGCAGAGGAAGTATAAATTCATACCATACCTTAGTTATATAAGTCCATTAAATAAACGATCATAAATTCATTCAGGCAGAGTTGAGACTTGAAGCGACAAGGATTCACTTGCAAGTTCAAAACAAGAGTGTAGTGTATTGGCATTGCACCTTATAACACTCAGGTGCTGCATGAAATAGTTTCTAAGATTTTCTAGCCTAAACTGATGTACACAGTATTTGACAAAACAAAATAACTATCAAAATAACCAAGGTTACACACTTACAGCAAAATCACAATACAAATATCCTTAAGCTTGAATCATTATCAATGCTTTAAGCTGCTACCAAGCCAAGTTCCCCTAAGTACGACGCTTCCGGTCTTCGTCTTCTTCATCATCAGAGTCCCCCCTTTCACGAAAACGTGGGTTTTTCTCCTGCATGTGTAAGTGATTAGGCATCAGAATGACATATTCTGTATTATGTTTGCCAGTAGCTAAAAGCATAGGGGTGTGAAGCCCTCATCCTATGCTATAATGCCAGATGCACTGGATTCTACATCCAAAGCTTTAGGGGTGGCAATTTAGTCCTAATCCAATCCTAGTCCGATCCGATCCACAAGGAAAAATCCGATTCGAATCCGAAAAATAAAATCCACATCCACTCCGACATGCAGTTAGAGTTTATATTTTTCTAAGTTGCATTTAATTAACCTTGTACTTCCTCCGTTCCCAAAAAACGCAACAAACCATTTTGCACGCATTTAAGGAAGTGATTTAAGGGTATAAATGAGCAAATTAATCAAAATAATTTTAACACAAGAATAATATTATAGGTTACTTTCTTAAAATTAAATATATTAATTTGATCGTTTAGACCTTTAAATCTCTTCCTTAAAATGCGTGCAAATAAGTTTGTTGCTTTTTTTTAGAACGGATGAAGTATATTTTTTAAAAGATATTTGGTACTAATTATATATTCGATTGAGGTATAATATCTATTTTTGTATTAGCAATAACCTATAGAGTAATTTTGATGTAATATTAGAAATTTGTTTGATTTTATTAATGAAAATATAATTAAACTAAATGTCGTAGTCAAAATTTTTAAGTCGGATCGGAGTTGGAGGTTGGAAATCAGAGGCGTAGACCGTAGTATCGAAGTCGGATGGTGGAGTTAGAGTCGGATATCAGAGTATCAGACTACTGTCGGATTATGAATAATCCGATTCAAATCCGACCCATTGCCATTTCTACACGGCATTGGAATAACCAAGCACCAGCTAAAGCTTAAAAGTGATGTAATACCCACCGGTCTAGATTCATGGTCAGTGTTTCTGCGTGGTTCTTGCTCACTTCTTTTTGGCAAGTCAACTGGATGATGACGCTCATCCTCACGATGTCGCTTCCGATGGAAATCTACACAGTCCAAAAGGCAAAAGTTTGAGATTTTATATTCAATAAATCAATAATGCATTGTGAGATGCAAAAGCAGTGACCTAAGGACTAACCTCCTCTGCCATGCCGATAAGACCCTCCATGACCATGGTTCCGTTCTTGCCTACCATCTGCATATTTACATAATATGAAGCATAAATGATCTATAGTAACAAGTAGACAGGCATACAGATGCATTATTTAATGTAAACTGAGTAGTAAACATTTGCCAGATTGATTTTACATATTATTAGACCTTACTGGGTTTAACATGCTGCAGTAAAAATTACTATCACAATAAAGAGTATAGGAATTTACAGTGAGATGGCATAACAGGCTGAAATCCACCCAGAGCTCCAGCACCATAGTCTACAAGTGTCCTCTGCACTTCAAGCTCTTTCTGGACCAATTTTCCATAACCACCTCTACGTACGATGTGTTAAGGAAACTAATTGAATTTTACCATATCATGCATTCAACCACCACCTAGAGCAAATTAGTTTATCCACAGGCACTCTATCATCAATGAGTTAAAGCTTATCAGAATTGAACACCAGTAAGCTACAAAAATTGGGACTCTTGTGTTCCTCATCACTCCCACCTGTTTAGTGTAACACAACTATGCATATCTGACAGTCTGGGGAACATAGCCATAACCAAGGTTAATGAAAATATCCTAAACCATCCGCAATTCTTACATACACCCAAGGTTTACCCCAGATTCCAGAATCCAGGCAGGTGACAGCACTGCAAAAAATCCAATTGGGGCTGCTATATAATGTTTACTTCCGTTTCATACTAGTTGCAACAATTGAATTTCTATACCTCAAAAACAGTATCCAATTGTTGCACTAATTTAAAATGGACGTAGTAGTATAATCACTGTTCAAGCTTGACACTGGCTTGAAAAACTAATAGAAAGTAGGGTCTGGTCTTTTAAACTTATTGGTGTTTATCCGAACATATTTTGTAGAGGACCGAACCTTATTTTGTTTAACTGCACCTATCATAACTTATTAAACCATGTCGGAAATTGAACTCTTTTTTTTCTTATATAAGCAAAAATAATGTGAAAATAATAGACTCATAAAAGCACAGCAAAGTAACAACGAATGTTGTTAAAGCATAGTGCTACATGGATTAGGATTTGCCAAATCCAACTCTGTCCAAAACTTGTTATATTTTCATATCAGCAAGACAGCAACCTACTCAAGATAAGTAAATAATACTTCGTAAGCCAATAACACTTCAACTGGTATATTAAAACAATCAAGGCGTGAAATTCTTGAGGATGAGGCTACTACCCTGAGTCTATAGCCCTTTCTTTTTCTAGCTTTTCTTTATGCTTTCCCAGTAAACAAAAATTTTAGTTCGTGAAATGGTATGGTATGAAGTGTCAACAAACTGAACAAACCCGTGTTCAGAAAGAGAAATGCTTCTTCATAAAAACGAAAGCTACACCTCAGATTAAAAAACTTCAGCGAAAAGGGGAAAAAATTAGGGAAATTCCCAGTGGTATACCCGATTTTTTTGGAAATCCCACTGATATACCCGAGTTTTTTTTAATCCCAGTGGTGTGCCTAATGTTAAACATAATTCCCAAAAGTAATCTTTTTGGTTAAAAATCGTTAAAAACACCAACCATGGTTAATAAATTGAAAAAAAAACAAAGGAAAAACAACCGCAAATAAGGGGCAATCAGATCATTTTATGCAAAATCCGACCTCAAATCGGATCCCTTAAGGACAAAAATGACCCGTAAAACCTTAAGCGGACTATTTTTTTCACGTAAATCAATGCGCGCAAAACGAGGCGAATCGGGAACGCAAATTGGGGGCAATCGGATCATATTTTGCAAAATCCGACCTCAAATCAGATGCCTTAAGGGGAAAAATGACCCGTAAAACCTTAAGCGGACTATTTTTCAAATAGATCAATGAGCGCAAAACGAGGCGAATCGGGAACGCAAATTGGGGGCTATCGGATTATTTTTTGCAAAATTTGACCTCAAATCGGATCCCTTAAGGAAAAAATGACCCGTAAAACCATGAGCAGACTATTTTTTCCACGTAGATCAATGCACGCAAATCGATGCGAATCAAGAACGTAAATTGGGGGCAATCGGATCATTTTTCGCAAAAAACCATTAATTTAATATATTATTAGTTTTAAATTTTATTTTTTTAAAAGAAAATTTAAAAAAATTGTTAACCAAAGTTAAATCTAACCTTAAAATAGGTATATCCCATTACATTTAACGGAATATACCTTCTAAATGTAACGGATGGGAATTAGACATAATTTCAGGTATACCACTGGATTAAAATAAACTCGAGTATAACAGTGGGATTTCAAAAAACCTCGGGTCTACCACTGGGAATTTCCCTAAAAATTAAGGTAGATTTTAAATTAACCAGAACAAGGATATCAGGATCGTAATCAGTACGATATTCATCACGCACCTGCAAAAAACACACAAAAAAACTAAGAGCTGAACCACATGAAAAAACTAAGGGAGAAAATAGCGAACAACAGACCTGACCACCACTTCGGCCACGTCCCCATTGCCTACCCTCTTGGAAACCCCAGTCAAAGTCCACACGAATTGGGCGATCATCAAGAATTGTCCCACTTATGTACTTTACAGCATCTTCAGTATCTTCTCTAGAGTAATATCTGAGCAAAAAAAAAAATTTGATTTAATTGATCAACAGTAGAGGGATTAAAGTCCAAGATTCAACAAAAGGGATGACAAAATTTTTGGGGGAATAAGGCCCTATTTTGTTGGACTGAATTAATCTTAACTGAATTTGTTTGAACTAAATCCTAGACTCATCAAGAGATAAGCCTGAGCTGAACTGAATTGAATTTGTCTGAATTAAACTGAAATTACAAAAATTAAGCCCAAAAAGAAAGGATACAAAAAGATAATAATAAAAAGATAAATCCTAAGGCTTTGTTCTTGTTGGTGGTGGAAATAAGAAGAAAGGATACAAAAAGATAATGTGCTGGACAACATGCAATAATCTGCTAAAGTGCTAATATAAACTAAAGGGATGTAATTTATTGCATGTTCCATATATACAGAGTACAAACTACAGAAGGAAATGGTGTACTTACAGTACAAAACAAAATCCACAAGGGGTTTTCGAATTCTTGTCCAAACCCATAATAATCTTTTTAATCTCTCCAACACGTGAAAATAGCTCGTAAACTTGCTCTTCTGTTGTATAGAAAGACATGTTTCCAATATAAACAGTTGTTGAATTCTTTAGTGCTTCCTCAAATTCTTCTTGGCTTCCAGGAAATCTCCTATCTCGGTAAGCAGAGAGCTTATTTAGATCCTATAATGCACAATAGTAAGGAGACGTGTCAAAGAAATGTTACAATATAACCAACAATTGTCCTAGTCTATTAAACAAAAATCCATGAGAAAACCATAACGCAGACCATCCATTAGGTAAATCTAGAAGCAATAAAAATGCATGTAATTTTTGGGTTAGAGAAGGTGGAGAAGGCTAGGTCAAACCAGAAGTTGGATCCTTCATCCTTGTGAGTTGTGATATTGAAGTCATAACAAAAGTTTGTAATTGACTGGTTACAGGAAAGAGTAATGATACTTTTTACATTATAAAAAATTGAACACAGTCCATGTAACATGATTGCTTTAAGAATCCACAAACACAAACAAAAAAGTAGTAGTTGTCTTAAAAAGTGTCATGGACTGAGGGCTTGTTTACTTCAGATTATATACAGTTCAGTTCAGTTCATCTCTATTAAGCTAATGTAAACGAGCCCTGAGTCGGGTGGCTGATTTTAGTGGTGTTATGAGCAAAAGGAAACTGCATTTGATATGGACTAAACATGATGAACTTTGATTGATGATAAAATAATACAAGTGAAAGAAACTAATACAACTAAACCTAGCTAAAGCTAATACTAAATTCTCAATATCATTCTTCAACATATTTCTCTCTTTCTCCTTAGTCCTATATATATAAAGACCCTAGGTACTATTCTAGAATCATCTAACATGTGAATTATTATAAAATTCCTAAATTACCCTCATCCTAATATTTCAGTCATTACAAAAAGCAATGCAGTCCATGTGTATCAAAATTGTGTACATTGCTACTGCATAAACTTAAGATCGAAGTCTGTATAACATGATTGTCAAAGATCCAGAAAATACAAAAGATAAAGTAGAGGTTGATTAAACAAGCAATGCAGTTCAAGCGCATGAAAATTCAATGTAGGTTGCCCTATAAGTACATGACAGTAGAGTAGTAGACTAGTAGATAATAGATACTGATAACATTTTTATGGATTCGCTATTCTAGTAGGGGAAATAAGCGACTCACAGAATGACAAACAATAGCCATTTTAATGAGATTACATGACATGTGATATGCTGCAAGTCAAAAAAGTCACTAATTCAACAAACACAACATACTTTCAAAATCACATTATCTTGTCAGAGCACAATGCTTCTAATTCCATATTTCGTTTTCAGAATCCTAAAATCCAACTTATTAACAAGCTTATATCCAAACCAAAATTCTGCTATAAAGCATCTGCAACTGAGTTTCCTACCCCGCTATTTTAGACCCATTTTTTCGGCTTCTTTTCACTTGTCTTTTAGGCCTTTTAATGTTAATTTCCTTAGTTTTTGGTTTTTAGCTTAATTTTAGTTCATTTCGTACTTTCCTTAATATTAATAATGTTGTATTTTAGTTAATAATCGAGCTAAAAATACATTCCTTGTGCCTTTCATGCTTTATGTAGGTAATTCGGGCAATTTCGGTTGATTTTCGAAGGCCAATAAGGGTCATAAAAGCCTTCGAGGAAACTTTGGGGGGGGGGGGGTTGTCAGGAACCCGAGATCATCAAACTAGACTCAGGATTGCAAGCTAGGCCAACATGAGTGTGCCAATGAAGTTCCCAAGACCTTGCAAGAAGTATAGCATCAAAGCAACCAGCAAAAAAGTGCAGTCAAGGCCACACAGCCATGCAGTGTACAGTAGCATGGTCATGCAACTTCAGTGCACAACCGTGATGCCTAAAGCTACTTTGTGACCAGATGAGCAGCCGGGTCGTCCTGTTGTGGGCTGCCTGATCATGAAACTACAGTGCACAGTCATGCAGCTTACAACAACGCGATCTTGTAGCCTGCTCTAGATTTTCACGTTCTTTCTTTCACTAATGTTGAAGTCATTATAAAATAAGCGATGTTTAGCTCGTAATTAGAATCTCTTAGCTGGTATTTATTCGAAAATTAAGCAGGTGGCTTAATTTACTTGCTTAATTAAGCCACGCGCTTTATAAGTTTACTTGCTTAGTTGTTGATTTGTTTAGCTTTATTTTTTTTTTATGCATTGATTTCTTCTATAATTCTCATTTCTCTTGCAATTCAACTTCCATGTTTGAGTATTTAGATTTTCTAGGGATTTGATGGATTGGGTTTGGATGATACTTGGGGATTAATTAATTGAGGTTACTAATTGCTTGTTAATCTCACGTTTGCCATCTTTGATTCTTGGCTCATTGATGGAAGTAGATAA
This sequence comes from Salicornia ramosissima, assembly GCA_951394345.1. Lineage (NCBI taxonomy): Eukaryota > Viridiplantae > Streptophyta > Magnoliopsida > Caryophyllales > Amaranthaceae > Salicornia > Salicornia ramosissima. The sequence goes on along the minus strand of OX596237.1, from coordinate 10,013,730 downwards.
TACATTGACTTGTTGGTTGCTTCGACAAACCACCTAATTCATGGTAGCTTGTTCAAAGCCATTCAAAAGAGACTAGATCGGGCTAACTTGAGTGATTCTTTTTCTAATTGAAAAAAGTTAAGAAACTTCAAGAGTGAATTAGGATTTGGTTAATATCCCTTGCATCAGTTGCATGTGTGAGAGCAAAGCGAAATCGCAATTGCACCAAGTAAATTCCAATTCATCAAATCTTATTCCTACACTTTGATTCTTCTTAGTTTTAATCACTTTCTTTACTTTGCAAATTGCAATTTAGTTATAGTTTAAAAGGCACAAAACCAGATCCTTGATTCAATAGGTTTGCCTAAATGTAATTCCATTCCCCTACTTAGTTGTGGTTCGACCCTAGCTCCATTAGTACAACGTATTAGTGAGTTAGGAATTAAAAATTATACTTCCTCTGTTTTTGAATAGTTGCAACAAGTGGTATTTTTTGTGAGAGAGAAAAAATTCATTTGTTGCAACTATTCAAAAACAAAGGAAGTATATTTCGTTTGGAGTTAAAGCCATGACACTTTTTCCTCCCATCAAATTTTGGCACTGTTCCCAAAGTATAGCTTGCTTGGAATTATTTTAGGTTTTTCTAGCATTTTGAGTTATTGCTTTCATTTTTTTATTTTAGTTTTCTTTTTTAGGTGATTTTCAGTAATGATTGGTGTTGCTTTCATTTTTTATTGCTTCTGGTTTCATAACGGCAAGTTTTTCAATTCCGAGGGTGTCTTTTTGGGTGTATTTCAATAGAGTTCAAAATATACTTCCATTCGACTATAGGAACAACCTGTGGGAGATTTGCTAAGTAATCTATGCAAATTTGATTGCGTTTGCATTGGATGTCGTTGAGTTTATGCGATGCATTTCAATGATCTCCCGTATGATGCTAATTGTTATTCTCACAAAACTAGTTTTTCTTAGTCTCTTTTTGGTGAATTCCTTAACTCATTACAATCCTCCATTAATTTCAAGCAAAACTTGATTGCAATCAACTTTAACTTGAAATTTTCTAAATGGTAAAAGAGGAAGGTTTTAAGAATATAAGAAATTCGTAAAAGAGGACAGGTGAGAAGGTAGCTCAATTCATGTATCATCCAATAAACTTTTTTGAGGGAGTATCATCCAATAAACTTGAGGAAACTTAAGTTTGTTTGAATAGTAATATGGATTTTAAGTTATCTCAAGCTTATGAGAGAAGCCTTTTAGAACTAATGATGATATTTGTTCTTCTCACATGTCTAGATTTTGCTCTCCTACCCTTGATGAATTTCTTCATATTCCTCCATCCTTCCTTAAGGAAACTCAAAAGCTTGTAGAAAATATTCGATGCCAGTTTGAGAGTTGCCAAAAGGAGTTTCAAGATCTTAGGGATTCAAAAAAGGGACTAGGTCAAAGATTATCTCAACTCATGGCATTAGCAAACAAACAAAAGGAAACACATGTTTGCTTGGATAATGGAATGAACTTTGAGCTATCTCAAGTGTGTGAGATATCATTACCAAGAGCAAAGGGGGGAAAGGAGGTTGAGGATGACAAGGGCAACTTTGGGTCTTTAATTGACTTTTGAGTGTGTGTTAGGAAAGGGTGAAGTGATCTTAGATGACAGTTATTTAGTAGTGATGAGGAGGAGCTATATTTGGTTTCGTCTCGTCCTACTCTTGAGCAGATTTGAGGAAATTTGTGCTCATGTTGTTTCTCTTTTTGCATCTCCATTCCCAATTGATTTTCACAATTACCTTTCCCCTAGCCCATGTCACTCAATTGTTGGCCAAAATTGTCTTGAGAGTGAGGATTCATTGGTGGTGATGGATGATGTTTCCCCTATCCCTTGAGCTTGATTGTGATGGGTTAGTATGGAAAGATTTGGTTGATGAAAACTTGATCGTTGAGGCCCTTGTTTTGAAACTTCTGGTCCTTCATTCAAAGAGACTCAATATTGTTCCTTCTTATCCGATCTCCTTTCCTAATCCGAGCTTCCTCTTATCACCTCCCCTTGAGGATTCTCTCACTTCTCCTCACCCAAATGAGCCTATTATTAATGCCACGTCGGCAAGGGTGTGTGGCGATAATTTTATTTCTTTTGATTTCCATTTCGGATTTTCCTTTACTATATTCCTTTTCTCTTTTTTGTCTCATTCTAGACAACCTCCACCCCATACACAAATGCTTTTCTCGTTTGCTTATGTAATGTTTTTTCAGAGTTTAGTGGTGCTACATAGGTGTTATTTAATAGATAGCTCCTATTCCCCTTGTACATAGACGTTTCGTTTTTTTATTTTATTTTCCTCCTCTATTTTTCCTTTTTTTGTTTGTAAATATTTTGTTTTCTTTTCTTAATTTTCCGTTTCTTGTTTCTTTTCCCTCCTTTTACCCTCCAATTGTCATTGTTTTAAACACTGGGGCAATGCTTGATTCAGGCTTGGGGGGAGGAGTGAGGCTTTTTGTATATATTTTCTTCCTTTTAAAATGTTTGAAAACTTCAATAAAAAAAAATTGAAGCCTTTCTAAAGAATCAAAACGATTCTCCTTACTTTTCCTTTTGATATTATTTTCTTTGTTTCTAACCCTTTTCTTATTTCTATTCTTTTTGCAGGTTTTTGGTGATGAGCAACTCAAGGGACTGGCATTATTTGAAGCTTGTTCTGGTAAGATTGCTCCAAACCTTACTCCATTTTCTTTTATTTTCATTGTTTGCCTAGTCTTGGGATTAGTTTTAAGATGAGATGATTGTTCAAGGATGTTAGGCTTTTAATTTGGGTTTAAAACCCCTTGAGAAAATGTGGATATCGATAGTGTTATGTCTAGATTTTATTGATTGTTTGGGGATTGTATTTGCTAGATTAAGAGCTATACATGCTTGGATTATTGTCTTCTTTTTTCTTATTTTGTTGCTTTAAAATTTTCAATAGTTCTTGAAATATACTTGGGGCAATTCATGTAATTGTAAGGAGTGTGATGGAATTTTTTCTTGCTTATCTTGCTTGGCTAGTATGGAGCAATTATTACTATCACGCCTATATATATATACTTTAGTTCAATCTATTTCAACTGTAGGAAATATATGTGGGTATCGGACATCCACTTAGATAGTGGACAAATATAAATGGGTAGTGAATATCCACTTGGGCGGTGGAGCGGATATGGATTTGGTCTTGTACCCACGTGGGTAGGGATTGCTTTTAAATTTATACCTGCCATAGGTGGTGGGTATGGAGGAAGGGGTATCCATATCCGCCCGCACCATTTGTCAATTGTCATCCCTACTCATTTGCGCTTATCTTGCTTCACTAAATTTCAATACCACATTCCAAATCTAAACTTATCATGTGGCCTTATCCCCACGTTACATCTAAAAATTCATCTTAGGCTCTGTTCTTTAGGACTGATCTGGTCTTTTCTGATCTGATCTGATCTGATTTGAGTTTGTCTGATCTGATCTGATTATTTTTATTTTTATTTTATTTGTATTAATGAGTAGTTTTCAAATATATAATTTTAATAATTATTTTGTTGTGAAATCAAAGATTTTTATTTTTTTTTATTTTTTTATTTTTTATTTTTTTTTATTTTTTATTTTTTATTTTTATAATTGTAATACTTTTTTTATGAGAAATGTAATACATGATTATATTTACTAAAATAATAATAATAATTATTATTATTATAATTATTAATATTATAATTATTATTATGATAGCCCATTTCATTTCACCTCTTCATTCAATCTCACTCCAAAACTTCAAAACTTCAAATAATAATATTAATACTAATAATAATACTACTAATAATAATAATAATAGTAGTAATAATCACCGCCGAAAATTTTGACCAAACCGTCACCGAAAAAGTCGAACGAATAATCACTGCCGGAAAATTCATTCCGAAAACCGTCGCCGAAAAACTCGGCCTGAAAACCGTCGCTGGAAAAGTTGGCCAAATGATCATCGTCGGAAAAGTCAGTCCGAAAACCGTCGCCGAAAAACTCGGCCTGAAAATCGTCGTCGGAAAAGTCGGCCGAATAATCACCGCCGGAAAATTCAGTCCGAAAATCGTCGTTGGAAAAGTCATCCCGAAAACCGTCGCCGAAAAACTTGGCCTGAAAATCGTCGCCTGAAAAGTCGGCTGAATAATCACCGCCGGAAAAGTCAGTCCGAAAACCGTTGTCGAAAAAGTCGTCCCGAAAATCGTCGCCGAAAAACTCGGCTTGAAAATCGTCGGCGGAAAATTCAGCCGAATAATTACCGCCGGAAAAGTCAGTCCGAAAACGGTCGTCGGAAAAGTCGGCCCGAAAACCGTCGCCGGAAAACTTGTTCGAAAACCGTCGTGGGAAAATGTCGAGCGGAAAAACGATGCTCGAAATTAATAATAATAATACTAATAATAATAATAATAATAATAATTTAGAGTAATAATGTCTGATCTGATCTGATCTGATCTGATCTGATTTGAGTTTGTCTGATCTGATCTGATCTGTTTTGATCTGATCTGTTCTGATCTGATTACTGTAGCTTTTAAGTCCAAAAGAACAGGGCCTTAATCTTAGAGAGTTGAGTCATAGTCAATGGAGGAAGTCATCTTTCAAGCATATTGAGCGGATTTGCTATGATAAGATGTCGAGTAACCTATATTGTTTCTCCTTTTTGGTTTTTCGGACTCCTTTGAAGCATTTATGAGGAGATACCTCGATATACAGATATGAAACTAGTTTAGGACATGGTTGTTGAATGGATGAGCGAAGGAAGAATGTGTTCTCTCTAGTTCTTGTATATAGCATGCCTTATGTTTTTATCCATCTTTAACGTCTTGACCATGCCTACCTTTAGTGCTTAGAAAGCTTTGTATTCATTGCATATTGGTCCATTTTGAAAGTCCAATCGAGATTTTTTTTTTTCCTTTTCTTGTTTTCATTTTTTTGTTTTCCTTTTGGTTTCTTTCTTTGCTTTCAAAAACTTTTGCCTTAATGAATTCTTGAAAGAATAATGGATTAATCTATTTGGAAACCCTTTGGAGAGCATATTCGTCCTCATTGGCAACTTTGGGGTTTAAATGGTTTGTTGTTTACGCTAAAAACACTTGTGATTCCTAAGAAAGTGATTTAGGATTTTTATTTCTTAGTTTCTTTAGTTTTTTTTTTTTTGCTTTAGGACAATTCTCACCGGTGACTTCGATAGCAGGACCTTAGCATCGTTTGGACCTTCTTCACATCAAGTCATCAAGAATGACCTATCGATTGCATACAAGACTCTTCAATGCTACAGCAATTAAATGTTGTAGGCAGAAATTACAACATTCAGTACAATAATAAAGAATAGCAGAACATACCTTGAACAAAGAAGCCATTTATGCTTCCAAAAAATGGATTAATTGGAAATGAGCGCACTCTAGATAATTTTTCCCTGCAAAGATAGCACAGTCATACAGTTTTTATTTTTTAACATATGATAAAAATTCTGACAAAATTGATGATGGAGGAGGCCTATGAATATTCAATTACTTCTCACTCTTAATTTCCCTTCAAAATCATGGAGGCCTATGAATATTCAACTACAACACCCTCACATCTCCGAGCTTTACAATACCTATACCAAGGATAAGGGTATCATTTTCAAAGGGCTATCATACTATTTTAAATTTTTGGAATGAAACCGATATATTCTCACTGCAATGCAAAATTTAAGGGTAGACCGTTTAAAAAGATAGTATAGATATTATAGATATTATATCCCTCTATTACCTTTATTCAATAGGTAGAAATCCATTTTATGAAAGGAAAGGAGCATAAGCTCACCATAAGATAATTAGAGATACAACTTCGTTATCAAAATGTGAAAAGCCCATGAAAAAAAATGGAAAAAATGTAGGAAACATTCACTACTATAGAAGAGCACAAAACACACTAATTTTAAAATGCACCTAACCCTCTCCAAAATATAGGTCAACAATGCCTAGTGCCTACAGAAAGGTCTCCTTTACACAATTACACATCAAATTATGCTCTTCTAATTAAGAACCATTTGATACAACAAATTAACTACAAGCCAAAATGGCTACTCTAAGAGAGCATTCAACCTACCACCTTATTTATTATTAGCACTCTGTTTCAATCTGTTGTAGTTCTGAATCTGTCTGGAGTCTTCAACATTTTAAACCCAATGGAATCCTCTAAAGTATTCACAATCAATAAGAAGAAAAACAAAGTCATGTTGGTTCTTATTTGATGCGTCAATGATTACTTCATGAATATTGAAATTTTATAATTTTTAATAATATCTGATTAAAGATATTAGTGGTCAAAAATATGTATTGACTGCACATGATCATGATGGTATTCAACTCATAAATTTCCATCAATTGCATTCATTCACAAGAAGTCACCAATGAAAAGGCCTCTCCCAAGTAACAAGGCACAACTCCTCAACATAATTGTCACGTAAAGATAGAATTTGGGTAAAAGTGTCCCTTTGCTATATGACCTTTCGAATTTCAACGACTTTCTACTTATTGCTTTTTTTCTTAACCTTCAAATATTCGAACATTATCCTAAATACATCATCTTCATATGCATAGCCATATCCAAAGCATCCAACACCCACTTAATATCTAAATCAAGCCTTAAAATATGCACTATTCTTAGAGATGGATGCTCTTTCAAGGTTAAGTAGGATGGTTATGGAAATGAAGGTATATAATAGGAGGCGACATTGAGATGACCAGGAAAATAACTGTGATAGGAAATGAATTTTTCTTCACTGGATTTTGGAAATGGACATAAGGGTCAAACTCGCTAGGTTGCACGGAGTCGGATTCGGGTCAAAACGGTACGGGGACGGAAAACGGCAAAATCAAAAATTCAAAAAACGGGTACGGCTCGGGGACGGCAAAAATATATTAAAAATAATAATTATAAAAATTAATTATTTAAAAAAATCACAAATACAACATCAAAAGAGATATTAATTCCTTGTCTTAAACAATAAAAATATTTATTAAAAGACAATAGGTTGCACGGAGAAGTCTTAGACAGCAAAATACATATTAGATTAGAAATTAATCTTCATTAAGTCATAGGGGAAAAAATATTCAAACAAAAAATGAAACAAAGAATTCATAAACAGGCCCGTCCCTGACCCAGGGCAACAGGGGCGGCCGCCCTGGGCCCAGTAAGAAATCCTCCATTTTTGTAGTCTACAGCACAGCACATACATAATCTATCAACAATATTTGATTGGAAATTCATTTTCCATCTGGCCATAAAATAAATTCCCAGCAAAGCATGAACTTCATTGTATAATTGATTCTACGGGAAAAACAATCTTACCTCAAAACTCTGCTTGCTTTAATGGAGGAAAGGCACCACAAAAACCACGCCCAGCCCAACCTAGTCACAGTTAGTTAGTTCGACAGAGGAGAGGAGAGGAGAGGAGAGGACGGTGAAATAAACGGAGAGATGAAATGTTGGACTAGGGTTAGATGATTTTCTATTTTTGGGTTTTGGCACTAGTACAATAGTGCCAATATATTTTTGTATTTTTTCATGTGTAACCACTTTTATTTAATATTGTCAGAAATCAAATTTTTGTAAAAAAAATTAACACGATAACCAATAAAAATAAAATAGCCACTCTTTTCAGGATTGCTACATTTGTTCTAAAAAGTTAACTACTTTTTTTGTTCTAAAATAATTTTTCTATTTATTTTTTCATATCACCCGATACACAAATTTAACTATTAATATCTTGAGTTATATTGAACAAAAAATTATAAATATTATATATTTAGAAAGTACATGTCGAGACAAATCATACGAGATTTGATATGACTATGTTTTTCCTTATAGTATGAATAAAATTAAAGAGATCTGAAGTAATCATGTGAATAGTGTCTCCAGTCAAACTGGAGCACTTATTATAGGAAAAAGGTCAGAGGGAGTACATAGTCACCTTTAATAAACAAAAAATAAATATTTTTTTCTTCTTAATTACACACACAAAATGACAAAAATATTATTTTTAGGTGGTGGTCCCGTGTGATTTAAAATGTTACTTCTTTTAATTACAAACACAAAAGAAAAAAGTACTCAACCTAACCTTTTTTCCCTTAAAGCACTCTTAATAAAGTATTTTTTCCTATGTAGCAAACATAGGGGGTACATGACACAATTTTTTTTTAAAAATAGTTTTGGATGACGAATTGGTAAAAAAATTATCTTCAGATAACAAATTGATAAAAAAAAGTTATCTTCAGATAACAAATTGGTAAAAAAATAAAAATAAAAAAAACAAATATCTTTGGCAACAAATTGGATAAAAAAAATTCCGACATTACCAATTTAGGTTAAAAAATAATTTATTTTGCATTTTTCGTTTTGGTATCTAGTGATTATGTTTTCATTGTTTCATTTGTAAAATTAAATTTTAACTTGTATGGAGTGTTTTCCACATTTGATTTATTTATTAAACCATTTTTTTAATTATTTTTTCCAAATAAGTTCAACATTTTTTTTGTTAGCATTACCAATCATGCCATTTAACAGATACTTAATAATTCTATTAATTAAATTCAAAGTTCAATTTAATTCTTGTACAATAACCTTATATCAATTATATATATATATAGAGTCAGGATCTGCTAAAAACCTATGTTAAGTTAAAAACCAAAAACTTTTAGTTATGACCGTTAGATGTAGATTAAGGGTTGTGATTAATTTTGGGGTAAAAAATACTAACCACCTAAAAAAAATTTGCTCAGGTTTTTATAAAAAAAAAACTACTTGATTGAACCAGTTCATTCACGCTAATTTTCACAGATTTCGCGCAAATTTCAAGCAACAATTTAGGTTTTGTGCATTTTTTTTAATTAAGTTTGATTTTTTTTAAAGTGTAGTTCTTCGTATTTGATTTTGTATATACCCTTGTATCTATGCATGTACCCCTTTATTATTTACATTCACCCCCTTAATTTAATATGTTTTTGTGCATTTTTTTATAAAGTTCGATTTTTTTAGTGTAGTTTTTTTATAAATCTACAAATTATATTTATTCAAAGAAAGCTACACGTTGCCCTGGGCCCCAAATTACCAGAAACGGCCATGTTCATAAAGCATGAGAAATTTGAACAGAAAATAATAACTAATTTGAACAAAGAAGATGCAGCCAAAACAATTTCGAACCAGATGCTAGAAGAAATTCGAACATAATTGAAGCAAAAAGATAAGGAATTCGAACACTAGAAGAAACTTTCGAAGTCGAAGCCAAAAAAAAAGAGAGAGAGAAGAAAAAACCGGAAGAGCTGGTGGTGGGGTGGTGGCTGACCGGTGGTGACTAGGCGACAGTAGCTGCGCACTCGAAGCGGGTGGTGGTTGCGGTGGATTGACAGTAGATGCGACTGAGTTGTGACTTGTGAGTTCTCTAACTTTGAAACCCTAATCCCCAATTTAATTTTTAGAACCAAAATATTGTTTCTCACGTATTTTTTTTTTTCTTTTCATTTACTATAAGAGCATCCACACTCATGATCCAAAAATTTCTTCATCCCTCTCTCTCTAGTACTTTCTCACCCATTTTTTATAAATCTTTGAAAATTTCATTCACCTCCATCAAAACCAAGACCCAAAATAAAACCTTCATCCCTATCTCTCTTACTTTTCTACTTTACCACACAACACTTTATCTCTCATCCATCTCATTTATTTTATTTATTTGCTAAAGTTTAAATAATATGTGTAGACACCTGAATGTGTCTCCCCAATATAGAGACTAATGATGAAACTATGAAAACACCAAGAAGTCCAATTAAGTAGAATTGACGATGAAAATGCATAATATACCTCAACCAATTGCCTAAACCGTGTTTATAGTGCCTTGGAAGCAAATGTTAGGTTTTGCGCTGATTACGGGATTCATTCGTAATTTTTCTTCATTTTTAGATATTTTTTTTATATTTTTGCATGCATTTTTCAGTGTTTTATATTCATAAAAAAATAATAAAAATGTCTTTTTGCATCAAAAAATATTTTTAAAAATCAAAAAAATAATTTCATAATTTATTCATATTTTTCAATATTTTTTATCATATTTTTAGAGCTTTTTATGGATTTTTTAGGATTTTTACATGCTTGTGGGCATTTTCGTCATTTCTGAATGTTGAAAATTGTTCCGCAAAGCATATTGTTGTTTTTCATACTTTTCATATTTTTTCATAATTTTTAATAATTTTTCTGTAATTTTTTGAAGCTTCTGGAGGAATCTAGAACATTCCGGAACGTTCTGGGCATTCCGGCATATTCTAGAACATTCCGGGACATCCCGGAACATCCCGGGATATCCCAGAATATTCCGGAATATCAAAATATTACAGAATATTTCCGTAATCGAATAAAATCGGATCGTAATCCTGAAAATCACGTGCAAAATCAAGCAAAAAAAATCAACCCGGATCCAGCCTGGACCTGCGCCTAGACGCAGGTCCATATTACAGGACCTGCGCCTAGACGCAGGTCATGTAACTGGACCTGCGCCTAGGCGCAGGTCTGGTGTCATCCGGGGCGATTTTTTCTCCAGCTGGCCTCAGCTTGACAGATCATGGAGCGGGGTCTGCGTCCAGACGCAGGACATATTACAATGTCTGCGTCTAGACGCAGCCCTGTAATACTACGTGGCACTTTGCTGGCAGTTTTGGCCTATAAATACAGAAGCTTATACGAGCTTAAAAACACAGATTCGGAGCATTATCACTTCTACTACTATACTATACTATATTCTTCAAAAAATAATATTCTCATTTAAAAATTCATACATAATAAATAAGGAAAAATTGCCAAAAATAAGCCAACCTTTGGGCGATCTTCCACAAATAAGCCAACCTTTTGAAAATCCAGAAATAAGCTAACCTTGTTATCATTTAAGCCAAAAATAGGTCAAATGATTATTTAACATGTTATTTTCGATTGTTTTTTATCACTATTTTATAATCATTCAACCTATTTTTTGCTTTAAATGATAACAGTAACTTAAAACAACCGATAACTAATAGATTAAATAATCGTTTAACCTATTTTTGGCTTAAATGATAACAAGGTTAGCTTATTTCTGGATTTTCAAAAGGTTGGCTTAAATGTGGAAGATCGGCCAAAGGTTGGCTTATTCTTGGCAATTTTTCCAATAAATAATTGCATTTTCATTTGTCAAATCGCTTAATTGCGTTCTTGAGGTACATCTTTCTGAAGTCTCTACTTATTTTTTTTATTCATTTATATATGATGATTAATGACATGATTTATGATAATGGTTAATATCACAAAAAATCTGAATTATTCATGTGAATTCTAATGTTTAAATCAATATATATCATAATAACGTGTTTTTTGTGTGTCATAATTGTCGTTTTACAACCCGATTGGCTATGATTTGTGATTTTGCAATATGAACATGTAATGAGGTTGATTCATCCACGCATCTTGTATAATCCTACATAAAATTTGATTCATATATATTTATTTATTGTCATAATTCAGGACAAAAAAAAAAGATTTAATTTTGGTTATCATTCAATTCATAATGCGATGTATACAACACGGTCTTTCTCGTTCATATTCCGTGTTACAAAAACGATCGCTAAATTTTCATAGATCTGTAAATATATATTATTTTTATTATAAATAAACTGATAATATTTTCATATATTTTGAATATTTTCGATTTATCAATTAAATTGCATATTGTAAATAATAATATATTCATATAATAGTCCTGAATTAGCGTAAAATAAATAGATCTGGTTTAATTCATTTTATTGCTGAGTCAAATGTATAGATCTGGCCCAACGGGTAATAAAACTGGCAATTGACGTCATTAATATTAATATAATGAACATTTTTAATCATTGAAATTCACTTTGAATTATATTTATTGTGTATAAATCTGTACATTTTCTTTTATATAATTAATATTGTAATCATTGTCATTAATCATCATAATTATTATTACTAACCAACAGCACATCAAACAAAATATTCTTGGAACACACTTTGAACCCGCACATATTTTTCTTTTTTGTATTTTTTATTTCTTCTATTGTGTTTTTTATTCATTTTTTTATTTGATTTATTTTTTTAGGACTTTTAATACTGACTTAATGCAAAGTGGTCACATTAATTAGTCATGACTTGTAATATATTTAAACCCACTTAGTAATATGCGTTCTTTAGGGTATAATATGAGATATTTATGTATTCGGGATTAATAATAATTTGACCACAAAAAAGACCTAGTAGAGACCGCTTACAGGCGGGCGGGCCCAACGCACGATTGGCCCGTAACCTGTTCCCGAACCCATACTCTGGTGCACGACCATATGGGGCCAATTGCTCCTGGCATTGGTATTTCTTCGGTGTCCGTGGACCGTATAAAACGCACGGTGGCGACTCCTACTAGTCCGTATTCACATACGGTGTTAACGAGCATTCAAACAAACTCGTGAGACGTAGGCGGTCGGGTAAAAACGACCCCTACAGTTTGGCGACTCCGCTGGGGAATATCACTCCTTAGTGGTGTGGACAAACTTGAAAAGTCTCGTGGTCTTATTATTATCATTCCCGAATTTTTTTAGGCATATTGCATGTGGCCCTACGAATAGGTGCCGCACTATAGGACCTTGTCTCATATGAGCATGTTCTATGCTCGAGACCGACCCCGGGGGGTTTGATTATGGTTACTTGTGGTGCCCGACCACAATGACCATATCTGGCCCATCCCAGCCATGGCGCGTGATCATCATGCCCGGCGAGATCATAATGAGGAATCTATTAACCGTGTGTCATTCAAAATGAAGAATGATCATATCGATTCATTTTTCTTTAGCCATGGTACCTTATGACCACCCAAGACTGACTTTTAGAGACCTTTCATAATATTTTAGGTTAGTGTGCTTATGTGACTATGTGTGCATTTTTGATTTTTATGGGCTCTAGCCATTTTAATTTTCACTATTCACTCACACTTCATATAGTCATGGTCATCTTCTAGTTGATATAGTCCATTTTTTTGGGGCCTTAGTGTCCTTGCATATAGTCCATATAGGCTTTGACCTTAGTTTGACCATAGATTTTGGCCCAAAACCTTAGTCGTTCCTTTAAATGGGCTTAAGTCCACTCCTCATTTAGGCATTTCCATTCATATACATTGCATATTTTATGTCATATGGTGCCCATTCAAAAAAATATATATATAAAAAAATAAAAAAAAAAACAAATAATTCAAAAAAAAAAATTCAATAAAAAATTCAATAAAAAAAGGTCAAATAAAAAAAATAAAAAACAATTTTTTTTTTAAAAAAAAATAAATAAAAAAATAAAATAAAATGGAAAGGGCACCTTGCATTCATGCATTTTAGGGAAGATGACCATAAAATTAGGACATGCATATACATCCGCATTTGCATCCATATCACAATGATCAAGGGGGTTCACTAAAAATTTCGATTTTGGTCCTTTTCAATTCAGAGCGGTCTAAACAGTTTCAAGTCGACCCAAAGCATAGCTGAGGTCCGAGCAAGCCTCAAGCCCAATCCAACCTTAACTCACCTCATTTAAACACCACCCCAGCCTCACTCAAACTCATCCAAACCCAAAAGACTTAAGCCCATACCCAACCTACATCACTCAAGCCCATATTCCAATCCTACATTACTCAAGCCCATCACTCAAGCCCACATCCCAAACTTACTTCACTCAAGCCTATATCTTTAGCCCACGACCCAAACACCACAAATGACCACTCAAGAGGACCAACTCAAACAACTCGCTAAGCGTTTCGATGAATTGACCGCTGTACTCGAAGGGCTCCAGGCCAAGGTCAGCGATCTAGAAAAAACCCCAAGCTCATCCATGATAAAGAACCTAGCCGAACATGTCCAAAAAACAAGAGACTCTGCCTTCCACCAAGAAACACTTTCCATTGACCCTAACCTTTCCTCCAAGCTTCCTAAGGAATTCTCGAGCAAGGATCTCCCAAAGTTCAAGGCCACAGATGATCCTCGTTATCACCTCAAAGGATTTCGAGCCACCATGGTCCTTAAGGGTATTGAACCAGCACTATTCCCTACAGTCTTTCCACTCTCACTTGAACCAGTTTGCCAAAAGTGGTTCTACTCTCTTTCTGAGAAGGACACATCTACATGGGAAGACATTGTGCATGCCTTCATGACCCGCTACAAGGGGAACATCCAGGCCCAGACCTCGACAAGAGAACTTGAGATCTTGGGGCAAGGTGAGAAAGAAGGGTTCATTGCTTATTTGACAAGATGGAAGCAAGTTGCAGCCCAAATGGTCACTACTCCTGCTGAACCAGAATTGGTCAAGACCTTCATCTCCAGTCTACAGCCAAAGTACCAGGATCACCTCAAGTACTTAGGCCTCACCACCTTCCAAAAGGTCTATCACATTGGAGTAGACATAGAGGATGATCTGCTAAAGGGTGATACGTCAAGCTCACCAGAATTCGATGAGCAATAGCAGCATCGGCACGCCCCACTCCCAATCAAGAGTCAGTCAGGGTTGTTTCTTTAGGTTGAGTCGGAGAGTCCCTCCACCTAGATATTTGCATTTCTTTTCTTTCTTTTTCGAGCCTATGTCATTAAGATTTTTTTTTCTTTCCATTTATAGCCTTGTAATTTCATTGACATTAATAAAATTCTATTTTTAATTTTTTTTTTCATTTTTAGCCTCACTTTTAATTAGTGCTTTTAACTCTAACATAATTCATGACCTCAAATTTTCATAATCAATAAAGTTGAACATAATAAATGGACATTGCCAGACAGACCTTCTTTTCTTGAACTCCAAAAAATCATCATCCCCTTTCCTATCACCGGCACACATTCAATCCATTGCAGCCCCTTGAGCCATGACACATATATAAGCCTACTTTCTTTCCTTACCAACATCTACCTCACCCATGGGATCAAGTGGTGCGTAGGAAAAGACATGTGCCTAAAACAAAATTAAAAAAAAAAAAAAAAAAATAAAAAAATTCAAAAACAAAAAAAAAAAACACAAAAAAAGAAGAAATAAAATTCATACTCAACACACATCAAACATAGTTATGAAAGTCGAGTCAAAGCTTCCAATTCAAACACAATCATAATCAAAATGCAAGTTCAAAAATTCAGCAGCCAGAAAAGTCAATAAAGCTAGTTCAGTTCAATAAATCTAGTTTAATTCAATTAATCCATCTCAATTTCCAGTTCAATTCAATAACTCTAACTCGGTTCAATAAATCCAGTTCAATGCAATAAATCCAGTTCAATTCAATAAATCCAGCTCAATTCAATAAATCCAGCTCAATTCAATAAATCCAGTCCAATATTTTGACTCGGTCCAATCCAATTCAAAAAAAAAAAAAGTCAAAAGGCACACTACGCACCATGGGGGGTTAAATTGGGAACTTTGAGCCTTCTTTCCCTTTTCCTTCTTAAACCTCAACCCTAGCCAAACATTACAACCATAAAAGCCCTCTCCCCTGAGACATTGTCCAAATAATCATCAAGAACTACGATGGTATGATTCCATAAGGATACGTAGGAAGCCTCTCCTCGAGGTTCGACCTAATTAATATATGGATTTTTGAGGTCCACTCATTCAATTAACTTGGGGTTTTAAGCACAAATTCTTAGTTCACCACCCGGCATAGGCTTGAGTTTGAACCAACATTAATTCGGCCAACCACATCTATTCCCTACATCATCACCCTTCAGTCATAAATTTTTAGCCTTTCTTTTTCTTACACCGACAGCCTTTCTCTTTTCCACACCCCGGGGGCTTTCTCTGACTCTTCTTAAGCTCATAGCTTTGATTTGACTCTTGTGTTCTCCCATTTGGGCGCGTCATACTCCATATAAGACTTCATTAATTGGGCAATCTTCACCTCATCTCTATCCTCATGGGAAATCTAACTCAAGTTCACGACTTGAGCTAGCCTCTTTCCTCAATTCTTTGGCCTCTTCAAGAAATCCAAAACATCTTTAACCTTGATCATTCATCCATCCTCACCCTACAGGCTGGGGGCTTACCTATCCATCTGCTCCACCACAAAGTTGAGACTCACAAAATCCTTATCCATCATCCTTCATTCATACCACCCTACCTATTCACCATAAATATAGCCTTACCCGCATTAGTGCTATCCTACATATTCACCTACTCCACATCAAATATAGCATTCCCATAGGTTAGGGGCTTGCTCATGATCAAAGGTTTTGTCTTTGATTGATTAGGGGCTTAAGACCGCTCCATCACCATTTTTAATTACCATACTATTGGTCGATCCCCTTGATCATTCATTTCCTTGTCATACATAGTATATCATTCCATGCGCATCACATTTCATGAACACCAATCACATCATACACCACAAGCATATCACATATCATAATCATTTCATACATACATTCATATACATGCATAAGCATTATGTACATTGTACATACGCAGATCATAGAGCACAAACCATACAAGGCTAGAGCCCATCTTTGTTGAATTTTTGGTGTCTTGGGTAACTTTTGTGGTCTTGAACCAATGTATGTCTATATGGCTATATACTGTAATACCCCGAAATTTAGGGCCAGAAAATTTCGCAGGTTATTTATATTATTTTAACTTTCCGAGTCCAAAAAGGCCCATTTAAAGTTGGACTGCTTATTTCATTTCTTTTCCTTATCTCGAATTTGGGCCCAAAGGCCCAATTTGCTCCTCTAGTTGGCCGGCCCTCTCTCTTTATAGTTGGTCAACAATTATTTCTTTTATTATTGTTAATTAAATAATTTGTGTAATTATTTAATTAAATTAATTATTTAAATTATTTTAAACCTAGTCTACCCTCCTAAACTAATCCCCTAATTTTTCTCACTTGTCCTACTCCTTCCTCTAAACTCACGGCCATCCCCTTTTCTTATGGTTGTTGTTGTTTTTTTTTTTTTTATTTATTTATTTATTTTACCCTTGTTTATTTATTTAAGAACAACAACAATTATTTCCTTTTACCTAATTCCAACAGTTCCAAAAAAATTCTATTTTCTCTTCCTCTTGGCCGTGTATTTTCGTGTAAGCCAAGGAGATTTTTCTTGGAATTTTATTGCGAATCAGGTAACTTTGCTAACCCGTTTAATTTTGGAACAAGTTAATCATATAGTTGATTAGGATTAAAACATGAAAATTGCTAGGATTTAGTATCATGTTCATCTAGGAAAAGTCGAACACCATGATGATGTTATTATGTAATTATTCTTGATGATAGTATGTAATATTTATGAATTACTATGAAATTTTCTAGATTATTCTATGTAGTTTCTTGAAATCTTTAATTGTGAATAATTACTTGTATGAATTTATTTATTAATCAAATCTTGTTATTTCTTGATTAATTTTTCGTGGCAGTTTGTTTACTGTTTGATTATGAATCATGATTTATTTCGTGGCAAAATTCTTCCTTTTATTGCTTATAATAATTTAATCTTTCAAACCGGTAAAACTGTCCAGATTTGGTTTACGAATTATTCAAGATACTTAATCAATTCTGATGGCTACGAAAATTTAGGTGGAAGTGAATAATAGTATTTTACAGCTTGTGTTAAATTTGTGTAATTTTTGAAGTTCGTCTTCTATGGTAGAAAAATATGAAACCAAATTCAGCCTAATCTAACTCGTTAGTTATAAAATTACTTAAAATTAGTAAATGACGTTATTTTTAAACGAAATTTATGCACGTTAAACCTTGAACCTATATTTAGCTTCCATAAAAATTTCCAGATTATTCGAGACCTTTAGATGGTCGTTCTTAATTTAATTCTTTAAAAGTCAGATTGTGTAAAGTAGGGTGATTGAATTATTAAAATATGTTATTATTAATGCTTGAATTTTTCGAGTGACATAAGTATTAAAAAAGAGTTAAACATATGATTTTTATGATGAATCTTGATTAATCTTGAATTAGTATTAGTAATCTTTAATTTAATCTTTAATTATATCATGTTATTTTGCATTCTTGAATTTAATCTTGTCCTTGATTGAACCCTAAAATGCCGTGTGATTTAAGTATTTAAAAGAATGATTTTTGATCTTGTTCTTGAATTAATCTTGATGATTTAGTGTTTGTCGTATAATCTGTTTTACTTAATTAATTATGAATAATTATCTTTAAATAATTTAAAGTGGAATTTTGATTATCTTCACTAGAAATGTCGAGTGACTAGAAATTATGTGAAAATTAGTATTTTTATCATGTTTTAGGTAATTTATGTAATTAATTGTTAATTTATATGATTTATTAAATTGATTATATGATGATTGAATGAATTTATCTAATTAATTCTATTTTAATGAAAATGTCGAGTGGCCTATTTTATTTTTGGTCAATTTAGTTTAATTTTAGGCTTATAATAATATTGAGATAATTTTAGTAATTAATATTGTTATTATTATTATAAAAGTTACAATTAAAGGAATTGTCAGGGATAAGTTGTAATATGAAGGGGTAGATAATATTACTGTTACTATTATTTATTATTACTAAGTACGAATAATCTAGTATTATTATTAATATTTCGACTATTATTATTATACGAATATTATGGGTAATATTATTAAGATTACGGTATTTGTTATTATTATTATTTTTATTATTAAGTAGCAGTAGGGATAAGTTATAATAAGATATTAATAGGGAAAGAAAGGAAACAGAGTAGGAGGATTACGAATCGTTTCGATCTCTGGCTAGGAAAGACTTGGTATTTAAGGTGGCCAATATACGTGCCGCACCTCTCTTTCCTGGGACTTCGAACGGTTCATTTCCGAATACGGTCACCTAGTATTTCCCGATATAAGATAAGATATAAGATTTGAAAGATATAAGATAAGATAAGGACGCCCACCTAATGACTCGAGTAGTCAGACTGGGTTAAGTCGAAGCCACTGCTCAATGGGACGAACACACGAGTTCCCCCGAGTAGTTCTGGGTCTTAGGATATGTAGTCGTCTAAGTAGTAGTACACGAGCTGCTATTTAGGGGTTATGGCCATAGCTTAGGCTTAGTGGTGAAACACGAGATCCGCTACGGGTTGAGTACATGAGCTCACCCCGGCATGTTCTAGGAAAGTTGTGGTGAAACACGAGATCCACAACGAGTTATAATGACCGGTCCAATGAAAGATGATAATGATATGATATGAATTATAAGATATGGTATGGATGAAATGAAATGTTAAGATATGATATGATTACGGAATTATGGAAACCATATAGTATAAGTTAGGGATTAATTGTATAGGTCTTCCGCTGTGTATGATTTGGTGTACGTATTTGTACAGGTACGTCATACGTATTTATACTCGTATGATGTACTGATATATGTATTTGTAATCGTATGTTTTGTGTACATGTATACCTGTGTTGTATTCGTATTTGTACGTATTCCTAACCGTATTTTGCAGGCATAATTATACGTATGGTATACGTACCTTTATACGTATTTTGTACGTATTTCTAACTGTATTTCTGCAGGTATTTTATACGTATTCGTATACGTATTTTTGTACGTATTTTTATACGTATCTCGTATATTTTGTATACATTATATTAGGTTTATGTGTGTTTTCATGTGTATATTCTATGATATTATGTGTTTAGCGGTCCCTCAATTAAGTGGGACAGCCTAGTTACTCGCCACTGACGGTGGACCCCCCCCCTCAGTTTCAGTTGACGATGCAGCAGCATAAAACGGGCTTCCGTTGGATGGGTTTGAGTGTGGATGAAGTTTAGATTTATTTTAGTTATTCCAGGACTTATAAGACAATATATAGTTTTTATTTATAATCCCAGCCTGTTGGGAAGACATTTACTTAGTTCATGTAACACTTTGGGCACTATATGCCTTATTTGACTTTTGGATTTTAGTTCAGTATTTTTAATATAAGTTGCTTAATTTTAATTAATTTAATTCCATTTATAGTTTAAATTGTTTAAGTAATGATCCGAATGTCGATTTCCTTCGTCAATCGACAAGTCCAAAAAGTCGGGTCGTTACATATACAGTTTTTCCTTGATATCTTTGCTCATGCAGCCCACACATGCTATTGCCTCGCCCCAGCCATAATACTTTGACTTTCGTCTTTCGAGAACATTCGTCTCTCCGGACTCAGTCAAAGTGGGGGCTTCTCATCATACACACACCTCCTTGTACATTTTTCCCGCCTCAATGGCCTCATCATTTTTTTAACGGGTTTCTGCTTACCCTAATCCCTCTAAGGGTTTACCGTTAATTCCCTTGCCAAAATACTTTGTGTAACGACCCGACTCGCATAAATCGGCGCGGAAGAAACCGACGAGTCAAGTAGTTATAAAACTAAAACTTCAACACTTAGAAAATAAACTAGTACCTCAAAATATTATTATTATACCATAAGTGTACAATAACCCACAATCTTGTACAAACTAAGTCCAAAAGTCAAATGAACTAAAAACAAAGTAAAGTGCAACTCTAACCACATGCTAGAGTCTTATACAACAACTGTAATACCATAAGTTTGAAACAACGTCTATAGAATCTAATACTATGAAACAACTGAAACAAACAATAACAAAGCACACAAAGCGCCGCTCGCCCAACCCCAAAGCTAAGCAAGAGCATCATCGTCAGATGTACCTGAAACACACAACATATCCACCATCAGTGGCGAGTAACATAACCGACTCACCCTAACGGGAATACACAAGCACATAGCAATAATCAAATAACATCACACGCATAAACCTCGAAGACACGAGACAACCTCAAGCTCGTAATCCAAACTCGATTAATCACTCGACATCATCATCATACGACATCACTATACTCAATTCTAACTCAGGTGCAATCATTCTAGTTCTAGACCGGACTAGGCTCGTACGGAAGCATCTTACGCAACCGAACTTCTACTATGACAGGACCGGGCATAAGCCATACACCCAAATCCCACGAACCCGAATTCAACCCGGGAAGTCGTGTTCCTAATCCCCAAATCATACTGGGCGTACTAGGAATAACATAGTGAGACTCCAAACTATCCCAATACCGCGGATGGAATAGAGGCAACGTCTTAACCCAAAACTAAGCATAAGCCATACACAAAGTCAAGGGCGTCTAGAAAAGAAATCAAGCTAAAGACCTCATCATATCATCATCATATCCTCATAGTTAATTAAAGGCAAGAATAAGCCATACTCTTGAAATTAATAACTAAATCATCGAAGTTAACCCAAGAATTGCCTATAGCCATACTCTTGAGACTATCCAAACATCATATCATCAATCTTTAACTCATTCTTTAATCAACATATCCCAAATCTTTAACTTTCAAGACTCTTTCAACATCTTTCTTTAACTTTCAAGACTCTTAAAGAACTCATCAAACCTCAACAAGAACTCTAAAGAACTCAATCAAGAACCTTAAAGAACTCATCTATTACTTAAAGAACTCATCAAGAAACCATTCAAGATTCAAGAACTTCAATCAAGAACTCAATCAAGATTCAAGAACTTCAATCAAGAACTCATACAAACTCAAACTACACGCATGAACATCATCACTAATCCACACGGCATTCTTCATGTTTTTAATCAAAATTCAACTAATTCAAACCCAATCACCATGATTTTCAAAACATCATAAATCAATCTTAAAATATGAAAAAAACCACCATTAAAATCATCATTTAATACTTCAAAATCAGAATTAAGATTAACTTCAAAAATCATAAACAATCATCAACAATCATCAACAATTCAATCAAACATGCATTTAATTAAAGCTATAAACATAGTACTACCAATTAAGTTGAGTTAGCATGTTACCTTTTGAAGATTACACACAAATTCAACACACAAAAGTAGTGCAAGAACACGCACTCAATCACGGCACCACACGGCACACAACACCACAAACACGGCCTTGCACACGGCTTGGCTCGAACCTCACGAACACGAACACACCAACAACACCACCAACACGGCTGCAGTACACGGCTCACCTGCACCACCACGGCACCCAAACACGACCACCACCGTGCACCACCTCGAACCCACACACGAACAACAATACCCACACGAACACAATCCCAAAACAAAAACCGAACTAGAGATCTTGAAAGAAATAAATGTGTTTAGGCTTGTGTTTGAACACCTAAAGATCAATGAACTTTGAATCTTTAAGTTTTGGGCTAGGAAAGATGATGAACAATTGATGGGTTCAATTACTCAAAAGTGGCGTGTGAATTAGAGAGCAAATGGGAGAGATGTGTTTGCTTTGGATGGCAAGAGTTTATGATGGCAAAAATGGGTTAATGCCTTACTAACTCTCCTATAAATAGAGCTAGCAAGGTGTGAACACAAGGCAAGTGGCAAGCCACTCTAAGCCTTAGGAAAACCGGCCCTCTTGAGAAAAATGGGCTTGCTTGGGCTCTAAATGGGCTCTCGTGATCCATTGGGCCAATTATAGAATTTTACACGAAAAATCATGCAATAATCGATTTAGCCCAAAAAAAAAATAATATTAAATAATTAATTAGAAAAATTAAATAATAAAAATTCTAATTAATTAAATAATAATTAAAATAAATAATAAAAACTAAGAAATAAAACATTTCGATTAAATCGAAATTATTCACATAAAATTAAAATAAATAGTTCAAAATAAATTTTGAACTAGCAAATAAACACATAAATACACACATAAATACCGGCAAAATACCGATAAAATCTGGGTCATTACAACCTCCCCTCCTTAAAAAAATTTCGTCCCGAAATTTCAAGGTGTAGGAGATCGCTCCCCATCGAAAAGCTCAGGGTACTTCTGCCGCATAGACGCTTCCGTCTCCCAAGTCGCTTCTTCATGGTGTTGATTTCTCCACAACACCTTGACAAGCGGTACCTGCTTACGCCGCAGGGTCCTCTCCTCCCGATCCAAGATCAGGGCGGGTCGCTCCTCATAAGTCAGATTCGGCTCGATTACGACCGGATCCACTGAGATCACATGAGTAGGATCATGTACATATTTCCTTAGCTGGGAAACATGAAATACGTCATGAACATTAGCCAAACTAGGTGGTAATGCCAATCGATAAGCCACCTCCCCAACTCGTTCTAGTATCTCGTAAGGTCCCACATATTTCGGTCGAAGTTTACCCTTTTGACCAAAGCGTACAACTCCTTTGAAAGGTGAAACTTTAAGCAAGACTTTGTCACCTACTTCAAAAGCCAGTGGTCTACGTCGATTATCGGCGTAAGATTTCTGACGACTTTGAGCGGCCTGCAACTTAGACCGAATGACTCGAACCTTCTCGATAGTATCGCGTACCATCTCAGGTCCTAAAGCCACAGTATCACTGATATCATTCCAGCAAATCGGACTCCGACATTTCCTGCCATACAGGGCCTCGTACGGAGCCATCTCAATGCTAGAGTGATAGCTGTTATTATAGGAGAACTCTATCAAGCAAAGCATACGCACCCAAGACTGATGATACTCCAGAGTGCATGCTCTAAGCATATCCTCCAAAGTCTGGATGGTCCTCTCAGTCTGACCATCAGTCGCCGCATGAAAAGCGGTGCTCAACTTCAGCTTCGTCCCAAAGGCTTCTTGAACCGATTTCCAGAAACGAGATAGAAACCTCGGATCCCGATCAGAAACAATCTCCCTCGGAATTCCGTGAAGTCGGATTATGTCCTGAGTATACGCCTCAGCTAGACGCTCCATCGACCAGGTCATTTTCATCGGAATGAATCTAGCGACCTTAGTCAACCTATCCACAATGACCCAAATAGCATTCAAGCCATTGCAAGTGGGTAAGCTCACTACAAAGTCCATAGAAACAGACTCAAACTTCCAGGTCGGAATAGGTAGTGGCTGCAACAGACCTCCTGGTCTCTGATGCTCAATCTTGACCTTCTGACAGGTCAGACACCGAGCAACAAACTCTGCGACATCCCTTTTCATCTTAGGCCACCAGAACTGGCCTTTAAGATCCTGGTAAAGCTTATTACCACCGGGATGAACAGAATAAGGCGAGTTATGTGCCTCGGACATGATCCTGTTCCTAAGATCAGAACAGTCCGGTACACACCATCTCCCTCGGAAGTGCATACTACCATCAGAAGAGATCGTGAAACCAACGGCTTTACCTTGCCGTATAGCCTCTCGAATCCTAGCAAGCTGAGGGTCGTTCTGCTGACCCTCACGCATTTCCTGAATTAAATCAGGTTCAGCACTCATCGATGTTAGACGAAGTCTGACGGAACCACGGCTTCTACTGAAGCTCAAGCGATGTTTGCGGCTTAGCGCATCTGCAACCAAATTCGCTTTGCCCTCGCAATAGTTGAGCGTCAGGTCGTAGTCCTTAATCAACTCAAGCCACCGCCTCTGCCTCATATTGAGGTCTTTCTGAGTGAAGATGTACTTGAGACTCTTATGATCCGTGAATACTCTACACGAACCACCATAGAGATAGTGCCTCCAGATTTTCAACGCGAACACTACAGCTGCTAACTCCAAGTCATGCGTAGGATAGTTACGCTCGTGCACCTTCAGCTGTCTCGATGCGTAAGCGATGACCTTCCCACCCTGCATGAGCACACAACCTAAGCCACTCTTCGAAGCATCACTATAGACCTCGAAGCCCTCTTCATCGTTCGGAAGAGTAAGAATCGGTGCAGAGACTAATCTCTGTTTCAACTCCTGGAAAGCTTGCTCGCAAGCCTCTGTCCACACGAATCGGACCTCCTTCTGTAGGAGACTAGACATCGGCCTAGCTATCTTGGAGAAGTCCTGGACGAATCGTCGATAGTATCCGGCTAAGCCAAGAAAACTACGAACCTCCGCCACATTTCTCGGGCTACCCCAATCAACTACAGCCTTAATCTTGGCTGGGTCTACCTTAATGCCTTCTTTACTGATCACGTGACCTAGGAAGGCTACTTCGCGAAGCCAAAACTCACACTTGGAGAGTTTCGCGAACCACTTATGACTCCGCAATATCTCGAGTACCATCCGGAGATGTTCCGTATGCTCAGATTCATCTCTAGAATAGACCAAGATATCGTCTATAAATACTACGACACACTTGTCGAGTAAGTGATGAAATGTCCGGTTCATCTGGTCCATAAACACGGCTGGCGCGTTAGTAAGACCAAAGGGCATCACCTCGAACTCGTAATGGCCGTATCTAGTACGAAAAGCAGTTTTCGGAATGTCTTCCTTCTTAACTGGAATCTGATGATATCCAGATCGAAGATCTATCTTCGAAAACACTCCTGCTCCTCGCAACTGATCGAACAGGTCCTCAATCCTAGGCAACGGGTACTTATTCTTGATAGTTACCCGATTCAACTCTCGGTAGTCTATGCACAGACGCATACTACCATCTTTCTTCTTCACGAAGAGCACAGGTGCTCCCCACGGAGAAACACTAGGCCTAATGAAGCCCTTGTCGATCAAATCCTGGAGTTGTGACTTCAACTCCAATAATTCAGATGGTGCCATCCGGTACGGTGCCTTTGAGATTGGCGCTGTGCCGGGTACTAAGTCGATATGAAATTCGACGTCGCGCTCAGGTGGAACGCCTGGTAGCTCATCAGGAAATACATCTCTGAAATCCCTCGCTACAGGTATATCGTCCAACAGAGACTCATCAGTCAAGTCTCGTACCTGACAAAGAAACACCATATCGCCCTTCTGGCGATGCTTCCTCATCTTCAAGGCTGAGATAACCTTTACTCCTTTCTTAAGGACGAACCCAGAGTAGGTAACTCGGTTGCCCTGAGATCCTCGGAATGTCACTGACTGATCTCGGCAACGGATGATCGCTCGATACCTCGATAGCCAGTCCATACCAAGTATAACGTCAAACTCCATCAACGGGAACTCCTTCAGATCGTCCGTCGCTTGCTCCCCTGCTATCACGATAGGCACTCCTCGGAACTCTCGCTGACAAGTAAAATCCTCTCCTGAAGGGAGAGTAATAACTGAACAAACAGGTAGACTGCCACGAAGATCTGACCTCGAGGCAAAACTACTAGCCACAAAAGACACAGTAGCACCAGAATCAAAAAGAACTAATGCTAACATACCAGAGACAAGAAATCTACCTGATACAACGTCAGGCTGAACCTCGGCCTCCGCCTCGGTCATACAGTAGACTCGGTTCTTCACCGGAGTCTTTGTCGGTGCTGGAAGCTGCTTAACCTCTGAATCTGGCCTCCTCTCGGGACAAACCGTAGACTTGTGGCCTACCTTACCACAAGTGAAGCAAGTGATCGGAGAACCGTCGCACTTCTTCCCTGGATGGAAGTCTTTGCCACAGCCTCGAAAACTCGAACCATCATTACCCTTACGCGAACTCGTGGTCGGAGGGGTACTGCTAGGTGCGCTGAAACGGGGCTTCTTAAACGAAGCTGTAGTCGTCGGAACCGGAGCTCTCTTCTTGCTCGAATCTTCCTCGGAAATCGATGACTGTATCTCGAGTGCCACATCATAGGCCTGCTGGAACGTCGTCGCCCCACTACTGATCACGTGTACTCGGATCCTCGGATCTAGCTTTTTGATGTAGCGCTTGACCCGATCCTTCTCCGACGGAACCACAGACGTAGCGAACCTCGATAACTCCGTGAATCGATCGGTGTACGCCTGGACAGTCATCTTACCCTGTGCAAGAGTAAGGAACTCCTCCTGTTTCTGCCACCGCAACTCGTCGGGGTAGAAACGCTCCTGAACCTTATCGATAAAGTCGGTCCAAGTCATCGCATGCAACGGCTGGTACGCGTCCTTAGCTAACGTCCACCAGTTATCGGCCTCCCCACGTAAGTAATATGCGGCGATCTGCACCCTCTCGTGATCGGGACAAAATGTCGCATCGAAGAGCTTCCCCATCTCGCGGATCCAGCTCTCTAAGGTCGTAGGGTCGGCAACCCCATCATATGTCGGAGGTCGGTGACGCGCGATGCGGTCGAACGTCGACTGCGTACTCGGCGTATGACGACTATGATGCGCCAACGTAAGGATCGCCTCCTCGAGGGCCCGCAACCTCTGTCGTCCAGTATGCGACCGGCGAGGTGTAGACATGCTGCAACGCATCACAACAACAGACATAACAAGAATAGCAAGTCAGTACAAAACCTCACCAAATACATACAAAGAAAATACGAAGAAAAAGGAAAAATAGAAAGAATCCTATCCCGGTCTTTCTACCCAACTCTTCTCCCTTCATATAGTCCTAGAATTGGTTTAATCGCTCGGGAAAGTAAAGCTCTCATCTCCCGGTTTAACTCAAATCCTAGAAACTTCACTTAAACCTATTCGGCTCTGATACCAACTGTAACGACCCGACTCGCATAAATCGGCGCGGAAGAAACCGACGAGTCAAGTAGTTATAAAACTAAAACTTCAACACTTAGAAAATAAACTAGTACCTCAAAATATTATTATTATACCATAAGTGTACAATAACCCACAATCTTGTACAAACTAAGTCCAAAAGTCAAATGAACTAAAAACAAAGTAAAGTGCAACTCTAACCACATGCTAGAGTCTTATACAACAACTGTAATACCATAAGTTTGAAACAACGTCTATAGAATCTAATACTATGAAACAACTGAAACAAACAATAACAAAGCACACAAAGCGCCGCTCGCCCAACCCCAAAGCTAAGCAAGAGCATCATCGTCAGATGTACCTGAAACACACAACATATCCACCATCAGTGGCGAGTAACATAACCGACTCACCCTAACGGGAATACACAAGCACATAGCAATAATCAAATAACATCACACGCATAAACCTCGAAGACACGAGACAACCTCAAGCTCGTAATCCAAACTCGATTAATCACTCGACATCATCATCATACGACATCACTATACTCAATTCTAACTCAGGTGCAATCATTCTAGTTCTAGACCGGACTAGGCTCGTACGGAAGCATCTTACGCAACCGAACTTCTACTATGACAGGACCGGGCATAAGCCATACACCCAAATCCCACGAACCCGAATTCAACCCGGGAAGTCGTGTTCCTAATCCCCAAATCATACTGGGCGTACTAGGAATAACATAGTGAGACTCCAAACTATCCCAATACCGCGGATGGAATAGAGGCAACGTCTTAACCCAAAACTAAGCATAAGCCATACACAAAGTCAAGGGCGTCTAGAAAAGAAATCAAGCTAAAGACCTCATCATATCATCATCATATCCTCATAGTTAATTAAAGGCAAGAATAAGCCATACTCTTGAAATTAATAACTAAATCATCGAAGTTAACCCAAGAATTGCCTATAGCCATACTCTTAAGACTATCCAAACATCATATCATCAATCTTTAACTCATTCTTTAATCAACATATCCCAAATCTTTAACTTTCAAGACTCTTTCAACATCTTTCTTTAACTTTCAAGACTCTTAAAGAACTCATCAAACCTCAACAAGAACTCTAAAGAACTCAATCAAGAACCTTAAAGAACTCATCTATTACTTAAAGAACTCATCAAGAAACCATTCAAGATTCAAGAACTTCAATCAAGAACTCAATCAAGATTCAAGAACTTCAATCAAGAACTCATACAAACTCAAACTACACGCATGAACATCATCACTAATCCACACGGCATTCTTCATGTTTTTAATCAAAATTCAACTAATTCAAACCCAATCACCATGATTTTCAAAACATCATAAATCAATCTTAAAATATGAAAAAAACCACCATTAAAATCATCATTTAATACTTCAAAATCAGAATTAAGATTAACTTCAAAAATCATAAACAATCATCAACAATCATCAACAATTCAATCAAACATGCATTTAATTAAAGCTATAAACATAGTACTACCAATTAAGTTGAGTTAGCATGTTACCTTTTGAAGATTACACACAAATTCAACACACAAAAGTAGTGCAAGAACACGCACTCAATCACGGCACCACACGGCACACAACACCACAAACACGGCCTTGCACACGGCTTGGCTCGAACCTCACGAACACGAACACACCAACAACACCACCAACACGGCTGCAGTACACGGCTCACCTGCACCACCACGGCACCCAAACACGACCACCACCGTGCACCACCTCGAACCCACACACGAACAACAATACCCACACGAACACAATCCCAAAACAAAAACCGAACTAGAGATCTTGAAAGAAATAAATGTGTTTAGGCTTGTGTTTGAACACCTAAAGATCAATGAACTTTGAATCTTTAAGTTTTGGGCTAGGAAAGATGATGAACAATTGATGGGTTCAATTACTCAAAAGTGGCGTGTGAATTAGAGAGCAAATGGGAGAGATGTGTTTGCTTTGGATGGCAAGAGTTTATGATGGCAAAAATGGGTTAATGCCTTACTAACTCTCCTATAAATAGAGCTAGCAAGGTGTGAACACAAGGCAAGTGGCAAGCCACTCTAAGCCTTAGGAAAACCGGCCCTCTTGAGAAAAATGGGCTTGCTTGGGCTCTAAATGGGCTCTCGTGATCCATTGGGCCAATTATAGAATTTTACACGAAAAATCATGCAATAATCGATTTAGCCCAAAAAAAAAATAATATTAAATAATTAATTAGAAAAATTAAATAATAAAAATTCTAATTAATTAAATAATAATTAAAATAAATAATAAAAACTAAGAAATAAAACATTTCGATTAAATCGAAATTATTCACATAAAATTAAAATAAATAGTTCAAAATAAATTTTGAACTAGCAAATAAACACATAAATACACACATAAATACCGGCAAAATACCGATAAAATCTGGGTCATTACAACCTCCCCTCCTTAAAAAAATTTCGTCCCGAAATTTCAAGGTGTAGGAGATCGCTCCCCATCGAAAAGCTCAGGGTACTTCTGCCGCATAGACGCTTCCGTCTCCCAAGTCGCTTCTTCATGGTGTTGATTTCTCCACAACACCTTGACAAGCGGTACCTGCTTACGCCGCAGGGTCCTCTCCTCCCGATCCAAGATCAGGGCGGGTCGCTCCTCATAAGTCAGATTCGGCTCGATTACGACCGGATCCACTGAGATCACATGAGTAGGATCATGTACATATTTCCTTAGCTGGGAAACATGAAATACGTCATGAACATTAGCCAAACTAGGTGGTAATGCCAATCGATAAGCCACCTCCCCAACTCGTTCTAGTATCTCGTAAGGTCCCACATATTTCGGTCGAAGTTTACCCTTTTGACCAAAGCGTACAACTCCTTTGAAAGGTGAAACTTTAAGCAAGACTTTGTCACCTACTTCAAAAGCCAGTGGTCTACGTCGATTATCGGCGTAAGATTTCTGACGACTTTGAGCGGCCTGCAACTTAGACCGAATGACTCGAACCTTCTCGATAGTATCGCGTACCATCTCAGGTCCTAAAGCCACAGTATCACTGATATCATTCCAGCAAATCGGACTCCGACATTTCCTGCCATACAGGGCCTCGTACGGAGCCATCTCAATGCTAGAGTGATAGCTGTTATTATAGGAGAACTCTATCAAGCAAAGCATACGCACCCAAGACTGATGATACTCCAGAGTGCATGCTCTAAGCATATCCTCCAAAGTCTGGATGGTCCTCTCAGTCTGACCATCAGTCGCCGCATGAAAAGCGGTGCTCAACTTCAGCTTCGTCCCAAAGGCTTCTTGAACCGATTTCCAGAAACGAGATAGAAACCTCGGATCCCGATCAGAAACAATCTCCCTCGGAATTCCGTGAAGTCGGATTATGTCCTGAGTATACGCCTCAGCTAGACGCTCCATCGACCAGGTCATTTTC
The DNA here is from genome assembly GCA_951394345.1 of Salicornia ramosissima. Lineage (NCBI taxonomy): Eukaryota > Viridiplantae > Streptophyta > Magnoliopsida > Caryophyllales > Amaranthaceae > Salicornia > Salicornia ramosissima. Next base: position 9,982,845 of record OX596237.1, on the reverse strand, counting down.
ATCGGAATGAATCTAGCGACCTTAGTCAACCTATCCACAATGACCCAAATAGCATTCAAGCCATTGCAAGTGGGTAAGCTCACTACAAAGTCCATAGAAACAGACTCAAACTTCCAGGTCGGAATAGGTAGTGGCTGCAACAGACCTCCTGGTCTCTGATGCTCAATCTTGACCTTCTGACAGGTCAGACACCGAGCAACAAACTCTGCGACATCCCTTTTCATCTTAGGCCACCAGAACTGGCCTTTAAGATCCTGGTAAAGCTTATTACCACCGGGATGAACAGAATAAGGCGAGTTATGTGCCTCGGACATGATCCTGTTCCTAAGATCAGAACAGTCCGGTACACACCATCTCCCTCGGAAGTGCATACTACCATCAGAAGAGATCGTGAAACCAACGGCTTTACCTTGCCGTATAGCCTCTCGAATCCTAGCAAGCTGAGGGTCGTTCTGCTGACCCTCACGCATTTCCTGAATTAAATCAGGTTCAGCACTCATCGATGTTAGACGAAGTCTGACGGAACCACGGCTTCTACTGAAGCTCAAGCGATGTTTGCGGCTTAGCGCATCTGCAACCAAATTCGCTTTGCCCTCGCAATAGTTGAGCGTCAGGTCGTAGTCCTTAATCAACTCAAGCCACCGCCTCTGCCTCATATTGAGGTCTTTCTGAGTGAAGATGTACTTGAGACTCTTATGATCCGTGAATACTCTACACGAACCACCATAGAGATAGTGCCTCCAGATTTTCAACGCGAACACTACAGCTGCTAACTCCAAGTCATGCGTAGGATAGTTACGCTCGTGCACCTTCAGCTGTCTCGATGCGTAAGCGATGACCTTCCCACCCTGCATGAGCACACAACCTAAGCCACTCTTCGAAGCATCACTATAGACCTCGAAGCCCTCTTCATCGTTCGGAAGAGTAAGAATCGGTGCAGAGACTAATCTCTGTTTCAACTCCTGGAAAGCTTGCTCGCAAGCCTCTGTCCACACGAATCGGACCTCCTTCTGTAGGAGACTAGACATCGGCCTAGCTATCTTGGAGAAGTCCTGGACGAATCGTCGATAGTATCCGGCTAAGCCAAGAAAACTACGAACCTCCGCCACATTTCTCGGGCTACCCCAATCAACTACAGCCTTAATCTTGGCTGGGTCTACCTTAATGCCTTCTTTACTGATCACGTGACCTAGGAAGGCTACTTCGCGAAGCCAAAACTCACACTTGGAGAGTTTCGCGAACCACTTATGACTCCGCAATATCTCGAGTACCATCCGGAGATGTTCCGTATGCTCAGATTCATCTCTAGAATAGACCAAGATATCGTCTATAAATACTACGACACACTTGTCGAGTAAGTGATGAAATGTCCGGTTCATCTGGTCCATAAACACGGCTGGCGCGTTAGTAAGACCAAAGGGCATCACCTCGAACTCGTAATGGCCGTATCTAGTACGAAAAGCAGTTTTCGGAATGTCTTCCTTCTTAACTGGAATCTGATGATATCCAGATCGAAGATCTATCTTCGAAAACACTCCTGCTCCTCGCAACTGATCGAACAGGTCCTCAATCCTAGGCAACGGGTACTTATTCTTGATAGTTACCCGATTCAACTCTCGGTAGTCTATGCACAGACGCATACTACCATCTTTCTTCTTCACGAAGAGCACAGGTGCTCCCCACGGAGAAACACTAGGCCTAATGAAGCCCTTGTCGATCAAATCCTGGAGTTGTGACTTCAACTCCAATAATTCAGATGGTGCCATCCGGTACGGTGCCTTTGAGATTGGCGCTGTGCCGGGTACTAAGTCGATATGAAATTCGACGTCGCGCTCAGGTGGAACGCCTGGTAGCTGTAGACACCTAAAAGTGTCTCCCCAATTAAGGGTCCAATGATTGTAATATACCCGTCGTCAATTGGTCCGGATTTCTGAAAAGGTCTGAGAATTGCTTGTGTGTGGCTAGACCCTTTTAACCAAGCCCAAACTTTTTAGCCCAAATAAACCAAAACTAAACTTTACTAAATTTTTAATAATAATAATAATAACAACTAGCTAAATAAAATAATTACTAAACTAATCCACTCAAGATCATCACACCATATATATCTTGTACACAATCTTCTACATCTCATACCATAATCTCTATATCTCCCATATCATTTCTAATCACCCTTCCAACTCATGTAATCTCAACCATATCACACCAAATCACCCATATCATTACCATTACCATTATCCCATCATCATGCTTCCCATATTTATCATCCAATATCTCATCATATCAACCATATCCCATCCATATCTTTCATCAAATCTCATCATATCCCACATAATCATCTCCATATCAAGCTCTTACCTTATTCTATCTCATCACATCCCCCCATATCCTTCTTGATTTTGTTCTTGAACCTTCCAATCCCACTATATATACCTCCTCCCATTTGTTTAATGATATACTAGAAAACCATCATAACATACTAACAAGTCCTATCAAACACCTACACCCTTCTTCCCCAAGCAACAACAGCCACAAAATCAAGAAAAACCAAACACACAACACAAAAAAATCCTCTTGAATTCCCCTCTAAACTACTGCAAATGTAGCAGCAATAACACATAAAAACAACCCTCAAAACAGTCATAAAACGAGCGATTCGAAGGCCTTTGTGAATCCGTTTCGACCACGACGATTTCGGTATAATTTCTGAGGACTCAATCTCTTTATAATCATATATGTATTTGATTTCATAATTCATCTAAGTACTGATCAGTTTATTCATGATTGTAGCAAGTTATATAGTTTAATGTTTTCTTTCATTTTCTCGGTTTTGTTCTGAGCAGTAACTTTGATGAATTTTCCAGAGCTATTGGGAATGAATTATGAGTCGTGTAAATACTCGTTTTGAAACCTGTTATGTCTAGTTTTGCAGAAAAATATTTCAAAAAATTTAAGAAAATTCCTTCTGGTCGTTTTATGGGATTGAACGCAGCCTGGTCATGAACTCGCTGTTCAGATTTTGCATTTCCAGATTTATTTGTCTAACTTTGCCGAATTTTGCAGGACAATTGGGATTGAATTAGGAGTCCTATGAATAGCCGTTTTGAAGCTTATTATGTATACGTTTACTGAAAAATATCAAATAAATTTTATAAAATTTTCTTCTTGACGTTTTCTGGGTTCGAACAGAGGATGGTCTGTTTTGCTGTTTCCAGTTTCGTTTGTCTGACTTTGCTGATTTTTACAGGATTGCTCGAAATGAATTAGTGGTCGTGTGAGTAGCCATTTTGAAGCTTGTTGTGTCTAGTTTTATGGAAAAATATTAGAAAAAATTTGAAAAATACTCTTGTAGGTGATTTTCTGTTCCGAAGCCAGGTTGGTCAGTGCTGATCTGATTGCATATGAGTTGATTTTCTTAGTTTATTTTGTTCTATTTTTGTTAGTTTTTTATTTGATATTATTTGACTTGATTTTATTTCATATGATTTTATTTGGTAACATATTTTTTAATCATGTCACTTGTTATCTTAGTTTTTTTTTTTTTTTTTTTTTTTTTATTTCATGATCTCATGTACATATTTTTATTTTATCCCATGTATATATTTTGTAACCTTGGACAATTGTGACATTAGGGACCGTTTAATATGGACTAAATCAAAGTGGTCACCTTAAATTAGTCATAATTGCAATAATTTGAACCCGCCTAGTAAATCGCGCTTTTAAGGACATAATATGGAGATATTTATGTATTCGGGATTAATAATAATTTGACCACAAAAAGAGACCTAGTAGAGACCGCTCACAGGCGGGCGGGCCCAATGCACGATTGGCCTGTAACCTGTCCCCGAACCCATACTCTGGTGCACGACCATATGGGGCCAATTGCTCCCGGCATTGGTATTTCTTCGGTGTCCGTGGACCGTATAAAACGCACGGTGGCGACTCCTACTAGTCCGTATTCATATACGGCGTTAACGAGCATTCAAACCAAACTCGTGAGACCGTAGGCGGCCGGGTAAAAAAACGACCCCTACAGTTTGGCGACTTCACTGGGGAATATCACTCCTTAGTGGTGTGGACAAACTTGAAAAGTCTCGTGGTCTTATTATTATTATTCCCGAATTTTTGTAAGCATATTGCATGTGGCCCTCCGAATAGGTGCCACACTATAGAACCCTGTCTCATATGAGCATGTTCTATGCTCGAGACCGACCCCGGGGGGTTTGGTTATGGTTACTTGTTGGTGCCCTACCACAATGACCATATCCGGCCCATCCCAGCCATGGCGCGTGATCATCATGCCCGATGAGATCATAATAAGGAACTTGTCAACCGTGTGTCATTCAAAATGAAGAATGATCATATCGGTTCATTTTTCTTTAGCCGTGGTACCTTATGACTACCCATGACTAACTTTTAGAGACCTTTCATATTGTTTTAGGTTAGTGTGCTTATGTGACTATGTGTGCATTTTTTTTCTTTTTTGTGGGCTCTAGCCATTTTAAGTTTCACTATCTACTCACATTTTCATATAGTCATGGTCATCTTCTAGTTCATATAGCCCATTTTTTTTAATTATATTTTTTTTGGGCCTTAGTGTCCTTGCATATAGTCCATATAGGCTTTGACCTTAGTTTGACCATAGGTTTTGGCCCAAAACCTTAGTCGTTCCCATAAATGGGCTTAACTAGGTCCATTCCTCATTTAGGCATTTCCATTCACATACATTGCATATTTCATGTATTTTGGTGCCCCTTCAATTAAAAAAAAAAAAAAAAAAAAAAAAAAAAAATTCCAAAAAAAAAAATAAATACAAAAAAAAAAAAAAAAAATTAAAAGGGCACCTTGCATTCACGCATTTTAAGGAAGATGACCATAAAATTAGGACATGCATATACATCCACATTTGCATCCATATCACAATGATCAAGGGGGTTCACTAAAATTTTTGGTTCTTTCCACTTAAGCCCATACCCAACCTACATCATTTAAGCCCATATCTGAAGCCTACATCACTCAAGCCCATATTCAAATCCTACATCACTCAAGCCCATCACTTCAGCCCACATTCCAAGCCTACATTATTCAAGCTCATATCCATAGCCTACAACCCGAACACCCCAAGTACTTAAGCCTCACCACCATTGAAAAGGCAAATCTCATCGAAGTAGCCATAGAGGATAATTTGCAACATCAATTTCAGCACACCCCACTCCTAGTCAAGAGTCAGTCAGGGTCATTAAGTTGAGTCGGAGAGTCCCTCCACCTAGACAATTTCATTTTCTTTTCTTTCTTTTTCGAGCCTATGACATTAGGATTGTTCTTTCCACTTCTAGTCTTCTAATCTCATTCACATTAATATATTTTTTTTTCTTTTCATTATTAGCCTCCATTTTAATCTGTGCTTTTAACTCTAACATAAATTCATGACCTCAAATTTTCATAATAAATAACATTAAACTTAATAAATGGACATTACCCGAGAGGCATTCTTTTCTTAAACTCCACAAAAATCATCAATCGTTTCCCATCACCTGTATTCATTCAATCCTTTGCAACCCTTTGAGCCTTAAGCACATATAAGCCTACTTTCTTTCCTTACCCACATCTACCTCACCCATGGGATCAAGTGGTGCGTAGGAAAAGACATGTGCCTAAAACAAAATAAAAAAAAAAAAAAACAAAAAAACAAAAAAAACAAAAAAAAAGAAGAAATAAAATTCATACTCGACACACAACAAACATAATCGAGCCAAAGCTTCCAATTCAAACACAATCATAATCAAAATCCAAGTTCAAAAAAATCAGCAGCCAGAAAATTCAATAAATCTAACTCGGTTCAATAAATCCAGTTCAATGCAATAAATCAAGTTCAATGCAATAAATCAAGTTCAATTCAATAAACCCAGCTCTATTCAATAAAGCCAGCTCAGTTCAATAAATTAAGTTCAATTCAATTAATTCAGTCCAATAATTCGACTCAGTCCAATCCAATTCAAAAAAAAAAAGTCAAAAAGCACACTGCGCGCCATGGGGGGTTAAATTGGGAACTTTGAGCCTTCTTTCCCTTTTCCTTCTTGACCCTCAACCCTAGCCAAACATTACAACCACAAAAGCCCTCTCCCCTGAAGCATTGTCCAAATAATCATCAAGAACTACGATGGTCTGATTCCATAAGGATACGTAGGAAGCCTCTTCTCGAGGTTCGACCCAATTAATATATGAATTTTTGAGGTCCACTCCTTCAATTAACTTAGGGTTTCAAGCACAAATCATTAGTTCACCACCTGTCATAGGCTCGAGTTTTGAACCAACATTAATTCAGCCAACCACATCAATTCCCTACATCATCACCCTTCAGTCACAAATTTTTAGCCTTTTTTTCTTGCACCTACAGACTTTCTCTTTTCCACACCTTGGGGGCTTTCTCTGACTCTTCTTAAGCTCATAGCTTTGATTTGACTCTTGTGTTCTTCTATTAGGGCGTCGCATAGCTTCATCAATTGGGCAATCCATATCCTCTCAGGAAATCTAACTCAAGTTCATGACTTGAGCTAGCCTCTTTTCTCAATGATTTGGCCTTTTCATACAATACACAAAATAGCTTTAAAAAATGATCTTTCATCCATCCTTACCCTAAAAGGCTGGGGGGTTACCTATCCATCTACTCCACCACAAACTTGAGATTCACAAAAAGCCTTATCCATCATCTCTCATTCATGCTACCCTACCTATTCAGCTACTTCACCACAAATATAGTCTTCCCCTCGGGTTAGGTGCTTGCTTATGATCGAAGGCTCTGTTTTTTGATTGATTGGGGGGCTTAAGACCGCTCCATCCCCATTTTAAGGAATAACTATACTATTGGCCGATCCCCTTGATCATTCATTGCCTTGTCATACATAACATATTATTCCACATGCACCACATTTCACGAACACCAATCACATCATGCATCCTGCACCACAAGCATATCAGACATCATAATTATTTCATGCATACATTCATAAGCATCATGCATATTGTACATAGGCACATCACAGAGCACAAAGCACACAAGGCTAGAGCTCATCTTTGTTGATTCCCTGAATCGCCATATGCGATTAATATATTGCTTAATTTGTTCATGAACCAATGTATGCCTATATGGCTATATACATTTTTTCCTTGATATCTTTGCTCATGCAGCCCACACATGCTATTGCCTCGCCCCAACCATAATACTTTGACTTTCGTCTTGCGAGAACATTCGTCTCTCCAAACTCAGTCAAAGTGGGGGCTTCTCATCACACACACACCTCCTTGTACATTTTTTTCAGCCTCAACGGCCTCATCATTTTTTTATGGGCTTATGCTTACCCTAATTTCTCTAAGGGTTTACCCTTAATTCCCCAGCAAGAATACTTTGACCTTCGTCTTGCGAGAACATTCATCTCTCCAGACTCAGTCAAAGTGGGGGCTTCTCATCAGACACCCACATCGTTTTCCTTCACTCACAATCACTTTGCTTACAGGTTTATGCTTACCCTAAGCTTACAATTACTTTATTCATAGGGTTTATGCTTACCCTAAGATCTCAAATATCACTCTAAGGGTTTATGCCTACCCTTAATTTACTTACTCTTCTCATGGGTTTATACTTACCCTAAGTTCACAAGTATCACTCTAAGGGTTTATTCCTACCCTTAATTCACTTACTTTTCTCACGGGTTTATGCTTACCCTAATTCTATAAGGGTTTACCCTTAATTTCCCAGGCAGAATACTTTGACTTTTCGTCTTGCGAGAACATTCGTCTCTCCAGACTCAGTCAAAGTGGGGGCTTCTCATCAGACATATATGTTTCCCTTACACATTTTTCCACCTCAAAGGCATCACTCACAAGCACTTTTCTAACAAGGTTTATGCTTACCCTAATCTTACAAAAATTCCTTTAAGGGTTTTATGCCTACCCTTAGTTCACTTACTTTTCTCAGGGGTTTATACTTACCCTAATCTTACAAATCTTACTTTTAAGGGTTTATGCCTACCCTTAATCCACTGACTTTGCTTACGGGTTTATGCTTACCCTAAGCTTACATATGTTTTTCTAAGGGTCTATACCTACCCTTGATCCACTCACTTTACTTATGGGTTTATGCTTACCCTTATTTCTTCTCTCAAGAGTTTATACTCTTGATTCTTCTCATAAGAGTTTATGCTTACTCTTAACACATCACTTTACCTTCTCCGATGTCAAGAGTTTATACTTACTTTTGATTCCCCTCAGGAGAGTTTATGCTTACTCTTTACACATATTCCTTCCTCATGGGTTTATGCTTACCCTAATCTCTCAAGAGTTTATTCTTACTCTTGTTTTCTTCCTCTAAGAGTTTATGCCTACTCTTACCCCATTATCATTCTCACGGGTTTATGTTAACCCAAACACACATCATACTTTCTCACAAGAGTTTATGCTTACTCTTGACTCGTCACATTTTCTACCAAGAGTTTATGCTTACTCTTGGCACAGAACGGGTTTTTGTCTACCCTAAACATATTTTTTCGCGAGTTTATGCATACTTGCGCACACCTTTTCAAGAGTTTATGCTTACTCTTGATCGATCCCTCCTATACGACTCTTCATTTTCCAAGGGTTTATGCTTACCTAAGGGAATAACTCCGAAGGATCCAAGCATCCGGAGGAACTACCCACTTAATTCATCATAATCCTGAGGATCCAGGCGCTTCTAAGGGATTAAACCGCATGGGGCGCGGTTACAGGTAAAACTAACATCTGTTTTGCAGGTACCGACGTTAAAAAGGGTAACTCAAGGTCGCAGAACGTCTTGAGTTATCCTCCGTCCCAGCAGGAATACTTTGACTTTCGTCTTACGAGTTTATACTTACTCTCCAGACTCAGTCAAAGTGGGGGCTTCTGTAGACACCTAAAAGTGTCTCCCCAATTAAGGGTCCAATGATTGTAATATACCCGTCGTCAATTGGTCCGGATTTCTGAAAAGGTCTGAGAATTGCTTGTGTGTGGCTAGACCCTTTTAACCAAGCCCAAACTTTTTAGCCCAAATAAACCAAAACTAAACTTTACTAAATTTTTAATAATAATAATAATAACAACTAGCTAAATAAAATAATTACTAAACTAATCCACTCAAGATCATCACACCATATATATCTTGTACACAATCTTCTACATCTCATACCATAATCTCTATATCTCCCATATCATTTCTAATCACCCTTCCAACTCATGTAATCTCAACCATATCACACCAAATCACCCATATCATTACCATTACCATTATCCCATCATCATGCTTCCCATATTTATCATCCAATATCTCATCATATCAACCATATCCCATCCATATCTTTCATCAAATCTCATCATATCCCACATAATCATCTCCATATCAAGCTCTTACCTTATTCTATCTCATCACATCCCCCCATATCCTTCTTGATTTTGTTCTTGAACCTTCCAATCCCACTATATATACCTCCTCCCATTTGTTTAATGATATACTAGAAAACCATCATAACATGCTAACAAGTCCTATCAAACACCTACACCCTTCTTCCCCAAGCAACAACAGCCACAAAATCAAGAAAAACCAAACACACAACACAAAAAAATCCTCTTGAATTCCCCTCTAAACTACTGCAAATGTAGCAGCAATAACACATAAAAACAACCCTCAAAACAGTCATAAAACGAGCGATTCGAAGGCCTTTGTGAATCCGTTTCGACCACGACGATTTCGGTATAATTTCTGAGGACTCAATCTCTTTATAATCATATATGTATTTGATTTCATAATTCATCTAAGTACTGATCAGTTTATTCATGATTGTAGCAAGTTATATAGTTTAATGTTTTCTTTCATTTTCTCGGTTTTGTTCTGAGCAGTAACTTTGATGAATTTTCCAGAGCTATTGGGAATGAATTATGAGTCGTGTAAATACTCGTTTTGAAACCTGTTATGTCTAGTTTTGCAGAAAAATATTTCAAAAAATTTAAGAAAATTCCTTCTGGTCGTTTTATGGGATTGAACGCAGCCTGGTCATGAACTCGCTGTTCAGATTTTGCATTTCCAGATTTATTTGTCTAACTTTGCCGAATTTTGCAGGACAATTGGGATTGAATTAGGAGTCCTATGAATAGCCGTTTTGAAGCTTATTATGTATACGTTTACTGAAAAATATCAAATAAATTTTATAAAATTTTCTTCTTGACGTTTTCTGGGTTCGAACAGAGGATGGTCTGTTTTGCTGTTTCCAGTTTCGTTTGTCTGACTTTGCTGATTTTTACAGGATTGCTCGAAATGAATTAGTGGTCGTGTGAGTAGCCATTTTGAAGCTTGTTGTGTCTAGTTTTATGGAAAAATATTAGAAAAAATTTGAAAAATACTCTTGTAGGTGATTTTCTGTTCCGAAGCCAGGTTGGTCAGTGCTGATCTGATTGCATATGAGTTGATTTTCTTAGTTTATTTTGTTCTATTTTTGTTAGTTTTTTATTTGATATTATTTGACTTGATTTTATTTCATATGATTTTATTTGGTAACATATTTTTTAATCATGTCACTTGTTATCTTAGTTTATTTTTTTTTTTTTTTTTTTTATTTCATGATCTCATGTACATATTTTTATTTTATCCCATGTATATATTTTGTAACCTTGGACAATTGTGACATTAGGGACCGTTTAATATGGACTAAATCAAAGTGGTCACCTTAAATTAGTCATAATTGCAATAATTTGAACCCGCCTAGTAAATCGCGCTTTTAAGGACATAATATGGAGATATTTATGTATTCGGGATTAATAATAATTTGACCACAAAAAGAGACCTAGTAGAGACCGCTCACAGGCGGGCGGGCCCAATGCACGATTGGCCCGTAACCTGTCCCCGAACCCATACTCTGGTGCACGACCATATGGGGCCAATTGCTCCCGGCATTGGTATTTCTTCGGTGTCCGTGGACCGTATAAAACGCACGGTGGCGACTCCTACTAGTCCGTATTCATATACGGCGTTAACGAGCATTCAAACCAAACTCGTGAGACCGTAGGCGGCCGGGTAAAAAAACGACCCCTACAGTAGCTCATCAGGAAATACATCTCTGAAATCCCTCGCTACAGGTATATCGTCCAACAGAGACTCATCAGTCAAGTCTCGTACCTGACAAAGAAACACCATATCGCCCTTCTGGCGATGCTTCCTCATCTTCAAGGCTGAGATAACCTTTACTCCTTTCTTAAGGACGAACCCAGAGTAGGTAACTCGGTTGCCCTGAGATCCTCGGAATGTCACTGACTGATCTCGGCAACGAATGATCGCTCGATACCTCGATAGCCAGTCCATACCAAGTATAACGTCAAACTCCATCAACGGGAACTCCTTCAGATCGGCCGTCGCTTGCTCCCCTGCTATCACGATAGGCACTCCTCGGAACTCTCGCTGACAAGTAAAATCCTCTCCTGAAGGGAGAGTAATAACTGAACAAACAGGTAGACTGCCACGAAGATCTGACCTCGAGGCAAAACTACTAGCCACAAAAGACACAGTAGCACCAGAATCAAAAAGAACTAATGCTAACATACCAGAGACAAGAAATCTACCTGATACAACGTCAGGCTGAACCTCGGCCTCCGCCTCGGTCATACAGTAGACTCGGTTCTTCACCGGAGTCTTTGTCGGTGCTGGAAGCTGCTTAACCTCTGAATCTGGCCTCCTCTCGGGACAAACCGTAGACTTGTGGCCTACCTTACCACAAGTGAAGCAAGTGATCGGAGAACCGTCGCACTTCTTCCCTGGATGGAAGTCTTTGCCACAGCCTCGACAACTCGAACCATCATTACCCTTACGCGAACTCGTGGTCGGAGGGGTACTGCTAGGTGCGCTGAAACGGGGCTTCTTAAACGAAGCTGTAGTCGTCGGAACCGGAGCTCTCTTCTTGCTCGAATCTTCCTCGGAAATCGATGACTGTATCTCGAGTGCCACATCATAGGCCTGCTGGAACGTCGTCGCCCCACTACTGATCACGTGTACTCGGATCCTCGGATCTAGCTTTTTGATGTAGCGCTTGACCCGATCCTTCTCCGACGGAACCACAGACGTAGCGAACCTCGATAACTCCGTGAATCGATCGGTGTACGCCTGGACAGTCATCTTACCCTGTGCAAGAGTAAGGAACTCCTCCTGTTTCTGCCACCGCAACTCGTCGGGGTAGAAACGCTCCTGGACCTTATCGATAAAGTCGGTCCAAGTCATCGCATGCAACGGCTGGTACGCGTCCTTAGCTAACGTCCACCAGTTATCGGCCTCCCCACGTAAGTAATATGCGACGATCTGCACCCTCTCGTGATCGGGACAAAATGTCGCATCGAAGAGCTTCCCCATCTCGCGGATCCAGCTCTCTAAGGTCGTAGGGTCGGCAACCCCATCATATGTCGGAGGTCGGTGACGCGCGATGCGGTCGAACGTCGACTGCGTACTCGGCGTATGACGACTATGATGCGCCAACGTAAGGATCGCCTCCTCGAGGGCCCGCAACCTCTGTCGTCCAGTATGCGACCGGCGAGGTGTAGACATGCTGCAACGCATCACAACAACAGACATAACAAGAATAGCAAGTCAGTACAAAACCTCACCAAATACATACAAAGAAAATACGAAGAAAAAGGAAAAATAGAAAGAATCCTATCCCGGTCTTTCTACCCAACTCTTCTCCCTTCATATAGTCCTAGAATTGGTTTAATCGCTCGGGAAAGTAAAGCTCTCATCTCCCGGTTTAACTCAAATCCTAGAAACTTCACTTAAACCTATTCGGCTCTGATACCAACTGTAACGACCCGACTCGCATAAATCGGCGCGGAAGAAACCGACGAGTCAAGTAGTTATAAAACTAAAACTTCAACACTTAGAAAATAAACTAGTACCTCAAAATATTATTATTATACCATAAGTGTACAATAACCCACAATCTTGTACAAACTAAGTCCAAAAGTCAAATGAACTAAAAACAAAGTAAAGTGCAACTCTAACCACATGCTAGAGTCTTATACAACAACTGTAATACCATAAGTTTGAAACAACGTCTATAGAATCTAATACTATGAAACAACTGAAACAAACAATAACAAAGCACACAAAGCGCCGCTCGCCCAACCCCAAAGCTAAGCAAGAGCATCATCGTCAGATGTACCTGAAACACACAACATATCCACCATCAGTGGCGAGTAACATAACCGACTCACCCTAACGGGAATACACAAGCACATAGCAATAATCAAATAACATCACACGCATAAACCTCGAAGACACGAGACAACCTCAAGCTCGTAATCCAAACTCGATTAATCACTCGACATCATCATCATACGACATCACTATACTCAATTCTAACTCAGGTGCAATCATTCTAGTTCTAGACCGGACTAGGCTCGTACGGAAGCATCTTACGCAACCGAACTTCTACTATGACAGGACCGGGCATAAGCCATACACCCAAATCCCACGAACCCGAATTCAACCCGGGAAGTCGTGTTCCTAATCCCCAAATCATACTGGGCGTACTAGGAATAACATAGTGAGACTCCAAACTATCCCAATACCGCGGATGGAATAGAGGCAACGTCTTAACCCAAAACTAAGCATAAGCCATACACAAAGTCAAGGGCGTCTAGAAAAGAAATCAAGCTAAAGACCTCATCATATCATCATCATATCCTCATAGTTAATTAAAGGCAAGAATAAGCCATACTCTTGAAATTAATAACTAAATCATCGAAGTTAACCCAAGAATTGCCTATAGCCATACTCTTGAGACTATCCAAACATCATATCATCAATCTTTAACTCATTCTTTAATCAACATATCCCAAATCTTTAACTTTCAAGACTCTTTCAACATCTTTCTTTAACTTTCAAGACTCTTAAAGAACTCATCAAACCTCAACAAGAACTCTAAAGAACTCAATCAAGAACCTTAAAGAACTCATCTATTACTTAAAGAACTCATCAAGAAACCATTCAAGATTCAAGAACTTCAATCAAGAACTCAATCAAGATTCAAGAACTTCAATCAAGAACTCATACAAACTCAAACTACACGCATGAACATCATCACTAATCCACACGGCATTCTTCATGTTTTTAATCAAAATTCAACTAATTCAAACCCAATCACCATGATTTTCAAAACATCATAAATCAATCTTAAAATATGAAAAAAACCACCATTAAAATCATCATTTAATACTTCAAAATCAGAATTAAGATTAACTTCAAAAATCATAAACAATCATCAACAATCATCAACAATTCAATCAAACATGCATTTAATTAAAGCTATAAACATAGTACTACCAATTAAGTTGAGTTAGCATGTTACCTTTTGAAGATTACACACAAATTCAACACACAAAAGTAGTGCAAGAACACGCACTCAATCACGGCACCACACGGCACACAACACCACAAACACGGCCTTGCACACGGCTTGGCTCGAACCTCACGAACACGAACACACCAACAACACCACCAACACGGCTGCAGTACACGGCTCACCTGCACCACCACGGCACCCAAACACGACCACCACCGTGCACCACCTCGAACCCACACACGAACAACAATACCCACACGAACACAATCCCAAAACAAAAACCGAACTAGAGATCTTGAAAGAAATAAATGTGTTTAGGCTTGTGTTTGAACACCTAAAGATCAATGAACTTTGAATCTTTAAGTTTTGGGCTAGGAAAGATGATGAACAATTGATGGGTTCAATTACTCAAAAGTGGCGTGTGAATTAGAGAGCAAATGGGAGAGATGTGTTTGCTTTGGATGGCAAGAGTTTATGATGGCAAAAATGGGTTAATGCCTTACTAACTCTCCTATAAATAGAGCTAGCAAGGTGTGAACACAAGGCAAGTGGCAAGCCACTCTAAGCCTTAGGAAAACCGGCCCTCTTGAGAAAAATGGGCTTGCTTGGGCTCTAAATGGGCTCTCGTGATCCATTGGGCCAATTATAGAATTTTACACGAAAAATCATGCAATAATCGATTTAGCCCAAAAAAAAAATAATATTAAATAATTAATTAGAAAAATTAAATAATAAAAATTCTAATTAATTAAATAATAATTAAAATAAATAATAAAAACTAAGAAATAAAACATTTCGATTAAATCGAAATTATTCACATAAAATTAAAATAAATAGTTCAAAATAAATTTTGAACTAGCAAATAAACACATAAATACCGGCAAAATACCGATAAAATCTGGGTCATTACACTTTGACTTTCGTCTTGCGATACTTTAGCCTCTCCAGACTTAGTCAAAGTGGGGGCTTCTTATCATTAGACGTATATGTTTTTCCTTACACATTTTTCCGCCTCAATGGCATCACTCACAATCACTTTTCTCACAGGGTTTATGCTTGCCCTAAGCTCTCAGATATCACTCTAAGGGTTTATTCTTACCCTTAATTCACTTTCTTTTCTTATGGGTTTATGCTTACCCTAATTCCTCTAAAGGTTTATGCCTACCCTTAATTCATCCTTTCTCACGGGTTTATACTTACCCTAAGCTTACAAAAATTCCTCTAAGGGTTCATGCTTACCCTTAATTCACAAGCACTTTGCTTATGGGTTTATGCTTACCCTAAGCTTACAAATATTATTCTCTAAGGGTTTATGCCTACCCTTAATCCACTTATTTTGCTTACGGGTTTATGCTTACCCTAAGCTTACAAATATTTCTCTCCGAGGGTTTATGCGTACCCTTAATCCACTTCGCTTTGCTTATGGGTTTATGCTTACCCTCATCTCTCAAGAGTTTATTCTTACTCTTGTTTTCTTCCTCTAAGAGTTTATGCCTACTCTTAGCACATTATCATTCTCACGGGTTTATGTGAACCCAAACACACATCATACTTTTTATCAAGAGTTTATGCTTACTCTTGGCTCGTCACAATTTCTACCAAGAATTTATTCTTACTCTTGGCACACAACGGGTTTTTGCCTACCCTAAACATATTTTCTCATGAGTCTATGCTTACTCGCGCACACCTTTTCAAGAGTTTATGCTTACTCTTGATCGATCCCACCTATACGACTTTTCACTGTCCCAAGGGTTTATGCTTACCCAAGGGAATAGTTCCGAAAGATCTAAGCGCATCCAGAGGAACCAGACACTTCATATGCCATCATCCCGAGGATCCAGACGCTTCTAAGGGATTAAACCGCATGGGGCGCGGTTACAGGTAAAACTAACATTTGTTTTGCAGGTACCGGCGTTAAAAAGGGTGACTTAAGGTCGCAGAACGTCTTGAGTTATCCTCCGTCCCGACAGGAATACTTTGACTTTCGTCTTGCGAGTTTATACTTACTCTCCAGACTCAGTCAAAGTGGGGGCTTCTGTAGACACCTGAATGTGTCTCCCCAATATAGAGACTAATGATGAAACTATGAAAACACCAAGAAGTCCAATTAAGTAGAATTGACGATGAAAATACATAATATACCTCAACCAATTGCCTAAACCGTGTTTATAGTGCCTTGGAAGCAAATATTAGGTTTTGCGCTGATTACGGGATTCATTCGTAATTTTTCTTCATTTTTAGATATTTTTTTTATATTTTTGCATGCATTTTTCAGTGTTTTATATTCATAAAAAAATAATAAAAATGTCTTTTTGCATCAAAAAATATTTTTAAAAATCACAAAAACAATTTCATAATTTATTCATATTTTTCAATATTTTTTATCATATTTTTAGAGCTTTTTATGGATTTTTTAGGATTTTTACATGCTTGGGGGCATTTTCGTCATTTCTGAATGTTGAAAATTGTTCCGCAAAGCATATTGTTGTTTTTCATACTTTTCATATTTTTTCATAATTTTTAATAATTTTTCTGTAATTTTTTGAAGCTTTTGGAGGAATCTAGAACATTCCGGAACGTTCTGGGCATTCCGGCATATTCTAGAACATTCCGGGACATCCCAGAACATCCCGGGATATCCCAGAATATTCCGGAATATCAAAATATTACAGAATATTTCCGTAATCGAATAAAATTGGATCGTAATCCTGAAAATCACGTGCAAAATCAAGCAAAAAAAAATCAACCCGGATCCAGCCTGGACCTGCGCCTAGACGCAGGTCCATATTACAGGACCTGCGCCTAGACGCAGGTCATGTAACTGGACCTGCGCCTAGGCGCAGGTCTGGTGTCATCCGGGGCGATTTTTTCTCCAGCTGGCCTCAGCTTGACAGATCATGGAGCGGGGTCTGCGTCCAGACGCAGGACATATTACAATGTCTGCGTCTAGACGCAGCCCTGTAATACTACGTGGCACTTTGCTGGCAGTTTTGGCCTATAAATACAGAAGCTTATACGAGCTTAAAAACACAGATTCGGAGCATTATCACTTCTACTACTATACTATACTATATTCTTCACAAAATAATATTCTCATTTAAAAATTCATACATAATAAATAATTGCATTTTCATTTGTCAAATCGCTTAATTGCGTTCTTGAGGTACATCTTTCTGAAGTCTCTACTTATTTTTTTTATTCATTTATATATGATGATTAATGACATGATTTATGATAATGGTTAATATCACAAAAAATCTGAATTATTCATGTGAATTCTAATGTTTAAATCAATATATATCATAATAACGTTTTTTTTTTGTGTCATAATTGTCGTTTTACAACCCGATTGGCTATGATTTGTGATTTTGCAATATGAACATGTAATGAGGTTGATTCATCCACGCATCTTGTATAATCCTACATAAAATTTGATTCATATATATTTATTTATTGTCATAATTCAGGACAAAAAAAAAAGATTTAATTTTGGTTATCATTCAATTCATAATGCGATGTATACAACACGGTCTTTCTCGTTCATATTCCGTGTTACAAAAACGATCGCTAAATTTTCATAGATCTGTAAATATATATTATTTTTATTATAAATAAACTGATAATATTTTCATATATTTTGAATATTTTCGATTTATCAATTAAATTGCATATTGTAAATAATAATATATTCATATAATAGTCCTGAATTAGCGTAAAATAAATAGATCTGGTTTAATTCATTTTATTGCTGAGTCAAATGTATAGATCTGGCCCAACGGGTAATAAAACTGGCAATTGACGTCATTAATATTAATATAATGAACATTTTTAATCATTGAAATTCACTTTGAATTATATTTATTGTGTATAAATCTGTACATTTTCTTTTATATAATTAATATTGTAATCATTGTCATTAATCATCATAATTATTATTACTAACCAACAGCACATCAAACAAAATATTCTTGGAACACACTTTGAACCCGCACATATTTTTCTTTTTTGTATTTTTTATTTCTTCTATTGTGTTTTTTATTCATTTTTTTATTTGATTTATTTTTTTAGGACTTTTAATACTGACTTAATGCAAAGTGGTCACATTAATTAGTCATGATTTGTAATATATTTAAACCCACTTAGTAATATGCGTTCTTTAGGGTATAATATGAGATATTTATGTATTCGGGATTAATAATAATTTGACCACAAAAAAGACCTAGTAGAGACCGCTTACAGGCGGGCGGGCCCAACGCACGATTGGCCCGTAACCTGTTCCCGAACCCATACTCTGGTGCACGACCATATGGGGCCAATTGCTCCTGGCATTGGTATTTCTTCGGTGTCCGTGGACCGTATAAAACGCACGGTGGCGACTCCTACTAGTCCGTATTCACATACGGCGTTAACGAGCATTCAAATAAACTCGTGAGACGTAGGCGGCCGGGTAAAAACGACCCCTACAATATGTATCTACATGAATTAGTCAATAATAAACTAAGATAAGTGATCAATTCATTCGGATAAATTAAAATTGAATTACGATCGGACATGAATCAATATTAATTAAATCAGATTAATTTTAAAAATATGATTAATTAAAATGGATTAATTATCTAATTTTATATTATTTTTTCAATTTCTTTTAGAAAAATAGAGAAATTGTTGAGAGGGAGATATGGAGATGTGGAGTAAAATATTGCAAATGGGTGTCTATTAATAGATCTCGAAAATTTATGAATTTTGGTAAAAAAAAATTATAACTACAAAAATTGCCAAATAAAAAATTTGAGCAATAAATTTAAATGGAACCAACAAAGACACGTGTCACAACACCACTAGACCATGTGTCCCTGCTTGTTCCTTGAAGACCACGTGTGGATGTCATGCCTGCATCAATCTTGTACCAATTGCCAGACTAAAATGTGCCATTCTCTTTCCCTTACAGAGAAAACGATGCCGTTTTAGTTGGATGGAGGCAAAAAAAATATAAATTATGTACAGTAGACGTGGGCCCCACGAATTCATTTCCTTCAGCTTCTCCGTCTTTCTTAGACGGAGAACATGAAGAGTCTCCCAAAGACCCAATAGTTCATCACCATTTTCATGATTGTAGCTTAAAACTAATTTATTCCTGTCATTTTATGAATTTTTACTTCACAACTATAGTTGCTCTAATAATACTATATGGGCCTTTGTAAAAGCTTACTCTTCCTCATATTTCCTTAAACCCAAGCAGCAGCACCCAGCAGCTTGGGGACGCCATCTTCAACCAAACCCCGTCACTGATACGTCCCCACATCCAAACCCACCCATCCCCAGCCCAAGCCCGCCGTCCCTACATCTGACTAGCCGTCCCCGATACGTTTTTAGGTCGTACCCACACCGTCCCCGTACCCATCCCCAAGCTGTCCCCACTACGGATTCGGCCACCAGATTGTCGTCTTCGTGCTTGCTAGGGTCAAAGGGAATCCACCACTTTAACAATATAACAATGAGAACATGGAGACACAATTGGCAAGATATAAGAAGCACAAACACTCCTTTATAGTGAAGCCAATCTAATTTCACTTGCTTCATAAACCATTTCACTAACCTCAATACCATGAATCAGTCATTGCACATATTCTCTAGATGTGAAGATGTAAGTGATGCAATGACATCAATATTACATTATTTATTAAGTTCTCACCTCTACCACGGCCTCCTCTCGCTCGCAACAATTCTTCAACTCGTATTCCATACTACCAAAACAACATGGAGCCAAAAAAATCATGAACACCAAAACTCAAAGTAGACAAGATCAGTTCTGTAGCTCTAAACCAGTGTCAATAATTAGCTTCCAAACATTAACAGCATATAGGAATAACAGTCTGTCCCTATTTTGTAAGAGCTACAATATTATTAATGTTTTACCCTAATCAGGCCTAGGAAGAACTACTCCATTTTCGTATACAGCATAATAGCATTTAGCAACAAAATTCCACTGCAAATTCTCCTTCGCTCAAAACTCTAGCAAAAAATTCCACCGCAATCTTTCCTATTTATATTCAAGAATTTATATACTCAATAATTAAAACCCCAAATCAATTTTAGGGTTAGGATTTATACAGGCCCGTCCCTGAGCCAGGGCAGGGGGGCGGCCGCCCCGGGCTCAGGAAGAAAACCTCGATGTATATTAAACTAGCACAGCAGTGGTTAACAAAAATAAATCCACGGCAACAAGAAACGACTGGAAATTCTACTCTCCTTCCTAATGTATAGCCCAAACCCTAGAAGAACCCTAAGTGACAATTAAATTGAAACGTAACTTGATTGTATAATTGATTTTCTATGAAAACAAAACCTTACCTCAGAAGCTCTGCTTCTACTTCAATGGGGGAAAGACAGCCACGCTTTTTCGCCGGAGGGTGAGGGTGACGCCGTGAGGGTGAGGAAGAGGGATCGAGTGCTGCAGAACGAACTTCAAAGCCGTAGAAGAGAGATGGCAGTCGGAGACGGCAGTGAGGAGATGGGCTATGGAGTCGGTGGTGCCGTGGTGGAGGAAGATTGTTGCAGCTAAGTGAGGACTGAGGAGCCGCAGAAAGAGAGAAAGAAAAATGCCAATATGCAATAGGTAAAAGTCTACAACATAGACCCGAAACTAGCTAGCTATTGTTTGTGGTCACGTACGTCTCAACTCTTGAAAAAAATCCACGCGCTTCATCCCAACCTACAAATTTTCACACACTAAAATGGTAATGAAAAAAATAATTTGTAGTTTTTAATCTGGTTTATCATATAATTTGTAGTTTTTTTATAAATCTACAAATTATATTTATTCAAAGAAAGCTACACGTTGTCCTGGGCCCCAAATTACCAGAAACGGCCATGTTAGGAAATTATCGTGGAAATGCTGATGTAACCCGGCCCTCCAAGGCGTGGAATCTACACTTTCCTTCTAATCTATTTCGCCCCTTTAGATCACCGGGAATCCATGAAATGATTAGTGAGATACAATGGAAAAAATATACACTCTATGTGATCTTAAGAGTGTATCCTAAAGACCTGTGTTTGAGTTTTGCGTTTAAACACTCTTAGTATAATTAGCTAGAAAATACTAGGAGCTAGCAAGGTGATATGAGCATGCAAAAATATGAATATTTTTTAATATATCTCAACAAGTAAACAAACATGCCTATTTATAAGAACAAACCCATGAAGATAATCAGAAAATATGAGTGAAGAATCACCATTAAACTCTTCATAAAATCTGAATAGAAGAGCCTTAAATTGTGTCATAATCATGCCAAGATGCTACTCACAATGCAAGCTCTTCAACACCTTATTTAATCAGGTTTAATACCATCTTAACTCGGTATTAGAGTCTAATACACATGCTTTAATATGTAAAAGCATCCAAGGCAAAAAGCATCCGAGAACACAAACAAACAAGGGCTCGAGACAGTAGCAAATCGTGGGTCGCGAGGGACCGTCGCGGGTCGCGAGCCCAGAGGTCGCGAGGTGCGACGGGCTACTTCCCCGTTCTCCATTTTCGCCTTATTTTTTCTTCCTTTGTTCAATTGCCCAAGCCCATTTATGCATAAATTTTCTAACACATACAACACAAATGATCACTAAAATTGCAATGTTCACCAGTTTAAACAACAATATTCACCCGTTCACAACAATTACAGATCACCAACTGTATAACAATTTACTGCAATAATTTTATCCATTTAGAAAAAAATGAAAATTCAATAAATATAAGTTCATTTTATTTTAATATCCCATAATAATATAAAAAAAGCAATAATAATAATAATAACATTAATAATCATCTACTTTACTATTAAACTAGTAACAAAAAATTCTTATATGTCGGCTTCCTTTATTTTTAAGTTTTTTCTAAAATAATTAAATAACTTTCCTAAAAAAATAATTTTGGATAAATAAATAAATAAACCAAAAGGCAAGGCCCCCATTTTCGATAAATAAATAAATAAAACCAAAAAACAAGGCCTACTTTTGCATGTGAAAAGCAAGGTGCACTTTTTCATGTTTTGCTTGGTATTTTTTGGGTATTACTAACGTAACACCTATAACAAGAAATAAATCTAGCTACTAAAGCAGAAAAGGAAAACAGGGGCCTAGACGCTCGTCAAACTCATCCAGACTCTAGCCTCTATTCTGCTTACCTACAAAATAGAATTGGGGGTCCACCATCAGTGGCGAGTAACTAGACTGTCCTACTTAAAAGTAGGACAACATTACATAAAATAACAGGGTTAGAAACACAGGAAACAACAACGTTCACAGGTTACAAAATAATCAACATCGGAGTTAGCAGCGGAAACATAACAATCATCAACAACAACATCAATCAATTCAAGCCAGTGCAAATACTTCCAAGCACAACACGCACCAATCTCAAGTTCAACAACAAGACAACGCTCGGTCTACAACCAATAACATGACCAACAATAAAAGGACTTCCCCGCACGATTCATCACTGATGAACCGCTCGACGCTCGATCTTTAACCGCTCGACACGACTCTGACTAACAATCAATCACACAAAACTTGCCCCGCACGATTCATCACAGATGAACCAATAAACACACGGTCTTCAACCGCTCGACGCACGGCCTTTAACCGCTCGACACGACACGACTCAACAAGACTCAAAGACACCAAACAAGATCATCACACGATTCAACAAGCTTCACCACGCAACTTCAATCAACAATACAAGAACCATAACGATATCAAAATCCACACTTTGACAACTCATATACACGCATATACTCAATCAACAACATCATTCATATGTTCAACAAGTTTAGATAGCGAAACAAGGATAAAAATCAAGGCTTTAAACACCATGGCACACGCAAAAACAAGAAGAGAAACAATGCAAACTATTCATCAACATAAATTCAAGATTCACATGAACAACAATCAAGATTCAATAACAAGTTAATTAGCAAAAATTCAACGTTAAACAATTTACAAGAAAGAAAAGTCATGCTTGGATCATCATCATTACTTGCATAAAACTCTTCAAGAAAACGAACCATAAATCAAGAATCATCAAAGCTATTCATGCAAGAACTTCAAGATAAAATCATAGGACAATAATAACATAGAAAGATTAATCAAGAACCAAGAAATTCTAAACAAGAATTCGAATCAAACACCCTAGACCACTTGGCTATTCTACGAACACAAGAACAACAACATCTAACAATCTAATCCTATTCCTAAGTAGAAGGTCTAGTTACCTTTGGAAAAGTACACAAAATACACGCACAAACCACGTCCCAAACACGGCCAAGACTCACGACTCCACACGCCTATACCCACGACCAAGACAACAACGAACTTCAACAATGTTGTTCCTGGTTCCAATTGATGATAGGTTGAAGGTTTAATGGTGTGGTTTGATTTAATGAAGTGAAAGGAACAATTTTGTTTGGAGTGGTGAAGGTGTCGTGATGGGATTATATTACTAGATTTTAGTAGATGGGCTACTAAATAATAGGAGGGATTTTAGGAGTTAGTTATTAGATTTTAGGAGTTAGATTAGGAAATGATAATAGGGAAAAAACTAGTCCGGGGGCCGGCTAAGGGGAATAAATGAGGGTTTGGTGTTCCTAAAATTTAGTAGGGTTGTTAGGAGATAAAAGTAGAGTTTTTAATCGGATGATTCGGACTTTAAGGCTTAATTTTACACAAAATTTTACGGCCAAAAAATCCGGGTTGTTACAACTAAATGCAGCCCTCATTTTACTAAAGCACGTATTTGGACAATTTTGTCCTTGGCTACACATGCGATTGTTAGACGTACAAAAAAAAAACACGACATATACCAGGGTGCATGACCTATGTGCCCCGGCCTAAGTCCAAGTGCATGAATCATGTGCCTGAACCTAGGCTGGGGCGCATAGGTCATGTGCCCTGCCCTATGTCCAGGCGCATGGTCTATGTAATAACCCGGAATTTTGGGCCAGAAAATTTCGTTGTTATTAATAGTATTTATTCAATTTTTAGTCCAAAAAGGCCCATTGAATTGGACTGTTTGATTTTTAGCCCAACTCTTTTCTCTTCCAAAATTGGGCCAAAGACCCAATTTTCTTTTCCTTATCCTCATGGCCGGCTACCTCCTTGGTTTGGGCCAATATTGATTTCTTAATTTAATTGGTAATTAATTTAACCTAATTTATTTATTTCTTTTAAAACCCATTCAAATTGGTTGTTCAAACAACCTAACTAATTCCCTTATAATCTCCTAAAAATCACGGCAGCCCTATGGTGTTGTTTAGGGTTTGTTTTGATTTTCTTTTTCTATAAATAGGAACTAGTGTCCTCTTTTGTTCCTATTTTTGCATTTAGTCACAAAAACTCTAACAAGAAAATCCCTCCTTTTTCCTCTTAACTAGCCGTGCATAATTGATCACCAAGGGGTGATTTTTGCCTTGGAATATTATGCGATTAAGATAACTTCGCTTTCCTCTTTAATCTATGGGTAGAAAAACACATAGTTAATTAGGAATTGAAGCATGAAAATTGTAGGAAGTTTAATATTGTTTTCATATGAACATGTCGAGCATGAAGCATGAATTTCTTAATTGATTTTTATGTATTTTCTTGATTTTATGTATGATCTTGTATAATTTATTTACCAATCAAATCTTGTTATTTCTTGATTAATTTTTCATGGTATCTGGTTTACTGTTTGATTATTAACCATGATTTATTTCGTGGAAACATTCGTCCGTTTATTATTTATAAAAATTTAATCTTTCAAACCGGTAAAACTGTCCAGAATAGGTTTACGAATTTATTAGTGTACTTAATCAATTCGGAATGCTACGAAATTTTATACGGAAGTCAGTGATAATGTTTTACAGCTTGTGTTAAATTTTCGTAATTTTTAAAGATCGTTTGATATGGCATAAAATTCTGAAACCGAATTCAGCCTAATCTGACTGGTTAGTTATAAAATCACTTAAAAATAGTAAAAGATGTTGTTTTTAGACGAAATTTATGCACGTAAATACTTGAACCCATATTTAGCTCCCATAAAAATTTCCAGATTTTTAGAGATCTTTAGATGGTCGTTTTTAATTTAATTCTTTAAAAATCAGATTGTATAAAATAGGGCAATTGAATTATTAAAATATGCTATTATTAATTATTGAATTTTCGAGTGGTACAAAATTTAAAGGAGGAAATAAAAATGTTATTTTTATACTAATCTTGAACATGCTAGATTAAATATGTGAATCTTTATTTTAAATCCTTATTTAATTCCATGAATCTTTAAATTCTTGAATATGTAAATTTGTTCTTGAATTATATTCTAAAATCTACTTACTCTCGGGATTCTCCCGAGTGAGCTAAAGATTAAAACATTAAAAGTTGTGTTATTTCTTGTTTATATGTATATGCCGTGTATGTATGATTTTAATCTTGTTATGTTATGTTAAGTATAATTTTTCGTAAGAATTGTTTATTTAATTTAAGTGTTTGCTGTAGATTAAATTATATGAATTAATTAAATAATTTTTATTAAAAGATATTAAAACGTCGTGTGGAAGAAAATTAGGAAAAATATGATTTTTATTTTAATTTGCTAATTTTTAGTAATTAGTTGTTTAATTAAAATAAATTAAGAAATTAATTAAATTTTGTTAACATTCTGGGAATGCCGTGTAAAATTGCTGGAAATAGTCAAATTTAGTTGATTTTGAATTGTTATTAATTTAGGAATAATTTAGTAATATAAGTTACGGATAAAATAATTATTGGGGATAAGTTGTAAAGTGTAGGGATAAAAAGGAATAATAATATTAGTAACATGTTTATTAGGGCCAAATACTAATAGTGTTATTAATACAATTATCTTACTTTGGATAAGGTTACAAATTAGTATATGATATAATATTAAAATTAGTATCCGAAAGGGTAAGATTATAAGTATATGATATATATATTTTAAGGATAATATATTATATGAGTTTTGAAGATATATAAGATATTACTAGGGATAAGAAAGGAAACAGAGTAATAGATATACATGTTATGTTTCGGTCTCTGGCTAGGAAAGACTTGGTATTTAAGGTGGCCAATATACGTGCCGCACCTCTCTTTCCTGGGACTCCGAACATTTCATTTCCTATTACGGTCACCTAGTATTTCCCAATATATGATATGATATGATTAAGTAAAGATATAAGATACAATATAAAGATCGCCCCTGCGATGACGCAAAGGTCATCAATCGGGTTAAATAAGATAGGACGCCCTTGCGATAACGCAAAGGTTATCAATTGGGTTTAGTCGATGCCACTGCTCACATGGGACGAACGCAAAGGTTCCCCCGCGCAGTTCTTGGTCTTAGAACATGTAGCCGTCTGGTAACCGTATCTGCGAGCCGCTACCAGGAGTTATGGCCATAGCTTAGGCTTAGTTCTCGCAAAGGAGGGCTACGGGTGGGACGCAAAGGTTCACCCCGACGTGTTCTAGGAAAGTTGCGAACGCAAAGGTTCGCTACGAGCTGAAGAAGACAGTCCGCAAAGATGATATGTTAAGTTAAGTTGATATAATAAGTACATATGTAAAGTTAAGAAGATATTATGTCCTTATTATAAGATTGATGTAATGATATGATAAGTGCATATGTTAAGATAAGAAGCTATTATGCCCTTATTATAAGATTGATGTTATGATATGAGATGAGATGTAATTATAAGATATGAATTACGATTAAGAAAGATTATGATAAGATATAACATATGATATGATAAGATTATGATATGAAATTCGATGATAAGATTATGAAAAGATATGATTAGGATTTACTGATGATATCATGTAAGAAGGTGGTGAAGTATAATTCTAAGTTGTATAATATAAAGTACAAGTTCAGTATATTATAAGTCTTCCGCTGTGTATATTTCTGTAATTATTCGAGTATGTTAGCGTGTGTATGTATGCGAATGTTGAATGTATTTTGTATGTATTCTAACCGTATCTGCAGGGTTGTTTGTACGTATTCTATACGAAGATTATACGTATTCTAACCGTATCTCTGCAGGTGTATTTATACGTATCTTTATACGTACTTGTATACGTATTTCTGTACGTACATTTATACGTACGTCTATACGTTCTTTTATATGTATTTTTATACGTACATTTATACGTAATTTGTATATTTATGTGTAAAACATGTATTAAGTTCTTTACAGCTTTTATGACAATTTCTATGCTATTATGTGTTTGGTGGTCCCTCGATTAAATGGGACAGCCTAGTTACTCGCCACTGATGGTGGACCCCCCCCCTCAGTTTCAGGTGACGTTGCAGCAGATTAGAGCGGGCTTCGCCGGATGGGCTTGAGAGTTTGGGCCTCTATTTAAGTATTCTAGTTTAGTCAGAACTATTTAAACCTTTATTTAGTTTGTTACTAAGATCCCAGCATGTTGGGACAGTATTTTTCAGACTTTGATGTAATATTAATTAGAGGTTTATTATGGATTCTAGCAGCTATAGTTAATAAAGGTTAATTCTTTCCTTTGTAATATTGAATTATGGTCTAATTAGATTAAGTAATGATCCGAATGTTGATTACCCTTCGTAAATCGACAAGCTAAAAAGTCGGGTCGTTACAGTTGGTATCCGAGCTGAGGTTAAATCCTAAGTTACTTCTTCACAAGTAACTTCGTGAGATGTGTGCTTTATGAACCCGAGCGAACCCTAGCCTAATATGGAAACCTTAGATGAGAGAAACCATGGGTAGTAGCCTGGGTTAAGACGTTTTATCGTTTCGTTTCCGCGTTTTTGCCGTTTCGTGTGCCGTTTGTGTGCTAACTTGTCTTTGATTTCAGGATGTCGACTCCTAGAACTCCGAACTTCCGTCTTCGTCGTCGCAACTTGGAGGATGCAATCCTCACTCTGGCTCAGAACAGTGTCCGGACTCAGAGTAACCAGTCGTCCTTTGACCGTTTAGCCCGGCTTCGTCCTCCGACCTATGATGGTTCAGCTGACCCAACCATCCTCGAAAACTGGATTCGAGAGATGCGTAAGATGTTCGATGTTCTAGCATGCCCCGCGTCTGAACGGGTCCCCATAGCTACGTTCTACCTACAGGGTGAGGCAGACAACTGGTGGAGTACTCTCCGATCAAACCCCGACACAGATCTGAATCTGAGTTGGGAAGACTTCACCAAGAGGCTGCAAGATCGTTTCTACCCCGAGGAGCTTAAGTGGCAGAAACAAGAGGAATTCCTCACGTTCACCCAGGGTAGTCTGTCCGTTCAGGCTTACACGGACAAGTTCACCGAGCTCTCCAGGTTCGCATCAGCGGTGATTCCTTCTGAAGCCGAGCGAGTTAAGAGGTACATCAAAAAGCTTAACTCCAACATCCGGGTTCATGTGGTGAGCAGCAGGGTGAAGACTTTTCAGGAAGCTTATGAGGTGGCTCTTGAGGTTCAGTCTTCAATTTCTGATGAAGACTCCGGGAAGAAGAGGGTTGCTCCAGCTCCAGCTCCAGCTCCAGCTCCAGCCCCGGTTAAGAAGACCAGGTTCGAGCCTTCTTCGAGGATGCAGCAGAGGTCTCGACCAGCTCCGAGTCAGGGTCCCAGGATTTGTCCGGGTTGCAAGAAGGAGTTCCACCCGGGAAAGAGGTGTGATGGGTCTCCAATAGTGTGCTACAGTTGTGGTCAAGAGGGTCACAAGAGTACGGTTTGCCCTAAGAGACAGCCAGCAGCAGCTGTAATGACCCAGATTTTTATCGGTATTCTTGCCGGTATTTATATGTATAATTATGTGTTTATTTGCTAGTTCAAAATTTATTTTGAACTATTTATTTTAATTTTATATGAATAATTTCGATTTAATCGAAATGTTTTATTTCTTAGTTTTTATTATTTATTTTAGTTATTATTTTATTAATTGGCCCAATTGAGACTTCAAGATGAAGCTGCCAGTTTTAAAGACGAGGCTTCAAGCTGCCGGTTTGGTCTTCTTTACTGCCGGTCTTGGACCTTGCAAGCTGGCAGTTCTATACTGCCGGTCTTGGAGCTTGCAAGCTGGCAGTTCTATACTGCCGGTCTTGGAGCTTGCAAGCTGGCAGTTCTTTACTGCCGGTCTTGGACCTTGCATGCTGCCAGTTCCATACCGCCGGTCTTGAACTTCACAAGCTGCCGGTGTTTGCATGATTAGTCATGTAAATTTAGTATTTTAGTCCAATGGATCACAAGGCCCATTTTGCTTCTCTTGGCCGGTTCTACAAAGGCATGGCAAGGCTTGCCACTTGCCTTGTGTTCACACCTTAACTAACTCTATTTATATGAGAGTTAGTAAGGCCCCTTTACTCATTTTTGCCATTTCTACCTTGACATCAACTTGCCAAGCACATAAACACTCTCTACTCTTTCCATTTCTCACGCCACTTTTGGTGATTGAACCTCCATTTGTTCATCATCTTTCCTTGCCCAAAACTTAAAGATTCAAACACCATTGATCTTTAAGCATCCTAAACACAATCCTAAACACATTGTTTCAACCAAGATCACTTGTTGGGTTGTTTCCGGGTTTATTAGTGGGTTTGTGTTCGTGTAAGGGTGTTCGTGTGAAGCCGTGGTGGTCGTGCAGGCCGTGTCGAGCCTGGGTGGTGCAAAGGAACCGTGCAGCAGTGCCGTGTGGTGGTGCACTCGTGTGGGTGTGTTCGTGTTCGAGTGGTGGTGCAGCCGTGTGCAGGCCGTGTGTGTGCCGTGCGTGGGTTGAGTTCTTGGACTGCAATTGTGTGTTGAATTTGTGTGTTAATCTTCAACAAGGTAACATACTAACTCAACTTAATTGGTAACACTATGTTTATAGCTTTGATTAAATGCATGTTTGGTGAATTATTGATGATTGTTCATGATTTTTGAAGTTAATCTTTAATTCTGATTTTGAAGTATCAAATGATGATTTTAATGGTGGTTTTCATGTTTTAAGGTATTTTTATGATATTTTGGAAATCATGGTGATTGGGTTTGATTTTTGTTGAATTTTGATTAAAAATGATTGAAAATGTCGTGTGATATATGGGTTTCATGCGTGTGGTATTTTGAGTTTTTATGAGTTCTTGAATCTTGAATGAAGTTCTCGATTGAGTTCTTTAATCTTGAATGTGTTCTTGATGAGTTCTTTGAGTCATAGATGAGTTCTTTGAGGATGTTGATGAAGTTCTTTAGAGTTCTTTTTGAGGTTGTTTGAGTTCTTGAAAGTTAAAGAAAGTGTTAGAAAGGATCTTGAAAGTTAAAGATTTGAGTTGTGATGATTAAAGAATTGAGTAAAGATTGTTGATATGATGTTTGGTTAGTCTCAAGATCATGGCTATAGGCAGTTCTTGGGTTAACTTCGATGTTTTGGTTATTAATTTCAAGAGTATGGCGTATTCTTGTTTTTAATTAACTTCGATGAAATGATGATGATATGATGAGACCTTTAGCTTGATTTCTTTTCTAGACGCCCTTGACTTTGTGTATGGCTTATGCTTAGTTTTGGGTTAAGACGTTGCCACTATTTCCGTCCGCGGTATCGGAATAGTTTTGGAGTCTCACTATGTTATTCCTAGTACGCTCAAAATGATTGGGGATTAGGGACACGATTTCCCAGATTGATTGGGTTCGTGGGATTTGGGTGTATGGCTTATGCCCGGTCCTGACATAGTAGAAGTTCGGTTGCGTAAGATGCTTCCGTACGAGCCTAGTCCGGTCTAGAACTAGAATGATTGCACCTGAGTTAGATTTGAGTATAGAGATGTCGTATATTGATGATGTCGAGTGGTGAGATTGATTTTTGGATTACGAGCTTGAGGTTGTCTCGTGTCTTCGAGGATTGTATGTGTGATGTTATTTGATTATTGCTATGTACTTGTGTATTCCCGTTAGGGTGAGTCAGTTATGTTGCTCGCCACTGATGGTGGATATGTTGTGTTTTTCAGGTACATCTGACGATGATGCTCTTGCTTAGCTTTTGGGTTGGGCGAGCGGCGCTTTGTGTGTTTTGTTCCTATTGTTTATTTTCGTTTGTTTCATAGCATTAGACTTGTTAGACGTTGATTCAGGATTTATGATATACATTTGTTGTATAAGACTCTAGCATGTGGTTAGAGTTACACTTGACTTTTGTTTTCAGTTCATTTGATTTTTGGATTTAGTTTGTACAAGATTGTGGGTTATTGTACATTTATGGTTTAATAACATTTTGAGGTATTAGTATTATTTTCTAAGTGTTGAGTTTAGTTTTATAACTACTTGACTCGTCGGTTTCTTCCGCGCCGATTTAAGCGAGTCGGGTCGTTACAGCAGCAGCAGCCTCAGGTAGTCAAGCTCCGGTCAAGAACAGGATCTTCTGCATGACACAGGAAGAGGCAGATGCTCAGCCCGATGTGGTCACGGGTACATTTCTTGTTCATGATTTATCTGCATATGTTCTGTTTGATACTGGTGCCACTGTGTCCTTTGTTGCTAGTACTTTTATTGCTAAAGCTAACCTGATGGGAGAGTCTCCTGTCAAATCTATCATAACTCTTCCTTCGGGAGAGGACTTTTCTTGTCTTCGGGAGTTCAGGGACGTGTCCATTGTTATCTCGGGGGTAAAGTTTGAGGCCAACCTGAAGGAGTTTCCTATGATTGAGTTCGATGTGATCTTGGGGATGGATTGGTTAGCTAAGTATCAGGCGACTTTTCGGTGTCAAGACCAAGCTGTCACTTTGCGAGGACCAAACGCAAAGAGGGTAACTTATGTCGGGAAGCCGATAGGCAAGGGATTGAAGATCGTATCTGCTATGAAGATGCGCAGGCTGCGGCGCAAGGGTGAGACAGTGTTTTTATGTCAAGTCAAGGACTTGACCAAGGAGGAACAACTAGAGGCCATTCCAGTGGTTCGGGAGTATGCGGATGTTTTCCCAGAGGAGTTGCCAGGGATACCACAGGAAAGAGAAGTGGAATTTAACATTGATTTGGTACCCGGGACTGCTCCGATTTCCAAGGCTCCGTATCGTATGGCTCCAGCAGAGTTGAAGGAATTGAAGACCCAGTTGCAAGAGTTGATCGACAAGGGTTTTATCCGGCCTAGTGTGTCGCCATGGGGTGCTCCGGTATTGTTTGTGAAGAAGAAAGACGGCAGCATGAGATTGTGCATAGACTACCGGGAACTGAACAAGGTGACGATCAAGAACAGGTATCCTCTGCCCAGGATTGAGGATTTGTTTGATCAGTTGAAGGGAGCCAGCGTTTTCTCTAAGATTGATCTCAGGTCCGGTTATCATCAAATTCCAGTGAAACCAGAGGATATACCGAAGACTGCTTTCCGCACGAGATATGGGCATTATGAGTTCGAGGTTATGCCATTTGGTCTGACGAATGCTCCTGCAGTGTTCATGGACCAGATGAATCGGACTTTTCATCATCTTCTAGATGTGTGTGTGGTAGTGTTCATCGACGATATTCTCATTTATTCGAAGAATGAACAAGATCACACTCAGCATCTTCATCTGGTGTTGGGTATTCTGCGGGCTCAGAAGTGGTTCGCGAAGTTGTCTAAGTGCGAGTTCTGGCTCAAGGAAGTTGCCTTCCTAGGGCATGTGATTAATGCGGATGGTGTCATGGTGGATCCAGCTAAGATTAAGGCAGTGGTGGAATGGCACAGTCCGAAGAATGTGGCCGAGATTCGAAGTTTTCTTGGCCTGGCAGGTATATTAAAGTTTATGTTATAGCTTTTGTTAATAACCATGCAAAATACCTACCTGTGAAATTTGTTGTGTGAGGTTACTACCGGAGATTTGTGAAAGACTTCTCCAAAGTAGCAGCACCTATGACCAAGTTATTGCACAAGGATTGCAAGTTCGTGTGGACCGAGCAGTGTGAAGAAGCCTTTCAAGCACTCAAGCAAAGCCTTGTGTCTGCACCAGTTCTTGCTTTGCCGACGGAGGGCGTAGGTTTTGAGATCTACAGTGATGCGTCGAAGAAGGGTCTAGGTTGTGTTCTGATGCAAGAAGGAAGGGTGATTGCATATGCTTCGAGACAGCTCAAGGTTCATGAGCAGAATTATCCTACTCACGACTTGGAGTTGGCAGCGGTGGTGTTCGCTTTGAAGATTTGGCGACATTATCTCTATGGGGTGTCTTGCAAGTTGTACACCGATCACAAGAGTCTGAAGTACATCTTTACTCAGAAGGAACTTAACATGAGGCAGCGACGGTGGCTCGAGTTAATCAAGGATTACGACCTCTCAGTTGATTATTGTGAAGGAAAAGCTAATAAGGTAGCCGATGCCCTTAGTCGTAAGGATCGTCATGCATGTAACAGAGTGGCGGTTTTACCTAAGGAAATCTGTTCCGACCTTCGCAAGTTGGAAGTTGAGATGGTTACACCAGGCAGCACTAGAGTGTTCTTGTGTGCTATGAGTGTCGAGCCCAGTTTGTATCAGGAGTTACGGGAGAAGCAGCAGGAAGACCCGCAACTCGAGAAGATTCGTGAAGCTAAACTTCAAGGCAAGGCAGAAGACTTCACGATTGAACCCGATGGTAGTTTGAGGTTCCGTAACAGGTAATGGAGCTATTGTTTTTATGAACTAATTTTTCGCCTTTTGGAAACTAATCTTTGTTCCGTAACAGGTGGTGTGTGCCCCGTGTTTCGAATTTGAGAAATCGGATTATGGAAGAGGCTCACAATAC
Source organism: Salicornia ramosissima (assembly GCA_951394345.1). NCBI lineage: Eukaryota > Viridiplantae > Streptophyta > Magnoliopsida > Caryophyllales > Amaranthaceae > Salicornia > Salicornia ramosissima. The sequence continues at coordinate 9,948,746 of OX596237.1, read as the reverse complement.
TCCGTATTCGGTACATCCAGGTGGCGGGAAGCTCTATAAGGACCTAAGGGAATGTTTCTGGTGGCCGAGGATGAAGCAAGAGGTCGCAGAGTTTGTAGCACGATGTCTCACGTGCCAGAAAGTTAAGATCGAGCATCAGCGACCAGGTGGGTTGTTGCAACCTTTGCCGATACCCACGTGGAAGTTTGACTCCGTGTCCATGGATTTTGTGGTGGGTTTGCCCACGACGTCTACGGGTTTGGATACAGTTTGGGTTATCGTGGATCGTTTGACCAAGGTGGCTCGTTTCATTCCTATGAAGATCACTTGGTCAATGGAGAAGATGGCGGAGGCGTACTCGAGGGAGATCATTCGGTTACATGGTGTGCCGAAGGATATCGTGTCCGATCGAGATCCCCGGTTCTTGTCACGGTTCTGGAAGTCTTTACAGGAGGCTTTTGGGACTAAGCTTAACTTGAGTACGGCTTTCCACGCAGCTACTGATGGGCAGACAGAGCGGACCATCCAGACTTTGGAGGATATGCTACGGGCTTGTGCGTTAGACTTCCAGCAGTCTTGGGTTAGATCTCTGAGTTTGGTGGAGTTTTCGTACAACAATAGTTATCACGCCAGTCTTCAGATGGCTCCTTATGAGGCTTTGTATGGGCGTAAGTGTCGTAGTCCTACTTGTTGGAGCGACATCAGTGATGCTTTGGTGATTGGTCCCGAGCATATCCGGGATACAGTTGAGCAGGTGAAGATCATCAGGGCGAGACTACAGGCAGCTCGGAGTCGGCAGAAGTCCTATGCTGATCGTCGTCGGAAGCCGCTAGAGTTTGAGGTTGGAGACAAGGTTCTGCTTAAGGTGTCTCCTATGAAGGGTGTGGTCCGGTTTGGTCAGAAAGGGAAGCTCAGACCTAAGTATGTTGGACCATACGAGATTCTAGAGCGAGTGGGTGAGGTCGCTTATCGGTTGGCGATGCCTCCGGATCTATCGAGGGTTCATGATGTATTCCATGTGTCACAGCTACGGAAGTATGTCAATGATCCTTCACATGTCATTCCGGTTGAGTCATCAGAGATCGAGCCGAACCTGACATTTGAGGAGAAGCCAGTTCAGATTTTGGATCGTCAGGATCGGATGTTGCGTCGCAAGGTGGTGCCTTTGGTTAAGGTGTTGTGGCGTAGCCAGAGGTTCGAGGAGGCTACATGGGAGACCGAGGCTTCGATGAGGGAGAAGTATCCCGAGTTGTTCGAAGCAGGTATGGGTTTCTTTGTTTTGGTTTTTGGTTTGTGTTTTTGTTGTGTTGCTCCGTATTTTGTTATGTATGGGCTCCGTTAAGTAAATTTCGAGGTCGAAATTTATTTAAGGAGGGGTGACTGTAATAACCCGGAATTTTGGGCCAGAAAATTTCGTTGTTATTAATAGTATTTATTCAATTTTTAGTCCAAAAAGGCCCATTGAATTGGACTGTTTGATTTTTAGCCCAACTCTTTTCTCTTCCAAAATTGGGCCAAAGACCCAATTTTCTTTTCCTTATCCTCATGGCCGGCTACCTCCTTGGTTTGGGCCAATATTGATTTCTTAATTTAATTGGTAATTAATTTAACCTAATTTATTTATTTCTTTTAAAACCCATTCAAATTGGTTGTTCAAACAACCTAACTAATTCCCTTATAATCTCCTAAAAATCACGGCAGCCCTATGGTGTTGTTTAGGGTTTGTTTTGATTTTCTTTTTCTATAAATAGGAACTAGTGTCCTCTTTTGTTCCTATTTTTGCATTTAGTCACAAAAACTCTAACAAGAAAATCCCTCCTTTTTCCTCTTAACTAGCCGTGCATAATTGATCACCAAGGGGTGATTTTTGCCTTGGAATATTATGCGATTAAGGTAACTTCGCTTTCCTCTTTAATCTATGGGTAGAAAAACACATAGTTAATTAGGAATTGAAGCATGAAAATTGTAGGAAGTTTAATATTGTTTTCATATGAACATGTCGAGCATGAAGCATGAATTTCTTAATTGATTTTTATGTATTTTCTTGATTTTATGTATGATCTTGTATAATTTATTTACCAATCAAATCTTGTTATTTCTTGATTAATTTTTCATGGTATCTGGTTTACTGTTTGATTATTAACCATGATTTATTTCGTGGAAAAATTCGTCCGTTTATTATTTATAAAAATTTAATCTTTCAAACCGGTAAAACTGTCCAGAATAGGTTTACGAATTTATTAGTGTACTTAATCAATTCGGAATGCTACGAAATTTTATACGGAAGTCAGTGATAATGTTTTACAGCTTGTGTTAAATTTTCGTAATTTTTAAAGATCGTTTGATATGGCATAAAATTCTGAAACCGAATTCAGCCTAATCTGACTGGTTAGTTATAAAATCACTTAAAAATAGTAAAAGATGTTATTTTTAGACGAAATTTATGCACGTAAATACTTGAACCCATATTTAGCTCCCATAAAAATTTCCAGATTTTTAGAGATCTTTAGATGGTCGTTTTTAATTTAATTCTTTAAAAATCAGATTGTATAAAATAGGGCAATTGAATTATTAAAATATGCTATTATTAATTATTGAATTTTCGAGTGGTACAAAATTTAAAGGAGGAAATAAAAATGTTATTTTTATACTAATCTTGAACATGCTAGATTAAATATGTGAATCTTTATTTTAAATCCTTATTTAATTCCATGAATCTTTAAATTCTTGAATATGTAAATTTGTTCTTGAATTATATTCTAAAATCTACTTACTCTCGGGATTCTCCCGAGTGAGCTAAAGATTAAAACATTAAAAGTTGTGTTATTTCTTGTTTATATGTATATGCCGTGTATGTATGATTTTAATCTTGTTATGTTATGTTAAGTATAATTTTTCGTAAGAATTGTTTATTTAATTTAAGTGTTTGCTGTAGATTAAATTATATGAATTAATTAAATAATTTTTATTAAAAGATATTAAAACGTCGTGTGGAAGAAAATTAGGAAAAATATGATTTTTATTTTAATTTGCTAATTTTTAGTAATTAGTTGTTTAATTAAAATAAATTAAGAAATTAATTAAATTTTGTTAACATTCTGGGAATGCCGTGTAAAATTGCTGGAAATAGTCAAATTTAGTTGATTTTGAATTGTTATTAATTTAGGAATAATTTAGTAATATAAGTTACGGATAAAATAATTATTGGGGATAAGTTGTAAAGTGTAGGGATAAAAAGGAATAATAATATTAGTAACATGTTTATTAGGGCCAAATACTAATAGTGTTATTAATACAATTATCTTACTTTGGATAAGGTTACAAATTAGTATATGATATAATATTAAAATTAGTATCCGAAAGGGTAAGATTATAAGTATATGATATATATATTTTAAGGATAATATATTATATGAGTTTTGAAGATATATAAGATATTACTAGGGATAAGAAAGGAAACAGAGTAATAGATATACATGTTATGTTTCGGTCTCTGGCTAGGAAAGACTTGGTATTTAAGGTGGCCAATATACGTGCCGCACCTCTCTTTCCTGGGACTCCGAACATTTCATTTCCTATTACGGTCACCTAGTATTTCCCAATATATGATATGATATGATTAAGTAAAGATATAAGATACAATATAAAGATCGCCCCTGCGATGACGCAAAGGTCATCAATCGGGTTAAATAAGATAGGACGCCCTTGCGATAACGCAAAGGTTATCAATTGGGTTTAGTCGATGCCACTGCTCACATGGGACGAACGCAAAGGTTCCCCCGCGCAGTTCTTGGTCTTAGAACATGTAGCCGTCTGGTAACCGTATCTGCGAGCCGCTACCAGGAGTTATGGCCATAGCTTAGGCTTAGTTCTCGCAAAGGAGGGCTACGGGTGGGACGCAAAGGTTCACCCCGACGTGTTCTAGGAAAGTTGCGAACGCAAAGGTTCGCTACGAGCTGAAGAAGACAGTCCGCAAAGATGATATGTTAAGTTAAGTTGATATAATAAGTACATATGTAAAGTTAAGAAGATATTATGTCCTTATTATAAGATTGATGTAATGATATGATAAGTGCATATGTTAAGATAAGAAGCTATTATGCCCTTATTATAAGATTGATGTTATGATATGAGATGAGATGTAATTATAAGATATGAATTACGATTAAGAAAGATTATGATAAGATATAACATATGATATGATAAGATTATGATATGAAATTCGATGATAAGATTATGAAAAGATATGATTAGGATTTACTGATGATATCATGTAAGAAGGTGGTGAAGTATAATTCTAAGTTGTATAATATAAAGTACAAGTTCAGTATATTATAAGTCTTCCGCTGTGTATATTTCTGTAATTATTCGAGTATGTTAGCGTGTGTATGTATGCGAATGTTGAATGTATTTTGTATGTATTCTAACCGTATCTGCAGGGTTGTTTGTACGTATTCTATACGAAGATTATACGTATTCTAACCGTATCTCTGCAGGTGTATTTATACGTATCTTTATACGTACTTGTATACGTATTTCTGTACGTACATTTATACGTACGTCTATACGTTCTTTTATATGTATTTTTATACGTACATTTATACGTAATTTGTATATTTATGTGTAAAACATGTATTAAGTTCTTTACAGCTTTTATGACAATTTCTATGCTATTATGTGTTTGGTGGTCCCTCGATTAAATGGGACAGCCTAGTTACTCGCCACTGATGGTGGACCCCCCCCTCAGTTTCAGGTGACGTTGCAGCAGATTAGAGCGGGCTTCGCCGGATGGGCTTGAGAGTTTGGGCCTCTATTTAAGTATTCTAGTTTAGTCAGAACTATTTAAACCTTTATTTAGTTTGTTACTAAGATCCCAGCATGTTGGGACAGTATTTTTCAGACTTTGATGTAATATTAATTAGAGGTTTATTATGGATTCTAGCAGCTATAGTTAATAAAGGTTAATTCTTTCCTTTGTAATATTGAATTATGGTCTAATTAGATTAAGTAATGATCCGAATGTTGATTACCCTTCGTAAATCGACAAGCTAAAAAGTCGGGTCGTTACAGTCTATGCACTCCGGCCTAAGCCTAGGTGCATGGACCATGTACCTGGACCTAGGTCGGGCGCATAGGCCATATGCCTGGACCTAGGTCGGGCGCATAGGCCATGTGCCTGGACTTAGGTCGGAGCGCATAGGCCATGCGCCCCAGCCATTCTGATTGAGCACTTGGTCTTCAAATGCTCATATCTCATTCGTTTCTCAGCGAAATTTGACGTATAATATATCAAATCGAAGCTCTCGGAACAAAGAATCATCTGCAATTTGAATAGCCTAAAAAGGAATTATGTGTAAAAAGTGAGTATTTGAATCAGACCATTGTGCAAAAGCACTTGTAATGCTTTCAATTCATAATTTATGTTTTAATTCATGATTTTAGCATAATAATATGTTTTATTTCATGATTGATCTTGATATAAAATAAAGAGTAGGTGGAGGTGGGATGTGATAGGTGAATTATTATGTTTTTAGGGGTTAAGGGCAATTTCGTCCATAAAGGGCTTTAGTAAGTAAAAAGAGATCTTTGTTTAGCAATTTACTATTTTTTTCACAAGGCTTTGGTTTTTTTTTTTTTAAAGAAAAACTTAAAAGACTATATTTTAAAATATCTTTAGTTTTTATATATTTGGCAAATTATTTTAGAAAATATATATATCAACAGAAGTATTCTTTTATTCTCTGTAAAATGAGTCCAATATTGATATATTTTAAACCTACCAATTAAATTCATATCATTATATTGTTCTCTCATCTCTTTTTGTTTCCACCAAGTTGAACATTGTGCTCTAATTTTTTTTTTCGCATGTGAAAGCATGGTATTTTACTTTGCTTTTGCAGAATCCATGTGAATCCTTGTCATCAACCAATCTATACCTACTATATTAAGACTCACCCCTTAAATCTTACATGGCACATTCTTACACATTCTACCCACTCACAATCTAAAACTACACATCGACACGTAGCACCCTCCCTCACAACACTTTATCACTCCTCAAATTAATCACCCTATTAATCTAAATTTATTCCGTTTAACTCTTCACTTCACCACCTCCCTCCTCACCCCCCTTAACTATTGGTTTTTCATCTTCCTATAATCAATAGATAACAACTAAAACAATAATTAAATACCAATTTCTTATATTTAAGGGAGAAAAGCTTGAATTGTTTTGGTTCACAAAGGATTAGGTTAGCTAATATGCTCATTGGTTTTTTCTTTTCTTTTTTTCCATTTGGTTTGAGGTGTTGTGATGGAATCAGATTTTGGTTGTTTTACATTTACATTTCCCATTGATTTGAGGTGTTATTTGATTTATGAAGTTTGATTTCATTTGTTTGTTCTATAATTTGATAGTTGAGCTAATTGTGCTAAAAACCATTAGACAAAGCTATCATCTTTAATTAAATTTTTTAGAAGTTGTTGATGAGTGTTAATGTACATTGACTTTGTTGGAGGTTTTGGGTACGTAGCAGTTGGTGTTTGATCATTTTTTTTGTTGAATGGTCACTTTGTCTTTCATACCTTTTACCTTTTGTGGTTTATTAGATGAGCTTTTTTATTAATTTGATTAGAATTGCAATTCATGTTTGTTATTATCCTCTTCTGTACTAGATTATTTTCCTTTTTTTCCATTTTTATTAATGCTTTTCTCTATTTGTATAGCTCTTCATTTACATATATATACACACATACGAAATTTCAATTTTCATATTCGTATACTCTATACATCATACATATATCTCAATGTATTGCATCAATATTCATGCATTACCTCTAAACAAGTCACATTTAACCCTTTTTTATTATATATTATTTTGATTCTTTAACCTATTATTCAATTATTTGTTCATTAGTTCAATTTAGTGTAAAGGGGAAAAGGAAATATTTTTTTTTCTAATTGTTTCTTTGTTTTCATATATTAGGTTACTTGGGGAAGATTAGAATTGTTGGTGCTAGAATTGAGACTCTTGTAAGTTGGAATGAGTGTGTCATTTGTGCCAATTTTTAATTATTATAGGGTATATGTTGCCCAATTGTAGTAATTAATGTAACTCACACACACAACTATATATGTGTTGCCAATGTATTAGTGATGTTGTGAGTGCTATTATATAATTTGTTAAAAAGTTGTGATTTTGTTTTGTTTATATAAGATCGTATTCATTCCTTTCATTTGTTTGATTGTTGAGTACAATGGTCAATTCACTTTCATTGACAATATATAAAGGGATTCAATTGGCTAATTAATATGTTTTGCGTTTTTTCAATTTTTGATTTTGATTGAACTTTCATTTAAGTACAGAATAATTACTTAGTCAATAATATCGCATAAGAATTATTTTGTCTAAAATTAAGTCGATTTACACAATAATATGCCCCAAATTGTTATCATTGTGACCTTCATGTTGTCGTAAGTTAAAGAGGTGAAAAAAAATTGTGAAGGGAAATGAACACTAATGATTCGTGTTTTCATTACATTTCTGTATACAAGCTCATAAGCCAGGAATTGATCTTAGTTTCTCTTATTTGACCTGTAGATGCAAATTGATGTTTGTACTTCCTAATTGAACTTACCTAAAATTATTGGCCTCGTGTATGAATTCATCTAAGCTTACAACCCTTAATTGACTTATATGAATTATTTACCTTAAATTTATTTTTTAAATTTTTTATCATATAAGGGTGAAGTGAACAACAAAGACCTAATAAAGGATAGGTCTAACCAAGGTAATATGCAAAATTAAAGAAGATATTTTGTAAACCAAATTAAAGGGCCAAATCCACTAAAACAATCCTAAACCTATCTACACTAGAGAAACATGTCTCAGAGTGACATCTATTACAAGCTTATATTACTCTAGTAAAAGATCAATTTATACCTACTCAAAATAGTGAGCAGAATATAAAATTGGGCATAAGAAAGAAATATTCATCTTACAAGGAAATGTAATAAACATTCACAATTTTTTAAGTGCTTTCAATATTATGCATTCAGACAAAAAATATTTCCGACACTATACAAACAATAATAATACATAACAAATAATTAACCTTACTAAAAACAAATTAGATAAAGGTGACTACTGTGTAACTATAAGTATGGCATGTGGACACGACTGAAAACAAAACTTGACAAATCGATAGTTAAATATCTCGGGGAAACAACCGGGCAGTACAGTTGTTATGCTATTGGTCAGTATTCAAACATGTAAATAAAAACCACTTCTAATGCAATGTATACATGGCAAATAAGCAAGTGAATCAACTCCCGGGCAGCGCCAGGCCAAAAACTAGTTTACTTTACTTTGCACAATCCATTTGAAACCATGCTTGTCATCAACCAATTTATTTTACTTTTGCATAATCCATGTGAAAGCATTGTTAACAATGACCACAAAATATAATTCAAAAAGAAAAACCAAAATTCATATTTTTTCATACTATATAAATAGGCACCCAATATTTTTGTCACATTTAATTTTCAGCCTTCTATTATCTTTTTCTCTTACATTTTCCCAAATTTAAACTTCTTTTATACTTCAAATTTTCTTCATTTTTTCCGAAAAAAATCATAATTATGAATCATAATAATCCAAATTATTCACGCAATCAAACTGGTAATTCAAACTGAAAAAATAAGTAAATCATGCAACAAGGTTCCAGGTCAGATAAGACAAAAATCTAGACCAACGTTGAAAAGAAGCTCTTGTTTCGTCATTTATGAACACGAGTTGTGACAACATTGTAGGAGCACAACAAAATAGGGGTAAATTTTGGGTAGAGCTGATCAAAAGTGGCCCAGCCCGCCGACCCTTTTTTTGCGAGCTTTGGACATACAATTAGGCCTGAACTTGGGCCCGGCCCGGTCCAATTTTTTTCACGTGGGCTTTGGACATTTAAAATTAGACTTTTTGGATACTTTTTAGGCCTACCCTAACAAATCTCGAAAAGCCCGCACTAAATTTTCAGGCTTTGGCTAAGAAATAAGCCCGACCCGAACCCGGCCCACTTTATGGGTTTTTTTTGCATCAGCCCGTCCCATTATCACCTCTAATTTTGGACAAGGGTTCTTAACTTGTATGATGTTGCAAGGGAGTCTAACCCCTTAGAAATTACACCTAGAAGTCTAGATAGTTTGAAAGGGCAATAGACCAAAATTTCTGAAGCGGTTCGATAGTGGTGTTGGTGTTACCACAAAGCGGGAATTAGGATGAGAAACGGCCAAATAGAGGACGATGTCATCAAAAAAGCACACAACATTTTAATATTGATGAAAAAGTTACCAGGATTTCGTACAACAATTGATAACCCATTGTTAGTATGATTTTTTTTAGAGTTTTGGCAAGTATAGTTTCTATCCACATCTCCGCCCTAGCAAGATATATAGGGAACCATCCCCGCCCGGCCCTATCACCTAAGTGGGTATCCATACCCGCCTAATACCTATGTTTCCCGACCCACCACCTTTTAAATACCCATCTAAACCCGCGTGATACCCACTACAGATCTGCAGGTATAATTTGTGAATAGTAAGTATAGGTGTGAGATCCTGATTTTGTGAACAAAAAAATAGGCCATAAGCCATAGTAACATAAAGGCCCAAAATATTTTTCCATTTTATTTTCAATGTGCTAAAAGTAATCCATTTAAAAAAGTCTAAATAAATTCATACAAAAGGCATGGCAGGGTTTGGTGGTATGGGTATTTACAGGGCAGTGCAGGGATAGGGTAGATGTAACCTAAAATCCATGCTCATCGATCTCCACGGTGGTTACAATTTTCATCATCATCCCCACCCTATCCCTGTGATAAGGTTGTCGCTAACCTATAAAATATAATCTAACAACTCTAACTAATTTAGATATGAAAGTAGGATCAAATCCACATGGAGGTACAAATTTTATCTTAATTCTTAAAAGTTCAAACTATGTAAAAATATTATTATTAGACTAAAGAAAACAAATAAATAAAACTTAAAATTAAAACTTATCTAGGGTTTAGGTTCACTATGATTAAAATCCCAACTTTATTAAAAATCAGTTTTAAATAATTCACAGATAAGTTTTAACCAAGATCTATCAAGCTCTCCCAATTTATTAGATCTATAAAATTAATCTAACAGGCTGTCGCAATTTACTAGGTTAATTCCACCTCTCGGCTAACGACTCGATATTTACTCAAATTTATATGATAAAGATCATATTTTAGGAAGTTAAATTCAAATCATGAATTAAATAGAAAAGGAAATCAATCAACACATTTGATCAATCATAGATCCCAAACCCTAGAGGAAGGAGATCTAAACTGATATACAATAATAAAGTATAAAAGAAAAGACATAATAATTAAATTAAACACGAACAAAAGAGAAGAAAAAATTACTAAATTGAAGATGGAAAGAATAAATCTTGAATTAAAGATTAAATAAAGTAATAAGATAAAGGGAGAGAAAAGAAAACTTAAAAACTAAGGCTCTATTTGTTTTGAAGGAAAAGAATTCATGGAAAATCATTTTCTTAGAAAAAAATAATTTTCAATGGAACGCATAGATATAAGAAATTTTTTCTTTTGTTTGTTTGATTAGAGGAAAACAAAGGAGGAAAAATATAAATGAAGGAAGGATGGGAGGAGTGAAAAAGTAAAAAGTAAAGAGTGATAAGAAAAATTTAGCATTTCTTCAATTCCCTACAAAATGAAAATAGTTTTCCTTTTCCAAAGTTATATTTTTCATCCTGAAGAAAAAAGTGTTTATTTCCACTCCTTTAATTTCTAAAACAAAAAATAGAAAAGGGGAGGAAAATCATTTTCCGGGAAAATGTTTTCCATCAAAACAAACGAAGTTTAAACCTAAAATAAGAAAATAAATAATGGTCCAAAGACAATTTTTACATGTGATTACAATAGGGGTATTTATAGGGGAAAAAAACTAGGAGCTCACGTCGTTTTCAATAGGCCCAACAACTTCAAACAGCAGTTGTAACTTCTTTGTTTTAAGTCGGAATTAGGTGTGTGATCTACCTTTGGAATGCTCTTCGAATCTAGTTTCCAACGCCACTGGAATCGCTTCAATCCAATATGCATAGCTCATCTCATGCCCAAAATAGTGAGAGATGGTCAAAAGCTTTCGAACCGAATCGAACAATTTCGAGCAAATTCTTCACTAATTGTCACCACAACCTCTCTGACACTCATTGTGACATCCCAATGTTTCTTCAGTGCCTAATTTGGCCTACTTTGATGGTTTTTGTCCCATTTAGGGTATCTTTTATCAAAAACATGGAAAAGATACAAAACGCTCCAAACTGACTTATCAGAGGTAAAACGGCTCCTAATAGCATGGTTAGCACTAGGGTCAGGCAAAACCGGATATCCGGATCACTTTTTTATGATCCGGATCCGGTCCGAATAATTCGGATATCCGAAAATCCGGATTCGGAAATCGGATATCCGGATCCGGTTTTAAATTGGAAAAAATAAACTTGACAATAAAAAAAAGTAAAACAGAAAAATAAATTACATAAAAAATAATCAAAGTATCAAAACATCAAAAAAGTACATAAAAAAGAAAAACCTAAACTTTTTTCAAAAAAAAAAACTAAACTAAAAGCCTAAAACCGAAAAAAAAAAATAGAAAATCTAAAATTTATATAAAAAAAAAACGAAATTACAAAGAAAAAAAGGACATAAATCAAAGCAAATTATATGATAAGAACATAAACTAAAATTTCAAAGAGTGGAAAACCAATTTTTTTATTATTTGTTTTAAAAAAAAACCGGATACCGGATAATCCGGTTTTTAAAAATGTGATCCGTATCCGGTCTGGTTTTCATTTTTTAAAACCAGATATCCGGTCCGGTTTTAAAAAAACAGATCGGATATCCGGTTTTTCGGATAAAAAAAGGAAAGCGGATACGGATTTTTTTGCCCGACCCTAGTTAGCACAATAAAACCATACAAAATAAGGGAGAAACAAAGAATAAACCAAGTTATCACTTGTCAAATGTGGACTTATTGGGGTGGGGATGGGGCGTGTCTCCTACTTGACCTGCTCCACTTGCATCCCTAGGTGTAGTAGAACTTTATTGAATGAAAGGATATACATTTTTGGGATATTCTCAATGATAACATTGTATTTGTTAATTTTTTCACGGGTAATTGTGGAACGCGAGGGAGGAGGGGAGGTGTCAACAAAAAAATCTCGTTTGCATAGTGTGAGTATGCTTAGTTCGGAGTGATTGAGTAAATATAAAAACTCAAGTAAAAGAGTCGTCACCATCTCTTTTGGGGAGCATTACGGACCCATATGTCTAGCTAGAAGGCAAATAAGCTTCGTAGTTAGGACGTTCACCATCTTATGGACTTGAGGATGAGGATAAGGTCAAAGTAGTTCACAATGTCCCCCGCATCTAGCAGCCTCTACTTGATCTCATATACAAATTAGTCGTTTTATAACATTAAACAACAATCCATTTGCATTATTAATAACTTAGAAGCACATAAAATATTTACTAGGTGAGTTTGAATTAATAAACAAACAAAATCTAATTAAAAGTAACCAATTGAGATTAGATTGATTAAAGGTGCCTAAATCAGGTCGTCCAAAATTATATGACTTTAATATGATAAAATATTATTCCAGGCTTGTTTAAGCAAGAATATAGTTGGAAAAATGTGAAACGATAGATACAAAATAAAAAAAATAAAAATTTAAAAGTCAAGAAAATAAAAAGATTATGAATAAAATAAATAGATCATGAAATAAAAATAAAAAGGTCATAAAAAATCGATAAAAATAAGCAAATACACTCATGAACAGCTCGCGAACAAACTCGTTCATGTATAAATGAACGAGTTCAAGCAAAATTTTCAAGCTCGATTAATAAACAAGCTTTACTCGAACAAAGTGGTATTCGGCTCGTTAAAGCTTGTGAATAGCTTGTTCAAGTTTGTTGATAAGGTTGTTCATAATCATTTAAATTTCGTTAAAAAGTCATTTACATACTTCGAATTTTAAAAAGTATTTATTTATAGTACATATAATTTAAATACTATAAATACATATTTATCCCATTACATAAGCTTAATTTCTGTTTGATTGGTTATATATTTGGAATTAATACATACTTTGTATTATACTTTTAAATTTCATATTTTATGTTATTTATGCTTGGTCAAAAGTTAAAATTAGAAATTAATAAAACAATATATACAAAGCTCATTTAAACTGTTAAACATATGCTCGTTTATAACTCAGCTCGAACTCGAGCTCGAATATGTAAACGAGAAGCTAGAACATGAAAAAATTGAACAAGCCAAACTCAAACAAGGTTTTTGAAAAGCTCGGTTGTGCTCGAGCTCGGCTCAAACTCAATTAACATTAGTCAGGCCTAACTCGAACATGTTACTACTCGGCTCGTTGACATCACTAGCAAACTAGTAAATTGTTAGTTTACTATTAATATATCATTTATCATCATGAAAAATAATTTGAAACTTTGCATGGGAAAAGGGAGTACCATTTAATAGCACGGCATAACTATTTATTCCGTATTAGTTTAATACTACCATTTAATAGGATGACATTTAATACTACAATTATTTATTATCATGATATCAGTGTTATTTTAGGCGATTTTTTTTCACAACTTAACATGTGGAGAGTTGAGGAGAAGATTATGTCAACAATGTTTTGTTTTGGTATACTTTATAGAATGGAATTGAAACCAAACTAGTTTATTGGGCCAAGCGTTGCTTTGGTTGTTTGTCATTTATGTGCTTATGTTTTACAGTTTTAAACTTTTGCCCTGATGAAAAAGTTTTTAAAAAAATACAACCTCTAATTTACTTAATAAATGAGAAATAAAAATATAATGTTATGTACAAATTTAAAACACTAATAAAAGTTGGTGGAGACGGTAAGCGCATTACCTTGAATCATAAGAGGTATGCGTAATTTATTTTGACCATGATTAAGAATGAAACAATAATTAGAGGTTACCAGACAACAAAAATCTATCTATCTATCTATATCTATATCTATCTATACTATCTACTAAAGTAAAAGCCACTAAAAAACAAAATTTCCCTCCAAAACTCCTAATTTCCCCCCTTCTAATTATTTACAATGATATTTAATGCTCCCCTTTTTCAACGAAGCATTTTTTTTTCTTCCCTAAAACAACTATGTACATATATTTATTTCCCCTTATTATTTAATGCTTACCCATCTAAAACTCTTACCAATAAAAAAAAAAAGTTCATCTCAAACTTCAAATTTTTCTTCCTAAATGCACATTCAAGTGAACAAAAAAAAAAAGAAGGTATTGTGTCAGACCAGTCTGACAGTAACGTTTCTGTCAGACCAGTCCACTGGACCTGGACACATATTGTTGAATCTGGACACATATGTGTTTAACCTGGACACATATGTGTTTAACCTGGACACATGCTGTTAAATCTGTACATGTATTGGTAGACCTGGACACATTTGTAAACCTGGAAACAGAACTGGACACATTTGAAACCTGGACACAATTTGTAAACCTGGAAAAATGTGGACAAATGTGGACAAACCTAGACAAATATGAACAAACCTGAACAAATGTAGACAAACATGGACAAATCTAAACAAACATGGACAAATCTGGATAAATCTGAATATGCAAACCTGGACAAATCTGGACAAACCTGGACAAATGTGGACAAACCTGGACAAATATGAACAAACCTCGACAAATCTAGACAAACATGGACAAATCTGGATAAATCTGGACACACCTGAACATGCAAACCTGGACAAATGTGGACAAACCTGGACAAATATATGAACAAACCTGAACAAATCTAGACAAATAAATATGGACAAATCTAGACAAACATGGACAAATCTGGACATTGGACATGCAAACCTGGACTAATGTTGACAAACCTGGACAAATATGGACAAACCTGGACAAATCTGAACACACCTGGACAAACCTGGACACATATTGTTAACCCTAGATACGTATTTGTAAACCTGGACACCTATTTCTAAAGCTTGACACATATTGTTTAAACATGGACACATATTGTAAAACATGGACACATTTTGTAACTAACTTGGACAAAATACGTTTTTTGCATTTTGAGGCCTTTAGAGGCCTCGTTTGGCGATTTCCGATGGCCAAATCGGGGATTTGCAGTTACGTTCGTTTCGAAAAATTAATCAATTTCGACATATCATATGCCTCGATCCGACACCCGAGCGCAAAGTTATAGCCTCCCGAACTTTTTCACCATTATAATTCATTATAAGGGTCAGCCGTCTGACCCAATACTTTCACAAAAAAAAAAGCAGCTCCTATCTTTCTAATATGGAAAAAACATACATTAGAAAAAAAATTAATTAAATGAAGAAGGTTTATAGCCTTTTCTTCTTTTTTTTTATAAAAAATAGTTTACAACTAAGATTTAATGTCATGGATTTGGAAAATATAAATGTATAACTCAACTGTCTAATACTGAAATATACTTTTATTTCTATAAAAAAAATACCTTTTAAATGAAAAGCCTAATTTTTTTCCCCTTTCTCACATAAAATAATTTTCAATCTTTCTCCTACATTTCTTCAGATTGTACATTGTCGCCCAACCTTTTTTAGATGGTAAACAAATTAAATTTTAGAGGATTAATGATAGCATAGAACAATCTAAATTTTAAAATATAAATCCAAATACTAATTATTTATTCATTATATCGATTTAGACATGTATTTTTCTCCATAAAATTTTAAAGTTTAAATACCTAATGACTAGACTAGATATCACATAATCCAATCATAGTTTAGGTCTTATTGAAAATTTACTGAATGTAAATCAATTGAATTTTATCCTAAGCTGTACAGTGAAGAGAAAAAAGATTATTTAAATTTCACACCAAATTATTTCGTTTAGGGGTGAATGTCCTCCTTATTGTTATAGAATTTCTTAATTGTCATATTTAAATAGTTAATAAATATGTCTTAATTGAGTTTTTTTAATTATTCAATAATATAATGTCTTAATTGTTATATGATTTTACGCCAAAGCAATTTGAAATTCTTATATAATATCTTAAATATTAAATAAATATCAATTACATTATTTATGCAAATTAAATATTTAATTTAGTTAGATCATCATCAACATATTTTTATCCTATATAGTAACTTTAAAAAATTAAGCCGTGCATTGCACGGGCATTACCTAGTAATTCATAATTCAAGGTTACAAATGAGGGAGAGGGGGGGGGGGGGGGGGGGGGGGGCAGGTGACTATTGAGAGTTTCAGTATAATTTTTTTTTTCAAAAATGCATGTTTGCCAAAAAAAATTTATAAATTCAGGTCAATATAATAAATACTTCATCCGTTTTTTTTAAGTGCAACAAATCAATTTAAATGTCTTTAAGTAAGAAATTTAAGAATGTAAAGGAACAAATTAATCTCTACTATATAAGCTAAGGGGGGAGCCATGGTTTCCCCCTATAAATGTCTTTTTTACCCTTACCAATTTTTAGAAATTCAAATAGTATTACCATTAAAAGTGGTGATCTTAATATTTTTTTTTAAAAAGATTTTTTAAATGAAAATATTATTAAATCTATAATTCAAAAAAATAAAATAAAAACATAAAAATTTATATATTTGAATTCTCTACGAATAGACATTCATATTGATATAAATTTCTTAGATAAATTTTAGGGTTTTCTTCTATTGCAAAATTAATGAAGTTATAAAACTTTTGATTTTGATTTGTTTCATTACCCTTTGATATTTCAAGCTAAAATTTCATGCACAAAAGGCTAATCTATATAATTTTAAGACAAGTAACCTACAACCTTAAACTTCCTTTTGTTAATTCGATTAATTTACTCATTTACACCCATAAATCTATTCCTAAAAATATGTGCAAAATGATTTATTACATTTAAAAATAAACATATAGAGTATTTGATTTAACTAAGGCCCTGTTTGGCTTCTGGTTTTTGGCTTTTTAATATAGTAAAACAACCAAAAAATACATTTGGTTACTGGCTTTTAAGTTGGCTGAAAAGCTGGCTTTTAAGTCAAAATAAAAGGCTGCTTGAAGCAGTTTTTTGGTTGGCTTTTGGCTTGTTGGCCTACAAACTCTCTAATAAACAGCCAACAACAACAATTAATTTTACCAAACACCATTCCAAAACTTCTAGCTTAAACAACCAACTTAAAAGCCCAATACATACAACCAATACTTCCAGTCAGTCAAACAAGCCAATTAAACCAGCCAAAGGCTAACAGTTGATTCCCAAATAGGGTCTAAAACTTAGCATGTTAGCTTCTCAAAAATAGCCTCAAGTTAGTAGTGAAGATTATGTATATTGTTTCCAAAACTAATCATAATTATAAAAAAAAAAAAAAAAAAACTTAGGCTCCGTTACTAGAGCAAAAAATGTTTTCCTTGAAAATAATTTTCGCATTTTACATCGTTTCTTTTGGGTGAAAAAATAAAATGTAAAATTTGGAGTGAAAACTCATTTTACACCACAGTGGAAACATTTTCTCCTAAATTTGAAAGTAAAACGTATTTTCCGTACAAGTAAACATTGAAAATTTTCTATAAAAATGAGTGTTTGAAGGTAAAATCATTTTACATCAAAAATCATTTTACACACAAGTTAACGGACCCTTAATATTAATTGTAGTGAAGATTATATGTAGCCATAAGTTACTAATAAAAAGAATTGAGATATGACTTGAAGGTAAGTCTCCATGCCCGCGTAGTCAATCAACGGGTGGTTTCTAACCTAAAACAAACAAAAAAAAATTTACTCCCTCCATAATATTTCCTAAAAGTTTATTCCTATAAAATTTTTAATAAGGTATTGATTATACCTTAAAGTTCTATCGTTTTGTAAAAAACATGTGAATGTTCTAGAAAATCTTTAGTTACACAAAGTTGTAAAAGGACCCTTGATATTAATGCTAGAATGTTCGGTGTTTTTAGACAAATTAGTGTAATTAATACTTGTATTTATTTTATAAGAACTGAATATTTAATTTTTGGCAAATTTTCCTTTTTATCTTTTTAGTTCTTATACAAAGGTACCTACAACATTTTCCATTAAAACAATTAAACAAATGAGTAAAAACTAATTAAAAACTTAAAAGCATTTCCCAATTTTCCAGTCTAACCTCATATAACATCTGAAATGTAAAATTTCAATCCTAAAATTTACAGTATGTTAGAACATTTATGATTAAATGGGCTTGGTTACATGAACTAAGGAAAGAGAAGATTAGGCAAAGAGAAACTACGAGTCCGAAGGGTATCTCGCGATCCGCGAGGACCCGTCGCGGCTCGTGAAAAGTTTCTGGAAAGAAACAAATCACGAGCCACGAGACAGAAGAGTCTCGCGACTCGCGAGCCCTGGTCGCGACTCGCGAGCCCTGGTCGCGACTCGCGAGCCCTGGTCGCGACTCGCGAGCCCAGGTCGCGACTCGCGAGCTCTTCTTCGCGACTCGCGATTTTCTTCTGGAAAATTCGAATAGTTTTTCGACTTTTCGTATGCTTTTGCCTAGGATGCTTGTACGTATTGAGCATGTGTTTAATGGCTTCATTGCAGTATTAAACAAGGTTTTAAAGTGATTTAAAATCAGAACCTTGAAGGTTGCCTAGTGAATGGCATCTTCAAAGTTGTTAATTGTTCCCAATTAATCACCATTATTCTGATTTTATTGAGCTTTAAGGAGGTGTTTGTTCAGATCTTTTGAGCTGATTCCTCTTGCCATATATGCCTATAAATAGGCTTGTTTAGTTCATGGTTGAAATATACAAAAATATTCAGATTTTCTACACTTCATACAACTTGCTTGCAGTTAGTATTCTCTTGCAATTTATACTAAGTGTGTTCTAAACACATAACAAACACAAAGTCCTTTTAAGGCATACTCTAAGATCACATAGAGTGTACAAATTTTCTCCATTGTATCTCAGTAAACATTTCGCGGTAACCCGGTGATCTAAGGGGCGAATAAGTTTAGAAGGAAAGTGTAGATTCCACGCCTTGGAGGGTATTCATCAACAATTTCCATACACATTTTTCTAACACAGTACTTGTTGTAATTTATAAGGCACAGTGCCATACTGGACTGTCATACTCCCCTCTCTCTCAAAAAAAATAAAAAATAATAATAATAAAGAAAAAAAAAAGACAGAGAGAGACATACTCCATTGCTAAAATTAAAGGGCAAGATTGAGATCCAACCCAGACCGAGTTTCATAGTGAGGCGAATTCTTTAATTGATCAGCAAAACTAATTTCATCATAATCATAATCACCATTATTATCATCAACTTCGATTTCATCAATCTTCCTCTTCTTGCCGTACTTTTCGACAATGTTGTTACCAGATTCGGTAAAATTAATTCCAGATTTACCAGAAACAACGTTTTGATCTTCATCTTCAAGATGAAGGTGCCGATAAACTTCACTGAAATCCTCCGATTTAAAACAAGGAATCGTCAAATTTGCGCCGCCACTTTCTGATTTAATCAAATCCTGTTTGCGATTATTATCGCCGCCACTGCAATTGCTATTACAATTACTACGATTATGATTAATTCTGGGTAATTTGTTTTGTAATTGATGATTACGCTGCTGGTGATGAGCTCGAGCTTCGTTGAATCTTCTAATAAGGTCGTAGAATTTCTCCATCTTGGATTCTTCGTCGTCAAATTCAGCGTCTGTTGAGAATGATTTGTTCTTCTCCATTTGATTGCACTCGAGAATTTTAAGGATTAATTACGGATAATCATATAATTACTGGAATTATTATTAAAATATAAATGGAGAAGTAAGTGAATGATTTTATTTATTTTGGTGTAATAATATATGTTTTGTAGTGTATGGAAAAAGCAAGAGAGAGATAGAATTGAAGAGGACGGTGGTCCTTTTATACAAGTTACAGATTTGAAATATCAAATAAAAGATAAAAATGACGGGAAGGTTGATTATTGAAGACTAGAAGAAAGGTCTTTAAAAAATATAAGAGCATGAGTCAACAAAAGGGAATATTGTTTTTTGTTTTGGTGTGTGGGAATGAGTGACATAGCCACAGAGGTCGGGATGAGAATTGATATCAGAATTACCTAAAATCGGAAGAATGTTTTAATCATCTGAGTTATCCCTTACTATTACACAAGAAAATATTGTTGATTATTGAATAACTCCAATACTCCATATAGGTACCAGCTTGAGACTAGTGCGTGTAAGCCTTGTTTGAATGAAAGGCCTTGTTTGATAGCCCTTATTTCACTTCTTATTACTTATTTAAGATCAGATTAGAAAAAATAAGTTCAGATTAGATAATTTAATTTCATTTTTTGTAAATTTTAAATATCTTTAATTCCGTAACAGAAATTATAATTATTATTATATATTTTTAAAAAAACTATTCATTAATATGAATAAAATAAGAACTCAATTGCTTTTTTTTCTTCCTTATATATTAGCATATATGTGTGATCAAATTCTAGTCAAATTAGACTATAAATTCGAATCGAATCAGATCAGAAAAAATAAGTTCATATCAGATAGGTAAATTTAAGGTGAAACAAACAAAACCTTATTTTTTTATTAACTGTGTAAGTTTGAAGCATGAGAAAGTGACCAAAAACACTAAACCAATTATTTACTTTTTTTATAATAGATGCTTAATAGTCAATACAATCCAAAAGTTTTTTTAAAAGATACTTCCTCCGTTTTTAAATTCTTGCAACATTTTTTATTTTTTGATGTTTTTTAATTCTTGCAATAAAATACTAATTTCCCTAATTTGGTAACAATTTACATATAAAATGTCCAAAATACCCTTAATAAACTAATTAACAACTACACTTAACATTACTGGTTTTTTATTAAAAAAAAACCTACACTTAACAATTTATTAATGATTCCCACCAAATTTTTTAACTATTCAACTATTTTACCCAATTAAACTCATCAACACACATTATATGTCAATCATCAACACTCTCATCACATGTCACTCATCAACACTCATTACATGTACTCATCTTCAACTACCATCCACCTTGCATTGAATGTTATGGCAAAACCTAAACCTAATTTATCTGCCTCCCCATTTACGTCTCCAACACCATTTTGCTCTCACTCCTCGCCATTCTTTGAGATTTTCGTTTTTTCCCTTTGTCTGCGATTTTGTCTCTCCTCAGTTTCACCTTCATTGAGTCCCTCCATCAGAGATTCACTTTCGTAATCTCTTATAATGTTGAACGTTCTTCTGTTATTGAAAAGGATCTATGCGTGTGAAGATTACTAGGAGAGGAATTTGCTTGAGTTTGCTTTGGATAGGGTTTATGGAGATCGTATAGATGTGAAAGAGCTTTGGGAGGCTAGTGAACATGAGCATTTTTGGAGTCCTAAGTCCATTGAAGCCTTGAAAGAATCAAGTTTATGAATTTGCTAAGGCTATTGAATCTCCCTCCCCTATCAATCTTCCTCTTCAAGTCCCTGCTCCAGCTCCTGAAACCCTAGATCCTTGAAAAAGGGTCGTGGTTTGTGCCTTGGTTGCTGTAAAACCTGAGAAGACCTTCAACCCACCTAGGGTTTAGCGACCACGCCTAGCTAGATCTAAGGTTTCTCTTGTTAGAAGTTGTAACTAGATAGGTGCTATGATTGCTACTCCCTCACCCTCTCTTAGGAAAAAAAGAAAGGCAAAGCTCTGGAAATCAGTGATGCTGACAGTTCTTACGTTGAGATGTGGGAGGCACTATCACCAACACCTGAAGATTTTGGCGAGGGTTCTTCCTTTCAACCACTTTTATTTTTATTTTCACTCTCTATTTGACATGTGGCATACACGTTACATTTTGAAATAAAAAATTTTGAGTTTTAGTTTTTTCATGCCACATGTCAAATAGAAAGTGATAAAAATGGAATAAAAATGAGTGGAAGTAAGAGTAATACTATCATTTCTCTTTAAATATTCATGTCATAAATAATCCTACAGATATAATGCCTCTCTTTTACTAGTTCCAGCGACATTTTACCTTTCACATTGTGAGATACATTTTTAGTTCCAAAGTTGTTTAGTAAAGCAAAGCAGGGAGCAATTGTAGATGGGTTTGTTCAACAACAATTTTCAAATTGGATTGTGTCGCCATACTCGCCAAAATCAAATGCTACTCTAACCATCTAGTGTTTGAATCAACTTAAATAAGTAATTACGTGTTTGTTTTAACAAAATTCAGATCATATTAGAAAAATTAAAAGCAGATCAAATGAGTTCAAAAAAATTCAGATTAGATTAAATTCACATGAGATCGGAAAAATTAAAACTACAATAAAAAAAAATCAGATCAAAAAATTTCAGACAAATCAAAGACACTCGTGCCTTTTCTTTTCTTGATTTTTGAGGATATTTTTTTTGGGAGGGGATCTAGTATGTGCTTAATTCTGATGAATGTTTTTGTTAATTTTTAAACTTTTAAATTTTTATCTACCTTTTTTACACTCCTACACACTAGACGAAATTTGTTAGAGGTAATATGTTTAGGATTATACTCCCTCCATTTTTTTTAAAAAAAATTACCCAATTTCCTTTTTGGTATTTTTTTAAAAAAATTACTCACTTCTTACATTTATTCTCATGCATTTATTAATTTATGATTTTTTTGTATAATCTCTCTTAGTTTTGAATAACGTCAAAATTACTCTTTTTTTTTCCATACTCTCTCTTACTTTTTACACAACTTTATTTAATCATCATTTATTTTTTTCTCCTACTCCCAATAATTTTTTAGTTTTGATGAAAATCTAAGTGTGTAATTTTTTTTAAAAAAAGATTTATGCAATATATATTATTGATATGATAAATCATATGTTTAGCGAGCAAATCTATGTTCTATGTTCGCTTAACCCTTGTACTCCCTCTGTAACATAAAACTTTCAAGAATTGGTTTTGCATGCATTTTGATGAGCTTTTTAAGGGGTGTAAATGAATGAATTAGTTAATATAATTATTTTAATATTAATAAATAATAATCACATTCCTGCTTGTATTAAAACCATTTTGACTAATTTCTTCATTTACGCCCTTAAATCACTTCCTCAAAATGCATGCAAAACCAATTGTTGAAAGTTTTATGTTACAGAGGGAGTAAAAGTATTCCCTATGGATGAATGAAAAAATTTCCTATACTATCATTGCAACAAACACTACCTAATCCCTTTTCATTTGAACTCAAACGAACTTGATGTCTATCTCAACTAAAATAAAATGAAAATAAGTTTTAAAGTACAAGATCTAAAATTGTTTATAAAGCTTAAGGGCTCATTTAATTTAGCTGAATATAGCTGAACTGAACTGAAGTGAAAGTAATATTTTATAAGAGAAGGAAATTGAGAGTTGTTGAACTGAGTTGAGCTGAACTGAACTAGACTAAATTGAAATGAACTAAATTTAAGCTGAAGTAAACAAAGCCTAAGTTTTCCCACAAAAAATATTTATGTGAGGCGAACTTACATTTTTATCTAAGATGGTCAATTTAAGCCAGATTTTAAGTCTTAACCAGTTTTTGAATAACTTGACCCGTTTTAAGATAGCTCAATCCACTTCAAATGTAAATTTAGCTTGTAGTGGCTTTTTGTGTGTGTGTGCGCGCGCATGTACGTAGTGGCTATTGCCTATTGTTGCTTGCTCATGAATTGCTTGTTCAGGAATCATTTATTATTACACATAAGTTTTCTAAAAAGCTACTATTATTACTTTTTATACATTATCGATATTATTTATTACTTCGTATAATTAAATTACATATTAATGGTGTGTTATCTTCAATTCGTGGGATTAAAATGAATTGGATTAGATTAAAATGAATTGGAATAGATTGAATTAGATTATATTGAATTTGATTGGATTGGATTGGAATATATTGGAATAAAGGGATGATAATGGATTTGATTGGATGAGATTGGCTTTGATTGGATTGAGATTGTAATTCCGCAAACAAAAACACACCTTAAAACAAAAGCAACGTTTAAAATATTGGGTAACTTATGGTATTTTTAAATAATTTTGGGTGTTATGTTCAACTTATTTTATTAACGATTAGGGCGTATCAAGGTCAATCTGCCCAGGTCTTATCAAAGGTTAATCAATTCATGTTTAATAAGTTATGATCAAGTTTTATCAGGCTATCAAAGTTAATCAGGTTTCATCTATTCTAAACAGGCCAGGTTTGTCAAGTCAGACCTTATAAAATTAGCTTTTATAAGTTGACAAGAGCTCACTCTTAAATTGCCATACACCCCTTAAATCGCTTCTTCAAAATGTCTGCAAAACCAATTGTTGAAAGTTTTATGTTATGGATGGTATATATCATTTGTACTCTCCTCCCATAACATTTTTACTTTACCTTTCATTTTCCTTATTTTCCACCATTTTTTAAAATTGTACCAAGCAACAAAAACCTTGTATTTTTTCGGAAAAGTATTTTACATTAAATATATTTTACACCTCACAAAACAGAATTTAAATACCAAAAAAAAAGTCAATAAGCAATACCCATTATGCCAAAAATTAATCTAACTCCATCATTCCTCCAGTAGGCATCAGTGTGCCTTCAAACTAGCCCGCGATTCACACCGTTAATATTTACCCAACCAAATTATTGGTCTCCACTTTTTTTAAAAAACAAATTTATTTTAAAACTTTTGTGTTTTCTTAATGTCTTACGTTAACAACCCTAACTTTTAAAACCTAGGTCCACCAATGGTTAGAATCATGATTTAAGAGAAACAAAGAAGAATGAGTCATATTAATAAAATTGCATTTTACTATTATAATTAAGGTCGCAAGGGGGGTGTTTTTTCTTTCTTTATTTATTTAATTACGATTTGTCAATTGTCATAATGTCATGGACTGATGGTTTAAAAACTTCCGAAAGAAGACAATATCTCTTTCATATATTTTTAATTCGCTGAGATGAGCGGCTGACGAACGCTGATGGAGGTGTAATGATGTCATATAGAATCTGTCTTCTAACATCATCATACGACCAACTGACTCACACGGCGTTAGAGGTTTGGTAAAACAGGCGTTTTGTGGGACCCATTTCTTGTTTAGTCATTCTGTTTGTTCTTTTCTATGTAATACGCCGTATAATAATGTGAGTCTCGTTTGATTCTACTTTACAAATATATAGTTTTTTCAATTTTTTTTTATGTATAATTAAAGATGTTACATCTTCCGTCCCAAAAAAATTGTTTCACTTTCCTTTTTTATCCGTCATAAAATAAATGTTCCATTTCTTTTTTAGGCATATAACCCACATACAACTTTACATTTATACCCTTACATACTACTTAATACCCACTAATTTTTACCTACTTTTATTTACAACTTTACACTTTTACCCTTACTTTTCACAAAAAGTGGGTCCCAAAAAAAATCCCACCCCAAACCCTAATGAAACATTTTTTTTGAGACGGAGGGACTAATATTTAATGTTATGCATTGGGGGATGTAGGAAAATAAATGGAGCAATTAACTGTGGACAGCCGAAGTGAGAGAGAGTATGGAAAAGAAATAAAATAGTATAATACTAGCATAACACCCGTGCGATGCACGACTTAAAAAATCTTAATATTAACTTTGTAGATAGTTTTGTAAAGATTTCACTAATTATGTAAAATGTTTCATTTTTTATAATAAAATTATACATGATTTAAATCTTAGACAATACGATATTATCAAGGGAAATTTTCAATGGTATACCCGAGCTTTTTGGAAATCCCACTGGTATACCCGAGTTTTTTATAATCCAATAGGTGTACCTAATGTTAAATATAATTCCCAAAAGTAACCTTTTTGTTTAAAAATTGTTAAAAACACTAACCATGGTTAATAAATTGGAAAAAAAAAACAAAATAAAGGAAAAACAACCACAAATTGGGGGCAATCGGATCATTTTTTGTAAAATCCGACCTCAAATCGGAACCCTTAAGGATAAAAATGACCCGTAAAACCTAAAGCGGACTATTTTTCTCAAATAAATCAACGCGCGCAAAACAAGGCGAATTGGGAACGCAAATTGGGGGACAACCGGATCATTTTTTTCAAAATCCGACCTCAAATCGAACCCCATAAGGGTAAAAATGACCCATAAAACCTTCAGCGAATTATTTTTTCACTTAGATCAATGCGCACAAAACGTGACGAATTGGGAACGCAAAGTGGGGGCATTCAAATCATTTTTTGCAAAATCCGACCTCAAATTAGATCTCGTAAGGAAAAAAATGACCCGTAAAACCATGAGCGGACTACTTTTTTCACGTAGATCAATGCGCGCAAATCGATGCAAATCAGAAACGCAAAAAATTGGGGGCAATCGGATCATTTTTTGCAAAAACCCATTAATTTAAAATATTACTTGGTTTTATTTTTTTTAAAAAGAAAATTAAAAAAATTGTTAACCAAAGTTAAATCTAACCTTAAAATAGGTATATTCCAATACATTTAACGGAATATACCTTCTAAATGTAACGGATGGGAATTAGACGTAATTTTAGGTATACCACTGGGATTAAAATAAGCTCGGGTATACCAGTGGGGTTTCGAAAAAGCTCGGGTATACCACTGGGAATTTCCCTATTATCAATAATATAGTTGGAAATAAAAATCTTACTCTATCACTACAGCCGCACATACAAAAAAGTAAGTGTGGTTGTGTGGGTTCGTCTACGTGTTTTCAATCATAATAAAATATGAGAAAAAAAGCCACGTTCAATTTTTTTAAAAGGTATTTTTTTTTCACAAATTTTTCTAATATTAAATAAAACTTCATATAATCTGTATATATTTCATAAAAGTCAATAAAAGTTCCTTTATACCCGTGGTCATAAAAGATAGATTGTTTTAAATAACAACGACTATATATTATATATTTTCGTAAATAGTGGAAATTTAAAAAAAAAATCTTATCAACTGTCTACTATGTCCTACTCTAGTAGTTTTCCACCACTCACCCTATTCTTTAAGAAATTCATCGTGAATTTTGACATATAATTATTGTAAGGCAAATATATTCTTTAATTTTATTATTTCTCCCTACTTAAGTGTCAAACTTTTTATTCTTCATCTTTACCAATCTACCGTGAAAACACAGTCTAACCCCCCATTTTATAAGTGGGTACGTAGTTCAATAGTTGATAGCTTGTTAACTCACATTTTCAATCATATACAAACTTCTAAGACTTTTGGTATTCATGGTTATGATTTATTGATTTAATATAAGTGCTCATGCAATAATATAATATACAATTCTTACAAACGATAATCGTAACAAAATTTTAAAAGATTAATGATATTTTTATATTAATATTTTGATTGAAATTCAATTCAATAATATATAGTTATGCTTAATATAATTTAAAAAATAAAGATAAATGATAAATAAGAAATAAAAGTTTTTTTTTCTTCGAATCATTGTAATATGTGGATAAGAATAAAAAAAATTAGGGAAATTCAATGAAGTCAGCAACAAAAAAAATTGTGTAAGATGGTACATTAAATTTAATATAAATTACTCAAATTTATGGTAACATGATGAGAAAATTTTGGGGTAACTTAAATAATTTTAGAAAAACTTTAACCTGCAATGGTAGTCATCAAACATTAGTCATTAATTTTTGAAGAATAGTTTTTATATACAATAATAAAATTAATTTTATATACATTATGAGTGTTTTTTTTTTTAATGAAATAGATTTAATTATCACTAAACATGAAAAATTCACAAATAATAAACAATAAGTTTTAGGTTGTAGTTTTGTTTCTAAATACTTATTTTTTAGTATCTTTTTATATATAGATTAATTATATCATACAATTGTTCTAAATACACATATAGTTATAGTATAGATTCGATTTTATAAATTTCGCATATAATTTTTTTCTCTTTTATTTTCTCAGATTATTATATTCTTACATAGAAAAAATAAAAATTTATAATACAAATTAAAACATACAAAATAATCACTTTGAGCAAAAACTTATTTTATCACAATTGTTAGGGTAAATATAACTAAAATGTACATTATTTGTTGATTTCACAATTAAATTAGAATTCTAAGAAAAATTAATTAGTTAATATGAAGATCCTTCAAATTATATAAAAAGTCGTGCATGTAATGCTTGTATGTCAAAAAAATAAACCAATAATAATACTTATTGCCCCTAAAAAAGTAGGGGACATTTTATTATGAGAATATGTATATAATGAAAAATAAATTTTTCATTATAACTAAAATGTACATTGTTTGTTGATTTCACAATTAAATTAGAATCCTAAGAAACATTAATAAGTTAATATGAAGATCCTTCAAATTATATAAAAAAGTCGTGTAATGCTTGTATGTCAAAAAAATAAAACAATAATAATACTTATTGCCCCTAAAAAATTAGTGGACATTTTACTATGAGAATATGTATAGACAATAAATGTATAATGGAAAATAAACTTTGATCATAAGAATATATAGTAAATAAATATATGATCAAAACTAAATTACAATTAAAATACAAGTATTATTTATAGGAATTAAATCGCATAATAGTTTTAAAGGCAGAAAATATTTTAAGATAGAATATAAAAATTGTTTTTTTAGATCCAACAAAAAAGGGCGGGGAAATTTTTAATGAGAGATTGACACGTGACAAGATGTTGCTTTAGTGTATTCTCTTATAGTATATATATTGATATTGATATTGATTGATGATTATTGAAGTTAGTAAAAAATATGAGAGAAATTATAGAAAAACACATGTGAATCATAAATTAATAAATATAAAAGAATAAATGTAAGAAGTGAATGGAATAAAAAAATCCAAAAAGGAAATTGTATAAATAAAAAACGGAGGGGTAACGTACTATACTCCGTCCGTCTCAAAATAATTAATCACTCTATTTGATTTATTTTTCTCTTTTATTCTAAAATAATTAATCTGCTTTTTTAATGTGCAACATCATTAAAATTAGAATTTCATTTATCTAAAGCAATTTTGTTTTTTGTAAATTACTCGCTTTGTTCACAAATAATTTCTCTATTTTAACTTTTACACTATTCATATTGTAACTTTGACCTTGTTTAATTTGATATAGGTAATGAAAAATATAGTCATGTGAGATCTCGTTTGATTCGTCTCGAAGTTTAGTTTCTAAATATATAAATTTTATAATTTTTTCTTATACTCCGTATATAATTAGATATATTAATATTTAAAATTATATCTTGGGAGATGTAAAAAAACAAATAAAACAATTATTTATGGACGTAGGGAGTATTATTTTTATCTATCTCTCTTCATCACATGTTTTTCCTCTCTGGCTTTCTCTCTCACAGCTAAAATAGACTCCTAACGGAGTACATTTCAATCTGTACTATTCTTGGTTTACTCGAAAAAACTTATGTGTACAGTGTACTATCTGGTGGAGTTTTATAACAACTCTGGCCCTGTTCTTTTGGACTTAAAAGTTACAGTAATCAGATCAGATCAGATCAGATCAGACATTATTACTCTAAATTATTATTATTATTATTATTATTATTATTATTGTTATTATTGTTATTATTATTATTATTATTATTATTATTATTATTATTATTGTTATTATTAATTTCGAGCATCGTTTTTCCGCTCGACATTTTCCGACGACGGTTTTCGAACGAGTTTTCCGGCGACGGTTTTCGAACGAGTTTTCCGGCGACGGTTTTCGGGCCGACTTTTCCGACGACCGTTTTCGGACTGACTTTTCCGGCGGTGATTATTCGGCTGACTTTTCCGCCGACGATTTTCAAGCCGAGTTTTTCGGCGACGATTTTCGGGACAACTTTTTCGACAACGGTTTTCGGACTGACTTTTCCGATGGTGATTATTCGGCCGACTTTTCAGCGTCGATTTTCAGGCCAAGTTTTTTGGCGACGATTTTCGGGATGACTTTTCCAACGACGGTTTTCGGACTGAATTTTCCGGCTGTGATTATTCGGCCGACTTTTCCGGCGACGATTTTCAGGCCGAGTTTTTCGGCGACGGTTTTCGGACTGACTTTTCCGACGATGATCATTCGGCCAACTTTTCCAGCGACAGTTTTCAGGCCGAGTTTTTCGGCGACGGTTTTCAGAATAACTTTTCCGGCGGTGATTATTCGGTCGACTTTTTCGGTGACGGTTTGGTCAAAATTTTCGGCGGTGATTATTACTACTACTACTATTATTATTATTATTAGTAGTAGTATTATTATTAGTATTAATATTATTATTTGATGTTTTGAAGTTTTGGAGTGAGATTGAATGAACAGGTGAAATGAAATGGGCTATCATAATAATAATTATAATATTAATAATTATAATAATAATAATAATTATTATTATTATTATTTAAGTAAATATAATCATGTATTACATTTCTCATAAAAAAATAAGTATTACAATTATAAAAATAAAAATAAAAATAATTCAAATCAGATCAGATCAGATCAGACAAACTCAAATCAGATCAGATCAGATCAGAAAAGACCAGATCAGTCCTAAAGAACAGAGCCTCTATCAAGTAAAGTTCAATCCTAGTCATATATTTTAAAATCAATAACTCAAGACTTAGAGTTAGGATCCTCTCCATTTTCTCAATCAATGGTTAAGGATACACCAAGGGGAAAAAGAAGTGGGTTTTTTTGGATTTTTTATTTTAATGTTAAATGAGGTGTCATGATCTTAGGATATGAAATAAAGACAGACAAATTTAGATAATCCTAACACCAAGAGTTCTAGGGAATTTTGTGGAAGATCAAGGGTTTTTTGATAAAAAAAAAATTATAAACCATTGATTTATAAACCTAAAGTAAATTATGATTCATCTTCGAGAGAAGAGATCTTAGGGCTTGTTTAATCCAGCTTAAATTCAGTTCACTTCATTTCAGCTCAGTTCAGCTATATTCAGCTAAAGTAAACGAGCCCTTAATGTCTTGTATCTAGTTTTCAACGCGACATCTGATTTTACTCGAAAAATGGATTTTCAATTCTTTTTTAAATTGGATCAGATGCCTGTTTTTTAAACTAAATATTGGGTCGGATCCGGGTTACAATTTTAAAAAAATCAGATCAGTATCAAATTTTCTAAAATTTTAAAACAACATTAAAAAAAAACGAGAGTTTGTCAAAATGTATTTTTCAGTTTCCATTTTGCAATTCTGCAATTCTTGTCATTATTACATTAATCAAGTTCCAAGAAGATTTGATTGTTTATAATTTGATTTGTTTTCTTTAATTGTTCAATTTTCCACCTAGAAATTAAAGATACTGTTGACCAAATTTTCCTATTGAAATTAATTTTTTTTTTTTTTGAAGATTGGAAACTAATAATCCCACCTTTCACACTTATTTCACTAATAATCCACCTTTTATAAATCTTGGAATAATCCAAACTTTTCATATCGTATTCATCTGTTGGACCTTTTAATAATATTAACCTGATTTAAGGTCAACTTTGGAGGCTTGTTGGGCTTAGCACGCCAAATTCAGTCTCACGGTTGACTTGACACATGTTTCTAAGCCCAATAGACCTCTAAAACTAACCTTAAATTAGGTCGGTATTGTACAAAGGTCCAACAGATGAATACGATATGAAAAGGTGGGATTATTCCTGGATTTATGAAAGGTGGGATTATTAGTTGGATAAGTGTGAAAGGTGGGATTATTAGTTGGATAAGTGTGAAAGATGGGATTATTAGTTGGATAAGTGTGAAAGATGGGATTATTAGTTTCCAATCTTCCTTTTTTTTAGGAACCGGAAATTAATTTGATGTTGCTGCCCTTTGTGTAACTTGTGTTGATTTGCAAATATGGACTTACCAATTTACCATACAGTTGAAATAATTTGTTATGTTGTCGCATGAGGATGACTTAGGGTGCGTTTGATTCATCTGGAATTTTATAAACTGATTTGATCTGATTTAAAATTTTCTGATCTGGTCTGATTTGATATGAATTTTTTTTATCTGAATTTTTCTGATTATAGTTATTATTATAGTTATAATTTTTTTGATTTAATCTCATAAATTTTTCTGATATGATCTGGTCTGAATTTTTTGAAAATAATCACAAGAGTGCTTGTTTAATTTTAATTAAACACACCCTTAGTAAGTTGATTTTTATTGATATTTTTCTACTGTGGTCATCTGTTTAATTTAGGTTTCAGAAGGGGAAAATATGTCATTAATTTATTTGCTAAATAAAAAATAATATATTTAAAATTGGATCCGAGTATCCGGATTATTCGGACCTGGATTACATGATCCAAAAACCGAATATTCGAAAATTTGAGCATCTAGTTTCTCCCACTCCTAGTTGTAACATTTTACTTTGGCACACATTTTAAGGAACATATCTGAGCATGTAAACGAGAAAACTAGTTAACATAATTTTAACACAAAAGCGAAACTATAATATATCCGTGTGGGGTTGAAATTATTTCACTAAGTTTACTCGTTTACATAATTACATTATCAAATTTCTTCATATAAATGAGTCCCAAAATAATATGTTGCAAGTATTATAGAGAAGAGGAAGTATATCTTTCCTCCCCATAAAAACACACACACACGAACAAAATCCATTATTTATTGCCCCATAAAAAAGTTTATACGCACTGTTCATTTTTTCACTTTGACTATCGTTAGCGTTATACATAGAACTATAGAAGGAATAATATAGGCAAATGAGATATGTTTCATTCAACTCAATATGCACTTTTTATTCGACTCAGTAGTGTCTCGGAACATGGATGGAGCAAAAAATGGGGACATAGGGAGTATTAGAGCATCCACAATGGTTTGCTAAAAGGACTAGCTTGCAAATAAGCGAAGTTTCAAGATATAAGTTTAACCATTGTGGAAGAAAAGAGTTTGCAGTTTAAACAAACATCGTAGCTCAACAAAGCTACGTACAAGGTTTTGGGCCCTACTTTTTTCTTTTATGTCTTTTTTTCAATATGATATTAACTATAACTTACAAGGTTTGTAATTTACCATTATGGATTTTTGTAGCTTAAGAATGATGTAGCTCAAAAAAGTGACGTGACAAACAAAACAACAAGATTTGTAGCATGTCATTGTGGATGCTCTTAGAAAGCCACATACATATGATAATACTTATTAAGGGTGCGTTCTCTTCTACATATTTTATGAGCGATAATGCATAGCTTATTAGGTTATGTTAGGGTTCATAAGTTCTAATAAGTAATAAGTCACAATCAAGGATAATTAGTTCTAACCAGTACAATTCACTGCATGCACTGACCCCATATTTTGATTATTATTATTATTATTATTATTATTATTATTATTATCATCATCAGTATTATCATTTAGAGCAATGATAGGTAGATACCTGATATCAATTAAGTTTGTTGATATCATGACATTTTAATATCATTGTGTTTTGGATTAAGTTGCTTTTATTTCTTCTTTCCTTCTACCCGCCAACACCAAAAATGTTTTAACAAATCAATTATTAAGGGCACTAGCAATAAGAGGTTTGTGGAGAAGTTTGTTTTAACTTTTTTATGTTTGTCCACAAACCTTCTATTGTTGGGCAAAGTTACAATTGCAAACTTTTTGTTGAGGTTACTAAGTAGTAACCGGTTTGTATGTTTTTTTTTTTTGGGAACAATGGGTCTCACACACAAACCTTTGATGAGTTTTGTCTATTGTTGGTGAAAGATTTGTTTAGATAGAGTTTGTACAACAATGATGTGACACATAATAACAAACCTCATATGGATTTGTTCTATTGCTATTGCTCTGTCTCAAGTGGATTATAAAAGTATAATCTAAAGCTAGGTTTTCTTGTCATACCTTTTGACATGAGAAACAATTACAATTGATAACATGCTAAAAATGGAACGTATTTTTTTTAGGGGAAAACATGTCTTGCATTGATTGTTGCGTTGTTTTGTCTTATTTTCTTAAATTGTTTTCATTTATAGTATTGTACTCCCTTTGCCCCATTGTAAATACTCGATGTTGACTATTTATACTATTCATTTCGTAACTTTGACTCATTTTAATTTCATACATATAAGAAAAACATAGGCATGCGGGATCTCGTTTGATTCGGCTCGATACGTACTTTCTAAATATGTAATTTTTATAATTTTTTATGATATATAATTAAAGATAGGAAAATTTGTAATAAAAAAAACCTTTTAAAATTTTCATTTTGCAAAAAAAAAAAAAAAAAGTTAAAACCTAAACGAAAAGGAGGAAAATGAAGCAAGTGAAAAAAAATGAAAACCTAATTTTTTATTTTTTTTGGGTTTTAACTTGCCAAAAAAAAAATTAAAAGGTTTTTTTTTCGCAAAATGAAAATTTTAAAAGTTTTTTTTGATAAATTTTCCTTAAAGATATTAATATTTAAAGTTGTGTCTCGGGAGATATAAAAAATTAATTGGAGCATTCGTTTTGGGACGAAGGGAGTACAAAATATTTTCCTTTTAAAATACACCTTTAGATATAATCGGGGGGATTACAAAATATCTAATCGGAATACATTTAGAAATTATTAGAACCCTTTAAAAAAATAGCTATTAGAAACCAATAATATGGAGTACAAAGTATTTTATACTCCATCTGTTTTTTTAAATGTAACACTTTGACAATGTAACCCTTTGACTTTGACACTATTCATCCGACTCACTTTGACCGTTAATTGTTGCTTATATATAAAGAAAAACATAGCCATGTGAGATCTTGTTGGATTCACCTCGGAATACACTTTATTTCCAAATAAATAATTTTTATACTTATATATTTAGAGATATTATGAGTCCAAGTGTATCTCAGCAAGTGTGAAAAGTAAAATGTTACATCTAAAAAAACAAATGAAGTATAAAAAAGAGAGAATATAACACTTTATTTGTTCTTTTTATTTTTCAATTCAAAGCCCCTTCTTATTCAATTATTTAAAGAACAGAAGATATGAAATAACTGATGCTTAAATATAAAAAAGAAGATAACTTGATGCTTAATTTGAAATTGTTATTAGAAATAATTAAAAAAAAATTGGTACCTATAAAATAAAAAGTGCAATAGTTGGTACCTATTAATGTAATTATTCCAGTAATTAATAAGATTCTTTGTAGTTTCTTTTTTTTTAAAAAAAAAAAATAAGATTCTTTGTAGCTTTAAATAGTTTAAAATGTTAAATAGTAAAAAAAAAAATATATATATAAAAAGGAGAGAGTATATGATAACTATGTACCTTGGTTATATTCTTTAAAGTCTTTCCTACTTATTCAATTATTTTAAAAACAAAGAATTTGAAATAACTCTTAGCCAGAAAATCCATAATCTTTGAACTTACAACGTTTTTTTAATGTATATGTATTATTAAAATATAATATCTTTTTTCAAATACTATTACCTCCTTTTTTTTTTTAGTTTTCTCAGTTTGATTTTTGCACAGTTCATAACAGCAAAAAAATTACCCTGTTTGGGAGTTATCTATTAGCTGTTAGAGGTTAACTGATTGAATTAGTTGTTTTGACTAGCTGTTTGTGATAGCTGATTTGACTAACTGATTTATATTAGTTGTTTGTGTAAAAGTGTTTGGTAAATATCGGTTAGCTGTTAGATATTTCAGAGTAAAAAGAACTAAAAAACTATAAGCTCTTCAAAAAAGCTCTCTTCCAAACCTCTAACTACCAAACACCCAAAACTCTCTTCCGATTAGCGGTTAGCTGATTTATTTATTTATTGTTATAATGGTTGTGTTTTAATTTTTTGATGGTTTGATTTTCTAATTTTTTTTATTAGGTAATTTATTTTTTTATATGTAATTATTTAAAATCGGATCCGGATATTCGGTTTTTTAATCCGAATTTTCCGATATCCGAAAATTTGGATACCCAGATTATCCGGATTAGATTCGGGTCGGAAAATAAGCTATTCGGAAATCCGGGTATCCGATTTTTCCCACCCCTACCACCCACCAAACTAGGATCCATCCCCACCCTATTAGGGGTGGGGATGGATGGGTCTGCTACTTGACCCGTACCACTTGCATCCCTACACATGATCCTGGTCAAGAGAAGTGGCTTAGTACGTGGGGATCGGGTGGGTCTGCTGCTTGACCCGTACCACTTGCATCCCTACACATGATCCTGGTCAACAAAAGTGACTTAGTGCGTGATACTAACTCCCACCTCGATCGTATCCTTGAGATACGGGGTTCAAATATTTTTTCTTTGTGTAACAACCCGACCCATAAGAGCTTCCTAAAAGAAAGATGCATCTTGTTGATATGAGTAGCTTATTAAATCCTCTTAAACCAATCTCATGGGTGTTATACTTTGCATAACATTCACTTCCCTTGTATGTAGCTAAAAAAAGTGTATTCCTTATCCAATAAAAAAAGCAACATGTTCCACATACCTTCTTTATCCTTAACACATACCTCATGTACTAAATTTCCATTTAATTTAATATATACTAATATTTTAAAAAGTGAAAAATATAGTAATAGACTGAGAAATAAAAAAAATGTTTTTTTTTCTATATTTCCTTATTTTAAGTAGTCTTTAAGAGCATGTTTGATTCAATATTAGTTTAGGAACTAGATAATATCCGAGCAAATGCTCGGTTTATTTAGCTAAGGTAAATATTTAGATCTAAAATAAAATCTTTCTATGTAGAAATTAGTAAAAAGTTATTGTAGATGTAAAATTTATCTAATTACTTTATTTTAGTTACATTAGACAATAGAGAATAAGTAATAACTGAAACGTACATAATTTTCAAATTAACTTAGGCAATAGATTAAAATTAGTTCATTAACAATAATTTTTTATATGTTCATTTCGAATTTGGGTTGATATATATCAATTAGGTTACTTTATTTTCATAAATATTATGTCTACTAACATTGATAATGCAATATTTTACATTTTATTTTATCAAGATTATGTAATTATTTATTTTAGATAAAAAAATTGCACTATTGTTAAAAAAGAAGAGCCATATATGGTTATAGTTAATTTTAATAACTTTTACAATAAAAAATATAGGATTTAATGAATTTCTCTTTCATATTTTGCTAATACTAAAAATAATGTTTCCAAATGTAACAAAAAAAGTTTTTTTGACAAAAAAAACTTATTTAATAAAAGTATATTGGCTCATTAATTTTAGTAAATCAAGTTTAGTCAAATAATATAGAATCACTAAAGAATTAAGGCTGACAAAAAAAATACTTTTAAAACTAAAAACTAATAAGAATTTTTTTTTGAAGATGAATTGGTGGTATAATTTTTATTGGAAAGTGAAGTACATATAATTATAATTGTTTTAGGATAAAAATAAAATAAATGCATCTTGGAAAATGGGAAGCATTTAATATTATGATAAATAATAGGTTGGGATGAGAATTTTTTTTAATGGCTTGTATTTTAGTATATAGTATAAAAGATAGATAGATATAGATATATAGTATAGATGGAAGAGAAATGAATTTAAGTTTATTTTTCCATGTTTGGTTCAAAAGAAGGAAATGAAAGCAACCCATTGTTTGGCTAGCCATTAGTATAGGAAATGAAGAAAAATTAAATACAAAGTATTCAGATTTTTTTAAAATTATAAAGCTTCATGTTTTCTATTGGAAGTAATTGGTTTTTCGTATCATTCCATTACTGCCACCACTCCATATATACAAACACTAATATGGTTATTCACTAATGCTAATAAAGGAAAACTGCCTAAATACAAAACTAAATAAAATTATTTACATAATAATTATATATAGTCTAACACTCCCCCCGCAGTCTTAGCGATAGGTGGACGGACGCTAAGACTGTCTCGAAAATCATCAAACAGAACGCGAGGGAGCCCCTTTGTGAAAATATCAGCAATCTGATAGCACGAGGGGACATGCAAGATCCGAACCTCACCACGTTGTACCTTTTCACAGACAAAATGAATGTCCATCTCAATATGCTTAGTGCGTTGATGCTGGACGGGGTTGCCAGACAAATAGACTGCACTAACATTATCACAGTAAACAAGAGTAGCTGTTGAGGCGGGACAATGGAGCTCAAGGATCAAATTTCGAAGCCAACAGGACTCCGAGACAACACAAGGAGGAAAGGAAATGAATAGTAAAGAGTCTTTCATGTCAATTCTTTACCATTTATCACCAAGGAGTAAGTAGAGGAAAAAACACAAGCCATCACTAACTTAACAAAATATTCAGGAAATTTTAAGGCAACTAGCATTTTCTGCATAAAACCCCAATCAACAGATTCATAGGCTTTTTTGATATCAATTTTCAGAATAGCTCTAGCCCTTGAACTCTTCCTATTATATCTTGCCACTAAATCCTGAATAATGCATATATTATGCATGATTCTTATCCCCTTCACAAAGCCAGACTGATTAGGAGAAATAATATCAGGAAGCACAACACCCAATGTATCACAAATGATTTTGGCAATGATTTTATAAACCATATTGCAACAAGCAATAGTTCTAAATTTCTTAACAGAAGTAGGGCTGCTACACTTAGGGAT
Source organism: Salicornia ramosissima (assembly GCA_951394345.1). Taxonomy (NCBI): domain Eukaryota; kingdom Viridiplantae; phylum Streptophyta; class Magnoliopsida; order Caryophyllales; family Amaranthaceae; genus Salicornia; species Salicornia ramosissima. The sequence continues at coordinate 9,910,065 of OX596237.1, read as the reverse complement.
CAACACTAAATTAGTGCAACTGATCTCCTTTAATAATTCCCCTGACACCATAAAATCATTATCAGCCTCCAAGATCTCCCCACCTATCAAATCCCAAGAGCTCTTGAAAAAAGGAGCTATTGAAGCCATCAGGGCCAGGAGCCTTGATCCCAGGGATACCAAAGACAACAGCCTTCAATTCCTTCATAGAGACAGGATCTAAGAGAAATTGATGATAGATCTCATTCAAAACAGTGCCCCTACCCACTACCTCATGGCTAACTCTGATCCTGCTAGGATGAGGAGTGCCCAAAAGACTATTATAAAAATCCATAAAAGCCCGAGCAACCTTCTCTTTACCCTGACACCACTCACCATGCCTATCCTTAATCTGAATAACCCTTCTGGCATGCTGTTGGACTTTCAAGATATGATGAAAGAACTTAGAATTCTCATCACCAATAGTCAACCAATCAATTTTGGACCTCCGTTAGATCAAATAATAATAGGCTTGCTTAGCATCTTTTACCTCCTGAATAAGATGGAACTCCTGATCAAACAAATCCACTGACCCATGCTTTTGAATTTCCTTTTGGACACCCTCCAGCTTCTCGCTAATCAGGTTGTCCATATTATGCTTCATTTCTTATTTAGTTATTTTAGTAACATGACCCACACTTACATTTACATTTTTACCATTATCTAACCATAATTTACTTACTATTATTACTCTATATTTATATTTTTATCCTCCATCCATGACCTACTTTTGCCCTGCATGACAATTTTTAGAACATTCTAAAAAAATAATATCAAAATCTAATGGAGCACTTGAATATATAGTTAGAGGGAGTTAAAAAAATTTAATAACAGAACAAAGTACTTCATCGGTCTTAAATCTGAATACTTACTATATACTAAAACTATAACCAGTATCTTTTCCTCCTAAACTAAACATTTCCCCTCTCAAATCTAGAAAATGAAGTACTCCGTACTTATTTTTTTACTGTAATTTGCTATTTACAATACAGTATTGAAAATTTGAAACTAACTACTCCGTACTAAGGCCCTGTTTTTTTGGACTTAAAAGCTACAGTAATCAGATCAGATCAGATCAAACAAACTCAAATCAGATCAGATCAGATCAGATTAGATCAGATCAGATCAGATTAGATCAGATCAGATCAGATCAGATCAGACATTATTACTCTTTATTATTATTATTAATTTCGAGCATCGTTTTTCCACTCGACATTTTTCGACGACGGTTTTCGAACGAGTTTTCCGGTGACGGTTTTCGGGACGGCTTTTTCGACGACGGTTTTCGGGACGTCTTTTTCGACGACGGTTTTCGGACTGACTTTTCCGGCGGTGATTATTCGGCTGACTTTTCCGCTGACGATTTTCAAGCCGAGTTTTTCGGCGACGATTTTCGGGATGACTTTTTCGACAACAGTTTTCGGACTGACTTTTCCGGCGGTGATTATTCGACCGACTTTTCCGGCGACGATTTTCAGGCCAAGTTTTTCGGCGACGGTTTTCGGGATGACTTCTCCGACGACGGTTTTCGAACTGAATTTTCCGGCGGTGATTATTCGACCGACTTTTCCGCCGACGATTTTCAGGCCGAGTTTTTCGGCGACGGTTTTCGGACTGACTTTTCCGACGATGATCATTCGGCCAACTTTTCCAGCGACGGTTTTCAGGCCGAGTTTTTCGGCGACGGTTTTCAGAATGACTTTTCCGGTGGTGATTATTCAATCGACTTTTTCAGTGACGGTTTGGTCAAAATTTTTGGCGATGATTATTACTATTATTATTATTAGTAGTAGTAGTAGTAGTAGTATTATTATTAGTATTAATATTATTATTTGAAGTTTTGGAGTGAGATTGAATGAAGAGGTGAAATGAAATGGGCTATCATAATAAAAATTATAATATTAATAATTATAATAATAATTATATTAATTATTATTAATAATAATAATTATTATTATTTTAGTAAATATAATCATGTATTACATTTCTCATAAAAAAATAAGTATTACAATTATAAAAATAAAAATAAAAAAATAAAAAAAAATAAAAATTAAAATAAAAATTAAAATAAAATAAAAATAAAAATAATTCAAATCAGATCAGATCAGTTCAGACAAATTCAAATCAGATTAGATCAGATTGGATTAGATCAGATCAGATCAGATCAGATCGGACCAGAACAGTCCTAAAGAACGGAGCCTAAGCATTCTCATTTAATAGTAGCATTGGAAAAATAAACATGGATAACTAATGAGGGTTAATTAATGAAAATTGTACCAAAAATTAGTACGGAGTACTATTTGTCAATGATATTTTAAAGCATTATTAAAATGTTATTCTACTTAATTTGTACAGTATATTAGTTATAAAAACTAGCATCGTTTGGGCATTAACTAGTGATGTACCAATTCAGATAGCAATTCATTAATGATTGTTGCCAAAAAAAAAATTATTCCATCTTTCTCAAATTACTTGCTATAATTTTTTTATTTGGATGTTCCAAAATACCTGTTACATTTTTTTTATAGTCTATGGACCCCACACATATTTTTCATTTTTACCCACTTTTTTGTCATTTTTATCCTCTTTAATCCATTTTTTTCTTCTACTTATTTTTACTAATGATGGGTCTCACATGAAAACTGGTTTGCATTAAATTTGTTCCACAATGAAATGTAGCAACTAAAATAGAAGAGATGAAGTATTAATGATGAGATAGCGGAGCTACCTTAAAAAAAAAAAAATCAAATGAAAAGTGACGTATGTCTGATTATGTCATATTGTCACTAGAAAAAGTATGACATGAGATCCGTGACTAAGCAGTAATCACCACATGTAATGTAAGTATGTAACTAATCAAACTACTGATTAATACGTACTCCCTGTCACTTTCTTCTCTACTTTAAAGTTTGTTATATTTATTTTTTTATGTTTTTTAAAACATAATTTTAAATAAATATTCCATCCGTCCAAATTTACTTGTTACATTATCCTTTTCACACTTCTCGAGATATAACTTTAAAAAAAACTCTTTAACTATATATAATAAAAAATTACTCCCTCAGTCCCTTTTTAAAATGCTACATAGAGAAATTGGGTGATTTTTAAGGTTGTAGTTGGTATAGGTGGACCATAATATCAAAAGTAGTAAGTGTGAATTTATAGGTGAGCCATAATATCAAAAGTAGTAAAAATTGAATTTAATTAACCAAAAAAGGAAAATGGAGCATTTATTTTGGGACGGAGGGAGTATAAAAATTATATATTTAAAAAGTACATGTTGAGACAAATTAAACTAGATCTATCATGACTATATTTTTTATTACGTATATTAAATTAAATAAAGTCAAAGTGCACATGTGAACAGTGCCCAAAGCCAACTTGGGTGAAAATTCTTCTATAGTCGTCCAAAAAACGACCACCGAAGTCAAGCAAATCTAGGCCGTTCATCATGTTGATTTGACTTGATTTTTATTTTTGATTAAAAAAAACCTATTAAAATTATTTTAATGAAATAATAATTCATTTCATTATTTTTTCATTTACCTAAAATTAATTTAATAATTTGATAATTTTAAAAAATTAAACAATTTATTAAAAAAAAACTTAAAACCTAAAACCTAACTCACGTGACTTTAATTTGTAAAATTAAACAAATAATTACACACTAATTCAATCATTAAACCTAAACAAATCACTATCCTAATCTATCTCCAACCCCAACCCATATCTTCAACCTCAACCAATTTAACCCAAACTCTATTAAAGCTTCAACCAACCTTTATCCTCAACCTCCATTGAAGCTTCAACCTCCATTGAAGCTTCAACTTGAAGCTTCAAAAAATTAATCCATGATAAAACCAATATGCCAACCAAATTCATCCCCAACGTTAATTGTAGATAATTGAACCTCCATTGAAGCCTTCAACCTCCATTGAAACATTCAACCTCCATTGAAACCTTCAACCTCCATTGAAGGTTCAAGTGCAAAATCTCCATAAATCACAAAGATGATGATTCTCATTGAATAAGCAAGTCCTGTAGTTTTTTTGTTATAACCTCCATTGCTAATTAAATAAAAGACGAATCTCATTGTCGAAGGAAGAAGACGATGATGCAGTAGGGTTTTAATTAGTCGTTGTTTGTATTTGGTAATGTCCACAATGTACTTGGACATTACCGGATGGAAATTAAAACACCTATTTGCAGAATTAATCAAATGTAATGTCCATAACACGTTATGGACATGTCCATAATAATAAAAATACTAATTTATTTTGGATTTTAAGAATGTAATGTCCACAATGTAATTGGCCATTACCGGAATGAAATTAAAAAACGTATTTTAAAAGCATAATTAATCAAATGTAATGTCCATAACACTTTATGGACATGTCCATAATATTTGAAATACTAATTTAGTTTAGATTTTTAGAATATTATGTCCATAACACGTTATGGACATGTCCATAATATTTGAAATACTAATTTAGTTTATATTTTTAAAATGTCTTTGGACATTGCCAACGGAATACTAAATACGCTTTAATGATTTTTTTTCCAAATTCTAGCTATAATGATTATTGTATTTGTATAATCCTAAATAAACCAGATCAGCTAAAGAAATATTCACTCTTCTATTTTTACGCCTATTCTTGTATGATTAAAAGACGAATTTCCTAAAACAAAAAGATTGTTATTGCCTTAATCATGGTAGGAAATATTAGGAATGGTGAGAAAAGGGGAAAGGCGGGAAATCAAAGGCGGTTAATTTAATTTTTTGGACATAACAATCTAAAAATGTAAACTAAATTAGTATTTCAAATATTATATATGGACATGTCCATAACGTGTTATGGACATAACATTCTAAAAATCTAAACTAAATTAGTATTTCAAATATTATGGACATGTCCATAACGTGTTATGGACATTACATTTGATTAATTATGCTTTCAAAATAGGTGTTTTAATTTCAATCCGGTAATGTTCAATTACATTGTGGATATTACATTCTTAAAATCCAAAATAAATTAGTATTTCAATTATTATGGACATGTCCATAACGTGTTATGGACATTACATTTGATTAATTCTGCAAATAGGTGTTTTAATTTCCATACGGTAATGTCCAATTTTTAGAATGTTATGTCCATAACATGTATTGATTGTATGTTTATAAACTTTCCAAATTTGAAAGATTTAATTACCAAATTTCAAAAATTTATGTCCTACTTATTGGTTGGTAATGGAATATTTTTAAAACATAATTAGATAACATAGTTATTTACTTCCTATTATATATATACCCTAACTACTTTTAAACTTTGATTTTTAACTTATAAGAATCAATGTTTTCAGTTTTAAATTCTTCTGTCTAAATCTAATATTCAATCAAAATTTAACATATTATGTCATAAGCTTTTTTTCTTCTTTTCTTCTTCTTCTTCAAAAAAAACTATGGCATTATGCATAGGTTATCACACCCTTTTTTGAGCAAAACCTAACAAACATTACTTATATGAAACATCAAAATATATTCAATGATTCTAAAACATATATTTGTGACTTTGGATATGCCATTGCCAGGTCAGGTGCATTCAATAAATAAAACATACAGAGTATAATATAAAATAATGCATTGTAACTAATTAATTATATATGCTATGTAGCGCACCTTACATGTATTGTCCATCTTTTGAGTTGTTGATTATGAAAGAGAAAATGCATCAACATATAAATTGGTCAATAGATAGAGCTAAACTAAATTAATGAATAATAATGGCATGTAAGCCATATTGAATATGTTGTTGAATGGTAATAGCCAAACGATATTATGGACATATCGTTACTGTATATAAGCACTTGTGGAAGCATTCTTGTATATTTATTGTATGAAACTATATAATATTTTGGACATATTTTTTATTCTATATAAGCATCATTGTCATTGTATATTTAGTGTACGTTGTATATTATGGACATTAGTGGTGGAAAGGCATCAACATTTAAACTCGTTAATAGATAGAGCTGAACTAAATTAATGAATAATGATGGTCTGTAAGCCGTATTGAATAAGTTGTTGAATGGTAATATATAACCAAACGATATTATGGACATATTGCTACTGTATATAAGCAGTTGTGGAAGCATTTTAGTATATTTATTGTATAAAACTTGTTACTACAAAAAATATAGCTCTCAAATGCTAATAAGACCTAACAAGGTATGAAGGCCCAACATGATGGAACCACCTATCGTAAGGCCCAATTCACTAAAGATTCTAAGTCTCAGCTAGCCCAAGATCACCAGAAGCCCAACAGACATCTCAAGTGAAGGTCCATGTGGCAAGGCATTACAAATATACGTGGTAGCACCATACTGGTCCACATGACAAAATACTATAAGGCCACGTGGCATTACCCTGTGAAGACACGTGGCAGAATTCTTTTGGTGATCACCTTCTTCATCCGATGAACTTGGGCTGCAGAATTGATCTGATACGGAAGGAACATTATCTATCAACATAATAATACGGTCAATTTCAGATTATTTATAAAATAAGCTAAATTAAATTAAAAGAAACTATATATTAAAATTGTAATGCCATCTTCCTCCTCATCATCTCCATTATCCGTTGAAATACAGTTCTTTGCGGCTGATCGAATTTGCTTCATTTCTTCAGCAGTGAAGATATATGGGTAGTGTAGCTCCTTCAGCATCTCTTGCACAACTACACTTTCCAGCTTTGTAGAAGAACCAAGCGCTTTTACGGGTTTTGGCTTAGATGCTTAATGTTGGGATGAAGATGGATCGGACACCTCCTGCTATAGAAATTTAGTAATGACAAAGAGAGAAATGTATGCATATGCACAGCGTAAAACAAATTTTGAAAATGTCCAAAAGATGTTATGAATATTGCCAAGTAAAACAGAACAATCGTTTGAATTTTGAAAATGTTATGCAGGTTAATCATATGTAATATCCATAACAAGGTTTGGACATATATACAATAATTTGAAATTTGAAAATGTTATTTCGAATTTTTTGATTGTTCATTGTATATTTGCAATCAGGTGGAATAAGAAAAACAAAAATATAAAATAATAAAATTTTATTAAGTAATGTCAGTCAAAATATAAAAATGATATTGTATGAAAAACTAAAAACACAATGCTATAAAAACATAAAAATTTATTTATTTTCATAACATAACTCCCTTTTTAATAAAATATAATATCTTATAATACACATATTATTGAGGCTATAATACATATATTATTGAATTAACTAAATACATAAAATTTGAATGTGCTAAAGTTAAATTTATTGTATTGAATTAATTAAGGAATTATTTATTAATTGACTGAATCCCAAATAAGGTAATGCATGTTGTTGTAATTGATTTTGTTTTTCTTTGAAACAACCATAATTGATTTAAATTAAGGGTATCAAAAGTATTTTTATGGGTTGAGAGTTTAGGGTTAAGGGTTTAGACTTTAAGGGTGAGGGTTTAGGGTTTAAGGTTTAGGGTTTGGGGTTTGGCGTAATAATTTGGTAATATCCTATACGTATTATGAACATTATTACAACAATGTATGAATTCTTTTCCAATAAACTAATAATACATTGATGTATGAGGTATAATATAATCAATATGAGCTAGTAAGACATGAAGAAGTTAATATAAGATCCGGTAACGTTTAATAATAAATATTTTAACTTTGGTAATAACATGTACACTTCTACTAAAAAGAAAGGACATAAACTTACTCCGTTTTTAAACAAATTGTCCATCTTTTGATTTGTTGATTACCAAAAAGAAAGGACATAAACTTATAAACTGGTCATCGGTCAATACCAAGAGCTAAACTAAAGTAATGATGGCCTGTAAGCCATATTGAATTTGTTGTTAAATGGTAATAGCCAAACGATATTAAGGACATATCGTTACTGTATATAAGCACTTTTAGAAGCATTTTTTTTTTATATTTATTATATATAACCATACGATGTTATGGAACATATATTTTTTTACTGTATATAAGTACTATTGTATATTTATTGTATGTTGGTGTATTGCCAGAATACAACCATTTAATATGGCCATTCAAAACCGAGTTATGGTCATTGCCAGAACAGAACAAAATTGTCATTGCCAGAATAGAACAAAGTAACATGTACAAGTACAGAACAGAACAAAATAATATGGTCATTGCCAGAACAGAACAAAATAATATGGACATTCAAAACATATTATGACATTGTCCAAAAGATGTTATGGATATTTCCATATAAACGCAGTACAAAACAAGACTATTTTTTATACTTGATTGCGTTTTGGGGCACGCTTTATTCCAGCATGTTTCCATGTTGCGGCATCTTCATTATAGTTATAAACCAAGTGTGTTGTGATTGTGGCAATGGTGAATGGTCGGGAATCGGTTCCATCCATGATTTCATCCTCAAGTTCCACCTTAAAGTGTTCAAACACCTTAGTCAACCACATACCATAAGGAAGACAACTTCGTACCTTTGTATCCTTTTGTGCCCGGATCATGTAGAGTATCATAAAATGTGGCATGTTCATCTTCATATTGGTGATGATACAATACATGGTCTTCATATCGATATTGGTCATGGAAGATTTTCTCCCTCTACGGGAGATAAATGTGGACTGCAATAATAATAGCAACAGTCGAGAGTTAAGGGGTAACTCATCAACTGTTGCCTTGTCATTGTCAGTTTATGACGAATCCAACAACACCCTCACACAATCGTTTGCAGTAATGAACCCCTTCAAAATCACTCCAACGGTTCTTGACTTCGACGTGGACTCCAGAGGAAGGCAACCCTAGAATCTTTCCCAACAAACTGGGATTCAAGATGATCTCCTTCCCTTTAACCCATGTATGAATTACATCGGGTTTCTTGTTTGTGTAATCGAAATGCGTGTAAAACTGACGAACAATATCCGGGTACATCGGGAACTGAGACCCCAACAATTTATCCCACCTCTGAATTTTAAAAAATATTTGTCACAAAAGCCGCCTTGTTGTCTTCAAATGATTTGTAGTTTATGTATTTCCCAGTGGCTATTGGTCTCAAGGCAAAAATTTTGAGGTAGTTATCCTTGTATAGGCTTGTCTTAAAGCGGTTGTCAGACAATTCTCTACGCTGGGATCCCAAATTATGTTCATCACTTTCAATGCAACTTTCTTTTTCCAGTGCTTGTTTCTTTCGTGGCGGCACATTTGCTTCCCCCCCTTCCCCTCCTTAGCGCTGCTCTCTTTACTCTAACCATTTTATCAACACTGCGCATGCAACCCCCAAATTTCAGTGTTAATAAGCTTTCCCCTCCTTGAAATATGTTAAATACACATAAACATAAAGCTAAAGTAAAAAAGCTAAGATAGGTTGGGCTTTTGTTGTTCAGCAACAATGCAAGTTTAAATAAGGAAATGGTCAAATGACCACAACAATTATATAAAGGCCCAGACCTTTTTTTTACAGGCCCAAACCTTATTCTTCTTGCAAGAATCCGAAGAGCAACGCAACCACTATTTGATCGGATTAACTAGTTTCACTTTTGGTTTTTGGAATTTATGATCTGTTTACTTGGTTATAAAATATTTTCATTGTAAAATAATTTTCATGAAAAATAATTTACAATGAAAAATACAATTGCAAAATAATTATTTCATTTTTTACTACTCATTTTGTCCCACCTAAAATGCTCCAAACACGTAAGAAAAAATGATGGAAAGGAAGCAAAATGGGAAGGGAAGGTAACTGTTAGACAATATTAATCTCAATAATAATATTGAATGTATTTAGAATGATAATAATGTAATTAAGGAAATGAGGTTAAGTGTGTAACATATTAATATTGTCTAAAAGTAAGGATGTAAGGTAGGGGGAAATGAAGAAAATTGTTTTCTTTTCATTGAAGGGACAATGATTTTAAATTGTATCATTGTAAGAAGAGATATTTTACTCCTAAGAGAAATTATTTTACAGTACTTTACAAAGTAAATTAAAAATGTAAAAATTGAAAATATAGGATAATAATTTTCCAGGAAAATGATTTACAACCAACTAAACGAAGCCTTAGTGAGATTTGGTTTAATTTAGACTCTAGGGGCAAAATGAAATTATGATAAATAATCTACGCATACGGCATACCCTTGACCATATTTGACTATGAAAAAAAAAGTTACTCCCTCTGTTTTATTTAATTTGCTAATTTTTCTTCTTCTTCTTCTTCTTCTTATTATTATTTATTTATTTTTATTTAAATTGCTCCCTACATTAATTAAATGTAGTAAAATTTTATTTTCCTACGTTTATTAGTTGGCAAAATTGACACCACCAGGCATACTATTTGTCATCTGTCTATATCAGTCTGAACAATTGATTATCCCAGAGTAGGCCCAACTATTATGCAAATCTTCCCAAAACAGTCCAGCTTACCTGTGGTCCTATTGTAGCCGGTAATCTACAACACGTGACTAACACATGACTTTTAGTGGGGGTTAATTGCTAATCAAATTATTTTTAGAAAATAATTCATTGATAATCAAATCATTTTTAGAAAATAATTAATCCACAACACGTAACTAGCACATGACTTTTAGTGGAGATTACCGGCTACAATAAGTCAACAGGTAAGCCGAACTGTTTTTGGCAAGATTGTGTAATAGTTGGGCCTACTCTGGGATAATCAATTGTTGGGACTGATATGGACGGATGACAAATACGGAGTAGTATGGATCGGTGGTGTCAATTTTGCCTTATTAGTTTATGGTTTAAAATTTTATTTCCTACTCTCTCCTACTTTAGAGGAATTTTAGTAAAATTAATCATTTTTCACTAATATCTTTTCTATATTTTCTTACCTTTATGCACAACTTTACCACCATTTATGATTTTCTTCTTTTCCTTATTAGTTTCTTGGTGTTGATGAAAATCGAAATGAGAGTAAATTAAAAAAACGGACACAATATAATTTAGGAAATTAAAATTTTCTCCTAACAAAAAATTGACCTTTTCACCCAATAAAATTCATCTACTTTTTCTGAATCTATCATGCATTAATGATATCAACGCCGAACCTTATTCCTTTTGAGTTTTAAAGTATATCTTGAAGTAAAATGTCTCCCAATTATATAATTGATGAATGTTAAAAAAAGACTATATTACACCAAAAGTTGGGCATGATATATAGGACTGATCATTATTCATAATTATTCTAAGGATTCATAGAAGAAATAAAACAACTCAATTATAAGAATATATGTTCAGTGCATGAAAAATCCACATATACGATATAAGTGTCTAACTTTAACGAAGTAAGGGGAGTGTTGAGATGTGTATATAACTGTCCACCTTTTCTCTAAAAAAAAAAAAAAATATTGAATAAATACTCTGTACATAAATTGTGTCATCAATTTTATAAGGTTATGAGTTACACCCCGTTTATTGTCATATGATTTTAAAGTCAGCAGAATTTTGTTGGTATTGTGGGTTTTGTTTGATAGTATCTTATATAATAACAACTCATATCAATCCACACTAATAATTTGGCATTGGAACTTTTTTAAAATTATGGGTGTAATTGGATATAGAAATTAAAAAGAAAGTAGAATAATGGACCTAACCAATTCAAATTAGGATATGGATAATTTGCAGGCCTTTTCCATTAGAATATTAGATTAAAGAATGGATATTTTTTTTTTTTAGGATAATGTGTGGGATACTAGGCCTTGGAACCTGGGCCCTACTGCAGGTCACCCGTCCCAATTTTAGCCAACACACGCATCTGTAAGGGGGATAATAAGGAATCCTCGCAAATGCGTACGGAGAGAATCGAACCCAGGACCTCGTGCCTGGAATTCTGAAGTCCTAACCACTGGGCTATTACTTCATTCTTAAAAAAAAAAAAACGAAAGACTGGACATACCAACAGAATATACATGAAATAATGATTCTATGGAGTAATACTTTTCTGTCATGCTTCTTGTTGGTTCCACCCCTTCTCATATAATATATATGACTCATGTAAACGACAAAGATTCTACTTACTTTTACATGTTTATATGTCCATGTTCAAAACCATCAAATAAATATTTTCTTCAAAAATTATTTTTACTTTTTTAATTTGTAGGGGAAAATTATTTTTGGTTGGGATATATATACTCCATCCGTTTCACATCAGTTTTTATACTTTTGTATTTTTCACAGTTTTTGGTTGGGATATAAATATATATCCTAAACTTCGACCATCAGCTTATGCTTTTGATTGCGATGATTTTTAAGACTTTTTAATAAAGTAAACCGTTAAATCCCTATATACAACTGAATGGAATTTATAGTTAGGCATAGATAGGTCATAGGTGTGCATGTCTTTTTGATTTTATAATGCTAAAGTGGGTGAAGATGTACCATGAAAGAGATGCTAGCCATGCAAGTTTAGTTAGTGGGTTACTAAGATTCCATTTCAATTTGCATTATTATTGTCATATAATAAGTAGAATATTTATTATTAGGGGGTAGCTATACTAAAAACATCCCCTATTCCTTTGAGGCATTATTCTGCCATTGCCTTTGTTTTTTTAATTGTGTGTTTTGCATTCAGTGAAAATACCTCTGATCTCTTTGGTTCTTCTTTACTGCAAGTTGCAGAGGAACCTTTACTTCCACTAGAAAAACAAAAAGCATTCCCCTCCCCTAGCTTTTTTCCCCCCATTGCTTGAAAACCTCTCTTAGTGATGCAATCATTTTTCTTTCTTTTGTTATATAATGTTGGATAGAATTAAGATCTCTCCATTTTTCTCTTTATACATCCTCAACCATTGAATTAGGAAATTGACCATTTATTTCATTTTTTTAAACTTTAAATTGACCATCTATTGAATTAGGAAATTGAATTAGATCAGAAAAAATAAGTTCAGATCAAATCAGATAATTTAATTTCATTTTTTTAAACTTTAAGTATCTTTAATTCTGTAACAAAAAATCTTATTATAATTACATATTAATAAACTACTCATTATTACGAATAAAATAAGATCTCAATTTATATATTTTTTCCACTATGGATTAGCATATATACACAGTCAAAGTTTAGTCAAATTAGACAATAAGTTTAGATCAGATTAGATAAGCAAATTTCAGCTGAATCGAACAAAGCTTTACACATATACAAGGTTCAACACGCCACCTTACTAGTCACTAGTAAGGGTCAAAGCTAACTGGAAAGATAATCATAAACAATCATCTCGTAGGGGTTGGACATCCTAGGCTCTAATACCATTTTAATTTTGATATGTGCTAGTTAAATGTGATAGATACTAATAATTGGACCTGAGCAACCCAATAAAGAGGAGAAGAATTACAAGCTAAAGATCGAAGGTTCCCTACCAAGACCAATATTGGTAATGGGAGGAATGACCCATACACTTTTAGTTAGTTTATTCTCTCATTTTTTTTTTTCCAATGTGAAATACTCACTAGTACAGTGCACACATATATGAGGTTCAACTATTAAGGGACAAAATAAGCAACAAATATATCTAAGCCTAACTTGGTTAGGTTTGCATATTCTAGATTTGGCGCCTTAGCATCACTACAGTGCATATGTTAGCCCAATTTGAATTTGTGGAGTAGTGCAATCTAGAGAAACACCAAAAAATATATCAATTTAATTATAAATCTATAACGTTTTTTAGCGGACCAATTAGACTTATATATAGTAAAGTTATAGTTTTACAACAAAAGGTTATCCGATCAGACGAGACACTGATAAACTTGATACTGAATTAGGAAAATATATGCCTACCAGGGTTTGTCCTGCAGCAGATTCATGAGATGAGTTTTAGGGGTTGATCAAATGCTTTCAGTATTTGATCTAGTGTCAACCTTAACTAGTAGTTTGGGTTGATACTTTTTAGCTGTATAGTTCATTTTTCTTTGGTATAAAATATACTTATTTACCAAAAAAAAAAAAATTTTAGTAACTGAGTATCTAGGGATACTAAGCTCTTAATGATTTGCATAGTTATATATAAAAAAGTTACATAATTTCAAAGGAGAAAAAAAAGTTGAGAAATATAACAATTTTGATTGCTCCAATATAATTTAAGGGGAAAAGGTAATGACTGCCTCCCAAATTATTTGATACATTTTCATGTATGGATGTTCCAATTTATTTACTGTATATTCTTTTTTAGTTTATGGTTTCATATATATAAACTTTTTTTAATTGCACCCTTAATTTTGTCATCTTCAAAATATATTTTCTACTTTATCCTTGTTTTGTCATCTAGCGTTATTATATCCTAGTCATATCCACTTTTTTTTTTTTAAATTTCTAAACCACTGCATAAAGTGTTAGTACGTACTTGATAGAATATATAACATAATCCTGGCTCTAAAATACCATGTTAAAGGACTATTTCAACCAAAAGATTAAGCTGATAGTTAAAGACCAGAAATATGTTATATACTCTATCAGTACTCGTACATGTTATAGACAATATATATGTTGCTTTTGTAATGCACTAATGCATGCCGAAAAAAAAAACAGAGGGAGAGAATGTAAATTATGTAGTATCATATGTCTATGTATAGTAGTTGTATACGGTTTCGCAACAACCAATTATATTTTAAACTGTAGATAACACATCCTACCCCTTTACACCCAAAAAAAAAATTAAAATTAATTCATATAGAATCTCTCCAACAATCAAAACATTATCATGCAACATTCAATAATGTATTATATATATGTGTGTACTAGTGACTATTATGTGTAGTAACTAGTTAGATTAGCTTCAATGATGAGAGCATACATGATATAGCAGATTCTCATAATCAAATGCAACATGCAATAATACTTTTTAGGTTAAGCAAGTTGTCATTAACCTATTAGATACAAACTTAATTGAACTTATTTGGAATGAAATTTAATTGTTTTTAAGCTGATGAGAATGCACCCTAGGTTAAGGAGTCTCAAAAGAAGGAAAAAAAAGCTATATGTTGAGTCCCTTGAGTTTTGAATGATGACAAACACTGAACAGGGAACATCTGATTCTTATAGAGTTATGTAGTTGGTTAAATCCAACTAAGATCAGTTTCTATAAATGTTGTTTAATGTGGATTATTCTTGGTTATGCAACATGTCTAACTTGCAGGGAACATGTTTTGCGATTCATTGTGTAAACTGCTAGTATGGAACCAGTCTTAGTGTTCTCTGGGCTGTACTGAAACAGCCTTATATATATACTTGCTATACTTTAACGTTGTTGAATGTGCAGTAAGTATGAGATTATTCAAGTGTTGAAGTCATCAAGGTTCAAAGATGAAGATACTTTAAGAAGACTTTCAAGACTTGGATGTACATGAAGATAGATTAGGATCTTATTTTGTGAACATTAGATCTTTATGTAATGTTTGTGTGAATGCTTGATAGACCATAAAAATGTTGGTGTGTGAATAAAGAAGTATTATGAATATTAGAACCAGAAGGTATAATATTCATAGCACTACTCAGTAGGAAAATAGGTCTAGGGACCAGTTCCTCTACGAGCTGCTATCATTTCTCGAAAAATAGGATGTTTGTCCCACGTTTTTCGAATGGGCTTTAGGGTTTTAAAAATTAAATGACAGCTGATGAGTTGTTTAATTAAAGGTTATTTTCAAAATAATAGGAAGATCTTTTATTGTAACAAACTTTTAGAAAGTTTGTTAGAAATAATAAAAAGATATTCTTTTTATTATTTAGGAGAGAATATTTGCAAATAATATCCTCACCAAATCTGGTGGATTTATTAGCAAATTATAGGCCTATAAATACTTAACTCCATACATCAAAAAGCTCACGAATCTCTGACGTAAAACTGAGAATTAATTTCAGAGAAAAAATTCACACCACGTATAAAGTCTTTATCGAGCAAGAACACAAATCTTTAAGAGCTTCAACTTCACTCTTTAATCTTTGTGAAAAAGAAAATCAGAGTAAAAATATTGTAATTCGTTTTCAACAAAGGGGTTGAAGATTAGGGTGTGATTGAGAGTTCAAACACGAGAGCATCCATTCAGAGTTGAGTGTGGGGACTGGTTTCTTGAGAAAGGGACAGTCGAGAGTGTGTAATCTTGTTATTTCTGAGTCGAATTAATAAGATACATAGGGTAGGAGGATGTAGGCCTTAGTTGGGCCGAACCTCGTTAAATTTGGTGTATTATTTCATTCTGTTTACGTTTGTTAGTTCCGCTGCAGGAACTAGCCCAACTGGTTCCTCCCTAAAGAAACAGAAAAATTTAAAATCGTTAACCAATACGCCAAATACTCAATTCAGCCTCCCTCTTGAGTATATTCAACCCTTCGCTATATAAATTAGGAAATATTACGTGCAATGATCAAAACTTTTTGGGTTCTATAAAAAAAAGTCAAGACCTTGACACTCTTAAAAAAAATGACATGAAGTTCACAATAAATAAATATATATAAATTTTGAACATGGCTTATAAAATTTTGAACATGACTTATAGAATTTGGAACACGAGTACTTACGAACAAATAAACAAATAACTTGAATTTTAGATATTTTTTATTTTATGAAAAAAAAACCAATTTTTTGAATTAAAAAAATATTTTTAAAAAAACGTATTTTAAAAAAACCAAAAAAAAAACAGATTTTTTTTTCTATAAAAAATAGAAATATACTACTTAAATTAAATTACCAAGTTTCCCTTACTAACAAAAACACAAGATCAAATAACAACCTTTAGATCTAAAATTATAAGCGGTGCAGATGTTTTCTCACATAAAAGTCCTTCTCACTTAAAGCACCATTTCTCACACGATCCTATTCATAGATATAGGGTCAGGATCATGTGAGAAAGGTTCTTTAGGTGAGAAGACTTGTTTATATGAGAAAAAATCTTGAGCGTTGATTTAATTTGATCTACAGGCTAAGATTTTATGGATTTTTTTAATTTAAAACAATTTTAAAAAAAACCCTAAAATTTCTCCCCTCCTTCCTTATAATACGTAGATTAGGAATTTTTATTTATTTTTTTCACTTTCTAAAAAAACAACTTTTTTTTGTTTTGAATATTTTTATTTTTAAAATATCAATTTTATGGATTTTTTTTTTCTAGATTTGTTGTATTAAAAAAAAAAGATTCGAGCATAATTTAGAGTATAACTAGTGAAATTTAGAACATAGTTCCTAAAATTTAGAACATGGCTATAAACTTTAGAGCATATACATATATAACTCAATATTCAATTAAAAAAATAGAAATTTACATTTTTTATTTAAAAAAATTATAATTTTAAGGCTTAATTTTTTAAAAAAGTTACGCTATTAAAAAAATAATAATTTTAAGGCTTAATTTTTTAAAAAAGTTGTAATTTGCTGTTTTTTTTAAATAAATATTTCAAGCTCATAAAATAATCAACATTAGATCAAAATAAATCAACGCTCTAGTTCTATCTTATATGGTTCGGAAACTATATTATAAAAATTTAGAACATGACCCGTACAATTCAGAATATGAATCATAAAATTTAGAATATGACTTATAAAATTTTTAATATTTCATATACTTTTTTTATCTATAGTTCATATACTTAAAATAAACCCAATAATAAACTGGCATTTTCTGCATACATACACATATTAGAACATGACTTATAAAATTTTAGACATTGGTTGTTAAATTTACAACATAACATTTAAAAATTAGAACAAAGCTTATAAATTTTGAACATGGCTTATAAAATTTTGAACATGACTTATAGAATTTGGAACACGAGTACTTACGAACAAATAAACAAATAACTTGAATTTTAGATATTTTTTATTTTATGAAAAAAAACCAATTTTTTGAATTAAAAAAATATTTCAAAAACGTATTTTAAAAAAACAAAAAAAAAACAGATTTTTTTTTTCTATAAAAAATAGAAATATACTACTTAAATTAAATTACCAAGTTTCCCTTACTAACAAAAACACAAGATCAAATAACAACCCTTAGATCTAAAATTATAAGCGGTGCAGATGTTTTCTCACACAAAAGTCTTTCTCACCTAAAGCTCCATTTCTCACACGATCCTATTCCTATATATATATATATATATATATAAATATGATCATGTAAAAACCTCCTAAGAAGTTAAAACTACAAAGTCCATGTCATTCTTATTTTATGGCTTCCGATTAAGTTCATGTCATTTTTGTTGGAGCGTCAAGGTTGTCATTTTTTTGTAGAACCCCGAAAGGTTGGTTGTTACTTCATTATAGTTTTTGTATGTTATATATTATTCCAATGGTTTGATTGCTACAAAAAAACTAGTTAATTACTCATCTATCACTTCTAGGTTTGCTACATGTACTTTTCCACGGTTTGCTATATGTACTTTTCCACATCTCTCAAGACATAATTTTAAATGAAAAAAATATTTTCAAATGGAAAAATGTGTAATAAAAAATTATATAGAGCCAAATAATTTGAGATCCCATGTGATTATATTTTTCCTTATATATATATGTATAAAATTAGATAGATTTAAAATTACTAACTAATAGAAACTTAGCTTACTAAACAGATTAAAGAAAATATATTTCTAAGGGAATCAATTAACAATACAATACATGTTGTGGTCCTATATTACACCCAATCGGCCAATTGCATGTAGAGCTACGTGCACCAAGGTTATATTTTTCTTATTTAATGTGTTGTTTTGCATATAAAACTATTTTATATTGCTCTTTTAGTTTTTTATATTGCTCATTTTCTAAAAGTGTATATTAAATGAGGAAAATATAAATTGAATACAAGTGTACATACACGTAGGAATGAGATATAAAAACTAATACATGCAAGTTCCTAAGCTA
The DNA here is from genome assembly GCA_951394345.1 of Salicornia ramosissima. Classification (NCBI taxonomy): domain Eukaryota; kingdom Viridiplantae; phylum Streptophyta; class Magnoliopsida; order Caryophyllales; family Amaranthaceae; genus Salicornia; species Salicornia ramosissima. The sequence continues at coordinate 9,891,142 of OX596237.1, read as the reverse complement.
GTTTAAGGCTCCCAACTATAGTACTTCCTCAGTTTTTGAATTCTTGCAACAAATAAATTTTTTATCTCTCACAAATAATACTCATTTGTTACAAGAATTAAAAAACAGAGGAAGTATATTTGATTCCACATAGTAGGTATTAAGATTAAAAAGATATTATTTTATAGGAGTTCAGCCGAATGAAACCTATAAAAACAATAATTACATAAGACACGTGTATGACATCATTCCTTTTATTATATATATATATTTTTTATTTTATTAATTTGGAATGCAGTTTCACGTCTCATATATAATTGATTTAATACTTACTTTTAGTTAATCACTTGTGAAATAAATTTAATACATCTTAAAGTTGATATGTGACTTATAAAAGGCTATAATTTATGCCTTATAAGTTATAACAAACAATTTTTAGGGTGTATATATATATATATATATGGAGTAGAATCAGGCAATATATTGGGTTATTATTACTATTAGTATTATTATTTATAATATTGCTGATAGTTACGGAGTACTAGACTTTAAGTCGAACCTAATATCACCAGATCATTTGACTTATTAGTTTAGTTGATACATGCATGCGAGAGAAAATGGGTAATAATAATTCATTGTAGATGCGTGCTGTAAGATTTGAATTAACCCAAAATCTTACTTGTCCCATTCTAAGAAATTTATACTAATGTTGCACATGCCTCAACCTAAGTACACTCTTCTGATATATAGTATTCCCTCTGTAACATATTAATGTCAACAAGTCATTTTGCACGCACTTTAAGGTAATGATTTGAGGGTATAGATGAACAAATTAATTAAAATGGTTTTAGTACAAGTAAGATTGAGATCATAAGTTACTAATCTTAAAGTTATTTTTGATTAATTTGTTCGTTTGCATCCTTCAATCGTTTTCTTAAATTACGTGCAAAATGACTTGTTGCCATTAATATGTTACATAGGGAGTACGTTAATACCTTTTCCAAAGCAATTTTTATTTTTTTTGAAAGGAAAGGTAAACATGGTAAGCTAGGTTGTCTTCCTCTCGAAGAAACAACCCGACTTGTCAGCAGCAAGGAAAAAAGAGAACTTTGCGTCCATAAACGGATCAATATCGATGTGCGAAGGGGTCCAATGCCCCAGAGATGAGATATAGTCCGCATACCTATTAGCTTCACGGTAGATATGAGTTGAGGCAAAACAGGTAAAATCGCGGAGGATAGTCTGAATATTTGACATAAGCAACTGGATCTTCCAGGGGCAGCTGAATTTACCCTGCAAAACATTAATAACAGTAAGATTATCACCTTCCATAAAAATAGAGGGAAACCCGAGATCGCCAGCTAAAAGAAGACCATTTCGCATTGCTAAGGCTTCAGCAACCAAAGGGGAGGTATTGCCTAAAAAGAAAGATCGGGAAGCTAGACAGGACCCAAGGTGGTCGTCACGCAAAACAACACCAGCTGCAGCTGAGTCTCCACGAGACGAGCCATCAAAATTTAACTTAATGGTTCCGGGAGAAGGAGGGAACCAGCGGACCCAGCGAGGCGACTGGGAGGGGACTGGAGTAGGAGAAGACCAATGAATAGAAGCAAGGCAATCGACAGACAGTCGAGCCTTCCATTCCTGAAAGTATGAGAACGCACTAGAGAAGATAGCAACTCTGACAACCCGACTCGCTTAAACCGGCGCGGAAGAAATCGACGAGTCGAATAGTCAGTTCTAACAACTAAAATACTTAAAAATTAAAACAAAACCTCAAAATGAATATATACTAAATCCAAAAGTACAACACCCACAAGATTGTACATATCTAAACCCAAATGTCAATGTTACGACTACTAACAATATAAACTCCAAATGTATGTTAGAGTTAGAAAATTACACAAGTACCACTACTATAGTCTAATACTAGAAATCGTAAAACAATAATGCAAAGACTAAATAACATCGGCGCTCGCCCAACCCAAAGCTAAGCAAGAACCTCATCATCAGAATTACCTGAAAAATAACAACAGCCCACCGTCAGTAGCGAGTAACATAACTGTCCCACCCTAACGGGGATACACATGAACATAGCACAAATCAAACAATCAAATCAAACATACAACATACGAATCAAATCAAGTAACCATGCTAACTCGACTAACTTTAACCAACAATTAACAAATCTTTAAACTTTGGTGCAATCATTCACATGCTAGACCGGACTATGCACGTACGAACGCATCTTACGCGATCGAACTTTCTACTATGCCAGGATTGAGAATCTTACTCCCAACCCCATGAAACCCATCTTACAGGAAATCCATATCCGAAGACAACATAGTAATACCACCAACTATCCCAATACCGCGGATAGGATAGGGGCAACGTCTTAACCCAATTCTTAGAATCTTACTCTAAGTCTTAGGCGTCTAGTAGCAAAATCAAGCTAATCTTAACTTTAATCGAAATTTACATTCTTAGTTAATTCTTAAGTTGCATCTTACGCCTTGACTCAAGAATAACATGTAAATCAACCAATCTTGGAACCTCTTATAACATTCTTTAACTTTCAAGACTCGACCAAGAACTCATAAAGAACCAACAAGACTCATAAAGAACTCATCCAAGATTCAAGAACTTCAATCAAGAACTTTATCAAGATTCACGCATAACATCAACAAAGTTCAACAATAATTCCATCAACTTCCAAACATCAAAACTTCACGAAACTTGATCGTGAACAACATCAAATATGAAACTAACATAATCAACCATGAAATACACATAATCAAGTAGAAATCATCACAAAACCATCACCCAAAATCAGCTATAATTCACGCATAAAAATGGGTACAAAAACATCAAAACGGTCTAATCTAATCACTTAATCTATACTATGAATCAAGGTATACAAACTAGGTTGAGATAGTATGTTACCTTAATGAAGATTAAACACAAATTAACACAAACTTGCAGCCCGGAATTCGAATCACACGGCCCCAATAACCACGCAGCAACACGGCCATCACCACCACGCGAGCACGGCCACCCTTCGTACACGGTCTTCGATGCACGGCTTCAATCATGACCACGATGCACCACCACGAACACCACACGGCCACTTCATGAACACCCACTCGAACAACCCACACGAACAAAGCCCAAAACCAAACCCGAACTAGTGATCTTGAATGCAAATAATGTGGTTTAGTTTGTGTTTTGATACTTAAAGATCAATGGAAGTTGAACCTTTAAGTTTGGGTTTGAAAAGATGAAGAACAAAATTTGGTGAGTGATGAGGGCCAAAAATGGCATGAGACTAGGAGAGCAAATGGAGGGTGTTTAGCTATTGATTTGATGAGCAAGTGTTTAAATGGCAAAATGATGTTTAAGCCTTACTAACTCTCCTATATATAGAAGTTAGTTAAGGTGTGAATGCATGGCAAGTGGCAAAACTTGCCACATAACAAGGGGGATAACCGGCCATGGCAAGGGAAAATGGGCCAAAATGGGCTTTCGATAAATAATTGGGCTAATTGCACTCATGCATGACTAATCATGCTTAAATCGATTTTGGCCCAAAAAATATTAAATAATTAATTAGAAAATTAAATAATAAAAATTCCAATTAATTAAATAATAATAAATAATAATCACCCAAAAATAAAATAATTCGAATTTAATCGAAATTATTCACATAAAATAAAATAAATAGTCCAAAATAAATTTTGGACCATACATAAAATCACATAAATAACAAATAAATCGGTGACAGAAATACCGATAAATCTGGGTCGTTACAGCAACAGACGAAAAAGGGTTGTTATCGAAGACTAACCTATTTCTAGCCTTCCAAATACTCCAAAGAAGGTAGAGGAATTTCCAAAGCAAATTGAGGCTACCCTTTTGGTACCTAAATATTTCTCATGTTTCATGAAAACCCATGATTATTATACATTTATACTCCCATCTTTATATGCGCATGAAATTTAACTCCTCTAAAGTTGTCATTCCACTTCCCTGCCTTCTCCTTTTTAAAAAGATTCTCATTTTTTTATTTATACTTTTTTACTCTTTTAATTAATCAATTGATGATTTGATTTTTTTTCTTAATTTTTTAGCTTTGCCATGTACGTACTTTTTATTATCTAAATAAATTAGTTTCTAGTATGGCATTTAAATACATTATTCTTATTGTGTAAAAAGAGAGAATCTACTTCCTTTCACCTAAATACCTAATAATCAAGTAGGTCATTTTTGAGAGAGTGAGAGATAACTCAGGTGGTTAAAGCTTCTCTTTCAACTTCAGGTGATCTAATGATCAATTTTCATCCCATCCCTTTGTGGCTCATTCGCATCAATTAAAAAAGTAGGTAATCTTTATTTAACATCCATTAATAGTGCGAGGGACATATGGGGCATGAGTGCCCAAATTATGAATGTTACTTAACATTATTTACTATTCCATCCGATTCAATCAGTTCGTTACCTGTGAAGATCTTTTCATGAGAGAAAAGTAATCACAACATAAGTAACAAAAGGAATCAGAGAAGGTTTGCATAGGCCGAAAAGGGTTAGCTTGATCGATTCAAAAGCCCACCAGTGGCCCTTGGGTGTACCCAAAACCAAATAAGTACCTCTTCTGTAATATAAAATTTTCAACAATTATTTTCACGCATTTTGAGGAATCGATTTAAGAGTGTAAATGAAGATATTAATCAAAATGGTTTTAATACAGGAAAGAATGTGATTCTAAGTTACTAATATCAAATTATTTTGATGAATTGATCATTTACAACCTTAAATCAAATCGCTTTCTTAAAATGCGTACAAAAACAATCGTTGAAATTTTTAGGTTACAGAGGGAGTACATCTGGTAACTCTTTTTGGGTTATTTTTATCTATTTTGCAAATAGGGTGAGCAAAATTGATAAAATGTGAACAACGCTCTAGCCTGGAATGTATAAATACACTAATATAAGATAATAGATGTTTGGATAGATTGATAATGCATAGAAATATTTGCTAACAGCCTAACAACATACTTTATACTCCATCTGTAATATATTAATGGCAACAAGTCATTTTGCACGCACTTTAAGAAAACAATTTAAAGGTGCAAACAAACAAATTGATCAAAAATAACTTTAAGATTAGTAACCTTATGATCTCAATCTTACTTGTATTAAAACCATTTCGATTAATTTGTTCATCTACACCGTTAAATCATTACCTTAAAAGTGCGTGCAAATAACTTATTGCCATTAACATGTTACGGAGGGAGTACATCTTATAAAAGAATGTGCATTACGGTTTACAAAGTTTAAGCCCATGTCCTTTGAGTTAATAATAGTTATTAGCCCTTAGAAAAAATGCGTTAGTTTGTGATAAAATTAGTTCATATTGATGACCAAACAGAAAAGTTTCGTTTTGTATTTTGGAATTATACTATTATTCAAGGTAGATTGATTAGCTACCTTAATCTCATAGACAGCTTTCCAAATAAAACACTATGTCAATCTGGCCTGTAAAAGACATTCTATTTCACCAATAATGGCAAACATCAATTACAATTAACTCTTTGCATGACTATTTGATAAACTTCATTGGCACTAGTCGCGAGCCTAGGCCGGACAATGGCGTAGCTAGGTTTTTTGACTTGGGGGGACATATTTACGATAATTTTAACGATGAAAATACAATGACAAATTCAAACTGAATTTCATGGCTAGCTTATCATGAAGTACAAACTTACCAACTAAATATAATGTGCCCTTCACCGTATCCAAAACTTATACGGTCAATAATAAGAAGAAATCATTATATGAGGGATATTATATAAAAAAAAAATCTATGAGAAAACTCAATATAGCTCAAACTACCATATTATTTAATGTTGTGTTCAAATTTTTGATCTTGTAAAGTATGAAATTTTAATATGAAAAATTAATTAATTTTGCAAAATAGAACATATACTTTGTTCAAAATTTACTATTAGATCCAAGATCATGAAATATTAGTGTCTTTGGATTATTTTAAAGAATATTTCTTTTAAAATAAACAACTAATATTATTTCTTTTGATTTATTTTTTAAAAAAAGTTGTAGGTATATATGCTGCGCTTTTAATTAGTATATTCGAATTTTATTATTAAAAAGAGGTAATTGGAAACTAAATATAATTCTATCAGGAAAGGTGGGGATTTTTTTTGAAGAGAAAACGTAAAGAAAAAAGAATAAAAATAACACTAAATGGAAATATTAGAAACATAATTAAACCTAAAATAAAGAGTCGTTATTTAAGACAAAATAATAGGATATAAAAAATATTACCTAAACATTTTTCCATGAAAAGAACTTGTTTAAACCAAAGAAACATTACAAAAATAAACTAGTAGGGTTGAACTTGTGACCTTACACCTAAACATTTTATTTGACATGGAAACCATTAGGCTATACCTATTGATGTTATTTATATGGGCAGAAAAATCTATTTATCCTTTCTTTGTTTGATTATTTTTTCCCAATTTTTTTTTTTAAAAAAAAAAAGATGGGGGGACCACCGTCCCCTCATGTCCCTAATGTGGCTACGCCATTGAGGCCGGAGGAGAGTTTGATCATCCATAAGTCTGTTGGGGTTCCAATATAAAACCAACTATTTTTGGGACTCGTGCAATGCACGAGTTGTATATAAAAAATATAATCTCATATCAATTAAAATTAAAAAATTAATAAAATTAAGTTGATCATAATTGTATAAAAAATTGTAGACCCTATAAATTAAAATATAATGTGTCTCCTAAAATTCTCTTAGTTAATGAAATTAATAAAAGATAATTTTAAAAATTAAATAAATTAAAATTGAATTTACAAAAAGTTAACACATGGCACAAACAAATCCTATATTAAAGTATTAGTATAGATTGATTATATAAAGAGTAGTCCAGCAATATATATATATATATATATATATATATTAGTCATCATCACTCTAATTTTTCAACGTAGGACACATGTGGGATATATACTCTCAACACACTCCCACATATGACTATTTGGGTCACCTTTAAACTTACAATATAAATTAGTCACATACTTACTCGTTGGGCCGGCTTTCTTTGGACTTTTAACATGCATGAGGACAACAAGCCCCTACATGATGCGACAAGCCGACAACTCTGTTAGGCTGCTTGCTCTGAACAGATGTTCAAATGCTATTTAAGTTTGTATACTTTAAAAACTTCATACTTGTATTTGTATTTTTTTAACTGTTTTAACTTTTAACCCCACTAGGCACTAATAGATTATTATTAGCTAATATTATTCCAGAGGCCACTGCACGCACCTAATTAACATCAATTTGTGTATCTTTGGTGAAGTTTTGGGAAGTCTAAACATAAATTAAGGTTGCAGTTCAAGAAAGTGAAAGTGAGATTATGCAGACACTATTGGCCGCAACCACTTAGTGATCACTGATCTTCAGCTACTCTGATCTTTTTGTGCATCAATCCTTGTGTCACATTTGTTTCTTCTTATTAAACTCCCATTTGCAGCCATTTTTTTAGCACTAAACTGAAGTTGCGTGCATTTTGTGCAGTGCAACCTTTCTGAGATGATTGCACTTTTGAGGACCTTCTCATGACTTTTTACATATATACAAACATTATGATTAGCATTTTTGGATACTATACCACCCACCTTTACATTTTTTTTTTATTTTTTTAAAGATGACAAGCAAGGTACACCACCATGGATTGGATCATACTCCCTCCGATCCGTCCTTATTTATTTTCACCCGTTGATCAAAATATGTGAGAGCTTTTTAGTCAAACATTATTGCAAATAATTAGAGTATTTAAATTAGTAAGGTACTGCCAGCAGGGTGGTATTGCCGCCTCCGGAAGGAGGGGAGAGGGTGAGAATCGAAACAAGCATTCGAGTGTTAGTTTGCCAGTTGAGTAAACTACCAACTGATCGAGCTATTCAAGAATCACGATAGTGAATATCAAGTTTTAAGTGACAAAAAATTATAATCAAAGTGATCTGATAATGGGTTAAGATCGATCGAACTTAATTGAGTTGAGTTCGGATCAAAAACACACATAAGTGTATCTTATACATTGATCGTGAACCATATGATTATATTGACATGTATGCTTGTAATTTTGTGTGGCCTGGTTCGTTACATTGTGTACACGTAAATCAATCCGATCAAAACTATTTAACCCCCTTTTAGTTGAATCAAGTAATTCTAGGAGTGCGCATTACATGGTTGTAGATTTGTAGGTTTGGTAACTCTATTTACCTAAATACCTAATACAAAAGAAATTTGTTTTTAAGTAATGTCACAATACAAAATGATGGAAATTTGGGGGCGCATAGGGAAGTTTTGATGGACCCGAATGATTTTGTGTGATGGACTTTGTGTTTTCATTGATTGTAATTAATTGCTTACAACATATTGTTTTTCTTCAGAGCTCATGTCTCTCATTTTTACTCTAACTTGGTAGAACCCTTAGCTTATTTCTACTCTTCTTACTATTTTTTGGGAGCTCTCTTAATTTTCTCTCATTTTGGCTCTTTTTTACTTGGCTCACTCAAACTATGCACATACAACCTATTTATAGTGTTATATTCTATTTTCTAGATTTTTCTACACAAGTCTAATGTTTAATATTTCTAGAAACATCATCACTTAATTTCTACACAAGAATTTTCTAGATTACATATTTATCTACACATCTAGATTTTTCTAGATTAATCTCAACACAAAAGGGTAGAATAGGAAATATATAGAAAAGGCAGTACTAATAATATCATACCTTTTTTTTAACCGTAAATAGAACTCACACACAAAGCTCCTATCACAAGATAATACCTTAACATGGGAGAGGGAGTTGGACATGTGTATTACGAGGCTCGAACCCAGAGCATAACTCTTAGGGAGCATGACCCCCTACCGCTAGTTCTTTATTTGATTAATCAATTGGATACGCTTACATAGACCACTAATTTTAACTTCATATCACCAAAAGTCATCCAACATAAACTACACATATATACACAAAAACAAAACAAAGCAGCTAGAGGCAAGTTTTAAAACATCACAATAGACATTGCATTTACTATTACACCATCAGGAGAAGACTAAAAAAACATATTTCCCCTTGAATAGAAACTCATAACAACAATGAACTTAAACCCCCCCACCCCCCCCCCCCCAATCTCCTAAAACTGTACTCCCCCGTCCAAGAGACATGCATTGCCCATTACGCAATCCAATGCATATATATTAATTTCACATCACTAATACCTAGAATTTTAACCATATTTGTAAAAACAATTGATTGACTACCTTCGTACATTAATGACATACTCATCATGAAGAATCAAACAAACCAGCCAGACCCCACATGGCTGTATTCATTCTTACTTATCAGTAATCATCTCAGCAACGATCACCGCCACCATCCAAGATGGATTGAGGGGGGACGCCCTCTTGGAAACACAAAACAGGAGGAATCGTGAGCGACTCTAAGCTCCCATAAGCATTCCAACAAAAGGGATCCACCACCACCTCCCCAGTCGCTGGCAAGAGCTCAATATCGGAAAGGGTAATATTGGAACAAGGGACGGCGTCACTACAAGCAATGTGCATAGGAGGGCTCCTAACATCATATGTACCCTTAAGGTTTGAGTACAAAACGTCCGTAACTAAAACAGCTGAGGTTAGGTTTTTACAAGTTTTTGAGAGACAATAATATTGATCAATCATAATAGGGTTCCTAACGGCTTCCATTCTTATGTTGTCGTAGGTTACCCTTGAAACTGCTCCTGAACCTCCTTGCCATGTCTTGATTCTCATTCCATTGCTTGTTTCTTTCAATAAGCTGTCTTTGACTGTCACATTGTGGACACATGCACTTGAATTGTGGTGCCCTAAACTTCCAATGCTGATAAATCCAACAAAAATAAGCTATGTTACATGGATATGAGTCAATAAGGAATTGCTGGTTTGAAAAATATAGGATACATACGGGTACCACGAATATATATGATTAAATGCTTGAAAAAATAATAGTTTTTAGTCAACAATAATATTATCACCAAATGTCTTAGGTAATTCTGAAATAATCACCTTATCAAAAATTTTAATTAAATAATTATCTTATGGTTCACTTTTTGTTAGATTTGACCACCTTAGCTTGTTAGGGCTTATGCCTTTAAAAACTATTTTTAAGAATCAAATTTTACGAATTTTAATTTCAGCACATTAGGGTATTTTCATTTATGCAAACTAAGATAGTATTGCTAGCTCACAAACAACTTTTTTTAAAAGCAAAGTTCTCACCCATGTGGTGAAATCTAACAAAAAGTGAACCATAAGATGGTTATTTGAGTAGTTTTTTATAAGATATAAAGTTATTTTAAAATTATGAAAAATATATATAAGATGGATGAAAATCCTTTGGAAAAATTTAGTTTAATTATTCCAGAAAATGGGGAAAGTCTTTCAAGATCGTATGAAAAAGTTAGGTAAGACCATTGTTAAAAAATGTCAAAAAAAATGTTAAAATGGAGTAAAGTGTCAGATATCCTAGGAGTACGGCTACGGATACCTAGTCATTACTAGTGCAGAATATTGTATAAATTGTTTGTTTGAGATACAAGAACTAATTAAGCATACCTAATTCCATGTCCATGACCACAAGTGATGTTTCGAATGTCTACATCATAAGATCCAGCACCAATTGATATACAATCATCGCCTGTGTGCAAATATACGTCAGTGTATAAAGTAAAAATGTCTAATCATTTAATAAAATAATTAAAGATAGATGGGTTTAAGTTTAAATCATGTTAGGCGAAAAGTCTAACCATTAAAGATGAAGGAATTATATATTTGGACATTGTTGGTATTTTCAAGGTGGATGCCATCAGTGTTAGGACTCGATCGCGGAGATGTAATATGAATGGAGTCAACGTGAACATTTTGGCATACATCGAACTTGAAGTGGAACAGTGGACTGTTCTGAATCATAAGTTCTTTGATTGTCAAGTTAGAACACTGAAAGAATCTTAATGCCTGCATCAAATAAATTAAAAATTACTAGTAAGCTTCAAGCACCAAATTAAAGGTAATATACCATCTTCTTTTGGACTGAATTTGTCTAAAATGAACTGAGCTGAGCTAAATTGAACGGCTTTGGGCTTTTCAATATGGTCAAACAACTAAAAAATATGTGTGGTTATTGACTTTTTGGTTGGCTGAAAAGCTGACTTTTAAGCCAAAATGAAAAAGTTTCATGAATCAGTTTTTTTGGTTGACTTTTGTCTTGTTGGCCCACAAACTCTCTAATAAACAGTCAACAGTCACAATTAATTTTACCAAACACTTTTTCCAAACAACTAGCTTAAACAACCAACTTAAAAAGTCAATATTTCCAGCCACTCAAACAAGCCAATTAAACCGGCCAATAGTTAATTGCCATACAGAATCTAAGTCCATTAGAACAAGGCAGCGTAAGAAAAATCGTATTTACAATAAAATCTTATAATAAATTCAAATGGTCGGGATTCTTACAGTAGGACTAACACAAGGGCCGGGCAGTGTAGTTCCATTAGGTCCCTATATGAAGAATTTAAATAAGTGTTAGAGCTCAAGTATGACTTAAAAAAATTGATAAAATTAATGAAAATTTTGAGAGTAGAGAGATCAAATTAAGAAGTACCCTGTGGGGCTTGCAGGGGAGGTCCCACCATTTTGCACCCCGGCCATCAATGCGGCCACCACCTTGGAGTGACATTCCATCAATTCTGTAGAAACCTAACCAATGATACTTACTAGTGTCCTTGGGCCATTCTTCGGGCCCATCTGGTGGCACAACTGACCCTTCAATCTATTTTTCAAAGTACAACCCAAAAAAAAAAAAAAAGATACAAGTTATAAATTTATAATTATGATGATAGTTATCGTCCCAGTTGGTACGAGGATTTGAACATGACATACATACAACATGGGCTTTAAGGAACAGATAGAATCACTGTTTTATACCTCATTTTTTATTAAAGTTTTGCCTTTAGTGTACTAAAAGGATACTATGTTCATTACCACTTTTTCACTTTTTCTTACTTTTGTTTTTTGTTAACTACCTTTTCTTATCCAAAACCAATAAACTACGTCCCAAAACCAATAAAATTATAAAAACTATATACTTCGAAAGTATGCTTCGGGACGAATCAAACAAAATTCCACATGACTTTATTTTACGTTACAAATATCAAATTAAACAAGGTCAAAATAACAATATAAATAGAGTCAAAGTCAATTAATGTGGACATAGGGAGTTAAAAACCCACATTTTGGGCGCAAATAATATAAACTGAAGACAAATAGCTTAATATCCTAGCTTGATTTAGGGATGGATGAGATTCGAAATCACAACCTCCGTATCACAGCAGGGTGACTCTAATATATACCATGTCAAAGGATCATCACAACGAAAAGCTTAATCTGATAATTAGACCCAAGGTTATGATATATACAGTATATATAATAATAATAATAATAATAATAATAATAATAATAATAATAATAATAATAAGGGTATGTACCTGAAAAATGATATGAGTTTGACAAGGGCCATTGAACATGATACCCTGAACCATGAAGGTGTGACCACTAGGAGCATGTAATACAGAAGAATTATTGTGTGTATTATTACTACTACAAGCAGCATCCCAAGCCGCCTTAAACGCCGCCGTATCATCAACAATGCCATCTCCCACCCCTCCGAATTCCGTCACATCAAAAACCCCGGTTGGCCCTGACGGTGCCGGGGCATCTTCAGCCTTACCCTTGCCGTGATGACAACCACAAGCTGGCAATATCACATTATTATTTGAATATATTTTAGAATTATTATTATTATTATCATCATTATTATTAGGTTTGTTTTCATACGTGTGTTTAGGGTGTCTTGCATGAGAACATAAGAAAAGGCAAGCATTGGTTAGTAAAAACAACATTGACAAATGGAGTTTTTCCATTAGACAAACACTTTGGTTATTAGTTATAAACTCTTACAACTAGCTTAGGGGAAATATATAAGAAGTTATTGAAATAGGGGAAATGAGCACAATATCATTGATGAAAAGCTAGCTAGGTAATGACTAATGAGCACTTCCAAAATGGCATCAAAACTACTAGTATATATATACACTCAAAAAGGAGTTGGTTGATGGAACTATATATCTCAACCAAAATAAGCTGGTAGCTGACGCCCAGTATGGTAGTATCGAAATTGATTTTGATAATTTATCACTCTCTCACACACGAGAGACTGTTGGGCTTAAAGTGTGAATGCAACATATATGAGTCTCCCCTTACCCAACCCTAAATATTTGCGATTCGAACTCGTGACTTTATCATCACGCTGGCTCTGATACCAAATCAGATGATCATCTCAACTAAAAGCTTAATTAAGCTAATAATTGACAGAGAATTGATTTTTAATATATATACACACACAATTAAAAGAAAGGAGGGGTGGATGAGATAAAGTGTGAATGCCGCATGAGTCTCCCATTACCCAGCGTCAAATATTTCACTTAGAAAGGAGGGGTGGATGAGATCCAAACTCGTGACATTATCGTCACGATCGCTCTGATACCAAATCAAATGATCGTCTCAACCAAAAGCTTAAACTAATAATTAACAACATGAGAATTGGTTTTTAATATTCTATCATATATATATATATATAGACACACAATTAAAAGAAAAAGAAAAAAGAGGGTGGAATGGTGGAAAGAATACAATAATAGAAGGAACATAAACAAGGCATATTAAATAGAAGCATGCTTGCTTTTTGAGAGAGTGAGTGGAAGTTGCAGAGACGACGGTTTAAGGGGAAAAAAAATAAAGGGTGGTGAAGGAGGGTTCGTTGTGGGCAAAGAAAGAGCATAGCAGTTGAAAGACCTCCCATGTTCTACCCATGATTTCTAACCTTTTTTTTTTCATATATTGGTCCACACCACAATACTTTCATTCCCATTTTTGGGTTTAGCTTGCACAATGTATCAGTAAAAAATTTATATACTCCCTCCATCCCTTAAAGATTGTTCCATTTTGACTTTTGGCACTGTTTATTTGGTAACTTTGACTTTTTATAATTTTATACATGTAAGGAAAAATATAGTCAAATGAGATCTCGTTTGATTCGGCTTAATGTGTACTTTTTTAATATGTAATAATTATAATTTTTTATTATACGTATCTCAAGATATTTTCATTTAAAGATGTGTCTTGAGAGATGAGAAAAAATAAATGGCGCAAGGAGGTAATATTTACTATACTCTTTAAAGTTTAAACCCATGATTTTGGTACGGTTATTATTTTTATTTTATTTTTTTTCATTTTTTGAGGGAACCTTCTTGCAGTTTGCCTGTCATTCTTTGTGCAGTGGGAGTTTGCATAGGGTACAATTAATTAAGCATATAGTTAAATTATTGATATATTCCACAACTTTTATGTTTATTTAATGATTTTTTTTTTAACTCTATTTGATCAAAGCTTGCACAATTACTTTTTTTTACTCCACTCTGACTACAAAACTCTCACAATTTTGATTAAAGTGGAACAGTTTTTTTAGTATAGAGGGAGTACTGGCTTTGTTTCAAATTAATTGCAATAGTTAAACGTAAACATGTACTAATGTGTTACTTCGACCATTAATATATAAAGTTACCAGGGCAGTCCTTGCACATGTGCAAGGTGACCAACAGCATAGGTCCCCCAATTGTAAGGGGCCCCATTTTCATATTTAGCCCAATATAAAAATAAAAAAATAAAAAACAAAGAAAGAAATAAACAAATTAACTGTAATCTACAATGAATGTCAACTAATTGCTCCATATTCCATTTTCACATTAAAAAAATCATTCATTAATTGTAAAGCTTAAATTTCCATGAATTAATTCTTCATCTTCATCTTTATATTTAGGGGCCCAATATTTTTGTATGAGAACAGGACCCCAAAATTCAATGGGACGGCCCTGAAAGTTACGTACAAGTAAAAAAATTAAAATTTTGATACTCCGTATTATGAAAGAATTTAATAAGACGTGTTCCGGGCCCACCCAGGTGGTCAACCCAATATGGAAGGGCCCAAACCCTAGGCCCAACTCTGATAGGGCTAGGGACACATCAGATATTCTACAACGAATGATATGACGCCACGTATCATGGGCCAGACCCACACGTCAGCCCAGCTGACTCAGTAAAACCCTAACCGGATAACCTACGCCTATATAAGGATCAGTCCAGTCATTCTTTCAGGTACGTAATTCATAATTCACAAACTCACAATACACTGACTCTTTACTCCTGATAGGGGCGTTCCTGGGTCCCACCCCCCAGGTTACCAACGTTTGACTGTTTTGCAGGGCTCAACCCTAGCAAGGAGCACACGGAGTCAACATCAGCATACCAGAGAACATTGAGTGTTCATACGAAGTTCCAGAACAGGAACAAGACGAATCAAGTCAATCTTCGTGAATCTTCTATTGACCATATCTTTACTTACATTTAACAAACATTAGTAATCAAAGAGACAAGATAAGGTAGAGCATGCCCCAGCCTGATTGTCGCACCTTTCATAGAAATACCATGCAGGTACATTGCCGGATTGCATGAAATTTTGTAAAGGAATAAGTCGATAGTGAAAATCAAATTTTACTGTTTTTCTCATGAGGTGAAGTACAACTAAAATTGGGCACGGGATAATGAAGAGATCAAAGATACAGTTGTCAAATTATTCTGCCAATAAGGATACTTTGATAAATAAATAAATACATAAATAATGTTCTTAATAGTTAATAGGCGTAATCAAACAATTTTATCTGCTTAATCTCTCTTTTGGGCCTATTTTTTTTGGTCATATGGAGTAATCTACATTAGCCATAACTCTCAACTTTACCCAAAAATTACTAGGAATATGTACTAGGAATCTTGTATGAGTCCAAGTGCTCTATTTTTTCATTTATATACTCGCTCCATTTTTTATTTAATTTGCTCACTTCACGTTTTTACGTTTACGAGATAAGACTTTAAAGATTAGTATCTTTAATTATGTGTATGTAAAAATTATTATGACTACATAATAATAAACTACATGTTTAAACAAATCCAATAACGACACTCCAAATGACTACATCTTTCTTATATATAAATCACAATCGATGGTCAAAATAAGCTTTGTGAACAATGATAAAAGTGAAACAGAGCAAATTAATAATAAAAAAAGGTAGTACTAGTACGGACTACGGAGTATATGCAACTTTTTTTCATTAATTGAGTTTAGGGGTGCTTATTGAGCTGGTAGCTCGCGAGCAGCTCGAGTTCGACTCGATCAAAGCTCGACTCGAGTTGGCTCGAGCTCACTCGACCAGCTCGTGACTCGATAATTTTACAAAAAATCAATAATATTCTACGTTAAATATTTGAAAAACAAAATTAACCTTGATATTTAATATAATAAATAAATAAACTTTAACAATATATAATTTTCATAAAGAAAATAAAATTTAATCAGTGATTTCCTTTTGAAAAAATTAAGATTCAAGATGATTAAAACATTAAACGAGCAGCTCGTGATCAGCTCGGCTCGACTCAAAACCTAATGAGCATGAGTCGAGCAACCCCCAACTCGCGATCGCACTACTACATAAACAAGTTTTTGCAACCCCAAAATCCGTTGCTAAAGGCCCAAAAAACTGTTGCTAAAAACCTTTTGCAACGGCTATAGCCCGTTGCATTCTCTGGCGTTGCAAAAGGTTTTTAGCAACGGTTTTTTGACCTTTTGCAACGGCCAAAGGTTGCCCGTTGCCAAAAGGTTACCTTTTGCAACGGCCAAAGGTTGCCCGTTGCCAAAAGGTTGCCCGTTGCCAAAAGTTTACCTTTTGCAACGGCCATAGTGTGCCCGTTGCCAAAAGGTAACCTTTTGCAACGGGCAATTATTTTTCATGCTATAACTTTGGAGATGCCATTTTTCCATCTTTTGCAACGGCTAAAGCATGCCCGTTGCCAAAAGATAAACTTTTGCAACATGCTATTGATTCCCATGCTAAATCTTTTTGCAACGCCTTTGATAATTTGGTCGTTGTCAAATTTTATATTTTTTGTTGGAATGGTATGATAATTTTTAAACAAATAATAATAAGTAATTAATTTCATAGAAATTTAGTTACTAATAATAATTTTATATATTAATAATATAATTCGAAATTCACTTGTTATACCAAAATGTTAAAATTTCAAGTCTAGCTTGAATCATCTAATACAACCCACGATATTGATCACGATACATCTTAATTATAGATAAATATAAAACTAATTATGTACAAAAAGGTATACAACCATCTATTTCAAAAAAATTCTATCTAAGCTCGTCAATATCTTCATTGTCCGCCTCCTCTCCATCATCATTTGCTTCAACATGTACCTATATATAATGTAAAAGACAATGAATATTAAAAACTTACTAAAAGCAAGAAGTATAAACATATAAAATTAAAGACAATTAAGAAAGAACCCATTTAGTGTGTGTATATATAAAAAATAAAAGACAATAAAGTCATCCATGACAATAGCCACCGACCAACCACCACCACCACCATGCTTCTGTCCAGGCAACAGTTGGCAGCAGCAGGTCGGCCTGGCGGCAGCAGCTCGGCCTGGCAGCGGCAGCACCTCGACCTGGCAGCGGTAGCAGCTCGGCCTGGCAGCAGCGCCTCGGCATGGCAGCAGCACCTCGGGATGGCGACAACTGCAGCTGGGCCTGGCAGCAGCAGCACCTGGGCCTGGCAGCAGCAGCACCTCGACCTGGCATCGGTAGCAGCTCGGCCTGGCAGCAACACCTCGGCATGGCAGCAGCAGCGCCTCGGCATGGCAGCAGCAGCACCTCGGCATGGCAGCAACTGCAGCTGGGCTGGCAGCAGCAGCACGGCCGCCTAGTTCAGCCTGCAGCAACCACGGCCAACCCAGTTTGTGGCAGCAGTAGCCACCTCGGACGGTGGGGGGAGGCCACAGCAGCGGATGGCTTCCGTGGGCACAGTCGACAGCCCTCTCGTGGTTTTGTACATCATATAAAACAGGAAAAAAAACCTCTACCCCATCTTACAACCAAGTGTGTTCAAGCTACAATTTCAATCTCACTTATAACATATAACCTTCATCATATAACATAGCCAAATTTAATGAAACATTTAATTCCTAATTTATAATTCTTTAAAAACTACCCTAATAATTTATTTTTATAAACTACCCTAATAATTTATTTTTATAAACTACCCTAATAATTTATTTTTATAAACTACTCTGACCAAGTACCTGCAGCCAGCCACAACTGAACACAAACTTTCGAGAGGTGAATTCTCTCCCAAAACTCATTTCTATTATACCAATATCGATGACGGCATTTACAACATGGGCAACTAATCTGGTTCCCTTGAGACCTTGTAGCAAAGGCTTTCTCGATGTATTCATCTGTTCCTTGTTCATATACATCACTCCATTTAGGATGTTCCCACCAAACCTTATTTCTCTCCATCTCCTAAAAATATATAAGAACCATAAGTTTTTTGCGTAATTATTTAAGATTTCTTTTTTTTTTAAAAAAAAATTAGTCAAATGTCATTATAATATATATTTATAGTGTTAAAGCAAAAGCATATGCTTTATTGTTAACTCTCCTGAACTGATTAATAATAATTATTGCATATCTCTTAAAATATATCATTATTAGTTACAAATTGAAGTATAACTTATTAGCTTATATAAATTAATAATATAAAAGATATTTATAAAGTTGATGAATGGAATTGTAAAATATCTACTATATTAATTCATCGTATTTAATTTAAGGAATAACCATATTAAGACTAATTTGGATTCTTAGATTTTTGTATCAAACATTTTATTCCAAATGATGGAATTGGGTGAAATTTGGTGTTTGATTAATTTTTATATTTTAGAGAAATAAAAAAATATTTTTTTTTTGTATTTAAGGTTGAGAAATCTTTTTTTATTGGTAAAGAAACTAATTGGTTGAGATTCGAGGGACTCCCTTAGTTTCTTGTCAAGATCAATAATCCTCACGAGTATAGTTAGAGTAGAAGTTATATCATTCAAATGTGGACTTTTTATGTGCAAGTCCAAGTCTGATATCAGAGGGTAACAAAAATCGAATTGACAATGCTATCTAGCTAGAACAAGTCTGCCAAACATCAGCTATGGAAAAACAAGTGTCCACCAACATAACAAGCAATAGTATGTCTTAAGTCAAATAAGCTACATGACAATGCTCCAAGTTTATGCAAAACTAAAAGGGTAAAAGCCATTTTCATGTAAGAATATCAGTGAAAATTTGCCAATGTCAATCAATAATGAACCTTCATAATTGCTACATAAAACCATTGGCAGCCACAAATTTCCTCTACAGAACATGAAAGGGTATGCATAAAGGTATAAAGTATATATGAGCTATATCATTTAGCACACACTTAAAAAAATTCATGAATTCAACAAATTATTCACACTTAAAAAAATGCTATGTGTGTTTGGTTTCAACAACTAGTTAAATTTAGCTTCAATCAAACAAAAAAATCACAATTAGAACGAGATTTCTTGGGGGAAAAAAGGGATTTATTTTGATTTGATAATTTTGAAAGATGTTTTTTGCATACAAAAAGCAATAATTCATATCCTTTATTTTACCAGCAGTCACCATTATCTTGTACTAATGCTATCCATGACTATAACAACAACAACACACTTTTTCATCATCATCATATTCATCATTATCCATCAAGTTCAGAAAATCCCAATGTCAAATTACCATTATCTGAACCTTCTTCAATTAACCAAGAAAACACCAACATAATAAATAATAATTACTATCCAGCATAATAATGGTAATTACGAGCATAATAATTTGACTAATAATCATTATCTAAACTTGACAATGTTATCCAGCATAATAATAGTAGCAGAAAATCCAACATTATCTAGCATAATGATTATTAGCAGAACAGTGGCAGAAAATCCAAAATTATCCAGCATAATAATTTGATTAATAATCCAACATAATAAATAATAATTACCACGAGCAGAGCAGAATAGTAGCCACGAGCAGCACCACGAGCAGCAGACGAGCAGCACCAGAACAGCAGAACAGCACCACGCAGCACACCACGAGCAGAAATCTGGGCTACCGCGAGCAACCACCAACAGCAACCACCGACAGCAACCACCAACAGCAACCAATTTCGCACATAAAAACCTAGGTTAGATTGAGAACAAAATTTTGAAGGAAAATAAACCTAGGTTAGATTGAGAACAAATCTTACCTTGATGTTGCACCAAATTGTTGAATGAAAGAAGGAAAATGAAAGATTGAGAAAAGGAATTGTTGAACAAAGCCTCAATTTCGTATACAGTGGGAAAATGAAAGCTCAATTGCACCAAAATGTTAAATTGAAATGGAGAGGGTGAGTGGGAAATGAAAAAATGAGAGGGAAAATGAAAAAAATAAACCCTCAATTTCGTATACAGTGGGAATTGTTTTTTTTTTTTTAATGACTTTTGGCAACGGCTATGCATATAGGCCGTTGCTAAAGCCGTTGCCTATTCTCAGCCCGTTGCCTATTATATTCTTTTGCAACGGGTTTTAATGACCCCGTTGCCTTTTCCCATTTTTTGCAACTGTTATTAAAAACCCGTTGCTAAAGGCGTTGCAAAAATATAACCCGTTGCAAAAGAGCGTTGCAAATGCTCTTTTTTCTAGTAGTGTCGACTCGCTTGATAAGCACCCCTAATTGAGTTTAATATATTTCAAAAGTATGATGAACACACGAAAAGTAAGGGATCATAGTACTAAAATCAAACTACAACAGATCGCTAGACCCTTGTAGAAGGCTACAAAGGACAACGATGTGAAAGACAAGGGAATTTATCAATGTCAGATCTCATCTGATCTATGATCGTAGTTTTGTCGAATTAAAAATTTATTTTATTTCCCTTGTATTTGTTGGATTTGACCTTTTGCAGATGTCGTATCACTCTTTTATCAATGAATTGATCTTTATTAATTTACAAAAATGTATCATGTATGTGTTAGCTCAGGATAATTAAGTTACATTTAGCAAATATATTAACGTTATCATATGTTTAGATGTCATTAGGTGGAGAATATTTTTTTTTCCTTATCTTTAGGAGCTAATCTTGGAGGGAATAATATTGTGTATCACAAATTCACATGAATGAGATCTTGTACTATACAATTATACATTAACTTAGATCAATGCAAATCATGCCACACCATAACAATTCACAAACACCTCCATGCATAGACAATATCCTTGATGCAATCGGGATTAATTTGGTCTTCGATCGTACCAAATTAATTGGGAAGAGGCAAGGATGCTAGCTCCCCCGAAATTAGCCATAACACCCAAAAGGAATCCAAGATATAACCATTAAAGATTATCGGCATCTAAAACTATGTTCTAAGTTCTAACAATACGGAGTGTTATTTTGGGGAAAGAAAAAAAATAAATTTGAGATAAAAAGAACAATAAATATTGGTATATGAGAAAGTTTCGGGTAAGGGCGTTATAGGAAGATGAAGAAAGAGTTGTCTCGGAGTTTGACGCTTTACTAGAACTGCTTTAGTTCATTTTTTTTTTATAAACTAATATTCTGACTCAGGTGTTGCCAGTGCCACAATCTTTTATTTTATCTTTATTTTCTTTGTCATTGATTTTTGTCACCTAAATAATTATCAATGAAAGTTATTTATAATAATTAAAATCATCCTATTGAATATGTAAACTATGACATGGCACAATGACTTGACGCTTACGTGACGCAATACGATGTGAGGAACGTCTTTAAATATATTGTATAGATAGATTAACTTAAAGCTAATCAAACTTGGGTTGTTTTCACTTGGGCCCAGAGTAACCGCCTCACGGCCCCAATGTGCCCTGCCTTAGGAATGGGCCTAAACTCATGTTCTTTGTACCCACTAAAGAAAATTGTGGCACCTTGCTTCCTCCCGTTTTGAGATATATAATAATCGATTATCCGGAATAGTGGCCAAATTAGTCTAAGGTAAATTAACGGTAGGGTTGGTCATAGTAGTAAAATGTGGATTTTTGTAAACACCGAGGTATCTAGACATTTCACTTGTTGTTAACTTGACAATAGTTGTTATGATTAGATCTGGTTATTGGACAGGGTAGTCCAATAACATGCGGGGTCATGGTTAGAGGGTCTTTAATGGACAAGGCATTATCGATCGGGGCCAAAAATAATAGCCTAATAATTTTTTCAAAAAAAAAAATTTTGACAAAATTAATTACATTAATATATTCGTATACATTTGTTTTAACTATTGGCTACCTTAAATTTTATTTATATTTTAATGGCCCGACCGCTAACGACCAGCTAATGACCCCCGACCCGCTATTGATCATTTTTAGTCGATCCTGGCCCTGACCCAACCCGTATTGACTTGACCCTGACCCGACTCAACCCGCCCAATAACCAGGTCTAGTTATGATACATGGTTGCTTGACTCTCATTATGTATCATACTAGTCGTGTGACTTCTGAATCAAAAATCTTTCAAACATCCTGTATTGGAATTCCTCAACAAAATGAATGCGTTTAGAGGAGACATAATCAATAAAGCATGTTACGAATTACACGGGCTTTGTGGTTTAAGTCTAATTTACTAATATATTCATTGGAGAGGAAGTGTTCTTACAATCGCTTGTTTGATTAATTGTAGCATCTCTCCTCTGTCACAAAATAAAACTTTATATGAAATTTTATTCAGCAAAACCCCGTCTTTCAATACTATTTGTACATTCCGTTGTATTTCTTTTGTGCACGATCAGAACGCTAAGAGTATGTTTAACCATGAACAAAAAAAAAAGGTTTGTGTGAACAAACCATTTTCAATTATTCTTAACCATGAAAAAAAATTGGTTTGTCATGAACATTTGTTCAAAAGTTTGGTCTGCCGAACAGAAATGGGAAATGGTTCATGTGACAAGTCATTCAGGAGGGATGGGAAGGGTGAGGTGTGGATGGGTACAGCACTCGGCAAGTGGCAGGCTGAAAAAACAGCAATGGAAAAAAATTTATGAGCACTTTTTTACACGTACAATTTTTAAAAAAAAAATTAATAAATAAACTATCAAAATTTATAATTTTTTATCCTCTATTAGTAGACACCCATATTGCCAAATTTCATTCAAGACAAAAAAAAAATAGTTTTTTCTCTCTACAATTTTAGCATTTTTTTAAAAATTCAATTCTTGTGTTGATGAACCTTTTTTATTTGATTCATAGATAAAATGAGAAATTGAAAATAGTTTGATTTGGTGATGTGTATAAGAGAGAAAATGTGATAACGATCCATAAACCTTTTATTCTTGTTCATGGCTAATGGTGCTCTAAATGAGATAAATTTGCAAGGATCGAAAATGCATACTTTTGGGGTATGCTTTTCCCAAGAAAGGATGGAATATTTTTTACCTCTATGTCACCTGATGTTAAATTTTTGTTATGACATTTTCAAATCTTAACCCGAATTCTTCCAATATTAATCCGGCATATATTGTTCCAACCACTAGCTAGTGAAGTTGATCTTAATTTTGAAGACTATATGTTGACATCACTCCCAACACTAAAGCACATTATATAAATTTTGACAAGTTCTCTATCGATTACCAAAATTTTCTTGCAACTATTGTAACGAGCCTCGATCCTTTTAAGGAGGTCATAAAGGATGTAGGCTACTGAGAGTCCATCCAAAAGGACCTCCGGGAAAACAAGCACTTGGAAGTCACTATGTATATCAAATTAAATACAATTCCGATGGAAGCATTGAACGACTAAAGTCCAGATTCTTCGTCTCTGACAAGTGATAACGATCACTACGAAGGTTAAATACACCAAAACATTTGAGCCTATAGCAAAAATGGTCACAGACTCACAAATTGAGCTTTTCTTGCAATCGCAACCGCTAAAATTGAGTATCCCTTCCATAGCTTGCTCCAGTAAAACCAAGTAAAAAAGCATATAAAAGAATCAAATGATCATTTTCGTTCAATACATAGTTACAACCTAGAGTAGCGAGAGTCATCTACAGGCAAACGGTTCATCGGCCATTAGGTTCCGGGTGCAATAAACAGAACCTTCTCAATGCGCTTCCATGTGCAATGACAGATTTTAATACAATAGCAGTCAACTTTTAAACAGCACGTACGTTAGCAGATAACATAATGTTGTTAATTCAAATAATATAACCTCCATACAACCCCCCCCCCCTCCTTCAAATATGCATAGCTATCTGCTTCGGAGCAGCACAAACAGCCCTGCTTGAAGCATCTCCGGTGCATCATCAACCTGTAAACCAGATCATGATCCCGGAAAACCGCATTGCTTTCTTGCGTGTTCTGGAACTAGCCTCACCAAAGTTTCTGCTGGTACTCCTTTTAGTTCTGGTCATTAGCATAGAAAATGTTAGCAAACACTTGAAATGATGCGAAAGATGACAACTTTCTGTAGCGATTTTTTTTGTAACGTAGCATCTTATGAATTTTTTGCAATAATACCCTCGAATTCAACCTAAAATAGTAAAATCTTCCAATTTTGATGAACTAACCCACTTTTTTTGCATTTAGGTTGATAAAGAAGATTTTAGGTTTAATAAGCAAAGAAATGGGTCAACTCGTCGGAATATTGACTTTTTTGTCGGAAAATTTCACATTTAGTGTGCCTCGTAATAACATTTAAATTTTATAAAGGTGTATTTTGCAAAATAATTTCTTATTAAGGTGCTAAGTTACAAAAAATTCAAGAGATAAATAGGAAGGAGTGGGGAAGCCTGGAAAGGGAGTATACCGTGAGACTTGAAGTTGAATAGCGGGGGTAGAGCCCGTCCGTTGGGCAAGCGAGTGTTTGGATCACGTAGCTCATCAAAGAAAGTATGAGTCAGAGCATCTAACTGCATTGTAACACAAGAACAAATGCAATGAGTAAACTTGAAAACAAAAAAAAAGATATTGAGTGAGGAAGGTAATGATAGAAACATAAGAGAACATTATCGAAAGAATACTCACAGCTGTGCACCGAAGGTTTGGAGAGTACTGCAAAAGTCGTGAGACAAGATCGACAGCCTCAGGTGGCATGCGCTTGTGGAATATCTGAGATTTAACATTACGGGTAACGTGATTAATTTAAAGACAATGTAAAAGATAAAGGAAGAGAAGAAAGTCTAGCATACCTTGTGCCAGGGGTGAGCTTTAATTTGGGGGAACTTGAATTCGGTGTAATTTGGATTCATACATTTTATCTCTTCCCTTGTTGGGGTACCCAAAACCTAAAGCAAAGGGATGAAAAATCAGAAGAAGTCCACATCCAAGAAGAATACAATATCTTCTGTCACATGCAATCAGGTGAAAAACAAGTAGCAAATAGATTGAAGACTTCGATACCAAATAAGGGATAATGACATAATAACTTTAAGGATTCTAATTATTAAAAGAAATACTTGGCCAACTGATGCAGAAACAATCTAGCATTATATCCTGACCGGTGTCTTTAGGTGCTATGACCCCATTAGAAAACGTAAATGCCTTGTTACAATCTTGGTTTATTGATGGTCATATGCATAACAATCAAGTCTAATTCAGTCATCTTTTACACCAAACAAACCATAGATGGTTAAGTGTTGCCATGTTGGCAATAATTACCTTAATAATCTCCACAAGTTGATCTACTCCGCTCTCACCAGGGAATAAAGGCTGCACAAAAGCAAAAATGGACAATGTTTATGATATGATGTCAACATATTCTTGATTTAACAAAAATGATTTTAGACAAAGACGTACTTGTCCGAGCAGAAGTTCAGCAAGAACACAACCGGCAGACCAGATATCAATTGCAGTTGTGTACTCAGTTGCTCCAAATATCAGTTCTGGTGCCCGATAGTATCTAGAGCATATGTAAGATATATTTGGCTCTCCTTTGACCTGCAATGAAGCCGCATTATTATAGAATGGTCAAACAAATACAAAAGTACAGAATTCAAGAGCAACAAAGCTGTCAAAAAACACACAAAGGGAGTTAGTAAGGACGAGAACGAACCAAGACTTTAGCACTTCCAAAGTCACAAATCTTTAATTGGTGTGTATGTGGGTTGACCTGAATTACAAAAGATTAAACAGGATTAACAAACACCATCAACATTATTTTGTATCTTGAAAAACTCAGATTAAACTTTAAACGGATTACCAGTAAGTTCTGGGGCTTTATGTCTCTATGACATACTCCAATGGTCCCGTGAATGTAAGCCAATGCCCGACAAATCTATAGCAAACAAAATTTTGATGTTAAACTAAATGATATTCTAAGGATACATACTTTACAACAACCATCAGAAACTCGCATACCTGGTATGTGTAAAGCTTTACATAGAGCAACGGCATTCTCTGATTAATTTTATTGTAGTGTCTAACTACACGATGAACAGTTTCAGGGACAAACTCAAGCACGAGATTAAGGTAAAGCTCATCCTTTCCGGTTGTAGAAAAGAAACAATGCTTCAAAGAAGTAACATTCGGATGGTCCAAAAGCCGCATTGTTTGTAGCTCACGATTCTTGTACCGTTTGTCCTGAAGGACTTTTTTTATCGCCACAGTTTCACCCGTCTCCAAGCATCTTGCCTAAACAAACCCATAACAGTATAATTAACGAAGTTATTCAATGAAATTTCAGACCATGAAGAAGATATTATCTTTGCAGTCAAAAATCACTGCTTTCTTTATCAATTTACCTGAAACACTACTCCAAAGGATCCTTGTCCGACAATACGTTCAGCCATGTAGCTAACAGTCTGAAAAGAAAAAAGGCGTAATAATCAATAAAAGAGTGCATATCATTACGAAAGAAACCCTAAATGTATATATGAAAACGGCATTAAACCTGCTTAGGTTGCCCATTTCTACCGCCAATTGTCGTGACAATTATATGACCAGTCTCCGTACCATTACCGTCCACGACAGCAGTTTCCATTTCCTGCAAAAACACGAATCGAATGAGCAACATGCCAACAATCAACCAAAACAATCTAAGTTAGAAAAACAATTTTAAGCCCTACCTTCTCATCTCTAAGTTTCATGTCATTCATCTCATCGGGTAGCTTATCAATACCACCACCATTACCACCAGGTTCCTTAAGTCCAGAAGTGGGAGCAATACCCACTGAAGCCATTTAAACCAGAAGATTGAAGAAACAACCCAATGTTTGCACACAGAATCACCAGAAGAGTTCAAATCACCAGCAAAAATACAGATGAATCTGTTCCTAAAAAAAAAAAAATTACATACATTTCAGCATTAAAAAAAAAAAAACAAGATTTACTTCACAAATCACCATTTAATCATTAATTGAGCTTAGTAAGATCATAAATAAGGGAAAATTTCCCAGTCAATATAACAGGTTAAAAACACATTCAAGAAACATTCATTAACAAATCAAAAGTGTTTCTGCAGTAAATTCAAACTCCAACCAAGATGATGATTAAAAAAAACCCCACATTTGCAATTAAAAAGGGTGAAACAAGATCCAAAGCCAACGCAAAACAAATCCCAACTGAAGAACTGCAATATTTGAAGAAAAAGCCCCAAACATCGGTAAATTGAAGAAATGGGTGTACTTCGAAATGATTTTTATAAACATGGTTAAACTTTTACAGATCTCAAACAACAGAATTAACCACTATATATATTCAAATCTGCACATCAAATTAGGGTTATACGCTTCAGATTTTGAAGGGCCAATTAAAAATTTCCCCTTTCTTAACCTAGTTTAGTTTTTTTTGTGAGAAAATTTATTAAGACAAAGATCTGGGTCACAGATTGTCCAACAAAGCCAGAAACGATAAACAGGAACAATCAGCTTACCCAATTTTATTTTTTTCAGAAAAAAATCCCAATAATACAAAAAACGCAACCCCAATTAGTTATAACCCTGTACTCTAAAAAAAATGATATCTTTGAAGAAATGAGGCATGAAATCAATGAAATGATCAAAACCCAGTTTTTTTTTATACAAGAAAAACATACCCATTTACAATAAGAAGAAAAAAAATGACACCCAGAAACAAATGAACACTCCTTCACACATAAAAGAGAGGAAAAAGAGACATACCAGTAAAGCAAGAAGCAGGAAAAATCAGCAATTAGCAGATCAAAGAAGACAAAATTAGAGGAAGGAAAAAAAAAAGGGAGAGAGAGAGAGAGAGAGAGAGAAAGAGAGAGAAATGAGGAGGAGAAGAAAAAATGAAGGAAGGGTTGAAGAGTTAAATGAAGAAAAAAAGAGGAAGCTTTAGCTTGTGGAGTTGTGGTATGGGGTTTGGTGACAGTCAAAGGAAGACAGTCTATTTCACCCAATAAACAGAAAATATGCGTTAGTAGTTGTTGTTGTAATAAAACCTCTTGTTGCTTTCCTTTTCCCTATAGTCTTATCTTTTTGACCATTCAAACTTCAATGTCCTTTGCTTTTACTCATTTGCCTATTTTAGGAGTGACTTTTTTAAGTTATTTTTTTCCCTCACTTTGAAATTCCCTTCATTGGTTTGATTGGTCATTGCACTCTTTTTTCATCGGTATGAGTATGACATTATGTGGTGTGGTGGTGTCCTCATGATCCACAATTCACTCATTAGGGTAAATTTGTAATTTTATTACTAAGGTGTTGTTGGGTTACAAGAGCATCGTTATCAGCAAACTCAAATAAAAGGTTCACACATTTCTCTCTTCATTTCTCTTTCATCCACATCACCAAATCAAATCATTTACAATTTACCTTTTAACAACAAATTATAAAAAAAAGTTCACCATTTTTTCTCTGCTACTATTAAATTTATCCCTTAACAACAAACTATAAAATTTATATGAGAAAATTATATCAATATGGATATTTACTTGTAGAGAATTTAAAAATATGAATTTTGGTGCAATTATTCATTTTTTTAAAATTAACCATTTTGAGTTATTTTAATTACAAATTACATAATTTTTCTCTCTCATCCCCTTTGAGTTTGCAAACTAGTTTGGTTTTCCAAACCTTTTCCTTTAGGTTTGCAAGCAAACCTTTTATGGTTTGCCATTAACAAAGAAATAAAAAGGTTTGGGGTTTGCAAACCATTTTGAGTTTGTTGTTATGAATGCTCTAAGAGATTTTTATGGGAAATATATTTTTCTAGTAAATACAAATAAGCGGTTGTGTTTTGTTTACACTTTCACGAGATTTTCAAATTCATATAGTTAATATGTAGGAAATTACTCACCAGTCACTATTATCATGTTGGTAAGTTTCATTTCCTCTTGGAATTATAAATGTAAATGGGTCAACCAAGCACATATCTCCTCTGTCCCTTCAATTTTGCTACATTTGCTTTTTCACGTCTTTTAAAACACAATTTTAAATGAATATATCTTTAGATTCATATAATAAAAAATTATAAAAATTACACATTGAGCCGAATCAAACGAGATCCCACTTGACTATATTTTTTCTTATACGCATAAAATTAGAGAAAGTCAAAGTTACACAGTGAATAGTGCTAAAAGTCCTTATGTGAAACAATTAGGGACGGAGGAAGTACATAACATTTTGTTAGGAGATTTATGAGGGGAATGAATTCCCATGAATTGAAAATTCTTGTAGTAGCCATAAAAAAATCATGTATTAAATTATTGGGTTTTTCTAAGCTATGCCCCTGAGTTTTTCGGTTTTTTAAGTTGTGCTCATGCATTTTGAAACTTCTAAACTATGCTCCTTAACTTAGGTTTTTTAATTAACAGTGTCCACTCCGTTATGCCATCGCTAATGAATATGTTAAAAAGAATTGCATTACGTAGAAGAGAAATTTTCCCTCTAAAATTCTAGGGCTTTTAACTGATTTTCACCCTTTATTTTAGGGAAATGTATCCTTTACAGGGTAATGCATCATTTATTTTAGGGACATACATCAATTGTAAAAGGTGAAAAATCAACTAAAAACCCTAAAATTTTAGAGGAGAAATTACCCTCCCACGAAATGCAACTCCTTTTAACGAATCCATTAACGTTGAGTTAACGGAGTGGACATTGTTAATTAAGAAACTTAAGTTGGGGGGCATAACTTAGAAGTTTGAAAAGGCATGGGCACAACTTAGAAAGGCGAAAAACTCAAGGGCATAGCTTAGAAAAACCCTAAATTATTTCATGCGCTAACCAAACGGTCCAAACGACACCTAAGAACAAGTTAGAAAACTTTGATCAAGACTTCTTTTTTTTATTCTGGGCCGCGAGAGTTGTTTGTTTCGACTTTGATTTTTCTACCAGTAATAGGTATTTGGAATTTTTTGTGGGAATAGCCCAACATTTGTGGCAATTTTGTGGGGATATCCCTCGATAAATTTTTTTTTGCGAGGATATCCCAAACTAAATTTGGTGAGTTTATGAATTTAATATGTTGTAGGATTAAATGCGTTTGATGTTCACGCACAGTAAAATCACCTAATTGAGCTAGTCAATGCCCGGAATCTTGACTTTTTTCCAAGAAAAATGGAATTTGGGCTAATTTCACAATCATTAAATTTAGTTTAGAATATCCTCGCAAAAAAAAATTATTGAGAAATATCCTCACAAAATGGCCACAAATGCTGGACTATCCCCACAAAAAAATTCAATATTTATGACAACTTTATAATACATAAAATAAAATAGTATTGTGAGTTATTGTATGATTCTACTTAACGTGCATGTAGTTTATGAAATTTTAAATTTTATAATGTAATTTACTTGTATTACTCCGTACACAATTAGGGTGCATTCTCTTCAACTTTTTTTGATCCGGTCTCAGAATTTATCGGGTTTGGACATACTAGATCAGGTTTAATAAGTTATAATCAAATCACGTCATAAAGAGATTTGATGACTCATGTGGAGATCCCCCCCACCCCCACCCCACCAAAAAGTCCCTCTCATTCTCTTTCTGATGGAGAAAAAGAGATTCAGATTTATAATAACATAAACATCTACATTTACGATGGGGTGTTTTATGCATGATAGTCGTAAATAGCATAGATCTTTTCTAGTAGTGACTCCAACTAAATATATGTAACTTCACTTTCACGCTTTAATCTAACTTCAATTTCGTGGAAATTATTCTGATATTCCGCCCTCTCTCTATTATAAGTCACAAGTTCTCTGTTTATAGAGAACCTTGTAGAGGGTTAACATCCATCATTAAGTCATGAAAGAATACAATCATCATTTTGCAAGATTGGCTATAATAGCACGATATATGAGTGATGTGTTGGATGGAGTACAGACTTATCGAGTTGTGAAAGATAACACAAACTTTATGACTAGGTGCATATATAAAATTATTTTTATTTTTATTTTATCTCGATAGTGTCATCTTTCCATGATATTTGATGAACCTGTAAACTAAGTTTATGTCATTTTTAAACATTTTACCCTAGAGTTTATACTATGATTCACACCTCAATAAGTTTGTATCATATATTCTATACACCTTGCCTTACCCAATATCTTCTCTCAACTGATAGAGTATATAACATATTCATGTGACTCAACTATAAACTTAAGTTTTTGGTTGAGATGGCCCTTAAACTTGATATCAGAACCAACGTAACACAAAGGTTAATGGTTCGAATCTATCCTCCCTCTCTCTTTTAAATGGAATTAATTCGCGTCAGGTATGATGGGGCTTGTGTTGCGTCCGCATTTCAAGCCTAAGGAGTCTTTCTTGTGAGGGTGAGTGATAGTCCAAATAACATAGGCTCTGTTCAGTTCAACTTATTTAAGCACTTTAGTGCTTATTAAAAAAAGATCAGAAAAGTTCAGACAAACTGAACACATCCATATTCTTAAGCCTCAAATATAAGCTTAAGCTTTCTCACATATATGACCCTATATAAACCCATTCTATTAATGTCCCAACACTTGACTCTCAAATATGTAAAATTTTAATGATAAAATTCAAACAATCTCCTTGAAATAACGGACATAACGGTTCATCAAGCCCGTAGTTTGCATATGAGTTTCAACATAAAAGGTATCCAAATAATTGAAGGGAAAGCTACAACAAATGACTTTAATTTTTTATTTTTTTTTTTTTAAAGTACTGTATCTACTTTCCCTCTCTATTCATGATTTTTCCTCCTTGCCTTTAGTCGTATGATCCTATCTCACACTATTCCAAAATCACGCTAGCTTGAAGTCGAATTATTTGAGAAAACTATTTTTCATCATTTGCTTCACGATGCTGGCAAGTTAAGTTGGCTAAATGTTTTATGAAGGAAAATTGTCAAAAATAAATCAACTTTTGACCGATCTTTCACAAATAAGTCAATCTTTTGAAAATCCATATTGTTTAAGTGATGGTTGGGATAAGATATACTCCATATGTTTTTATGTTCTATCTATAGTATTTTATTAGATTTAAGATGAGTTCTTTCTAGCCAAAGGGGTTGTTTGGTGAAGAGAAGATTGAGGTATATGGAGAGGTTTGGAGTACTTTTACAGTTTTGACTAGTAAAAAACTCTAAAAGGGGTGTTTGGTGAAATGGAGTTTTAAAAAGGGTTTTGGGACCAAAACTCTCAAAATGAAAAGGCCGGCCTGATATATATGGAGTTTTTTCATTAGAAGAGTGGGTTCTTTTACATAATTTAAAACTAAAACTCTAATCAATCATTTAAGTGTTACCAAATAAGTTAACACAAAACAAAATTTCAAATCAGTAGTCAAATCTTATGACAAAAAGTAAAAACTTTATCAGCAAACTCTAAACTCTATTTGGCAAAAAAAAAAAGCAAAAATCTTCTTTCTCTACACTTACTCCCTTCAAATTATTGTCATAGCTCATAATAAGGATGAGTACCAACTACCAAGACCTTTTTTTGTAAATGACATTTAATTTCTTTCCATTGCATCTTGAAGGTTTGGCTCAATCAAGCTCATGTAGTAGCATGAGAATTTGATAACACTTTAAAATCAGCATGAGTCATCACATGTTCAATATCATGATTGTATACATTTATATACACATACAGTACTACACTACTACCATTGAGGCATTCGTTAATTAAAATGTTTGTACTCCTTAGGGCTTGTTTACTTTAGCTGAAATGAATTGAACTGAATACAGATACAGCTGAATGTAATATTTTATAAGAGAATGAAATTGAGAGTTGAACTGAACTGAACTAAAATAAACTGAATTTAAGCTGAAGTAAATAAGTCCTTAGTTTATATGATGCATTGTCCCAAATTATCACGTGGTCAAGTACTCAAGTTAAATATGTAATGTACCTTTAATTCAATTTTCATTTCAGGCATGTGAGACACAATGTATTCACTATGTGGTTTTTAGGTGCGGAAAATAAGGGTATTAGGTGAGTGGGGGTGTAGAAACAAATAATGAAACTTTCAAAGATGAAGTATAATATGGAGCAGTTGGAATTTTACTTCTCAAAAAAGAAATTTTGGAGTGGTTGGAAATTAGAATGGTCCATTCAGTAAAAAAAAAAAAAAAAATTTGACTAATTTGTTCATGTATTTAAACCTAACAAATTTTTCTTATAAAAATATTACATAAAAATAAATGTCATTTTACATAACAAACCCTAAAAGCATTTAGATTTGTGTTGCCAGATACCTTTACATGATCAATTATTTAAATCAACCGTCAAATTGTCTGAATAAAAAGTAATCATTTAACCTCAAACACTAAATTTTAAGCCAAAAAGAATGACACGTGAATTTTGTTAACCATAATTAAAAGATGAGTAATTTCTTTGTATATCCAATGTAAGTATTATTTTATGGGGAAGAATTTAAAAGACTTCAATTTAGGTTTATGGTTTAATTTTAGTGCTACAGACAATAGACTCCCAAACACGTACATGACATTGGTATGAGGAAAACACATTGTATACATGCTTTAGAGTATATGTATTCTAAAATGAATTTCAAAACAGAATGCTATATACTTCCTGCGTTTTTTTAGATGAAACACCTTTTTTTCATGCATATCAAGGAAGTGATTTAACGGCGTAAACGAGCAAATTAATCAACGAAATTTTAAGACATGTCATATATAATATCATATTTGCTTTTATTAAAATTTCGTCGAAAGATTTGGTCATTAACATACCTAGGTCACTCTCCTGATACACGTTAAAAAAAAAGTGTTGCGTCTAAGTAAAACGGAGGAAGTATATACTTACATGTTCGGCTTTCACAATTATTACGTACCAACGAGCATATAATTTAATAAATTATATACATATTACATTTGTTTCAATTTATGTGTAAACACTTGATTTTTTTTACATCTCACAAACAATAACCAATTATTCTCCCTCCACTGAAAAAGATTTAACACTTTGACATTTTTAGTGCTTTTTACAAATTACACTTTTACTATTTTTAGTAGTTTATATTCATGGTAAATATATTCACACTAGATAGATTAGTTCCTTGCTATGCACGGTTTTATCAAAAAATATCTCTGAAATTTTATTAGACTATAAGTCAATTGAAAACAAAAACAAAGTACGTAATATAAAATCATTACATCAATAAAAAGATTTTAGTATATATAAATTCTAAATGATTTGAAAATGGACAAAATAAATAAAATATTATGATATTAAAAAACATTATATTTGTCATTAATTGCATATGGAAAATAGAATAATGGAGTTAATGATATTTAATTTTTCAAAGTATGTTAAATGCTAATTAAAAGGGAACTCTTTCCATGAATAATGCTGGGAAGTTTCCTAATTCCCGAAATGCATTCACTTTTATATCAATTCCCAAATTACCATCCACGTCAGCATAGAAAAAAAATCATTTTTTTAAAATGAAAAACCGTTACTGGCAGTAGCGGTTTGTCTAAAAACCGCTACTACCAGTAGCGGTTTATGTGCAATATTTTTTTTGTAAAGGTTGAAAGCCAATAGGTTACCTAAGAAACTTGTATTTTTTTTAATTAGGACAAACCGCTACTGGGAGTAGCGGTTTTCTTCAGTAAAACCGCTACTCTCAGTAGCGGTTTTGTCATAAAAATTGAAAAAAAAAAATTCATTGAACCGTCTACGTGGACGGTAATTTGGGAATTAAAGAAAAAGTAGCAGCATTTTGGGAATTAAAATTATTCTTAACACTATTTAGAGAAAGAGTTCATTAAAAGAAAAGAAAAAAAAGAGAAGATGATGTCATAAACAATTTTTGAAGGAAAATTTTGATTGAGAAATTGACATGTGTACATTTTTAGATGATGTCAGCAACATTCTGTTTTAGTATATAGTATAGAAGTATAGATAGATAAATATGATCTTGTTATATGCAATTTGACAAATCCTTTTGAAATATAATTTTTTAATAAAAATATAGCTAGATATATTAATGTGAAAAATCTACATTCACAATTGACAAGCATAAAAGCTTAGTGTTAACATTTTTGTAAATTGATGGGAGTGTATAAATTGGAATGTATGGAACCATGTAGGTATTATTTAATTTTAAACCTAACTAACATTTAACAGTATAGTAATATACCATGCACAAAACAATAGTTAAAATTAAAATGGTCAAAATGTGTAGGGTTGACCCTCAACATCCTCTATTTGGAAGATAGCCTAATAATTTGCCAAATAAATATATATTTTTCTTAAAAAGGAAGTTTAGGCTTATTAGCTTTTTCAATTCAACCAACAAAGAAGGTGGAGTTTCTTTCAAAAAAAAAAAGGTGGAGTACCATATATATGCTAGTTCATTCATATTAGGTAGCCAGCACGGTCAAACCGACTCTTTGAGCGATAATAATTTTAATAATGATGATTTGTTGGAAGTTAATTACATAAGTGTTTAAACTAATTAATTAGGGCACATTATTTTTGTTGTTGCCTTGCAACAAATTCAGGTTGCCTAAACAATGTAGTTTGTGTTAGAAGCAAAGGTATTCTTGAACCAAGACAACTTGTGACTATGTGATATGTTCCTATTCAATCATACAACTTGCAACTAAATTTGGAACAGAGCTAACAATCCCTGACACGACACGATAACACGACCCGAACCCGACACGAATTTATTGAGAGAAACCCGAAACCGACACGACACGAAATGATACGAAACTGACCCGTTTCGACACGATTGTCTTATAAAGTAAGTATTTTACATTTGTGTAACTTTTAACATAATTAATAGACGACCCGAAAGTGACACGAAAGTTGACACAAACACGACCCGTTAACCCTCTTCTTTTTTTATATGTATATTCTTTATTGGAATCTTTGAATGTTATTTATATAATTAGAGATAATCTTTTATAATGATAATTGATTGGATGATGTTGGAACTTTTGCAATAGATTGAATCCTTCAAATCCAACTGTCCAGTGTCCGAGCAAGAAGAGTGTTTCCAACATGTTCAAGGGGTTTTTACATTCATAAGCTTCCTACTTATGAGTTATATATAATATATCCCTATTATATAATATAAATTAAAAAGGAAAGCTTTGTATTTTTTAAATAAAAATATTACAAAATATATAATTCAAAAAAATAAAACACAAACATCAAAATTCATATTTTTAAATTCTCTACAATTAGATACCCATATTGGTATAATTTTTCACACAAATTTTTTCTTTTTTTATTAGTATAAATCTCTATTATATAAATATGTCTAAAAATTGATATTCCCTTATGAATAAAGATAATTAAAATATAAATTAAATCCAATCAAACAATAACAAATAATGAATTATCAATCAAAGAGCAAATAATTATTTATTCCCCATAAAATATAACAATTTTTATCTTTTTAAATGAAAATATCACAAAATTAATAATTCACAAAATAAAAGCAAAAAAAATTAATATTTTTGATTTTTTTTATAAATGGGCACCTATATTTACATAACTGTTCACATTAAATTTTGGGTGTTACTAAATGCAGCCCTCATTTTACTTAGTAAAGACCGCATTTGGACAATTTTGCCCTTGGCTACACGTGCGTGTGCTAGACATATAAAAAAAACCACAACATTTACCAGAGCGCATAGGTCATGCGCCAGGACCTAGGCCGGGCGCATAGGCCATGCGCCCCGGGCATTCTGATTGCGTACTTGGTTTTCAAATGCTCATATCTCCTTCGTTTCTCAGTGAAATTTGACGTATAATATATCAAATCGAAGCTCTCGGAACAAGGAATCAAATGCAAATTGAATTGCCTAAAAATTAATTATGTGTAAAAATTTATGAGTATTTGAATAAGACCATTGTGCAAAAGCACTTGTAATGCTTTCGATTCATAATTTATGTTTTAATTCATGATTTTAGTGTAATAATATTTTTGTTGCATGATTAATCTTGATATAAAATAAAGGGTGGGTGGAGGTGGGATGTGATAGGTGAATTGTTATGTTTTTAGGGGTCAAGGGCAATTTTGTGACTTTCGTCCATAGAGGGGCTTTAGTAAGTAAAAAAATATATTTGTTTAGCAATTTACTAAATTTTTTATCTTTTAATTACAGTAAAATTTGATCAGAAATACTGTAGTAGATGAAATTAAATTTTGTTCAATTAAATAATCATAATCTTATTTTAACAAGTTTATAAATAATGTATACAAACATATATAAGATACCCATACATTGAAGCATGCATAGCGTGCATATAAGATTAGTTACTCACTATATGATTAGACAGGATTTGTAGAGATTTTTTTTGCAACAAACTCTCAAACTCTAAACGTCCCAATTTAAAGAATTGAAACAAATGTAAATAACAAATTGAAACAGAGGCACTAGTCTATAATCCTAGTAATTAAAGAATTATGAAGAGTATGTTAAATGATTGCTTAGAGCTTGTTTACTTCAGTTCAGTTCAGTTAATCTCTATTCAGTTCAGTTCAGTTCATCTCTATTTAGTTCAATTAATACACTTCTATTCAGTTCAATTCAGTTCATCTCTATTAAGTTCAGTTCAGTTCATCTCTATTCATCTAATGTTAACGAGCCCTTAGTTTCTTATTTAGAGTATTATGTTCTTTTAAAATGTAAATCTCAATAATATTGTAAATTGTTTTGAAAATATGTTAACCCAAAAAGAAAAATTGTAATGATTTTGAAATACTTTTGTTTGTAATTTTATTTTGAGTTGTAGAATTTGGTTTATTAGCTAATGTCATTTTTTTTCCGTTTGTATATAGTTGATAAATGATGATCCACATACTAAAAATTTCTGGTTCCATCCATAGGTGAGATTACAAGTTCATAGGCAAATTATCATAAAATTAAAGTTATTGGTAAATTTTAATTTTGTTTCAACAGTGTTATTTGGTATAAATGTATAGAACTTACCCCAACTCACTCATCATGGGCGGATTAAACGACACTATTCAAATCATTGAACATTAATTGCATTATAATCAATTTATCATATTATTTTTTAACATGATTTTAAGTTATCATATTATTTTGTTGTTAAAAGTCCCTTCAAGCATTTAACCCAATTTCGTGCATTCCATCCCTAAATTGAATTGATGGTGATCCACCATTATAAAAATCTTGTGACCGCCTCTGCTCTCACACACACATCTAAAATAAGGAAGATAAATAATCATCACAAATGTGTGCGTGAGATTTGAACCCAATACCTCATGATCAACTCGTCGTTCATAAAACTAACCACTAGGATAAGACTCATACCTCAATTATAAACCATTATGTTATAACTATGAGTAGTCTAAAATACAAGTATTAGATATAAGGGTGTGTTCTTTTCACATTAAAAAAGTTCTAGTTCAGATAAATTTACATAGGCTCAAATAAGGTTTAATCAGGTGTAATGAGTTCGATAAGGTTTAATTAGATCCAATCAGGAGTGATCAGGTCTAATAAGTTCAATGAGTTTCAATCAAGTTTAATAAGCTTAGATAAATTTCGACTTCATATAAGTTCAGATCTAGTAAATTGAAGTGAACTGATCTAGAGTGTCACAATATTACTCTATGTAGAGGCACATTTTTTTTGCCTTTCATATGACATAGTTTTTCATCACTTCATCTAGTGGCGGATGCATCCTGATCAAGTAGGGTGATTCCACTTGTATATGAAATAAAGATTTTTATGCCTATAAAATTTAGAAATTTTTATAAAAAATGTGATCATTTAACCATAATAAAATTTATTAAATGCATTTTGACATTTTTATATATTATTTCTGGATATACCACTATTTAATCATTTTCATGTCCCCTTGATAGCATCATTGGACACCTCTTATCCACCATAGTGGTCCAAGACTCAAGTTGCCCGACAACTTCGATGCTCCTTCCTAATTACTAATTCCAACGTCATTAACCTATTATTAATCACAAGAATCTCCCTACATAGATTATATCTAAATCAAATAGGCGACGATGTGAAGAAATTGAAAAATTTCTTTCTTTCTATACTGTTAAAGTGAAAGCCACTAAATTTCTTCTAAAACTCTTATTTTTCCTCCTAAAGTACATTTTTTTTTCTCTTTCCCACTCTTTTTAATATTCTAATTAATAATACATGATTTTTTAATTTTAAAGTACATTGAAACTAGAAATAAAAAAGTTGTACTAATAAAAGTTTGTTTCTATAAATAAATGACTTTTAATTTAAAACTAAAACTCTATTGAAAATACAAGCAAATAAAGTAACAAACATAACACTCTGATTTATTTTTAAAATAGAGGGGTTATTATAGAATAACCAAGAGACATGATTATTTTGGAAAGATAAGTAAAATTCAGATTTATTGTAATAAAATTTTAATCAAATTGCATTATAAATAAATTATTTAATACTACATGCATAGTATCAAAATTTAAAACCGAGCATTTGCTCGGGTACTATCTAGTATAGCAAGATAAATGTATAGCAAATTAGGCATCAAGACCTCAATAGTTAATATAATAGTCTTATATATCACAGGAATACCTAAATGACTCTCTCCATAGAGGGAGAGGAGAACAACGAGAATTGAACCTACAACTACATGGTTACGCTTGAGCTCAATCTTCAAATAGATGCTAATTATAAAAATTAGAGAGTATGATACATTAGAAACTCCCTAATTATTAAAAAAGTAAAGGAAAAAAGTATTTTTAAAGGTAATGCCTATAACCAAGTAACCATTTCTATTTTAAAGGTTTAAATAATATTCTATTTCACATATGCGTTAACTTTAGAGCAACAACTTTTATTTCATATGGCCTCATAGGTACTCAACCAAAAATATTTCTTAGAGCTACTAAAAACAACTCCATGAATGAGTAAAATGAAGGTAACATTAATGAGAAATATCTCCGGGATATCGCTAAAAAAGATTGAACATTCGACAACCTATCAAACCCCTTGGATAGAACTATATTCATGTTTCATAAGAAATGAAAATATATTAATTGGAATATATAGTTTCATATGTATTATGTACTCAATTTCAAATGGTATTTTTTGTTGAATACATATCAAGTAAAAGCCGTTTAAGTTGGTAGCTATGTGGAATAAAACATAATGGATATACTTAACACATGATCATTCATAGTTTGTAATAGCACAAACTATGGCTTGGATGTATAGAAAAATGTCACCTTAATTGAATGTAGAGGCTGGAGGGAAACACAAACTATTAGCTTAGATAAAATGGGATGCATGAACTATCGAATTGGGTGCATAGGGCAGCATAAATTATTGGTTTGGCCTTAGCATGACATTGTGTTATCGTCAATGTTTCATGCTACTCTATATACCCAAATCAATGGCTCGTGATTCTCTTTGCATCTAAGCCAATAGTTTATGTTATCCTCTACTCCTAATTAATGTGATACTATTTTTACACCCAACCCATAGTTTATATTGTTGTGGTTACTTTTTCTTAACAAATAAAAATAAATTTGTAAATATAAAATAAGGAAAATTGGTTCAAAATAAGACAAACGATTGCTTGGATGCACTTAATAGCACAAATTAAACAAGGTGCACAAGTGGACACAAACATTAAGAGCAATAACAGTAGACAACTCATAAAAGGTTTGTATCTCTCTTACAATAAACCTTTTTAACAACAATAGACAAACCGCCTATTCAAATATGTATGTTTGAGACTCATTATAACAAAAGGTACATAATGGTAGTTTCTCATTACATATTTACATTGGATCACATGAGCAACGATATAATCAATAATGTCAAAGGAAAAGAATATCTATGGCCGTATAGAAATATAGAATGGGCAAACTCATTAGGGCCGTATATTATTTGGGCCGTATATTATTTGGGCTAATACAACTATCTCACCTCCGCCCACACACTTCCCCACTTCTACGGGCCAACTCTAATCCGCAATAACCCTATAATTTGCGCAATAAACCCTAGAATTTGAGCTCTTCACAACGAAACCTCTTCGGCTCCTCCTGATTTTCTCCTGCAACACTTAGCATTATCTCATCAACAACCAACTATGGTATGTCTTCTTCAATCTCTAATATGTTTTTCGTGTTTGTGCAAAATTCATCGTCAATAATGTTTCTGTGAATCATGATTACAGACAGAAACTGAAGGAGATGTAGCCGCAGCAGTAGCTGCACCAAAGAAGAGAACATTCAGGAAGTTCAGTTACAGAGGAATTGATCTCGATGCTCTTCTTGATATGTCTACTGATGAGCTCGTCAAGCTTTTCCCTGCTCGTATTCGGAGAAGGTTTCACTCGTTTTAACTTATTGCATACATTTTTGGTTTAAATATGGGGTTTTTGGTGTTGCTGTTTATGTGAATTAGGGTTTTAATTGTGAATTGATTGTTTTTAGGCTTGGAAGGGGTTTGAAGCGCAAGCCTATGGCACTTATCAAAAAGCTTCGCAAAGCGGTATTTGTTTTTGAACCTTTTTTTTTTATTCTTTGTTTGATGTATGATCTCCGCATCTATCTTCGTAGTTTGTAGATGTCGTTGAAATATTAGTTTCTCGATGATGACGAAAGTAGAGAGTGAATTTTGATTCTATAGTTGCGAGTTTATTTTGTTGGTTTATGTTAAAATATGAATTCTGGATTGATTTTTGGTGTTGCCAATGGCGATTAGTTTTGTTTAATGTGTTTCATATCTTTAATAACACGGTAAATGTTTGAAATGCTGTAAGATATAAGTAGAAATCCTGTGATCTATTATACGAAATGTTTGTAGCAAGAAATCTGTAAATTCTGCCTTTGATCTAATATATACACGAGGTTTCCCAATTCTATGGGTATTTTTTCACAGCATTTTCTGAAAATGTAGACTAACAATTTTATGTTAATGTGTAAAGTTGATTACATGTATATGGAAAAGATTTGCCATGTTTTGTATGAATTGAATTGGTATTTTGTTAGTTGTTTTGAAGCTCAATAAAATCAATTTCAAGTTTTCAACATTGTTTTGTCAAAGCATTATTTCATCTTTGTTATATTCCCCTCTTTATTTTGTTTGGAGTTTCTTGATAACATGAAGTTGCTTTGTAATCGTGTGTTGTGAACTCGTGATTAGGTATTTTCTCGAAAATATGTAGTATTCCCACCCTTGAATGATGTTACCTGACTAACCTGTTTTGTAACATATGCAACATTGTGTTTCAACTTCTAGTTTAGTTATTTTATGGTTGGTTAGATGTAGGTTTATGCTGTGATATGCAGTATCCACAGCAACTTCTATTTGTTGTTCAGTGACATGTTTTCTTGTTCATGCCTTTATCTGTCAACTGTAAGGTTTCTTCTGTCTGATATTGCAAGCAGTCAATAATAAGCTGATTGAATGCAGGCCTTTCACAAGTCATCAATATTTGATGATAAGTTTGCTTTTGATGTTCTGGTGTGAATGTTGCTGTTTGTCATTTTTTTACCTGCCTTTTCTCTGAAATCTAGCAATGCTACTATGCTAGTGTTTAGCCTTCCTATTTCATCTAAATGTTTAAAGATGATCATGTGTATTTGGAAAAGATTTGCCATGTTCTGTTAGAATTGAAACATGTGTTTATCCAAATTGTTAGAGGTTCGAAAGCTCAATAAAGCAATTAAAGTGTTATTTCATGCCTTTTTACATAATAAAATGTAGGATTCTCCTTTCTATTTTGTTTGTAGTGTTTTGATAACAAGAAGTTGCTTTGTAATCGTGCTAGTAATTAGGTATTTTTGTTTAAATTCGAAGTTGCTGTCGTGAATGATGTTATTTCAATGCCTGATTTGCAACACATGCACCACTGTGTTCTAGCTTCAAGCATAGTTATTTTATAGTTGGGTAGAGATTGAGGTTTATTTTGTGATATGCAGTATACACAGCACCTGCTATATATGCTGTTTAGTATTGTACTTTCTTGTCCCTGCCTTTGTAATGCTCTTCTGTCTAGTATTCTAAGCAGTCAATAATTAGCTGATTGAGGGTTTTTGACTCCTAAGCTTGTGTCATTGTTGTTCTGGTATGAAAGTTTCTGTTACGGTCTTCTTATGGTCCATTATCTAGTATATTGTGATTCCTGTTTCTAAGGAGTATTATATTGTTACTTTATATCCTCAACAAAAAGTATTGTTATTAAGGAGTATGACTAATATGAATATCTGGCCCAGAAACGTGAGGCTCCACCTGGTGAGAAGCCCGAGCCAGTTAGGACTCACCTTCGTAACATGGTGATTGTTCCTGAAATGATCGGTAGCATCATTGGAGTTTACAATGGAAAGACCTTTAACCAGGTTGAAATCAAGCCAGAGATGATTGGCCACTACTTGGCCGAGTTTTCAATCTCATACAAGCCTGTGAAGCACGGTAGACCTGGTATTGGTGCTACCCACTCTTCAAGGTTTATCCCTCTGAAGTGAAGATATTCTCTTCAGTTTTGTTTTTACAAGTTTTTAGAATTCTGTAGGATGCCATGTCTTTTTACAGAGGTACTTTATTTTCACCCTTCCCAGATGTTTAATTAATTATACTGCAATTAGGTTATTGGTGAAGCAAGTTTTGTTGAATGTTAAGCAATGTCATTGTGGCTATATATTTATTATATTCTGCTTTTCACTCTAGTTTATCCTCAACATGAGTTGCATATTGCTTGTTTTGGTATTCCTTTTTTTTTTTTGTTTTGGCAAAGGGATATTCGTGTTTTTACTGGAGTATGAAAAATCGGGGTCTGGTTTTTTCCCTAAAAATATTTTCCCCCATTTTATATTGTTTGCTTTGAGTTGATTGGGATTTTGGGCTGAGAAATTGTTTTTACACCTTCGTGAAAGCATTTTGGCTTGAAATTTGAAGGAAAATATCCCCCCCTCCCCCCTTCTCATTTTCAAGCATTGTCGTAGTGGTTGTTAAATTCTGTTTGCGCTTTACTTTAGGGCCTGTTTGGCAACCACTATTTCATTTAAAATTATGGAATTGGGTCAATTCTAGTGTTTGGGAACTTAATAAAAATTGGAATTGGAATTTGGTCAATTCCATCCCAATTCCAAGCCTACTTAAAATAAGCCCATTCATTTCCTATGTCTGGCCCTGTCATTTGAATTACAAACTAACTCAACCAAATCCAAGTAGATCTTATTTTTTTTCAAACCTAAATAAACTGATCCATTTCTCTCTCTCTCGCGCTAATATACTACACTCTCTCTATCCTCTCACTTTCAACAGATCCATGGAAATACAACCTTCTCTACGGTTGTGATTCTTCC
Source organism: Salicornia ramosissima (assembly GCA_951394345.1). Lineage (NCBI taxonomy): Eukaryota > Viridiplantae > Streptophyta > Magnoliopsida > Caryophyllales > Amaranthaceae > Salicornia > Salicornia ramosissima. The sequence goes on along the minus strand of OX596237.1, from coordinate 9,846,270 downwards.
TCTCTAATAAGGTATCTCTTTGTTTAATTTTTTGATTGTTTTTTTGCTGGATTTGGTTCGTTTTTTTGTTGGATTTGGTTTGATTTTTTTTTTTTTTTTGTGGTATATGGTTTGATTATTTTGTGGCATTTTGTTCAATTTGTAGCATTTTGGCTTGATTATTTGTTAGATCTCTAGTATCGTTTGATTTTTTTATTAGTGTTTAGGTATTTTGTTTGAATTCTGGAATTTGACTTTGAATTTTGTTCAAATTCTGGCATTAATCGTCATCTTCAATTCCTTGCTAGTTTGTTAAGTTTTCTTTAGTTTGCTGGCTTGATTCTATCTTAGGTGCCAAAAGATTATGTGCCTAAAAAGATTTAATTTCTACAATAGGTCCTTTTTGTAAAAAAAGCTTTTTGTATCTAACAATGATAATATCTGTTTGTACAAGTGTTTGTACAATCGATTTTTGCAAGTGGATGGAGAAAGTGTTGCTTTTTATGTGATGTTGAAATATTTTTGTTGTGACTTTGGATTATTAAAATGCAAGAACACATTTTATTTGCTAAAATTTAGTATTTCTTGTTGAATGCAATTACAAAGTTATCCAAACGGCAATATAGAATTGAATTTTGAGAATTCAATTCCAATGATTGCCAAACAAGTATATGAATTAGAAATATGAGAATTCAATTCCTCAATTCCCAAACGCGTTTAAGGAATTGGAATTGAAATTCAATTCCATGATTTCAATTTCTCGAATTCAAATACAAAAATTGAAATGAAATACGGGTTGCCAAACGCTACCTAAAGGAAAAAGAATTGATAATGATGGACTAGGCAGCGGCGACGGCAGTAATGACAACTGCAACAACAGCAGTTTACATCCCCCAGGAGAATGTAAAATTTAAAATAAAATATGTAAGTGTCGAAATTCTTTTAAGTAATCTAATAAAATATTAGGATTTGGAATAATTTGAATAATAAAAATAATATTCAGTGGTGATAAAAGATTTTATGTACGGGCCAAACGTTGGCCCAAAAAGTATAACTCAGTGGACTTCAAAGAAGCCACCAAGCAGTACAAGCCCAACTATAAGAGGTTCAGAGCACCAGCAATGCTGGGCTTGCCTAAAATTTCTCTCTCCATTCCTCATTTTTCCACCTTATTTTCGCTTACTTCAACCTCATTTTTCATTAACTTTGAATTTTTACCCTCCCCAATTCATTTACTATTATTTTTCACAATGCAAAGCTTGCGTAATTACTTTTCTCTTAGACTTTTTCAATAACCCATTTATACACATGTCAAGCATCATTTGCCAGCAGAAAATGGGGAGGTGCCCAAAAACATGCGCTTCCCCAATATTTAGGTAGCCTTCCACATTGCTGGGCTTGCTCAAACAAAATAAAAAAGTGAAATTGGGCAAGGAGGTTGCCTAGGGTTGCAGATGCTCTTAGGACTCACCAAAAAGAGGATATGTGGTATCGTCCTACTACCTACTGGTCCACGTGGCAGCATTTTATTGTTACACATGACGGCTTCAAATTGTAGACCTGTGAAGAAACACAAAGAGTCCCAATGAACCTGAATCCCACATTGATAGAATGTATAAGAGATGTATTAAATTCCAATATAGTTTTAGATGTATTCATGATTGATTGACAAGACATGTGAATGATTGTTTCACCTTAATTGTCATTAATATTGATCTACTTAATTTATTGCAATCCAGAGTTATTAATTTTATTATGACATCTTTTATCCTTTATTTAATTTATTTCTCCTTTATTTAAGCCTTTTTGTTTTTCTTGGTAAAAGTTTTAGCATATCCCTGTTAACCCTCACCTAATGAAAAAAAACCTATGAAACAATTAGGTTTTTTAATTATCTTCTATCTTATACTTATTTTCCAGTAACATTTTTTTTATGTGGCTAGCATGGGGTATATAATGTATAATTTTTAGATAAATGGTAAAATATGCTATGTATTATCAACAATGCTGACATTTTTATTTAATTGTTTTATGTACATAATGACTCGTATCATATAATTATTGTAATTTTTACTCTTGATACTATTCAACAAGTGAAGAGTATATAGTCATCTAGGTATTATTTCATTTGTATTTCATTTATATTTAAATCTTAATGTTTACTACTATATAATGAAATTAAAGGTTTTAATAACATAAAAAGTGCATTGACAAATGTGAAAACTAAAAGTCATCAGAATAATTTAGTACGGAGTAACGGAAGGTCTATTTTTTATATAGCATCCTTTACATAATATAACAGATTAATGAAGTAAAATATTCCAAACTATTGTATAGATGAATCGGTGAAGTTTTTATGATAAAAGTAAGAGATTGTGAGCTCAAATACTTCCCCGCTCTAAATCCAGTTTAATGACATCAATCAGATTAATTTGTTTGGAATGTTATTAATTCTGAAAAATACACTTTGGTTTCTCGAGATGGCATGTGTTGTTCCAAAATCACTATGATATTGATGTTTGGATCCACAAATTTGGTATATCCATGTATTCATGATAAATAAATATTGAAAACAAATTGCATATATTTGATTCATAATGAATTTATTAGTTATATTAGATAAAAGATAAGTACACTGCGTTACTTTGGATTCAGAAAAAAGAAATATTAATAATATAATAACTTGTTAAATAACATAAAACAATTGAGGTGTGACAAATCACACATTGTGAGTGTAACTTTACGACACCAACAGAAATAATGATAGACGTAGAGCTACAAGAACAAACATAACTTAATAACATAATAGAACAAAGGTGAATTATTAAATGAAATGATGAATTAATAATAACTCAAAAGGGTCTAGCAGACCAACTTAAGGTTGTGTTTGGGAAAATAGATTTCATTTCAAATACCTCATTTGAATTATAGAATTTAAGTATTTCAAATGATATTGTTTACCTTGTCATTTGAAACCCTTACCTTCATTGTCTATTACTTGTTAGTTGTAGAATTTGGGCAAATTCATCATTTGAAATTTTTGGACATCTAAACACTATAATTGTCTCAATTCCAGAATTTCAAATGAAATTCTAGAATCGAAACACACCATAATGGAAATTAACAAAAAACAGGGAAGAGGTTCATCCTAAACAAACTAGCTGTTCAATAGAAATAAACCTTGAACAACATCATAAACGTGTACGAATGACCCTAACTCTTATTACATAACGATTTTCATAAGTGAGAATTAATCATAAAATAAAGCGAGATCTTGGAATCAATTCTCACCCGCCATACCGGTTAGCAACAATTAGACTACTTACTAGCATCCGCAATACATAACATGAAAATTTCCTCAGTCAATGGGAGTAAGTAACTCGCAGTTCCTAACTAAAAAGTAGAGTTCAATAAAACTACACCAAACATGTAAGATATTTTTTTTTTTTAAAGCAGAAAAGGTATAAAAGATACGTACAAGACTTCTTATTTTCAGGAAAGAACCTTGACAAATGGGGTGGAAACCGCGAGATGGATGGAACGCCGATACCAATGTTCCTCTGTTTTTAAAGAGTTTTTTTTTCTTTCTTTTTGCTCATAAATGTTGAGTGCTATTGTAGCCAATTTCTGAATACGAGGCAGCCTACGTAAGTAGAGCAGCAAAAGGATAAAACAAAGGAAAAGCAAAACCATTTGCAAAAACATGCATAGTCACCCCCATAATCCATCTCATTAGTAATCCACAGTTTTTACAGTTTGTAGTAGTTTAAGACCATATTATACTGTAACATATATAGGGAAAAGTGAGCATGGTGGTTAAAGACTTAAAGTTTTATTAAGCTTACAAAAAAAGGGACCAAAATATCATTAGGTATATAGCTAACAAAAAAAAGAGCTTTTAGCTACGGAAAATTAGAGACGGATTCTGTCCGTCTCTAAAATAGAGATGGATTCTGTCCGTCTCTAAAATAGAGACGGAAATTTTAAATCCGTAGCTAAATTTTTAAAATAAAAATTTAGAGACGGATTTTTAAAATCCGTCTCTAAATTTAGCTACGGATTTTAAAATCCGTAGCTAAATTTAGCTACAGATTTAAAGATCCGTCTCTAATTTTTTAGAGTAAAAACTTTAGGGAAGGATTTTAAAAATCCGTCTCTAAATTTAGCTACGGATTTTAAAATCCGTAGCTAAATTTAGCTACAGATTTAAAGATCCGTCTCTAAATTTAGCTATGGATGTTTAAATCCGTCTCTAAATTCAGCTACAGATTTTAAAATCCTTAGCTAAATTTAGTTACGGATTTTTAAATCCGTCTCTATTTTTTTAGAGTAAAAAAATTTAGAGACGGATTTTAAAAATCCGTCCCTAAATTTTGCTACGGATTTTAGCTTCCGTCTCTAATATTCTTTCGTTTATTAACAATTCTATGCATATAAGATTGACAAATAAAACTTGGTACAGTTGGTAAGAGTGTCACCCCATGACTTTGAGGTCACAGTTTCGATTCCTACCAACTATGATTCGTGAGACTTATAGAAATTTAATAGAATTGTTGCATTTATTTTAAAATTTCCTGAAATAGAAAACACGTGTAAATTGTGTGGGTAGGTGCCAAGTATCCCCTCCATTATTATATTTGTTGGTAAGATAATTAGGCTTATGAGTCTACTGGCCTACAATTATTGGTGGAAAAAGTGACTTATATCCGATTATCTAATCAAAAGCTATCCAAATTCATTTGATAGAACCAATTGTCCAATTCTAAATCAACCCCAATTATGATTCCAACCGAATTTGAATTTGGTGTGATAATTAATGTATGTCATGTTGATCATTATACCTTATGAACTGATTTGGTAAAGGCCTAAATTCAACTCGCCTTGATTTTGACCCAATCTAATACACAAGATCATTTACACGAATATGACCCAACCAGAATCAACCCGACCTGTATCTGACCTGAACAACCTGATTGGCACATTTAGCTGCAGGGTATACCCACTTATTATTGGCTAGGTATACGAGTTACATACTAAACTGCCGAAAGTAATATTTCTTAACAGCCAAACAAGTTGATTGGGAGAGTAAGAGGCCGGACGATGCTAACATTGTCAACATTGTGTTGAGATTCAATCCCAAAATCTTTTAGTACCTCCGTTTTTGTATTATTTGTAACAGCTGAACATTTTTACTTTCAACTTTATATTAAATCATATTTACAAATTATAATGTGAAACAGAGGTAGTAGAGTATCTATAACCCATCCATTATTTTTCTGGTTATTGTATGCGGTATGACGAATGATGGTGCGCTAAGAAATTATGGGGTTACCAACTTATTGGAGCATATGAGATGACTTTTGTCCATTCATTTATTCCCTTCATCCTTTAGTGTGTTTTAGACTTATGAGGACCACTATAATACTATACTATGGTATTTTTTGGTCACCCAATCATATTTTGCCAGCTAACCCAATTTACATTCTAGCTTAGGTACCTATCATCAAATCATATTTTATGTGATCAGATTCGAACGATACAAGTATTATTTTGTAAGGTATATATGGCTTAAATATGAGGATGAAGTCATAGCCCAGTGGTTAGAGTTTCAGAATTTCAGGTACGAGGTCTTAGGTTTGATTCTCACTGCACGCATTTGCGAGGATTGCTTATTATCCCCCTTATAGATGTGTGTGTTGGCTAAAATTGGGTCGGATGACCTGCAATAAGGCCCGATTCCAAGGCCTAGTATCCTACACATTATCTTAAAAAATATATATATGACTTACATATATATGTTTCTTCTCTTGCGTTACGTTTTTATGCAATTTACTTGGCTTGTTCCTCAACTATGTAGCTAGATGAAGCCAAATTATGATTATGATATTATTCCTATGTTAGGGAATTTGGAGTCTCTAGTTTTAGGTACAATAATTTGGATCATTATGATACAAGCGGAACTTTATGGGATATGTTGGACAGTTGGTACAATGGCTTAAAGCATTAATGTATAATCATCGTTGAGGTCAAGTTGGATTTCTTTTAGGTGTAACATTTTAATTATTGTATTAATTAGTACGAAGTATGAGATTTGTTGTATTTATAAGTTTTTATTTTTATTTGTATAGATAAGTCTTTAGTGATGATCGTAAAAAGAGATGAGAAGAAGAATTTTCATACTTCAAACTTGAGCAAGATCAAAGTGATCTGGTTCAAACCCCCCACTTTCAAGAATATGATTGTGTGAGATTGATGTGAACATTGGGGAACGAATCAACTAACTATAACTTTTTTGATAATCTGTGTTTTATGTATGTACGATTTTCCCTCTCCTTTTGGTATTTTATTATGCTAATCGAGCTTTTTTGAGACGTTTACTACCAATAAGTTCATTTACAATGTGATTTGTCTTTCTTTGTTTTTGACTGGAATTAATCAAAGGAGCATGAAAAATGAACTGAAAATCGATAAAAAGGAATATTGAGCTACGAGACAAAATACTTCCGAAGAATATAAATGATGAAGACTTGGAGATTCAATCCCTCAATTGATTTAAAAAACCAACCTCGATACTGGTTTAGCATGGTCTGGTACTGGGTTAGAGGTTAGAGGTTTGAGAGCCCTAAATTTAATTGTATTGTTTGAGTATAGACATACAGTAATGTCGGATTGGGCGATGAGATGTAACAACTCTATATCAAACTTAAGGTAATTGGGTAGGACGAATCTAGTAAATGCTAAAGTGAGCTAGAGAATATAATTTCTAAGGGAGCCTATGATTCGAAAGACCTAGTGTGTCCGAATTAATTAATTTGATTGTTGAATGTTTGGTTATTTTCTTGTCAATTCTAAAATCCTCCATATTAAACTCTAGCCCTGAAATTTTAGTATTATAGTTGCAATCTCAATTTTTTTTTGTCTTTTAATTCTTGCTTTAGTTTAGTTTCCTTTATTTCATGTTTTTTTTGTTGACCAAGGCCATTTACATAATTTAGACTTTTTAGTATGGATTACCAGTAGTTGACATTGATGTGCCTTTATGTGAAAACGATCCATATTGTCTTATCAAAATTATTTAGAGTTGTTACGATATTTTTTATAAGATAGCAACAAACCTGTTAGTTTTGTGTCTTAAACGGGCCGAATCTCATTTTCAATCAATAGATTTAGGGCTTGTTTATTTTAGATTAAATTCAGTTTAGTTCAGTTCAGTTAATACACTCTATTAAGTTTAGTTCAGTTCAATTCATCTCCATTAAGTTCAGTTCAATTCATCTCTATTCAGCTAATGTAAACGAGCCCTAAGCTCCACAACATTACCCAATTATAAGATCGCTCTAATAGCCTTAAAATACCTTTTTTTTTAATTATTATTTTCAACCGGATGTGCACCACACCTAAACTTCAAAGCATTCCTAACCATTTATGTTGTTAATACCAAGCTAGTGATAGCTCACTTGGTGAGTATCACACCTTCCTCACGATCCACCCGGGATCAAGGGTTGGTAGTGACTTGGTATCCCCCTCCCCCTTGCACTTGATTCCTGAGATAGGACGAGTGCAATAGGTTTTTGTGTACCTTTCCGTAAAAATTAATTTATGTTGTTGATGCAATCAATTATGTGCCAAAAATGTCTTCTTCACTTATTTTATTGTTTAACCAGTAAAGAAACCTTACTTATCCAATATATTCTTTTACAGTTTGGTTTTCTTAGCTTGTTATTTTTGTTTATATTTAAGGGAAGGCATGGTTGATGATTAGTCAATCTTAGAGTGGATTTGGACATAGAAATTGTAGATTCAATTTTTTTTTTTTTTAATTTTTATAAATCAACCAAATTTCAAAAATTATACGAGTAACCAATTAATAGATATTTAGTACACTTTGGCCTTATTTTTATAGATTGAAATGAACTAAATTCAATTGAATTGAAGTAAAATGAATTAAATTAATTAATAATCCCAGACTCAGCAGCTAATGTCTACTGATTTACTGAACTAAACTAAAATTGTCTAATTTTAGCAAAATTTTTAAAAATTAAATCCAAAATAACAGGAAATTTAAGAATTTAGCAATTCAGTTAATACGAAGTGTTGAGGTTATTTTTGGTACACCCAACAATGGGCCGAGAGCAAGTTCCGTTTCCACACGATCAAGCACCGTTCCTACACAAAGAACACACGTGAGCTACCCCGGAGGTGTTCCGGGAAAGACCACTCCGATCCTCAAGTCAGTATAGTGTAGAAGAAATAATTTGAGAGAGAGTGTGTAAGTGTTAGAGAGAGATTGATTTTTGTGAAGTGTTTTCTTACTCTTTTATTTTGGGATCCCCTTTTTGTTGCATAGAGATGGGTATTTATAATACCTTTGGACTGATGCTGACTTGGTAGGTGCCCCTGGTCGGTTGGGCTTGACCTGGTCTATAGTGGAGCGTGACCCTGTGGGGCCATGTTATATGTACTGGGTTTATCTCACATCTAAAATAATTGTGGACTAGCCCAATAGTAGTGGGTGTATTTTACACCTTGACGAAGTATATTTTTTTTATTAACAGTCATCAGATCATAAGCATTTTGGATATTCATAACAAGTAAAGTGGAGTACATGTTTACCAAATCTTTGAGTCGTGCTTATCTATATTTGTCCCTTTAGAATATCAAGTTGATCAAACCCAAGTAGCTCACGACTCAAATCATCAAATTGGCTCATTAATTATTACCATCCCTTTGCATATCGCTTATACCGTTCCATTAAACAATACCTTTAATTAATTAATAATCCCCGAAGCTTTAATACAAAATCATGTTTTTTTGGACTTCACTAATTTAAACTATTAACTAATTGTATTACTTTAATTATGGTTCAAAGTTTAGTTTAAAATCTTTTTTTAATTTTAATTCTTATCACTAAAAGATATGATATTTAGTTATTTTTCTTTTAAAATTCTTGATTTTTTTTAAAAATATAATACAAATAAATTAAAATTACTAAAAATTATAAATTAGTTGTGAAAAAAGCCAATTGTTTTCTTGGTGTGAAAGTTTTTCCCTAAAAGATGACAAGTGGCAATTCGAAAATTATTCCGGTTATTACTTTAACGACCCGTTTGCTTTTTGGTAATAAATTGTGGTAATAACAATTGATATAAGTGTAATTTTGTTAAGGGAGAATGAACCTGGTAATTCCTATAGAAAACATATTTTCTTTCCCAAGCTTGAATTTTATTCTTATTTTTTATTACCGTCCATCACCATTGGGCCGGGGAGGGTGGCATTAGATGAGAATGGATTTTTGTGAAGAAAATTAGATAAATTGGAGTTAAACTAGCGTCACCATGGAAATAAATTATGTTCCAAATTTAGTTATAAATTCATTCTCATTACCATCATAAAATAATCTGCTACCAAACGAGCCGTAATAGTAAGCAGATGATATTTTGGTTTGAATTTGGCAATAATTCACAATTGGATTTGTTACACACACACATATATTTAGGACTCGAGTATGTCGCGCGGTCGTGCCCTTACAAAGGAACCAAGGGTTGTGCCTTAAGCCTTCGAGACAATTATATTTACAAATCCAAATATATAGCAAATAGCTCACGTCAAGTTGTTGCAAGTGTTATCTTGCATGTGCGCGAGTACAATGGGTCTACTATACATTGAATGTACGTAGTATTGTAGATATATGCGCATCTAAGTTGTTTTATTATTTATTTTAAATAATTTTGCTTTTTTTAAATTTTAAAATAAGCAACAAAATTATAGAATGAGCAAAATTACCCTTAAATGCATTATACATCCGGATGTGTATAAGAATTTCTAGTGAGTTTATAATAGTACCATAATCCCACATGGAGTTTATAACCTAGATGATCGAGTTATTTCTCTCATGTCTTGTCAAAATATTTTTGGGATGAATTCTTACTTGGGTCGTTTAAAATAGGCTATTCTCTCCTCCTTATCTCTCTGCCATATTTAACAATGATATTGGAGACGATGATTTATTAGTTGGGACTCTCGCAACAGTTTCATAAAAGCCATGTTAGTTGTCCGATCTTTGAGGCCATGACCGTTAATATATAGGTGATCTGATCTCCTTTGAGCTTCTTGCCTATTGATTTGTCAATTACTATGTATTTAAATAGTAATCGTGACCACACCAATTATTTTTAAATTAAATAAAAAAAGGTCTGCACCTTTAGGGGTTGTTTGGTATCCCTAAAAATTAATATAGGAAACTTAATTATAAAATAATATTATTACCATTTGTTTGTTATTGGTTGTGGGAAACGTAAACAAATTTGTAAGGGAAATAAATCTTCTACTTTGTTACCCTCCTAAATTTAGAGGAAACAATTACCATTTTCAAATGGTTGTAACCATATAGGTTTTCTTAGCGCTACCAAATAACTACTTTTTGATTAATCTCATATATACCAAACACCTCCTAAACTGCTTATAACTAATTTTTTTAACACTTGAATATCAATATATTAATTAAAATTTTGCAGCATACATAGCATGTACATTAGCCTAGTAGGCCTATAGACTATGGTCAATAAATAAATAAATATTGACAGTGCGTTTTCTAAACGGCTGGTTGCATGCTTCACAAATTATGCGGTCTGTTGTATTATTAGATTAGTCCCGTGCTATGCACGGTTTTATCAAAAAATATCTTATAAATTTAAAATTTTGTTAGACTATAAGTCAATTGAAAACAAATACAAAGTATATGTAATATAAAATCATTACATCAATCAAAAGATTTTAGTATAAATTCTAATTGATTTGAAAATGGACAAAATAAATAAAATATTATGATATTAAAAACATTATATTTGCCATTAATTGCATATGGAAAATAGAAGAATGGAGTTAATGATATTTAACTTTTCAAAGTATGTTAAATGCTAATTAAGGGCGTGTTTATTTCAGATTATATTCAGTTCAGTTCAGTTCAGTTAATCTCTATTCAGTTCAGTTAATCTCTATTTAGTTCAATTAATACACTGCTATTCAGTTCAGTTCAGTTCAGTTTATCTCTATTCAGCTAATGTAAACGAGCCCTAAAATAAAAGAAAAAAAGAGAAGATGATGTCATAAACATTTTTGGAGGGAAAATTTTGATTGAGAAATTGACATGTGTATATTTTTAGGTGAGGATGATGTGAGCAACATTTTGTTTTAGTATATAGTATAGATTACAACTGTTTTTTGTCTCCCTCACACACTGTGTAACCCCAACAAAAATACTAAACACGTACTTTGTAATCACAAAAAACACTTTGAAACCCTAACTTTGTAACCCTTGCTAAATCCAAAAAATACTTTGTAATCACACTTAAACACTTTGTAACAAAAAAAAAAAATACTTTGTAACCCCACTTAAACACTTTGTACTCAAAAAATACTTTATAACCCCAATATAACTCAAAAAAATACTTTGTAATCCCACTTAAACATTTTTTAACACCAAAAATTTTGTAACCCTAAACAACCATCGCATCGCATCATTTGAAACCATTTAGCTACCGCATAATTTAGTGATAGTACTGGTCAACGCGCGCCCAAGACAAACTTGCTACTCGTATTTGTGAATAATTCAACACAAGGTCAAAGTGAAATAAATAGAGAATGGTAAAAAGTCCAAGACAAATAAATAAAATACTAGTTGACTTTATTTCAATAAAAAAAAGAAGTTGACTTTATCAAATTAGTTACCCCAAAAATGTACACGGTCAAAGTGGTGACAAAAGTTACTGAAATTCATTGACAAATGACAAATTCTGTATTATTATTATAATTTTATTTTTATAATAATAATAACACTTCATAATAATAATAATTCTTTCACCATTTCTTTTTACTTTTGCAACAAATAATTTTGCAAGCATTTGAAGGAAGCAATTTAATGTTATAAACGTACAAATGAGTTTATTGTAAAAAAAAACGAAGGAAGTAATAATAATAATAATATGAACTTTTTTTTTTATTGTAATGATAAATGTAGTCTTAATTAAGCTAAAGGGTTGCATATATATAACTAATTTTTTTATTATTAGGAAAGAAAAATCGGATAACTTCGCAGGGAAACTACAGGAAAAGATTGTAATCAACAAGGGAGTACCAAAACTATATAAGTATTTATTATACTTTTTAAATTAGTAAAATAATTTACTAATATATGTCAAAAATGACTCAAATTCACATGTTTTTTTAAGCAACAAATCTCACATGTATTTTAATTTGATGCAATATACATTTTTCTACTTTTAATTGATGAGATTATTTTCATTTTCTAATGTATCTAGACTCTAGTAGAGTGCATATCTATTAGTTTCCGGCACAACCAAATCCTCCCTGCAGGGCTGTGCCGTGGAAATTCGGGACCCTGTTTAAATCTTTAAAGCAATATCACATTACAAATATTTTTTTTAAAAAAAGCAATGTCATAGTAGAAACAAATTTGAAATTAAATTTTAAAAATTGGAAATTAAATTAATAAAGAAACAACTTTAGTTGAGAAAATGAAAGAAACATAAATAAATAATAATCATTCAAAGGTTACATCAAAAAAAAAAAAAATAATAATCATTCAAAGGGAAAATTGGAAAAGGAAAGAAGGATTGAAAATAGGCGTGAATTGAAGGAGATTTGATTGGAAACTGGAAGGTGGAAAAACAAAAAGTACAACGGTACTGCAAAAAGAACGGATTGGAAAACTGATTTGCTTTTTTTAAATAAAAAAATCCACTATTAAATTGGGCTCTTTAAATTAGAGGTCATGTGTTGTAGGTCTTCTTGCATTTGCCCAAGCACGGCCCTGCCTCCATGTGTGAAGAATTTTCTGGTTAAAACAAGCCCAATTTTGATCGTAAAAGCCCCTTTACAACCGGAAATGTAGATATTTATTAGTTTTTTTTTTTTTTACTTTTCACAGGTAGATAGTTATTAGTTCTCACAAAAAAAAACTTTGATTTATTTTATTTATTTATTAACAAAAAATGATAGCCAAAAGCTAAAGCTAAAAGGCATGAGTTAATCCAAAGTTGACTCATAAACCTGGATGCTTCAAGAAAAACTTAGCATTAAGAAATGGCTACAAATTAAGCGAACGAGTTGGGGCAAATAATTTAATTAAGCAAACAACTTGTGGAAACTTCTAACTTGTTCTTGTATTTCATTGAGTACGTTGCCTTTTCTTTTCTTTTTTTAATTTTAATAAAGGCTAATAATATGGGACCAATTCTTTTCTTAATCAAATCATATCATGATTGACCAAATCTCAAGGACTGTACCCATTGGGGCAATTGAATTGAGCCATTATTGTCACATTTGATTGCCTTAAAAAAAATATATTATGACATTTTATTATTTTGTAACCCTTAACATAGTTTAAACCATAGAGAAAATCAATGAATAAAATGTTTTCCTTTTTGTGAGGAATGAGATATGTAGTAGTGGTTCCATCTTTATCTTCATTTTGTGGACAATCAGTTTAAAATTACACTGATTAACAAGTGAGTTTGGCATGCAATCCAAAATCAATACCATTTATGAAAGCTTAATTATGATATTTTATATATGTTTGGTATAATAATCATTAATAATGAAACTGAAATTATTTTGTTAAGAGAAAGAAAGAAAGAAAGAGTAAACATCGACTTATTTCAAACCCTATCTGGGTGGCACACATCTATAAAAGGATTAGTCTAATCACTTTGTCAGCTGGGTATCTCATTCATAATTCTCTGACTCCACATACTTTTGACTCATTTTCTCCTGATCTCTGACTTAAGCATCGGAGAGGCGTTTCCGGGTTCCACCCCTGGTTAGCAACGTTTTCTTGTTTTATAGGTTAAACCCCGAAGATGAGCACCACATAGTCAATCCAAACACATTAAAAGTATTTGACCTTATAAAGAAGTTCCAGATCAGAAATAATATCTTTATTAGTTGTTTGGTTTAAACGTGTAATGGAAATAATTGAGGGGAGGGAAAGAAGATTTGTTTCTAAAAGTTTCACAAGAAAAATATATTGGGGAATTATAAATTATGTTACTGTATGCATGGGGGCCTACTGGTATACCAGCAAAATCGCCTTACTAACGTCCCTGCCAAGATGTCTAAGGACTGTGATCGTCGTTACCAGGAGGTGCTGCACCACAAGAACCAAGACCGCCAGCAAAAGGTCAGCACACAAAGACTGACACTAAGGATGTCATCCTATAGATGGCGGACTTAGGCAGTATAGAAGAACCAAAGAGAATCTAGAACAGTGGGCCCCACTATCCAACGTGGCACAAATTTAGGGCATCACTACTACTCAAGTACACAAACCACACTCTCTAACAAACTAACTAACTAAAGTAGAGATGACCGTACAAGTGGCATCCATCCAAGGACTCACTCAAGTTTGTAACTAACTCTACGTGCATGAGGGCATGAGCCAATCCCAAGAGGACACGTGTCCATGGCGGCCTGGAACAGGTTGGCAGACCACTATATTATTTCCTATAAATAAGAGATTATCTCACCCTTAAGGTACACAACCTTTCACTCACAAATTAAAATACTCTCTCTCTCTCTCTAAAATTGAATCCCTTTGCTGACTTAAGTATCGGAGGGTCTTTCCCCAGAGACACCTCAGGGTTAGCTCACCATTCATTTACTTGTGCAGGCCACAACCGTGACCACCACCTTGGGGCACCACCATTCACAAAGGAGCCAAAACTAGTTGGAACAGTTACATACCTCTGAGAAACGGTAAATCTTAATTTATATTACTCACCAAACAAGTTGAAACATAAACACTTTGATTGAATTGTTTTCAACTCCTAAAGTTTCTATATAATGGACACCTGGCCCTAAACCGTGATAAATCAGGAAAGTGAGAAAAGAGTAAGATGAATTGTATGGAGATCAGATGAGATAATTAGCAAGGTAAGTGGGAAGAGAGTAAGATCAGATTTAGACAATAATGTTTTCACCAAATATCTATTTTTGTAATTAAAGATTTAAAATTACTAATGGATTAAAGTAAAGGAGTGTTTTACCAAAATAATGTTGAGGCCAAAATTATTTACCAAAATGCTGCCATTGAAAAAATAATTACAAGAATGTTGTCCACGTAGGAGAGAAAGCGTTCATGTTTTTTTTTTTTTTTTAAATTATATGTAGCAAAATCGCTATTTGAAATAGCGATTTTGTTATATATGGTTCGCTATCTCAGATAGCGATTTCCCCTTTTACTTAATAACAACCCAACTTTGATCATTATTCGCTATAATAAAGGCATTGATTGAGTTTTTTTAACCTCAACAACATCGCTATTTGAGATAGCGATTTTGTTAAGAAAATCGCTATCTAAAATAGCGATTTATACTGCGTAAAAAAATTAAAAAAACAAAGCTTACGTGGACAGTATTTTGGTAAATATTGTTGGATTGAAAGTATTTTGATAAATACTTTTGCTCCCAATATTATTTTGGTTAAACACTCAAAGTAAAGAGCATCAAATAAAATTTCTACTACTAAAACTAAAAAGGAAGATGTAATAAATATGTGATGCTAAATGGAACAGCAAATACATGATGGATTGGTAGTTGAAGTCTTGAAGACCTACACAACACTACACACGTACTTGTTGATAAAATCTAGCCCCACAAGTTCACAATTATGAACCACCCCCAAACATTTAAGATTTTAAGTTTTAATAATAAGATTTCATTTAAATTTATTGATATTAAGTAATTTTTTTATATATAGTTTCTTTAGAAAATGATTAAATATACATACCCTAGACGCTTTGTATAGAATTAACTTTTTTTATATACTCCAAAAAAAACTAGGTTCTAGGATATACTAAAAAAAATTAGGTTCTAGGATATACTAAAAAAATTAGGTTATAGTATATAAAAAGGGTCATGCTATAATGCTATATGTAGCTTCTAGGATATAATAAAAAAATTAATATTTTTAATAAAAAGTTTTTATATAGGTATGAGCTAAAATTAATATTTTTTCTCAAATTTCCACATTTTTTTTATTAATAATATACAATTTCTCATGTCAGATTGTTTCACGGTGTGAAAAATTTTTAGCAGAAAATTTGTACCATTTTATAGTATTAATTAAGCTTTATACTTCCTATGCTCCAATTAATTTATTTCGCACACATTTTAAAAAAGTGATTTAAGGGTATAAACGAACAAATTAATCAAAATAATACAAGCAAGAATGAGATTATATGTTGCTAATCTTGAAATTATTTTGATTAAATTGCTAATTTTAATTTACACCATCAAATGTTTTCCTTAAAAAGTATAAGTATATAAAATAATTTGTTATATTTAGTTTGAAACGGATAAAGTATATAAAAAAATGGAAAAGGAATGGTTTAATTTTTTTAACAAAAAGTCATTTTGTCAGACTATATAATGAGAGACTTGTTAGTAATGATAATAATAATAAACAATAAAACTAAAATTAAAATTATAAAGCTTGTTGTATAAAAAAAATGATGAGGATGAATAATTAGCTCAATTGTAGAAATAAGCTTCCCTGAGTGATGCCGGTTCAAATCCTAATCCCTCACCTCTCTAAATAAATGTACTTCTTCGTGACGAATTAATTTCATCATTTATTTTTTCACGCATTTTGATGAAATGATTTAAGAGCGTAAACAAAGGAATTAATCAAAATGGTTTTAGTACAAGCAAAAATATGATTATAAGATACTAATATCAAAATTATTTTGATTAATTGGGTCGTTTACACCCTTAAATCGCTTCCTCAAAACGCGTGAAAAAACAAAAGGTGAGATTAATTCGTTAGGATGGGAGTTTTTTTTTTTTTTTTTTTTTTGCAATAAATAAATGTATTATGTATGGACAAATATCGGTTGTTAGCCTATGAAGGGTGTCACGGTCAATATAACTTTTAAAAAAAAGGAGTTGACATCAATTAAAAACGCATTATTATGATTTATGAATATGGAGTTGACTAGTTGTGTTATTCTTTAAATTAATAAATTAATAATACCATAGTCGACTAGTTGTATTATTGTTTTTGGTAATAAATTAATAATATTAAAATTTACTTAGGTGATGTAGGAAGTGGATAAACCAAAGGGAATTAGGGCTTGTTTACTTCAGTTCAGTTCTTCAGTTCAGTTCAACTCTATTAAGTTCAGTTCAGTTCAGTTCAGCAACTATCAATTTCTTTCTCTTATAAAATATCACTTTCAGTTGTATTCAGTTCAGTTCAATTCAGTTCAGTTCAGCTATGTTAAGCTAAAGTAAACGAGCCCTTAATTTAAAAAACGGGGGGAGTATTATTTTAGGCTTAGACATTGTTTAGCCATTTTTTCAATACCTTATTACTTATTTTAGATCAGAGACTAGATCAGAATAGATAAAAGTTTAGATGAGACCATATAAAATAATAATAAAATTATTATTATTATTTTTATTATTATTATTATTATTATTATTATTATTATCATCAACAACGTAACAAATTTACAAGAAATTATTATTATTATTATCATCATCATCATTATTATTACAGAGTATTATTATTATAACAACATTAATAGTTATAGTGAAATAATAACCTGAAAATAAAATTATGATAATGACAACAATTAGTAAAGATGGTGAAACTCTTGACATAGATAATCCAATTATATATATTTTGTATTAATCATTCCTACTAGATCAATGAGTATGAAAATAATACAAATATTGAAATATAAGGTGTTTTCCACTTCATTTTTCTTATTGTACATGTACAAAATACTGATCATGTTTTCAATTTGATTATATCTCAAGTTTTTCTTTAGCTCAATGACAAATTCTTTTTTTAAAAAAACTCGGTGTACTGTATATGCAACGAATTGAAAGTTACCTTAAAACTCATCATAAAAGTTAGTTACCCTTTAATTGATAAATTTTTCGTCCAAAATTTATTCGTCAAAAAGTGTACTGTATATACAACGAATAATTGTGTTATATTTTAAAGTTTTCGTCCAAAAGTTGTGCTACCAAAGGTTTTCTACAACTTTGTATTATTAAAAGAAAATATTAAAGTTTTAGGGTGTTTTCACAAAACGCTAGAATTTAAAGAGTTTTTTAGACAAATTTTCCTTATAATAATAACAATAAAATTCTATGGTACATCAGTTTTTTTTAAAAGGAATTTGTCTTTCAGCTAAAGAAAAACTTTAGATACAATCAAGTGAAAAACATGTTAAATTGTTTTTTATTATATTTTTTTTATCTACACAATAAGAAAAATTAAGTGGAAAACACCTTATACTTTGTATTTGTATTCCTTCTCCATATTCAATTATTCAGATCATTGATCTAGTGTGAGGGATTAATAATTTAATACAAATATAATTGAATTATCTATTTCAAGAATTTCATCATCTTTATCAATTGTTGCCATTATCATCATTTTTTGTTATTAATTTTATTATTACTATTATTATTAATATTGTTAATAATATATAATATTACTACTATTAATAATATTAATAATACTAAGGTACTAAGATAAGACAAACTATATTTATCTGATCTGAAATAAATAATAAGGTGTAATTGGGTGAAAATAAGGGCATCAAACAAGGTCTTAATTTGTCCAAAAAAAGTCTTAGTGAGAGATATGAAAATTTTGAACAGACAAAAAAAAGTTTTGCACGCATTTTGAGAAAGTGATTTAAGGGTATAAACAACGGAATTAGTTAAAATAATTTTAATATTAGCAATTTATCATCATATTATTATTTGTATTAAGACCATTTTAACTAATTCTTTTATTTACACCCTCAAATCGTTTTTTCAAAGTGTGTGCTAAACCAATTATTGCTTGTATTATATTATAGAGGGAGTACACCACATGTAGGTTTACGAGGTAAAAAACAACGCGATTTTGGTGCGGCGCGCTGATAAATAAGGGGTTACAAAGTTGATTTTTGTATGGGATTACAAAGACTTTGTAACCCCACTTAAATACTTTGTAACCCCATTTAAATAATTTGTAATTCACTTAAACCCTTTGTAACCCCACTGAAATATTTTCTAAACTCAAAAAACACTTTGTAACATCACTTAAACACATTGTAACCCAAAAAACACTTTGTACCCCCCCTAAAAAAAAAACACTTTGTAACCCCAAAAAAACACTTTGTCCCCCAAAAAACACTTGTAACCCCAAAAAACACATTATAACTAAAAAAATACTTCGTAACACCAAAAACACTTTGTAACTCCAAAAAAACTCTTTGTAACCCCACTTAAACAAAAAAAAACCCTTTGTAACCTCACTTTATAACCCAAAAAAATACTTTGTAACCCCACATAAACACTTTGTAACCCCAAAAACTCTTTGTAACTCGAAATAACAGTTTGTAACCCTACTATAACTCCAAAATAACACATTGTAACCCCAAAAAATACATTATAACCCCACTTAAACACTTTGTAACCCAAAAAAGACTTTGTAACCCCACTAAAACTTTATAACCCCTAAAAACGGCCGCACCATTTGAAAGGGACCTGTTAAACGTCGCCCGCATATTACTTAAAATCGCCCACGATAAAAAGTAAAACGACAAAATTGCCCTTGATTTAAAATTACACCGCAACAACTTAGATTAAATATACAACGATGTCGGATACCACACCATGACCTCGACCACCGCCGCCACCATGGTGGTGGTTAATTTTTTTTTTAATAAGGGGAGGGGCATCCAGATCAGACGCCCCGACCATGGTAGGGGCGTCCAGATCAGACGCCCCTACCATGGTCGGGGCGTGTGATCTGAACGCCCCTCCCCTTATTAAAAAAAAATTTAACCACCACCACCATGGTGGTGGTAATGGCGGCGGTGGAGGTCAAGGTCATTGTGTGGTGTCCGACGTCGTTGTATATTGATGGGGCGTCTGATCTGGACGCCCCTTCCCTTATTAAAAAAAAAAAAATTAACCACCACCATGGTAGTGGTGGTGGTGTCGACGGTGGTGGTCGAGGTCATGGCGTGGTGTCCGACGTCGTTGTATATTTAATCTAAGTTGTTGTGGTGTAATTTTAAATCAAGGGCAATTTTTTCTTTTTACTTTTAGTTGTGGACGATTTTAAGTAATATACGAGCGACATTTAGCAACCCACATTTGAAATTGTACGTAAAAAATCCTTTACGCGTGGTCGTGTGGACGAAGAAGATACACGTGGAAAGTACTCAAATTTCGTATTCCAAATATACCCCTTTGATTGTCAAAAAAGACGTAGGTATTCCCGCTCTATAGCGTGTGATCAACTTTCTTACGGAAGTCTAGAATAGGAAAAATTCATTTAGGCTATGTTTGATAATCAGTAGTTAACTTGTTTAATTGGCTTATTTAACTAACGGGATGTATTGGATGTATATATTGGCTTTTTAAATGTGTTGTTTAAGCCAGCTGGTTGAAAAAATATTTGGTAAATTAATTGGGTTCTTGGTGTTTATTAGAATTTGTGGCTCAACAAAACAAAAGCCAATAAAAAAAAAAATTGTGCAGTCCTTTTCATTTTAGTTTAAAAAACCAACTTTTTAGCCAACAAAAATGCTAATAACAAAACATATTTTTTTTTATTGTTTGACCTTATTGAAAAACCAAATACATGCTTAAAAAAACCAAAAGCCAAAAACAATATATTAAAAGACGTTACTCGCACCGCATTGTACCACGCAGGTGTCAAGTCGTTGTGCGATGCCATTAGTCGACGTGACATTGTCTAACGCCTATGTGCCATCTAAGCATGTCACATAAGTTTAACAAAATAATTATGCTTAGAACAAAATTTGAACCTACCACCTCTTATAATTCTAAGAGATGTACTAACCATCTCAACCAACTTTTATTTTTTGCTTTGGCCTTATTTGGGAGTTAGTTGTTAGCTGTTAAAGGTTAGCTGATTGAATTAGTTGTTTTGACTAGCTGTTTGTGATAGCTGATTTGACTAACTGATTTATATTAGCTGTTTGTGTAAAAGTGTTTAGTAAATAGCGGTTAGCTGTTAGATGTTTTAGAGTAAAAAGAAATAAAAAGCTATAAGTTCTTCTAAAAAACTCCTTATATGAGCTTTTTGAAAAAGAGTTTTTTTACCCTAGAACTCTCTTCCAAACCTCTAACTACCAAACACCTAAACATAGTTTTTTGAGTTGATCAAACCTCTCTTTTTCCCTCAAACCTCTAACTCCCAAACACCCCCTTTGAATATGCACATAACAATATATATTCCTTTTATTTATTAAGTTTACTAGAAATTATATATATATATATATATTTTTTTTTTACTTTTACAAAATTAAAATAAAATAATTATCAAATCAAATAAATAAAATAAAATAAAATAAAATAAAAATTGGTCACAATGGCCTTATAATTTGACACGTGTCCCGCACCTTCGCATATGTGGCCGCCTCATTTCCACCGTAATTTTGCCTTCCCATATAAAACTCTCCGCAGGAATTATTTTTTTCCCCAGAAGATTTTCTGATTCTGAAAAATTAAAAACTTTGCTCTGAAACTTCCAACCACGACGGAAAAAAAAAAAATCCAAATCCAAAACTACTAAAAACTCTTTTTGAGATTATCCCTTTATTTACACCGAGTGTGATTCGTAATATTCGATTCAAGAGATTCGTTACTATCTTTTTGATCCATCTCATAATTTTTAGGCGTGATTTAGGGTTTTATAGATTGTGATTCAATTATTATTCTAGGGTTTTTTTTTATTTTTTTTATTTCGGATTATTGAAGGGTTTGTTATTGTCTGCAATCGGGAGGAATTCTCCTTTTGATGGTGTAGAAGAAGATGGGTGCAGAAGCTGAAGTTGTTTGCCCTAATATTGTTCCGAATTTGGATACTGTTCTATCCTGTTCTCAAGTTGTAAGTTTATTTTTTATCCGTCTTTCTTGTTGATGAACTTGGTGAATTTTGTGATCTTGCTAGTTTTGTTTTAGATCGTCAGGTTTGTGATTTTTAATTTTCATTCATGTAATTCGCTGTTGTGATTGTTGTGATGAGTTAGGTGGGATCGAATCGTTGGGTAGATTTCGCGTTTCTTTCTTTATTTGGTTTCTCGTTTCTATTTTCTTTTGTTTGGTAGATGCCTGATCAGAATTTTTTGAAATTCAAGAAATATTGTGGCTAGACGATCTAACGAGTGGTTAATTTTGCTTGTTTTTCTGTTGGGGTCATGAAAATTTTCTGCATGTGCTTGTTGATTCCAATTTGATATGAGATTGCGAAATCAGACTTTTAGGATCTAGACTAGATAGATTAATAATTCAACTGGGTTTTCTTTAGCAGTGCTGCGGAATAGTTCTATGTACGTAACTGAACATTGGGGTTTCAGGGTTTGATTCTCGCTTAATCGGTGTGGTTCTTGGAAGCTTGGGAGTTTACTTTTGCGGGAAAATTCAACTACTGCTTTGAGTATGAAAGAGGATGGTGAACTCTTTCCAAAAAAAAAAAAAAAAGACAATGGTGAACATAACTAATTACGAAGCTATGTACCCTCGTTTTCTGCTTCTTTTTTTGTTGCTGGTGGGTTGGGCGGGGGATGGTAGCACCCAATTGAATTGTGAAATGAGCTTGAATTGGGTCAGTGTGCTTTTTAATTGATCAAGGACCTACTAAAAGATATGGAGAAAAATGAACTGGTAGTTTAGAATTGATATGTTAGGCATTTGAGCTATCTAGTGATGCCTTTGAATTCAGATTGGTTTCAATTATTCCTTTCCAAAACAAGATGTTTATGATCATATTTGAGGAGATATTTTAGAAAGGATGCTTCATTTTAGGAAATCAGTGAAGCAGTGAGTGTCCCTTTCATTCTATACATTCTTGAGATTTCCCTTTTCTTATCAAGTTCAAGTGGAGTCCTCAATAGTCTGTGATATGTAGCAAGTACTTGTTACTTAAACCTGTGAGATGATTTTATTACTATGATTTGTATAATCAGTCATGATTCACTTTAGGATTTCTGATGGTACAGTGTCACTGCAGTTTGAATGTTTGATTTTGTTTGTCTACAGAATTTGACATATTATGATCATTGATATATGTAGCTGTAAATACGTAAAAGTTATAATAAAGATAAAAGTAGATATATAAGAAAATATTTAGGTAATTAATCAAACTTAACAAGATGTCACATGATTATGTTTCTCCTTCCATATAAATTACAAAAGATAGTCGAAGTAAGAATGCCAGTAGTGTAAAACATCTCTGGTGCATAAAAAGTGTTGGTTTATTTGTTTGTTTACATGTATTGGATGTTGATAGTGATGCTGTTTTTCAGGATAAAAAGACCCCTGATGCAGTTGTAGATAATTCCCGTGGCTCTCCTTTGCTGCAGTTTGTTCCGAATATTCGCTCAGGAAGCTTTGCTGACATTGGGCCACGGAGGTTCATGGAGGATGAACATGTAATGATTGATGATCTTGCTATGCATTTGGGCTCAATTTTCACATGTCCCAAGCCAAGTGCTTTTTATGGGGTTTTTGATGGCCATGGAGGACCTGAAGCAGCAGCCTATGTGAAGAAAAATGTGACTAGATTCTTTTTTGAAGATGTCAATTTTCCTGAAGCCTCTGAATTGAATGACTTATTTCTTGAAGGAGTGGAGGATTGCCTACGCAGAGCTTTTCTTCTTGCAGATATGGCCCTCTCTGATGATTGCAGTATCAGTTCTTCCTCAGGCACAACTGCTCTTACAGCTTTGATATTGGGGAGGTAAGTTGAATGCTAGTAGTTAGCTCGTCCTCCAATTCCATTTTGCTTTCCTTCTGTGTTTTATTGGGTCTATTCTCCGTTGTCGTCTCCATTTTCAAGTAGTGTTGTACTGTTGTTCATATCCCTGCAAGTAGCTGCAACGCACCTTCTTTTGGACTTCATTACACAAATTCAGTTTAGTTCAGTTTAACTCAGCTCCTGTTGAGTGTGTGATGCAACTTAATTCAATTCAATCCAGTTCAGTTTAGGTTAATCAAAAGTTCAGTTTAGATTAGTACTGTATTTAGTTTGATTCAGTGTGCACTTTCAGTATATTCTCAAATATATGAGATGGGATTTTTGAGCTTTATTGGTATGTACACCCTTCTCTAATTATGAATCATTTTTGCATTTGTCTGTCTCAGGCTCTTGCTGGTTGCCAATGCTGGTGATTGTCGAGCCGTCCTGTGTCGAAAAGGAGAGGCGATTGATATGTCTCAAGACCACCGACCTACATATCCTCCCGAGAGAAAAAGAGTTGAAGAATTAGGTGGTTATGTAGATGAAGGGTATCTAAACGGAGTATTATCTCTTACACGAGCGCTTGGAGACTGGGACATGAAGCTCCCAAAGGGTTCATCTTCACCCCTCATCGCTGAACCTGAATTGAGACAGATTATCTTGACCGAAGACGACGAGTTCCTGATAATTGGGTGTGATGGAATCTGGGATGTAATGTCAAGCCAACAAGCAGTTAGCATCGTACGCCGTGGATTAAAGCGGCACGATGACCCAGATTTATGTGCTAAGGAACTAGTCAGAGAAGCATTGAGGCTCGACACCTTTGATAATCTCACCGTGATCGTCGTTTGCTTCTCTTCATTTGATCATCAAAGAGAGCAATCGGGATCCCGGCCTAGGAAATTCAGGTGCAGCCTCTCGGCTGAGGCTTTGGCTACACTGAGGAGCATGCTCGAGCCCAGCGAAAACCACTGATTCTTTCGAACTTCTTCATTTTTTCTGCAGAGTGTAAATAAGATCTGTTTTAGAAGTCAGCGAACTTATAATTGCTTAGAACTCGATTGATAGAGAGATGTTTCATGTTACTGTTTTAGGCTGCTTCAGTAGATTTTTATGTTAGAAAAAAGCAGTTTAAAGTTTTGTTAGGGGGTTGATTCTTCAGGTAGGAGTATTTAAGTCAAGTGTTACAAATTTGAGATTTTTGTGGGCAGATCACAGGCTGTTTTGTGTAAATAATTGGAGTGGGGATGGTAGGAGGTGTATCGTGTATGAACTATTCTGCATTCTTGCACTATTTAGTAATATTTGATTTGAGTGTGTAGTTATTCATGGCATTCTTTTCATTAAATTTCATCAGTTCAGAATCTTTTATAGATGTTGTATCTTTTAGTATCCACTCGAATTGATAAGAATGATAATTTACTATATTAAAATCATATGTTCTTATTTATGCAGCATATTAACTTTGAATATTAGTATCTCTTAGTAAAACTAGATAAAATATTGAAGAAAAAACTATATTTAATATGATGATATTTTTCTTTGCACAAAATCTTGTCACCCGGTCAAATAGAGCATTTAACGGTAAACTGTAACTTTTTATTATAAATCTATACTTCCTTTATTTTGAAAAAAACGCAACAAATTGGATGGCTCGGACTCCTAGTCCATTTTTTGTTGTGAAAAAGGGATATAGAGAGAAAGTGAGGTATGTGATGATGTAAGAGATAAGAAGAAAAGACTTACAAAAATGGAAAGATTGTTGCATTTATTTTGAAACTTCCTAAAATAGAAATTGTTGCGTTTATTTCGAAACGGATGAAGTATTATACTTCTTCTGTTTCAAAATAAATGCAATAGTTTTCATTTCAGTATGTTTTAAAATAAATGTAACAATTTTAATCTTTTAATTTTTGTAAGTCTTTTTTTCTATCTCTCACATTATCATATACCTCGATTTTTCTCTCTATTCCTTTTACTTTCACAATCATTTTTTGCTTATGAGTCCACGATACTCCAATTGTTGCATTTATTATTACGAAAGAAGTATTACTTTTTTACGTAATTAATAAAGGTTTGTATTAAAAATTGTAATTTTTCAGCAAAAAACTATTCTATTTGACCTAGCATACAATTCGCAAAAAAAGTTCTAAACATTATGAATAGGTCAAAAGTTAAACATTGCACACTAAAAATACTATAAACTATATGAATAGTGCCAAAAGTTAAACATTGTAAGCTCAAAAATCAAAAGGAGTATTTCTAAGTTACTTGTCAATATCATGTATATTTTTGCGTGCAGCGATGGGCATGGGATGGGCCAGCACGAGAGCTAGATGGTCACGATAAGGTTTGGGCTCAACCCAATATGAGTTGCTAGTGGCAAGACATGAGAGATATGTTGTGTGCCATGGGCCATGCATAAAATATTTTTAAAACTTGGCACGAGCCCAACACAAGCGTGAACATGTCGACACGCTAGGTGGCACACTCATTATTAGAAAAGATCCCAAAACATAAAAATTTACAACTAAAGCACGAGGAACAGCACAAGTCGGCCCAACACAACCCGTGGAATGGGTTGGAGATGAGCTCTCTTTTTAAAAACTCAGCACGAGCCCAGCACAACTTTGTTTTAGCCCGTTGGCACGATGCACACGGGCCTGGCATGGGTTGGGCTGACCCGGCACGGCCCATGCGCACCTTTAGTTGCCTGTAAGTTCAGTAAAATGCAGAAGAAACAAAACATAAGAGGCGCCAAGTATTTGCCAAGATGAGGAGGTATGGACAAGACGTTGAGTAATAATATTAATATTGGGGTTCAACATTACAATGTATGTAGTAATTACAAATGGTTCAGTGCATGAATTCCTGGTTCTGGTTCTGGTTCTTGTTGCTGGAAGCTCCTAAAGAATCCTCTTTGCAAAATATAATAAGGAAGCTTACAGGCAAGTAATGACAGATTTGATGTACAAGATTTGCAGGGACTCAAAACCTGCCCTGAAAGCAGGGAAATATTTCAGACAAATAAACACGACTACACGAGCGATAACAATTTATAACAACAGCATGTTTACTAATAACAGAATGATTTACAAAAAACGGAATTAGGAGGTTTGGCAACTCACGGATCATCAGTTTGCTGAGTCTGGTTGATTAGTTTTTGCGAAGTTTGAGAACCTTTCTAAACCTCGTTGAAGCAGGCTTTCAAGAAACGGTTGAAGTGCCTGCAAGTAAAATCAGGTCACTTGCATCAGTTCCATGGCAAAGCTATCAGTTGTATGTACATTAATTTTAAGCAGACAGCCGGGAAAAAAAAACACATTATTTTCAACATTTCAAAGAATCAGCTTATTGCCCAGGATTATTTATGTTTTGGTTTTTTTTTTCCTCCTCATTTTTTGCGTGTTGGGGTCGGGGCTGGGTTTGGAGACGGTAACATAGTTAGAACAATAATGTGTAATGAAAGTTGCTTACTGTTGCTACAGGAGTCAGGATTTGCGGTACTTCATATGACACAGTCAGCTGTTAAGAGAAGTTTAGGCAGAAAGAACTAGTTAGATCAACAGAGGCATGGATATACAAGCAGAATTTAATCAAAGAACACTAACAATTGGCTATTATCATGAATTTCAATAAACGACAGAATTATAGGACTGTGCACAGGTAGCAAAGAGGATACAAACCTTAATGAATTATTTGACACATCTGTACGTATGTATACTACCTTTGTTAGTTGTTACACATTATTTGCAACATTTCACTTTTCATGCATGCCGAGACAAAACTTTAAATATTAGTACTACCTCCATTTCTCTTTATTTGCAACAAATAGGCTGTACAGACTCCCAGGAAAATTTTGATCGTGAGCGTTAAATGGAAAGAGAAAAATAAAGATGCATGAGATGAGGAGAGATAGAAAGAAATGATATTCTAAAAAAGAAATGAAACATTTGTTGCATATAATTTGAAACTTTCCTTTTCGGTAAATGTTAGAAATAAAAAGAAAAGGAAATAATATTTTTGATTGCATCTTTGTAAAAATTATAAAAATTAAATAGTGAAAAACTACATATTACGAATCCAACAAACCTCACTTGACTATGATTTTTATTATGAGTAAAGCTTAAATCTTGGTCAAAGACTGAAAGTACATAACATGAATAGTGTAAAATTTTGACTGTTGCAAATACTATGTAGCGAAGGTAGTACTATATTAAGGAATTTCTAGACTGAAGCATTTAAAGAATGAATAAGGCAGTGGAGATATGTGAAAATCGATAATTAAGACTCCAGGAGGTGTCAAGCCGTCAACAAAGCTAGAAAAGAAATGTTAAAATCAAGCCAGATATGCAGGGGATAAGGGGGTCCTTACTTCTATAAGACAGGAGGAAGGACCTCTTGGGTAAAATCGAACAGCACCACTGCAATGGAAGAATTTATTTTGTCAACATTACATTGAATTTTACTATAGACTTTGGGAGTGCCATATGCAGTATGTTAATTTGAGCAACAATGATACAATGCCCGATCGCCCATACTTCTCTTTATACAAATTGAAAGGGCAAAGTTAAGAAGCTGTGATCTTTCTAGTATATGACAAGTTCAAAAGAATACGATTTACTGCAGCAAAAAGAGGCTTGTCTATGAGAGTAGCAGGTTTTGAAAAAGGAAATTGAAGAATTATGATAACAGAGTTCAGCACCACTTTTGCATATGATTCTTACCTGTTTGGAAGACCTTCCAGAGATCTCCAGTGAATTTTCTGATTTGGAATGGGCTGCAATGATGAAAAACATTGTATAAGTTGAACCATAACTGGCAGAAATTTTGCAAGAAACTGAAGAGACCTCTAAAAAGAGAAAGGAAACGAAAAGAGAGGGAAAATTAAGACAGTTACCTGAAGATTTCGAGCAAGCCAAGAGAACTCTATATCACGGCCAAAGGCTTTATATTTCAGTGTCCATCTTGACTGATCAGGCTTATCTTCCAAGACCTATTCAAGGAATACAAAGTTTTAATGTACATAGAGGATTGTAGGCAATCTCAAGTCCCTTTCACAAAACTACTCCCACCGTCCCATAATCTTTTCCCCATTTGGCTAAATAAGGCAATAAGCTCTCACAAAAAGTGGGGCCACGAGGCAAAGAATATAGGACAGAGGGAGTATAAATTAAAACTAAAGTAATGGAAAATTTGCAGCACAACTGAAACAACAATAATTTGAAAAGGACTTTCTAAACCACGACCATCACAATGTTACTTTGATCATTGGAGAAATCTACAATAAGTTAAAGAAAAGGATATGGAATGTATGATGATATTGAGTCATTTGGGCTATGAACCAGAACCTGAAATGGGAAAAACTACATGACTTGGTTTAGACTTCAGGTAACTAGACAAGTACATCATGCAGGGAAAATCTCAAAGGTTTGGTTTGCTTCCTAAAGTATTCTAAATCTGCCGGCTGTTCCTTAAAAGTATCATACTAGAAGGCCCCTGAAATTATCTAAACTGGTTTGCAGCTAAACCAACAAGCCTGGTACTTTTACGGCCCGTTTGGTTTTTGGTAATAAATTATGGTTGGTAATGGATTTAAAGTGTAATTTTATTAAGCAAGAACCTTATAATCCCCCTGAGAAACATATTTTCATTCCCAAGATTGAATTTTCTGCTTATTTTCTATTACCATCCATTACAATTGGGGAGGATGATATTAGATGGGAATAAATATTTGTGAAGAAAAATAGATAAATTGGAGTTAAACTAGAATCACCATGGGAATGAATTTGGTTTTCCATCCAAATTTAGCTATAAATTCATTCCCATTACCAACATTTATAACCGGCTACCAAACGGGCCGTTAGGGTTTTAGGACAGAAAATCTGACAGAATACTATCCACTAACAAAACAACAATTATAACTACAATGACTAGTCTAAAACTGTGTAATAAACTGAAAATTCGAACACCTAAATTCTGGAAAATACACTGCAGTAGCAGCAATTCTGGAAAATATAACAATTTTAGGTCCCATAAAAAAAAGGTTTATTTTAGGCTGTGCTTGGGTTCAAGTAGTGTTCAACAGAAAAATTAAACAGAAGATTATTCAATGCAAAGTAAAATTTCAACAGAAATCAGGCTTTAAATCACAAATCCTTAGTTTGATTTCTTTCTAGAAAAAGCAGAGAGAAAGAAAGATAGAAATGGAAGGGAGAAGATGGATGGTATTGGAAGGAGAGGAAGGGACTGGGGTCTAAGGAGGGAAATGTGGAATCTTTTCTCTGCAAAGTAAGATGTTTTCACCATTTACAAACAAAACAAAGATAGTATATAGGATAACAAACAACGTTTCTTGCTCTTAACCAAACACAAGCTTACTAAAACTGAGGTGTGCACACTGATAAAGGACTAGAGTTCTATCTGGTTACAGTCACAGAAGCTAGATGGCATATTATCAACAAACTTGATGGACAACACATTTTTCATATAAACTGCTTTAGTGCCTTTAGCATTTAGTTCCTAACACTAATTTAAAACTTGTTCTTCACAGAACATGCAGTGTAAAACTAAACTAGCTTTGAATATTTGAAATGATATATTCGTTCTTGGAATCAGTTAGATTCATATTGGCAAAAGGTTGATAATAACGGCCCGTTTGGTAGCCGGTCATAAATGGTGGTAATGGGATTATGGGAATGCATTTATAACTAAATTTGGAAGGCAAATCAAAATTCATTCCTATGGTGGTGCTAGTTTAACTCTAATTTATCTAATTTTCTTCACAAATATTCATTCCCATCTAATACCATCCTCCCCCATGCTAATGGATTGTAATAGAAAATAACAAGATAATTCAAGTTTGGGAATGAAAATATGTTTTTCATGGGGATGATAAGGTTCTTCCTTAACAAAATTATACTTTAAATCCATTACCATTATCACAATTTATTAACAACAACCAAACGGGCCGTAAGTTCTTTCAAATTTGATCATCTTTCCCAAGTCAAAATGCCATACACAAATTCAATATTCAATAATAAAAAATAAACAACAAACCTTTGTCAAGCTTTACATTGATCATAAGTTAATACAAGCACAAGGATAAAAGTTGAGAATGCATTTGAAAGTACCTTAACAGATGAAATGAATGGCATCCATTTGGGCATGGATTCACGGTCTAAATAAGACTGGTATGCTACAGAAACAGGCACATCAACTTCCTTCTTGACACTGCATTTGTTCATAGTCACGCTCTTTTAGATCAACATGTTAAAAGCAAGAAAATAATCTACATTTGGAAAATAACTAGCTGCAACTAACAAAAATGCATCCTTACCAAGTTACCAATTTGTGAACTAAATTATCAATTTTGTGGATGAAAACTGCCTTGGACAAACATCTCTTAGATTAGATAACACTATTAGTTAACTTAGTATACATTCATACAACCACCAAACATGAAGTTACACAATGACAATCTCTATGTTCTTTTGGACTAAATTAATCTCAACTGAATTGAATTTAATTAAGCTAAATCCTACCCTCGTCAAACATTTGAGTTGAATTGAAATCTCATAAATTAAGTCCTAAAGAACAGGATAGTCTCATACTTTGTATTTCACATGACCAGAGACATTTAATCAATCATAAAACTACACATTGTAACAACCAAACCTTGACAACAAAATAGCTCAATTACATATTTACATTAACCACTCATATAAGCAGTTAAAAATTTGATTAATCCAATCCAACAACAAAGATAGCATTATCACAACAGCAAATTCTCCGATTATCACTGATCAGCATACAAAAACAAGAAAGTTATACATCAAGAAAAAAGGGAACTGCCAAATTTAGCTCAGCCATCAAAATTCAAAACAATCATTGAAATGCAATTGAAGCATCAAATTGGGGCGAAAATAATACAATTGGATTAGAAAATTTGCGCAAAAAAGAAACAGATTAAAGAAGTGAGACTAACGTGCAATCTTGCATTTGCGCGGCAGGCTGAAAAAAGCGTTTGGAATTGGAGAATGATTGGTGGGAAAGAAACCCATTTGAATTTGGAACTTTAAAGAGGAATTGAGTTAGCGATTTTGAGCTCAAAGAGTTTCTGCAAAATCTGCAGTAAAAACGATCAAGCTTTGAATATGATGCTGCTTTAATGGTTAATTGTGAGTTGGGAGCAAAAGAAATTTGGGGAGCTGAAAATGAGATTGAGCTTGAAGGTGTAACAATGGAAGTTGAAAACATAATTTTTAGATTTCAGAAAGATGATTGAGGTGATGTGGAAGAATAAAAAACCCCACTTGGTTGCAGAGAGATTTGTTTTGCATAAACCTGAATAATGGTAGATGACGATCGTTTGGTTGCTATCACTTCCCATTTTTTTGTCCCATTTTTATTTTTTTCATCTTTTGGGTTCCTAATTTATTTGTTTTCTTCTGATAATTGGGGGAAAAAAAAATGCTGGCGAAATTCCCAATTTTTCAACCATCTTGCATTTCAAACGAGAGGAAACTGATAATAAATTGGTATAACAAAGTTTATAACCACTTTGACAACATAATCTAATTTCCAAGTTTAATTTTATTTTTTTTTTGAAAATTTGTTAAAAAATCTTTTAAAATTTTCATTTTGTGAAAATTTTTTTTTAATTCATTTTTAAAAGTTAAAACCCTAATCTCAAATTTTGTTGTGAGATAGAACTTTTTTGCGGTTCGGAACTCACAACCTCAAAAGGTACACTTAAATATTACTCTATATTTGGGTTTGAAGAGCCAATGAGCCATGATTCAAGTTCTTTTTAGAAACAGGGGTGGAATCTTAGAGGAAGTTACCAAGATTAATTGGGGAAGTTACCAACATCAATTGGGGAAGTTACCAAGATCGCTCAACTGGAGAATCATCTCCACATCCACACCAAAAGCAAGAAGGTCACCCAAGAGATCATCAAGGACTGAACACATCCGCCCTTGCCCAATTGCCTTTTGTAAAAATAAAAGGCTCATCATCTACCTCTCGAGGATTATAATAAGGGATCACAATGCTGATATAATCATAGCAAGAGCAAAAGCCTTACATAGCTCTTCGTTTATACTTTTTGTAGAAGCAAATTTCTTTTGGTGTGCGTTTAGAGAGCCACAGGGGCGAAGATGAGAATCGATTACAAGATCTTTTGGAATCGGGAGAGAAGCTTTTACCGCCTAAGATATCCCTTACTCTCATAAGCACATGCTCTTAATAAAGGAGTTAAAAGTGTTTTTAAATTAAATATGAAAAACTTGATCAAGAAAGAGATAATCTTTCTATTATAAACGTTGCTAAAGACACTAGGAAAATACCATAATAAATATACAACCTGATTCACGATATAAAGAATGATCTTCTACGATTTGATCATTATGGCATTAGATATTGTTTTAGATAATGTAACTAGCAATATATTATTTAGCACATAAAGGTCGTGATCATTAGAATCTTTATTGTTGGATTTTCTCATTTGATTATGTTATTTTTTTAATTTTATCGAAAGATGCTTTAGGTTACCCTTTTGAAAAGAATTGACCGGATTTCCATTCCTTAATATAAAAAAAGGTATATTTGACAAGTGTTACATGTGTGATTCATTTGGTGGGGAAAACAAAGAAAAGAAAATTGATTGTTTCGCATAGGAGTTAACCATCTGAATGAGTTTGTTTTTGGGTCCAAAAAAAATGATAATCAAAGCTCACAGCCCAATTTCTAATTTTGATATCTCTGTCGCTCAAAGCAAACATTACCCAAGAAGAACAAACACTCACCCTTAAGACTCACAAACAATGATATTCCTTTTTCATTTTGTCTCTTTGAAATGTATTATTTCGATAGTTTGAAGTACAAATAAGTATTAGGGATGAGATTTGAACCCGTGACTTTTTTTCCACGTTGACTCTAATATCATGTCATATAACAATATCAACAAAAAAAAGCTGGTGGTCAAGTACAAGAATTGATTTTATACTATATCATCAGCAATTATTCAATATTAATCGAGTTCTACTGCAGGTCATCTGGCCCAATTTAGACAAATGTGTGCGGTGAGAATCAACACAATCGTCCATATAATTCTGAAGCCTTATAGGAAAAAAATGGTCAACTTTACAACATAGAAAGCAAATGGGTAATTGCTACTAGTACTAATTATCTAAGTTTTGACTTTAACTTTAGCTCAAGTTTTTGAAAAAAAAAAACCCTTGCATTTCAAGCATCCAAAAAGTGAAAAAGACACATTGTCCATGAATTACCCATACTAAAATATAAGTAAGGACCTGTTCTTTTGGACTTAAAAGCTAAAGTAATCAGATCAGATCAGATCAAATAAGTCCTAAAGAACATGGCCTAAAACAAACAAAAATAAACAAAATAATGAATTTGGATCATTAATTCTAGCTACAATTACATTATATAGTGTTAATTAACTTCTCATATGCCGGAGATTTGATCTTCATCATGAGTATATGTATGACTACTCACCGTAAATCCACCGTCAACTACCAAGTTATGGCCGCTTATAAAGGCGGATTCATCGGAAGCAAAGAAGAGAGCAGCCTCAGCAATGTGCCTTGCCTTCAACACCGTCCCTTTTAAATTAGCCAATGCACAAGTATTTGCTTCTAATTGACTTGCCTCTAAATTATATGCCTTACATGACAAAGGTGTTGCAACCCCAAATGGCGATATACAATTCACTCTTATCCCATGTGGGCCTAACTCACTACTCGTGTTTCGTACCAAGCCCACGACCGCGTGTTTCGAGGCCGTGTATGCCGTGGGCCCCACCCCACCCAAACACGCCGCCGCACTGGCCGTGCAAATAATCGACCCGCGGATCTTCCGGGCCACCATGGCCCGGGCCACGTGCTTAATTGTAGCGGCCACGCCTTTAATGTTTATGGCCAGTGTGGCGTCTAATTGGGCCAAATCCAAGTCCAAAATACTGGTCAATGGGCCCATTACACCAGCGTTACTAAATAGAATATCAAGGGTGCCATATTTTTGTAAAGTAAAGTTGACTATTTCCTCAACTTGAGTCTCATCTTTTACATCACAATGTTTGTAACTTGCTTTGTCTAAGCCTATAGATGACACCACTTGTTGCCCTAATTCATCTTGGATATCAGCCACCACAACAAACGCCCCTTTCGCCGCGAATAGTTTCGCCGCCTCCTCGCCTATCCCGCTTGCCGCTCCGGTGATCAAAGCAACCTTGCCTTCTAATCTGAAAACCATTTATTATATTCACTTTGTTAGCAAAATTTATACTATAATAATGAGAGTGAGGGATAATTCAGGTGATTAGAGCTTTTTTCGAATTTCAAGTGATCCTAGAATTGATTCTTATCCCCGCCCTCATCCCCAAAAAATATTGTAATTATTACTATATAATATAATAAAACATAATATAATAAAACATTTTGAAGCTAATATTACCTTGAATTAGACATTTTGATAGAAGAAGAAATTGATGGGATGAATGGCATATAAGTTAGTGCTTCATTTTTGCTTAGCTTCTTAGCTTGTATAGTTGTTGCAAGTGAAGGCTGCCATTCGTTATTGGGACTTTTATATGTAAATATATATAGCAACATATAGCTAGTTAATTAGGGTTACTTAGTTGTTGCTTATTAATTTATTTATTTATTATAGACACTAGATTTAGTTTCCTTCTTTCCTTCTCTACTGAACAAAAATAAAATATAAGTATTTTTTTTCGTTCTTAAACTATAAACAAACTCAATATGAGAAATTAAAATAGTGTATTCGTCGAGGATGAGGTGCAGGAACAATGGCTTTCGAACCGACCTTTCAGACCGATGGTATCAGGGTCGAATGTTCGTTGAGACAAGTACTATCAGGGTCCAATGTTCGTTGGAATGCAGCAAGTAATAATAAGAGACTGAGGAGGTATGTTATTGCATGAAATAAGAAGATGCTTTCTTGTTCATCTTATTATAAAAAAAATGAAGAAAAATGACATTGGATGTATACAATATATAAAATTGTATTCTTTGAATCCTTTCCCCTAAATATGCTCCCAAAATTTACAATTCCCATTTTACGGTTACAATTTTATCAATTTACATATTATCGTTCACGTCATCTTTTAATTTATTTTTTTAACAGTGGCGGTTTTAGGTTACCATGTTACTACTTGCAATTTGTTCTGTTTAGGCATAATTAAAGGGAAAACAGCTACTACCAAAAATAAAAAAGCGTAATTTTTGACACTTAACTGTTAAAGTAATAAAACCGATACTCCTAGTAGCGGTTTTTTTTACCGAAAACCGTTACTGATAGTATCGGTTTTCTGAAAAATCTGGGAAAAAAATTTGCTGACGTGGACGGTAATCTGAAAATTGAGAAAAGAAGAGCCGTATAATGAGAATTGCAAGATTTGAGAGCATTATTAGGAGAAAGAATTTGTATTCTTTTCTTATTAGAATTAAATTAATTTGAACTTATTAATCACATAAGTTAATAATCCCTAATGAATATAGAAATTGAGTATTTCAAGTTCAAGCAATCACTGAGGTGTGTCTTAATTGCACGCACATGGGGTTTGCAATTCGTGGCAATTGCACGTTGCTAATGTTGTGCGAGTTGTGCATTATTCTATCACTCACAACTCACGTATCACATGGGACCCATCAACTTTTGCAATACACTACTAGTCTACTACCTTGCCACTTTGCTTCTAACAACGTTTTTTTAAAAAAAAAAAACTACAGTCCTTCTCACATAAAAGACCCTTTAGGTTTAAAATGTGGATGCAGTATAGGTCTCATCATATCGGTGCGAATTAATTTTACTTAAAAAGAAGAGGGAGGAGATTTTCGAACTAGTGACTTATGTTTCACATCACATTGGCTCTAATACCATGTTAAAGGATTCAACAAAAAACTTAAGCTAATAGTTGAGGCCCAGGAATATGTTATATGTTTTATAAGAACCTTTTAATAAACATCCACTGCGCCCCATCGGCATCCCCATATTCAACAGTTAAAGAACGTGTTGCTATAGTTTAGAACTGCATGTGCGAATTATATGTTTGAATCTCATTATATTCGTGTTTTTACAAGATGAGCGCTTATATGAATTGGATCGAGAATACGTAGAAATTTAGAAAGTAAGACTCGTTTTGATCTTCAACCAAATCCTCTATTGTTACAATTAAAGAAAAATGCATTAGTACAATCACCATGTCTCTAATAGGAGTATGTAGTTAATTAATAAGGTTCAAGAAAATATTGTTAGCCATAAATTTCTATGTTGGTCATATCATCATAGACTCTCAACAAATTGGCATGAAAAATCATAAATCTATCTAAAGATTAAGGAAAAATTTGACTTTCAATGGACAGTCTTTAGACCATAAAGTTATTAATGGTCAAAGTATGCACTAAAGACCGCATAAAATGAAAGGATAGAAAACATATTTTCATTTTGAATTTTATTCCATATGAATTATTTACATTAGTAAATTCCTTATTTCCCTTAGGGCTTGTTTACTTCAAATTATATTCAGTTCAATTCATCTCTATTCACTTGTTCAGTTCAGTTCAGTTCAATTAATACACTTCTATTCAGTTCAGTTCAACTCAGTTCAGTTCAGCTCATCTCTATTAAGTTCAGTTCAGTTCAGTTCATCTCTATTCAGCTAATGTAAACGAGCCCTTAGAATGATTTGTTATCTTCAATTTGATGAGTAGAGTAAAAAAGAATGCATTAAAGCTACGAGGGATATCATGTAAATCAAATTGATATGTTTAGTAAACATATCAAATGACATTTTGAGGTAATTTTGACAAACTTTAGGGGCAAAGATCCGAGCACCAACCAAATAGGGGAGTGTTTAGGTAATATATTTTCAACAAAATTACAAAAATGTCATTTGATATGTGAGTTAAACATATCAATTTGATTTACTGGTATTTTCCTAAAAGCTACTGGACAAGAGTAAAAAAGAGTGATAACTCTAAAAAAAAAAAAAAAAAAAACCAGTGAACTATCCCCTCATTGTCTTACTATAATGAGCTTACGGAATCTAGTTGATCAATTTTGTAAAAACACAAAATTGCAATTTCAATTCTTTATACCTCGCCGAATGCACCAATATAAATGCCAAGTACAGCGGACCTTAGCAAGAAAAAATTGAGTCAATTATAACATATTATTAGCTGGACTCGGATTTATGTAGTTTATGTGCACCATTCTATAAACATTAAATATTCAATTTCATATACATAATGACGAAATATTTATTTACGTATAATGATTGATCGTTGTTGATTTCCAGTTTATATATTTTGCTTTAAAACAATACATATTCATTTACAAACACTAGTTAAATTCTTGCATGATATGCTATGAAATCTAGACTTATATTATAAATGAACATTCAATTTAAACAAATATATACATATGAAAAGTAACAAAAGAAAATGAATACTCCGTATTTCATATTTTTAATTGGATTTTTGGTTTCTAAAAATGAATATTGGTTACTCATAAGATTATTTTATATTTACAATTGAACATTTCATAAAAGGGTTACTCAGTTTTTGGTAATGGATAATTATGATTCCTTAATGTATATTCGGCTATTGAAAATTGAATATGAAGGTTTTACTAATGAACTTTTAAATTTGAAAAAATGAATGTCGTACCAAATTGATGTAAGGAATTGCAACGAATATTCATAGTTCTAGATAAACAATAATCAAATTTTGAAAAATGAATATAACCACTAAGAAAATTTAATTTGAAAATATTTAGAAAACATTCCCGATAATGATGATGGGAACCACGCCGCTCGAACACGACAACCACCACCGCAACGAATGTAGAACCTATAGTGTTTAACTACGATATTGTCCTTAACTTAAAAAAATACCACAACCACGACTACCCATATAACAACACGGCGTCTGAACACGACGACCACCACCACAACCAATAACGACGACCACGGTGGTCCTATAGTCTTTTTAAATGGTAACATGTTTAATTTACCGTAAAAAATTTGGCGGTGGTGGACGTGTTGGTGGTTGTTTGAGTGGGTTCTATGATCGTTGTAAGAATAATCATGATTACTGTCGTAATTTTTTAAAATATACTCCCTCTGTTCTTTATTGTTTGCCCCATATTGACTTTTGTCACTGTTCATTTGGTAACTTTGACTCTCTATAATTTTATACATATGAGAAAAAATATAGTCAAATGGGATCTCGTTTGATTCAGCTCAATATGTACTTTTTTAATATGCAATTTGTATAATTTTTTATTACATGTATTTAAAAATATTTCCGTTTAAAGTTATGTCTCGTGAGAGAGAAAAAGTAAATGTGACAAACAAAAAGTGTCAAGAGGGAGTAGGTAACATTACCTATTAAGAAAAACAAGCTATTGACACAATTATTGATGGACAAATCAAGGAGGAAGTGTCTCCGAAGTGATATGGTATAGTCATATAGACCAATGGTTGTTCAAAATGATTCAATCTGACCGATCCGATTTGTGATCTGGCCGATCCAATTTTAAAAATATTTCGGATCAGATAGTGGAAAAAATGTGCCGGTGGCGGTGGCAACCAATCAAACTAACCACGTTGACAAAAACACAGCAACACTAGTAGCACATAACAGCAGCACTTGTCCAATCATATCATAAACTAAAAAACAAAACCAAAAAAAAGCAGCAGCAGCAGCAGCAGAACTTGTATTTTTATGAATACATCTACCATTCAAAACCGCCATTCTATCTACTGCAATGTTTCAATCTCCTTCATCATCAAATACTCCAATTAACATAAAAATCATGACCACCCATCATCATAATTTAAATTCCATTTTCATTACTTTACACTAAAATTTCATTTCTTGTAAAAAATCAAATAGTGGGGGGGTGCAATGATAGTGGTATACTGGTACAGCATACTTTCAGTAACCATAGTATTAACATCAGCAATTGTATCTATTTACATACTTTTCAAAAATGAAACCATACCCCTAAACCAAAACCAAGTAAAGCATAGTTTGTACCAGAGCCTTGTTCAAACTGCTGTATTAATAAACCCAAATGATAATGACTTACATCAATTGGTTCAAAGTGATAGTATTACTAGTAGTGCTTGCACTGATACTGATACTGTTACAAATAATACTGGGTGTTGGCCGCGATCCCAGCAGCTGTGGACCAGCTGCTGGTGCGGCCTTCACCCTGCTTTCCTTCTTTTGTTTCGGGTTTTGTCGTTTTTTGTCCTCGCTTTCTTCTTATCATGGGATGTTCATCAATGGGGTGCTTCCATTTTTATCTTCTATTACACTGAGTAATGCTTCCTTTTTGTTTTTATAGTATCATGTATGTACTATTCTTGTGTATGCTCATCAGTTGTTTTAGACTGAATTAATCTGAATTGAATTATAATGCTGAAATTCAGTAGGAGCTGAACTGAATTTGTCTGGAATTAAGTCGAAAAGAATAGGGTTAAATGTGGTTTTGAATTTGTATGATGGTTGTGTGTAGTGTGATGTTATGCATATAATATATTGGTATCCATATTGCTTTGTTTGACAAAGCATAGAAAGTTTTGGCCATTTGTATGGATTATTGAGGCAGTGTTGAAGATTGCACTGTAATTAATTATTTGGGTGTAGTCCATTTGTTGGAATTAGGTTTTGATCAATTCTCAAATTCTTGATATTTCCTCCAAAACTAGTGGGGCTTTAAGCCTTTTCTTGCACTTTGAGCTTATTTGAAAATGGGGTTCATAGCTTTTCAATAAAAGAAGACTGCAATATGTATACAAGTTTGTCCTGCATATTTGTATCCCATTCAATTTTCCTCCTACCTCATGTAGCTGGTTTTGTTAGCCTTGAGTCCAATACATGTATTGGAGAATAATTACATTACTCTAGGTGGTTTATAGTTGATTATTAGCTCCTCGAAGGACCTTGGATCAGTTGGTCCAAGTGTCCCCCGTGATCCCTGAGGTCATGGGTTCGACACCCCCAGCCCCACCTGCCAATGTTATGTCCTGAAATATTTCCTAAAAAAAAAAAAGAGTTGATTATTAGCTCATCCTATATTTCTGAATTCTGATACTAGTTTCTCCTATGCTGTATGGTTGATTTGCAGATGGGCATACTCATTAGTTATGCTATATTTCGCGGTATGCACCAATCACATTTATACCTCAAATATATGGTACATAGATTAGTAAGATTACTTAATTTCAGACTTAGTTTGATATTAATATATGCAGATAGGCAGTGTTGTATCTGCTCATGGTTGCTGGTTATACTACAAACATAAAAACACTTCTTCTATAGAAAGCGTAGAGGGATCGCAAGGAAGAGATGATCTTGAAGGGAATCCAGAAAAGGGGGACATCAGTAGTCTTCCTTTTAAGTTGCAAAGACATTATTATCAGGAACAGGACGCGCAAAGAGCTGGTTTTTGGGGATACTTGATGCAAATTTCATACCAGGTTACAGAATTATAGTACATCATATATCCTATTGTTGCATTGTGGTGAAAAACTGATGATCTTCATCTTGCAGATCAGTGCAGGAGCTGTAATTTT
The DNA here is from genome assembly GCA_951394345.1 of Salicornia ramosissima. Lineage (NCBI taxonomy): Eukaryota > Viridiplantae > Streptophyta > Magnoliopsida > Caryophyllales > Amaranthaceae > Salicornia > Salicornia ramosissima. The sequence goes on along the minus strand of OX596237.1, from coordinate 9,804,860 downwards.
GACTGATATTATATTTTGGTGTTTCATTGTCCCGTTCGTTTCCAATTCCCACCTTGGGTTGAACTTGGTTAGACTCTGCTTCCTCTTTCCAACTTTTTATTATCATGAATTCTCAAGTATGCCCTGTTTGGTAAATCAGAGTTTAGAGTTGAGCTGGTAGTTGTTTGGTTTGGATTTTAGATGATTATCTTTTCATTCAGCGAATTTGACTGCTGATTTGAACAACTATTTATATAAATGTGGAGTTTAGCTGGTAGTTGTTTGGTTTGGATTTTAGATGATTGTCTTTTCATTCAGCGAATTTGACTGCTGATTTGAACAACTGTTTATATAAATGTGTTTGACAACACTTGGCTGCTTACATACCTTTATATTCAAAACTCTAAACAAAAGGCTCCGAAACCCATCTTTTCTAGTTGAATACTCTATTCACGAGACACCAATTTTAGAGTTTTGACTGAAGTCGTCAAAACCTCTATTTGACTAGTTGACAAACCAAAGTTTAGAATTTTAGTTGTTGGTTGTTTGGTTGGATTTTAGATGAGTATCTTTTCATTAAGCAAATTTGACTGTTGATTTGAACAGTTGTTTATATAAATGTGTTTGGCAACAATTGGCTGCTTATATACCTTTATATTCAAAACTATAAACAAAAGGCTCCGAAACCTAGTTTTTCTAGTTGAATACTCTATTCACGAGACACCCCTTTTAGAGTTTTGACTGAAGTCATCAAAACCTCTATAACCACCCCCCCCCCCCAAAAAAAAAAAAAAAAAAACTATCTTCACTAAATAAAGCCTTAAACTCATATTTCTGATTTAGTTACCACACTTTTGGGGGCATAAATAACAGATGAAAATACAGGGGACAGCTGCTAATTTCATTACTTTGTTCTGTCATTTGTGCTAACAGCTGATGGCATGCATACATAGTGTTAATTTTGCGCTTCTGCTTCTCGAGACTTCCATTAATCACCTAGTAAGTTCCCTTAAACATTTTATTTGTCCACTATTAATAGATCACATATGTTCATCTATTGTTTATAAACTATGGATGATGATGTTCATAAATCAAATCATAATGGTTTGTTTCAGCCATTTCCTTATTTTCGATTTGCATACTTTGTGCTATGGAGTTCAGCATATGTGATGTTTCAGTGGATCATCCATCTCTGTGGTTACACTTCTTGGTAAGAAATTCAACTATTCAAGTGAAACAAACTGATGATATGTCTGTCATTGTAAGCAATTCAAGTAATCCCTTAACTTGTGATCACTTGCGCGCAGGTGGCCATATCCTTTTCTCAAGCTCTCAACACCATTGACCCCTCTCTGGTAAACTTAGCACTTATAGTATACCTTAGACATAAAACATTTCGTCTGTCGTTTTTTTCTTGCTACATTTCACCAAAAATGCTCTCGCAAGTAGAAAAAACATGGCGTTTTGTCCCTAGTCTTTTGGACTTAATTCCGTACAAGTTCAGCTCAGGTCCTAATAAGTTTAGGATTTAGCTTGATTCAGTAAAGTTTAGTTCAGATTAATTCAGTCCGAAATAACAAGGCCCATCCCCAGAAAAATAGTCTTGCTTAATTAAAACTTGCAATTTTTTGGGTTTTAGTTCATTATACTATACTATCTTGCAGGTACTTTCTCATGGCTGTATTTCACGTCGTTTGTTATGGAGTTTACGCACTAATCGTGAAAGCCAAGGATTCGGTATTCTCCAAATTGTTTCCTCATTCATACATGAGGTCTTATTAAACCTTAGCTTATTGTTGTTAAAGATTCAGAAATTATGTTGGGAGTATGTGTATCTGGTTGAAAGTACCATGATATATGGTTTTGTAATATGTGGACCACATATTAAAAGTCACCAACTTGGGATTTCAATGTATTTGCTGCATTCAACATGAGATTATATCAATCTTGGGATTTCAATTTTGGGTATTGTCAAAGCATATTTTGCCAAGACATACATACTTGTAATAAAAATGCAGCAAGAATGATGCAATGGAAGATTGGAAGGTTGTAAATTCAATGGAAAATAAGTATTAGCACATGAAAATTACCTCATTGTCATCAAGACTCTTTTGGTTTTTTATTCATTGAAAATAAAAGAGAGTTTTTAAACTCATCAAGATTCAACTTATCAATACACTATATCATGAAATCGTATCTAATTTTAAATTATTATTTTGACTCGGGTAATACCGTGGTCGGCTATAATTATCGATTATAGTTCGTATTGTTCTATGTAAACTTTGTAATTGATTTTGGAATCTTTTTTTTTTCTAATGCGAAATTGATATATAGGACAGTCATGATATGATAGGTAATAATAATTTTGAAAAAGTTTGGAACAAAAAGAGAGTAACATTAAAAAATAATATAGGAAGATATGTAACAACATATATTTTTTTTGGTTAACTTGGTATGCATGGGTGTTTGAGATCTTTGAGATCAAAAGGTTTATTTTTTATTTTATTTTATAACCATTTAAGGATTTATCACTCCTCCAAAAAACTTATAAAGATTTATCGTATTTTTCCTTTGAAATATTATACCAACAAATTAACCTTTGAAATATTATACCAACAATTTAATTTTATAAGTATATGTATAGATATAGATTATATACATTACAATAGTGGATATAAAAGTGTATAACAATTTTTTTAGAAGGAAAATTGTCCGGGTGCTACTCCAGGTTTCTATCTTAGGAAATATCAAGAGAAGAGGGATGAGAATCAAACCCAAATCATTATGCTCGAAGACCCCTTACTCTGAGGCAAGTTGTCATCCTTATATAAGTGTATAACCGAAAAAATTTGGTCTACCCACCGGGTTGATTACCCACAAGTAATAAAGTGTTACGGTTAATATGCTAGTGGTGGAATCCAAATTATAAATTTAATAATATTTTAATGTCTCTGTTAGTAGTGTGTAGACTACCCACTAGGTAGATGTAGAACATATCACATAATAAGGGACTTGTTAAACGTCGTCCGCATATTACTTAAAATTGTCCACGATAAAAAGTAAAAAGAATAAATTGCCCTTGATTTAAAATTACACCGCAACAACTTAGATTAAATATACAACGACGTCGGACACCACACCATGACCTCGACCACCACCACCACCATGGTGGTTGTAACGACCCGACTTTTGTAGGCTGTCGATTTACAAAAGAAATCGACAAATGGATCATTACTCAAACAAAACTTAAATAACATTATCAATATTAAAGTTCATTAATTCATTTATTAACTAATAAAGAAATAAAAGTCCCAAAAGTCCTTAAATAAATACCAAAATACAAATTAAACTGTCTCTTCTCAACAGGCTGGGCAAAACTAAACAGTATTAAAATAAGAACAATAAAATAGAATTCGGGTTCTCTCTACTAATCTCGACATAACACTCAACCCGATCCATATGTAAGCCCACTCATGCATCTGCATCATCACCTGAAATGGGGGGGTCCACCGTAAATGGCGAGTAACTATGCTGTCCCGCTTAAATGAGGGACCATTATCCATATAATAGCATAGAATTAACCAAGAAAATCATACAAGAATACGTGTAAATACGTATAAAAATACATACCGGAATATGTACAAAAATACATACAAAATATGTATCAAAATACATACGAATATACGTATAAAAGTACATACGAAAATACGTATAAAAATACATAAGAAATACGTATAATAATACCTAGGAAATACGTATGAAATACGAGTAAAATACGTAAATAATACTTGTAAAATACACGTATAATACACCCAAAATACATACAAATACATATAAAATATGTTTCAGATACATGCAAAATACATACATAAATACATACCTGTCAAACGTACACAGCGGAAGACTTAACATGTCATACTTTTACAATACATACACGAATACATACATAAATAACGAATAAATACATTAATACATACATAATCATATCTAACCCGTGAAATACTTATCTTATCATATTATTACCCAAAATCCTTCTTTCAACCATCCTCTTAACTTTATGGATTGGTCATTGTAGCTCGTAAGGATGCTCGTGTACATCCCAACTTTCCTAAAATGCACCGGGAAGAACCCGTGTATTCTACCCGTAGCTCTCCTTTGCAAGAACTAAGCCTAAGCTATGGCCATAACTCCTAAATAGTAACCCGTGTACTACTACTTAGACGACTACACATCTTAAGATCCAGAACTGCCCAGAGACCGCAGTAGGGCAATGGCTTCGACTTAACCTAATCTGGTGACCCGTGTATCACCAAACAGGCGTCCGTTTCCTTATCTTATCTTATCGACATGGCCATCGTGAGACCAATACTTCTTATCATCTTATGACTTATCCTTATTATCATATTATTCCTTTCCTTCATATTGCAACTTATCTTATTAATTCCTTTTATTCCTTTAATTATATTAATTCCTAAAATTACAAACTTAATTATTATAAGCCAAAAATTAAACTAAAATTGATCATAACCTTTTATGTACCACTTGGCATTTTCAACAATAGAACAATAATTAAATCAATTCCTTAAATAAACATATAAACAATTTAATAAATCAATTAAATAAACATTTAATCATATAAACTATCAATCATCAATTAATATTGCTTAAAACATGATAAAAATCCTCTTTTTCACCTTTGAGCCACTCGACATTCATGAACCAAAATAACCAAAATTGACACTTAAATTAATTAAATACAATTAGCATAAATTGATCATATAAATCTAATAATAAACAATAAAATCATGCTTTAAACATTAAATCGTCAAACTTGGACCAAACAAGATCAAAATTTAATCCTTTAATGCACATAAACCACACGACCTTCTTGGCTAAACAACAATATCAATATTTATTTCAAAAATTAATAATAACATGATTAAATTAAAGATTTAATTCATGATTGAATAATAGTCAAGAATTTTTACAAGATTCATCAAGATAAATTAGATTTTTAATTCCTTTTAAAACACTAGGCCACTCGACATTCATACTCTTCAAGAACAAAAACAATAATTTTAATTTATGACTTTTATTAAACAATTAAATTAATCAAGATCAATAATTTTATACAAGAAAATATCATAAAAATCATCATCAAAATCATCCTACTCTACTCGAAATTCACACGAATTTCCAAGGACAAGATTCAACAATTATTATGCAATTATTCAATGTAAACATACAATTACAGATATTATTTGCATAGAATTAATTAAAACAATTAAAGATTCATAAAGATGCATAAAGATTTCATAAAACATCAATAAAATATCATAAACAATACATCATATGGTTCGAAATATTCTAACCTATATATCATGATACTAATTCTATCAATTTTCCTGATTTAATCCTAATTAATTATATAGAAAAATTGTACCAAATTTAAATGAGATAGTCTAGTTACCTGGTTTAGGAAGAAAATCAAGAAAAATTATTGGGTTTGGTTCGAAATTCCACACGGCACAAGAGGGTTCTTTTGGTGAATTTTTGTGAATATTTGGGAAGTAAGAAGTTAAGGAAAATAAAGTTACAAGTATTGTTCTCTATACCATTAATTATAAACAATAAGGGAACTAATTAATCAAATAAAAGGGGAGGGGCCGTGTGAATCGAGAGAGAGTAGGAGGGGTAGAGTGAATTTAGGTAATTGTTGAGGGATGCTAGTAGACCAAGTAAAAATAGTTGATTTAGGATTATTAATTAAATAAATAAACAATCATCTAATTAATAAATAAATTTAAGAAGGATAATATTCCTTGGCCATGATATGGGGGGCGGCCAAGGGAGAGTAATTTGGGTCATCGGCCCAAATTCGAGATAAGGGGAAAAGAAATAAGAATAACAGCCCAAATGATTGGGCCTTTTGGACTTAGAAAATTAAAATAACAATAATTAACCACGAAATTTTCTGGCCCTAAATTTCGGGTTATTACAGTCACCCCTCCTTAAATAAATTTCGACCTCGAAATTTACTTAAAGAAGCTCAAAAACGCACACATGAAAATAAACACAGACATAAATAAAATAAAAACGGAAACAATCAGCACAGCTGCATACCTGCTTCAAACAGCTCGGGATATTTATCCCTCATTGAAGCTTCCGTCTCCCACGTAGCCTCTTCAAACTTCTGACTACGCCAGAGTACCTTGACCAAAGGCACCACCTTACGTCGCAACATCCGATTCTGGCGATCCAAAATCCGCACTGGCTTCTCTTCAAAGGTCAGGTTCGGCTCAATCTCTGACGATTCCATCGGAATAATGTGGGAAGGATCATTCACGTATTTCCGTAGCTGGGATACGTGAAACACATCGTGAACCCTCGATAGATCTGGAGGCAACGCCAACTGATAAGCAACTTCTCCGACCCGTTCCAAAATCTCATATGGCCCGACATACTTGGGTCTGAGCTTACCCTTCTGGCCAAACCGAATCACACCCTTCATCGGGGACACCTTCAGCAGAACCTTATCACCCACCTGAAATTCCAACGGCTTCCGTCGACGATCAGCATATGACTTCTGTCAACTCTGAGCTGCCTGCAATCTTGCCCTGATGACCTTGACCTGCTCCACTGTGTCCCTGATATGATCAGGACCAATCACCAAAGCATCGCTGATGTCGCTCCAACAAGTAGGGCTGCGACACTTGCGCCCGTACAACGCCTCATAAGGAGCCATCTTAATACTAGCATGATAGTTGTTGTTGTACGAAAACTCCACCAAGCTCAAGGATTTAACCCAAGTCTGCTGAACATCTAACGGACAAGCCCGTAGCATATCTTCTAGCGTCTAGATGGTCTGTTCCGTCTGCCCATCTGTGGCCGCGTGAAAAGCTGTACTCAAATTAAGTTTAGTCCCAAAAGCTTCCTGCAAAGACTTCCAGAACCGTGACAAAAATCGGGGATCTCGGTCGGACACGATACCCTTAGGTACACCATGCAACCGTATGATCTCCCTCGAGTAAGCTTCCGCCATCTTCTCCATCGGCCAAGTTACCTTCATCGGAATGAATCGGGTGACTTTAGTCAAACGATCCACGATTACCCAAACAGTATCCGAACCCGTAGATGTCGCGGGTAGGCCCACTACAAAATCCATGGATATGGAATCAAACTTCCATGTGGGTATCGGCAATGGCTTCAACAGTCCACCTGGTCTTTGGTGCTCAATCTTGACTTTCTGGCAGGTGAGACACCGCGCAATAAAGTCTGCGACTTCCTGCTTCATTCTAGGCCACCAAAAGTATTCTTTCAGGTCCTTATAGAGCTTCCCACCACCTGGATGCACTGAATAGGGGGTATTGTGAGCCTCTTCCATGATCCGATTTTTCAGTCTCGAATTCTGGGGCACACACCACCTGTTGCGGAATAGAATTTAGTATCCATTAGGTGAAAACAGTTTAACTATAACTTTTAACTCCATTACCTGTTGCGGAACTTCATACCGCCGTCTGAATCAATCGTGAAGTCTTCTGCCTTGCCTTGAAGTTTGGCTTCACGAATTTTCTCGAGCTGCGGGTCCTCTTTCTGACTCTCCCGTAACTCTTGATACAAGCTGGGTTCAACACTCATAGCATTGAGATAGACTCACGTGCTACCCGGCATTACCATCTCAATCTCCATCCTGCAAAGATCGGCGTAGATTTCCTTAGGTAAAACCGCCATCCTATTGAGTGAATGGTGATCTTTACGACTAAGGGCATATGATACCCTATTGGCCTTCCCTTCACAATATTCAACTGAGAGGTCATAATCCTTGATCAACTCGAGCCGTTGTCGCTGCCTCATGTTGAGTTCCTTTTGAGTGAAGATATACTTCAAGATCTTATGGTCGGTGAATAGCTTGTAAGTAGCCCCATAGAGATAATGTCGCCAAATCTTCAGAGCGAACACTACAGCTGCCAACTCTAAGTCATGAGTAGGGTAGTTCTGCTCATGAACTTTGAGTTGCCTCGAAGCATATGCAATTACCTTGCCTTCTTGCTTCAGCACACAACCTAAACCCTTCTTGGACGCATCACTGTAGACTTCATATCCCACACCTTCATTTGGCAGAGCAAGAACTGGTGCAGATACAAGACTCTGTTTGAGGGTCTGGAATGCTTCTTCACACTGATCAGTCCACACAAACCTGCAATCTTTGTGTAGCAATTTGGTCATAGGTGCTGCTACCTTGGAGAAGTCTTTCACAAATCTCTGATAGCAACCTGCCAGGCCAAGAAAACTTCGGTCCTCGGCCACATTCTTAGGACTGTGCCACTCCACTATCGCCTTTATCTTGGCTGGATCTACCTTGACACCGTCCGCATTGATCACATGCCTTAGAAAGGCTACTTCTTTGAGCCAAAACTCGCACTTAGACAACTTTGCGAACCACTTCTGAGCTCGTAAGACATCTAGCACCATATGCAAATGTTGAGTGTGCTCTTGTTCACTTTGCGAATATATAAGAATATCGTCGATGAACACCACCACACACACATCCAGGAGATGATGAAAAGTTCGGTTCATCTGATCCATGAAAACTGCAGGAGCGTTAGTTAAACCGAACGACATTACCTCAAATTCATAGTGTAACGACCCGACTCGCTTAAATCGGCGCGGAAGAAACCGACGAGTCGAATAGTTATAAACTACAACTCAAACACTTAAGAAATTAAACTAATTCCTCGAAATACCATTAATAAACCATAAAAGTACAAATACCCACAAGTTTGTACATAACTAGTCCAAAAGTCGAACTAAAAATACTAAAATGCGAGTAACTCCAACCACACGTCAGAGTCTAAACAACGTATAAAGAATCCAACAATAACGTATAAAGTCTATACAATACGCCAATACTATCTATAAACAACAGTAATAGAGAATACATCAAATAACAGAACAATAAACGTCGCTCGCCCAACCCAAAGCTAAGCAAGAGTATCGTCATCAGAAATACCTGAAAAACATACAACAGTCCACCATCAGTGGCGAGTAACATAACTGACTCACCCTAATGGGAATACACATGCACATAGCATAAATCAAATAAACAACATCAAATCAATAAACCAGAGTACAAGATCAACCCACACGTGAACTCGACTCAAACCAACTTAATCAACTATCTTTGGCGCAATCATTCATATACTAGACCGGACTGTGCTCGTACGAACGCATCTTACGCGATCGAACTTTCTACTATGCTTGGATTTGAGAATCTTACTCCTAAACCCCATGAAACCAATCTTACTGGAAATCCATGTCCCGTGAAACCAATCTTACTGGAAATCCACGAAAGATCACATAGTATGACTCCAACTATCCCAATACCGCGGATGAAATAGGGGCAACGTCTTAACCCAAATACAATGAATCTTACTCAAAGTATCAGGCGTCTAGAAATGAAATCAAGCTAACTTTATTAATCAATTATTCAATCATTTTATTAACTCAACCTAACTAAATTATATTCAAGAATTGCCTCAATGCCTTGATTCTTGAAAATAACTAGTTAAAACATCGAAGTTATACTCAAGATTGCCTTTACGCCTTGATCTTGAGCCTAACCAACCATAATCCATTATCATTAACCCTTCTTTAATCATATTAGACACAAACTCTAACTTTCTTTAACTTTTAAACCCTTTCTTCAACTTTCAAGATTCAACCAAGAACTCATAAAGACTTATCAAGAACTCATAAAGAACTCAAAGAACTCATAAAGAACTTATTCAAGATTCAAGATCTTCAATCAAGAACTCATCCAAACTCAAACAATCCACACGCATAACCATCAAGTTCCATTCGAAAATCACCATTAAACTTATCCAAAATTCATCAAACTTTAACATAATAATCATGATCATAAAACAACATATAAACAATCATAAAATCATGGAAACCATCATCAAAACATCACATAAACACATAAAAATTCAGAATATAAACCATACATAAAATCATGGATATTCATCATCAAACAACCCAAACATGCATTTAATCTATACTATAAACATAGTATACCAACAAGGTTGAGAAAGCATGTTACCTATTGAAATATAACCATGAAAAATACCCGAATCTTGCTGCCCGGAACGACTTCGCATGGTCCCAAACAACACGGCTATTCACGTACTTGAATATGGCAATAATGCGCCACCGCACGACACCACCTTGAACCGCCAAGGACCCGCGGTTCTTGCTGCCACGTCTGCACCCCTCGTCCACCTACTGCACACGGTGCACAGCTGCTGCACCCACGGCCAGTGCCACTGCCCACACGGTGCACAGCTACACTTGCACGGCTGCCTCACTATTGCACACACACGTCCAGCCACGGTCCAGACTTGAACCAGCCACGAACCAACCTTGAACCAGCCACGAACCAGCCATGATTCAGCCACACGGCTGCCTTGCACGAGCACCCACGAACACCCACACGAACCATGCCCAAAACCACACCTAACTAGTGTTCTTGCATGAAATTATTGGGGTTTAGTTTGTGTTTTGATACTTAAAGATCAAAGGATGTAGAATCTTTAAGTATGGGTTTAGAAAAGAGGATGAACAATTTTGATGTTCATCAAGTCATATAGGCGTGTGACATAAGGTTAAAATGGAGGGAGAGTTTGCCTTTTGAATTGATGAGCAAAGGATGGCAAATGAGCAAATGGTCTTAAGGCCTTACTTGTAATGACCCAGATTTTATCGGTATTTTTGCCGGTATTTATGTGTAATTATGTTTGTTTATGTGCTAGTTCAAATTAATTTCTGAACTATTTATTTTAATTTTATATGAATAATTTCGATTTAATCGAAATGTTTATTTCTTAGTTTTTATTATTTATAATTAATTATTATTTAATTAATTAGAATTTTATTTATTTAATTTTTCTAATTAATTATTTAATATTTTGGGCCAAAACGATTATTGCATGATTAATTATGCGGTTTTCGCAAGTTAGCCCAATGGAGCACGAGAGCCCATTTAGGCCCATTATAGCCATGATGGCCGGCCCCTCTAAATGCATGGCAAGATTTTGCCACTTGCCTTGCTTTCACACTTAACTAATTTCTATAAATAGGAATGATTAGTGAGCCATTAGGTTCATTTGCTCAATTGCCTTTTTAAACACTTTTGCCATCAAAAGTTCAATCAACACAAACCCCCTCCACTTTCTCTTGCTTCACGCCATTTTTGATGAACAAGCCATCAATTGTTCATCATTAGTTCTAACCTTGAACTTAAAGATTCAAAGTCTATTGATCTTTAAGTAGCCTAAACACAATCTAAACCCATTTATTTTATCCAAGATCGTGGGTTCGGGTTGGGTTTCGATCGTGTTCGTGTAGAGGGCCGTGTGTGGGGACAGCCGTGCGTGGTGCCGTGCAAGAGCAGCAGCCAGGCCGTGCAAGGGCAGCAGCCAAGCCGTGCGAGTGCAGCAGCCAAGCCGTGCGAGTGCAGCAGGCTCGTGGGTTCGTGTGTGTGCAGTGGTTGGGCAGCCGTGTGGTGCGTGGTGGTGGTGCCGTGTTCGTGTTGATTGGTGCCGTGTTGGTGCTTGTTTCCGGGCAGCAACTCTTGTGTTGTTTTAGTGTGTAATCTTCGATAAGGTAACATACTAACTCAACTTAATTGGTATACCTTGTTTATAGTATAGATTAAATGCATATTTAGGATGTTTGTTGATGTTTATTCATGATTTTATGTATGATTATACAATCTGATTTTTATGTGTTTACATGATGTTTTAGTGATGATTTTCATGATTTTATGATTAGTTATACGTTGTTATATGATCATGATTTATGTATCAAAGTTTGATGAATTTTGGATAAGTTTATGTTGATGATTATGATGATATGCGTGTGTTTTGTTGAGTTGGGATGAGTTCTTGGTTGAAGATCTTGAATCTTGATTGAGTTCTTGATTGAAGATCTTGAATCTTGAATGAGTTCTTTATGAATTCTTTGAGTTCTTTATGAGTTCTTGATTGAATCTTGTAAGTTAAAGAAAACGGTTTAAATAGTAAAGAAAGTTAAAGATTAGGACTGAGTTGATTAAAGAATGATTAAAGATTAATGATTAATGATTGGTTAGACTCAAGAATAAGGCTAGAGGCAGTTCTTGAGAATAACTTCGATGTTTTAGCTAGATTAAATTCGAGAATCGAGGCTTTAGGCAGTTCTTGAACTTAGTTTAGTTATGTTGAGGTAATAATGAATAATATGATTAAAATGAGTAATGAATTGATTAATTAAGTATTTAGCTTGATTTCATTTCTAGACGCCCTAAACTTAGAGTAAGATTCTTAGTTTTCGGGTTAAGACGTTGCCCCTAACCCATCCGCGGTATTGGGTTAGTTGGAGTCATACTATGTGATCTTCGTGAATTCCAGTAAGATTGGTTTCACGGGACATGGATTTCCAGTAAGATTGGTTTCATGGGGTTTGGGAGTAAGATTCTCAAATCCGAACATAGTAGAAAGTTCGAGCGCGTAAGATGCGTTCGTACGAGCACAGTCCGGTCTAGACTATGAATGATTGCGCCAAAGATAGTTGGTTAGGTGGGTGTGAGTCGAGTTCACGTTTTGGGTTGTTCTCATACTTGTTTAATGATGTTGTTTGTTTGATTTATGCTATGTACATGTGTGTTCCCATTAGGGTGAGTCAGTTATGTTACTTGCCACTGATGGTGGACCGTTGTTGTATTTTCCAGGTACTTCAGATGATGATGTTCTTGCCTAGTCTTGGGTTGGGCGAGCGACGTTCTTTCTTTTGTTATCTATTGTATTTACTGTTTTCTTAGCATAGGTTAGCGATAGTATTTGTATAGATGTTATTACATTACTTTTGGACTTCTAAAGGTGAAGTTTAAGACTCTGACATGTAGTTGGAGTTAACTCGTATTTTTAGTATTGTTTTTTTGGTTTGACTTTTGGAATTAGTATGTACAAACTTGTGGGTATTTGTACGTTTGTGGTTTATTAATAATAATTCGAGGAATTAGTTTTATTTCCTAGATTTGAGTTGTGGTTTCTAACTATTCGACTCGTCGGTTTCTTCCACGCCGATTTAAGCGAGTCGGGTCGTTACAGTTGGTATCAGAGCCGAATAGGTTCTAAGTGAAGTTTTTAGGATTTGAGTTAAACCCGGGAGTTGAGAGCTTTACTATTCCCGAGTGTTCAACCAAATTCTAGTTAAGTAAAGGGAGAAGAGTTGGGTAGAAAGACTGGGATAAGACCTTTTCTATTTCTTTTCTTCCTTTATTTTTTGTTTACTTGACTATGGTGGAGTGTTTGACTAACAGTGTATCGTTGTTATGTCTTTTGTTGTGATGCGTTGCAGCATGTCTACACCTCGCCGGTTGAGTACTGGACGACAGAGGTTGCGGGCACTCGAGGAGGCGATCCTTACGTTGGCACACCATAGTCGTCAACCGCCGAACATGCAGTCGACGTTCGATCGTATCGCACGTCATCGACCTCCGACTTACGACGGGGTTGCCGACCCCACTACTTTGGAGAGCTGGATCCGCGAGATGGGGAAGCTCTTCGACGCGACGTTTTGTCCCGATCACGAGAGGGTGCTGATCGCTGCATATTACTTACGTGGAGAGGCCGATAACTGGTGGACGTTAGCTAAGGACGCGTACCAGCCGTTGCATGCGATGTCTTGGACCGACTTTATCGATAAGGTCCAGGAGCGTTTCTACCCCGACGAGTTGAGGTGGCAGAAACAGGAGGAGTTCCTTACTCTCTCACAGGGTAAGATGTCTGTCCAGGCGTACATCGATCGATTTACCGAGCTGTCGAGGTTCGCTGCGTCTGTGGTTCCGTCAGAGAAGGATCGGGTCAAGCGCTACATCAAAAAGCTAGATCCGAGGATCCGAGTTCACGTGATCAGCAGCGGAGCGACTACGTTCCAGCAGGCTTACGAGGTAGCACTCGAGATACAGGCATCGGTTACCGAGGAAGATTCGAGCAAGAAGAGAGCTCCGGTTCCGACGACTACAGCTTCGTTTAAGAAGCCCCGGTTTGGCACATCTAGCAGTACCCCTTCGACCCCGAGTTCGCGTAAGGGTAGTGATGGCTCGAAGTGTAGAGGTTGCGGCCGAGACTTCCATCCAGGGAAGAAGTGTGAAGGTTCTCCGATCACCTGTTACACTTGCGGTAAGGTAGGCCACAAGGCGTCGGCTTGTCCCGAGAAGAAGCCAGATTCAGAAGTTCAGCGACTTCCGGCACCGACACAGACTCCAGTGAAGAACCGAGTCTACTGTATGACCGAGGCGGAGGCCGAGGTTCAGCCTGACGTCGTATCAGGTAGGTTTCTTGTCTCTGGTATGTTAGCTTTAGTCTTATTTGATTCTGGTGCTACTGTTTCTTTTGTGGCTAGTAGTTTTGTCTCGAGGTCTAATCTTCGAGGCAGCCTTCCTGTTAGTTCAATTATTACTCTCCCTTCCGGAGAGGATTTTGTTTGTCAGCGTGAATTCCGAGGAGTGCCTATCGTTGTAACGACCCGGAATTTTGGGCCAGAAAATTTCGCGGTTATTAATGATATGTCTTAATTCTAAGTCCAAAAAGGCCCATTTAATTTTGGACTGTTTTACTTTTTAGCCCATTCTTTTTCATCAAATTGGGCCAAGGACCCAATTTGTTCTTTTATCTACCCTTGGCCGGTTTTTAGTCTCCTTTTTGGGCTATTGGGTATTTCTAGTTTAATTGGGTAATTATGCTAATTACCAATTAAGAAGGCTTAAGTATTTTTCAACCAAGCCCATGACTTGGCCCCTATACTTAGTCCACATGGCCAGCCCTCACTTTCCCTTATTTTAGGATTTGCAACACTTCATCTTGTTCTATAAATAGGACTCTTGTCCCTTGTGTTGCCATTATGCATTTAAGCACTTAAAACTCCAAACTCTAAAGATCATTTTTCTCTCCTATTATCCCCTCAAAAAGTCGAACCTTCATTGTTTTTCCTTGGATTAATTAAGCGAATCCAGGTAACTATGCTCCCCTCTTTAATCTATGGGTAGAAAAACACATAGTTAATTAGGAATTGAAGCATGAAAATTGTAGGAAGTTTAATATTGTTTTCATATGAACATGTCGAGCATGAAGCATGAATTTCTTGATTGATTTTTATGTATTTTCTTGATTTTATGTATGATCTTGTATGAATTTATTTACCAATCAAATCTTGTTATTTCTTGATGAATTTTTCATGGTATCTGGTTTACTGTTTTATTATTAACCATGATTTATTTCGTGGCAAAATTCGTCCGTTTATTATTTATAAAAATTTAATCTTTCAAACCGGTAAAACTGTCCAGAATAGGTTTACGAATTTATTAGTGTACTTAATCAATTCGGAATGCTACGAAATTTTATATGGAAGTCAGTGATAATGTTTTACAGCTTGTGTTAAATTTTCGTAATTTTTAAAGATCGTTTGATATGGCATAAAATT
Organism: Salicornia ramosissima; assembly: GCA_951394345.1. Classification (NCBI taxonomy): domain Eukaryota; kingdom Viridiplantae; phylum Streptophyta; class Magnoliopsida; order Caryophyllales; family Amaranthaceae; genus Salicornia; species Salicornia ramosissima. Next base: position 9,789,359 of record OX596237.1, on the reverse strand, counting down.
CTGAAACCGAATTCAGCCTAATCTGACTGGTTAGTTATAAAATCACTTAAAAATAGTAAAAGATGTTATTTTTAGACGAAATTTATGCACGTAAATCCTTGAACCCATATTTAGCTCCCATAAAAATTTCCAGATTTTTAGAGATCTTTAGATGGTCGTTTTTAATTTAATTATTTAAAAATCAGATTGTATAAATTAGGGCAATTGAATTATTAAAATATGCTATTATTAATTATTGAATTTTCGAGTGACCTAAGTATTAAAAGGGAACTAAAAAATATGATTTTTATGATGAATCTTGATAGTATTGAATTATATTGATTAATCTTGAATTAAAAATTAAATCTTGTTGTTGTCTTCTAATTGTCGAGTGTATAGAAATTAAAAGAAGGGTTAAAAATATTATTTTTATGTTAATCTTGATGAATGTTGTCGAAAAATATGATTTTTTATGTTTATTAATTAGTTAAATTATTTAATTCTTGATGATTGAATTCATATAAATTAATTGAATAATTTTGGCTATTATTGATATAAAATGTCGAGTGTGGTGAAAGTAGGAAAAATAGGATTTTTATTATATTTTGGTTAGTTTTGAATTATTATTAATTTAGGAAATAATTAATAATAAAAGTTATGGACAAAATAATTATTAGGGATAAGTTGTAAAGTGAAGGGATAAAAAGATATTATTAGTATTATTATTAGGAGGACCGAAAATAATATTAGTAATATTAATATAAATATTTGGATATTGTTACAAATAATATATGATATAATATTAAGGTTAGTATCCGAAAGGATAGGATTATAAGTATATGATATGTATTAAGGAATAGTATATGTTATAAGAATATGAGAAGTATAAGATATTATTAGGGATAAGAAAGGAAACAGAGTAATAGCTATACATGTTATGTCTCGGTCTCTGGCTAGGAAAGACTTGGTATTTAAGGTGGCCAATATACGTGCCGCACCTCTCTTTCCTGGGACTCCGAACATTTCATTTCCTATTACGGTCACCTAGTATTATCCTAATATATGATATGATTAAATTAATTGAAGATATAAGATACAATATGGACACCCACCTGTATGATACACGAGTCATTAGTGGGTTAAGTCAGAACCACTACTCAATGGGACGAACACATGAGTTCCCCCGAGTAGTTTGACCTTAGAACATGTAGTCGTCTGGTAACCGTATCTGCGAGTCGCTACCAGGAAGTTATGGCCATAGCTTAGACTTAGCGGTGAAACACGGGATCCGCTATGGGATTGAGTACACGAGCTCCTCCCGGCATGTTCTAGGGAGTTATGGTGAAACACGAGATCCATAACGAGTTATTAGTGACCGGTCCAACAAAGATATTATATTACGATCATACGATTTGATAAGATGAAATCATAAGATGAAGTTTAAGATGATTTCTAAGATGTGATGATAAGATATGTTATGATCTAATATGATAAGAAAGACATGATATGATACGATTAAGATAAGATTATGATATGATATGATCAAGATAAGACTATGATATGATATGATTAAGATAAGATTATGATAAGATATGATTAAGATTTATTAATGATATAATTTAAGAAGGGTTAAGTATAAGTTAAGGATTGGGATAATTTAAGATGTATAGTATAAGGTATAAGTTTAGTATGTTAAGTCTTCCGCTGTGTATTTCTGTATTTATGGGTATGTATGTATGCGAGTAAGGATGCATGTATGTATGAATGTTGAGTGTATTTTTGTACGTATTTCTAACCGTATTTGCAGGGTTGATTGTACGTACATTATACGTAGATTATACGTATTTCTAACCGTATTTCTGCAGGTGTGTTTATACGTATTCGCATACGTACTTTTATGCGTATTTTTATACGTACTGTTATACGTATTTTTGTACATTTTTATAAAGACATGTATTAGATTTCTTTACAGTTTTTATGCATATTTCTATGCTATTATGTGTTTGGTGGTCCCTCGATTAAATGGGACAGCCTAGTTACTCGCCACTGACGGTGGACCCCCCCCCCTCAGTTTCAGATGACGATGCAGCAGAGTAGAGCGGGCTCCGCTGGATGGGCTTGAGTAGATTAGTATTTTATTTTGAGTATTTAGTATTCCCATAACAGTTTGAGACATTAACTTAGTTTATCTTACGATCCCAGCATGTTGGGACAGAATTTCCAGACTTTATATGTATTAGTGACTTTTGGTTTATGGATTTTCAGTAGTTAATTTAATAAAAGATAATTTATTCATTCAATTAAGTTGATTTATTGTTATTTAAGTTGGTAACGGTCCGAATGTCGCTTTCCCTTTGTAAATCGACAAGTCGAAAAGTCGGGTCGTTACAGTTGGTATCCGAGCCATAGGTTTGACCCTAAGTTACTTCTTCACAAGTAACTTCGAAAGTTGAGCGCTTTATGAACCCGAGTGAACCTTAGCTTAATATGGAAAACCTAGATGAGTGAACCATGGGTAGAAGCCAGGGTTAAGACGATTTATCGTTCACGTTTCGCGTTGGCGCCGTTTCGTATGTCGTGTATTTCTTAACGCGATTGTTGTTTCAGGATGTCGATCCCACGACCTTCAAGTTCCTGCCGTCGTCGTCGCAACTTAGAAGACGCAATTCTTACTTTGGCACAGAATAGCATGCGAGTGCAGAATTCCCAGTCGTCTTCCTTCGATCGGATTGCTCGTTTACGTCCTCCGACGTTACTATGTGCTTTTGTGTGAACTAACCATAGGAATGTTTAAGTTTGTACGTAAAGTATGACGCCCCAAGGTCTAACCTCAGACTTCGACGCCGGAACCATCAATTAGTAGCCGTGACCGGTGTTATCAGAGTGGCGCAGCGGAGGTGTGGTAAGCCCATAACCCACAGGTCCAGGATCGGATTTCTCGTCATCGGCGTCCTACCAATGATGGCACGACAGACCCCGTGGTGCGCAAGAGCTGGATTTGGGAGATGGAAGAACGGTTCGACGCAATCGGTAGTCCGGAAGATAAACGAGTTCAGATCACTAGCTACTACCTTCGATTGGAAGCAGACGACTAGTTGATAACGGTTCGCCGCAGGGAAGAGCTGTGAAGAGAATGACACGGGAAGAGTTTACCTCCAAGCTACGAGAACGTATCTTTTCCGACGAGCTTAGGTGGCAAAAGCCAGAGGAGTTCCTGACGCTCACTCAGGGGACCATGTCAGTTCAGACAGTTGCCGACAAGTTCACGAAGCTGTCCAGATTTGTCGCTGCAATATCTCCATCGGAAGCCGAGAAGCTGAAGCGGTATATCAAGATGACGAGTCCTCGCATTAGGGTACACGTTACGGCAACAGGTCAGCATCGTTTCAGAACGCGTACGAGACCGCCTTAGAGGTTCAAGCATCGTTCGAGGAGGAAAAGGCTACAAAGAAGAGAACCAGGGAAAGCCAACCAGCCGCAGTCGAGAAGAGACCAGGAATCGAACCATTTCAGGAGCCGCAATCGCAGGGCGGGCAAGCAACCAACGTTCCCGAGATCCCGGTTTGCAGAACGAACGTCATTCCAGAAAGTGGTGCGACGGGTTACGATAGCGTGAGGCGTGTGCAGTCAAGGAAGGCACAAGATTTAGGCGTGACCGAAGAACAAACCTGCAGCAATGGTGAGCCGGGTGCAAGCGAAGAACCGAGTCTTCTACGTGATCAAGAAGAGGCGGACGCGCAGCTGACGTAACTACGTGTACGGTCTCCGTTTACGGCTGATCGTTTATGTTTTAGTTGTTCCATTGTTTTCTTACGTGAGCTTCTTTAAGTAAATTTCGAGGACGAAATTTATTTAAGGAGGGGTGATTGTAACGACCCGGAATTTTGGGCCAGAAAATTTCGCGGTTATTAATGATATGTCTTAATTCTAAGTCCAAAAAGGCCCATTTAATTTTGGACTGTTTTACTTTTTAGCCCATTCTTTTTCATCAAATTGGGCCAAGGACCCAATTTGTTCTTTTATCTACCCTTGGCCGGTTTTTAGTCTCCTTTTTGGGCTATTGGGTATTTCTAGTTTAATTGGGTAATTATGCTAATTACCAATTAAGAAGGCTTAAGTATTTTTCAACCAAGCCCATGACTTGGCCCCTATACTTAGTCCACATGGCCAGCCCTCACTTTCCCTTATTTTAGGATTTGCAACACTTCATCTTGTTCTATAAATAGGACTCTTGTCCCTTGTGTTGCCATTATGCATTTAAGCACTTAAAACTCCAAACTCTAAAGATCATTTTTCTCTCCTATTATCCCCTCAAAAAGTCGAACCTTCATTGTTTTTCCTTGGATTAATTAAGCGAATCCAGGTAACTATGCTCCCCTCTTTAATCTATGGGTAGAAAAACACATAGTTAATTAGGAATTGAAGCATGAAAATTGTAGGAAGTTTAATATTGTTTTCATATGAACATGTCGAGCATGAAGCATGAATTTCTTGATTGATTTTTATGTATTTTCTTGATTTTATGTATGATCTTGTATGAATTTATTTACCAATCAAATCTTGTTATTTCTTGATGAATTTTTCATGGTATCTGGTTTACTGTTTTATTATTAACCATGATTTATTTCGTGGCAAAATTCGTCCGTTTATTATTTATAAAAATTTAATCTTTCAAACCGGTAAAACTGTCCAGAATAGGTTTACGAATTTATTAGTGTACTTAATCAATTCGGAATGCTACGAAATTTTATATGGAAGTCAGTGATAATGTTTTACAGCTTGTGTTAAATTTTCGTAATTTTTAAAGATCGTTTGATATGGCATAAAATTCTGAAACCGAATTCAGCCTAATCTGACTGGTTAGTTATAAAATCACTTAAAAATAGTAAAAGATGTTATTTTTAGACGAAATTTATGCACGTAAATCCTTGAACCCATATTTAGCTCCCATAAAAATTTCCAGATTTTTAGAGATCTTTAGATGGTCGTTTTTAATTTAATTATTTAAAAATCAGATTGTATAAATTAGGGCAATTGAATTATTAAAATATGCTATTATTAATTATTGAATTTTCGAGTGACCTAAGTATTAAAAGGGAACTAAAAAATATGATTTTTATGATGAATCTTGATAGTATTGAATTATATTGATTAATCTTGAATTAAAAATTAAATCTTGTTGTTGTCTTCTAATTGTCGAGTGTATAGAAATTAAAAGAAGGGTTAAAAATATTATTTTTATGTTAATCTTGATGAATGTTGTCGAAAAATATGATTTTTTATGTTTATTAATTAGTTAAATTATTTAATTCTTGATGATTGAATTCATATAAATTAATTGAATAATTTTGGCTATTATTGATATAAAATGTCGAGTGTGGTGAAAGTAGGAAAAATAGGATTTTTATTATATTTTGGTTAGTTTTGAATTATTATTAATTTAGGAAATAATTAATAATAAAAGTTATGGACAAAATAATTATTAGGGATAAGTTGTAAAGTGAAGGGATAAAAAGATATTATTAGTATTATTATTAGGAGGACCGAAAATAATATTAGTAATATTAATATAAATATTTGGATATTGTTACAAATAATATATGATATAATATTAAGGTTAGTATCCGAAAGGATAGGATTATAAGTATATGATATGTATTAAGGAATAGTATATGTTATAAGAATATGAGAAGTATAAGATATTATTAGGGATAAGAAAGGAAACAGAGTAATAGCTATACATGTTATGTCTCGGTCTCTGGCTAGGAAAGACTTGGTATTTAAGGTGGCCAATATACGTGCCGCACCTCTCTTTCCTGGGACTCCGAACATTTCATTTCCTATTACGGTCACCTAGTATTATCCTAATATATGATATGATTAAATTAATTGAAGATATAAGATACAATATGGACACCCACCTGTATGATACACGAGTCATTAGTGGGTTAAGTCAGAACCACTACTCAATGGGACGAACACATGAGTTCCCCCGAGTAGTTTGACCTTAGAACATGTAGTCGTCTGGTAACCGTATCTGCGAGTCGCTACCAGGAAGTTATGGCCATAGCTTAGACTTAGCGGTGAAACACGGGATCCGCTATGGGATTGAGTACACGAGCTCCTCCCGGCATGTTCTAGGGAGTTATGGTGAAACACGAGATCCATAACGAGTTATTAGTGACCGGTCCAACAAAGATATTATATTACGATCATACGATTTGATAAGATGAAATCATAAGATGAAGTTTAAGATGATTTCTAAGATGTGATGATAAGATATGTTATGATCTAATATGATAAGAAAGACATGATATGATACGATTAAGATAAGATTATGATATGATATGATCAAGATAAGACTATGATATGATATGATTAAGATAAGATTATGATAAGATATGATTAAGATTTATTAATGATATAATTTAAGAAGGGTTAAGTATAAGTTAAGGATTGGGATAATTTAAGATGTATAGTATAAGGTATAAGTTTAGTATGTTAAGTCTTCCGCTGTGTATTTCTGTATTTATGGGTATGTATGTATGCGAGTAAGGATGCATGTATGTATGAATGTTGAGTGTATTTTTGTACGTATTTCTAACCGTATTTGCAGGGTTGATTGTACGTACATTATACGTAGATTATACGTATTTCTAACCGTATTTCTGCAGGTGTGTTTATACGTATTCGCATACGTACTTTTATGCGTATTTTTATACGTACTGTTATACGTATTTTTGTACATTTTTATAAAGACATGTATTAGATTTCTTTACAGTTTTTATGCATATTTCTATGCTATTATGTGTTTGGTGGTCCCTCGATTAAATGGGACAGCCTAGTTACTCGCCACTGACGGTGGACCCCCCCCCCCTCAGTTTCAGATGACGATGCAGCAGAGTAGAGCGGGCTCCGCTGGATGGGCTTGAGTAGATTAGTATTTTATTTTGAGTATTTAGTATTCCCATAACAGTTTGAGACATTAACTTAGTTTATCTTACGATCCCAGCATGTTGGGACAGAATTTCCAGACTTTATATGTATTAGTGACTTTTGGTTTATGGATTTTCAGTAGTTAATTTAATAAAAGATAATTTATTCATTGAATTAAGTTGATTTATTGTTATTTAAGTTGGTAACGGTCCGAATGTCGCTTTCCCTTTGTAAATCGACAAGTCGAAAAGTCGGGTCGTTACAGTTGGTATCCGAGCCATAGGTTTGACCCTAAGTTACTTCTTCACAAGTAACTTCGAAAGTTGAGCGCTTTATGAACCCGAGTGAACCTTAGCTTAATATGGAAAACCTAGATGAGTGAACCATGGGTAGAAGCCAGGGTTAAGACGATTTATCGTTCACGTTTCGCGTTGGCGCCGTTTCGTATGTCGTGTATTTCTTAACGCGATTGTTGTTTCAGGATGTCGATCCCACGACCTTCAAGTTCCTGCCGTCGTCGTCGCAACTTAGAAGACGCAATTCTTACTTTGGCACAGAATAGCATGCGAGTGCAGAATTCCCAGTCGTCTTCCTTCGATCGGATTGCTCGTTTACGTCCTCCGACGTTACTATGTGCTTTTGTGTGAACTAACCATAGGAATGTTTAAGTTTGTACGTAAAGTATGACGCCCCAAGGTCTAACCTCAGACTTCGACGCCGGAACCATCAATTAGTAGCCGTGACCGGTGTTATCAGAGTGGCGCAGCGGAGGTGTGGTAAGCCCATAACCCACAGGTCCAGGATCGGATTTCTCGTCATCGGCGTCCTACCAATGATGGCACGACAGACCCCGTGGTGCGCAAGAGCTGGATTTGGGAGATGGAAGAACGGTTCGACGCAATCGGTAGTCCGGAAGATAAACGAGTTCAGATCACTAGCTACTACCTTCGATTGGAAGCAGACGACTAGTTGATAACGGTTCGCCGCAGGGAAGAGCTGTGAAGAGAATGACACGGGAAGAGTTTACCTCCAAGCTACGAGAACGTATCTTTTCCGACGAGCTTAGGTGGCAAAAGCCAGAGGAGTTCCTGACGCTCACTCAGGGGACCATGTCAGTTCAGACAGTTGCCGACAAGTTCACGAAGCTGTCCAGATTTGTCGCTGCAATATCTCCATCGGAAGCCGAGAAGCTGAAGCGGTATATCAAGATGACGAGTCCTCGCATTAGGGTACACGTTACGGCAACAGGTCAGCATCGTTTCAGAACGCGTACGAGACCGCCTTAGAGGTTCAAGCATCGTTCGAGGAGGAAAAGGCTACAAAGAAGAGAACCAGGGAAAGCCAACCAGCCGCAGTCGAGAAGAGACCAGGAATCGAACCATTTCAGGAGCCGCAATCGCAGGGCGGGCAAGCAACCAACGTTCCCGAGATCCCGGTTTGCAGAACGAACGTCATTCCAGAAAGTGGTGCGACGGGTTACGATAGCGTGAGGCGTGTGCAGTCAAGGAAGGCACAAGATTTAGGCGTGACCGAAGAACAAACCTGCAGCAATGGTGAGCCGGGTGCAAGCGAAGAACCGAGTCTTCTACGTGATCAAGAAGAGGCGGACGCGCAGCTGACGTAACTACGTGTACGGTCTCCGTTTACGGCTGATCGTTTATGTTTTAGTTGTTCCATTGTTTTCTTACGTGAGCTTCTTTAAGTAAATTTCGAGGACGAAATTTATTTAAGGAGGGGTGATTGTAACGACCCGGAATTTTGGGCCAGAAAATTTCGCGGTTATTAATGATATGTCTTAATTCTAAGTCCAAAAAGGCCCATTTAATTTTGGACTGTTTTACTTTTTAGCCCATTCTTTTTCATCAAATTGGGCCAAGGACCCAATTTGTTCTTTTATCTACCCTTGGCCGGTTTTTAGTCTCCTTTTTGGGCTATTGGGTATTTCTAGTTTAATTGGGTAATTATGCTAATTACCAATTAAGAAGGCTTAAGTATTTTTCAACCAAGCCCATGACTTGGCCCCTATACTTAGTCCACATGGCCAGCCCTCACTTTCCCTTATTTTAGGATTTGCAACACTTCATCTTGTTCTATAAATAGGACTCTTGTCCCTTGTGTTGCCATTATGCATTTAAGCACTTAAAACTCCAAACTCTAAAGATCATTTTTCTCTCCTATTATCCCCTCAAAAAGTCGAACCTTCATTGTTTTTCCTTGGATTAATTAAGCGAATCCAGGTAACTATGCTCCCCTCTTTAATCTATGGGTAGAAAAACACATAGTTAATTAGGAATTGAAGCATGAAAATTGTAGGAAGTTTAATATTGTTTTCATATGAACATGTCGAGCATGAAGCATGAATTTCTTGATTGATTTTTATGTATTTTCTTGATTTTATGTATGATCTTGTATGAATTTATTTACCAATCAAATCTTGTTATTTCTTGATGAATTTTTCATGGTATCTGGTTTACTGTTTTATTATTAACCATGATTTATTTCGTGGCAAAATTCGTCCGTTTATTATTTATAAAAATTTAATCTTTCAAACCGGTAAAACTGTCCAGAATAGGTTTACGAATTTATTAGTGTACTTAATCAATTCGGAATGCTACGAAATTTTATATGGAAGTCAGTGATAATGTTTTACAGCTTGTGTTAAATTTTCGTAATTTTTAAAGATCGTTTGATATGGCATAAAATTCTGAAACCGAATTCAGCCTAATCTGACTGGTTAGTTATAAAATCACTTAAAAATAGTAAAAGATGTTATTTTTAGACGAAATTTATGCACGTAAATCCTTGAACCCATATTTAGCTCCCATAAAAATTTCCAGATTTTTAGAGATCTTTAGATGGTCGTTTTTAATTTAATTATTTAAAAATCAGATTGTATAAATTAGGGCAATTGAATTATTAAAATATGCTATTATTAATTATTGAATTTTCGAGTGACCTAAGTATTAAAAGGGAACTAAAAAATATGATTTTTATGATGAATCTTGATAGTATTGAATTATATTGATTAATCTTGAATTAAAAATTAAATCTTGTTGTTGTCTTCTAATTGTCGAGTGTATAGAAATTAAAAGAAGGGTTAAAAATATTATTTTTATGTTAATCTTGATGAATGTTGTCGAAAAATATGATTTTTTATGTTTATTAATTAGTTAAATTATTTAATTCTTGATGATTGAATTCATATAAATTAATTGAATAATTTTGGCTATTATTGATATAAAATGTCGAGTGTGGTGAAAGTAGGAAAAATAGGATTTTTATTATATTTTGGTTAGTTTTGAATTATTATTAATTTAGGAAATAATTAATAATAAAAGTTATGGACAAAATAATTATTAGGGATAAGTTGTAAAGTGAAGGGATAAAAAGATATTATTAGTATTATTATTAGGAGGACCGAAAATAATATTAGTAATATTAATATAAATATTTGGATATTGTTACAAATAATATATGATATAATATTAAGGTTAGTATCCGAAAGGATAGGATTATAAGTATATGATATGTATTAAGGAATAGTATATGTTATAAGAATATGAGAAGTATAAGATATTATTAGGGATAAGAAAGGAAACAGAGTAATAGCTATACATGTTATGTCTCGGTCTCTGGCTAGGAAAGACTTGGTATTTAAGGTGGCCAATATACGTGCCGCACCTCTCTTTCCTGGGACTCCGAACATTTCATTTCCTATTACGGTCACCTAGTATTATCCTAATATATGATATGATTAAATTAATTGAAGATATAAGATACAATATGGACACCCACCTGTATGATACACGAGTCATTAGTGGGTTAAGTCAGAACCACTACTCAATGGGACGAACACATGAGTTCCCCCGAGTAGTTTGACCTTAGAACATGTAGTCGTCTGGTAACCGTATCTGCGAGTCGCTACCAGGAAGTTATGGCCATAGCTTAGACTTAGCGGTGAAACACGGGATCCGCTATGGGATTGAGTACACGAGCTCCTCCCGGCATGTTCTAGGGAGTTATGGTGAAACACGAGATCCATAACGAGTTATTAGTGACCGGTCCAACAAAGATATTATATTACGATCATACGATTTGATAAGATGAAATCATAAGATGAAGTTTAAGATGATTTCTAAGATGTGATGATAAGATATGTTATGATCTAATATGATAAGAAAGACATGATATGATACGATTAAGATAAGATTATGATATGATATGATCAAGATAAGACTATGATATGATATGATTAAGATAAGATTATGATAAGATATGATTAAGATTTATTAATGATATAATTTAAGAAGGGTTAAGTATAAGTTAAGGATTGGGATAATTTAAGATGTATAGTATAAGGTATAAGTTTAGTATGTTAAGTCTTCCGCTGTGTATTTCTGTATTTATGGGTATGTATGTATGCGAGTAAGGATGCATGTATGTATGAATGTTGAGTGTATTTTTGTACGTATTTCTAACCGTATTTGCAGGGTTGATTGTACGTACATTATACGTAGATTATACGTATTTCTAACCGTATTTCTGCAGGTGTGTTTATACGTATTCGCATACGTACTTTTATGCGTATTTTTATACGTACTGTTATACGTATTTTTGTACATTTTTATAAAGACATGTATTAGATTTCTTTACAGTTTTTATGCATATTTCTATGCTATTATGTGTTTGGTGGTCCCTCGATTAAATGGGACAGCCTAGTTACTCGCCACTGACGGTGGACCCCCCCCCCTCAGTTTCAGATGACGATGCAGCAGAGTAGAGCGGGCTCCGCTGGATGGGCTTGAGTAGATTAGTATTTTATTTTGAGTATTTAGTATTCCCATAACAGTTTGAGACATTAACTTAGTTTATCTTACGATCCCAGCATGTTGGGACAGAATTTCCAGACTTTATATGTATTAGTGACTTTTGGTTTATGGATTTTCAGTAGTTAATTTAATAAAAGATAATTTATTCATTCAATTAAGTTGATTTATTGTTATTTAAGTTGGTAACGGTCCGAATGTCGCTTTCCCTTTGTAAATCGACAAGTCGAAAAGTCGGGTCGTTACAGTTGGTATCCGAGCCATAGGTTTGACCCTAAGTTACTTCTTCACAAGTAACTTCGAAAGTTGAGCGCTTTATGAACCCGAGTGAACCTTAGCTTAATATGGAAAACCTAGATGAGTGAACCATGGGTAGAAGCCAGGGTTAAGACGATTTATCGTTCACGTTTCGCGTTGGCGCCGTTTCGTATGTCGTGTATTTCTTAACGCGATTGTTGTTTCAGGATGTCGATCCCACGACCTTCAAGTTCCTGCCGTCGTCGTCGCAACTTAGAAGACGCAATTCTTACTTTGGCACAGAATAGCATGCGAGTGCAGAATTCCCAGTCGTCTTCCTTCGATCGGATTGCTCGTTTACGTCCTCCGACGTTACTATGTGCTTTTGTGTGAACTAACCATAGGAATGTTTAAGTTTGTACGTAAAGTATGACGCCCCAAGGTCTAACCTCAGACTTCGACGCCGGAACCATCAATTAGTAGCCGTGACCGGTGTTATCAGAGTGGCGCAGCGGAGGTGTGGTAAGCCCATAACCCACAGGTCCAGGATCGGATTTCTCGTCATCGGCGTCCTACCAATGATGGCACGACAGACCCCGTGGTGCGCAAGAGCTGGATTTGGGAGATGGAAGAACGGTTCGACGCAATCGGTAGTCCGGAAGATAAACGAGTTCAGATCACTAGCTACTACCTTCGATTGGAAGCAGACGACTAGTTGATAACGGTTCGCCGCAGGGAAGAGCTGTGAAGAGAATGACACGGGAAGAGTTTACCTCCAAGCTACGAGAACGTATCTTTTCCGACGAGCTTAGGTGGCAAAAGCCAGAGGAGTTCCTGACGCTCACTCAGGGGACCATGTCAGTTCAGACAGTTGCCGACAAGTTCACGAAGCTGTCCAGATTTGTCGCTGCAATATCTCCATCGGAAGCCGAGAAGCTGAAGCGGTATATCAAGATGACGAGTCCTCGCATTAGGGTACACGTTACGGCAACAGGTCAGCATCGTTTCAGAACGCGTACGAGACCGCCTTAGAGGTTCAAGCATCGTTCGAGGAGGAAAAGGCTACAAAGAAGAGAACCAGGGAAAGCCAACCAGCCGCAGTCGAGAAGAGACCAGGAATCGAACCATTTCAGGAGCCGCAATCGCAGGGCGGGCAAGCAACCAACGTTCCCGAGATCCCGGTTTGCAGAACGAACGTCATTCCAGAAAGTGGTGCGACGGGTTACGATAGCGTGAGGCGTGTGCAGTCAAGGAAGGCACAAGATTTAGGCGTGACCGAAGAACAAACCTGCAGCAATGGTGAGCCGGGTGCAAGCGAAGAACCGAGTCTTCTACGTGATCAAGAAGAGGCGGACGCGCAGCTGACGTAACTACGTGTACGGTCTCCGTTTACGGCTGATCGTTTATGTTTTAGTTGTTCCATTGTTTTCTTACGTGAGCTTCTTTAAGTAAATTTCGAGGACGAAATTTATTTAAGGAGGGGTGATTGTAACGACCCGGAATTTTGGGCCAGAAAATTTCGCGGTTATTAATGATATGTCTTAATTCTAAGTCCAAAAAGGCCCATTTAATTTTGGACTGTTTTACTTTTTAGCCCATTCTTTTTCATCAAATTGGGCCAAGGACCCAATTTGTTCTTTTATCTACCCTTGGCCGGTTTTTAGTCTCCTTTTTGGGCTATTGGGTATTTCTAGTTTAATTGGGTAATTATGCTAATTACCAATTAAGAAGGCTTAAGTATTTTTCAACCAAGCCCATGACTTGGCCCCTATACTTAGTCCACATGGCCAGCCCTCACTTTCCCTTATTTTAGGATTTGCAACACTTCATCTTGTTCTATAAATAGGACTCTTGTCCCTTGTGTTGCCATTATGCATTTAAGCACTTAAAACTCCAAACTCTAAAGATCATTTTTCTCTCCTATTATCCCCTCAAAAAGTCGAACCTTCATTGTTTTTCCTTGGATTAATTAAGCGAATCCAGGTAACTATGCTCCCCTCTTTAATCTATGGGTAGAAAAACACATAGTTAATTAGGAATTGAAGCATGAAAATTGTAGGAAGTTTAATATTGTTTTCATATGAACATGTCGAGCATGAAGCATGAATTTCTTGATTGATTTTTATGTATTTTCTTGATTTTATGTATGATCTTGTATGAATTTATTTACCAATCAAATCTTGTTATTTCTTGATGAATTTTTCATGGTATCTGGTTTACTGTTTTATTATTAACCATGATTTATTTCGTGGCAAAATTCGTCCGTTTATTATTTATAAAAATTTAATCTTTCAAACCGGTAAAACTGTCCAGAATAGGTTTACGAATTTATTAGTGTACTTAATCAATTCGGAATGCTACGAAATTTTATATGGAAGTCAGTGATAATGTTTTACAGCTTGTGTTAAATTTTCGTAATTTTTAAAGATCGTTTGATATGGCATAAAATTCTGAAACCGAATTCAGCCTAATCTGACTGGTTAGTTATAAAATCACTTAAAAATAGTAAAAGATGTTATTTTTAGACGAAATTTATGCACGTAAATCCTTGAACCCATATTTAGCTCCCATAAAAATTTCCAGATTTTTAGAGATCTTTAGATGGTCGTTTTTAATTTAATTATTTAAAAATCAGATTGTATAAATTAGGGCAATTGAATTATTAAAATATGCTATTATTAATTATTGAATTTTCGAGTGACCTAAGTATTAAAAGGGAACTAAAAAATATGATTTTTATGATGAATCTTGATAGTATTGAATTATATTGATTAATCTTGAATTAAAAATTAAATCTTGTTGTTGTCTTCTAATTGTCGAGTGTATAGAAATTAAAAGAAGGGTTAAAAATATTATTTTTATGTTAATCTTGATGAATGTTGTCGAAAAATATGATTTTTTATGTTTATTAATTAGTTAAATTATTTAATTCTTGATGATTGAATTCATATAAATTAATTGAATAATTTTGGCTATTATTGATATAAAATGTCGAGTGTGGTGAAAGTAGGAAAAATAGGATTTTTATTATATTTTGGTTAGTTTTGAATTATTATTAATTTAGGAAATAATTAATAATAAAAGTTATGGACAAAATAATTATTAGGGATAAGTTGTAAAGTGAAGGGATAAAAAGATATTATTAGTATTATTATTAGGAGGACCGAAAATAATATTAGTAATATTAATATAAATATTTGGATATTGTTACAAATAATATATGATATAATATTAAGGTTAGTATCCGAAAGGATAGGATTATAAGTATATGATATGTATTAAGGAATAGTATATGTTATAAGAATATGAGAAGTATAAGATATTATTAGGGATAAGAAAGGAAACAGAGTAATAGCTATACATGTTATGTCTCGGTCTCTGGCTAGGAAAGACTTGGTATTTAAGGTGGCCAATATACGTGCCGCACCTCTCTTTCCTGGGACTCCGAACATTTCATTTCCTATTACGGTCACCTAGTATTATCCTAATATATGATATGATTAAATTAATTGAAGATATAAGATACAATATGGACACCCACCTGTATGATACACGAGTCATTAGTGGGTTAAGTCAGAACCACTACTCAATGGGACGAACACATGAGTTCCCCCGAGTAGTTTGACCTTAGAACATGTAGTCGTCTGGTAACCGTATCTGCGAGTCGCTACCAGGAAGTTATGGCCATAGCTTAGACTTAGCGGTGAAACACGGGATCCGCTATGGGATTGAGTACACGAGCTCCTCCCGGCATGTTCTAGGGAGTTATGGTGAAACACGAGATCCATAACGAGTTATTAGTGACCGGTCCAACAAAGATATTATATTACGATCATACGATTTGATAAGATGAAATCATAAGATGAAGTTTAAGATGATTTCTAAGATGTGATGATAAGATATGTTATGATCTAATATGATAAGAAAGACATGATATGATACGATTAAGATAAGATTATGATATGATATGATCAAGATAAGACTATGATATGATATGATTAAGATAAGATTATGATAAGATATGATTAAGATTTATTAATGATATAATTTAAGAAGGGTTAAGTATAAGTTAAGGATTGGGATAATTTAAGATGTATAGTATAAGGTATAAGTTTAGTATGTTAAGTCTTCCGCTGTGTATTTCTGTATTTATGGGTATGTATGTATGCGAGTAAGGATGCATGTATGTATGAATGTTGAGTGTATTTTTGTACGTATTTCTAACCGTATTTGCAGGGTTGATTGTACGTACATTATACGTAGATTATACGTATTTCTAACCGTATTTCTGCAGGTGTGTTTATACGTATTCGCATACGTACTTTTATGCGTATTTTTATACGTACTGTTATACGTATTTTTGTACATTTTTATAAAGACATGTATTAGATTTCTTTACAGTTTTTATGCATATTTCTATGCTATTATGTGTTTGGTGGTCCCTCGATTAAATGGGACAGCCTAGTTACTCGCCACTGACGGTGGACCCCCCCCCCTCAGTTTCAGATGACGATGCAGCAGAGTAGAGCGGGCTCCGCTGGATGGGCTTGAGTAGATTAGTATTTTATTTTGAGTATTTAGTATTCCCAGAACAGTTTGAGACATTAACTTAGTTTATCTTACGATCCCAGCATGTTGGGACAGAATTTCCAGACTTTATATGTATTAGTGACTTTTGGTTTATGGATTTTCAGTAGTTAATTTAATAAAAGATAATTTATTCATTCAATTAAGTTGATTTATTGTTATTTAAGTTGGTAACGGTCCGAATGTCGCTTTCCCTTTGTAAATCGACAAGTCGAAAAGTCGGGTCGTTACAATCGTGATATCTGGGGAGCAAACGACGGCCGAGCTGAAGGAGTTTCCGCTGGTGGAATTTGATGTAATACTTGGTATGGACTGGCTATCAAGGTATCGAGCGATGATTCGTTGCCGAGATCAGTCAGTGACATTCCGAGGATCTCAGGGCAACCGAGTTACCTACTCTGGGTTCGTCCTTAAGAAGGGAGTAAAGGTAATCTCTGCCTTGAAAATGAGGAAGCATCGCCAGAAGGGCGATATGGTGTATCTATGTCAGGTACGAGACTTGACTAAAGAGTCTCTGTTGGACGATATACCTGTAGCGAGGGATTTCAGAGACGTATTTCCTGATGAGCTACCAGGCGTTCCACCTGAGCGTGATGTCGAGTTTCATATCGACTTAGTACCCGGGACAGCGCCGATCTCGAAGGCACCGTACCGGATGGCACCGTCTGAGTTATTGGAGTTAAAGACACAACTCCAGGATTTGATCGATAAGGGCTTCATTAGGCCAAGTGTTTCTCCGTGGGGAGCTCCTGTGCTCTTCGTGAAGAAGAAAGATGGTAGTATGCGCCTGTGCATAGACTACCGAGAGTTGAATCGGGTAACTATCAAGAATAAGTACCTATTGCCTAGGATTGAGGACCTGTTCGATCAGTTGCGAGGAGCAGGAGTGTTTTCGAAGATAGATCTTCGGTCTGGATATCATCAGATTCCAGTCAAGAAAGAAGACATCCCGAAAACTGCTTTTCGTACCCGATACGGCCATTACGAGTTCGAGGTGATGCCCTTTGGCCTCACTAATGCGCCAGCCGTGTTCATGGACCAGATGAACCGGACGTTTCATCACTTACTCGACAAGTGCGTCGTAGTATTTATAGATGATATCTTGATCTATTCTAGAGATGAGTCCGAGCATACGGAACATCTCCGGATGGTACTCGAGATATTGAGGAGTCATAAGTGGTTCGCGAAACTCTCCAAGTGTGAGTTCTGGCTTCGCGAAGTAGCCTTCCTAGGTCATGTGATTAGCAAAGAAGGCATTAAAGTAGACCCAGCTAAGATTAAGGCTGTGGTAGATTGGAGTAGCCCGACAAATGTGGCGGAGGTTCGTAGTTTTCTGGGTTTGGCCGGATACTATCGACGATTCGTCCAGGACTTCTCCAAAATAGCTAGACCGATGTCTAGTCTCCTGCAGAAGGAGGTCCGATTCGTTTGGACAGAGGCGTGCGAGCAAGCATTCCAGGAGTTGAAACAGAGATTGGTCTCTGCTCCGATTCTTACTCTTCCGAACGATGAAGAGGGCTTCGAGGTCTATAGTGATGCTTCGAAGAGTGGCTTAGGCTGTGTGCTCATGCAGGGTGGGAAGGTCATCGCTTATGCATCGAGACAACTGAAGGTACACGAGCGCAACTATCCTACGCATGACTTAGAATTAGCAGCTGTAGTGTTCGCGCTCAAAATTTGGAGGCACTATCTCTATGGTGGTTCGTGTAAGGTATTCACGGATCACAAGAGTCTCAAGTACATCTTCACTCAGAAAGACCTCAATATGAGGCAGAGACGGTGGCTTGAGTTGATCAAGGACTACGACCTGACGCTCAACTATTGCGAAGGCAAGGCGAACTTAGTCGCAGATGCACTAAGTCGCAAACATCGCTTGAGCTTCAGTAGAAGCCGTGGTTCCGTCAGACTTCGTCTGACATCTATGAGTGCCGAGCCTGATTTATTTCAAGAGCTGCGCGAGGGTCAGCAGAACGACCCACAGTTTGCCAGGATTCGAGAGGCTATACGGCAAGGTAAAGCCGTAGGTTTCGAGATCCCTTTTGATGGTGGTATGCGCTTTCGAGGGAGATGGTGTGTACCGGACTGTTCTGACCTTCGAAACAGAATTATGTCCGAGGCACATAACTCGCCTTATTCTGTTCATCCCGGTGGTAATAAGCTTTACCAGGATCTTAAGGGCCTGTTCTGGTGGCCTAAGATGAAGAGGGATGTAGCGGAGTTTGTTGCTCGGTGTTTGACCTGTCAGAAGGTCAAGATTGAGCATCAAAGACCAGGAGGTCTATTGCGGCCACTACCTATTCCGACCTGGAAGTTTGAGTCGGTATCTATGGACTTTGTAGTGAGCTTACCCACTTGCAATGGCTTGAATGCTATTTGGGTCATAGTGGATAGGTTAACTAAGGTCGCTAGATTCATTCCGATGAAGATGACCTGGTCGATGGAGCGTCTAGCTGAGGCGTATACTCAAGACATAATCCGACTTCACGGAGTTCCGAGGGAGATTGTTTCTGATCGAGATCCGAGATTTCTGTCTCGTTTCTGGAAGTCAGTTCAGGAAGCCTTTGGGACGAAACTGAAGTTGAGCACCGCTTTTCATGCGGCGACTGATGGTCAGACTGAGAGGACCATCCAGACTTTGGAGGATATGCTTCGAGCATGTACTCTGGAGTATCACCAGTCTTGGGTACGTATGCTCTGCTTGATAGAATTCTCCTATAACAACAGCTATCACTCCAGCATTGAGATGGCTCCGTACGAGGCCCTGTATGGCCGGAAATGTCGGAGTCCTATATGTTGGAATGATATCAGCGATACTGTGGCTTTAGGACCTGAGATGGTACGCGATACTATCGAGAAGGTTCGAGTCATCCGGTCTAAGATGCAGGCCGCTCAGAGTCGTCAGAAATCCTACGCCGATAATCGACGTAGACCGCTGGCTTTTGAAGTAGGTGACAAGGTCTTGCTTAAGGTTTCGCCATTCAAGGGAGTGGTACGCTTCGGTCAGAAGGGGAAACTCCGACCGAAATATGTGGGACCTTACGAGATACTTGAACGAGTTGGGGAGGTGGCGTATCGATTGGCATTACCACCTAGTTTGGCTAATGTTCATGATGTATTCCATGTTTCCCAGCTAAGGAAATATGTACATGATCCTACTCATGTGATTACAGCGGATCCGGTCGTGATCGAGCCGAATCTGACTTATGAGGAGCGACCCGTTCAGATCTTGGATCGGGAAGTTAGGACCCTGCGGCGTAAGCAGGTACCGCTTGTCAAGGTGTTGTGGAGAAATCAACACCATGAAGAAGCGACTTGGGAGACGGAAGCGTCTATGCGGCAGAAGTACCCGGAGCTGTTCGATGGGGAGCGATCTCCTGCACCTTGAAATTTCGGGACGAAATTTCTTTAAGGAGGGGAGGTTGTAATGACCCAGATTTTATCGGTATTTTTGCCGGTATTTATGTGTAATTATGTTTGTTTATGTGCTAGTTCAAATTAATTTCTGAACTATTTATTTTAATTTTATATGAATAATTTCGATTTAATCGAAATGTTTATTTCTTAGTTTTTATTATTTATAATTAATTATTATTTAATTAATTAGAATTTTATTTATTTAATTTTTCTAATTAATTATTTAATATTTTGGGCCAAAACGATTATTGCATGATTAATTATGCGGTTTTCGCAAGTTAGCCCAATGGAGCACGAGAGCCCATTTAGGCCCATTATAGCTATGATGGCCGGCCCCTCTAAATGCATGGCAAGATTTTGCCACTTGCCTTGCTTTCACACTTAACTAATTTCTATAAATAGGAATGATTAGTGAGCCATTAGGTTCATTTGCTCAATTGCCTTTTTAAACACTTTTGCCATCAAAAGTTCAATCAACACAAACCCCCTCCACTTTCTCTTACTTCACGCCATTTTTGATGAACAAGCCATCAATTGTTCATCATTAGTTCTAACCTTGAACTTAAAGATTCAAAGTCTATTGATCTTTAAGTAGCCTAAACACAATCTAAACCCATTTATTTTATCCAAGATCGTGGGTTCGGGTTGGGTTTTGATCGTGCTCGTGTAGAGGGCCGTGTGTGGGGACAGCCGTGCGTGGTGCCGTGCAAGAGCAGCAGCCAAGCCGTGCGAGTGCAGCAGGCTCGTGGGTTCGTGTGTGTACAGTGGCTGGGAAGCCGTGTGGTGCGTGGTGGTGGTGCCGTGTTCGTGTTGATTGGTGCCGTGTTGGTGCTTGTTTCCGGGCAGCAACTCTTGTGTTGTTTTAGTGTGTAATCTTCGATAAGGTAACATACTAACTCAACTTAATTGGTATACCTTGTTTATAGTATAGATTAAATGCATATTTAGGATGTTTGTTGATGTTTATTCATGATTTTATGTATGATTATACAATCTGATTTTTATGTGTTTACATGATGTTTTAGTGATGATTTTCATGATTTTATGATTAGTTATACGTTGTTATATGATCATGATTTATGTATCAAAGTTTGATGAATTTTGGATAAGTTTATGTTGATGATTATGATGATATGCGTGTGTTTTGTTGAGTTGGGATGAGTTCTTGGTTGAAGATCTTGAATCTTGATTGAGTTCTTGATTGAAGATCTTGAATCTTGAATGATTTCTTTATGAATTCTTTGAGTTCTTTATGAGTTCTTGATTGAATCTTGTAAGTTAAAGAAAACGGTTTAAATAGTAAAGAAAGTTAAAGATTAGGACTGAGTTGATTAAAGAATGATTAAAGATTAATGATTAATGATTGGTTAGACTCAAGAATAAGGCTAGAGGCAGTTCTTGAGAATAACTTCGATGTTTTAGCTAGATTAAATTCGAGAATCGAGGCTTTAGGCAGTTCTTGAACTTAGTTTAGTTATGTTGAGGTAATAATGAATAATATGATTAAAATGAGTAATGAATTGATTAATTAAGTATTTAGCTTGATTTCATTTCTAGACGCCCTAAAATTAGAGTAAGATTCTTAGTTTTCGGGTTAAGACGTTGCCCCTAACCCATCCGCGGTATTGGGTTAGTTGGAGTCATACTATGTGATCTTCGTGAATTCCAGTAAGATTGGTTTCACGGGACATGGATTTCCAGTAAGATTGGTTTCATGGGGTTTGGGAGTAAGATTCTCAAATCCGAACATAGTAGAAAGTTCGAGCGCGTAAGATGCGTTCGTACGAGCACAGTCCGGTCTAGACTATGAATGATTGCGCCAAAGATAGTTGGTTAGGTGGGTGTGAGTCGAGTTCACGTTTTGGGTTGTTCTCGTACTTTGTTTAATGATGTTGTTTGTTTGATTTATGCTATGTACATGTGTGTTCCCATTAGGGTGAGTCAGTTATGTTACTCGCCACTGATGGTGGACCGTTGTTGTATTTTTCAGGTACTTCAGATAATGATGTTCTTGCCTAGTCTTGGGTTGGGCGAGCGACGTTCTTTCTTTTGTTATCTGTTGTATTTACTGTTTTCTTAGCATAGGTTAGCGATAGTATTTGTATAGATGTTATTACATTACTTTTGGACTTCTAAAGGTGAAGTTTAAGACTCTGACATGTAGTTGGAGTTAACTCGTATTTTTAGTATTGTTTTTTTGGTTTGACTTTTGGAATTAGTATGTACAAACTTGTGGGTATTTGTACGTTTGTGGTTTATTAATAATAATTCGAGGAATTAGTTTTATTTCCTAGGTTTGAGTTGTGGTTTCTAACTATTCGACTCGTCGGTTTCTTTCGCGCCGATTTAAGCGAGTCGGGTCGTTACATTACTAACTCCTCTATTTATAGAGGTTAGTTAAGGTGTGAACATGAAACAAGTGGCAAAGTAAGCCACCTAAGAGAGAGAGGGTCGGTTATGGGCTTAAACAAGGGCCAAAATTATCACTTGGGCCATTTGCACTAATTCATGATTAATTTCGCACATGGCCCAAAACTAATTAATTAATTAGAAAATTAAATAATAAAATTCTAATTAATTAAAATAAAATAAAATAAAATAAAGAAGTAATAAACCATTAAATCAAATGGTTGCACTCAAGAACTAAAAATAGTCTAAATAAATTTAGACCATGCACCGAAGCAGAAATAACTACAGGCTAGCAACACGATAATAGCCCAAAATCCGGGGCGTTACACATAGTGCCCGTATCTGGTGCGGAAAGCGGTCTTCGGTATATCTTCCGACTTTACTGGAATCTGATGATACCCTGACCTGAGATTGATCTTGGAGAATACACTGGCTCCCTTCAACTGATCAATTAAATCTTCAATCCTAGGCAAAGGATACTTGTTCTTGATCATCACCTTGTTGATTTCTCGGTAATCAATACATAACCGCATGCTGCCGTCTTTCTTCTTGACGAACAATACCGGAGCGCCCCAAGGAGACACACTGGGCCTTATGAAGCCCTTGTCAATCAAATCCTACAACTGGGTCTTCAACTCTTTCAGCTCTGCAGGAGCCATACGATATGGAGCCTTCGAGATTGGAGCAGTTCTAGGCACCAAGTCTATGTTGAACTCCACTTCTTGTTCCGGTGGTATCCCTGACAACTCTTCTGGGAATACGTCTGCATAGTCTCGAACCACAGGGATGGCCTCCAACTGTTTTTCTTTGGTCATATCTTTGACTTGACACAAGTATACTGCTTCACCCTTGCATTGCAGACTGCGCATCTTCATTGCTGACACTATCTTCAGACCTTTGCTCATGGGCTTCCCGACATGGGTTACCCTTTTTGCGTTAGGTCCTCGCAAAGTGATAGCCTGATCGCGACAATGAATATCTGCTCGATACTTTGCTAGCCAATCCATCCCTAAGATTACGTCAAACTCTATCATAGGGAGTTCCTTCAGATCTGCTTCAAACTGCACTCCCGAGATGACGATGGGAACATCTTTGTATTCCCGACGGCAAGCAAAATCCTCTCCCGAAGGAAGAGTTATTACAGATTTGACAGGATACTCTCCCGCCAGGTTAGCTTTTACAACAAAAGATTTTGCAACAAAAGACACCGTAGCACCCGTATCAAACAAAACATTAGCATTAATATCATGGACAAGGAAGGTACCCGTGACCACATCTGGCTGAGCATCCGCCTCCTCCTAAGTCATGCAGAAGATTCTGTTCTTAACCGGTGTTGGACTACTCGTTGCAGCTGGGCGCTTCTTAGGACAGAACACCGACTTGTGACCTTCTTGACCGCAATCAAAACATACGATCGGTGACCCGTTACACCTCTTGCCCGGATGGTACTCTTTCTTGCAGCCTTGACAGATTCTCGGGCCTTGGCTTGGAGCTGGTCGAGCACTCTGTTGCGGCTTCGGAGTAGACTCGAACCGAGGCTTCTTTGCTGGTACTGGTGTAGAAACCGAAGACACCCTCTTTTTGGCTGCTTCCTCCTCGGCCATTGACGTATGAATCTCCAGAGCCACTTCATACGCCCTCTGAAAGGTTGTGGCACCGCTACTGATCACATGAACCTGAACGCGAGGGTCCATCTTCTTTATGTACCGCTTGACTCTCTCAGCTTCAGAAGGAATGACCTTAGTAGCAAACCGAGAAAGTTCTGTAAACTTGTCCGTGTAAGCTTGAACGGACATGCTGCCTTGGGTGAGCGTGAGGAATTCCTCCTACTTCTGCCATCTCAGCTCATCAGGATAGAACCGGTCATGCATCTTTCCGGTGAAGTCTTCCCAGTTCAGCACTGGCTCTGTTTCGGGATTGGCCCGCAATGTACTCCACCAGTTGTCAGCTTCGCCCCTTAGATAATATATAACGACCCGTATTTTAGCAGCGTTGTTTTCGGAGAAAACAACAATACAGATCATTATTAACTATAAACCTTTAATGTCAAATTCTTTTATAATAGCGGAAGCTCTAAACTTAATTCGTATTATTCAATAAAACCAATAAATAGTCCGAAATAATTAAGTTACTAAAGTCCATTATTGACAGCAATTATGGAAAGTCCTCTAAAATAATACAAAGGCTAGAAATGGTCATCAGGATAAATAAACTACTAAACTAGCTTGCACACAGTCCCAGCACTTGCGTAACCCAATTAGTCATCACCTGTACCTGAAAAAGGATTTTGGGGTCCACCGTCAGTGGGGAGTAATTAGATTGTTCTACTTAATCAGTAGAACACAATTCGAAACATAATCATTAGAACAGATAATCTGAACAGTCAAACAAGTCAACAGGAAAATCAATCAAAGGCATTCACTTTCAAGTACGCAGCAGAAATCATTCATAACACAAATAACCAACCAAGACACTCTAGACAGACTCATCCAGTGCTAGATTTCTAGACTCCACTAATGACCTTCCAGTTCAGTTCAAATGCTAATCCGTGACACAGTCATATGCTCGTAGAGGAAACCTTAACTCTTCCCCAACTTTCCTTGTCTCATGCCGGTCAACTACGAGGGGTCATTTTCCCGCGCACAGGGATCCAGAACTGCCCCAAAACCGCAGAAGGGACAGTGGCTTTGACTATACCTATGTTCATGGCACTTTAGCCACTAGATAGGCAGTCACTTCATAGTTAATTATCTTTTCAAGTTCACATTTCCAGTTCACAATTAGACTCTTATTGACACGACTTGACCTCTATTCAATTCTAGTTCATCTTAACTTGACTCAAAACTCTAGCCCAGTCTTTGTACCACACGACATTGACCAACACCACACGCAGTTCATAATTCAACATTAATCAATTCAACAAGTTCATACGTATAAACAAGCAATAATCATAATTCAGCAACATAACCCAAACACACATAAGGAATAGTAAAGGAAACTTACCCATTACTTACTTTGATTATTCGGTCATCATAACAATAATAAAATGATTCTTTCACGTTATAAACAATATGATTAAATCAATCAACGTGTTCAAATATAAGTGTTAATTAAAATTAATATCAAAGAATGTAATCAAGATCCAATTTTTATATCAATTAAATGATGAAAAATCAAACCTTTAATGGTGCAAAACACTCGACAATTTCAAGGAAATATGACAAAAATTCATAATGAAGTCTAGATAAAAATATAAGCCCTTTTAATTGCTTAAACAATTTCAAGAATGGGTTCAAGGTTTAATCTTTATCAAGAAAACAAGTAAAAATCACTCTTTTATTTTAGATACACCACCCGACTTTTTCATAAAATTAAGTAAGATTAATTCTTTCCTTTGTAATTCTAGATAAATCAAGATTTAGTTACCCATACTAAATTAATTGAATAAAAATTAGTACTTTGTTCTAATATTCAAGATTTTCAAATACAAGTTGTTTAAAACATAATACCACACGGTTTTGTACTAAAAGAGAAATCAAGATTAAATCTTTGTGTTTCAAGAATTATACTAGATTAATAATTAATTTAAGATTAACGTTAAAGACTAATAATAGATTAAGATTTTAACATAAAGATCAGGTTTTTATCAAGAAAAATATTCGAACCATATGTATTGTTCACGGCATTCATTTAATCATCAATCATATTTGTTCAATAATTAATTTCTCCAATTCTAATCTAGCAAGAATCATAAAACAACCTTAGAGCATGGCAAGAACATGAAATAAACTTGTTAAAACATCATGGAATAATATTGAAAGCACTCGACATTCATGGCTAAACATCAATATACAATTCGAATTTCATCTAGCATGATTCTACGCAATTCTACATGGTTCAAAACCTGTTCTAAAAATTATATAACTAATCTATCCTAAAGATTAAGCAAAGCAATCTAATTACCTAATTTTGGAGTGTATGGTTCGAATGGTACTCAAAGTCACACACCTCTTTTGTGGTTCTTTAAGCTTCTTGTTGCAATCTTGATGGTTGGATGAATAGAAAAGAGTTTAGGAGTTTTCTTGTGATGGTTTTTTTTGGAAGAAAGGTAATATATTAAATTGTTGATGTTGTTCTTTTCTCCCTTTGGTCGTGTATATTGATGGATAAAGAGGTCATAGGCTTCCTAAATTGTAGGAGGAAAATAGGAGGATAAAAACTGGATTTTTGGAAAGGTCAAAATAGATATATGAATTAATAATAGGAATATTTGATTTTAATAATCCAACATTTTAGCCATTCGCAAATAATAAACCAACCTTTTGATTATTCTTAAATAATCCAACCTTTGTACCAAATTTCATAGAGTGAACCAAAACCAAATTTTAGGTGTCATTTTGGGGTTGGTTTAAGTAGAGTTTGGGTAGTTTAGCGCTAACGTTGTTGACCATTTACCTAAAGACACAAACAACACTTAAATTAGCCCCAATATCACACCTAAAATTTGGTTTTGGTTCACTCTATGAAATTTAGTACAAAGGTTAGATTATTCAGGAATAATCAAAAGGTTGGTTTATTATTTGCGAATGGCTAAAAGGTTGGATTATTAAAATCAAATATTCCTTAATAATATTGGTTAAAAACAAATTAAATGAATTAATTAAAAGAAAAGGGAACAAAAGGAGCCGTGAGGTATGGAGGAATAAAAGGGGTTGTTTCCTTCCTAAAATTTAGTAGGAAGTTTAGGAGAACAAAAGTAGGGTTTTTAGATGGGGCCAAAATAGATATAGATTATTATTATCCTTTTTGGTAGTTAAATCAAAATAAATAAATTACCAATAATATAAGGGGGGACGTGTGGTTGGATAAAGGAAGGAGAATCATTGGGCTTGGGTTTTGTTAAGATGAGGTGAAGGATTTGGGCCAAGGTGGAATAATAAGATTACTACAGACATATTAATTAAACATTAATCAATTAAATAGTTAATTAATTAAAATTTAATTAATTAAGAAAAATTTAAAATAACCCAAAATTTCGAGGTATTACATAATAGGACGCTTATCGGAACTCTTTCCCGCTCGGAACATGCAAGGGCATCAAACAACCTCCGCATTTCTCGAATCCAGTTCTCGAGAACGGTCGGGTCTGCTGCCCCATCATAGACCGGCGGTCGAAGTCGTGCAACCCGATCGAAGGACGATTGACTGCTCTGAGGTTGGACACTCTTCTGAGCTAAAGTGAGGATGGCATCCTCCAAAGCTCGGCGTCTGAAGCGAGAATTGCGTTCTGGAGTTGACATTCTACGAAACAACACTTCAGGTTAATAAAATCACACGCAAATTAACGTCGGAAAACGCAAAGAATATTAAAATATCTTATCCCAGGCTTCTACCCATGGCTCACTCGCTTAAATTTTCCATTTAGGCTATGTTTCGCTCGTGATTCATAAAGTGCTCATCTTTCAAGCTACTTATGGAGAAGTAACTTTAGGGTCTTAACCTATGCTCTGTTACCAACTGTAGCGACCCGACTTTTGTAGGCTGTCGATTTACAAAGGAAATCGACAAATGGGTCATTACTCAAACAAAACTTAAATAACATTATCAATATTAAAGTTCATTAATTCATTTATTAACTAATAAATAAATAAAAGTCCCAAAAGTCCTTAAATAAATACCAAAATACAAATTAAACTGTCTCTTCCCAACAGGTTGTGCAAAACTAAACAGTATTAAAATAAGAACAATAAAATAGAATTCGGGTTCTCTCTACTAATCTCGACATAACACTCAACCCGATCCATACGTAAGCCCACTCATGCATCTGAATCATCACCTGAAATGGGGGGGAGGGTCCACCGTCAGTGGCGAGTAACTAGGTTGTCCCGCTTAAATTAGGGACCATTATCCATATAATAGCATAGAATTAACCAAGAAAATCATACAAGAATACATGTAAATACGTATAAAAATACATACCGGAATATGTACAAAAATACATACAAAATATGTATCAAAATACATACGAATATACGTATAAAAGTACATACGAAAATACGTATAAAAATACTTAAGAAATATGTATAATAATACCTAGGAAATACGCATGAAATACGAGTAAAATACGTAAATAATACTTGTAAAATACACGTATAATACACCCAAAATACATACAAATACATATAAAATATGTTTCAGATACATGCAAAATACATACATAAATACATACCTGTCAGACGTACGCAGCGGAAGACTTAACATGTCATACTTTTACAATACATACACGAATACATACATAAATAACAAATAAATACATTAATACATACATAATCATATCCAACCCGTGAAATACTTATCTTATCATATTATTACACAAAATCCTTCTTTCAACCATCCTCTTAACTTTATCGACTGGTCATTGTAGCTCGTAAGGATGCCCGTGTACATCCCAACTTTCCTAAAATGCGCTGGGAAGAACCCGTGTATTCTACCCGTAGCTCTCCTTTGCAAGAACTAAGCCTAAGCTATGGCCATAACTCCTAAATAGTAGCCCGTGTACTACTACTTAGACGACTACACATTTTAAGATCCAGAACTGCCCAGAGACCGCAGTAGGGCAGTGGCTTCGACTTAACCTAATCTGGTGACCCGTGTATCACCAAACAGGCGTCCGTTTCCTTATCTTATCTTATCGACATGGCCATCGTGAGACCAATACTTCTTACCATCTTATGACTTATCCTTATTATCATATTATTCCTTTCCTTCATATTGCAACGTATCTTATTAATTCCTTTTATTCCTTTAATTATATTAATTCCTAAAATTACAAACTTAATTATTATAAGCCAAAAATTAAACTAAAATTGATCATAACCTTTTATGTACCACTCGGCATTTTCAACAATAGAACAATAATTAAATCAATTCCTTAAATAAATATATAAACAATTTAATAAATCAATTAAATAAACATTTAATCATATAAACTATCAATCATCAATTAATATTGCTTAAAACATGATAAAAATCCTCTTTTTCACCTTTGAGCCACTCGACATTCATGAACCAAAATAACCAAAATTGACACTTAAATTAATTAAATACAATTAGCATAAATTGATAATATAAATCTAATAATAAACAATAAAATCATGCTTTAAACATTAAATCGTCAAACTTGGACCAAACAAGATCAAAATTTAATCCTTTAATGCACATAAACCACACGGCCTTCTTGGCTAAACAACAATATCAAGATTTATTTCAAGAATTAATAATAACATGATTAAATTAAAGATTTAATTCAAGATTAAATAATAGTCAAGAATTGTTACAAGATTCATCAAGAAAAATTAGATTTTTAATTCCTTTTAAAACATTAGGCCACTCGACATTCATACTCTTCAAGAACAAAAACAATAATTTTAATTTATGACTTTAATTAAACAATTAAATAATCAAGATCAATAATTTTATACAAGAAAATATCATCAAAATCATCATCAAAATCATCCTACTCTACTCGACATTCACACGAATTTCCAAGGACAAGATTCAACAATTATTATGCAATTATTCAATGTAAACATACAATTACAGATATTATTTTATGCATAGAATTAATTAAAACAATTAAAGATTCATAAAGATGCATAAAGATTTCATAAAACATCAAGAAAATATCATAAACAATACATCATATGGTTCGAAATATTCTAACCTATATATCATGATACTAATTCTATCAATTTTCCTGATTTAATCCTAATTAATTATATAAAAAAATTGTACCAAGTTTAAATGAGATAGTCTAGTTACCTGGTTTAGGAAGAAAATCAAGAAAAATTCTTGGGTTTGGTTCGAAATTCCACATGGCACAAGAGGGTTCTTTTGGTGAATTTTTGTGAATATTTTGGAAGTAAGAAGTTAAGGAAAATAAAGTTACAAGTATTGTTCTCTATACCATTAATTATAAATAATAAGGGAACTAATTAATCAAATAAAAGGGGAGGGGCCGTGTGAATTGAGAGAGAGTAGGAGGGGTAGAGTGAATTTAGGTAGTTGTTGAGGGATGCTAGTAGACCAAGTAAAAATAGTTGATTTAGGATTATTAATTAAATAAATAAACAATCATCTAATTAATAAATAAATTTAAGAAGGACAATATTCCTTGGCCATAATATGGGGGCCGGCCAAGGGAGAGTAATTTGGGTCATCGGCCCAAATTCAAGATAAGGGGAAAAGAAATAAGAATAACAGTTCAAATGATTGGGCCTTTTGGACTTAGAAAATTAAAATAACAATAATTAACCACGAAATTTTCTGGCCCTAAATTTCGGGTTATTACAGTGGTGTTGGTGGCGGCGATGGTGGTCGAGGTCATGACGTGGTGTCCGACGTCGTTGTATATTGTTGGGGTGTCCAAACGCCCCTACCATGGTTGGGGCGTCCAGACGCCCCTTCCCTTATTATAAAAAAAAAATTTAACCACCACCATGGTAGTGGTGGTGGTGGTGGCGGCGGTGGTGGTCGAGGTCATGGCGTGGTGTCCGACGTCGTTGTATATTTAATCTAAGTTGTTGTGGTGTAATTTTTAATTAAGGACAATTTTGTCTTTTTACTTTTAATTGTGGGCGATTTTAAATAATATGCGGGCGACGTTTAGCAACCCACCATAATAAATGATGTAATAATACTATGTCAAATTGTCAATGTCTCATCATCGCAAGTTGTTCTACTAGCAATTAACATTGGAGCTCCCACCACGATGACAATGGAGTAAGTGAGTAACCTTAGATTTTCGATGAGAACTACTTGCAATTAACTCCTCTATTCCAAAATAAATATTTCCTCCATCCCTAAATCTTTACTGCATATTCTTCTTTAGAATGTCTCCAATAATTTGTTACATTTCCTTTTAAATTAAAACTAGATTAGTAAATGTGTGTTGCTCAATTTATACAAAATAATGAATTAATGATAATTAATTTTACAATATAAAGTATCATTGAATCAATGTTAATTTAAAAAATCTTGATATAGTCGAACTAAATAAATATCAATATAAGATGCACGGTTGAAAAATTATTTTGATATTTAAGTTATTCGTATCCAAATACATTATATAAATGATAAAGGGATAAATTATATACATTATATACATTATATAAATGATAAAGGGATAAATAAAATTGTAATATTAGTTCTTTCATCTTGTATCATTTCAAAGAAGTAAGACAACATTTGTTGTAAATAGAAGTAACATGTATTGTAATAGCTGATATTACCAGCACTTGTAATTATTAGTTTTTTTTTAAAAATAAAAATAAAAATATGATGTCATATATAATTTTGGAGCGGAAATTTTCATTGAGGATTTGACATGTACCTTGTTGATGCAAGCAATGTTTTGTTTTAGTAAAAGTTATACTCCCCCGTCTCAAAATAAATGCTTCATTTACTTTTTTACATCACACAAGACACATATTTAAAAATTAATATCTTTAGTTGTGTATAATAACAAATTATAAAAATTATATATTTAGAAAGTACGTATTCAGACGAATCAAATGAGATCCAACATGACTATGTTTTATCTTATATGTATAAAATTAAAGGGAGTCAAAATTACAAAGTGAACAATGTCAAGAAACAAAATGTATCATTTAATTTGGGAGAGAGGGGTAGATGTTGTTAGACTTCTCACATACTACCTATCTCTTTTAATACAACTCTACCTTTTACTCCTACCCAAAGTTGATCAAAACTAGCCCATTCTGATTTTTTGTGGGCTTTGGACATGCAAATTTGAACCCGGATTTGGACTGGGCCGACCCGATTTTTTCATTTCTTTGTGCTGGCTTTGGACAATTAGAATTAGGCTTTGTTTATTTTTAGGCCCGGCCCGAAAAAGCCCGCCAAACCCACACTAAAATTTTAATTTTGGCAAAAAAATTTGAGTCCAAACACGACCCGTTCCATGATCACTTCTACTCCTATTGTCGTACCCTCACATACTAGTACTACCTCCATAACACAATACTTCCAACATTTTCCAAAAATATGTGTAACATAATACTTGCAACAATTTATTTAATTTCTTTTTATAGTGAAAATTTTCAAATTAAATTACCAATGATCCCACCCCTTTTGTACTTGTTTCTGTTTTTTACTCTCTATTTCTTATTTTTACCTGATCACATATCATTTCTCTTACATACTTTTACCAAACTATACATTTATCCATCATTAACAAATTTTGTCAAATATTTTATTTGTAATTTCATATCTTCAAGAATACAACTTCAGATATTATTGTACACCTTTCTAACATATTAACTGCAATAATTTGACATTTTTTTCTCTATTTTATATAAAATTGTTACAGTTAATGTCTTAGCGTATGTGTATTTAGTTTGTACATGACAAAAAAAATATATATATATACGGTTGAAAGGTATCCATCAATATAATTATATAAACATAATGAAAGACAAAAAAGTTATCCTTGGACACAGGGAATGGGGGACTAGTAGACTAGTAGTAGTCCTATAACAATCCTGTGTAAAACCAACCAACCAACCTCACCAACAAACAATCAATCAACACCCACCAATCATCTCTCTCTAATTTTGAATCTTTTCCAGAGAATCTGGAACAAAGATGCAGGAATCATCAAATGAGGAGGAAATAATGGGTGTTAACTACTGGATGCAATGGCAAGTTCTAGTATGTGGGTTAATCATTACAATCCCAACTGCAATTGCACTCAAATTAATCAAATCAAAGTCAAACCCCAGAAAAAACAATCCACAATCCCGGAATTTGAATGATTTTTTATGGGTTTCTTGTTGGAGAAATCTAAATCCTAAATGGCTTCTTCTTTACAGAGCTTTAGCTTTCCTTATTATGGCTTACTTTCTCCTTCAGATGGTTGTTAATTTTGGGATTTTTTCATTCTATTTCTATACCCAGTAAGTTTGTTCTTTTTCCTCTATTTTGTCTTTAAATTATTTCTCTTTTTTTTTGTGTGGTGCTCTCAATCATCTTTTTTATGGCCACAGGTGGACTTTTGCGCTGGCTATGATCTATTTTGCGGTATGTACTGCATAATTCATTCTCAATGTTTAACATGTTTTTTCCATTGTTTTTTTTAGTTCCGTCTCTATATGTTTGCTACATATGTTTGCTACATAAGGAATATTATCTCACTATTTTGTTACTTGTGAATTCTTCAAAGTTTTGTTTGTTAAAATTATTTATGTGCAGCTTTTTACTTTTATTTGTGGTTTAATTAATTATTATTTTTGACAGTATCTCTTTAAATTCATTTTTTTTTTCTAAATGTCCTTATCGCATAATTATGTAACGAGCATTGTGATATGGAGTTTATATATAATTGTATCCATAGTGGTGGCCCCAACTTCAGTGAAAATTGCCCCAAATTATAAGTGAAAGACTATAATACCCTCCACTAACACATACTAACCACCTCTCCCTCTAACACACCAAGGGTGCGTTTTCTTCATTAAATGAGAATGGTATGGAATGAATATAGAGACTAGGGTGGTATGGATTCACAACCCCATACTAAGCAAAATTATGTGATTCAATTTTTTAATGGAATGGATTCACTATTTTTTTCTTAGGTTGTATCATTAATGGAATGGATTTTGAATTTTAGGGGTAAGGTGGATACGGGATTCTAGGGGGTTGGAATGGATTTAGAATCCATTGGGCATGAGGTTTCATACTAAAATGCTTCAACCAAACAATAGAATGGATGGAATGGATTCTAACTCCATTCCAATCTATTAAAAAGAGTCCAACCAAACATGCCCTAACTAGCCACTAGAGGTGTCAATTTTTGACCCGACTTGAAAAACCCGAGTAACCTGACCCGTAAATAGCAGGTTTTGACAATTTTTTTGTATTTGTGACCTGATCTAACCCGTCTTTTCAAACCCGCTAATTTTCAACATGACCCAGTTCAACCCGATAGGTTAAACACTTTTTAGTATTTTTTTGATTTGTTGATAATTTCTATAATATTAGACTATTAAACCTTTATTATCATATTTCTAAATTGTCATTTTGATCGTTTATTTGTTGAAAATGATTCTAAAAGACACTATTTATGAATTCTTGTTATTTGGAATACAAATTTAGACATTTTTTTTATAAATAAGGTTATAAATATTAGATTTAGAAAAAAAAAAAAAAAAACACTTTGGTTGTAAATCTCTAAACTCGTTGGGTCAACCCGAAGGATCTGGATTACGAATAAGATATCTAAAACCCGAATCCGATAACAACCCGCTTTGAGTAATCCGAAACTGGTGTCAAGTTAGCATAACACGACCCGACCCGACCTGTTTGACACGTCTACTAGCCACCATTCACCACCAAAGAAACTCTCAACACCAACAACGCTAGCGGCGGATGACGTTAACATCTGTTTTGAAAATTGTCGGATACTTCTTGGTCACCATTCACCACCGGCGTGATAGGTAAACCAGAAAATTGATTTTTTTTTAAAAAAAAAAGAACCGGCTATCGTCACCACCACCACCACCACTAGACGCCTGGTTCATTTAAAAAAAAAATACTTCCGACCACTTCTTTGCCCTGTCGTTGAGATACGGTGGAATGGTGATGGTGGTGTAGTAGAATGAGATACAGTCTCAGAATGATCGTTGAGTCATGGTGATGGTGGTGTAGCATGCTGGTGGTGGAATGTTGAGTAGTAGAGTGAGATACGGTGAGAATGTTGTTAGGTATGTACGGGTAGGTTAGGTATTTCAGTTTTATTTGAGAGATTTTAAGTAAGATTGGAGCGACCCTTAACAACACCCCTTGCATATTTGTTGAATTGTATAAGTCACTTTTTTTTTGGCAAAGTACAAGTCACTTGAAATAAACTTGTCATTTTTGAATGATTCCATTCCGTGTACATCATGTAGCTGGGGACTATCGTCTCTGCCCGAGGATGCTTAATGTCTTCCAAGAAATCTTCAACAGTAAACACAGA
This sequence comes from Salicornia ramosissima, assembly GCA_951394345.1. Lineage (NCBI taxonomy): Eukaryota > Viridiplantae > Streptophyta > Magnoliopsida > Caryophyllales > Amaranthaceae > Salicornia > Salicornia ramosissima. The sequence continues at coordinate 9,753,938 of OX596237.1, read as the reverse complement.
AAAAGATAAGTTTCTGAAACTAAGTTCACAAGGCAACGCCAACGGAAAGGAAAAGAGCAGCACCAACTTGCAAAACCCTGATACTGATGATGATGAAGCCCATCAAAGAGCAGGAGTCATGGAGTCTCTTATGGATATAACTTACCAGGTCAGTTGAATTAATAAGGCTCATTTTGTTTTGATGGAAAACAATTTTCAATGGAAAAGATAATTGTCAAATAAGTTTTCTCTGTTTGTTAGACCATAGGAAAATATAGGGGGGCCAAATGAAAGTAGAGACAAAATAAAGTCTTTACAAAATTTAGGAGAAAAAAGAGTGGAAGGATGGAAGTAGTAGAAGCAAAAAAAGTGGAATGATGAGAGTAAAAAACAAAAGTACAAAACAAAAATAACAAGGTGAAAATGTAGCATAAATTGGTTACACAAAGAAAATGATTTTACTTTCAAAAGATAAAATTTCCCCCTTTGGAAAATCAATCTACTTACTACCCTAGGCAAAACAAGTAAAAACTAAATAGAGGGAGGAAAATTATTTTTTGATGAAAATGTTTTCCTCCAAAACAAAGCCTTAATTTCAGATACATTTGGTTTAGTTCAGCTCATCTCCTATTGAGTAACTTAGTTAGGATTCAGTCCAATTCAATTCTTAACGTTACTAATGCAAAGAGACTAATGGTCATTGCACAACAGCTTGCCAGACTATTGCTGAAGTCTTTACAGATCTGCATTTATTAAAGTCTTTCAGCTTCAACAATACATTGGTTTATGTTTTGAAAGATTATGCTATCTAGTTTCAAAACTTAGCTAAAATGATATATCTATATTTTTCTTATTTTTTATACTTGATAAGGATAACTTAGCTCTTGGCTATGAGGAAGGTGATGATCGAATCCTGTATCTTTGGGATACAAGGTGGACGTGGCAACCACCATGCCACTCTTATTGCCGTAAATCCGTAATGATATATTGAATTATTGTTATATGTCTTGGCTATACACTAACTATGAATTATTTGGTTCTTGATTTCGCTCCCAGACTTCTGCAGGTGCTTCCATACTTACAGATTTGGTTTTCTGGTTTATATTGGTGCCAATGATGGCAGGAAAACAGTTTGAGCTCACTTTGGTGAGTGTTTCATCAACACAAAAAACAAAAAAAAAAATGCAGTAGAAATCTTATGTAATGTAATTGATTGTACATTACATGCTATCTGCTCTCTTTTCACCCCATATTACATTGGCTGATGCAAATCATCCTTGACCCAAGTAATTATTGATAAAAGTTCTGGCTCTGTGCAAATGCATGCATCTTAGTGTAGCCCTCAATACATGAATCCAACATCAACTTATTTTTGACTACTACTTTATTGAATTTATGTACTTTATTTGAATTTGGTTACCTTTTTGTGTACTTGTTTAAATTCATTTTATTCTTAAACAAGTATAGATAAGGTGAACAAAAGTTACAAAACTGAAATTTTGATAGAATACAAATGGGCACGGAGGAATAGCACACATATATAGGATTCACACTCCAGTTGCTTAATAAGACCCAGTTTAGGAGAGACCTACAACATGCCTCTGATATCATGTTAAATTTGATAGAATACAAATAAGTCTAGGTAACCCAATACAGAGGAGGAAAATTCACCGTTTACAAGCCAAAGAAGGTTCCTTCCCAAAATCAATTAGTAATGGGAGGAGCGACTCCTTGACTTATAAGCTAGTTTATTTTCTCCTCTTTCTTTATTTTGAAACACTCACTAGTGCACGCATATATGGAATTCAACAGATACTGCTGTATTTTTACCTTTCTCACACAGTCACATTCTAAGGTGTCCTATGCATTTGGAGTCTTAGCTTGTACATGCTATCTTGCTTGATTGGGTGAGAATGCTAACAGCATCCAATATTCTCTTTTGCAGTTGATAGGATTTATCCACTCATTAAATGCAATCTTCTTGGCCATTGATTCCCTATTTAATGCTCTTGTAAGTAACATAAACACAAATTTCTTACTGCACTTTTCTGTTCATGACTTTCATGCCTGCATTAAGAGGTTGATTAGATGATTTTTTTTTTTTTGCCTTTTCAATTTTCAGCCATTTGAATGGTTTGGCTTTAACTACTTCATTCTTTGGAGCGCCTCATATATCACATTCCAGTGGAGTCTTCACGCATATGGTTTCACATCGTAAGAGTGATGATACACATACAACTTCGTGTATGTAGTCCCCACATAATTAACCAATAAAAAATCATTGTATGTGGGGTTTTCATACAATCATTGTATGTGTATGTTTATCCACATCATAATCTCGTTTCTTTCAAACCATATCCAACATTTCACGTGCTGCTTATTGAGTTTCTGACCATGAAATCACTTGTTGCAGGTGGCCATATCCCTTCCTGGACCTCTCAACCCCGTTGGCGCCTCTTTGGTAAATACTGCAAAAATGAAAATCCCTCTTTTTTTTATATATAATTTGGTAAACAAACAGCTAATCCCACCGTCCCATAATATTTGCACTATTTTCTTTTTTGTTTCTCTCAAAATCTTTGCTCCATTTTCTTATAGCCTCCGTTTCTTTTGGAGGAAATTTTTTTCCTTTAAAATGATTATCCTCCCTCCATTCATTTTTCTTGTGTTTGTTTTGCTAGGAGGGAGGGGGGGGGGGGGAATTTCTCTTGTAAAGAAAATAATTTTCCTTCTCTGATCTAGGTATGCCAGATTTTACACCTTACTCATTTACTTTTGCCTTTGTTCTCTACTCCTATCATTCCACTCTTTTTTGCTTCTATTTTTTCCCCTTATTTTGTTCTCTAGTGGCATCCTTCCACTGTTTTTTGTTTCTATTTTCTTTTCCCCCCATATTTTCCTATGGTCAAAGAAACAAAGGAAAATGTGTTTGACAATCATGTTTCCATTTGAAAATTGTTTTCCGTCAAAACAAACGAAGCCTTAAGACAAGTTTTTTCTCTCTGCATTTTCCTCTCTACTTTTTTTCTTTCATTGGTACATGTGGAGCAAAGAATATGGGATAGAGGGAGTGACTTTTTGCACAATTGAACGCCTTATCTATAGGATCAGAGGTGGAAGTGGATTTGCTGCTTTTTTAATAAAATCCATATGGTCGAAGCTCCCTATTTTAAAAAATTCATTCGTTGGTTTTTCTCTAAATAGGCCATATGTGTTTGTAGGTACCTCGGGTTAGCTCTGATCCATGTTCCATGCTACGGAATATACTACATGTTTGTGAGAGCCAAAACCGCCATTTTCTCCAAGTTGTTTCGGCAAGCATTTGTGAGGTCGTAATGGCTTGCATTGTCTGATCGCTTGTAGTAGTAGTTCTTATCTGTCATAACACTTGTATTTTCTGTATGTTATGGTTTCATAAACAGCGGGTGTTTTACAGATCACAGCACCAGAAAGCAGCTTGAGAATATGAGATAGCAGATTGCTAAACACAATCTCTTTGAAACTTGAAACACTTTTCAAGTGTTGAAGAGATGCATTCAACCCTGTGTTGAAGCATACGAAGCTTGAATACACCACCAACATCAAGCTATACCCAAGAAAGAACCATATGGAAGTTCGATGAGTAACAGCACCAAATCAATCCTGATTTTAGTGCTTGATTTTAGTTGTATTAATGATTTATCTGTCAATCATTAGCTATACAAGTAAATATTTTTATGTACACCAAGAATTCATCATGTATCAACTTAGTGTGAATTTGCGTCTTAATTTTACTTGGAGGGATTCCCTATTAATTAATGTGTCACAAATCACAATGACATTTCAACTTAGAAATTCCTAATACATCTAATCCATATAATCGAATCTTTGTTTAAACTATGAATGGCAACCCGACAATAGTCGATCGGGTAATGCATAATCAAACTCCAACTTGACAATAGTCAAAATCAAATGCGGAATTTTAAAAATGGTTCGAGGCTTTGTGCTTGCTACGAGAACAAGTGATGTGTAATCAAGAAAAAACCTTCACGTACATTAATTCTGATTGGGTGGCTTTCACATCCCTCAATTCCACCTTCACGAAAAGAATTGTCACCATTTAAAATAGAGAATAAACTCAAGTCTTGGATAGTTTTTTCTTCTAAACAAAAAACTCTTCCTTTACTTGAAAGCAAAGCATGTATTTATAGGCTTAGAACCTAATGCTTCTAACTTTGCTAATTAAAAATTATAAAACAAAATACTAAAAAAATACAACTAAAAACTAGAAGAAAACAAAATTAATCCCCAATTCATATCACTGAACACTTTTGTGACTTTTGTCTCCACTTTTGTCTGGAGTTGTCATCATAGAGTGAATTTTGGGCATCTTCCCCATATGCAGCACCAAATTGTTTCGGTTATGCATATTCATGCACACAGGTGTATGATATAAATGCTATCCAAGTAGTTTGATTTATCATTGCTCCAAAATTTTGTTCCAAAACAGTAGCAAAAATAGTTTCGATACAATCTGACAGGAGGAATTACTAAGAATATAATTAAATAATTTGGATACAAAAGCTATCAGAAAAATCAACTAAATTATACAACACATTGTTCGCACCAGAACTGTAAACACCTTCACTATGCTTCAACCAATTCCTCATTTTTGGCTTTCTTCAATTCTTCGTTTTCTAGCCTCGAGTTTATTAAGATTGGCTTTCTTGCGTTGCCTATTGATTTGGATTGAATTATAAAGCCCTCTCTTACGACGGGACATTCCAATTACTGACAGGTCCGGCTCCTCAGATATCTGATCCGTATCAGCTTGATCTTCAGCCTCCACATTCGGCAGAGTACTAGCGTCAGGGCTCACACCTTGAAGCTCCATTTTAAGCTCTTCATGATACCTTTTCTCTTTAATCAACATCTGCAAAGAGTAAATCAAGAGCTTTAGATTAAGCAGAGTAACGTAAACACAGTCCAACTAATGGACCTCAATCGATTGATCGCTCGCTTAATGAGCGGTTGAGTGGCTAACATAACTATTATATGAATCGAAAAATCTCTGCAGTTTCCAATCATTTTGTTATTACCAACAGAAAAAAGAGCTAAGCCTACAAATGGCAATAGACCTTGTACCCAAGGGTAAGGGTAGAGTATGGGTCTTAAAGCTATCGGGCAGGGTAAGCGTCCATTCCCTTCATACCCCGGGCCCTACCCATAGACCCAAGTGAATAATAATAATTCCTCTGTTTTACCAAAAAAAAGAGAGATTCTCTTGTGTCCAACAAATGTCTCTTTCCCTTTTTTCCATGTCATTTCACACTCTCTTTCGTGCGTGTCATTTTGTTGCACATAAAAAAAAACGAAGTATATAATTTTTTCTGATTATATATACACACAAAATATATATTTGTACTTGTATATGTAATATACTCTATAGTAGAAACCCTAAACACTAAAGATTCAGATGCACTTGTTGCCCCTTTTTCTTTACTAGTGGAACTTTGACGATGAGATTGATGCTAATGATGGCATAGAGTGATGGGGTAAAGCTAGTTTCCTATGAACTAGGTGTGTGAAAACATTGAAGTTATTATTATTGCTTGTGTTTAATGTCTACTATTTTTTTCGTCATTCAATAATCTTTTGCGTTGTTCAAGAATGAAATTTTATCGCAAATGTCCATTCAGGTTCATCCTTGGAATATTCTTTAGTATGTGTTGCTACAATAATTATTGAATACTCCCTCCATCTCAAAATAATTGATCCATTTACATTTTCACATTTACCAAGGCACAACTTTAAAATTTAACATCTTTGATTGTGTATAAGAAAAACTATACTTCCTCCGCTAATTGCAGCGTATGCAATTAGGGAACTTTTAATAATCACTTATATAGCTTGTGTTTTATATATACAATGATATCAACAAATATAGTCATATGTGATCTCTTTGGAATCGTCTCAATATGTAATTTATTGTATTCTAATTTTTATATTTTTTTGTAAAACGTAAATAAAGATATTGCGATTAATATGGAACGTAGCAAGTATAAATTTTATATTTGAAAAGTACACATCAAGACGAATAAATCAAGATCCTACATAACTATAGTTTTTGTTACATATATAAAATTAAACATAGCCAAAGTTAACATATAAACAATAGCAAAAGTTAAAAGGGAGCAATTAAAATGGGACGAAGGGAGTAAAATATTATGAAATGAAAAGATTAAATTTGAAAAGTTAATAATAATATTACAATAAACTGTTGAAAAGCTTTACATACTCGTATTTGTAAAATTAAAATTAAAATTAAAATTTTAAAAAAAAATGAAAATTTGTATTAATAAACTTAAGTTTAAGGGTCCTTAGCTAATGGTTTGCATAGGGCCCATAAAATGTCGGGACCGGCCCTGGGTACGACTTAAAAAAAGAAAATGGCAGGATAGCGACAAGAAAGGGCTCATTTTTAAAACTTTGTAACAACAGTAGAACACATCAACCAATGAGCTCCAACACAAAAGCACAGTGGAAGAACTCGACACAGTGAATGGCAACAAAACAGAATCAATTATAAGCAAGCTTTAAAAAAAAAAAAGCGTACCATTTTCTTTCTCTCAGCAGTCTTGTTAGCTTCTACACGATCAGCAACACCATCCAGCAGAAGGTTCTGAGTGTCATCCTGATCCTCATTCCCGACAACCGGAACTGGGAGGACTTGGTTTCTAGCAGCAGCCTGCAGTTGCTTAATTTTTTGTGCATAATCAGGGGTGTACCCCTCTGCATCATTATCAACAAAAGGTGAGAGATGTGGTGGAGGTACCCTGCACAAACATAGCATAAGTTTACATCAAACATATAGAGTTTTTTCCAGCATTACATGCCAACAAGCCAGAATTATAGATGTGATAGTTCATAATCAATAAGATATGGACATCATTCATCACTGGACCAATCACATAGACAGGCAGCATCAGCTTTTACATGTTGATCAAGAACCTTTTCTCTACACAAATAAGCATAGTTACAAAAGATGCTTTCATACAAGAGTATGTGCCAAGACCTCCAAGGCACTTGAAATGAGAAAATTGAGAACCCAACATGACATTCCATGTTAAATGCAAACGACACAGCATAACAAATCCAGAAGATAAGTCCAACATATTGTCAAACGTCAATGAGTAGCCATCAACAAGTTTCAGATCATTACGAGTAACAACATTGGATAGAGGTTACAGAAACTAAAAATCTACATACCTTCCCACCAGATAATCCTCAGTTGGCAGAATTATACGTGCATTTACAGAATCAAAAACCCATTGAGGCTGGATATATTCTCTAGAAAGGAACATATGACCCTGAGTTGGCCGGTCAACAATCTACAGAACATAAAAATATAAATAAGAACACGGTTCATCATCAAAGTGCATAACAAGAAAATAAAATGGGGAAAGGAGAGAAACTAATGCAGGATTCAGGCATCTGACTTATGAACGCAATGAAAGTAACAAAAATACAACCTAAGATGAACAAGCAACAAAACCTACTTTTAAAAAATCAAAAGAGCAGAAAGGGCCAAAACAGGAGATATAGGGCATTCATAATTGCTAATAACCTCCCAAAATGAGGAGCTCCGCCCATTATTAATATCTTTTTGAACTCAACCTTTTACTTCCTCTTCTTTCTATTCTCTCTCCCTCCACTATAGGTCTGTAATGACCACCAGCATTCACCACCAGCATTTCAATTGACCGTTCCCACTAATGGTGGCGATGTTATGATGTAGGCTACAAGTAAATCTAGAGTGAAGCCTATGTAACCAGAGAAAGCCCAACTGCCCATCCAATCTTGGCTTGTGGACAGTAACACATAAATTTAAGGTACCTACTTCCTAGATTTCACTGACCACAAAAGCGATAGTTGTAGAGGTATACTACCCAAACTTGAAAACCATAATTAGGAAAATATCTTAATCAGATGAAGCAAAAGTTATACAATGTAGTAGTTCATGTATTATGACCATCTTTAGTTGTACATTCAAAATAAACTCTATTCTTCTATTACCCCAAAGTCAATATGATCAAACTAAAGCTCTATAATTTTTTAATTTCATTTTTACACCATAACTAGGTGGAAATATTTGTGTATCTGTGTTTGTGTGCGCAATAGATCCATAGTCACTGTTAACATAGCTATATGTTGAGCATGTAATTCAGCTCTGCCAGCTTACCTGATGAGTAATGCTTGAGTCAGACTCCTCAAATGGGGCTCCATCTCCTTCCCAGGAGATCATTCCACCAAAGGCAGAGATCACAAAAAGCAATGGCTCACGGGGAACCTATATTCAAGACGTTAAGTATAACATGTACAAGTGATTACACAGTAGTGCAGCAACATAAGACTATGACTATGACCAATGACCAGATTATGCACAATAAGGATGTGAGACGCAGTTTGGTAAAATAAACTTTTATTGCATGTTATATACTTCGATATGTGTGTGTGTGCGTGCACATATATTGTGAATGTGTTTGTGTGTTTATATATACATATAACAAGGATCTTGTGAGAACACCTCATTGAGGTGAATACAACTCTTATAGGAGAACAAACTTAAATATAGAACATCCAGCCTGATTGTTAAAAGGAAAAAACAGAACAAGAAAACAAGGACTAAAAACCAAAAAAATGCATAATCCTACTTCAGTTTTACAAATAAACTGTTACTTGTTAGAAGGTTTAATAATTCACAAAACAAAGTTTTTAAATTAGAAATTGTAAATTAACAACAAATAACATTTTCAATCGGTAGTTGCCACCCCTCTATAAAAAGTGTGAAATTCAGAAATTAATACATACTTTGTTCATCATTAATATTGTGGGAGGTTTTGCTGCTAAGTGAGGCTTCTCCAAGATATTCATGTTATGAAATCTAGTTATAAGGATTCAAATTTGAATTTTCATACCAAAAAAATTGATAGGAAGCAATTGAAAGTGGTGATGAAAATCTCTGAGCAAAAATGAAAATGTTTTCGAAAATTGAATATTTGCGCAAAAGGCAGTATTGGTTCTACATTTAGTTTTTCGCAGCTTTTTAGGTATTTATGATTATGTTCTACAACTTCTATTCCACAAAATTCTTCCAACTTCCAATTTATACATTTACCATTGCAAACTTTATATCATCATCCATAGTTATATATTAGCAAAAATTATAAAAAGCTTGATATCCTTAAAGTTCATATCTTAGCTTTGATTATTCGAAAGGCACAAGGTGAACCAAGATGCAACATGTATACGACTCATACGATACATGATATGAATGGATCTTCAAAAAAAAAAATCTTGATGTAAAAAAAATATAGTTTAAATTAATACTAAAATATACCTCCCGGCTCACGAAAAACTTCAGATTCTTAAAAAGAGATCTGCACTCTTTTGATTCATCATCTGCATCATCCACAAGCTCAGTTTCTTCAACAAGATGCATTAACGCTCCAGGCTCACTGGGAGCCAGCTGATGTTGAAGTTGTGAAAGTGTAAGGTTGGATTCATCTACTTCGCTTAGTAACTTATCCTTGTCTTGCTCATTGGGTCTACTGGCAATGAACCTTGAAAGTGCATATAGATCTGCAGAATAAATGAAATTCATTAACCTTGAGGAACATTAAGTGCAGTAAGCATCCTGTATTCCACAGATTTATAATATTTATTAGTGACTGTAGGTTTACTAGCACCGTGTTTGGTATTTCATTGGGGTTTCACAAATTGCCTTAGCAAAACTATTTTGCTTACAAGACAGTAAATGTGTAATCAATAACAAAAAATAAAGGCTAGCTAGACACTATTTTCACTTTTCAGGGTAAATCAGTGACATAAACTAGATAGTATTGAAATGAAAAATATTTTTATTTTCCAAATTGCATTCTACAATCCACTACCCTCTTAGTTCAAAGATATTTAGATAAATAAATAAATAAAATAAAAACATAACACCAGCTTTCGACCCCAGTCAAAAAAGAATCAGAAAGAAAAATGACAGTCTTTTCCTTTTATCATCTTCACCACCAGCAAATGGCAGTAATCCATATTTCAAGAAAGTAATCTCAGGGCTTTCTCTGATTGAAACGTGACAAACTTACAGAGTAATTAAAAGTTCCATAGTTTCATATGTTAAGTTCACAGTGGGAAAGCTAACTAGAAGATAAAATCAAAAACATTGATAAAACCGAATGACTCTCATAATGCCCCACAATACATCGTTGAAGGCAGGTCGGAAAAGACAAGTGATGAAACCTTAGGTTTGGTAGATGGGTAGGATAATTATACTCCCTCCGTAACATAAAAAAATTTACTTTTGTTTTTTTCACGCATTTTAAGGAAGCAATTTAAGGGTGTAAACGACCATATTAATCAAAATAATTTTGATATTAGTAACTTATAATCACATTCTTGTTTGTATTAAAACCATTTTGATTAATTTATTCATTTACACCCTTAAATCGCATTTTCAAAATGCGTGAAAAAACAAAAGTAGAAATTTTTATGTTACGGAGGGAGTATAAAATTATAAGTGAGCAAATTCCTAAAAGCTAAAATTTGCTTGTTTATCAAGGATAAGCAGATCCAAACCAAAACCAAGTATTACCTTGTTTTACTTAGAAGTCCCTAGCAACAAATCAAACAAGCAAATTAAGGATTTCCATAGATTTTCTGTAATTGAACTGTTTATGGATTTATACAGTTTACCTCACATAACTTTGTTCACAAAATATTTTACTAGTTTTAATATTCCTTAAAACCACACATTTGTACATACCCAAAGTTTTTCTTTAAAAACCCTAAATAATGCAAACCAAAGTTTAGAAACAATGCAAACCAAAGTTTAGAAACAACGCAACCCGTGATTCAGTTACATATTACATATCTTGAACATGAGGAACCAGATACCTAGGCCCGTTCTTTTAGACTTAATTTCAGGGACAAATTCAGGATTTAGATCACTACATTTCACTTCAGATTAATCCAGTCCAAAAGATCAGGCCCTTCTTCTCCTTGCTTTTTCTTTTTTCTTTTTTCTTTTTTGAGAATTAGAGTGGCGAGGGGAGCTGGAAGAGAGAAGCAATACCTGCTGCTAATGCTTCTAATCGAGGATCAAGAATCGGAGGGTACTTCACATTTATGGAATGGTAGAGTTGGTAGTTTACAAAAGCAAGAAAAGTCTGCAGCAACAAAAATACAGTGAATAGGTAACAGCTAAAAATTTAAGCATCAGGCCTTCAAACATGATAATATCTCTATTATATAAGTCAAGGGGGATGTCCCCCCTAGAAAAGTCTAAAATGCCCTTGGATTTTTCTAAAAATACAAACTACATAATTAAGGAAAGTACATACAAATTTTTTTAATTTTCAAATAAAAATAATACAAAATATATAGTTCAAAAAAATATAATAAAATATGTAAATTCATATTTTTTTAATTCTCTACAAATTGATACCCATATTGATATATTTTTTCACATAAATTTTTTTAACTTTTGATTACAATGGAAATTTGGTAGTAGAGAAAAAAAATATATATTGGATCAACTTTTTCTTTGTCCATTTTTATGAAAGAAATTCAATTTGCATATTATTTCCTTATTTTTATACTATCAAAAAATGGATGAGAATTGAGAACCCATATTCAAACCTTATTTCTTTGTTGTTTATTTTACTATTGTATAAAAATTATATAAAAATGTTGCCGCACATATAACGTGCATAAAAAGCATTATATATATATAAGTCAATGGGGGAGCTATGATGTCCCCCGTGAAAATAATTATATAACCTTAGATTAAAAAAATATGAAAAAATTACCTAATTTGCGGTTCAATCAATTACAATTAACAAGTGATTCCTTAATTAATTCAATAAAACGGTAAACTTTGCCTTTATCATATTCAATTCTAATGTTTTGAATTAATTCAATAATATGTCAATTATATGTTATTTTATTCTATAAAATATGAGTTATTTTATTCTATAAAATATGAGTTATTTTATGTAAAAAATAGATTTTTTATGTTTTGTATAACTTTGTATTTTTTAATACAATATCTTATTATAGTTTGACTGCCACTATTTAATATCTTGCTATTATTTTATTTATTTTTTAAAAAATTCAATCAATACTAAAAAAATTTAAATCTTTACATGGTGCCCCCAAGTAAAGCTGTGATTTCAGTACTAACAATAAATGGTTGTTGCAAGTAGCGTAAATGGATGCTTTATAAAGAATTAAAAACGTGTTTAAATGAATATTTTAAAGTAAATCAATGTTTCTTCCATAGTCATGTAGATGTCAACTTAGTTACAAACTTTTAATTTGGAATTGATTTATTACTATCGAGTAACACTTAAGCCCTAAATATCAGCACGCATAGCGTGCACAAAAGGCTAGTACTGGTAATAGGTGAGGATTTCATGCACAGCAGGCATTATTCTTAAATGTCAAGCAGCTACATATACATTGCCTGATAAACAAACTAGTGATATAAAGGTACCAGAGTTATAAAACATGTCGTTGTGTAGATCCATAGTACATCATATGTGATAATAGGAGAACATATAAATTATATAAACATTCATTTTTCGCAATGTAAAAAATAATCATATTCATTTGGATGATATAAAAAACCACCATTAGCTGTTGGACGAAAAAGGAATAATTACCTCATAGTATTCCAGAAAGGTTAACATTACATTGAAATCAACATCATCAGTCAAGACTTGTTGGATTGAATGAGGAGCTATCCATGTTATTTTTTGTCCATTCACCTCTACCTAACACATGCATGTAAATTACAATATGATCAACAAATGTATGTTAAGCAGGAAAATAATAAACATGACAAAATTGCATGATGTACCATTATATATTTACATTTACAAGTAACAAAAAAGTTAATAAATCTTTGACGAGTCAAAATTATTATGGTCTATGACAAATTGAATATACTGATGATTTGAGAATGTAGTAGTGGCATAATATCATAGCTGCATTGTTCTCAAAAACCTTTACAATGGGGTGTTAATGCAAAAATGCAAAGACATGCCTCAATACCTGATAATAGATGCCTTTCACTGAAATGAAGGTTTTGCGTAGCTTGTGAGTACGTGCAATGTATGCTTGCCATTCATGACTCAACCTAAACAACAAAACATGAGTATGAAAGTCAACCGTGGCATATTAGAAAACTAAAGAGAAAAAAAAAATCAACAGAAACGTCCATTTTACCTACGACAATTATGGATATGCTTTACTTCAACTTTTTCATTCTGCAATGTGGGCAAAGCAGCAAACAAGTGAACCATTGTAAGACAGTCATCCAAATCTCCAAGTGCATCAATAAACCTTGGGTACCTATATCATCACAAAAAAGATGAAATTTAGATTAATTAATAATTAACGAAAATAAGAAAAGCCCCGTGTATATGAACAATAGTAAATACCTCTCAATGATAAGCCTATCTAAACTGTAAGTAGGTCTGTTGTCTTTAAGGCGATCAGCACGGGGCTTATTCACCTTCGACAAAGCCTTTTTAATCTTCTTGTCATGTGCCCTGATATCACGGTGTATCTCCACAAGTGGATCGTGATGGAGGAAGGACATGTCCTTTGTATGATAATATGTCTGGTGATTTCCTTTTATTTTTTTCTTCGGATCGCGAGGGAATATGCCCTTCCAGATACATAGTTTCCTGGCAATAGCAGATAGTTACAAGCAAGCAAAACTAAATTCCAAAGTGTGTAAAACAAAGCAATTAAAAACATGTAATTGATAACAAAATGATCATCCCTCCATTCTACCTAGAAACACCATGCTATTTTATTCATCTCCTCTCCTCCGTACTTCATTGCATTAACAGATACTAAGTATATTGACTGCTAAAACAATTCCTATTACACTCCTTACCAGCTTGCTTACCATCAGCAGCAAATTCATTGTAATTAAAGATACCCATATTGCTTTTTTTTAATGCAGAAGAAAACCATTAAAACATCAGAACCATGCAAATACATAGCATATAAATTGAAGAAAGAAAAAGAAGCAAAATGAAATGAAATAAACTAAGCTAAGCAAAGCAAACCTGAAAAGAGGGAGGCTAACTTGAAGATTCTTAACAGCTTGAGAACGAGTAACATATTTGGCAGCATTACCTTCCTTTTTCTTACCCTAATCATGGAAAATAATAAAAATGATTATAATGATAATGAAAATGAAAATCCACTATTCCACTATTGTCATAAAAAATAAAATAAGATGAACCGATTGAATCAGAGGTTAAAGTTATTTTGTGGAAATTATCAACTTACAGAAGGTCTGTAATGCTTCGGCATGATTTCCTGAACCACAATGAAACTACACTATATCAAAATTAATGATAATTGCACACTCCACTCTATATATAAACACCCAAACATGCTTAAGAAATAAGCGGTGGCATATACTTGAATATAACATTGATTCAAATCATCTACTACAACTTAAAAATATGGAGTACATTAAACTATTCTATCAAAAAATTCTCTTAAATTTTGAACTCAGGGCCGTCCCAGAGCCAGGGCAGGAGAGGCGGCCGCCCTGGCCCCAGGAACAAAAACCTCGATTCTCATAGTTTGGATACTAAACTAGCATAGCATTGAAGAACAAAAATAAATCTACTCTCCTTCCTAAACCCTAGAAAAACCCTCAGTGACAACAAAATCGAAACTTAACTCAATTGTATTTGTGCAATTGATTTTCCAGAAAAACAAAACCTTACCTCAGAAACTCTGCTTCTACTTCAATGAGCTGTAGAGACGGCGGTGAGGAGATGGGGCTGCTGTGGAGGAAGATGGTTGTGGCTGAGTGAGGACTGAGGAGCCGCAGAAGAGAGCGGCAGATAAATAACAAAGAGGTTTAGCCGCGAAGGGAGTTAGGGTAAACTAATAACTAGGGCCCGTTCTTTTTTGGGAAGACAAACTGAACTGCAGTGGAAAAACAACATTTTAATTTTATTTTGCTATTTTATTTTTATTTTTATTTTTATTGTAATTTCACTTTTTTTTATTTTTGATTAAATTTTTTATTTAATATTTTTATTTTCTTAAATTATTACTTTTTTGTTTTAAAATTAGTTTTATTTTAAATTTTACTTTTTTGTTTTATTTTTAATTATAATTTTTTATTCTTAGTCGGCCGGAAAAAAGTTTGCTGAAAAAATTAGGTCAAAAAACTGTTGATTTAAAATTCACCGGAAAAAGTAGGTCGGAGAACAGTTGTCGGAAAGTCGGCGTAAAAGTTGGTCGAAAAATCATCAAAAAGTCGGTCATAAAAAGTTCGCCTTAAAAGCCGGCCGGAAAGTCGTCGAAAAAGTCATTTGAAAAGATTCGGTGGAACAGTTGGGTGGAAAATTATTAGTCGGACAGTAGCAAGAAAAAATAGGCCTGAAAAAGGTCGGCCAAAGAAAGTGGGCCAAAAAGTTGGTTCGTGAGTCGGGTAGAATAGTAGTAATTGTTATTATGATGATGATGATAATAATAATATGAACTGAATTGAGGAAAAATGAAAATAATAAGATCAAAAAAACAGGCCCTACTAGTACGTCCAATAGCACCCCAAAAAAAATAAAGTGAGCTTTTTTTCCTAAAAAACAATGGACATGGCAACGAAACACGAAATCTGCTCGTACCCATATCAAAAAAAAAAACCAAACATGATTTTTGACGTGCCGGTCAAAAATGACTTGTAGTATAGGTACCCTTACCTGTACTGGTGATGATTTAATCATGCTCTACTCAAGAGTCAAGACCCTTTAGGTGACAAATCTATCAATGTCCTAAATATCTTTGAATATCCTAATTCATCCATAAAAAAAACACAATATCTTAACAAGTTAATATTGTCTTTGACGTGTGGAGTGGGGGAGAGACGAGGCATTACATAGTATGCGATTAAAATTAGATTAGCAAAACTGTTATGTATCATAGTATTAAACAACAAATAAAATCATGAAAGTAATAAATTAAACCTAGCTTATAATAGATGTAAATTTTGGCCCCCTTACTTTTTATTTTATCAAATTATGCCTTTTTTAATAAGGAAAAAGGAATCAGTTGCCCTCCATCAAGGAGACCAATCAAAATCATCATGTCGAACGATGAGGGAAAGATTTGTATCGTAAGGGTGGAACCTGCAGGTCATAGTGCTACAATTATGGCCTAAATTCACAATGTAATGTGCAGCTTTGAGCTTCTCTATAAGAGTGATTTATGAAAACATGAATAAATTTATTGAGGTCTAATTTGGTATCCTTGATGAGATTGTGGATTTCCCAAGGGATATGTCAAATGTTTTTGAAGGTGTCAACGACTGCTATTATCCCCTATGGTTAGATTTGAAAGACCTAGCAAGATGGCTTGTTTGACACCTTCTCTTAAAGCTAGAGCTTTAGCAAAGTGAGTACTCGCGCTGAGGTTAATACGCTTGGCTGTAGAAAAGATGAGTTCCCCTTTATAATCTCATATAATGAACCCAATGGTTATGTTGTTATTGTTGTACGGAGTATTTAGAACCTCAAAAATAAGTTTTAATGTGTTAGTTGTGGGAAGTTTCCAACAAGAGTTGAGTCTATCATTATGACTAGAGGAGGGGGCGATTACTGCTAGAATTAGCGTTAGGAATATAAACAAATCAAATTAGCCCCACTAATTTCTTATATGTGCAATTAACCCCTAATATTGTACCTTAAAAAAACACTAGTATTGTTTATTAACATATTAAAATATTTTTATTTCATATTAAAGTAGTGTAAAACTTATTTTAAAAAGTATACAAAATATAATTTCTCAATGTATATGTATCTATTATATTTTGTACGGGGTGTATTTTAATTTTTTACCTCTTTGACCTTTTTTTTGTTTAGTTATTTCATTTATTTATTAATTAGCTATTAGTTTTTCTCGTGTATCAAATTTTTTTACAAAGGTGAAAAATGTAAAGTTGCACCTAAAATAACTTCTAGGCCCATTTTTTTAAAAGGAAATTATTCTCTTAATTTTATATTATTTAAGTGAATAAAAATTGTATAAATAAACGAAGTACTAAAATATAAACTAACTACAACCTCTATTTCAACATATTTGCAACAAAAAATTGTGCACATATTTCAAGGTTAAGATTGTTGAGTTGATCGCAAAACAGATGGTAAGAAAGCAAAATAGAGCATTGGGGAGAAAGTCTATATAAATATATTGTGTGAGTCTATTTTGGGAGATAACATCTCTAACGTTCGCTCCAACCACTTCTTTATCATATATGGATGATCTAATGTTAATGAGAGTAGCCTGAGCATTGATACAAACGTTTGATAATAACTTGCAAATTTTTGTTGAACAATACGAACCGATATACTCAACTCTGTCATTCTTATTATACATCAATCTGATGGATAAATTCATAAAAACATTTATTGTAGTTGCATTTTCATTAAACAATCTCGCTCTCAATTATAATTTTTCAATTAGGATTCATAAATCCTATATAGTTGTCCCTCCCGATAAAATCCAAGAAGAACAACAACATGAAGAAACTCATAATTTTCATAGACTTGTAGCAAATTTCAAATTTTGGACTTTTAGTCGATAGGATATATAGATTTTATTGCTACATAATTTTTCTTTAGCTTGTAAATGCAATATGCGCAATATATATTTGATGAGCGCACTAGATGAGTAATTTACCACGATGAGTACTGATGACATGCCTGAGTTAGACGATGTAGATGACCAGAACAATGAAGAGGATAAATTCTCTTTGTTGTTAATTGGCAAATTATGGACAAAGAAAGCGATCAATGCGTTAGCCTTAATGGAAACCCAAAAACACTTGTGGATGCCTAAAAATGGGATGGAATCGTGCAAGATTGAGGATAGACTCTTTTCTTTCTAGTTTTTCTATTGGCCCGACAAGATGAGAGTTACTGAGAAGCAGCCATGGCACTTGACCACTACACCATATGCCTTAGCAAGGTGCAAGAGAACGAAAAACCATAAGGGATTAAGCCACAGTCTCTGCCACTATAGATTCGTCTATATAATTTACCTTTTCGAGGGCAAGGCAATGATAATAATATCAAGAAGTTAGCTGAAAAATGTAGGACCTTTGTTACGATGGACAAGCATGAGGGGGTGGACATTGATAGAGTCGTTACAATTCGAGTGGAGGTTGATGTTAGCAAGCCAATAAAGAGACATGTGAAGTTAAAGTTGCGGGGATGAGAGGTAAGTCGTATTGTGGTAAAATACGAATGATTTCTCCTGTTTTGCTTTGTGTGTGGTTGTATCGGACATAGAGATCAGGATTGTGATGATAATATCAGGGATTCGTCTCCAATGAACAAGATTAATACATTCATTAGGGCTTCTCCAAGGAAGTCTTTGTTCAAAGATAGGAAAGTGAGTGGAGTAATGCAACACAAACGTTGGTAGATTAGCTACACTTTATTGGCATCTATAGTTTCTTGGAGGACACAAGTAAACCTCATACTAGTGCTCTTATTGAGGGGTTAAAAGATGATGACAATATCCAGTGGGTTGGGTTTGTGGAGGAGATTTCTACTTGTTGATGTATGCTCATGAGAAGAAGGGTGGTAGTGAGTTTGACAAGGTGCAGGCATAAGTTATGAAAATATATGGTGGAGACTGGAGGCATGTGAATCTGTGGATATTGGTTTCATAGGATATTGGTTTCATAGGCTACGAGTATTCTTAGAGCAACGGCCAATTTGGGGTAGAAAATATACAAGAACGACTTGATTACTTTTTGGTTAGTCGTAACTGGAGTTGTCTTTTTCAAGGAGCTTTTATGACCCTATTTTGCACCTATTTTTTTGTGGATGACAGCTTGTTTGCTAGGGCAAATGTGGAGGAAGTGGAGTGTGTTCTTGATATTCTTTCTACTTATGAAGCAGCTTATGTACAAAAATTGGATATGGGAAAAATCTGTAGTTTCCTTTAAGAGACGAAAATTCCTTGGATTTCATGGGAGAACTTGAGTCGTTCTAAAAAAAGATGGGGGGCATGGGCCTTAGAAATATGGAGTCGGTGAACAAGCTCATGGAGAACTCTTTGATGTTGGCAAAGCAAGGATGAGGGTGTTGAATGTGGACAACTCTCTGATGTCTCGGGTTATGAAGACAAAAAATACTTCCTAAATTCTCCATGCGACCATGCGTGAGATGTCCTCAGGTTGGGTGTGAGAAAGATTATTGGTGATGGTAAAAAAATACAAGTTGTTGGGGAGAGCTGTGAGGATATTGTTCAGAATGTTACTGCACTTCTTCAAACTTGGATGGTCTCTAATTTCCTTTTAAACAGGGCTTGGGATGTCAAGCTTGCTGCAGGTTCAATGTCGTCAAGGGAGGTGGAGAAGCTGAAACATGTCGCTTCTAATCCTACCATGACTGGGAGCAGTGTGTGGAATAAGGCGTGGAGTGCTAATGTTCCCCAAATGTCTGAAACTTTATGTGGCATGCCCTTAATAATGCACTCTCAGTGAATGAAAATCTTTACAAAACATCATTGGAGGTGGATCATGTGTGATGTATGTGTGGTGAGTATAATGAAACTGTGGAGCATTTGTCGTTGACTTGTACGGATTCTAGGTTGGTGTGGTATGTGTCATCGTATTTTGAAGAGGAGGTGTTGGGTTCGTTCTAGGAGTGGGTTGAGAGGCGAATGAAGATGCACAACGAAAATGAGTGGTGGGATCTCATTCGGGGCTTTTACGGGACAATTTGGTTAGCTCAGAATAATTGGCATTTCAACCAAAAAAAAGAGATGAGGGGTGGTTGGTGGACAAGCCGATGGGCGATGTTGGGGCGTGTAGGAAGGTTGTGGAAGTTGTATGGTTGGACCAATAATACAACAATGCTGATATTGGCACACCTAATATTGATATTGGCACAGTCTTTGCAAGGGGAAAATAAAAAAATGTACTCGAACAAAGGATATGCGCAGGTATGCCAATATCAATATTGGTGTCCCAATATCATTTCCCCTAAAGAGACTCTGAGTGTATAATCCATGACATCAATTTCATTCAAAGGCACCCAATTAAGCAAAAAAATTAACACCAAAAACACAACTGCCAATTTCCAAATTGAAACAATCAGAAGCTAGAAAGTTAAGAACAACAGAATAGAAGAGGATTAAACAAAATCTGGCTATTAACTTGTAGTAACAACAAGGTTCAAAATTGTGCACCCAAAAATTCCAAAAAAAAACAAGACGAAAAAACAATCCTCAAGATGAAGTCTTGCTTTATAATGCTACTACATATTCAGAACTAAAAGCAAATCTCTGAAACGAAACTATTCTAGTCGCCTCCAGCCTTCTGGTAGACATAAGTGAGACCACACTTACCACAGTAATGGCGATCAAAGTGGTTAGCCATGAAAGTTCCGGCACCACACTCGGCATTAGGGCACTCCTTTCTAAGGCGCTGAAGCTTAGAAGAGTCATCAACCTTGTAAAACTGGAGAACAGCAAGCTTAACCTTCTTCTTCTTGTGCTTAATCTTCTTAGGTTTTGTGTAGGTCTTCTTCTTCCTTTTCTTAGCACCACCCCTCAATCGAAGCACGAGGTGCAGGGTTGATTCCTTCTGGATGTTGTAGTCGGCAAGGGTGCGGCCATCTTCAAGCTGCTTTCCGGCAAAGATTAGACGCTGCTGGTCTGGTGGGATTCCTTCCTTGTCTTGAATCTTCGTCTTCACATTGTCGATCGTGTCCGATGATTCTACCTCTAGGGTTATGGTTTTCCCCGTCAGGGTCTTCACGAAGATCTGCATCTTTGCCTCTACTTTCCATTGCAATCAAACAAATCAGCATCACAATAAATAATTAACACTAGCATCATGCCTCAATCTTTATATAAATAATTAAACATCAAATCTTTTTAATTGAATGGAAAACCTCGATTTTCATTAGATTAAAAAGCTTAGGAAGAAAACCTCGATTTTCATAATTTTTACACTAAACTAGCATAGCAGTTAAGAACAAAAACATGATTACAGCAACAATATTCGACTGGAAATTCTACTATAATTCCTAATTATAACCCAAACCCTAGATGAACCCTAAGTTACAATTAAATCGAAACTTAACTCGATTCATTCATTGTAAAATTCATTTTCCATGAAAAAATAAAAGTTACCTCAGAAACTCTGCTTCAACTTCAATGGACTGTGGATGAAGATGGTAATGGATGAGTGAAGACTGAGGAGCCGCAGAAGAGAGAGGAAGATAAAAATGACAAATAGGTTTAGCAGTTTAGCTAGGGTAAACTAATAACTAATGGGCCGTGGAGTCATTTTTTTTTTGGGCCAAAAACAATGGACGAGGTTGAAGGGTTGAATGAGAGTATGAGACACGGCCCGTACCCAGAATTTTTTTATAAAAAAACCCTAACATGGTTCTTTGGCGTGTCGGTAGGTCAAAAAATATGTCATACTGGTATCCGTATCCGTATTCGTATCCGTAAAAATTACGATTTATTTCATGCTCTTCTTAAGACAATTCTATGTGATGAATCTATCATCAACATCTAAAAAATCTTTGAATATCACAATTAATTAATCGATAAATTAAAATAGTAGCTTAACTAGTTAATTATGTCTTCTAGTGAGTGAGGTGTGGGGGGTATTTCATAGTATGACCGAGAAAATTGGATTAGCAAAATTGCATGTAATTAGCAAAACTGGTATGTATCAAATCTGACTACAAATAAAAGCTTGAAAGTTTTACATTGAATCTAACTTAAAATATAGGTGAATTTTGGCCCCTAATATTGTTTATTAACAAATTAAATTCTTTTTATTTCATATTAAAGTAGTGTAAAACTTATTAATAAATACAGGATATAAAATACAATTTATCAATGTATATCTATCTCTTACGAAGTATATTTTATACGGAAGAAATAATTTCATATGTATTGTTGGAATTTACTCACTTGTGGGGGCTTGGTGAATATTTTTCATGCCATGTAGGAATTTACATTCCCCTTGTAAACTTTATTTTACAAATAATTTACCTTTTCTTATCTATTTTTTTTTATTGAAAGCTTAATTAAAATTGTTTGATTTTTTAAAGTTGATTTATTTTTCAAACTAGCATATTCTGTGCCCGTTTCGTAATCGTTTCGATGCAAGCAAAGGAAAGTGAGAATTGAAGAGCCGTAAAACATACGTTATTTCTAATTAAGGTTTATAAAGTCTAAATATGGGATTTTTTTGGAGAAAATTTTAATTGTTAGGAATTAAGTATAACTTGGTTTGACGAGGATTTATACAGCTAGCTAAGGAAAACTTGCAGAAACATTTGAGTTAGTGATATTGAACCCGAAATATAGTCGAGGTTAATAAGATGACAAAATTTTGTTAGATCGAAGTTAACGAAAGTACATTGTCTTGAGCTAAACTTGAATTGTCAGGGTCATTCCACTGAATTCCAAAAAAATATAGCTAAACCTAAATTAAGCCAATATGTAAATAACTAAATATTATACACTTGTCCCATGGTATTATACTTGTTTAGTTATTAAAGTAGACCAAACAAAACCCAATTTACTTCTATTCTTTACGGTTACATAAACCCAAACACAAGGAACAAAATCTTAGGATGCACGAACACTTCTAACAAGTGACATGTTCCATGTCCGACACGTATCGGATACTAAACTCATTGGATAAGCTTAAATCTGTGTCAAAACACTAACTTATGTGTCCAATATTTTTAGTTATATGAACACATTATAAACTTTTTAAAAAACTTATATATTTAACTTCAAAAAAAAAAAAAAACTTATATATTTAAAATTTTAATTTGAATGAGAATTTATATTACAATGTGTGAAGTGAGTCCATAAAAGTGAAATGTAAATAATGAAGATCTTCGAATATTAATCAAAGTTAACATATTATTATAATGACAATCAAATTTTAAAAATAAAATTTCTTCTTTCATTATATATCTTTTTAATAATAGAAATATATATTTTTTAATATTCTTTTCCCGTATCTCCGCATCTTAACTTTTGAGTTTGCGTTTTTCGTATCCGTATCGTAACAGAATGTGTATCCGTTTTCATGCAACTTAGGCAAAATATGTTATTCTTCATCCTCCACTAACACCAGCGTTGCTTCCCTCTTCTTCCAAGCCCTTTTTCTTCAATTTCAAATGCAATAGCACCATGTTATTCTCC
The DNA here is from genome assembly GCA_951394345.1 of Salicornia ramosissima. Taxonomy (NCBI): domain Eukaryota; kingdom Viridiplantae; phylum Streptophyta; class Magnoliopsida; order Caryophyllales; family Amaranthaceae; genus Salicornia; species Salicornia ramosissima. The sequence continues at coordinate 9,730,676 of OX596237.1, read as the reverse complement.
TCTTTGTTAGGAAGACAAAGATATCAACATTACATAGCTTGAAGCAAAGATTAAGAGTTTGTGGAACCCCAATCCAAGTGAGCTCAAGGATAAACCCTAAGAGAGATAAAGGGGCATATAACCCATTGAAGGTACACAACTATTCCCAAATTTATGTTTGTATCTCAATTTCATTTTATATGAATCTGAAATTTATGCATAAATCAAAATATCTGAGACGTAAGATTTACCTTATAAATCCGAAAGTTCAGCTTGATAGATATATAAACTTGATGTTTTCTTGAATTGGCAAGTTTGGTATTATGTGTGCGAAGATTGGAATAAATTTGATATTGTGTAGTGCAAATCTGAAATTGCTCCTAATTCTAGCTACATATGCCCATGGTTAATTTTTGTATGAAAGAAAAAAATGGATTCCGGAATGGACTCGGAGTCCCGAAGGGCTGGCCAAGTCGCTCCAGGCAGGACAGAGCAGCTCACCTGCTGCTGATGTGCTGCTGGATGACTGGACGTGGCTGCAGCAGCTTCTGGTGGCTACTGGTGGTTGTCCTCCGACGGTGGCTACCATTGTTTGTTTCTGGCTGCTGCTAGGGAAAGCCATGGGCAGCCCATAACCAACCCAAAACTCTTTTCATTCTTTTAAAGACTACACTTCAACCCTTGTTCCAAAGTGTATTTTGTGAATTGATCTAATTCTATCCATCATTGATATTTATGGTTTGTCATTAGATGTTGGAAATATTTTTTTTAAAAAAAATTGAAGAATAGGAAGTGATGTACGCGCGCGCACACACACACATATAAGCATGGATAAGGGTATGTAGAATTATAATGTAACAATAGAGCTACTGTAAATGATTAGTTAGCTTAGTTAGTATTGGTGTAACTAATTTTAAGATTAGCAAGCACCGTTCCTAATCAATATATATTTATATAACTACAGTAATAACATAGGTGTATCAATGAACACTTTTCATAACATCTCTCAATTCTAATTCTTCATACATTCTTGACTACACTCTTATAATATATATATATGCTTTCTTTTAAGGCTTTATGTAAATCAATTTTCAAAAGAGAAGGTTTTATGAGTAACTTTTAAAATGGGTTTTACATGAGAAGTCGCTTAAATTAAAGTTCTATACGAATAGTGTTTAAAACTAAGACTTAAAGTGAAGTAATAGTTTCAGGTAAGATTTGATGAAGTAATATTTTTAAAGCTTAAACAAAATCAATTTAACTCGAGCGACATCCTTTGTGAAGGTTTGAATCAATTGTGAAAGTGCTCTTAAAACTAATTTGGCGTGTTTAGAAAGAACTTATCTTTTTGGGTTTGAAACATTGTTTTGTTTGAGATCTGACAAATAAGTAAAGACTGTGATATGCGTTAAACTCCATACTTTGGTTGAATAAAATGAAAATATATATGTTTTGTAAATTTATTTCTAATACTTTACAAAAGCTATTTTGGTTTAAGCTACTATACACAACGATCTAAGTGAAACAATATATATAAGAGTTTAACTAAATTCCCGAATAATAGTTGCAAATAAGTTCAAAAGTGGGAAACCTATGGGAAATATTTACTAGGATTTTAAACTCCTTTTCATGTGGGCATTACGAGAGTGTTTCGGATTATTTAATAAATTGTCTAAGTATCAAATATATACCTTAGATTTGAAGGTTCAAGTAAATGATAGTAATATTTAAAGAACTACTATTTTTCTACCAAGGAAAGGTTTGAATAGGATTTGACATAATAATATAATCGAGATATCCCCTTTCTAATTTAAGCGCTGTAAATCAAACTTCTAGAACGATATTTTTAATGTCTTCCTTTAATGTGACGTAGAACAGATTTATGTTGTTGTTTAATGGTAATAAGGTTTTAAACATAAGCACGGTCCTAAGCCCGGATAAGGCGGAAGGTTGTGGCAGCGTAAAAATGTCACATCCAGACGCATTGTTGGACGAGAATATTACTAGGATGGGTGACCTCCTAAGAAGTCCTTGTGTTGCCATGCCACCGACCCCGTGGTTGGCCGAGAATAGTACTAGGATGGATGACCTCTTAGGAAGTACCCGTGCCATCGCTTTGGGATTAAGGTGCAGTGTAAGAAGAAGAAGGAGAAGGTTTCAAACACAAATGCTAGTTAATTTTAGGATAGACTCAAGATCTAAAATCTTGGGTCAATTAAATAGATTTGATGAAATAATTCCTACAAGCATTTTTTAGACCATAAGACTACATATATGTCTTATGGATTGCTTTCATTTAATTGGAGCTGTTGCATGAATTCAGCCATGACAAATAAGGTTTAGGTTGTTTTAAGATTATTTCAAAAAAAAAGGTTGTTTTAAGATGAGATTCTTGTAAAATAGTGTTAAATGATTTTGGTCGTTGATAAATGAGTTTTTTTTTTTTTTTTTTTAAGTAATAAGATAAACCTGGGCATGGATTTTTAGATAGGCATAAGGAGCAAGATTCATGAGCAAACTAACTGGATAGCTAAGTGTGTATTGTATACAAAATGTTTTTTTTTCAAATGCCCGGGTTGCTGTTGATTTAATATATTGTTACAAGTGTATTGTAAAATTATGTTTATGTGAGTTTGGAACCTGAATAACAATTTCATTGGAAATGTTCATAAGTGAATTCTTGCAAATAAGTAATGATATTTGATGTATTGCTTTGGAAATAACATTGTATGGCTTTGGCAGCCCAATGTTTGGCTTTGGTAGTCCAATGTATGGCTTTGGTAGCCCATTGTAATATGGCTTTGGTAGCCCATTGTATGGCTTCGGTAGCCTAGAATTGGTGTCCAATTTTAGGCGAAACTTTTGGTCTTGGCGAACTTTATTATGGTTCTGGTAACCGTCATGTTAGGTCTGGGGTAAAGCCCTTTCCTGTTCGCTCTCCCGCCTAAAAATAGCTGTTGTCTAAACTAATAATTGTTTTACTTTTAAAAGGGAGTTTGAAACGCTTCCGAACCGTTAAATATTACTTAGACGAGATATAACAAAAAGCTATGCTTCCAAATTGGGAACTTGTATTAAGATTTTATTAGAAGCGTGTTTTTTATTTTTTTTTATTTTTTTTTATTTAAGAAATGGTTTAAATACATTTGCTTGATACAATTAAACTCTCTACTTAATAAACACCTTATTTTCAGCCACCATATATATATACATAGTGGTGCATAGTTTGAAGTTTCAAAGATAGTGTATAGCCTTAGTTCGAATGAAATGCTACTTGGAGGTTTTGTAATTTATATTTATTGGGATGTATATAATTTCTTGTATTACATACAAGTGGCTATGGTTTATTGTTAGTTGTCAATGAGAAGGCACAACCCCTTGGTTATGTTGAGGGTGTGATCAAGCTAAGTTAGCTTAGTTTGTGTACGTGCGAGTGCTTGATGATTAATTTCAAGTAATTGTGTATGGGAATTATAGGTTTTAGTTAGCTAACAGTCATTCTAAGTTGGGGCTGTTACAGTCTTGTAAAAAAAAGAAGAGAATGGAACATTAATTTCGAAGGATAATAAACTCTTAGCAGCTATATGAAATCGCAACTCTGTACGGAGTTGCAAAATATAGTCCTGTGCAACACAATTATTGTCCAATAGATGTCAATCATAGTTTAACAGATGTCAATTATAGTTTAACATATGTCAATTATAGTCTACACACTTTTCTTGAATTTTTCGGGTTTACTCATACATGAGACCACTTTTTTTCACCCATGTGTTTTTGACAATATTTATTACACTATGATTGGTTGAAATCGTTTTATACTTTTTTTTCTTACAAGTTTTTTTTTTTTTAAATAATAAAAAAAATGATTTTAGGTTGCTATTTGCCAAGAGTTTTTACTTCCTCCAATAAGTGCATCCTAGCTCAACCCCTATTAATCTATTGAGTATGATTTATGTCTATGCCAGTGTCTTTATTCTCTAGCCGATCGAGTTAACGGTGATTGCTAATTTGCTAGTAGGTTTCCGCCTTTCCGGTGAACCTGAAAAAAAAATCTCCGCCATGAGAAACAAGGTTAACGAAGACATGGAGAAACGTTGCCAATTCTGGCTGCCCAAGAAGAATAGATTCTGCGCTAATACCCCTTTTAATCACTCCTTGTAAGTTCCTTTAACTATACCCTTCTTCTCCTTCCTCAATTCATGGTAAAATGCTTACAGTAATAGCTTAAATCTTTGCTAGATTTTGCGGGAATCACACTGCTCGATCAAATGACAAATGGGTTCCGTGTCCAATTGATCCTTCTCAGTAATAATCTCTAATCCCTTGTCTCATTCTCGTAATCTTATGCATTAATTTTAGCATTCATACTTCCATTAACACCATACACTAATTAATTCAATGGGTTTTTTTCCCTTCTAATATGATTGTTTTTATAATTTTATTCATTATTTGATCAACTGTAAAAGTTCTGTGCTAGAAGAAAACATGGAAGCCCACATCAAGAAATGTCCATTATTGAAACAAGCTCAGTCTTTGTCACTTCAACCTTATTATCAAAAGGGGATTAATCAAGGCAAAGATGATTTTGTACCTAATGATGAAGAAATTGAAGCTGATATTAATATTACTTCTGAGATGAAGAGGAACTGGGTTCATAATTTGAGTGTTACTCAATTCTATGAGTTACTCTCAAAGATTCGTGCCCTTCATAGTTCCATTTGCAAGGATATAGAGTTTTCTTATACAATACCTCATGCTTGTGATGTATGGATCAAGCGGCAAATCGACCGGTATGTGGTTCCAATTTTTTTTTTTATTATGTTTTTAGTGCCTTATTTTAGTGGGTTTAGTTCAAAGAATGTTTGTAAATACAACAATGCAGTGAATTACTGAAGTTTAATATGAGAAACACTGAAGTTTTTAGCATGTCCTTTTGATTGAGCAATGACTGAAGCATTTCAAGTGTTCAAATGCTTGTATAATATAAGGTCAAGAGGAGTGACAAAGTGGTGCCCACTCCCACCTCGTATCCAAGGAATACGGGATTCGAACCTTATTAATAGCATCCCCTTCACCTACATGTGTGGCTGAAAAAGAGCGGATTTCCTTGCCTAATAAAAAAAAACTTGTATAATATTCCTGCTTTTGGCAGGAAAATGCCATATCAAGAGAAGCATGTCCTGCAACAGGCGTCGATTCTTGGAAATATGGAGAATTTTGGGGTTTTGAAGAGTTCCAATGCTCGAGCCTTGTCAGAAGAACACTGTGACCATGCTGGATTGCATCAATGTGAAGATGATCTCTCTGCTGTTGTTGAATTTGGAGCTGGAAGAGGTTACTTGACACAGATACTAGCTGATTGTTATGGGATTAAAAAGGTCTTTTTGGTTGAGCGAAAGTCATACAAGTTGAAGGTGAGTTCAAATTCAAAGAATTTGTTTGCTGAGACTTGTCAGGTTTTCATGCAAATGGCCTATGAAAGTCTTGGGTATGATTTATATGTTATTAGGTAACTTTCAGATATTGTATTAACTGTGATAATATCTTACACTTTAGGCTGATAGAAGTTTACGACAGAAAGAGAACTTGGATTTGGAGCGTTTAAGAATTGACAGTAAGGTTTTGAAGCCTATCCTTGTGTTTTTGTATTTGGTTGTTTGAGGCCTCTTTTGCAAGCTATATAAGACCTATGATTTTAGACAGTTTTATATGGGAGTGGTTTTTCTCTTTAATATTACGATTTCATGCATCAACTTTCTAAAAGATTATTGAGCGAATGACGTTGTATTGATTTTAAGGGGATGTTTGGTATATAAATTTTAGGAGCTGGAAATGGATTCAATTAAGGGCTTACGTTTCAATTTGTTTGTTCATATTCATAACACTTACTCTTTCCAAGGGGTAACATAATCCCCTCAATTTGTTTCCCATGTGAAACTTGTGGAAACAAATTCCATCGAGCCCTTAATGGTTTCCATTACACTTTTAAACTAAACAATTAATAAAGGTAACATATATTGCTACCTTTTCCCCTACTCAACAAAATCCTTTCCATTTCACGTATGATTATCATACCAAACACCTCCTAAGTGTTTCACTCTAGCAAAATTGCTGCTTTGTTATGACATTTAACGTCATTCTCTAGAACTTCAACTGAAGCATGCCAAGTACACATTAACCTACAAGTCTTTTTTTTTATAGTAAAAATTTATGGTCACAGACAGTTTGTGAAGTTGTTTTTTAAGTGTTGCAACCTTTTAAAAATGGAGGCAGACAGAGGCACTAATATTCTTTGCTCTCCTGTAAACTTTTCATGCTATACTCAGAGGCATGCACCCCTCCCTTGGTCATCCAAACTCCACAACAATGTGTTACCTCTTCTCCCACCCCTTTCCAAATAAAAAAATTCTTGCTTTTTTTTGGATGCATGGACTATTGAGAGATAAGAGATGTTGTGTTGGTGTGTACCCCTACATGGCTACACCTTTTGCAGTGGGCATTTCTAAGCCGTGCTTAACTTTCTCCTTATTTGGAGTTTTTTAACCCTCATTTTAATGTAGATGTTCAGGTAATCAGGACTCCTGTCATAAATTATGCTGTATTGTGTTTTTCTTAAGAAGCAGAGCTACACAGGATATCTTAATTAATTATCTCCACGTATTGAATACTTTTCTCAAGCATCATGTTGAAGCAGCTCACCTTTATGATTGGTTGTTAAATGATGAATACTATGTAATATATAGTTGTGGTTGTAATTTCTAATTTTGTTGCCTCTTGATGCACATTGCTGATCGATCACTTTTTCTATTGCAGTTGAAGATCTGAATCTGAATGCGGTCGAGTCTTTGAAGGGAATACCTTACTTGGCAATTGGTAAACATCTTTGTGGACCTGCCACAGGTACATCATCTGATTTCATTGACAAGTTCTAAGTAATAATTTTTTCTTTTCGGTGTCACCTTTTCTTGCGTGGCAAATCTCTTTTGTTCTTTTAGCTAACTCTCCTAGGAAGCAAGAATAGAAAAGTTGATTTATATTGTATGAGACTGCAGATTTGACCCTTAGATGTTGTCTTGGTGGATATTGTGATCGAGAAAATGGAATGGAGAATAGTGTTCATCCTCAACTTAGAAGCATTGCCGTGGCAACATGTTGCCACCATCTCTGCCAATGGAAACACTACACAAGTAACCTTTTTTTCTGTTGCCATTTTTTGTTTTAAATACTTCGTCCGTTTCTTAATGCATGTGTCACTTTCTAAAACATGGAGTCCTAAGCAATTTTTCATTTGGGGCAAAAGGTGGTTTAGTTTGTTTTTTAATTGTTTGTGAGACCATGCAAGAAGGAATTAGAATAAAAGGAGAGTGAAAAAAGGTATTTTATATGTTTGTTGGATCATTTTTTTTCCAACCCAAAAATTTACCATTAAAGGAAGGAAATTTTGTAAAAATGTATTTTAAAACATCTCAAATTAGAAAGTGTAACATGTATTTTGTAACAAAGGAAATATCCTCCCCCCCCCCCCCCCCGCGCGGGCAAAGAACTTAGGGTGTGTTTGTTTGGGGGTAATAATCAAAGGAAATGGGAATCAACTGCCCCAATCCCTTTGATTGTGTTTGTTAGACTATATTTGCCATTCCCTTTCCCCTCCCCATTCCCCTATTCTAACACTTTTCTAAACCCACCCTCCCCCCTATCTTTTCCATTCCCTTTCCCCCATCTTCCACCCAACCACCCCACAAACCACCCCAACACCAACCATAACCACCCACCCCCCGTCGGCGCCACCCTCCTCCAGCCCCACCCATCACTGGCGCCCCAACCACCCTCGAAACCCTAACCCTAACCACCCAAATTAAAAAAACAACCCCCACCCACCTCCACCACCCTCGAAGCCACCCCCAGCCGCACCACCTCCCCCTGCCAGCCCCTTCACCACCCCCTCTCCACCACCCTACAGCCCCCAACCACCCCCCCACGAACGAAAAACCCCCAAATTCGAAAACCCTAGGTTTCGTTGGTGGTGGAGGAAGTGGTGGTTGTATTTGAACTTGGGTGGTGGAGGTGGGTTTGGGGTGGTGGAGGTGGGTTTGGGGTGGTGGTGGTGTAGTTTTTTTTTTTTTAACAAATAACCTTTTAAATCTAACACTTTTACTTTCCATTCTCCCCCATTCCCATTCTTAAAGTGATTTTCTTTCCCCTTTGATAACCAAACGACCCCTTATGCATTGTCATTCCTCACACTTGCAGATAAAGAATACCTAAAGAAGCTAGGAATCACTAGAAATGATTTTCATGCTATTACTTGGTTTACCAGTTGGGCCGTAGATGCTGATCATGGATCAGAATTCTCTGACGATGTTTTCCTTCAATCTCCAATGCCGCCAGGGTAAAAAGATAACATAAGCTGAGTTCAGAAATCGTGCAATTATTATATATCCACATGAAAAGAATATGCTCTAATTCCTTTGATCTTTCCTCTTGTTTGCTTCTCTGGCTTCACAGTGATAATGACGAGTATGGTAGAGATGCTAAAGGAGTTGAGGAAATTATAAGGAACACAAAAGCAGTGGACAGGGCAGCAATGGGATTCATGTGCAAGGATATCATTGACATTGGGAGGTTGATGTGGATTAAGAAATGCGGTCTGGAAGCTAAACTTGTCAAGTATGTCCCATCCGACATTTCTCCCGAAAATCGTTTACTTGTTGCAAAGGCTGCAGCACCTACCATCTCTACACCTCCGAGCTAAGACGCAGGACGCACAAAGACTGTTGATGAAATGCATGTATGCATTACTCTACATGATACTATTGTTCTACCAAACATGGAATCAACCACGCCAAGAAAGTGAAAATATGTCTTGTTTGGAAATATTGCTTTTAATAATCCTTTTTTTCGGTCATTCATACTCAAACTTTTGATTATTCCTTAATAATCCAACCGTAATACCCTTAATTCCTATTGCGAATCCAAATCGAATTTTAGTAATGATTTTAAGGGTGTTGTTTGGGTGCTTAGGTGGGTTGTAAAAGGTTTTGGGGCTAAACCACTCAAAAACCACCTAAACCACTCTTAAAATCACTTCTAAAATTTGTTTTTAGAAATGTTGGGTCTTGGGTGTATGAGGTTTGGATTATTCAGGAATCCTCAAAAGGTTTAGATTATTATTTGCGAATGGCTGAAAGGTTGAATTATTAAAATTAATTTTTACTTCATCGTTTGGAGGGAAGCATGTCATTTCTTACTGTGTGTGCTAGAAATCATTCAAGAATTTGAGTGGAATACAAAAGCATGATTAAACTTGTCAGCAAAAGTCTGTTGAATTAGGGCAGTCAAGTTGGAATTTTGATGCATGTAATCATGTATGCAGCCATGCAGGTGGGAATAGGTAGGTGTGAACATATATGTATGTTTCTTCAGAAAAGAAGATTCTTTTTTGGCTCTCTAAGTTTTAAGATAAGGCCACATCAGTTTTGATTGGTATGTATATAGATGCTCAACAGGTTCAGATACATTCCTGTTGTACTGATCTGGTTTTATGTGGCTGCTCTCTTAGGGAGTGTTTGGTTTGGTTTTTTTTTTTTTAAGCATTGGACACCAATTTGAATACCATTTCTATTTATTTTTGCAATTTTGCTTGGTTAGTGAGAGATATAACAATTACTGTTTTTGTTATCATTACCCGTTTGCCCTTTTACGGGCAACACTAACGGTTTTTGTTACTCTTTCTATTTTCTTTTTGTTGTTTACATTTGGAATATTTACGATTTTCACAACTAGAATTGATTTCTTAAATGCCTTTTATTTTGTACTCTCTTTGTAATAAAATAATTGCAATGATTTTACATTTTATGTCAAATTGCTGTAGTTTTGTTTTTACATGATCTTATTCATATACAAATAAAATAAGTATTCCTTCCGTAATATATTAATGATAACGATTTAACAAAAAAAAAAATATATGAGTTTTACTAATGTGTAATTACATATACAAATCGTCAAAAAGTGTGCATAGTCTGGAAACACCAAAATAAAATGGTGGGAGTACTTTTTGTTATTTTTTTTTTTTTAGATTCTTTTGATAAAAACTTAAGAATCATTTTATAATTTAAGTTTCTTGTTAATATATCAGAAACCCCACAAGATTACAAAAGAGAAGCTTACTGCTGTAGCCTTGTCGGATGACTATACTGGATTGTTTCAGAAATTGTTGGGTAAAAAAAAAAAGAATGGAGATGCGGGGGATCGAACCCCGTACCTCTCGCATGCAAAGCGAGCGCTCTACCATTTGAGCTACATCCCCTTTTTTGTTATAAACCTTAATTACATACTTATATATACTAAGCTGTTGTTTGGTTGCCACAATTTTCCATGAGAAATCAAAATTTATACGAAATTAAAAATACATTATTGTCTGATTAACTAAAAAAAGTATGAAATGGAGGGAATTGAAATTCATAGGAAATTACAATTCCCACATAATATAGGAAATAATTTACCTAATCTCCCTAAGTAATTCAAATTCATATGAAGTACTCCCTCCGTAACATATTAATGGCAACGATTTGACATAAAGTAAAGAGGAAAAATGTCAAATCGTTGCCATTAATATGTTACGGAGGGAGTATAACTTCACACATCTCAACTAAATACAATTACCTAATTCCTATGAGTTTAACAAGACAAGTAGATTCCCATAAAATACAAATTACCATGGAAATTTAATTCCCATTGCAACCAAACAATACCTAATAACGGTCCGTTTGGTTGTTGGTAATAAATTGTGACAATGGTAATGAAATTATAGTTTAATATTGTTAAGGATGAACATTATAATATAATCTCCATGATAAACAAATTTTCTTCTCATTTTTCATTCTCATCCATTACCATTGGGGAGAGTGGTATTTAATGGGAATGAATATTTGTGAAGAAAATTAGATAAATTGGAGCTAAGGTAGCACCACCATGGCCCATGGGAATAGATTTTAATTTTCCTTTCAAATTTAGTTATAAACTAGCATAGCACCCGTGCGATGCACGGTTTAGAAATCTCAATACTTCCTCCGTTTCAACATAAATGCAACAATTTCTATTTCAGGAAGTTTCAAAATAAATGCAACAATTTTAATCTTTCCATTTTTGTAAGTATTTTATTTCTATCTCTCACATCCACTTTCTCTCTCTATCCCCTTTACTCTCACAACAAAAAAATGCCTAGGAGTCCGTGCATCCTAATTTGTTGCGTTGTTTTTGGAACGGAGGAAGTATTAATTTTGCAGTGATATTTATTTACATAATTTACTAAGCATATATTTATTTACATAATTTACTAAGCATATATTTTTTAAAAAAACTACATGATTTCCAATGTCATCCTTTTCTAACACACACAACAGGTGAGAGAAAAAGACAACATTTTTTTTAAAAAAAATTTCGAGTATACATTTTTAAAATTACAATTCTGAAAAATAAAACAAAAACAGCAAACTTCATATTTTAAATTTCTTTAAAAATAGAGAGGCCTATATAGCTATAGTTTTATGATATAATTTTAACATAACTCAAATATTGGATAACCTGCATAAAACAATGTGTATTTTTTATTCAAAATATCGAGTAACCCTATACAAAACGATGAATGTTGGATAAACCCTTTATACAATGGTGAGTAATCCATACACAAACAAAAAAGAGAGCAATAATTCTTATAGAAAATATTGAGTAATCCATATACAAGTAATTAATGACCCTTATATAATATATCAACCCCTGTAAAATATTACTGAGTAACCCCTATATAACTAAGTATCCTCTAAAAATACCGAGTAACCCCTATGCAACTAAGTAATATGATCTTTAGACTCTAACTAAACTTTATTCAAAACATCAACCAAAATTTTAAAAACATTGACTGAGTTATGATAGGTTAGATGATGGTATATAGACCATTCGAATTATATAAAAAAATTGTAATGCATATTAATGTAAAGATATTTTTATTTATTATATAAGCCAACATGGGAGCTATATATGGTGTCTCCCTAAAAAGTCTTTGTTAACCCCAACCATTTTTAAAAATTCAACAAATGTTTTTCATAATTATTAATCAAAGTTATTAAAAAAAATTAAAACATAATATATATTTTTATAAATAAAATAAAAACTTCTAAATTCAATTTTTTTTTAATTCCTTGTTATTTATGAATAGACATTCATACTGATAAATTTTGCCACAGTACATAAAATTTTTGCCTTTTGATTATAATACAAATTTGATAGCCAATAAATTATAGTGAATAGATTTTTTTTTCTTTTGTTCATTGTTGGGGGATGAAAGAGAAAAGGTTAGTTTATGATTATGGGGATGAGTAAGAATTTTATGAATAGTTAATACTTATCTCTAATTTTTCAACATAATTTACAACTTATTTTCAATTACATATCCTTTTTATGCATCTCCAAATTTTTCAATAGTCCAATCTTAATTTATAAAAGTTAGGGGATGGACAAATATTCTTAATTTATAAGTACTCAAACATGTTAATAAAAATATATTTCCATGTTTTACTTTTGTAATTTATTACGAGAATCAAAATTAAGATACGTCTTTAAACAAATACCGAGATGTATAAGAGTATAATCTCATCCATTTATCTCGATAAGCTAAGAGAAAAGTAATCTTGTGATGTTAATAATATTTTATACTTGGTGTAGATATGTATTCTTTAGTTGATCTAAAAATAGGAGAATTTTCATTGCAGAAATATATTTATAGGAAATGGATGTATATTATGGAAAATAAAAAAAAATAAAATTATGAGAATATATAGAAAATGAATGTATGGTGAAAATTAAATTAATATATAAGGAATTAAGTTATTATTTATAGGAAGTAAGTGAAATGATATTCAAAAGATTTATTACAGCATATCAATATATTATGAAATTAGAAAAGATTTAACTGCTTTATAGGCTCAAGTAAAATAGGCGGGAAAAAATTTAATGAGAGAGCGACACATGGCGAGGTGTAGTTCGAGTTGCTTCTCTTTTAGTATATATATTGATGATTTATTCCCATTACCATGATTTATAACCGGCTACCAAACGGGACATAAATCTATAATCCATGTACAATAGTCAACACAGCAACACTGCGTCATATCTTACGTACTGAATTGTATAACCAGCCTATAAATATCATTACAAAATTAATCATTAATCAGCCCCAAAAACTTTCTTATCCAATTTCAAGTATGGAAATGGAATCCTCATCACTCAACCATTCAATTAGTGGCACCATCCTCTTCTCCACCGTCGGCCGCTCCGACTTCGGCTTCGACATCTTCTCTCTCCCCCTCAACAACATCTCCTCCACCACCGAACACCGCCTCACCGATGGCATCTCCGTCAACTACAACGCCCAATTCACCGACGACCACCGCTCCATCGTATTCGTTTCCGAACGAACTGGCTCACCTCAGCTTTACATAACCCAACCCGAACTCAAACCCAAACAACTCCCAACCGCCGCCCTAAACAGCCGTTTCCACGACCGACCCACCCTCCACGGTGACCGCCTCTTCTTTACCTCAGCTCACCAACCTCCTGATTCTCTCTACAAGAGCTGGTCTGCTGTTTACTCCACCTCACTCAACCACCATCAACCCAACAACAACAAAATCAACCGAATAACTCCATCTGGTGCTGCAGATTTCAGCCCTTCAATCTCACTATCTGGAAACTTCCTTGCTGTTGCCTCTTACGGGTCCGACCCATGGGGCGGCGAGTTTCACGAGCTCCATACCCGTATCCTCGTGTACACCTTAACCGAACCCGGTGAACCTGTAGTAGTATCCGACCGTGGCGGATGGCCCACTTGGTCCGGGGACTCAACCATTTACTTCCACCGTATGTCCGACGACGGATGGTGGAGTATCTACTCGGTTGAATTCTCTGACACCGGGCTCCACCCACCACCACCACCACGTAGAGTCACTCCCCCTGGCGTACACGCCTTTACCCCCGCCGCAATCCACCAAAGTAACAAAATCGCCGTCGGCACTCGCCGCAAGGGTAAAATTCACCGCCACATCGAGATTTTCGATGTTGAATCGGGTGAATTTCAACCCGTTACTGAAATAGTAAATCCGGATTTACACCACTACAACCCGTTTATTTCCCCAGGTTCGAAGTTACTCGGGTACCACCGATTTCGGGGAAACCCAAACCCTGAACCCAGTACGCTAAAAATCCCTAATCTTGACCCGGTTGCTTCACCTTTTGAGTCCTTGGATATGTTCAGAATTAACGGGTCGTTTCCTTCGTTCTCGGAAAACGGCGATTTCGTGGCGTACAACCCTAAACTGGAATCGAACGGTGGAGGGGTTAAGATCATGAAATCGGACGGCTCAAAACGATGGACTCTGATCGAAGGGCGTATAGCATTTTACAATTCGTGGGCCCCATCCTCGAATGGCAAGCACGTGATTTTCACGTCGTTGGGTCCCATCTTTCAGCCTGCTGGAGCTACTGTTCAGGTGGCTCGTATTTCGTTTGATGCTTCGAGCCTTAATCCTGGCCGTACAGGTGTCGATAATCTAGAGGTCAAGATCATGACAAAGGAGGAAACTGGCAACAATGCTTTTCCCGCTTGTTCGCCCGATGGGAAATGGGTTGTTTTTCGGTCGGGTCGGTCGGGTCAAAAGAATCTTTATATAATGGACGCGGATCACGGAGAAGTTAATGGGGGTAACGAAGTCCGTCAGTTAACGGAGGGTCCGTGGATCGATACAATGCCGAATTGGTCACCGGATGGGAAACTTATCGCATTTTCGTCGAACCGGCATGACCCGAGTAACCCGGTTACGTTCGGGTTGTACTTGGTTCGGCCTGACGGGTCGGGCCTTAGAAGATTGCACGTGGAGGGGTCAAGTGACGTGAGCATGGAAAGGATTAATCACGTGTGTTTTAGCCCGAATGGAAAGTGGTTTTTGTTCACGACCAATATGGGTGGGGTCACGGCGGATCCGGTTAGTTTTCCCAACCAATTCCAACCCTACGGCGATCTTTTTATAGTGAAGGTGGATGGGACTGGGTTGAGGAGGCTGACGTGGAACGCGTATGAGAACGGCACTCCCACATGGCACCCTCGTAAAATGGTTGATATTGATTTCGCACACTTGTCGTTAAATGAGGATGCTAAGGTCGATGCCGAGGAGTTGAAAGGTCAATTTCAAGAGCCGTTATGGATTACATGAGATCCTTAAATCAACTACGGAGTATATATATATTTGAAGGGTGGTTTTTAAAGAACTTATAAACTACGATTATATTTGTATCGCAATACTCGTTACAAACTTATAAACTACGAGTATATTTGTATCGCAATACTCGCTACATAAATATATCGTACGAACTATTAGGCAGAAAGTGCATTTAAAGAGAGATATAGAGTAAAAAATAATAATTAATTAGGCCTACAATAAAAGTAAACCTTTTTTTTAAAAAAAAAAAAAAAGTTAAACATTGTTAATTTTTAAACTAAATATAGTAAAAAAAGATTTGTTGCAAGTATTTTGTTACAACTTAAAATAATAAACGTTATGAGTATTGTGATACATTGTTTGTCAATGTTAAAAATTATAGTTTTAAAGTGATACGACGTAGGTTATAATTCCTCATTTAAGAGTTTCATTAACACAAATTATATTTGGTTTTGAAAAATAATTCTATGTAAAAAATAGAAATGTTTTTTGTAGAATAATTTCATTTTTAAACCTTTAGATTTTTTATTTATTTCATGTTTTCACTAAAATCATCCATTTTGATAATTTTTCTCATATTCTCGAACTTTCAATCCCTCTAACTATCTTGGACGTTAATAGACACTCATGTTGATTCTCACATTTTTTTAATACAGATGACAATGAATTTTGAATCTAGCCCATATATGTCGATCCAAATTTGTTTTTACCATATGATTCTAATTTTTCAAATGCCAAGAATCCGGATTAGATCTAGAACCTATGAAAAAATTCATATATGAATCTAATTCCATGATATGTTTATGAGAACAAAAAATCATTTATAAATAAATAAAATATATTGTTATATCAAATTATATGAGTTTTCTGTTCTAAAAAAACTCTATGTGAGTGATAATTTAGATTTTAAGGTTCTATCAAATTCAATAGTTTAGTATGTTGATATATATATTTTTTTTTGTTTAAAATATGTTATATTGTTATTTAAAATATGTGTAATCATATTTCCACTATTAATTCATCATTTTTTTATTCACTTGTTAAGTGTACTAAAATTAAAACTTTTGCCAATAAAATGTTACAGGATAGTATAACATTAAATTTATCTAAAAAATTAATCAAAATAGTATGGATTCATTTTGGACTCGGATCTGTTGGATCATTAGGATATTGATATTTACATTATATGGATGTGGATACTACTTGTAAAGATCTGTCATATTCGGATCATATCTGGATCCATTTTGGGAAAAAGGATTTGAATCTGGTCTCTAGATCCTAGTATCCTACCATTGACATCTCTACTTGTCCCTTTGCTCATTCTCTGCCACCGGTTCTCTTTCGAGCATATTCTGATTCAATTCCAACAAGACCGGTTATTGCGTCAACGACATGTACTGGTTGAATAAGGATAATCTAACTATCAAAACTAATGTAAATAAGTAGGTTCGAATCCACATGAAACAATTTAACTCCTTTGTTTCCTTAAAGATCTCTATTATATAAGGAAAGGGGTGGTAGGCTAGGTTGCATGGATACGGGTACGGGTTCGAGAACGGTATAAGACGGGTACGTAATACGTCGCTTTTAAAATTAAGGATACGGGTACGAGAAATAAAATAATACATGACATATATAAAAATATGAAGTTTTATGAAAATCTTCAATGTAACTTGGAATTATATTTGTAAAAACACAAGTAATCAAGCAAAATGATAAAACACTTTTCAAAGAATAATAAAAAGGCAGAAAAAAGACTAAAATAAGGTTTAAAAAATTAAAAAAATATAGTAAAAAATTAGAGTGAAGTATCGAGTATCCGTGAAGTATCGATATCGTATCAGTATCCGACACGGGTACGGCTACTTAGTTGAAGTATCCGTGCTTCCTAGGTGGTAGGCTGGTAGCGACAGTGTCCAAGTGAGTTATGATCCTACCCTTACTCATCCTTCATAATTGTTAATAATCAAGTGGGGACAATCTTGTGTACTAAAATCTTTCGTATAATGATCATTTGGTTTTTAAAATCATTAATAGTCTTAGTTAAAACAGGTAATCAAAATTTAAAAAATGACAAGTACAATTAATTTTAAATGGGAGGTAAATGATAAATGGGTTCCAAAAGTAGACCAAAACACACACAAAAAAATTGAAAAACAAAGAATTTTAGTAAGTTACATGCATAAAAAGAGCGAGTCAACAAGAAAATGTGTCACATAAGATGATTTTTTTACAAAAAATTCTAGATAAGATTTTTTTTTTTTTTTTTCAAATGGTTTTTGACAATTTTTTCGTTATGTTAGCATTCCCTCCGGAAATTTGTGCACAACAAGGATCCTGAGATCATCCCTTCCATCAACTGATTTGGTCTAAATTACTCCAATTTCAAAGACAATGTTGTCTTTTTTTTCTTTTTCTTTTTTTAAATCAGCTATTTATGGTAGAGTTGGAGACACTACTTTATAGTTTATACCAGATGTTTTAATTTTCATTTTTCATTTCTGATAAAAGGGGAAATTTCTAAGCTGTGATCCTAAGGTATTTAACTTTATAAGTTATGGGCTTATGGCCATACTTTTGTAAACTTCTAAGTTGTGCCATTAAGATTTATTTTTTAGCAAACAGCCCTACAATAAACTGATAAAGGCATTTGATGACAAAAATTAGAAATGAGTTAACGATCAATTCAAAATATTGAAATTTTTTTGCTTTATTTATGTTGTTGAGGTAAAGCTCATCCCTTAAAAGTTTGTCTTTAAGTCAAATTTGTGAAAATATGACCATAAATATCTCAATTTGCTTACCTGAAATTAGAGTTAGCAAAACATGACCCAGCCCAATAATCCAATGCGAACCCAACTCGATGATGACGGGTTGGGTTGAGTTTTTCAACCCGTTTAGCTAAATGTGTTGACCCAATCCAACTCATTTAGTTTAATGGGTTGGGTCAGGTTGAAATTCTCAACCGGATTTCAACCCGCTTAACCCATTAAAAATATACGTTGTAATAAAATTAGTTTCAAGTTGGATTGACGTACTAATCTAATATATTACTTTCATTTTTTTTTTATTATGTTATAGATTATTTACAAGTTATGTAGGTAGTTGTAATGTCTTAAAATCTAATGTTTTTATCTTAATCATCAGAGCTCAAAAGTTTATATTAATACCGTGTTATTATATGTAAATTGTAAAGTATGAACAATATGACTTGTACTATATATGACTATCGTGGGTTGTTTCATTGTTATAGTCCACATTTAAGTGTAGACATATAGTGGTATAATTTTATTGGGTACCAAAAAAAATGATAATAAATAAATACAAGAAACATCTTGTTATGTGTGCAATGAACTACTCTGTAATTGATTTATATTTGCATGTCATGAAAATTGTCCTACTTAGATTTTAGCGTAAACTAGTATTTTGGTACGGGCGTTGCTCCGGGTCTCAATCTTTCTTTATTTTTTTTTGTCATTTATTTATTGCCAACTGTTATATGTGAGTTTTTTATAAAATTGAAATCATCTTATTAAATATAAGGAAAAGATATAGAATATTATTAAAAAGTTTGGCTACATGAAGCTAGGTTATGGATTCAATGCTTGTTGAGGCTTTTTGTTGAAATCATTTTGGGTTTTAAATGGTGCGATGACATGTAACTAATGGCATGGACAATGGCGTGACGCCTATATAGCGCAATACGGTGCAATGAGCGCTTTTTAATTCAATATGTTATATAAATATTAGCTCTTATAGCTTATTATGAAAAAAATTATATTAACTATTATAGGCATACTATGAAAAAATTGTATTGAAATTGACAAAATAACAAAAAAATTACTCATTTTACGTGTTAAATAATGCCTTAGGTTTTTTTTTTTTTACTTATAAAATAAATTAAAAGGTGATTTGAATTAGCTTAAATAATAATTAACATAAAATATTGACATAAGCTCACAATAAAGGTCATTGTTTACCTCAGAGTCATAGCTTAGAAAACGTAGAGAAAATTCTATTATAATGGTTTTCCTAAGTAATTAAAGGGTTTCTATATTTCATGGAAAAAAAGGTTTTCTATATTTCATGATAATTTCGGTCATAATTTCAGTTGCTTCCTATGTAAATCAATTATTGCAAACAAAAGATTTTTCACATATGTCGAGACAAAACTTTGAAGATATCTCTAATTATGTATTTTTAAAAAATTATAATCACTAAATAATAAAAAAAAACTACAAGTTGAAACGAATCCAATCATTAATATCCTACATGACTATATTTTTCTTTATGTATAAGTGAATTTACAATCAAAGTGGGAATCGTTAATAGTGTCAAATGTACACTTGTTGTAAGAATTTATTTACAGTATATGATTTGTTGGCTTCACCCATATGATTCTACCTTTTTTTCCCCCATATTGCTTTCATGGCTTCTACTTCATATAGGGCTTTACATTGTCAAATCAAGGGCAGAGAATGGAAGATGCTGCTAAGTAAACTCAGACATCCATGGACCGGAAACCAGATTTCTCCATAGATCTAAGTAAATTCATTGCTACCTGTTTTATCTGCAATGAGTGAAAAATGATGGGGTCAGAATTTATAGATCAAATGCAAGAAAAATAAGCAAAGATATCTACTCTAATCAACATTGATACATTTAGAAAAGTGAAAGATAACTCACATGTCCATCCCTTCCACAGTAATCCACAAGCCGATCACAATACATCGTTGCTTCTTCATACCGTTTTTGGGCTATACAATACTTAGCAAAAAATAACATAGCATCAACCCAATATGGCCCATTCTTTTCATCTCCATCGCCCAGTCTTTCTAAATGTATCTTGTAGTAAATTGCAGCCTCATCGTGTTGCCCCAGACGTTCGTACAATCGTGCCAGTTTGGCAATAGGAATGACCTCCAAGTCCTTGCGATTCGCAACTCGTTTGTAACACTTGATTGCCTCCTCAAGCATATGAAGATGGTGGCTCTCATAGCAACGAGCCATGGCAACCAACAGCTTTGGATCATTTGGCTCCAAGAATAGTGATTGTTTGAAGTAAAATAAAGCATAATGAGGAAGTACCATTGTTTCATAGGCTTGCCCTAATCCATACCAGGCCCGATAATCACGAGGGTTTACGTCTACAGCCCTACGATAGGCCTCTATTGCAACTTTTGTTTTCTGCATCTTGAAGTACTCATGGCCCATTAGAGTCCACGCAGATACATAGTTTTTGTCCAACATAAGAGTCCTCTTGAAATACAAGATTGCTTTTTCACGTGGGCCTTTGGCTCTGTAATAGTTACCAATGATGTAGCATGATTGAGGCCTATATTTTTCTGTCAAGGATACATTGTGGGCTAAACGGCTAAGGGCAGAGAACACACCCTTATCATATAGCACATTAGAGTACACGTCCACATCTTCAATTCGGTACGGATCATTTCTTAATAACTCCTCAAAGATGAGTTTTACCTGGTCAAAATCCCTTAAATGATACAGCACATTAGCCATCCGAGCTTTTATATAGCTGCTATATGAGAAAGTTTTTTGGAGCTGCACATACTTATCCAATGAATTTTTGTGCATCCTGAGTTCTTCATAAGATTTAGCAAAAAAGAAGTCTTTCATCCAATGGTTATTGAGATTTACACTGTTCAGCATGTCAATGGTAGTGCATAATGACTGCAGTACGGACCATGCATTCCAATTCCACGGATATGTATTTACAGACTCCACAAGGATAGCACGAGCCATGTCCTCATTTCCCTTCTCTTTTAGCACTAGACCATAAAGGTACAGCCCAAATGGATCAAGAATACCTCTTCTTCGCAGCACGGATAATTCCCTTTCTAGGGAAACCAATTCACGGTTCACAGCATTAGTAATTTTCGCTAAAGGCCCTTCCAGCTCTATTATCTCTTCTTCCTTCCGTTTCTCCCCAGCCTTCACATAAATTAAGCACAATTTGGTCAGTAGATTAGATAATGAAGAATACAACAATTAGACAAGGCCCAATTAGTCAATTTGGAAAAATGCAAAATATACAACCCAAAGTGATGGTCCGATTGACCAAGCCAAAAATGTTTCATATAAAGTAACAAAAGGAAATAATTCTTCACCTATTATCCGGATTTTTCAACAAAAGTTAGATGCAATGCCATGGAACTATGCAACTTAGTATTTTGTATTCCATCACCTTAATAATGACTCTTAAGAGTCTTCTGCTGTATTGCCTATTGTGGTTATGGAAGGGTACAGATGTACAGTGACACATTACTTTTTTTTTTTTTTGAGGACAGTGACACATTACTTCATAATGACAAAGAGGCTTTTTTTCTAAGAAACTGACAGTGTAGGAGATGATAAAATAGAGAAGAAAATAATATTGATGGATATAAGCTGAAACTGCAGATTCTACAAAAAAAAATAAAAATCAAGCATTCGAGTAGCATGATCACTCCCAAGAACTATTAGCAAACCCTAAATTTATATTCCATATCAACTCACTCTCTCTAACTTGCCCTTATATATAGAGAGTAACTTAAACTACCTCCACTAGAATAACCCTTCCTCTAAAATTGAGTTCATTACACAAACCTGCTTTTGAGAAGTGGTCAACTTAGGATGTGTTCTCTTCAACTTATATCAGAACATATCAAACCAGACCAAATCAGACCAAACTAGACCAAATTAGATCAGATCTCATCTCACCAATTCTCATAAGTTTTCAGATCAGATCATAAAATTTCAGACGAAGAGAACGCACCCTTTGTGAGCATTTGATAGTCCCTTGCTACCAAAAGTAAAGATTTTCAAACATCGCTTCTTGCAAGTCGGTCACTATAATCATATAATTGATGCCTACCAATTCCATTTATGTCCTACACTAATACTTCAAGTGAAAGAAAAATAATCTACAGATTCTACTCTTTGTGCTACATAACATTGGCCATGGCAACTTATCTACTACCTCTGTATCGCAGTACTTGCAACTTTTGTCATTTTATGTTGTAACACAATACTTACAACAAATATTTTTTTACTATATTTAGTGAAAAAATTAACCATTTGAAGCTTTTTTTAACTTTACTTTTATTGTGGGCCCACTTAATTATTCATTTTTTACTCTATCTCTTTCTTTAAATCCATTTTTTGCCTAGAAGTCCGTATCGCATACTTATGTAGCGAGTATTGCGATACGGAGGTAGTACAACTCTTAAATTAATCAATATGTATGTTTCATGATACGAAAACTAGGAAAGTGTGTGTTTACATATCTCATGTCGTACTTGCTTTGGTACAACTCTATGTCTCTATGCAGACATGAACTTGAGCTCATACAGAGTAGCAAGGTCTCTCGTTATTACAGCCTCACAACAACACATGCATTTGTTAATAACCAATGCAACATGTGGCAAGGTGTCTCAAATGTTTATGTTACCAATTACCAAGAGAGCAACCATATGACAATTGGACAACTGTAGCCAACCTGCTATGCAAATACCTATACCAAAAGCCAAATTGATGAAGTAAACTACTCCTAAACTCGACAAGATTCTAGTGTTCCAGTTCATAATAACAGAACACATAAGCTTAAGAGACTAGGAGCAAAACATACCAAATATAACGCATAACATCTCAAGAATACAGATTTTCGTCCAGCCTGGCCGCGAAGTACATGGGCAGCTCTCCGATACTCCTTACAATCAAAGTACGATTTAGCCAAAAGAAAGAAATCACTATCTACAACATCGTCGTCATCATCCTCTGGCACTGGAGTGGAAACAAAAGAAACACTAGGACTAGGCGTTGAAGCGGGGTCATTAGTTTTAGTATGAGAAGGTGTAAACTTTGAAGGGTCTTGTTCAATTCCTAGCAACAGTTCACTTACCCTGCAAATTATCATGCCGATTCCATAACAATAACAAATTTAGTTCCTATATGGCTATATATGATATGAAATTCGTGTAAGCAAATTAAGGCAAGAAATAGATGCCCATTTATCAAGAATAGCATAGGAGGAAATTCATCAAACACATGGTGAGCAAACCCAAATTGAACAATCTACCAATTTCCTCACCACTTCCACAGTTTCACATAATACACAACAATATGAATCACGATAGCCAAGTACAGTATTAATTAAATCCAAGATTTTCAAGAAAGAATATAACTAGGAATGTACGAATGTAAACGTAAGATGATAAAGATCCATGAAACTTACGCCAACACCAAAAAAGAAACAAGAAACCAGTTACCAAAACTGCACCAAATTAATCAGAATCAAATCTTGCACTAAATCATGCACTTAATCATGAAGATGTAAACCCAGAAACATGAAACTTGTAAAGTTAGACAGAAGACTGAGTGACTGACCATTTGGAAGCAGAATAAAGACCGCGATTAGTGAGCTGACGAATTGCGAGCCTGAGTTCGTTTCGACAAGTATCTTTGGAATCCATATTTTTAAACAACACAAAAATATATTACTATATCCGTCCCAAATTACTTGCTACATTTTCTTTATTTACATGTCCCAAAATACTTATAAATTTACTTTTATAATTTATAGGTCCACACATAATTTACATTTTTACCTTCTTTTAAGTATCTATTTCTTCTAATTACATTTACCAATAGTGGGCCCCACATTAAGATTGGTTTGTATAAAAAATTGTACCAAAATGAAATGTAACATCTAAAATGGGACAGTGAGAGTTTTTTTTTTTTTTTCAATTTCTACATTTTCCTTTAGTGTTTCAGTTTGCTCGTCACATGGCTCTCTTCCATATTTTACCTTTATTTTTGTCATTGATCTCTTTATTCAACCTATTTGTGTATATTCTTAATAAATAATACCTCTATTTTTTAATGGTCTTAACCAATTGTTACACGGTGCTTTTGGGACCACCTATGTTTGTGGTCACACTCACTCACGCGTGTCAAAGTTTTAACATGTGACAACACGTAAAAACTTCTTCTCGCAATCTTTATTTTTTAAAGTGCAATCTTCATTTTTTTTAAAACTATAATCTTCATTTTTTTTATCAAACCAGAATCTTCATTCTTTTTATTAAACTATAATCTTCATTTTTTAAGGAAAATTTGCCAAAAAAAAAAACTTTTAAAATCTTGAATTTGCGAGAAAAAACGTTATAAAATTTTCTTTGCGAGATAAAACCTTAACAATTTTTTTCCTTGCGAAATGATACCTCGTGGCACTAATTCAACTTTGACCTCGATTTAATGACATTGACTTTGTTAATATAAATAAAAAATCAAATAAATTAACCTAACTTTAAATAAATTCATAATTAAAAATATCTAATTAATCATGGGGGTGGAGTAATGGAGGGCAGCTAGGGTTTATTAGGGATAAATAATCATGCTTTAGTAATTTAAAAACATTTAATTAGGATTGATAATCATGGTTAGAGTTGTTTAAAGTCAAATTATTGTCGCAAGGTTTTATTTCGCAAGAAAAAAATGTTTAAGATTTAAATTCAGAAGAAATTTTTTATAAGGTTTTTCTTGCAAATTAAAGATTTTAAAAGTTTTTTTTTACAATTTTTCCTTTTTTTTAAAACACAACTAGTTTTTTTGCCCGGGCATTGCCCCGGGTCCAACAGTTTATTTTTATAGTGCATTGATAAAGGTGCTATAATTAACAGACCTTTTGGCACGGATGGTAACTGCCGTTTGTTGAAACACCAAGAAGAACCGAAACAAACTCGAGTTGGCAAAATCACCCTCAATTTACATTGCAGATCAAACGTCAACTATATGAGAAAACACAAATAACAAATCTAGGTATCATGATGAACAAAATAAATTGGAAATTATATATTTTAGATTGTAGATAGATTTTGTGGAAGAATTGCAATTCAATTAGTCAAAAACCATTGTGTTAGACTGTTAGACCAAAGCTATTGTGTGCTAACTTCTCCCATTTTTATTTTAAATAATATTTTTTGTCTCTCTTTATTTTTCCTAAACAATAAAACAATATAGTTATAAAGAAGCATATTTACATCAACATATAAATAGAGTTGAGTTGGTAACTACCTAACCTTTCCATATAAATAGAGTTGAGTTGAGTTAAATTTTTTTTTCATAAGCTACAAAAGTATTCATTTTTGAAACCAGGATCTTCATGTTTTTTTTTTAAAAAGAATATTCATTTTCTAAAACATGATAATCCTTTTTGCTATCTCCATTTTTTAAACTGAAATCTTCATTATTATAAACTGGAATCTTCATTTTTTTATAAACAAAAATCTTCATTTTTTAAAACTAGAATATTCATTTCTTAACATGCAATATTCATTTTTGTAACTATAATGATCATTTTTTAATATGCAATATTCATTTTTGCAAATAGAATGTTGAATCATCATTTCTTAACAAGCAATATTCATTTTTGTAAATAAAATGTTGAATGTAACTACACTCGTTATTTCTTAACATGCAAATAGTCGTATTCTTTGAAAACTATACTGAAAAATTCTAGATTGGGCATTAACAATAAAAAAAATAACCTTTAAATATCCATATTTATAAATACAAAAACTACAAAATCAAACAAAAAAATAACTCCATAAAAAATAAAACTTACTATTATATAATCATCATCTTCAACAACAATCATAGTAAAAATAAGAAAAAATTACGAAAAAGTATTTTGAAATTGCAAATAAAATCGTGGATGAAATTGAGAGTGAAATTGCAACATAAAATTGAAGTAGAAAAAGAGGAGGAAGAGAGAAAGAAAATTAATTGAAACTGGAAGAAAGGCAGGAGTAAAGAGAATAGGGAGAGAGAATTTTTTTTTTTTTTATAATTGTGTGAAGTGTGAACCAAGACTACAAAAAGTAATGTGGTCCTGAGAGCATCAAATAATTTGTGGGTCCCAACATTTCACTTGATTCTTCTAAAAAAATTATGCTAGAATGAATGCACAATTAATTAAAGATGGAGGAAGTAAATAAAATAATATAATGTTTGTTATTAATGAACCAATTATGATTGCCATGCCTTTTGAATAATTTGAATTTTGATATTTTTTAAAGTTGAATTTTATATGTAATGTTTTGAACTAATTTTGGCACTCTAATTTTTATTTTGACACTCCACTATGTGAGTATAGTGTACAGAAATATACTCTCACAAAGACTCAAAGAGAAGTGTCGAATTCAAAATTGGAGTGCCAAAATCACTCTCCTTAACGTCCGATAGTTTTTTTCCCTTTTTGTTTTGTGTTTTCTTCCCTCTGATTTTTGTTTTTTTTTCCCCCTGTTTTTGTAGCATTTATCTTGCCCATTTGTTTGATTACGAATTAATAACGTCGTATTGTGGGCTTTTCGGTCAGTATATTTTGAACTTAATTTCAGATAAATTAAATTAAATTTGTCTGAATTGAAGTGAATGATATTAAATCCTTGACTCGATATATATAAGAGTTGAGCTGAACTTAACTATAGTTTCAAAAATTAAATAATAAAAGGGCTTTAACTTGCTTTCAAATGCATTCTATTACATCATCATTTATCACTGATTTTTTTTTAATAAAGAGATAGATCTCTACGTAGCAAAAAGTATTCAATGTATTAGGATATACATAAAACTATGTATACTTAAGAACTATTTCATATAGTATATATTTTTAATTACAATTAATGGACTAAAATGCAAAAGAAAAATATGAACAATATAGAAATAACTTCACAAAAAAAGGAGCAATCTCAAATATGTACATTACTACCCGAGTATACAGTAAAATTTCATAAAATAATGGGCGCTAGTTTCTCACAAAAAAAAAATACATAAATACCACCACAATTCTAGAAAAGTAATTACAAATGTTTAATAATTTGTTAAAGGATATATATGTGCAGCAAAACAAGATTTATTCCTCCCAAAAAATATTCGGACTTATATATATAGAAATAGGCTCATGTGAGAAATGTAGTTTTGGTAAAAAGGGTGAGAAGCAACCACAACCTTGATCAACAAATGAATGGCTAAGATTAAATTTGATTTTCCGTCCTTACTCCTATTTTGTAGAGTCAATGTATCTATGGCATAAAATCAATGTATTTTACTCCGTATATTTATAGTATATTTTGAATGTACCTATAGTTATTAATCAATGTACCTCTAGGTCATAATTGATTTATATATATATAAAGTAGCGAAAAAAATGGTGATGAACAAGTTTATAATTTGTACAATCTATCTATCTATTCTTCTATTATTCTATATTTTATAATAACACAAAACACTAAAATTTCATCCCATTTCTACCTATTCCCTCTGATCTCAAACTCAACCCTTAATTTTTACCTTATCATTTAAGAAACTGACAGTTTTTCGAATTTTAGACAGTTTTTCGTTTAATTTCTACCTATTCCCTCTTTGTTCATTTTTGGGCTAATTTTCACTCGCTTTTCTTCCATTTTTTTTTTGTTGGATTTCCTTGAATTTTAGACAGTTTTTCCTTTAGATCTGATTTGATTTCAACTGAAATTTTTTTGTTCGAATTCCTAGTCTGGTTAGTTGTCGTTCAATCTTTCTTTGTTTTTATTTTTGTATGCCTTTTCGTTCAAATCTGATTTTATTTTCACTCGAATTTTGCCTTGAATTTCGGTTTGATTTGTAATCGAACTTTGGTTTTATCTTCGTTCGAGTTTTTTTTTTTCTGATTTTCACTCGAATTTTGGGTCTTATTTTCGTTCATTTTTCAGTAGAATTTATGTTCAAGTTTAAGAAGAAGTCAGTTCGAATTTTTTTGTTTAAGCCTATTTCTGTCCAAATTTTATTCCAATTTAATTTGGGCATTTTTCGTTTGATTTAGGTTAATTTCTTGTTTTGGCCCTATTTTCGTTCGATTTTTATATAGATTTTTCAATGATGTAGCAAAGAAAATTTATCTAATATTTTTTTTAAGTTGAAAAAAAAGGGGTTAAGTTTGGTTGTGAATGAAGCAGAGCAACATGTCCTGTTTTCTTGAAAAAGAAAAAGAATCCTCAATGTCGAATAATTTTAAGTTTTAATCGGCATTGTTATTTGTTTTGTTATAATTGTTTTATAGTTTTCTTCATTTTTTTTCTGGCTATAGCTTGATTTTGTATTTTTGACAAAGGAATTATAATGTAGTATAAGAGAAAGATCATTTTTGGTGGTGTTGTAAATTAATTGGAAAACCAAAACCAAGCACTAACTCAGTTTGTGCATCCCCTATAATTAAGCAAATTAGTTAGTTTTTTCTTTTGACCCACTAAGACACTAATAACACCAACATTGTCTTGGTCTAGTGGTGCCAGGGGCTAGACTTGGTAGGGAGAATCACGGTTCGATCCCACAATAGCCCAAAAGGTGAACCGAGTGGATAAAAAAAAAAAAAAACTAAGACACTAATAACCAATACGCCAAATATGTTAACTAATTGCACGTCAGTTTTGTTAAGTTGACTGAGTTGTAGTGAATTCTGATGGCAGTCTGTAATTTTATTTTTTTTTGTATTAATATTTTTTTTAAAAAGGGTGAACAGACCCGTTTAAAGTTTAGTTTTTACAATCAAACTGACTATTTGATTATAGTAAATGCAAACTTGCAACATAATTCTCATTGATTTAAGGTAGTTGCAAAGTTTTTTTTTTTTTAATGGATTATATTATATGCTATCTTAGTTTTCTATCGATGTAGGGAGTACTTATTATGAAATATGAAGTTCATATATTGTAATTATATAATATAATTAGGTTTTTTTTAGAAAGACCAAAAACCACCATTGATAAAACTAATGTGTTTATATATTGATACCGAAGGATGACAATTCATTATTCATAGCTAATTAATTACATTTACTAGTTCATTCCCTGAAGTGAATGAGAAAGTATATATATATTTAAAGAGAGAAAATGAACATCAATGAAATATCATTGTACAAATTTATAAATTAATTGTACACAAGACTGACTAAGCGAGTAATGTCATCACTATGAATAATACATTACGTTTTCATGCTTTCATAATGTGGTTTTTGATTATATCAAAGAGCAAAATTTCTTTTACATATATATTTTTTAATTATTTGATTATGTTGGAGATTAGCTCCCTGTTTTGATGTTAATATTATATGTAATGTAATGTTTAATGAATGGAATGAATTTACCGATGCGGATATATTACATTAGATCCATCATTTGTGTAAGGATGTTAATTATTATGAACTACATACTATTGTTTTTAATTTAAACCGTTCCCTGAAGTGAATGTGACACTTATGGTCAGGGATGTAAAAACAAGTTAAACGGTCGAAAACAGGTCGGTCAAAAACAGGTTCGGTAATAAACGGTCGGTAAAAAACAGGTCGTATGAGTCCTTTTGGTATCGGTCGGTAACGGTCGGTCTTATTCGGTATCCGGTCGAATTCGGTATTTTCCTATACAGGTGTCGGTCGGTTTCGGTCCGGTAATTATCGGTCTGGTCGTTTTTCAGTAACAAGTCACATTCGGTCGGTCAAAATCGGTCTTTTACAGGTCGTAACCGGTGCACGGGTCATAATCGATCGGTCGAAATCGGTATGCAGGTCATAATCAGTCGGCCATAATCGGTATGCAGGTTGTAATCAGTCGGTCGCGGTCAAATGTATGTCGTAACCTGACAGTCTTAAATGATCGATCACAATACAATCGGTCAATTCAAAACTTCGGATCAGATTTTGATATTTCGGGTTAGTTGGACTAGAATTTTTGGCTAAGAATTTAGGATCGAATAATTATGCCCACCTCTAAAATATATTAAAAATCAGTTTCATTATGTTTGAGCCAAAAACCAATGTCAGATTGATCTTATTAAATAAATTTACAAAAATTTCATCAATTTTTGTCAACTTAGAGAAATCATGTAAATAAGTTCGGTAAAAAACGGGTTCGGTTGTAAACAGACAAACGACTTCGGTGATAAGGCTTATCCAAAACAGGTTCGGTATATTACGGTTTTGATTAAAATTGGTCGGTCAAAAATCGGTTTTTGGCAGGTTGAAAACAGGTTCGGTAACGGTCGGTCTCGGTATAATAAAAACAGGTCGGAAACGGGTTCGGTTATGAATGGGGTCGGTACCGGTCGGTTTCGGTATGCGTAAAAGCGGTTGGAAAACGGTTTCGGTATAATTCGGGTTCGGTAGCGGTCGGTATTCGGTCACTAAAAATTCGGTCAAAAACAAATTCGATATCGGTCGGTACGGTCAGTCAAACAGGTTTCTGACCCACATTTACACCCCTACTTATGGTATGGTTTTCATACTATTGGTTTGATAATGCAAGGAGTATGTTACTGGAAAATTTGCAATCAAATACAACTTTATAGTATTATAGTACTTTTATTTCTAAACTATTGCAATGTATTCACGATGATAACATGATTCAATAAACACAATGTCATGAAAAAATTGCTGAATTTAGGTATATATTTAAGATACCAAACTCTAGTTAAGTATTGATAAATAGCTAATTAGCTATATACCCATTTCCAGAAGTGAATTAAAAATTGTATATTTGAAAGAGTTATCAACATGTTTGCATCATGTTCTTTTGATTACATATATTCATCGAAGAGTTCATATAAGAATTGCAAACATGAGAGTGCATATTATTATTATTATTATTATTATTATTATTATTATTATTATTTCCCCAACAAGACAGAGTATTTATGAGTTTAAACATGGCATTGTTAGCAACTCAATTGTTAAATATATTTATTATGCCCATAGTTAAAAGATATTCCAATTTAAAATGGATGCAAGATAAACACTTTACTTGATACACGATTGTACTAACAGAATTTATGGTTTACAAGGTGCAAAAGATTTTAAATTATTGTTGGACTATTTTCATAACCCCATATGCATGGATTCGGGGGAGATACAATATCAATAATGCGATATATTGATGGTCAGTTTTTGGTATATATGTACATTAACTTAAATGTTAATGATTTATTTAATAGAAGTGACCACGTGATAATATCTAGTTGTTGACTATACACTAGTTGTAAATGCTCCAACTAAATTTGATGTCCTAGAAGGATAGCATCAATGTCTAATGATTTTAGAGCATGCTTAAAACTTGGTAAATCGATGGATTCTAAAGATCATAATATCTGAAAAAGATAGGAGCAATTACTAACAATGGTAAATTCGAAAAATTGATACATTTAAATGAATCTCCTAAGGAGGATTATGTTCAGTAAAATTTATATGTACTATGATATGAAACACTCTAGAAGATTATAAGGTATCCAACAATATTAACATGTATCAAGATTGAATTTAATACTCCAGCATAGTATAAGTTATTATTGAGTAAAATATTAATTATTGTCTTGCCAAATGCTAATTGCATAAAGAAAACTCATGTTAGTCTTCTTATATCACATCATATTCATCGCCATGAAAAAATGTGATTGGATGCGATAATAATATTAGGCCATCCGGGTTTAATGTTTACCTGTTGTAGAAACCCGAAGTTTCCTTTAATGTGTTGACGCTCTCTCATGTTAGATATATATGAAGTGAACGGAATGGCAAGACATAACATTGAGATTGAGCTATATTTTGAATTATGATTTTAATAATTTATTTAATTTTGGAAAATTTTCAAGAGATTATATATTAGTTTCTAACAACTTTGTATGGGCATATGTAATAGGTGGCCAGAAGTTCACCATGATAGCTCATATGTTGTTCAATATGAGGTGACTAGAAGCTCATTGTACGGATTAGGTGATTGGGAGCTCACCAAAGCTACTTGTATGTAGAATTTTTTTGTGTAACTAGTATCTCATTATTAAGATCTTTGTTGATCCAAACGATCATCATCTAGTGGAATTACATATAAGTAACTTATATTTATACAACAATCTCTTGATTATTGGGGCTATATTCAGTCAACACAAAAGATAAAGAAAAAAGAGAGACAACTGCACAATACATGTCTCCCCATTGATATTATTTTCAGAAGAGAATGAATTATGAAAGAGTTCATAATAAATGGTGAAAAAAAACTAATTTTGTTTTAAGTGGTTCTCCAGGAGAGATAAATAACACTTAATATAATTCTTCTGAGAGATGAAATATTTTGAATATATTTTGCCTATGTAACGAGGCATTTTGCACATGAAATAGTATGCTAAGTTGATATAGAATTCGACGCCCCTATAAACAAAATATTTTACCAACTTAGGGGGAGAATTAGCATAAGTTGGCAAAATAAAATAAATATTTGACGATCCCTATAATGGTAGTTTGAAAAGTTATGTGCCAACTTTTTTGTCTATATATTATGTGTGGGATAAATCTTGCCAATTATACTTAAATCACTACACTAGAAGTGTAGATTATATGATCGGTTCCAAAATGATGATATGACAGGGCAAGATGATGCAGTTGATACTTTTAATAGTACAATAACATATATAAATATCTGAATTATAACAATCGATGGCCTATGATGTAAGCACAGTTATGATGGTACCAAATGAGAAATTTATTCAGATATTCTCGTACAATAGCATGCAAATTTAAATTATATTTTGAGGAATTATATGGATGATACCGGTATATGTTGGAACCGATAAATAATATGCATATGCAGTAGAGGACATGTGAACAAGGGATCAAAAATATATGTCCATTCTGATGTCGACGTGAAACTAAGATATTGATCAATATTTTGTCATGGACTAGAAGTCCAACGAAATATGAAAAGGTGTTGATCTAAATATTGTCATGGACCAGTAGTCCAACTAGTAACATGGATTTCTGGATTTCTGAAATCCACACTGTACAGTGTTTAGTATTTTTGAGTTTTTAATTTTATTTGCATGTTTGAGTCATAGGTTAAATGCATTACTCATTATATGTATAGGATTTAGTCTAGGTCATAGGTAAGCATTGCTCATTACTCATCACAAATATTTTATTTTGTATCTTATCATGAATTTTGCATCTCATATTACATGCACTCTTTATAGTTAACAATTGTGGTGTTTTTAAATGTTTGCCCAAAAAATAGTGAGACGAAATGTATAAGTTTGTATGAAATATTTATATTCCAATGGGGTTATAGCTCTCACGAGGCTATACATATAACATTGATCTGATAGTATGTTATGGATCTTGAAAGAAAAGTTCCTTAAAATTATACACAATGTATTTAATATTTGATTCTACAAGTTATATACTTGTAGTTTAGCAATGTTAATATTACTATTAAATAGTCTATGCGACTTAATTTTGACATCTCAACCTGAAGCTTGAGCATGTGATACCTAACCAATTTTCGTATCCATTGAAGAGTTTCACAATACATGAAATGTCTAAAGAATAGAATTAATGATCTCCCATTGAGAATAATTTTTATGGTCTAGCAGAACCATGAGCAATGTATGATTAGACAATACCATGTGAATATATAAAGTGTTGTCATGATATGTGATTGGAGAATGTATGATGACTATGATCTATCATTGATCATGAATTTTTATTTTATGACCTCCAAAACAAGGCATCAATTCAATAATTAAGGCAAGTTGATTATAGACTCATGCAGTGTCTTCATAAGTATTAATAATTTTTTTTTTTGCGGGAAACATTGGCTATTATTGAATTAAATCATAACAAACTACATCATAAAGCCAATCCGGACATTCAAGCCAAACCTTGTCACAATGGGAACCCATCGCCCAATTAGCAAGCCGATGGGCCACCTCATTGCACTCCCTATAACAGAAATTAAAA
This sequence comes from Salicornia ramosissima, assembly GCA_951394345.1. Classification (NCBI taxonomy): domain Eukaryota; kingdom Viridiplantae; phylum Streptophyta; class Magnoliopsida; order Caryophyllales; family Amaranthaceae; genus Salicornia; species Salicornia ramosissima. The sequence goes on along the minus strand of OX596237.1, from coordinate 9,696,617 downwards.
TAAGAATAATCAAAGGAACTACTCAAGGCAATTACATCATCTATTATTAATTGAACAAGACTACTTCTCTGAATTTCCCCACGTAATGCTCGAACAATGACTTGAGCGTCACCCTCAAACACCACTTCTTTCCACTGCTGTTCATGCACGAGTTCGACAGCCCACTTTGCAGCTGCCGCCTCCGCCATCTCAGGATCCCACTGCCTCCACAACGTTCTCGATCCAGTAAGCAGAACATGCCCAGCTGAATCACGCACGACAACACCAATGCCTACCTTTTTCCTTACTATTTCCTACTGCAGCATCAAAGTTTACCTTAACTTGGTCAGTTGGCGGGGCTTCCCATTTCGAAAATAGCAGCCTTCGACTTCGAGCATGTCCAACACTAGAGCCTACAACAGCATTGAACTCCTGAAGAAGGTCCAAACACCTGCTAAAGGTCAGCTCTAGGGAAGCAACCTGCTTCTCGAATACGAGTACATTCCGACTTCGCCAAATTTGCCAAGCTAGCATAACCATCAGCTCATGTTTCTCCTTAACAATGACCTCAAAACACCATGCAAATCATTCCCTTACTGTTGTTCCACTACCCCCATTAATCTCATTGCCAAATGGAGCCCAACACTTCGAAGCAAACTCACACTCACGCAATATGTGTAATGTAGACTCGTGAAGCCCGCATCTCACACACTTCATATCCTCAACAACTTTTCGTTGACCAAGATTCTCCTTTGATGGAAGGATGTCCCAACATGCCCTCCAAAGAAAATTTGCTACCTTTGGAGGAATGTTAAGCCTCCAAACGTAATTACACACCGGGTCGGGGCCACTTGAACTCGAAGCATGATCGCCACTATTTATTATTAATTTATAAGCATCCTTCACTTTAAAGATCCCATCGTTACCCCCAATCCAATCAAGTGTATCCGGAGGAAACCGAGAACTCAAAGGCAAGTTGCAAATACGTTGCACATCCACTGGGAAAAATATTTCTTCAATAAGATTTTGTTTCCATTTGCCCTCATCCTGGTTAATAAGAAGGGAGACTTTACTATTTGGATCAAGAATTCTCCTAGGAGTTATAATACATCCCGACCCCTCACCACTAAGCCATCTATCACCCCAAATGTGTGTTGTTCTTCCATCACCAATCCTCCATCTTGTTCCTTTTTCTAGAACATATTTTGCACCATAAATGCTCCTCCAAGGAAAACTTGGATTATAACCAACCGAAGCTTCCCAAATTGAGCACCTTGAAAAATACTTAGCTTTCAATATTCTCGCCAAGATTGTATTCGGCAATAATTGAATTCTCCAAAATTGCTTTGCCAAGAGAGCATCATTCAACACATTCAGCTTGCGAAAACCAAGGCCCCCTTCTTTCTTCGCCCGACACATATCATCCCAAGACTTCCAGTGAATACCCCTCTCCTTCTCTGACGAAGCCCACCAAAATTTGCTCATAATCCCTTCAAGTTCTTTACAAAAAGACAATGGGAGCTTGAAACAACTCATAGCATAATTTGGAATTGCCTGAGTGACAGATTTTATGAGAGTTTCTTGACCTGCTCTGGACAACAGTTTTTCCTTCCACCCCTGACATTTTTTCCAAATCCGATATTTGATGCTAGCAAAACATACTTTCTTTGATCTTCCAATTAAAGTAGGTAGGCCAAGATATTTATCATGCCATTCAACTTCATTTATGTTCAAAATTGCTTTCACTGACTCTCGATATCTCTCCCTTAAATATCGGCTGAAAGATATTTCACATTTTTCAAGATTGACCTTCTGACCCGATAGATCTTCATACCTTTGTAAAATTTCTACAATTACAGTCGCTTCTTGATCATTTGCCCGGGTAAAAATAATGCTATCATCAGCAAAAAATAAGTGAGTGACAATCGGAGCACTTCTAGCAATTGAGACACCATGAAGGTTTCGAGCTTCATGGGCTCTTCTTAAAAGAGTCCCTAACCCTTCTGCACACAAAAGAAACAAATAGGGGGATATTGGATCCCCTTGTCGGAGCCCCCTACCTGGAGATATAACCATCGACGGCTTACCATTCACCAAAAAAGAATATTTAACTGAAGAAACACAATGCATCACCCTACCCACCCATAAATCAGGAAACCCCATCCGGCGCAAAACAGCCCCCAAATAATCTCATTCAATCCGATCATAAGCTTTGCTCATGTCCAATTTTATAGCCATATTACCCCGTTTTTTAGCATTTTGCGACTTCATAAAATGGAAAATCTCAAAAGCCACTAAAATATTATCAGAAATAAGTCTTCCAGGGACAAAAGCACTTTGATAATCGCCAATAATATCATGAAAAAAGTGCTTTAAACGATTAGCTAAAATTTTGGAAATAATTTTATAGGAGACATTACACAAACTTATAGGTCTCAAGTCCTTCATATAAGTTGGGTTACTTTTCTTAGGAATGAGGACAACATGCGTATAATTCAAATGCTCAGGCATATTTCCATTATTCAGAAAATCAAGCACAATATTAGTAATATCACCTCCAACTAAGTCCCAATATCTCTTATAAAATAAAGCAGGAAAACCATCCGGTCCAGGCGACTTACAAGGATGCATTTCTTTCAAAGCTTGACAAACCTCATCAGCCTCATAAGGCTTGTTCATGTCATTGTACATATCTGTAGTCTCATAAGTATTAATAAATTAAGATGTCTCATTATGTCTAAGAGAAGATTTGAAGATTCAAGACCAGTCTAAGAAGATCTTTCATCGAAGAATGTTATTATGCTACAAATGTGAAGTTACTCAACGGCATTCGATTTATGACATTTGAAGATCTCAAGTTATGTATTCATCAGGGGGAGAAATTAAAATACGTGTTGCACTCTTTTTCCCTTAACCAAGATTTTGTCCCGAATTGGGTTTTCCTGGTAAGGTTTTTAATGAGGCAGCAATTCAAAGCGTATTACGAAATTTTTTCTTAGTAAAGGTTTTAACGAGGCATACTATTCGGTTACATTCAAGAAATTTATTCAGCAATTAGGTTACACAAATTATTCAAGAAATTTATCCATTCAAGAAATTTATTCAGCACAGCAGAGGGGCAGGCGCGGCGGCCGTGCAGCGGTGGCAGTCGGCGACGGGATCTAGGCAGAGGAGGCGGCAGTCGGATGTTGGCGGTCTCCGGCGGTGGTGCGTTGAATGTTGTTGCTGTTGTTGGTTCACGAAGGAGTGAACACTGTAGAATTTTTTTTTTCTTCTCTTCTTTGAGGCTACGTGAGAGGGGGAGGAAGGATAGTGAGTGATTTTATTTATTTATTTTTTCCTCTTTCTGATTTAGGGTTATGACCTATTTTTATTTACACTATGGGTATATATACAACTTGGGTTTGATTTGGGTTTCCTATTAGGTTGGGCTTACAATAGTAGACGTTAGAACTTTTACATTTTTCAAACCGGAATATTTTATTTTGCAAACGACACCCAAAACATATAATTAAAAACTTTAATATTATTTTAAATATGATTTTATAAAATTCCTTTATAGATATATAGACATCATTTAAATACCCAATTAATAATATTTTTGTAAAATATCGACTTTAAACCATTTTATTAATCCTAATTCGTAAACATATAAAATATTCTTTTAGGCATATAAAATACGTGTATAGGTTATAAAATACGTATAAAAATACATGTATAAATGTACAAAAATACGAGGTATTACATACATGTTAAAATCAAGCTAGCATCAATTAGAATAAGTAATGCTCATTTAATTATTTTTTTATCATCTTACCTAGCATGCATTGTGTGAATGTTTGTACTGTTAGTTTTTGCCTTTTGATTTTAACAAATATTACATAGACAAATATTTTTCTCTTTTCCAAATGTACTTAATTAATAGGTCTAACAAATTTAGAGAATCGGTAATTCACGAATATAACTAAGGTTACTAAAATTAACACTTTTTGTATTATTATTTGTTTTGAATAATTTTTTCTACAATAACGTTTTAGGGCCCATTTATCAATAATGCACAGGGCCCCCATCAGGGGCGGAGCCAAGGGGGGCTAGCGGGGGCCTCGGCCTCCCCCTTGCCCAAATTTTTTAGTATATATAAATTTTAAGTGAACTTAAACATTAAAAATATAGTAGCTCAATTGGTTTGATTGCGTATTTATAATCCCTTAGATTAGGGTTTGAGCCTCACTAGTAATATTCTTAACATTTTTTTGCTCTATACCATTGTATTGCTTTGGTTTGATATTAATTTCGGCCCCCGTGATAAAATATTTCTAGCTCCACCACTGGCCCCATAACTTTTTGGAACGGCCCTACCCCTCAAAAAATGCAACATTTATCAAGTGTATGATGAGAGAGAAGACGTGTGTTTTTTTTATTTCACGCCAGAATCACAAAAAGTTATGTGATCCCAAGTCCATATACTTCGTTTATCTATTGGTTGTCGGTGCATTTTTTTTTTACCAAACTATCGACTTACAATATAACCACTTTTTTACCAATTTGGTTAAGAGAAGGTATTGTGTCAGACTCCTCTGACAGTAATGTTACTGTCAGACGAGTCCAATTGAGCTAGACAAAAGATTTATGTACCTGGACAAAAGACCCATTGATCTGGACAAAAAACTCATGTACCTGGACCACTTTACCACTAATTTGGACAGCATAATAACAAACCTGGATAAAAAATACCTGAACAATAAAAAAAAGACCTGGCCAAATATTAAAACCTGGCCAAAAATAAACTTTTGACCAAAAAACTTTAAAAATCTGGACAAAAAATTTAAAACCTCGTAAAAAAAAACTTTCAAACCTGGTCAAAAAATTTAAAACCTGGCCAAAAAAATTAAAATCTGGTCAAAAAATTTTAAAACCTGGCCAAAACACTTTAAAACCTGGACAGAAAAAATTAAAACCAAGCAAAAAATTTAAAACCTGGTAAAAAAAAACCTGGAAAAAAAAAGAAACCTGGACATAATTATAAAGTATTTGGACTAATAGATGCATACACCTCATTCTTCTCCTCTGGCTTGAGCAAATGACGATGAACCAAGCTTCATTCTCAAATTTCTCCTTCATCGCCGTTTCCTTTTCCCTCCTCACCTGAAGCTCTGATTTTTCATTTTTGATAAGAACTTAATCAGCACCATTGCTATTGTCATCTTCACTGGCCTTCCTTCTTCTGACATCTTTTTACTCCATCACCACCATTCTCTCTCTTCCATCTATGACTTCATTTTATTATCTTCTATTTCCCTAACCTTCAATTTCATTTTTGATTTTTTATTTGTGATGCTGTTTGTAATTTGTAAATCTGATTGGAGGAAGATGGTGATAAGTTGGAAATTTGATTTGATGTATTTGAGTTGCGGAAGTATGTTGTAATATAGTGGTGAAAGGGAGCCCGTCTAACAATTTGTATTGTTCAGACGGTCTGATCCAATACTTTCACTTTGTTTAATTGGCCGTTGATAGACAATTCTCACATTCCCATAATCCCACGTCACCAAAGTTGGTCCCTGGTAGAGCTGGGCATGGGCCGGGCTGGGCCGGCACGAGGTCCAACTTGACACAGCACAATTTTGACCAGGCACTTCACGCAGACATGACTAGTGGGCCATGGGCAACCCATGAACAACATTTTAAAAGTTTGACACAAACCCGGCACGAGCATGACTAGTCGACCCGCACTTTGGCACACTCATTTTGGTTAAAAATTCATAATATATTAAAATTGGTATAAGGCACGAAGTAGGGGTGGGCAAATTGAGGTACCCAGATTTTTAGTTCGTAATTTTTTGACCTGGATTCGGGGTGGGCAAATTCGGATACCCGGAATTTCGGTTTGGGAAACAGGGTATCTGGATCCTTTTTTTTCTTATACAACTTTGTTTTTATAAAAAAACTATCTTATTTTTTGATAAAAAAGTGTTTTTATTTTAAAAAAACTGTTTTTTTTAATAAAAGAGAAATTGTATTTTTAAAAAAAAAAATTTAAAATTTATTTTTTTAATTAAAAAAATAGTATTTTTAATAATAAAAAACTATTTTTAAAAAATTAAAACCGGATATCGGGTACCCGGTGTTAAAAATCCTAACCCGGTATCCGGTTTCACCCCGATCCAGTTTTGAAAACTGAATCGGGTACCCGGTTTTTCGGGTAAAAAAATCGGGTGCCGGATCGAAAACCGGATACATGTTTTTTGCCCGCCCCTAGCACGATGGCACGGTGCACGATATGTGGGCTGGACCGTGCATGCCTTATATTTTATAACTTGACACGAGCCCGACACCACACAAACTTTTCTTCACCCGTTATAAGCACGACACGTTGTGACACGATCTACGCGGACTTGGCACGTGGGCCGTCCTGGCACGGCCCGTGTCCACCTTTAGTCCCTGGCTTGCTTTCCAAAAAAAAAAAAAAGTTGGTCCGTGGCTTTGTACCTTCCTCTCTAATCTCTACCACCATGCGCCCTAGGGAAAAACCAAAAAAAATAATTAACATTAACAATTATTATTATTAAATAATTGTTATGTAATATATATTAGTGGATGGCCATTATACCCCTATATATACTTTAGGAACATTCTGGAATTAGGGTTTGTTGTAAATACTATATATACCCCTTTACCGAATGAAATGAGATACACTTTTTCCCCATTTTCACAACACGTTATCAGCACGAGGCTCTATGGTTAAAATTCATTGGCCGTCAGTTTGTCCAAAGATTAAATCTTCATCTTTCAATTACTTCTGCCATTGTTGCGGAATTGCCAAAATCCTCCATTAGTGCTGCCCGTGCCCGTCCAGTGACTGTCTAACCTCGGCCGATGCTCGTCTTCCTCCGTCAGTGCCGCCAACACGTTCAGATGTAGATTATATAATCATCAAAACTTCTTTTCTCGAAAGTCAAAAGCCGATGATCCGATTACAAGTGTTGTTCTTGTTTGATTGGCACTTCTCAGATCAGGTTCTTTTTCTCTATCCGATTTCAATTATTAATAGTAACATGCTGAGTGACACAATATTTTGATGCATGAAGACAATCAGGATAGTTTAATAACAATCTGATTTGGTGAAATCGCATTTTTTTATTTATTAATGATTACTGAATCGATTGAATTCTCGGTGGTTGTTTTTCTCCATTATCCATATGCATTGATCGTCATTATTTTGGTTAATTGGTTATTTGGTTACTGAATTGATTGAAGTCATTGTCATTTATACAGATCTATCAGGTAAGAAGTTTTATTTTAATATTAAGTTTTAATAATCCTGTCGGAGTATTTTTTTTTCCTTTTATTATAATCCTCATTATTATATTTAACTCATTGTTTTTCGCTCGATCTCCTGAAATTATTGAGCGTCCTTTGATTTTGTGTTTCTAACATTTCGTATATTCATCTACTTTGTGTTTTCTCAATTGTTTTGATTTTTCTCTTTAAAATAGAAGAGGAAACAGAGGTTTTGTTATTGCTCTTCGGAGGTAGGGTTGAAGAGGACATAATTAAGTTTTGTTCTAATACAAATGTCTTTGTTGAAACTGGGCTTAATTAGGATTATTTTTTTAAAATGCAAAATTGTCATATGGAGTATAAGTTTTGTTAAGTTGACTAAATTGCATTTTTTTATTTTTTTTTGGAGAAGATAAATATCAGTTTTGTTACTATTAAAATTGCTATTGAAATTGCTAAAAAAAAATTTAAAAAAAATACTCGGTAATACTGAACTAAGTCAGTGGTTAGAATTGGAGATTAGTACGTGGTTATGACTGAGTACGTGGTTTTAGAGTACTAATTGGAGATTAGTTTTTAAAATTGCTAAAATAATGGGTGTAGTAGTTAGAATTTTTAGTGGATTTGTTAGTTACTAGACTAAGTCAGTGGAGTGGAATGTAGGCAACGTGTCCCCATTTTCTTTGGGAATGATTTATATAAGAGTCTAACATTTCTATTGCTTAAATAATGCAATCAATAATTTTGTTTGGTTTTTCTATCTTTAGTAATGCAATCTATAGTGCGAGCGAAGAGATGGATAATGTTTGCTTCAAAATAAATTTGGAGAGGTGGAATTAACTTTGTTTTAAGGGAATTTGTAGACAAAATGTTGATGCGGACTTTTAGTTGTGAATCATTTGTAATGAGTACTCTAGCACCAAAAGGTATTATTGGTTAATATTATTGGAAAATTACAATGAAACATAAAATACTTATTAATATCATTATGAATATTTATGTTCAAAATATTAAGAAATAATTCATTACCTTGATTATAGGTTATATTAAATTATTAACTACAGTATATTATCATATCATTCGATCTATCTCTTTTCGTTTCTATCTTACTTATATGCTTATATAATATATATATATATATATAATTTTTCATGATAGGTATAACTCATGTAAAGAATTCATAATAAGTGTACCACAATTCCACAAACATGAGTAAACGTATGTTGCTTTGATAATCCACCATTTATAATACTAGTGTGTTCCTATATACACAATGTCATGTGAAAAAAAATTTCAAGAATTATGAATCGCTTATATACTCATTCCCAGAAGTGGACTAGGAATTGCATAATTTGAAAAGAGTTATAAGCAAGTTTATGTGATGGTCTTTCGAATATATTCATGGAAAAGTTAATAAAAATTATATTGCAAATATTAGTGCATATTATCTTTTCGAGCAAGACATAATCATTTTATGAGCTTAAGAAATTGAGCTTGACATTGTGAGAAACTCAGTTGAAAATTATATTTATTATGCCCATATACTTATAAGATATTCAAATTTAAATGAGTGAGAGGAACACATTGTTTGATACATGACATTTCTAAAAGAATTTATGGCTTACAAGGCGTAACATATTTAATGGTTGTTGGATTTTTTTTTATATACTCCCATATGGATTAGGGGGAGATATTATTTATTCATTTATTTTATGAAATCTTTGCACATAAATATAAGATACATTAACGGTCTGTTTGGTATATACACATTAGCTTAAATATTAATGATTCTTTTAATATAGGTGACCACAAAATGATATGTATAATGATACCATCATGAAGGTAGATATGAATAAATATCATTGATTATATACTAATTGTAAATGCTCCAATTTATTTTGATGGTATAGAATGAAAATTTCAAGTTGATAATGAATCTATAGCAGACCTGAAGCGTGCTAAACCAATTGAAAAATTGAAGAAAGTGATACAATTTGATTGAATCCTGAAGATATTGTATCTAGTAAAATTCACGTGTACTTTGATTATATAAAAGCATTCAAGAAAAATATAATACATCCAACAAGATTAGAGTGTATCAAGATCATAAGTAATGCTCCAGCTAAGTAGGAATTATTATTGGATCAAACATTAGTAAATTAGTAAATTGTCTTGCCAATTGGAGAAAGAAACACATGTTAGTGTTCTTATATCACATCATATTCATGGCCATGCATAAATACATCTAATAAAGTGATCACTGGTAGAATTGAAAAACTGACCATGTATAATTTAAATTTAAAAAAATGTGATTGGATGTGATAATAATATTAGGCCATCCGGGTTTAATGTTTACCCATTGTAGAAACCCGAAGTTTCATTTAATGTGTTGACGCTCTCTCATGTTAGATATATATGAAGTGAACGGAATGGCAAGACATAACATTGAGATTGAGCTATATTTTGAATTATGATTTTAATAATTTATTTAATTTTGAAAAAATTTCAAGAGATTGTATATTAGTTTCTAACAACTTTGTATGGGCATATGTAATAGGTGGCCAGAAGTTCACCATGATAGTTCATATGTTTTTCAATATGAGGTGACTAGAAGCTCACTATACGCATTAGGTGACTGGGAGCTCACCAAAGCTACTTGTATGTAGAAATTTTTGTGTAACTAGTATCTCATCATTAAAATCTTTGTTGATCCAGAAGATCATCATCAAGTAGAATTACATACAAGTTACTTATATTTATACAACAATCTCTTGATTATTGGGACTATTATCAGTCAACACAAAAGATAAAGAAAAGAAAAGAGACAATTGCACAATACATGTCTCCCCATTGATATTATCTTCAGAAGAGAATGAATTATGAAAGAGTTCATAATAAATAGTGAAAAAACTAATTTTGTTTTAAGTGGTTCTCCAAGAGAGATAAATAACACTTAATGTAATTCTTCTTAGAGATGAAATATGTTGAATATATTCTACCTATGTGATGAGGCATTTTGCACATGAAGTAGTTGGTATAGAATTCGACGCCCCTATAAACGAATCATTTTACCAACTTAGAGGGAGAATTAGCATAAGTTGGCAAAATAAAAATAAAATAAATATTTGACGATCCCTATAATGGTAGTTTGAAAAGTTATGTGCCAACTTTTGTCTATATATTATGTGTGGGATAAATCTTGCCAATTATACTTAAATCATTACACTAGAAGTGTGGATTATATGATCGGTTCCAAAACAAAGATATGATACAGGGCAAGATGGTGCAGTTGACACTTTTATTAGTGCAATAATATATTAATATCATAGTGTGAATATGAATATACCTTAAAAATGGTATAATTATCTGAATTATTATAATTGATGGCCTATGATGTAAGCATAGTTATGATGGTACCAATGAGAAATCTGTTCAGATATCATCGTAAAATAGCATGCAAATTAAAATTATATTTTGAGAAATTATATGGATGATGCCAGTATATGATGGAACCGATCCGATAAATAATATGCATATGCAGAAAGAGTGGACATGTGAACAAGGGATTAGAAATATATGTCCATTTTGATGTCGACGTGAAACCAAGATAATGATCAATAAGTCCAACGAAATATGAAAAGTTTGTTATGGACTAGTAGTCCAAGTAGTAACATGGATTTCTAAAATTCACACTATACAATGTTTAGTATTTTCGAGTCTTAATTTTATGTGCATGTTTGGGTCATAGGTTAAATGCATTACTCATTATATCTATAGGATTTAGTTTGGATCATAGGTAGATGCATTATTGTACTCATTACTCATCATAAATATTTTATATTGTATCTTATCATGAATTTTGCATCTCATATTACATGCACTCTTTATACTTAACAATTGTGGTGTTTTTAAATGTTTGCTCAAAGAATAGTGAGACGAAATGTATAAGTTTGTATGAAATATTTATATTCCAATGGGGTTATAGCTCTCACGAGGCTATACATATAACATTGATCTGATTGTATGTTATGGATCTTGAAAGAAGAGTTCCTTAAAATTATACACAATGTATTTAATATTTGATTCTACAAGTTTATAAGCAATGTTAATATTACTATTAAATAGTCTATGCGACTTAATTTTGACATCTCAACCTGAAGCTTGAGCATGTGATACCTAACCAATTTTCGTATCCATTGAAGAGTTTCACAATACATGAAATGTCTAAAGAATAGAATTAATGATCTCCCATTGAGAATAATTTTTATGGTCTAGCAGAACCATGAGCAATGTATGATTAGACAATACCATGTGAATATATAAAGTGTTGTCATGATATGTGATTGGAGAATGTATGATGACTATGATCTATCATTGATCATGAATTTTTATTTTATGACCTCCAAAACAAGACATCAATTCAATAATTAAGGCAACTTGATAATAGACTCATGTAGTGTCTTTATAAGTATTGATAAATGAAGATGTCTCACTATGTCCAAGAGAAGATTTGAAGATTCAAGACCAATCTAAGAAGATCTGTCACCGAGGAATGTTATTATGCAACAAATGTGAAGTTACTCAGCGGCATTGGATTTATTACATTTGAAGATCTCAAGTTATGTATTCATCAGGGGGAGAAAATACGCGTTGCACGCTTTTTCCCTTAACCAAAGTTTTGTCCCGCATTGGGTTTTCCTGGTAAGGTTTTTAATGAGGCAACATTTCAAAGCGTATTACTATAGTGCTATACTCTTTTTCCTTCACTGGGTTTTTATCCCACAAGGTTTTTCTCAATAAAGGTTTTAACGAGGCATGCTATTCAACTACATTGAAGACATTTATTCAACAATTGTGTTACGTCGTTCCAAGGATCTTGATAGATTACATCATTAGGGGGAGTTAATGAACATTGTAAATAAATGTTATGAAATATTGTATTTTAAATTGTTGTTTATGTATAATGGACATCCAAGGGGGAGTGTTATGTAATATATATTAGTGGATGACCATTATACCCCTATGTATACTTTAGGAACATTCTGGAATTAGGGTTTGTTGTAAATATTATATATACCCCTTTACCGAATGAAATGAGATACACTTTTTCCCCATTTTCACAACAATAATGAAAATTTTGCCACTAACCACCTAATAAGTATCAAAAGTTGTGAACAACTACCATAATTTTTTTTTATTAAATTTAACTACCAATTAAGTGCCAAAAAGTTGCAAACCACCACCCATTTTTAACACCATTAACTTAAATCACAATTAAACCACTTAAGTCTTAATTAAACCTTAATTAATCTTAATTAACACTTTTTATTTATAAAAAAAAAAAACAAATCTAGAAAATTAGAAAAAAAACCCTCAACCACCCCTTCCCTCAACCCTCAACCATTTTTAAGGTTTAATTGTGATGTAAGTTAACGGTGTTAAAAATGAGTGGTGATTTACAACTTTTTGACACTTAATTGGTAGTTAAATTTTAAAAAATAAAATTATGGTAGTTAGTGGCAAATTTTTCTTAAATAAACCATGTCGAAAACGAATCCGAATAATCCCCTCTTCAAATTCTACACTCTTTTCTTTTCACCTTCCTTCATCCACGAACCCTAAAATTTGAAGCTCTTCCCCAATTTCCCATAATTATTCAATCTACCTAATTCTCTGCATCTCTTGTCTTTCGCTAATTCAATCAATTCATCTATAACCTCAATTCTTTCAATCGAACAAGTAAAAGATGGATGATAGCTGTGCTGTTTGTGCTGATACCCTAGAGTGGGTTGCGTACGGTTCGTGTGGTCATCGAGACGTTTGCTCCACTTGTGTTGCTCGTCTTCGCTTTATCTGCGATGATCGTCGTTGTTGTATTTGCAAATCCGACTGCAATGTCGTCTTTGTCACCAAGGTTTTTTTTCCTTCACTTTTATTCAATCACAAATATCGTAATTGCTTCATATGAAGTTGGACTTTTTTTTTTGTAATAGTTTTGTGAATTGTGGTTGGAATTTGGTGGGCTTTGCAGGCTTTGGGAGATTATACTAGAATGGTGAATGATTTTTCGACGTTGCCAACTCAATTGAAGGAGGGAAAAGTGGGTTCATACTGGTATCATGAGGATACTCAAGCGTTTTTCGATGATGCCGAACATTACAAGATGATCAGGGCTATGTGCAGGCTTTCTTGTAGTCTTTGTGACAAAGAGGAAATCCCTCAGCAGCAGCAAGATGGGTTTAGGAAGAGGCAGAGGTTTAGGAATATTGGCCAGCTAAAGGGTCATTTGAATCACCAACATCGTCTCTTTATGTGTGATCTTTGTTTAGAAGGCAGAAAGGTGTGCTTATACACTCATTTGCTGTTGTTGCTGTTCTTACACTGCTTTGTTACTCTTTATAAGCGAGGTTGTATAATCTGTGTGTTATAGTCCTTTACGGTGTCGATTTTTAGCAGCAATAGTCTCTTATGATAATGTAAGTAGTAAATAATGACCTTGTTATTGTTGGTTATGTACTTGTGTAGTCTACCTAATGCAAATAGCTCCCTGCCATTTTTTGTTTAATTTTAACCTTTGAAATTCTGCATTGATATGTGCTGGGAAAGAATTTTATCGGCAATATATTAAGTTCACCTTTTTTGGGGTTCATTCCTTGAGACATCTATCATTTATATTCTGAAATCTTGTTGTCAAGGAGGCCAAACATTGTCATAAGACAATATTTATGCAGTGCTTTATGGGATTATGATTATGGGGTTATAGTTTCTCAAAGACCCAAACTTGTGTATGAAATAACATCATTGTGTATCTTTCAACCTTTATGAATATTTTCACCAGGAATATACATTTGGCTTGTTGGTTTTGACCTATGAACCACCAAGCATGTGTACAAGTATTCCCATCTAAACAAATTGAATTCTTCTACTTGACGCACACACTTTAAAAAGAAGTTGGCTGTTGTCAGTCAGATTTTTCAACAAAATTTCCATGTGTTCATCATGATTCTACAAAACTATTGTCATTTTTTCTCTAATTGCAATTGTAAAACCCTCTTCTATAAAAAGTTTCACTGTCCTTTTTCGAATTTGTTTCTCAGTGCAGCTGTTGTACTGTGATGAGTATGAATGTATATTCTTGAATCCACCAGACTTGTCATCTAATTGTGCATTTGAGCATTTCAAGGGCTCTTCTTGTTCTTCTTGTTCGTAGGGGTGATTTAGATTGTCTTGAATTATCTGACTAATGGTATAAAGAATCTAATCCTTTTGCTAAGAGAAGAGTGATATACTGATGCATGAGCTGTTTTCCTTATTTTTCACACTTTATGTTTGTCTTGCAAACTGCCCTCTTAGTCCTTTTTCCTTGTTTAACTTATAAGCAGGGTTTATTGAGTCTGAGTGTCTGACAACAAATAGAATGCCATGACATTGAATTCTTGCAGAATTTCATGAAATCTCATCATCGAAACCTTTGGTGTCTCCTAGTTTATAGGGTTGTCCTTGCTGTGATGTACAGATGGTTGTGTTACATAGGACATCCATATTGTATTTTTTCTTTTCCGTGAGGCGTTTTTCCTGCTTTGCTCTAACATCTTCTGCAAAACATAAATGAAACAGGTCTTTATATGTGAGCAAAAGCTCTACACTAGAGCGCAATTGAATCAGCATAAGAGAACAGGGGACTCGGAGGTGGATGGAACAGAAAGTGAAAGAGGAGGTTTTGCGGGGCATCCTATGTGTGAATTTTGTCGATCCTCATTCTATGGAGAGAATGAACTTTATACTCACATGTCAACTGAACACTACACTTGTCATATTTGTCTAAGGTGATACTTGTCTATTTATTTATTTGCTGTGATATTGGGATTGACCTATTGGTGGAAAGGATCAGTTTGACATCTTGTTAATAATTTTTTAGGCAAAATCCTGGGCAATATGAATATTATAAGGATTATGATGACTTAGAGGCAAGCAATTTTCTTCCCTAGTAGATTTGAATGTCCTTGACTCCGTGTGCATTTTTTTAGGATGACCTAGATTTGCTTGCCTGTTTGTAACAGACTCATTTTCGTCATGACCACTTCTTGTGTGAAGATGAAGCATGTCTTGTGAAAAAGTTCATTGTATTCCAATCGGAAGCTGATCTAAAGGTGATTGTTATACCATACGTGCCTGAAACAACTTATTTATCATGTCTATTTTGTTGTTTCCTTTGTTCTTGCCTTTTCTACTGGCTGTTGTTGATTTACATGGTTTATAATGTTTGAATTTTACTTCATGTTGACACTTAATCCAGAGGCATAATGCTTTGGAACATGGGGGGCGGATGTCTAGATCGAAACGTAATGCTGTTCTCCAGGTATTGCAAATATTTTGTGATGAATTTTTTGGTGTTTCTCTGTGAGGATCTAATACTCATCCAATACTTAATTGCTTCATCCTCTGTTACACACAGATACCAACTAGTTTTAAATACCGAAGCAGTAATGAGTCGGGACTTCATCGTGGACGTAGACGATCTTTTCGTCGTGATTCTTCTCCAGACCACGAGCTTAGTCGGGCTATTGAGGCCAGTCTCAGTAGAGCTAATGCTAGTGATCCAGTAGCTGGCCCATCAGCATCATCCGCTGGTGAACCTCCAGAATCCAGCGACACTGATTCCCTCGTTCAGCCATTTGACTCATTAAACACTGCTGACTCTGAACCATCTTTAAGGTATCGTCAGGCTGTATCTCAGATTTCAACAAATGCATCTCTTGGAGAATCTTCCTTCCCTCCTCTATCAACTGGACCTGGTAGCAGCCAACAGAAATCTCAACAAGAATCTCGTGATACCATGGCAGCTCGCTTACGGCGTAAAAACAAATCCACTGTTCTTAATGTTGGACAGTCTAGGCCAGCTAGTAGTCGTAGTTCTGCTCCAACTACAACAGCTGCGTGGCCTGCTCCAGCCACAACAGCTGCGTGGCCTGCTCCAGCCACATCAGCTGCTCGGCCTGCTCCTGCTCCTGCTATGTCAGCTGCTTGGCCTGCTCCTCTTCATGTTCCTTCTTCTAGTTCTGGTCAAAGCAAGCTAGCAACTGCCAATGGTTCTGGGACATCTAGTTACGCTACGTCTGTGCATAACAGGCCAGTTAATGAATCTAGCGTAGCCATCGGGAGTTCATGGGGATCCAGAAATTCGGGGAGTACCAATCGGTTGAGTCACTCAAGTTCTGCTCCTAATCTCATTCAAAATAGATCTTTTGATCAGGTTTCTGATTTCCCCCCAGTGTCGGCAGCAGCTGCAGCACAGCCCAACAAAAAGCCAGAGGATGTTCAAACTGCTAATAAGTCATTGGTAGAGAGGATGCGGGTTGCCCTTGATTATGATGAAAACAAATATAGTGCTTTTAAGGAGATCTCTCAAGAGTATCGCCAGGGCTCAGTTGGCACGTGGGAATACCTCCAATACGTAAAGCAGTTTGGCTTGACTCACCTCGTTCCCGACTTAGCTAGATTATGCCCTGATACTCGAAAGCAAAAGGAACTCATTGAAGCCTACAATGCTACTTGTCAGAGTGATGGAGTACAAGAGCCCTTTTGGGGAGATGGCAACCTTAATTTAAATGGAAGCAGTAGCTCAAAGAAGAACAAAGGGAAGAAGGTGGTAGATGCCGAGACCAACCGCTCAAAGGAGGCATTAGCAGATAGTGTTATGAGTACAGTGAAGAATTTGCAATCTCAGTTAAAGCCTTCTGAAGGAGAGGTAGAGGTCTTGGAAAAGGATGGTTATCGATCTACCAAAGGAAAATCAATTCTATCAGGCAGTGAAACGCTGGTTGAATTACGTGGCAGCAACTCGAATCTTTCTGCACAATCAAGTAGAGCAACACCGGGCCCCACTCCGGTAGATGGGGGAGGCAAACAAAAAAAGAAGACGTCAAAATTTCACAGAGTTCGTCTTGGTGATGCTGCAGCAGCTTTAGATGTCAGAAACTCTTCTACTGATCCTAGTTCAGTTGATGCCACTTCAGGTTGGCCAAATCCATCAGAAGGGTCATCTGCTCGAAGTGTTTGGCGTAATGGAGGAGCTCAAAGACTCTTTGCAAAATGATGATAGGTTTTGGCTGATTTTTTTTTTTGAGATTTGAAGTAGGTATCAAAAGAGAAAAGTCTCCCTTTTGCTTCTTTGCACTGATCATCTGCATGGAAGTATTTTGACCTAATTGTGCAGCATGCTGTGTTTTGGTTGTTATTTTTAGTTGACAACAAGATACGCAATTTGTCTATACATAAATGTATACTTGGGTAAATGTTTTTGTTAATTATGGTTTACAATTCGGTTGTCCACTTGTCTGATATTGAACCTAAATTATTCCGTAGATAGTAGATTTGGGACCACATAGCTTTTTGTGGCCCCGAGTCCAAACGTCGTTTTGGTTTTTTTTTTAAAAAAAAAAAATTGATTTGCTTTGTCTCTCTTCCTTCGTCTTCTCTCTTCTTCCTCCAAACTGATTTGCGTTTATCTCTCCCTCTTTTTTTGCAGTAAAATTTTTTACTACATTTTTTTTCTAGATTAATAGGGTTTTGCTACAAAATTAATAGGGTTTTCATAAAAAACTACAAAATTCTATTAATAATAGTTTTTTCATTGTTTCTATGGAATCTGTTTTAAATGCTATTGATTTAAGTTAATAATACATTTAATAAAGATAGTTGTGTCAACTACTTGCATCCATTAACACAATAATATCAAATTAGTTGCAAAACATCATATCCCCGTTACAAGATTAAATTTGTCAATGTATACACTTCAAAAAACGCTACTGGATACAACATTGCATTACAATTCAATCAACAAGTAAGAACTTGACAACAAAAATTTAAAAAGTCAAACTATCATAACTAAAAGAAACTACTTCCTTGCCAAAAAAAAAAAAGAAACCACTTAGAAATCATAAATCCCTCATCATTCAATCTATCTCATCTTCTTGTAGTCCAAAATTGTTGTAAATAGATCATCTTCTCCACAATTTCAATTACCTAAAAATATTAGAAAAAGATGAAAAATTATATGGTAAAGATTAAAAGTAAATACAATATGAAATAAAATGTTAAATAAAATGTTACCTAATATTTCAAAGTAAAGCTAGAATTTAATCCTAAATAAGTTGCAATACAAAATGAGGGTTATTTTAGAAGGTTGGTCGGAGAAATTATAGGCGTACGAAAGACATGCAAAACGGTCCTCAACAAAACTCCCACAATAACAATTTAAATCAAAATAACAAAATCTTAATCAAAATTATAAGAAATTTGTAATTATAAATGGAAATACGATTGTGACTGGGAAATACTATAAAATTGCAAATGAAGAAAATAAGTTATTTTTTAAAAAAGTGAAATTCTTAATCAAAATGGTATATTAATTGAAATTCTTCTAAATTGTGAGAGAAAATAAGATTTTTTTAAAAATTGAAATACTATAAAATTGCAAATTAAATGAAGAACAAGGAAAGTAAAAAAGAGGGAGATTGAAAAGAAGTAATATCTGAGTTGAAGAAAAAACCACCATTTGCTTAATTGAAGATGAGTGGTGTGCTTGATTGCTTTATACTCCATGTGAGTAATGGTTTTTTTTTTCTTTTTCTCGGAAGATGAACGAGTATATAGATGGAATGCTTTTCTTAGAATGAAGCAAATTCAATTCTTTTCCTCCGTATAATTATAGTCAACTATATTAATGGTTGGGCTGATTGATAATGTTACATATTATCTTTTATTGAAAATATAAGATATATAATCAATGCTTATCTTTAGCCCTTAGGGTTGATGTTAGCATTTGCCTTGTAGTTTTTGCATTGACGTGAATTTCATTTTTTTTTTTTGGGAAACTATAACTGTACATTTTTTTACCAATCTTTATTTTTTTTAAACCCTAACTTTTCCATTTTAAGTGAATCTTCATTTTATAAGGTGTAATCTTCATTTTTTTTAAACCCTAATTGTTCATTTTTTATGTTAATCTTCATTTTACAAAGTGTAATATTCATTTTTTTAAAAAAGAAAATGAACATTTAATGTTAAGAAATGATGATTTTACAATGAATATCTCACCTTGAAAAATGAAGATTACGAATATTCTTTTTCACAAAATTGTGAAGATTCTAGTTTAAAAGATAAAGAGTGTAAAAATAAATATTTTGTTTTGAAAAATGAAGTTCTATTAAAAAAATAATGAAGATTCTAGTTAAAAAAACGAAGATTGCAAAAATGAATATACTGTTTCAAAAAAATAAAGTTCTATTTTAAAAAATAATTAAGATTCTAGTTTCATAAAAATGTATATTTAGTTGCAAAAATGAATACTTTTGTGAAATGAATATTATAATATGAAAAAATGAGTATTATTCTTCAATGTTTCGTTCTTGCAAAAAAATGAATATCTCATTTTGAAAAATGAAGATTGTGAATATTTAGTTTTAAAAAAATGTAGATTACAAAAATGAATATTTTGTTTCAAAAAATATTACTCCTCCCACTTATGCTTAATGAAGATGAATATTGCGTTTCAAAAATGGTGTCCTATCGTGTTGCCAAGACACATAGAAATTGCTTCAAAAACTTAATGTTGTTGAACTTGTTGTGTTGATTGATTATTTGCGACCATTTTTATTCGTTTTTGCTTGAATTTGTAGCGAATTACAAATTACTTTCTGTTTTTGTAGAGAAAAAATGATGGGGAATGCAGTTTTGGATAGAGAATTTGATAATTTTGGTTGAGGGAATTTTACAAAAATATGGAGAGAAACAAGAAAAAATGAGAGCGAATTTGAAAAAATGGGGAGAGGGGCAGAGAGCATCTAAAAGATAGGAGTAATAAAGGACCACAAAAAGATAGGAGTCCAGGATTCATGGTATAACAAATTGGTATTGAGATCTCTCATATCAGTAGTCCATGTTGGAAGATTTGAATTCAAACAATCAAACCAACTTCTTTTAGGTCTTCATTTAAATATTATATTTTAACTAGAATTGTCAATTTATAATTTGTTAGACATGAATTCAATTAACATCATTGAAAATACCTTTTTTTTCACAAATTCTCAATGGTAACCCAACACTTTTTACGTTTCTTAATGCTAACCTTGTATTTTTTCGCAAATTATTATATGGTCCCAGGGCCACGTAGCTTTACGTGGTCCCTTGTCAAAACGACGTAGTTTTGGAGTTAAAAAAAAAATCTGTTTTAGGTTTTTACGTAAAAACAGTTTCTAAATTCATGGAAAAATCAGTTTTTTTTTTTTTGTAAAATCTCTTATTATAGAATTCCTACTTTCAAGGAATTAAAAGCACTTTCTTAATTCATAAAAAAATCAGTTTTTTATACATAAAAATTAATTTAGATTTATGTTACATTCATTAGTTCTTTATTTAGATTTATGAATATTGTTTTAAAAAAAATGAATATTATATTGGTAGGAAATGAATATTGTGTATTATTTGTTCAACATATTATGATTTTGCATGGAATGAAGATTTTGGTTTCATTGTTATTGAAAAATGATTGTTATGCTTTTGAATATGAAGATTTTCTTATGTTTTTATGAAGTTTGTTTTGTACTTTGTGAATGGTGTTAATTTTGCATATAATATGTTACATTCATTAGTTCTTTATTTAGATTTATTAATATTGTTTAAAAAAAATGAATATTATATTGGTAGGAAATGAATATTGTGTATTATTTGTTCAACATATTATGATTTTGCATGGAATGAAGATTTTGTTGCAAAATGAATATTCAGTTATCGCAAAAGTGAATGTAAATTCAGGTTCTTTGTGGTAAAATGAATATTTAGTATAACAAAATGAATATTCAGTATTAGAAAATGAATATTAAGTTTAGTTGGTGCAAAGTTGATTGTTGGTTCAGGCTCTTTGTGATCAAATGAATCAACATTAAAAAAATGAATATTCAATATTAAAAAATGAATATTCGATATGCAATAATTAATATTCATTTTAGTTGTTGCCAACGTGAATGTAAGCTTGGATTTTTTGCGGTAAAATGAATATTCAGTATTAAAAAATGTGAATATTTAGTATAAAAAAATGAATATTCAGTATTAAAAAATGAATATTCATTTTAGTTGTAAAAACTGATTCGCTGACGCGCGAGACCACAATTGTTCTATGTGCTCCAGGGAGCATTGTATATTGTAGTTTAAAAAATTAGTTTAAAAAAAATGAAGCTTTTAGTTTTTATTTTTAAAAAAATTGTGGTTAAAAAAAATGAATATTATAGTGTACAAAAATGAAGATTAAAGATTAAAAAAAATATGAAGATTGTAGAGTAAAAAATGAAGATTCGCAGGACCACAAAAAGCTACGTGGTCCTGGGAGCACTATATAACAATTGGTATTTTTTCCCCCATTAGTTTTGTTAACAATTTGTTAAAATTCATGTTTCATTTTGGGTGACCAAAAATTGGTTCAGTCATTTTGTCAAGAAAAATCACTAGTTTAGGGTCAAATTTACGGTTAGAATCAACAAAATTAAAAGGAAAAAAATGCATAGGTTTGAGCATATTGATTTACTTGTCATGGTTTTAATACCAAGAAAATTATCAGATCAACATTTGTTTGGTTACTTTTTCCCTTAACAGTGAAGTTAACCCGTATTCTAATAAAATTAATGATTTTTTTTTTTTTTTGTATTATTATATCACTTTTGAAATTAAGACAGTAACTAAGAGTTATCATTAAAAATTTAAAAAATTCAAGTTACAAATGAAAAACTAAAAAAATAAAAAGTTGCCATTGAGAAATTTCCTTTTTTAGGGCAACAATACATGTTGCATCTAATTCCCTAAGTTAACAATCGGAAACAAAGAAACAACAAAACAAATCTTGCATTTTGCATAGGTTTGAGGCTTAATGTTGAGACCTTGACTATTTGTTGAGGCTTGATTTGATTTATCAAATTGCTTGTTTGATCATTTTTAATTCTCGAAAAATTAAAAAGAAAAAAAACCATATTCCATCAACATCGAATGTTCTTCGTACTAGCTTAATCAAATTGTGTTGTCTCGATAATTACTACAAGTCCCTTGTCGATTCGATCATTGCTTACCTTATACTCGTTGCATAAATTTGCTAGCTGATTTTTTATTGATTTGGGTATTTTATCTAACTACATAAAATTCCCTTACCACAAGTATGTTTCATAAAGTTTCAATAAGTGAAGCCTCTCCTTCCTTGTATACAAGAAGATATCAAGTCACCAAGAAATGTCTTTCTTGTTGGTATTGAACCGAATTGCATTACAACAATTCTCATAATTCAAGGTCTTTGGGAGTCCGAGGAATAGGGTATGGAGTAGTTAATTTGTGTCCATCCCCACTCCCTTCAGTAAAAAGCTTTGAATCTTCATCACAGCCAATGAGCTGATAACTTTCTTATTAAACTAAAAACCAAAAGGTCTTTAGAATTGCTAAATCTTCTAGTTCAAAATAGGAATGCAATTTTCAAAAGCCCAAAGTCCAATTCAGTCCAAATTTAGCGGACTAGATTGGACATGTAAACTTTTTGATCAAATTAAGATACAAATTTATTAATCTATTTTTTTGATTGGTCTTGGACTCAACCTAAAAAACCAAATGTATACACACATGATAATCTAAGGGGAAAAAGGTTTTACCTAAATGAAATGGTTTTACCTAATTTGATGTGATCAACTCAATATATGAAAATAAGATTATTACAAATTTACAATTCTAGAAAGGTACTCATGATTTCAGGAATGAGTTTGTTTTATAGGCAACATTAGATTAGCTGCCTATGTAATGCGCGGTTGACATATTATTATTAGTATTATTTTTCAATTTTATATATAATAAGTCATTTTGATCATACCAATAAAAATTATAAAACAAAAATTTTATAAAACAAAGCAAAAAAAGGCTGCAACTATGATTTTTTTTTTTATTTATACACATATAAAAAGGAAATTGAAAATCTTAAGGGGAAAAACACAATTAAAAGATGGTAGAAGTCGAATGTCAGTAGAATTGGTTATTGGATAAGGTAGCTCAATGAGAATGCAATTAGGGTAATGTTAATACGGCTTTTATTGGACAAGACATTTAATGGACATGGTCTTATCGAGTTATCGGTCATGGTTAATACAGGACCAAAAATAATAACCTAATAAATTTATCAAAAATAAATAAATTTGACCAAAATAATTTCATTTATATAATTGTATACACATGTTTTTACTTTTGGCTACTTAAAATTTTACTTCCTCCGTTTTCAAATTCTCGCAACAAAGGTGTAATGCACGGACTCCAAAAAAAATTTCTTAAGTGTGTATTTGTTAGTAGATTAGTAAAAGTAGGAGAGAGAAAAAAATAAAGATGGACCCACAAATTTTATAAAAACCCGCCAGTGTACAGTAAAGGGGGGGGGGTAAATTTTTTTTTGGTTTTTTTTACAGCATGCTTAGTTAGTTGGTGGGTGAAATTTAAAAATTTCACCAACTTCTAAAATCTGAAATTTTGAGGAGGGAAATTAAAACTGAAAATTTTTCCCTCCAAATATTTCAGTAAGTTTACACATAATGTTAACAGCCCCCTATATATACATTCAATGTTTGAGCAAAAAAATTTTACAGCCCTCTTCCAAATTACACACTACTTTTCTACATTTACAACAACAGACACTTGCACACACTGCTGCACATTCTTCTCCTCTCAGCACCCAAAAAAAAAACCAAAATGGAGGAAGAAGATGACGGGTTCTACAACATCGATCTGCTACTGCGTGAAAAAGGGCTACTGAACGAGGGCTCAACCGCTCCTGAAACGTTTGAACAGAATTTGTTACGAGAAGTAGGTAAGGATTTAACAAATACTCAACGTAGTTATATTGCATTTAAATTACTTGGAATTAAAAATGGACAAGCATTACCAAGGGGTGCACAAAGTGACATAGCAAGAGAGATTGGTGTTCATCGTAGCACAATCAGCAGAATATTCAACGAAGCACAGAATCAGCAAGAGAGGGGCAGTGACATTGATGTCAGGAACAAAAAAAGGGAAATGCTGGCAGGAAAAGAATGGAGGTGGATGAGGAGTGGTTACAGTCAGTTTCACTCTACCTCAGAACAACATACAGGGCATATGCTGGTGCCCTTGGCTGCTCACCAAGTTATGTGTTCAACCTGCTGAAGAGGGGTCACTTAAGGGTGCACACAAGCAATAACCACCCTACTGTTAGTGACAAGCACAAAATTGCAAGAATGAAATGGATGTTGTCCCATATAATTCCTGGTACTCCTACAAGCAAACCAGTCTTTGATGACATGAGGCATACAATGCACATAGATGAAAAATGTTTTTTTTTAAACCCTGAGATGAGAAGATTTTATCTACTTCCTGCTGAAATTGATCCATACAAGCATTGTCAATCAAAAAGATTTAGAATTAAAGTGATGTTTATGGGAGTAACATCTAGGCCTGTTTATGATGAGGCTGGAACCCTAATACATGATGGTAAATTTGGGATATTCCCATTCATTTACAATCATGTAGCAAGGAACAAGTCAAAGAACAGACCAGCAGGGACAGTGGAAACCAAAGCTGTGCAGAATGTAAGTAAAGATGTCATCAGAGAAATGCTAATCACAGGTAATTCCTGCTATCATGGAAAGGTGGCCAGCAAGTATGTCCAAGAACATCACAATCCAGCAAGATAATGCACGGCCATACATATCCCCAAATGACCCAGAGTTTGTGAATGCAGCAACACAAAATGGTTTCAACATTAAGCTAGTTTGTCAACCCCCACAGTCACCCGATTTAAATGTTTTAGATTTAGGGTTGTTTAGAGCTTTTCAGAGTTTGCAGTATCAATCCTTCCCCAACACCTTAGATGAGCTCATTGAAAAAGTGCAGGAGGCATATTGGAATTTTGACACAACCAAAATTAAGTTCACATGGTTACAACTCCAATATGTTATGATTGAGATTCTGAAGGTAAAAGGTGGTAACAACTATAAGAACCCACATGTAGGAAAGGAGAGACTTCAAAGGATTGGTCAACTACCAGAAAATGCAGAGGTGGATCAAGATTTAATCAATGAGGCTGTACAATACTTAAATGAACACTGCAATCCAACTGAAGATGATGTGATCATGGGTGAGGATGCTATGGTGGTGGATGTTGACTAAAGGGTTGAATGATACATACATTTCACTGCCTCATGTAACCACCTCAACTAGGAAGGTATCCAACTTTTGTTTTTTTATTGGATGCCTATTTCACATGAGTGGTTATTTGGTATGTTTTTAGATATGGCAGTGTATATGTTTTAGTATTAGTTAGTGTAAGGACTTATTGTACAAGTTATTACAATCAACACTTTTTGTAAGGCATGGCTTAAAAAAAAGAATACTTTTGTAATTACTATGCATTGGCTTAGTTTATAATACTTTTGTAAGCATATTGGACATTGTACTTTGGTAGGAATGGTAAGCAAGTGTTACTATGTGTAGCAAGGTTTTGTAAGTAATGAATGACCAAAGATTTTAAGACATTTGTTTAATATTTCCAATTAGTTAAGTACTTGTTGAGGGCATGACTACATCCATCAGGTACAAACTTTATCACAAATGTCACAAGTTATTAGGGGTTCCTCAACAATGTTGTATGATATTAATTTTAATCACACTTCATTGGAACACCGCCTAACACCAAAACTTTTGTGTTGAGTCCCTTCATCATATGGATGGAAAACATTTTAGCAACATAACGCAAACATTTAAAAGTAGGGGACTCAATATTAGTGGGTTAGTAGTTGATTAATGTTCCCTCAACTATGGTTACATAGCAACCATAGGAGCCTCATAAACCACTTCTAAGATCCACACTTTGTTTGTAATTATAATGCAATTGGGAAAAAAAAAACAGAGAATAAAACCTCTCTCACTTAAGATCATCGAGGTTTTTACTGGGACTCAATCAATTCACTCATCATCCATCAAATAAAAACACTGCCCCTCTCTATAAAGCACATGGGACTCCATTGCTTGTTTATAAATGAAACAAGCAATGAAATTTACAAAACCCGCCAGTGAACAGAATAACATAATCAAGACTCGTCATATACTTGAAGCTCTTCAATAGCACACACAACCACATGAACATAACCACACATCCTACAACATCACACATAAAAAACCACTATCAAAGAAAAAAAACTGTGATACTCCTGTAAAATAAAATTAGCAATGTGCAAATTAATAAAGGATCATGAAAAACAAAAACATCACACACAAATAACCAAATTGAGCAAAATGCATATTAATGTAGTGAGCTTCATAGAAGATCATCAAAGACCACAAAAACAGTGAACTTCACACAGCATAGACAACAAGCTCTTCAATAGCACACACAACCACATCAACATAACCACACATCCTACAACATCACACACCAAAAACCACTGTTAAAAAAAAACATTAAATTGACAGAATAACTTCACACAGCCAGTTGAAAAACCAACATTAAATTGACAGAATAACTTCACACAGCACAAATAAAATTTCAGAACAGAACATTATAAATTTTCACAAATTTTAAGAACATTAAAATTTCAGCACAAATAAAATTTCAAAACAGTTTTTCAGAACATTAAAATTTTAGCACAAATAAAATTTCAGCACAATTTTTCAGAACATTAAAATTTCAGGACAAATAAAATTTCAGAACAGAACATTAAAATGGATGAACAAAGCATTGAAAAAATTCAATTTTTCAGCATAAAGTTTAGAACAGATTTGTTCAAATCTTTAAAAAAAAAAATGAGAATCAAATAATACATCCAACTAAATCAACCAAAAAAAGAAAAAAAAAATTAAACCACAGCACAAGAATTTTCGTGAACCGAAAAATCACAAAAGCAACAAATTAACCAAAGCACTTCAATAGTGACTAAAAAAATCACTAAACCAGAAAATCACAACAAAAAAAAAATTAACAAAAACAAGAAATCACACAAGTTTATGCCAGAAAAACAAAAAAAGAGTTAAGAAGATATCTGAGCCACAACGTTGCTTCTTCTGATGAATACGAAATCAGAATGGGTTGCAAGGCAGATCGGTCTGTAAAATCTGTAGAACTTTCAGATGGTGCATCCCACATCTTGACATCTGAAGTTGAATCATCACTCATCTCCTCAACCAAAACCTCTTTTCCTTTTTTTTTTTGTGGAGATGGTGAAGGAGTAGAAAGCTTTGCACCTATTTTTCCAGATCTTCTAACCAAAGAAACCCTAGATCTGGGTTTTCGTGGAGTCCTAACCCTAGGAGGGTTGAAAGTGATACCGGGTTGAACAGCAAGCAAACCACAAACCACAACCCTTTTCGAAGGTTCTAGGGTTTCAGCACTTTTGCTACCAACTTCAGCAGGAGGTTGAACAGTTGAATCATAGACTTCTTTCAAAGCTTGAATCGACAAGGGACTCAAATAACCCTCATGACCTCCAGCCTCCCAAAGCTCGTTGATATCAACACGACCTCCATAAACCCTATCCAACACAAACTCCAACAAATTCTTCTCCTCATAATCTTCACAGTCGTTAATTCTTTTCACCAAAGGTAGAACATTTAACATCTTCACTAATTTGAGGGACTCAATAGGCGAAAATGGTGAGGAGAGAGAAAATGGCGAAGAAATGAAGGAGAGTGAAAATCGCAGGGTGCGTTTTCCTGGGAATATGGGGAAGATATGAAGAAGACGTGTATTTGAGTATAAATGAAGGGGGCAGCCTCAGATCTAGGGTTTCCATTGCAATCAATGGAGGTAGGTGATAGTTGAAGAACATTATGAACAGAACAAATGTAGGTGAAGATTTAAGGTGTGGATGAATATGTTGTGATGAGTGATGTTTTTAGGTAAAAAAAGTTGTTGAGGGTAAAAATATTTGGTGGGAATCATTATGAAGTAGTAATGTGTAGTTAATTATAATGTCAAATTAAGAATACTAAGTGTAGATATAAATTGTTTAATGAGGGGTATTTTGGTCTTTTCATGAGCAAAAACTTACCTCATATAGAAAATGTGTATTTTGTTGCAAGAATTCAAAAATATCCCGAAATAGAAAATGTTGCAAGAATTTGAAAACAGAGGAAGTATTTATTTTTACTTGTTTATTGCCTCAACCGCTAATGACCCGCGATTTGCTTTGACACGACCTGCTATTGACCCCTTTTAACTGACCCTGAGCCGACCCACACCCACATCGACTCTGATCCAACCCGACCAATAACAAGGTCTAAGTAAGAGATAACATCATCAATTGCATAAAATAATGACACGTGTTCTGGGATGATGTAAGCATGCTTTGTTTTAGTATTTACTATTTAGTTATAGAGTTATACATTGATTACTAGCAATAAGGAATTCAGTCCACACACAGTGTGCATAAAAACAATGTTGACACATTTAACCTTTCTAGCTGAGCTTCAAGGGATTCTTATTCTAATAAAGTGGGAGCTATTGCAATGCAACATATGAGGTATGAGAAACCCAAAGTTCAAGTTTCTGCATCACCCCTCAAACAAGGAAAAGAACATTGCACTCCTCTTTGGCAGACTATCATATTTTACACAAGAATAATATATCAGCAGATTTGCTCTTCCAGGTACATTATGAACACGAAGAATTTAAAATGCATTTAGTCGAACAGTGGAACATTATTTGCGTCTGATGAATTTACAATGTTAGCTTAAGAAGTCTAAGAGATTTATACACAGATAAAATACGGATGAGCCAACTTAATGTCACAAATGTTGCAGGACTCACATCATAGTTACGGCACTGCCGAAGGTCTTTTCACTGCTATAACACATGTAAAGAAATCCATCTTCATCTTTGTATGTTTCATAGACAGAGTCCAACAAGCAAGCTGCATGTGCAAGAGCAAAATGAGAACATAATCTATGTGAAAAGGCAGTGGCACATCCAAGAAATATGTTTTGTGGGGTCAAAATGCATGATAAATTTTTATTGAGGTCAAATAATCAAAATTATAGGAACGTTTTTGAAAAAATACTGCTTCGAAGAGAATTTTTTCCACATTCAAGTTCAAGTGGTGTCAAGAGACCCCAACACTCTGAAAATGGTACTTCAACAATATAAGAATAGACATTCAATCCTTACATGTTTGAGGCAATGTATCCTTCACAAACACAAAGAGAGCTTTGCCAGAAGCCAGCCGAAGTCTGCCGCTCAATATGTGAATAAAATGGCCAACAGACATGTCTCTGGGGACCAAAAATCTGAAATATAGAACACCATCAATAATTTAAGTACTTTCACGATCCCGTTTACACTCAAACAGTCACCGGGAACAAGTATGCTAAACATTGAACTAAACAAGCAAAACAGGATTAAGAGAGGAAATTTTAGATATGGATGTGGTGGTGAATAAAAGTGAAATAGACTAGAGCTGACATTCAAGAGGTGAGTGCTAATCCAGGAAAAAGAGAACTAATAATTTCAGAATACTCTTTCTTGCAGCCTACTTTTATTCTCAAACATTCCCTCACTTTCTAGCTGATACAGTGATACCAGTTTTCCTTTTAAAAAATAAATAAAAAGAAACTGTCAAGATTCTCCCTTTTGTTACTTTCCTAGCATTGGAGTCAATTCCCCTTACCCTTTTACCTTGCATATGAAATTTGTAATGGCGGTTTAGCGTAATTCATTGAAAAGTATGGAGTAGAAACAAGGGCACAAGTCTGTGCTCTATAAAACTATCCAAGAGCCATCTCATCATTGCAAAAATACTTTTCATATAAGCACAATAGTCAATAATAGTTATCATGATTTATTTTCTTCCTTTTATGTGGAAGAAAAGGGAGGGGGGGGTGAAAGTGTGAAATTAAGTTCTCTGATAGTCTGATGCCATTGAAGACTGGGCAAGCTACAGACTTGGAAGGTAATATTGCACGAGAAATGTACATACTACGTATATTTTCTTGAAGTCAAACGAGATAAAGTGCAAAAGGGAATTAGGAATTGTAACCAAACTATAACGATAAGAATCCGAAAGTATGGCACGAGAGCTCTTGAAGATTGAAGCAATAACTTCAACATATATTCTTGAATTAGCGACCAATTGACCATTACAACCATTATAAATTTATAATCATTGCAATGCTCCATTTTGTAAAAATAAAAAAAAAAAAGATAAGGAAAGGAAAAAAAACAATATGATATTGTCCAGAAAAAAAGACAATGCTAAAAAACTGATACTCTGATAGGAAGCTACAACACAAGTATGCAGCACCTGTAGCATTCAATGACTTCAAAAAAAAATGTGAAGCCAATTAAGTGTAACATTATATGCAGACAAACAGATAACATGTGCAATTTTACACCAAATGCTTTGTTGCAGAAACTCTTAACATCTTTTGTAAAAATTTTCTAATAGTGCTGAACACTGCCTCTAATCAAACCTTCAACTTCCAACTATTAAGACTTCAAATAGTTTTTTTTTTCTTTCTTTCTTTTTTTTTTTGAACAACTAGTTTTTATCTAAGTTGGAATGGAATACTTTTAAGTTTGCATCTTCTGTTCGTTTCACATTTCAGTTTCTGTTAAACATAGCCTACTCATTGCCGTCATTGGAGTCAAGTGCTATCTTACAGAAACAGAAGACCCAACTGGAATATATGAAGGGGAACAGATATTTGATAATTGAAATGCAATGCTATGAATATATACATGAGACAGCCAGTTCATAATTTACATCCTAACTTCATTCCCATTTGTCACGGCCTCGTACAAAGATGGATCTACTAGACTATGAGTTCATGAGTTCATGACAACAAACTTCAAGCAAGCCTTCTACACTCCTTATCCCAACCACAAGTCAAAATGCAGGTTAGCATGCATTTTTCAACACTCTTTCACTTATCAAATAATTTACCTAGAATTAGTTGTCACATTATCAATACCACCCATAATTGATAATTTATCACGGTTTCATCAAATTGCCCATCATAAATGTTGCCTAGTACTCTAGTGTCTAGTTTTCATCTTGTTCCACTATTTAAGTGGGGTTATGATTGAAAATCATATCATGAACTAATTCTATTTTAGGAAACCCACAAAATTTTGCAATTCCCCCAAAATAGTACGGCATGACAATTATTTCCAGATGGAGACAATATATAGGGAAAGAAAGACAAGAAAAAATAATAATGAAACAAATTGGTCATGACCTTAGAAGGATGCATGATCATTGCCATCTACATGAGAATTTTCACAAAATTATACAATTCATTGATTTTCATAGAGTGTAATAATTCTAAAGATTAAAAAAAAGGGGGGGAAATGAGACTGACTTTTTCTTCTCCAGTGCAGGAAGATCAGTTCTTGAATATTTCTCAGCAATCACCTACATAAAGTAATGCCTATGAATGAGTACATAAAGAACATTGATCTCATATTTGCTCATCTAAATGACACAATCTTGTACCACAATCCATAATCAAATTTCTCATCTAAATATGTTGAAACCCTAATTTTTTTTCTTCAATCTTTTGAAAAAAAAAGAAATTGATGATTGAAAATAATTCTACTCAGCACAAAGATTGAAAAGAAGATTAGTAACTGGAACTCTGTCAGGATACTTAGCAAGCATATCAGCTGCTTCATTTGATCTTTGTTCTGCAAATTCAACACACAAAACACACACTTCAAATTTAGCAAATCTTCATCAATTGTGAATTGTTCTGGAAAGCAAAATTGATTGATCAAAAATAGCAAACACATACCAAGAGTGAATTCATCCTTGAAAGATTTTTGCTTTCCCATAATTTCTCTCCTTGATTTCTTGACTTCTGGGATTGTTCTAGGTTTAAGCCTTGTAAAATGTGAGAAACGTGTTCTTGTTGAAAAAGGAAATTGGATAAATGAAGAAATTTTTTGATGAAATTGTTGAAGAAAATACGAAAATAAAGAAGAATACAATACAGCGTTGAAACTTCTGCCGATAATAGAGCGACGCATATTGTAAATATATTTAATTAAAGATGACTTTCATTCAAATTGCGGGGATAGCTCAGTTGGGAGAGCGTCAGACTGAAGATCTGAAGGTCGCGTGTTCGATCCACGCTCACCGCAAAGTTTTTTTCCTGACTTTTTCCAAAATAGTGTAAGAAGTTTTTTAATTTAGTTGCAAGCAAGGTAATAAGTGTGTTTTTTCCTTTTTTTTTTACTATTGCAAAGTGTATTTGAATTCCTATGCAAGCCTTTAATTCGTTTGTGGTTTTTTGTTTTTGTTTTTCCTTTGAACAGATTTGCCAAAATTGTTACCGCACCCATAAATTAAATATAGAATGTACAACCTTTATAAGTGAACCACGGAGCAACGATTTTTAGAGTCAATTTTATTATTTATATTTCTAAATAACGTGTTTTTAATTACTATTTATAAGTACAACAATTTTTCATCATAAATGGATGTCAATATAGATACAGAGTTTTTGTTTTAATTTGTTTAATATCAAATAATTGTTAAGCTCAAAATGCGGCGCACACATAGCGTGCATAGAAAGCTAGTATTATATAAGTTCTAGTGTCCCCTATGAAAATATTTACATTATATACCATTAATTTTTAAAAAATTACGAAAAAATTAACTTATGTATGCTTGAATTCAATCACATAACAACTAATTCCTTAATTAATTGAATAAAAATAGGTATATAATGTCTGATTATATACCTTTTTTTTCTTCTTCTTTTGTTTCTGTTTTCCTGTTTCTGTCTTTCTTTGTGTTCGGTTCTATTTGTTTTCTGGGTTCCTTGCCCTCATCTTTCACCAAAAAAAAAATTTGAATAAAAATAGGTACATTTGCCTTTATCACATTTGATTTGATGTTTTGAATTAATTCAATAATAAATTAATTATAAGTTAATGTATTCAATGGTATATCAATTATAAGTTAATGTATTCATCAATATATGAATTATAAGTTATTTTATCCCAAAAAAGGATTTTTTATGTTTTGTATGACTATTTATTTTTAGTTTTTTTTATACAATATCTTATTATAGTTTGACTGGTATTTTTTAATAGATTATTATTATTTTATTATTATTCTTTTAAAAAAATTCAATGAATACTAATTTTTGTAAAGCTTTGATTTTAATACTACCAATAAAATTGTTGTTTCAAACAACCTAAATGGATGCATAAAGAATTAAAAATGAATTTGAATTACTATTTTAAAGTAAAGGTTCGAAGGGTGACGCCAGTCACTACACCCGATTCATACTTATTATCGCTATTAAGTTGAACCAATAGCAACATGAATATCAACTTAGTTACAAATTTTCCATTTAGGTTTGATTTATTACTATCGAGTAAAACTAACTCACTAAACCCTAAATATCAGCACACATAGCGTGAACAAGAGGCTAGATATCTATTAAGTTGAAGAGAATTTAGCATAAAAGGGTGGACTTGATTTTGGCTCTTACCGTCTTACACATAATAGGGTTTTTTTTCCCTTCACGTGTTGTAATTAAGGTTTGTCCGATATCTTGTAGTCTTCTTGGATAAAACAAGGTATGCTTAGCCGCTTAGGAATGCAAGTGGGGCGGGTTAAGTAGGACGTTCAAGTTTGATAGGATGATAATTGTACCCACCGTGGGTATAAGGATAGTTTTAAGTTAACTTCGCCCCATCCCGCCCCGCCCTGACTTTTGTATGAATTTTTTTTTTTTTAATGGATTACTTCAACACATTAAAAATAAAATAGATAACATATTTTTGGGCCTTTCTATTATTATCGGCTTATAGCCTTTTTGTTCACAAATTCCGTAATGTAGAATATATAAACTACTACTTTTAGATGTATCATGTTGTTTTCATTCTTGTAAGTTAGATGTTTTGTGGGAATTAAGCAAGTATGTGTGGGATCACACGGGTTTAGAGCAGGTATTTGACGAGTGGTAGGGCATTCCCATAGGTAATAAGTTGTACTGATGTATATTCACTTGAGTGATGGGGGATGGTTCTCATATATCCCCGTCGGGATGAGGATGAAGATAGAAAGTATATCCGTTGTGGGGATGGGGATGGAGATTCCATAAGTAAGGTGGCCGGGGATGGGGATAGGAATTGCAATATCCACCCCGCCCCACCCCGATTGCATTCATAGGTATGCTTATATCATCATGCCATCTTTTAGTTTTTCAAAAGTGCATTTTTAGCACACCAGATTTAGCCTTACAGAAAAACATGACATAGGTTTCCAAGCCCAACAGACCTTTAAAACTAATCTTAAATCAGGTTAATATCGTAAAAAAATCCAATAAATAAATCCAATATAAAAAGATGAGATTATTCCGTAATTTATGAAAAATAAGATTGTTAGTTGAATAAGTGTAAAATGTGAGATTATTAATTTTCAGTTTTTTTTTTTATTTTTACTCGGAGAGCGAGCTTAAGGAGGGTAGTTATGCTTAATTAATTTTATTTTTTTGGATTTTTTTATGGAAAAAATATGGTGACTTTAAAAGTTTATAATTTTTTTTTATTTTTATTTATTTTTTACGTTTTTATCTATAAATTAATATGAAATGTCATTTTGTCTAGTGTTTTTTTTCCTTACAGATTTTCCTTCCAAATTTACATATAAATTCATTTTCATTATCGCCATTTATGAACGGCTATCAAATGAACCATATAAGTCTTATGATATTTTATTTTATTTTTTCTTAAAAAGGCTAATTAGTCTATTGCTAATAGTTATTTTTTATGGATTTGTTTAACTTTTTTTTGTGTTAGGTAGTTATGTTAGGAAGTTTTCAACCTAAAAAATGTTAGTAAAAAAATAATTAAATGAGACCTCTCGTTAAAACATACTCCAAATCATAATATATGTAGTACTTGGTAGATTTTTACTAGATGTGATAATGGGTTGGGCCGGGCCGGGCGTAATGCATAAAATGAAGTTCATTAGGCAGGTCAGGCTTTGGTTGGTTCAATTTTTTTTTGGCTAAAACATGAAAATCTAGGACTAGTTTGACAGACTTTTCGGACTTTTCTGAACCAGGTCTAAAATATCAACCCAAAAATAATTTTAAAGTGTCTGATGCCCACACAAAGAAATAAAAATTGGCGCGGGCCCGAATGGTGTAATTTGCACATTTAAAGCCTGCAAAAAGTTAGAATAGGCCCGCAGACCGGGCTATTTTTGATCTGCTCTAATCTTTTCGAATTAGAATTCTCTCCATTTCCTACTTTATATATATAATGACACCTAATTTAAAATAATTATAAAAAAATCCAAAAATCGCCCTTATTTTTCCCTTTAATGCATCTCTAATCATTGATTAAGGAAATAAACTCTCTTTTTCCCTAAGAAATGGAGTTTTTTCTATGCAAAAGACAAGTTTACCATTAATTTTTGTGTTAAAAAAAGTGGAAACCCCTCAACTCAAGGACACTAGAACTGCAGCCGCTGACCGGCGGTGTCAACATTGAGCACACTCCACTGCACTGTTTTGGCCATTTTGAAGCGAGAAGCATTCAACCATGGACGAACACAAAGTATGGAGAGTTGATGGAAGGCAGTACCTTGGTGAAATATCTGCTTTGTGCTTCCTTCGCATCCCCTCTTCTTTCTCTTCTCTTCCTTTTCTCCTTGCTGGTACTTCTCTCTCTCTCTCTCTCTCTCTTCAACTTGAATCAACTTTTATCTTCAACTAAATGGCTTTATTTTACCTTTTCATTAATTGCGCTTTATGTGTTTGCAATCAATTTGTTTGTCATCGCTCATCAATGGCGTTTTTGGGTCATTGTCATGCTCTGAATGTAAAAGAATTATTGTGTTTCCATGGTCAAAAACTATCAAAGTTAATGACTGATATTGGTATGAGTATATGTTAAAGGGTGCTGCAATTTGGTCCAATTGTGTAGGAGTTAGGGCTCAAGGGGATTGGCTAAACCCTTCAAGGTTTAGGCTTTTGCCTTTTGGAATGATGAGTACTCTGAATTCATTTGTTTTTTTTTTCTTTTCATAGAAGAATGCTACTATGCATTTGCGAAAGGCCATGTTAGTTAATTTCAGATTTTATAGGTTTTAGTTTAAAAAGGATTGATGCCTGAAAATTAATGCTATTTCTAGAGCTTTCATTGCATGGTAATAAGACTGGTTTCTAACTGATAATTTACTTAACTAGTAGTCGAGTTAGAATAATTGGACTTTCTTTCGGAAAGCAGTACAAATAGGGGAGTGTTTAATTACACAACGCAAACTTCTAGTTCTCAATGTTAGTATGAATTAATCCGAAGAATGAATTGGTTTAGAACTAAGTCAGGAATTAGACGGTGGAATTAAGAAGGTAAAGTTTATCAATGAAGGGGTTAAAGAAGCTTATTGGGCCTGCGAGGGGATCCACAACGAAGGCACTTTGATGGAAACGGATTTCCAGGCTAAATATTAGCCAGATACTTCCTCTCATAGTCCTCCTTGGGGACGATGGGTAGCTACTCTTGGAGTAGTATGTGAGGCTCGAAGTCTAACTTATTCAAGAAGTGTTTATTTGCTTGGGAAATATGGGAATTGATACACATGGTGTGATTTGTGGGTGGTGGACAAGGAATGGCATTTCATAAAAAATAAGCCAAGCAAGCAAGGCTCCCATGTGTGCAGCCTTATCTCTTATGGAGATTGGACTCACTAGCTTTTGGGTTCCATTTTTCTGGAGAGAGAAATTAAATGCATTATGGGCATCCCCATAAGCTAAGAAATAAACATGATGTGTTAACATGGGCCTCCCTAAAGGGATGGTTTATACAATTGTAAGACGGCCTACATGCTTTTCCATAATTTTGTTGACATATGAATCTTGGTGGTCTCACCTGAAGTGGACATTTTTTTGGCGAGTACGGCAGTTATGCTCTAATATCCTGTCTGTGCGGGCCTGATCAAGGTGTGACATATGATTGGTGGGGAGATTTTCCCATGTTGCAAGAATGCTCCAGAAAATGTCTTTCATGCCCTATTTAGATGCTGTTCTATGCATGATCTATGGAGGCATACTGGTTGTGGTGCTTTGCTTCCTGTAGATGAAAATGGCTCCTCTGAAGAGCTGCTAGATGAATGGAGGAAGTTTGATGTCAAAATAAGACAAAAGGGGCTTTCTTGGCTTGGTGTACAGGAGAAGAAGACCCCAAGCAACTTGTTGCTAACTTGATTCTTTCACTTGATCAATGAGCATGAAACCTATGCCTCAAGGATTATGGAGCAAAAAAAGTGACTATCCCTAGCATCGAGCCATCCCCTGATGACATTAACAAATTCAACGAAGATGCTTCTTTCAACGAGAGGGTTGGAGTGCTGTACACTTTGACATAAAGTAGTAGTTCAAGATTTTAAGGGTGATGCCATCTTTGCTATAACCAGGAGAACAAAATCCCAATGGCCCGTAGAAATAGCTCACTGCAAAGCATGGTAATGGTAGTGAGGCTAGCGAAGAAATATGGCTTGAAGAAGGCGGTCTTTGCATGAGATTATCAAGCGGTTCTCAAAGGCTGCAATTTTCCATCCTTGGAGATGTTTTGAGTCTTTTGTACTTTGAAGCTTTTTCTTGGTCTCGATGTAAAAAGGGGTGGTAATTATGTAGCCCACCGTCTTGCTAAGCTTTTGCCTCTTGGGAGTTGGGATAGTGCAATGCTGTGTCAACAACTATTGAGTTGATATCCTCCCCCCCCCACCCTTTTTTTTCCAGACTAGTTGAGCATTAGTTAATAAATGTCTTCTTAAAAAAAGTGGGATCTAGGATCATGAGGAATCGAGGATTTTAGAATATTTAAAAGGAGATCAAAAGCTGAGTTTGATAAAAGAATTAGTTAAAATGATATGCAGAAAATGTTAGCAGTGCATAGCACTTGATGGATGTAAATAGAGGAAGAGGATATTCTTATATCTTAATAATAGTGGGATTTGGGATCATGAGGAAATTGAGGATTTTAGAATAAGTAACGAGAGGCCAAAAGCTGCGTTTGATGAAAGAAAGTTAAAATGATAAGCAGAAATATTAGCAGGAGTATATAGCACTTGGTGAATGTGAATTGAGATCTTTGTGGACCATTAACAAGAGATATATGGGTTTTATGCATCCGATTACGTCCTTTGAGATTAAG
The DNA here is from genome assembly GCA_951394345.1 of Salicornia ramosissima. Classification (NCBI taxonomy): domain Eukaryota; kingdom Viridiplantae; phylum Streptophyta; class Magnoliopsida; order Caryophyllales; family Amaranthaceae; genus Salicornia; species Salicornia ramosissima. The sequence goes on along the minus strand of OX596237.1, from coordinate 9,658,141 downwards.
GCTTTGGTATTGTTGTTGATATGTAGCTCAAGTTTCCCTACTTCGGTGGAGTAGTGGATAGCTTTTTAATCATTCGAGTCTTTTTATCTGGTTTTACTATGTTTTCCTTGTACTAATAAAAGATGTATTTATGCTAACTGTGGGATTAAATCATTAAAATTGGTCTCTAATTTATACTTTGCAGGATCAGGATCACAAATACTACTTTTTGATGTTAATTGTGGTCGACAAATAGATTCTTTTTATGTATTTGATGGAGTTCGTGTTCATGGAATCATTTCTGGTTTGATGAAATATGAGGAAAATCCTTCATCTTCATCTGTTACTTTTAAAGTTGTAGTTTCTGGGGAGAGGACAGTGAAGTTGTATAGCTTGCGCCTTCAACTGATGTCAGATTCTCTAGATGAGCCAGATGTTTTAGCAGATCTGGCTCTCTTACAGCTCTTGCCAAGATTTACTCATTGGGTCCTAGATTTTTGCTTTGTAGAGGTATCCAGTTTTCATTTTCGTATAGGAGATGGATTTGCAATTTGTTCAAGCCAATTCTATTGGCGGTGGATCAATAACCATCCACCCCTACTCAATTTATCAATTATTATTGAAGCTATGCTCTAAAAGCTTATACTTTGTTGACTTTTGTAGAATGGTTTATCCTCGTTAGAAGAAGGATGCTGTTATCTTGCAGTTGGTTGTAATGATAATTCTGTGCATATTTGGGATGTCTTAATGTCAAGATTGGTGTTGAAAGCTCTATGTCCAGGTCAGTATAATATATGCCATCAGTATTCTCCTAATCTCCTTAAACTAATTATATGAAGTGGCTGTCTGGCTCTCCTACCTCATTGTTTGTAACATTACAGTACATTGCATGCTTTACAGTTCTGTGGCCTCTCTAAATTTGTTCTACTTTCTGCTATATATGTGTTAATCAAGCCGATACATGTCTTCCCCAAAACAACAAATAAAGAAAATTAGAATGAAAAGGCAAAAGGTATTGCCTGATATAGTGCTTTTGTTTTGAATAAACCATTCTCTAAAAGTTCAACCTATTTTTTGGTGTAAATATAGCGTACATATATCTAAGCAAATTTATAAAGTTTTATTTTTTATTTTATTTTTTTATTTTTTAAGGAAAATGTTAAACATAGCCTTACAGGCTATGTATAAGAATTTAATACAATACTATAGATGGAACAATTTGGGAAAACAAGACAAAACAACACAATCAATGTAATAAATAATTGATTTAAATTTTATTTCCATTTTAAGCATCTTATAAGGGCTATGTATATCATTTTCCTTTTTTTTTTTTATACTCACTGCATCGATTTAATGTTTTTATCTGACTTGCTAGTTGCTACTTTTTAACAATCTAACATTCTGTCTTTGGCCTGTAGAGAGATGCCTTTTGTACTCTATGAAGTTATGGTGTCATGATGTTGAAGCTCTCCTTATTGCCTCTGGTACAATCTTTAATGAGGTAGTCAAAATTTGTCATTACTTCTTTTTGGATCTGGGAAATGCCAACCCCTTTAACCCAATGCCGACATTTGGACACAAAATTGTTAAGTTTGTTGAAGATAAGGTAAAAAAATCTGTTAGTGTATGTAAATTGATGGAAATAGCAATGGGAAAAGAATAGAAGAATATGAAAAGGAAGTGATGCATACCTAGTGTAATTGCCTAGTGAAGGGCGGAGATTCAAGTGAAATGAGGATAGGAACGGGAAATGGCAACTGTTTAGTCTCTCTAACAGGATTATTCCGATTAGTTTTTCTTTAGTTTTTAGTGGAAAGTTATCGTAAAATCTATGTAGGGTGATAATTGGTAAGGATTCCAGTGTCTTGCTTTGGGTGATGGGTGAAGTGAAATCTGTAATTTAATATTGAGTGTTGCCTTTATGAATTAACGTAGAATAACCTCAATCATTATTTGCAACTATTTTCATCATAATTAAGTGGTCAAGGTGAAGATTTTTTTTGCAAAACAGTACCCATTCTGTTGTCATAATGTTATATGGTGCTTTTAGATGATGAGAAAACAAGTTTTTCAGGTCAACTGAAAGACACTTTTGTTCATAATTAATGTCTTTCTCCTCCACGGGGGAATTTTTCTTATTTATTTTTTTGAATTTAATCCGCATAATTAGTATATAGTAGCCAGTGAGTTGTGAGCCTCTTTTTGGATTGAATGTCATGAATCCCATCTGTTTTATTGCATTTTCTTGTCCATTGAAAATGAAATAGCTATAGCTTTCTGGAACCTATTATATGTTTGCTATTAGGATGGTTCATGGCTTTTATGCATTGAAATAGGCACTTCTTTTGGACCTTTCCAGTCCAATCTAGCTTAGTTTAGTTTTTCAACTAGATCCTAACCAGTTTGGTTCAAAATAATTCAGTCCAAAGCATAAGTTGTATTATTGATACACACTCAGATACTAGGTCACCTATCATTATGATTTATAAGAGGAAGCCACCTTAGTAGCTGAGTGGATATAATTGACAAGTCAGCAAGGGGAGAGTGATGAAAGAAAGTTTTTATTGAGTCTGTTATGTTTGTAATTAGTAATCAAAATAAATAAAAATGTGAAGGAGAGAGAGAATCTTAGGAAGAACTGAAGAAGTCTTAAGTTGTTAAGGCCCAAGTATTTCTATAAATAGAAAGGTGAGCTGATGTAAGAAGGTATCCAGAAAATCAATAGAAAATATCATTTTCTTTGGGAGAGCCCTTATCCTCTCGAAAGATAAGGATTGTGTGCTTTAATTTGGTTGCTTAATTTCTCAGTTCCTATCAATTATCTTATTTAATTTTTGAGTTAACCAGCTTACTTTGAATGATCATGCAATTCATGGTTGGCTGATTGCTCGAATTTCTATTGATATAGTCTTTTTTTTGGCATACTTTTTTTTTTCTTCTCCAGATTGTTGTATGGAAACTAACTCATCAGCATGACATTCTACCTTTAACAAGTGCTGAACAAAAGCCTGATTTCATGAGGACTGTTGAGGATGTACACGCTCTAGATTGTCTAGACTATGAAACTGAGATTGTTTCCAAACTTGCTGGTCACCAGGGTTCTATATTTTGCTTATCATGGTCAATTGATGGATCGAAACTGGTTTCTGTGTCTGACGACCGTAGGTGAGCCAATTCATGCCTTTTAGTGTAGTTTTTAATTCATAACTTTCTGGACTCTATTTGCACTATGAGTTATTGATTAAAGTAGTTCTCAGCGCGCGAATGTGGATTGCCAATGCTGAAATGAACATGAGTGATGATATGACAAGATCACACAGCCCCTACACAGCTGGTCCTGTTCTATTTGGTCATGGAGCTCGGGTTTGGGATTGTAGCATATCTGATTCGGTAAGCTTCTGTTATGAATTTTGAGGTACCTTTTTGAGCTTTGACATACCTCAATATTGTTATGAAACCATTATTAACTTGCAGTACCCTTCCAGTGCTGTTCTGTTCTGTTTGCTTTTAGCTTTTCTAATGACTATTGCCTTTGAGTAAAGATCCTCTCCATTTCTTAGAGGAAATGGATGGTCCATTTCCTAAATCAATGGTTAAGGATGTATGAAGAGGGAAATAAATGGGATTTTTGAAAATTGTATTTTAATGCTAATCTAGGTGGCAAAATCTTAGGATAGGAAATGGATGGAAAGAAATGGAGTGGATCCTAATTCAGTAATAATAGTACGAATAGCTTATCAATCTATTAGGAAACCATGTCATTTTGTCCGTTAATTTTTAGTTAGTGGCATCATCTGTATCATCTACTCTGTTGGCTGTGTAGAATCTGGATTTCAAGATCTTCATGTTCTAGGCTGTTTATTAGTATCAATCATATTTTCCTTGATTTTGGAAATCTGCATTGCATACCACATTTGCTTGTTTATTGTCTTCATGTTTTGGTGGTGAGTGATTTTTTTGTGAACTGCAATTTTCATAAAAGATGTTTTTTCATATTACAAACTGAATCGTTCATCACATATTCTTTTAAGTTTATTGTCACTGCTGGAGAGGACTGTACATGCCGTGTATGGGGACTAGATGGAAAAGAGCTAACAACTATCAAGGAGCATATGTAAGTTACCTTATTCTAGTTCCACCCTTGTTCTAGTATCACCTGTTTGTAACTGTATTTTTCCTTAAAATACGATCTTTGTTTTCCGTAAGCAGTGCTTGTTGAATAATGTAATACAATCTTACAAGGAAATTCTATTCTTTATATGATGACTCGATATTATCTGTTTAGAGGGTAATTATAACCGTGGACTGCGGAATTCATTAGTTGTATGATATTGTTCAAATGTGGTCATATCTCTCATTTACTCGGATGTCAGACTCACTTATTAGTGTTTGACAAGTTAGAAGAGGCTATGTTAACATCAATATCATTAAGAAATGGCAACGGGCCGGTCTCGGATCATATTATGCATAATCCGACTCCAACTCTGACGTCCTATTATGAAAATCCTACTTTGACTTTTATTTTAATGCACGACATACACAAAATTATCAAGAAAATATGCATTATACTTTATACATATTGGTGAGGAAAATGAGAAATTTTCTTTTACATTCTGATTTATGTAAGGATTATTTTAAATATTTTTTTCTTGAAGTGATTAATGTTAAGTGGTAGCATGCTAATGCACAATATTTAAAATTAGTATTAGTAATAAAAATAAATGAGAAGATAACATTTATGTTTTAATAATTAATCCTAAAAAATTGTTTTTTTTTTCCTGTGTAGTATATATTCTTTTGACTCTGTCTCAAAAAATTTGTTACGTTTGCTTTTTGCACACTTTTCAAGACACTTGTTTAAACATCTATATCTTCCATTATGCTCTATAATAAAATTGTTTTATTTTTAAAAAACTACACATCTAGATGATAAGATGAATATAACAAGATCCTATATGCTGATATGCATATGTTTTTTCTTATGTAAGGATTATTTTAAATACATATTTTTTTCTTGAAGTGATTAATGTTAAGTGGTAGCATGCTAATGCACAATATATAAAATTAGTATTAGTAATAAAAATAAATGAGAAGATAACATTTATGTTTTAATAATTAATCCTAAAAAATTGTTTTTTTTTTCCCGTGTAGTATATATTCTTTTGACTCCGTCTCAAAAAATTTGTTACGTTTGCTTTTTGCACACTTTTCAATACACTTGTTTAAACATCTATATCTTCCATTATGCTCTATAATAAAATTGTTTTATTTTTAAAAAACTACACATCTAGATGAATATAACAAGATCCTATATGCTGATATGCATGTTTTTTCTTATGTATAATAAAGATTTTTCATGATGAAAATTTCTCTGTTTTTGTACCCAAAATTTCAACATAACAAACATTTAGAAGCAGAGGGTATATTATATATTTGTTTATTAATAATTGTTTGCATATGTTATGGTGATGGGTAGTTTTTCGTGTTTATGTTTAATTTTATATTTTTAAAAAAATAGTGAGATTAAATGTGCTTGCTTGAATGTGGGTTTGAAGGATTTAATTCCTAAATTAATATACGTATTCCATTAAAGTAATATACATATTCCATTAATATACAAGAGTCTAATAGTACATTGAAATTATTAATTTTATATTTTAAAAACAATACATAATTAGTTATTGTACCTTAATCAAATGCATAATTGATATTGAATGTCCCTAAAAATATAATTTAATCTTAATTAAATGCGCCTTGAGCAAATAAACCCGGCTCCATGTCAGAGCCATACTAATTTGTTGGATTTTCCCCCCCAAATCTGACTCTAACCCAATTCCGACTCGGATTTGGATATTTTTTAAGTGTTAGATGCAGATTTATTTTTTTTTTTTCTTGCAAATTGGATCACACTAGGGAGTAGAGTCAGTCCCAGAGTGGATTGCCATCCTTAATATTATCAATATCACCATCAAAATTATTCCAATGCCTCTTACGTACCTTGGTGGGTGTTGAATGCATGGCCATTTGAGAAAAAAGTAATTTCCCCTTATTTTTACTGCATTGCATATCAAGCATGCCAACTCATGTTTGACTTTTGACTAATTCTCACATTTACTCAAGATAAATTTGACTTTCTAAATAACATAGATATCCCTTGTATTGCTTTCAGATATTCAAGCTCACTGCTTAATGGTGTCCTTTTGTGGGCTCATGTTCTTTTTGCTTCTGACCACTTTACTTTCAGTTTTGTTAGCTTTTGTTTTGTAAAATGAACTTTAATCTGTTCTTGTTTAATTCTTTCATATTTTTTGTATATGATTTTTTTTTATGAACAATCATATTTGTTCTGCAGAGGGAGGGGAATATGGAGATGTCTCTATGATCCAAACACTTCCCTTCTTGTTACTGCTGGGTTTGATTCTGCAATCAAAGCCCACTGTTTGCATTCTTCTCTATCTGCAATATCAGGTGAATCAGTTGAAAAGGAAGGGGAAAGGAAAGCAGAATTCAGATTTTGCATCCCAAATTCATCAAGCCAAAGTGGCCTCATGGACAGGTACACTGTGCAACAAAGCTACTGCTTTTGATTTTTTTTTTCGAGAGCGACTTTTCTTTATTTTTGAGCTTCCTAAGTAAAATTATGTTTTACTGATTCACTATTAAGATTTTCTTAACTTTTGGCCTTTTTTTCATAATAACATAAAGTGACATTTCATTTTAAAGTAATTAAGTAATATAGGAACACTATTTTCTATAATGAAATACATAAAAGCACAAAGACGTATGACATCTCTAAAGCAAAGTTAAAAAGTAAATAAATTGAAATGTTTCAAACTTTGGGAGGATAGACAGAACTCTAATAATTTAGGCAAAAGAATGAAAGGAAAAGAGCACCAGGAATTTTTTATGAATTATACTAGCATAAGCATTATTAAGTAGCAGAAAATTGCAAGAATAAGATTGTTGTATTACTAGAATGCGAATTAGAATAAAAGAGAATGATAATTCCACTTTCGAGAGGTGGATTCTCTCCCAAGTATGAGCTTTCGAGAGGCTCACTCTCTCCCACTAAACAAACTAAAACACTCTTCAATGTTCAGCATGAACTCCCTCCTACTAATCAGCTCTTTTTTTAGCGAAATCTCATCTTAAAACCTACTAGAATCTTCTCAAAGCTACCTATAACAAGCTTATTATGTATTGTACTCTCTCCGTAACACAAAAATGTAAACTTTTGCTAAATATGGGTGTAACACAAAAATATCAACTTTTACAAAACTTTCTATATATGGCATGGGAGTCCGTGTTTTCTTATTTATTTCTCTCTTCTCTACACAATTACAACACAATTAACCCACATAAAACTTTTACATGGGAGTCTGTGTTTTCTACAAAGTTTACATTTTTGTGTTACGGAGGGAGTACATAAATTACCCCTCCCCTTATGTCAGTTCATAGTAGAATTATGTCAAAATATCTCAAACTTTGGCAGGGGTATCTTGAATAATGAATAGTTCTGGACTAATTGTGTTATATTTCCTTTTTTGTATTCTGCAAAAAAAAAAAATACTCTTAAGGTAAAAAAATAATATGAAAAGCAATCTTTGAAGTTCTTTCCCCCCTCCAATTGTAGATCTACTACAACCCTACACTCCTTGCAATGTCATAACCTCTGATCTTTGTCTTTCTCACGCCTCCTGTGGAAGCATTGGTGGGGGCACTAAATCAGTAATGGTGAGCTATGCAATGAACTTATGAGAAACAGAAACTGAAGAGGAGAGGATTGATTTATGGAACTACAACAGTTTCATGAAGAGCTTTCAAGTGGCTCAAAAATACTCCCAAAATATCAGATAAACTATCACTTTTCGAATGCCCCCTCTAGCTCTCACCTTTCCACTATTTATTTACAATCTCACTTACGAAAAGACAACACACAATACATATAGTACTCCCTGCCAAAAAGAACTTGATCATATTCCGATTACATGTAGTGCTCCACACTCCCTGTTCTGACTGCGATCTGATCTAGTACTGTCCTTGTACTGCTGGAAGTGCTTCATTTTCCAATTCACCCCCTTTTTACGCCTCTAATAAGTGCAAACTATAGGAGGCATTTCAGTAGTTGTTGCGAGCTATTGAGGGCGATTGTCAAAATTTAGGGGTTGATGGTGGTTGGAGGCTGATGAAGGATGAAGCAGTGTTGGACGCCGAGAGTGGTGTTACTGATAGAGAAAAGGGGATTGGAGCGGGTAGGCTGTGATAGGTAGGAAGATTGGGAGGTGTTATGGGTTGGTGATGTTGAATTACGTTTTGACTTTTGAGGGACAGTGGATCAAGAAAGTGAGGATGGAGAGGGGGATTTCAATATAAGTGTTTTATTTTTATTTATTTTTGTTAGATTTTAAATTCAGGTTTATGCTTACATTGTATCCATTTGGCCAAAATAAAGGTATTTAACAGAAAATTTGACATAGTCCGGAACCATTTCCAAACGAGCTACTCCTTAGTGGGGATTGTCTAAGCTACATCAAGTTGGAAATCCTATTATTAAATGATCCAAGGTTGCAATCAACTTTGTTAATTTTCTCTTTTTAAATTGTATAGTGCTGTTCAAATTTTGTTCTGAACTTTTGCTGTTATTATTGCAGCAAAAGTGAATATGTACGCTGTTTGAAATTTGCTCGGAAGGATACGATCTATATTGCCACAAACCATGGATATGTATACCATGTTAAACTATTTGATAGTGGATCTGTGGAATGCACTGAACTTATCAGAATCACTGAGGAGGTCCCAATCATTTGCATGGATTTGTTGTCCAGTAATCAGTCTGAAATATCCCTTGAAGTTGAGGATTGGGTTGCAGTAGGCGATGGTAGAGGAACCATGAAAGTGATCAAAGTTGAATTCAGTGATGGTGCTCGTGTTGCTGTCAATATTTCTTGGTCTGCTGAAAGGGAAAGGCAGCTCTTAGGAGCATACTGGTGCAAGTCACTCGGATGTGGGTAAATGATGTTTCTGCTCAATTTGGTCTTTATTGATTGTATTTTCTCAAGGGTTTATTTTGATTTCCTTAGTCAACGAAGCATACTGTTGATGGAAATGGCAACTGTAATGCACTTTCTTTGACCACATTTGAAACAACCTTCTCCAAGTTTGTATGTTGTTCGATAAATATCTGTTTCTTCTGTATTGGAGACGATAACCTCTATTAAGAGAAGCGTAATCATCTACTAAAACTCCATCATCTACTGAGACTCTTTCCAATTACCTCTCAAAAAGTTAAAAAATTTCTTCCAATTTTTTGATTTGCTTTTTCTTATAATGAGCTAAAGGCTTCTTGTCACATCCTTTAGAGGAGTACATGGATATCTCTTATCTAGGTGATTTTACTTTTTCTATTTTGTATTTTCAATTGTTTGTCTCCAAGAATACAATTTCTTTTAATCTGGCACTTATTTATGGCCTTGTTTTTGAACAGTTCCCCCTTTTGCATGCACCTCTGTGTTTTTTTTGTGGTTGAGAGTTAGTCCAACCGTTTTTTTTCCTTTGCGGATTAATGACTTGTTTATTCAGTGACAAAGTGCATGCTGATCAGTACCTACATATATTTTAATGATTTGTTTTTTTGTTGTTCTTTAGGTTCGTATTCACATCAAACCCAAGGGGTTTGGTTAAGCTGTGGAGATTGCCTGATACTTTATCTCATGACGCTGCGAGAAATTATGATACGTGCCTAGTTGCCGATTTTATGTCACCTTTTGGTGCAAGGATAATGTGTCTCGATGCGTCTTGTGACGAAGAGGTACATATTATATTTCCTGCATAATTATAGAGGGTTTTTTGCACTTGTTCTGTTATGGGATGTGGAGTTAGGTTAACTTGTACAAGAATACAAGATACATAGAAGTTATTTTGCTGCTAGGAAAATATGGCTGGCTACTGCAAAAGAGTTCATGCTTATGCTGGTGCTTTAAACCTCATTTTTTTGTTGTTGCAGGTTTTAGTTTGTGGGGATTTGCGTGGTAATCTTGTTTTGTTTCCATTGTCAAAGAGATTATTGTTTGGTGGCTCTGTATCATCTATTGAGAAGACACCTTCTGTAACATATTTCAAAGGAGCTCATGGGATATCTACTGTCTCCAGCATTTCTATAGCCAGGATCAACCTATGTTTGATTGAGATTTGCTCGGTAATGGCTGAATTTCACTTGATAGATGCAGTGCAAGTGTGTGTTTCTGTGACTACTTTCAAGTAAATCGATAATTAATTGAATGTAACTGTGAACTGTTTTGGTGCCCCCTATATTACATCTCCTTTGAGTTGATTAAAAGCTTTTGAAAATTTGACCATGTTCTAAAGTTAATGGCTCCTTGATTGTGCTTTAGAGTTTAGTTTAAAACATGCTTCATCTTAGAAAATTGTGTTCGGAGTTCTAGCCAGTATTGAATAAGAAGGAAGTAAGGCTAAAGCAAAAAATATTACCCCCCCCCCCCCCCTTTGTCTGCTTTTGCATGCTCTATTTCCTTTTTGGGTGGGGTTGTGCTAGAAATATGCTTCATTTCCTTTTTGGATATTTTTTCACCCCTTGTCATAGAAAAGATGAAAAAACTCCAAACTAACACAAGGCAACTTTATTGAACATGCAAAAAGCAAATGGAACATGAAAAGGGGAAGGATGGAGCATCATTAGTTTTAGCATTATATATATATATAGGTACTTTGTATATTTATTAATGTTTTGATGCATCATAATATTAAAAAATTATTACAGTTTGATCTCATTCCTCAGAAATTTTGAATAGCTTGGGGACAGAGTTGTGCACGGATTATTCTACCCTAAATATACATATTTGTTTCCTAGAGTCTTTTTGTTAGCTTGGATTCATCCTCATATTTGAGGGATACACTAAAGTGATATTTGTAACCATTGATCATAATAGTGGTTGTCATAATGCTAGAAAAGAGGAAATCTCTCTCTTTTCTTTTCATTGGACCTTCACCTATTAACTTTGAAACCTTGCCCTCTCAAGAACTCGCGTAGAATAAGAAGAGGAATCTCATTTAGAAACCTTGATATTAGTTTTGCAGATGTCATTTAGTCCACTGCAAGCCTTCTTTAGTGTCTTATAACATCTTTAGGTTTTTGTTCCTTGTCCATCTCATCACTAACAATCAGTATGTGGTTTGGATGCATTTGACAATCTAAACTTGTCTTTTCTACCCTAACTAGGGCCTGTGACTTTCAAAACTGGCCAAATATGTTTTAGCAATTAAAAAGGCTGTTCAATAATTTCTATTATACATTTGTATTTAGTATCTTGTCAGCTGGTTTAAAAAATCATTTTGACGAAAATAACATCGTGAAGGGAGTCTAACCTGGTTAGAATTTTCTGGGTTTACTTTCTGTTCAGACCGGAGGTGATGGGTGCATTTGCTATCTGGAATATTGCAAGGATCAACAAACAATAGAATTTGTGGGAATGAAACATACTAAAGAATTAAACCTCATCCAATCTGTCTCTCCTTACCGTTTTTCCCTTGATGATTCCACAAATATCAGCTATGCAGTTGGTTTCTCATCTACAGACTTTTTGATATGGAATTTACACTCTGAGACTAAGGTATTCTACTAATCTCTCACATTCATTCTCTTTCTCTGGGAGATTAATGGGTTTGGCCTTTTTTTTTTTGTTGGAGGAGCTTTTCTTCCTACTGGAATTTGAGGCAGTGTGTAAATGCAGGTAATGCAAATTAACTGTGGTGGATGGCGCCGTCCTCATTCTTATTATCTTGATCAGGAACCTGAAATCTCCAGTGGCTTTGCATATGTCAAGGCATGCTTTCTACTCCTTTTCCCTCTACACATTGGTTTTCATTCTTAGTATCAAATGTGGGAAAAATACTGTAATATTATTGTTGGGGCTTTATGGGTTGCCGTGTATTGCTATTGTTGCATTCATTTTATTCCCAGTACATTTGGGTACCTGTGTTATGGCTTCTTTTAATTGTATGAAGTTCTTATTTTATGCAAGCATGAGAGAGAGAGAGAGGGGGGGGGGGGAGGAAAGGGGAGAGGAGGGGGATAAATTTAGTGAGAGTGAAGGTGAGGGCTCGTGTACATGAATGTAGTGTGTAAACATAATAGAAGGTAGGACTCATTCATACATGAATGAAGTGTGTATTATGTAAACATAATAGTTGTTCAATTGAATGTGACATGTTCGTAAAATGAGTGGCTTCAGGCATGTAATTTTGTAAGCCATTATTGGATGATTGGTACTTTATACATGCCTATTTAATGTAAATGTCTGGTTTTGAGCTTTTGATTATCTAAGTAGCCTTTGAATGAAGAGTGAAAGGTGTACATTTTCATTTACATGGAAAGAAACTGTAGGATTGTCTGAGATATTGTAAATAAAAGGTGTTTATTTTAAGCCAAGGGAGTAACTTTAGAATGCTGCTAATTATGAGGTAGTTGTCCTTTCCTACAATCATACTTCTATTGCCACTTGTATAGTTATATTAATCATACTGCCACTTGTTAAAGATAATTTGTTAAACACTTCGGTGATCATTTATTAAACATCTTGCCATTCATATCATCGACATCAAGGTTGCTGGCGGATGTTTGATTGCTGGCTGCTTGTTCCTTGGTGATCATTTGTTAAACACCTTTTAATTTAAGTCCAGACTTGTACTAATGTCCGACACAGAAGCTGTCTGTGTGAAGTTTGCTGCTCCTAGCCCTGTTTTTTGTGTACACTTGGATATCTTGTTTCATTTATGCTTTAATGATTAATCTTGATGCTCCCCCTCCAGGATGAGGTCATTTATGTTCATAGAAATTGGGCACCAGATGGGGAGAAGAATATATTTTTTCGTCATTTGCATTTACAATTCCATGGGAGAGAGATTCACTCCTTACGCTTTATCCCTGAAGATGAATGTACGCCAAAAGTTCCTTATCCTAAATTAAGTTGGATTTGCACTGGATGCGAAGATGGTACTGTGAGGTTAACTAGGTATGATTTACCATACAAGAGTTTGAGTAGATTGCTTTTAGTTGTCTATACTGAAACTGGAATGTCTGATCCAGGTGGCTACTAGTTTTTTTTTTTTTTTTTTGAAATTGGAATACATTTTGGAGTAATTCATGTTCATGATGCTTACTGAAAAAAGATTTTGATTTATTATATACTGTTTAAAACATAAGTTCGGATATCCAGGACAACTTTTTGCCTGAAAATTTTATGCTTTGTGCTGTCTAACAGAATCTGATGGGTGGCTCAGGTATAATCATGATATTGGTAAATGGGCCATGTCTAATTTACTTGGGGAACATGTTGGAGGGTCAGCTGTGAGATCCTTATGTTTTGCATCAAAGATACATTCGGTGGATTCTAAATTATTTGAAGTAAGTGATAGGACTTTTGGGACCAACGATTCATTGGAGAACACCGAGAGCCCATGCTTACTTATTTCTGTTGGTGCAAAGCGGGTGGTAACCTCATGGTTGTTACGAAGAAGACAAAAGATTGAGGGAAATGTATCTGTTAACGGCCAGACTTCATCAGGACCCAACTCTTCAATGTCATTTAAGTGGTTGTCTACCGACATGCCAACTAAATGTGTTCGTAGTAAAAAAAAGACACAAGAAAGTAGAAACTTTGCTAGACCATTAGATGAAGTGCCTGCATTTGACTCTGGGTCTGCCTCCATAGAGATGGAGTTAGAGCAGCATGGAGATACACTTGATAATGATTGGAGATATCTTGCCGTTACTGCGTTTCTTGTCAACGTTGCAGAGTCAAGGCAAGTTAATGTGATTACTGCTGCCACTATTGAAAATTGAAGTGCCCGATTACTGCTTTTGTGATGTTGCTTTCATCTGCTTTCAGGTTTACTGTTTGTTTTGTTGTTGTTGCCTGCTCTGATGCTACTCTTATGCTGCGAGCACTTGTCCTTCCATATCAGTATTGGTAAGATGAACGCCTTCCAACATTTAGATCATTTGGTCGTTCGTAAGAATTCTGTTACTTATCTTAAATGCTATGCTTTGCTTTGCAGGTTTGATGTTGCATCTTTGGCTCCCCTTTCATCTCCTGTTCTGGCTTTACAGCATGCTGTTACTCCTGTTAGTCAACTTTATCAAGGTTTGTGTTGATCTTCCATAATTTCTTTTTGGATTTTCTATGTTTTAATAGACTTTCTTTTCAAATAAGAGTTGCATGTCTAACCGCTTCCCCCTTTTTTGGTTGGGAAATTAGCCTGTGAGGCGTTAGCTAACTCTTGTTAACTGTTAGACTATCGACCAGCAGGCCTACTAGGTTACTAATCCACACATCATAATAGCCCTTTGTTTTGAGGGGGATAGTGGGGGGAAAGCCTCATTCAAACGATGGGGATCGAGCCCCCTACCACAGGGGTGAAAGGAAAGTCTCCATCAACCATTGTGCCAACCTTGATCTTCTTTCTCACCACTTAATTCATCTTCGTTCCCATTTGCAATGAAAGAGAGATAGATGAAGTGTTGACTCTAATATATGAGTAATTAATTGAAAAAGGATAGTGTGTATAAGTCAGAGGAAATGTAGGATTGGTGAGAAAATATGCCTTTAACTTCTAAAGAAAATGGGAAGAATATTTTTTGATTGTGCCAATTCGAAAGTGGGAATATAATTATGGTATATAGAGAAATGTTTGAGACTTTTTTTAACCTTTTATTCCTATCTGTCCTATGCATTCTAGTGTTCACAATTGACTACACTTGCTGCAAAAGATTTGGATTTTGTTAACTTTAGAAATTTAAATATACCTCGAGTAGTTAATGCTTAAATCAGTAGGGACTGCTTTATATCATGATTGGATTAACATACGGACTCGATGGACCAATGTTCATTCGGTCAATTTGGCATGTTTCATATTTCTTTTAAGTATGATATGGAATAATGGGACATTATCTCCCTTTAAATTAACCTTATTTTTAGCTTAAGTTACCTTGTTGCAGCCCCATCAAAGGGACATTTGATGCTTTCAATAATCGGAGAAATATTGCAATGTACTACCTTTGTTTTTAAACACTTCTTTCATCTTTCATTTATGGCTGTTCCATCAAGTTCTTACGGAATTTATTCTACTCTTTTAACCCCTTTCTGCCCTTTACTAATCCAATTGCAGCTCACAACTATGCTCTCTCTCATTTTATAAACAAATAAAACCCAAATTTACACTATTTCTTGGTTTTGTTGCATTTTTGGCATGTTTCTCCAACAATTTTATGCTTTGGAGTGATGCAATCGAAGTCTTCAGCTACATATGTCTACTATGCGATTAAGCTAGTAGAAACAAACAATTTTATCAGAGTTTGGGATACAGCAACTCAGTTAGTGTGGACTAGTCATTCATAAATTTCAGGCTGCGCTCCTTTATTCTATATACAAGTGTTTTGCTGGCTTTCGGAGTTCAGATTGTTCTATTCTTTATCTCATTCCTATCTTAACATATATAAGATTATCTTGATATAACTTCAGTAATTTTTTGGCAGGCAAAATGATGACCAAGAACACATATATTGTAATCAGTGGATCAACTGATGGAAGCATTGCCTTCTGGGATGTTACGGGAAGCATTGAAGCATTTGTGCAGCGTGTACCATCATTTCACATAGAAAAATCTATTGATTTCCAAAAACGACCACGAACTGGTAGAGGAAGCCAAGGTGGTCGCTGGTGGAAATCTATTGGTGCAATAACTGGGAAAGAAAAATGTGATACAGATTCTATGGCATTGAATGGTAAAGTCATCTCCAGCAACAATAATGTTGCTGATAAATCACCTGCGATGACGATCTTGAAGGGCAAGAATATATCTTCTAATCATATCGATATAGCTTCCTTTAGATCTGGGGAGAGTTTTGATGATCCTTCTGACAGGTTTTATGAAATTATGCCGTTGCGTATTTTTGAAAACGTTCACCAATCTGGTGTCAACTGCCTGCACATTTGTTGCCAAAATAGTGGAAATGGTTTGCCATACAGCATAATAAGTGGGGGGGATGATCAAGCACTTAATTTTCTGCAATTTGTCGTGACATCATTTCCTACGAGACTGGATTTTTATGATATAGGAAAAGGTGATAGAACATCAGAATCAGTAAGCCCTGAGCACACTATTCAGCATGACTCAAAAAAGAGTTATTCGATCAAATTCTCACATCAGAACAAAGCCATAGCAGCACACAGTTCTGCTGTAAAAGGTACTCATTATGAGTTGTTTTTTATTTAATTACTGATTTATTCTTTAGAAACAATTTGTTATAGGTATGTTTTCTATATACATGTCATTTCTTGTTGGTGGAGCATTTATTCTGAGGCAGTGGTTGAATGTCAGATAACTTGTGTTTCATCTAATTTTGTGTGCGCCTGACTGAAGAGTGCGTGTGATGCGTCATTAATGTGTTCTTACCTAGTTCTGACTTCTGTAACTACTCTTTTTGCATCATTTTCTCCGTAAGTCCTTAATTTTAGGAAGCATTACACTGCTTTAGCATTCCGCCATCTTTTAAGGAATGTCATATTTCCGAGGTAATAGCTTTCTTACATTGCCTTTGATGATTCCTGGGAAGGATGGAAGAGTGTCTTACTCATACCTTGTGTAACTACGAAGATTTTAAATGTTCACTTCCATTTTCTTCAGGTGTATGGACAGATGGGACTTGGATATTCTCTACTGGTCTTGATCAAAGAGTAAGGTGCTGGAAGGTTCAAGAGCAGGGCCATCTAATTGAACATGGTCATTTCATAACAAGTGTGCCAGAGCCAGAAGCATTAGATGTCAGTGCTTGTGGGAGGCAAGTGAACTAGTGAAGCAATTAGAAATTTAATTACACATCGCTCCTGCTTCCACCCTAACCTGGCCAAAAAGATTTGATCTTCTGCTGCTTTTCTAAGTTTTTCTTTTTCTTTTTGCAGGAACTGTTATCAGGTTGTTGTAGCCGGAAGAGGGATGCAAATGATCGAGATTTCCGTATCTTCAGGAAATGATTAGCTTGATTGAGCTGTCCCTTGAGGCTTGAGCTGTGCTTCACTATATGTTATGGCCACACTTGAGAGAGATAAATTGGTAATCATAAAATTTGAGTTCTGATATCATCATTATGTGTGATCTTCAATCTTTTTCTAGCTAATTCTTCAAACACAAATTTATGTTCGAACTTCGAAGTTCATAAATCTTGACCATATTTCTGAATCTCCTGTAACCTGTCTTGTTCTTCGGAGTTGGGTTTTTTCTAATCCTGTCTCTTATTAGCTGGAATTGGAAGCCCAGCTCTTTCTAGGCAATAGTTGTATGAAAATGTGTCCTCTATATCTGGTTACTTTCTGGATGCTTAATGTGACTTCTATCAGTCAAACTATGTAGAATTCTCTGTCCTTATAATCTATCTCAATTTTTTCGGTAAAAAATTGTTGCTTACAGGATCTGCAAGGCGGTCTGGTGAGGTTTGTTTAGGGGTCCCTTTTCGGTTACATTTGCTTGATCAATGAAGCCAAACATGGAGAGCATAGCAAGTCACCTGTGTTTGATTTCTTTCACCTCACTCAGTCAAATGCCTATGGATGATGGATCGTCTGTTAGCCCATTGGGTCGAAGTAGCTACCTCGGTACCAATGATCAGTAACCTTAGTCAGAATGCCCCTTGCATCCCGGTATTCTTTGACAATGCCATGGATTCCGTGGCATCCCTAATACGGAGTAACTAAGATGCTATGCGCGTGGATCCTCTTGGGTTGCTCAGGCTGTCGAGACCATCTTCTTTACAGAAGATAGGGGTAAATAGGAAAATGAATGACCATATAGAAATAATTCTGTCATTTTTTTGGAACCTACAATCCAACATTAATAACTTCAAATTTGAATACACCAGTTTATTTAGCTATGAAATATTATTAAGCCTTGTAATAAATTATACCCTCCATTTTTATTTAATTTACAAAGTTTAACTTTTGACATTGTTCAAATGGTTGCTTTGATCATAATTTGTGATTTATACATAACAAAAAAAAATTGTTCGCGAGGGGTCTTGTTGGATTTGTTTCAACATGTAGTTTTAAATGTCTATTTATTATAAATACATGATTAGAGATATTAATGTTTAAAGTTTTGTATTTGACAAGTGTAAAAGGGTTAAATGTGTAGGTTATTAAAAAACAGAGAAAGCTCAATCTGTAAGCATTGTACTCCCTCCATATGGTTGGTTTTTTTTTTTTTTTTTTTTTAATGTGCAACAAATAAATATGCACACATTTTTTAGGAAAAAAACGTAGGTGTAGGTGTAAACTGACAAATTAATAAATAAAAAATAACAAAATCTATAATCTTCTTGTTTGTATTAAAAGTATATTAAAATTAATTTGTTGCATATAAATAAACGGATGAGTATGTGAATAATTACTGTATTACTTAATCTTGTACTCTGTATTAAATAACTACATATAATTAAAATGTGTTCTTATCATTGTATTGTGCTACGTAAAATTGTTTACGTGTGCTTTTGACACGTTATTATGACGAGTAGGCCTACAAGGAAAAACATATGTTTTTGAAAGAAAAAAACATATGGATATGATTAGATCTCAAATAAAAATATAAATATTGCTTAAGATGGGAAATGAACACATGCATAACCTTTACAATTTACAATAAAATGCAAGAACTTAACCATCAAACAACTTTTTTTTTTTTGACAAGGAAAAAAAAAACATTAACCAACTTTAATTTGTAGGTTTAATATTTAAAAGTAGAATATGATAACACCTTATAAATTAATGTAACTAAAAAAAATTATGTCTGAAACAATTTTACTAATTCAACAACAACAAAATTTTTGTTACATATCCTATCTCAAAAATTTTTTAAGTTGTTTTCTTTTCGCTCTAAAACTTTTAAGAGTTTTTCAAAATTATTGTATTGCCGGTCATATGATGATTGTCCCTGTATCAATGCAGCATTACACAAAAAATTGAAAAGATTTGATAAAAAAAATAAAAAAATTGAAAAGATAAAAACAAAGTCCATTAAAAACTTATGAAGAATACCAAGTATATTGGAAAATTGTAACTTACCCGGGGCATTACCCGGATCAGAATACTAGTTATAGATCTTTATATACAATAAAGATTTTATGATGATTAGACAAAGTAAAGCTAAACAATGCATTCAAGTACTGAATAAAGTGACTAAAAGTAAAAATATTATATTTCGTATTAAAATAAGTATTAGTTGCATTAATAGATACTCATACGTGATATGAATATGCATTTAAAATTTATACGGAGTATCATTTTAGAAAATATATTTGCATTAAATGTTTATTTAACTTCTCATGGCGTTAATTAACAAGATTTTTATTGTTAAAGTAGTAAATTTATTCTTATGATTAATTTTTTTTTAATGGTTTTCATTAATAATGGAGTAATTATTCTAATGCATCCAAAAACCAAAATCATCAAAGAAATGCATACTTATTACTCCTGGAGTCAACCTATGGTGGCATAGCCCACCAAATGGGACCTCATTAGTGATTAAACTTGAGTTTAAGACCTTAAACATTAATTTAAGTTAAATTATTTAACTAAATTAAAGGATCAATTAATTAATTTAAGAAATAAAATGACAATGAGGCATTGCATTACCAAACTAAAGTGACCTATTATCAGACGATTTTGGTGGTAGGTAGGAAACTGTCTTTATCTTCCATGTCCTACTTAAAATTTTACCAATATAATATACCAATAAAATACTATATGATGTCTTGTTATATAATATTTACTAGGCTTCTATGCACGCTTTGCATGGAATAGTATTTTAAATACATCTATTAGTCTGTCTAAACAAACTTTATATAATAATAATAATAATAATAATAATAATAATAATAATAATAAATCTTTTTCATTCGGTAATCCCATAACAATGAACGAAAGAAAAGTTTTATTTACCATATTCAATTGGCTACCAAATTTCTATAATAATCAAAATGTAATTTTTTTTGATGAAATATATCAATATGGATGTCTATTTATAGAGAATTTAAAAATATTAATTTTGAAACTTTTGTTTTATGTTTTCGAGTTTTATATTTTGTACTATTTTCATTTAAAAAAGTTTAAAAATTATAATAACTTTCCTTAATAATTAGGGGTGAAACATATTGATATTTTAGAAATTTTTAAAAGGGTAAAATGAACATTTTGAGGGGGACACCATGGCTCCCCATTGGCTTATATAATAGAGATAATAGCTAAAACTTTGTATTATTTATGTTATGTACTTTAATAATTTAATCGAGATTAAACATAATTAAATAAGATTTTGTTGGATTCGACTCAACATGTTATTTTTTTAAATTTATTTGTTATAATTTTTACAAACATACAATTAAAAATATTAATCTTGTGTATGGAAATTTTGTTTTAGATGAATAATTTGAACTTTTAACCTAACATCTTAACAAGTACAACCCTCGTTGTTAATCTATTATACTATACCTAATACCATACATTGAGATCATTTAGCTTGTGATAATTATACTATACCCAATACCATACACTATGTTTATAATTTATAGTTTCACATCTGAGGTACATATACGTACAAGAATCATGTTAGTAATATTTAAAACTATGTTCACAATTTATATAAGAGAGTGTATTTTGTCAGACTTTTCTAACACAATGTTATTGTCAAATGAGTATAATTGAAGAAATTAATCTTAACTGAGCTGAAAAAAATGACTTACTTGAGAAAAAATGACTTACTTAGAACAATATATGATTTACTTGAAAAAAATTACTTACCTGAAATAAAAAATACTTACCTTAAAAAATGATTTATCTAGAAAAAAAAATTACTTATCTGGAATAAAAATTAACTTACGTGGAAAAAAATGACTAATTTGGAACAAAAAAATGACTTACCTGGAAAAATTAAAACCGGACAAACTGAAACCGACCTAGATAACATACTCCAAATAGAACTAGACAAAAATTAAAAATCAAAACTTATCTGGACAAAACTAAAACTTGAAGAACGACTTAATCTGAAACCATGTAAGTGTTAGAAAACAATTTAAGAAACGAAAGTGCTTAGGAAACAGTTTTAAGAACACATATAGGAAAGTGTTTTGAAAACTGATACTGTATTTTTCATTAATATGTCACTAAATTTTTGCAAAATTAGATATATCATGATATATGATTTTTTATGGTTCTTCCTTAATTCTATCAGTGATTAATTGTTGTTGATAATGTTGGTGAGAAGTGGTAGATTGATTAATGGTAACGTCTAACATAAGGTCAGACGATCTGACCCAATATTTTCATTTCATATAAATTACATGTTTATCAAGAGCGTGATATACATATGCTACTTTTTGGTATCTTATTATTATATTGCTCCATATCCCTTTTGTGAGTTTTTCAATTAGTTACTCCACTCCCTCAAAATAGTTGCTTTTGCTTTATAAAATGATCTTACCAAAATTTAAATGCTTTCACTTTCTACTATGGTATATAATCACATGAGATATTAACTGAGTAATTACGACTTCATCCCGTAAAAATAAATAAATAAATGAATATTTAAATAATTGATAAATTTAGTAAGGAAAGTTTACTAACGTATATAATGAAAAATATTTTATTTTGCCTAACGAGATAGATAAATTAAATTTTATGTCGTCCCAAATATAAATCCAATGATTTAGGTTAACCAATCACAAATAATAACACTATAAAATAAAATAACTAATAAGAGGGAGAAAGAGAACGCGAGTAGCCAAGTGACCACTTAGGCCCTGTTCTTTTAGACATAAAGCTACAATAATCAGATCAGATCAGACTTAGTCAAATCAGATCAGATCAGACATTATTACTCTTTATTATTATTATTATTATTATTATTATTATTTCGAGCATTGTTTTTCCGCTCGACATTTTCCGACGACGGTTTTCAGACTGACTTTTCAGCGTTGATTATTCGGCCGACTTTTCCGGCGACGATTTTCGGGACGACTTTTTCGACGACGATTTTCGGAATGACTTTTCCAGCGATGATTATTCGGTCGACTTTTCCGGCGGTGATTATTCGACCGAATTTTTCGGCGACGATTTTCAAGCCGAGTTTTTCGGCGACGATTTTCAGGACGACTTTTCCGGCGACGGTTTTCAGACTGACCTTTTCCGACGATGATTATTTAGCCGACTTTTCCGGCAATGATTTTCAGGCCGCGTTTTTTGGCGACGATTTTCGAGACGACTTGTCCGACGACGGTTTTCGGAATGACTTTTCCGGCGGTGATTATTCGGTCGACTTCTTCGATGACGGTTTTGGAGTCAGATTGAATGAAGGGTTTGAAAAGAATGAAAAGTAAAATACTGAAGAGGTGAAATGAAATGAGCTCGAGGCTTTGGGCTCATTAAATTTTTGTCCCTAATAAAAATAAAAATAAAAATATAAATATAAATAAAATCAAATCAGAAAAACTCAAATCAGATCAGATCAGATCAGACAAACTCAAAACAAATCAGATCAGATCAGCTTAGACCAGATCAGTCCTAAAGAACAGAACCTTAGTTTATTTTAAAGGGTTGTGCATCACCCTATTTTTTTTTTGGCCATAAGATATGTAGACTGAATGTCCCTAGTGTGCACACCTCTCACTAATCTAATGGGTATCCGCAATAAACCGCGCACCAATAGAATTAGGAGGAAGACTGAAAGTCAATTAACATAAATAATCGAACTCATTAGAAGCCTATTGGGTATCAACAAATGTACACCAATAGAACAACATCTAGCAGGGCAACCTGTTTATTACCCTTCTGGGTTTCTTTCTCCTCTCAAAACCATATACAAAAATATGTCTAATTTTATAAAAATAAATATATCAAATTAATTTAGTCACCCAAACAATTTCTAGAAGGTATAAATCATACATGATCCCAAAGTGTACATCTATAACCATCATAACAATTTTAAAGTCACATAATCGATTATATGTTACTAGCCACTATGTCATTCTATGTGCTAATTAATTAACTCTGATCGAATCGGTAATATGTTAGTACGTCATTCAATCAGCTTAATCAACATGTTAGTAGGTCAATCACAACGATTATATATCATGCTTTGATGAAATTTTGTTTCAAATCTTATTTTGTGAAAAATGATACTAATAATGAGAGAAAGTTGTATGTTGATGTTTTTCGAGATAACTTATAAAAACCATCATTCAACAGATCCCAAAAGAATTCAACAGATCTCATAAGATTTCATTCTTTTATAAATTTATCAAGATAGCTTATAAGATCTCTAATAAGACGATATTTGATCACCATCATCATTTATAAAGTTCAAAGTATATTGGTTTTCTATCTCTTAAGAACAAGGACCATATTTTAAGAATAAAGAATCACATCTTAAGAACACATAATGATATCTCAAGAACCAAAAATTATTTATTATGGACAAAGAATCATATGTAAAGAACAAAGAATGATATCCTATGAACTATTACTCATATCTTAAAAACAAATACTCATATCTTAAGAACACCTAATCATATCGTAAAACAAAGAATCATATCCCAAGAAAAAAGAGTTATTTCTTATGAATTAATAATCATATCTTACGAACAAAGAATCTTATTTACCAACAAAGTACAATATCGTATGAACTAATAATCATATCGTATGAACATATAATCATATCGTCAGATCAAACAATCATATTGAAAAAAAAAACTTTTTCAAACCAAGCGAAATTGCAAAATTACGAAATTACGAAATTACCCCATCTTGTTACACTAGGACCTTCCTCCCCCTATCACTTAGGAAGTATGTAAGGAAACTCTTCCCTCACCAAACAATGACTCACTCAACAACTAAAGTATTCAACAACCCACTCAATCCAAAAACAACCCACTCAACCCAAAAAATAGGAAAAATACAGGTTAAACCGGTCAGTCTTTCACATAAAAACTAAAAAATAAAAATAAAAAATAACCGGTCAATGAAGTTGCCGGTTGGGCGGTTACCATATTAAAATTACAATGTGGGGCTGGGGAGTGTCTTTCCTCTTATAAATAAGAAAATCGCACGAACTTAAGCTCGTCGTCGTTGTGTAGTGTGAAGCCTTTCAGTTCCGCCATTTTCTTCTTCTCCTCCTCTTCTCACTCTTTCGGATCTCCTTTTTCGCTCACCTTTTTCAGGTATTTTTTTCTGCTTTTTGGTTGTTTTTTTCTGTTCATGTAATGTAAAGGTGTTTGATGAAGATTTAATTAGTTGAGTCATAGATCATTAGATCTGTATGTTAATCGAGTTTTGTTCGATTCATTCGTGCGATTTTTGTGAAGCAAATTCCATCTATATTAATTTCTTGATCTGCTTGATTGTTCGATTATTTTGTTTGTGGTCTGGTGAATGCGAATAGAAATGGCAGATCTTTCTCCATTGTTGATTTCTGATAAGAAATGAAATGAATCTGTTAACATGTTTAATTTTGCGGAATGCTGTTGTATTGTAGAAAAAATGCTGATGATTTTTTTTTTTCCTTTAAGAATATTTGGAATGAGTTACGATGATGTGATTGATTGAGGCTACTATGGTGTACGGACCTTTGAGATCTGGCATTGATGAATTTTCTTTGTATAATAGAGGGAGTTATGGAAGTTTGGATCAAGTAATTTGTTGAATTTAATGCTTTTGGCATTTCGCTATTTTTTGCTAAATTTAAGTTGTGTTTGGTTGGTAGGATTATGGCTTGTTTTGTGTTATAGATTGCTCAGGAGTTGCAAACTTTAAGAATATCAATATTAAGTACTTTTGATGAAGATCTACGTATATGCTAAGGCTCTGTTTGATAACTCCTTTGGTTTACCTTAAAATCTTAATTGAGTAGCTATTGGGATTTTAAGTCATCTAAAATGAATAGCAGTGTTTGGAGTACGAGCTTGTATAAAATTTCAGCCTAAGAATTGACTGAAATTGAATTGCTACCAAATATAGCATCTCAAGAATAAGTGATCAAATTTTCATCTATCCTATCAATTTAGTTTCTTTCAGAATTTATCAGTTTCACCCTGTGATGCCAAATATAACCTAATTGCTTACTACATCAACCGTTCTATGCCAGTTCCAACTGAAATGTGTGTGGCAGGACAATTAGAAGTGCAATTTAGTTTAGAGATTATGAATTTTCCTTTTTGTACCTATGCTCTTATTTTCTTATGTATGGTTAGGAATGGACTAAACTGATTTGCTATGCTTTCTGCAAATTTTAGGAAATGGACACCTTCCTATTCACCTCCGAGTCTGTGAATGAGGGACACCCTGACAAGCTCTGTGATCAGGTCTCTGATGCAGTGCTTGATGCTTGCCTTGCCCAGGACCCTGACAGCAAGGTTGCTTGTGAAACATGCACCAAGACCAACATGGTCATGGTATTTGGTGAAATTACCACCAAGGCCGAAGTAGATTATGAAAAGGTTGTCCGTGACACTTGCCGTTCCATTGGCTTCATTTCTGCTGATGTGGGTCTTGATGCTGACAACTGCAAGGTTTTGGTCAACATTGAGCAGCAAAGCCCTGATATTGCTCAGGGTGTCCATGGCCATCTCACCAAGCGCCCTGAGGACATTGGTGCCGGTGACCAAGGCCACATGTTTGGCTATGCCACCGATGAGACCCCAGAACTCATGCCTCTTAGCCATGTTCTTGCCACTAAGCTTGGTGCTCGCCTCACTGAGGTTAGGAAGAATGGCACCTGCGCTTGGCTGAGGCCTGATGGTAAAACTCAAGTCACTGTTGAGTACCAAAATGAAAGTGGTGCCATGGTACCCATCCGTGTTCACACCGTCCTCATTTCCACCCAACATGATGAGACTGTGACCAATGATCAAATCTCTGCCGATCTCAAGGAGCATGTCATTAAACCGATCATCCCTGAGAAGTACCTTGATGACAAAACCATATTCCACCTCAACCCATCTGGTCGATTTGTCATCGGTGGACCCCACGGAGACGCTGGACTCACAGGCCGTAAGATCATTATCGACACATACGGTGGATGGGGAGCTCATGGTGGTGGTGCTTTCTCCGGGAAAGACCCAACCAAGGTGGACAGAAGTGGTGCCTACATCGTCAGACAAGCTGCTAAGAGCATCGTGGCCAACGGGCTAGCCCGAAGGGCAATTGTGCAGGTGTCATACGCCATTGGTGTCCCAGAACCATTGTCTGTGTTTGTTGATACCTATGGAACTGGAAAGATTCCTGACAGGGATATTTTAAAGATTGTGAAGGAGAATTTTGACTTCAGACCAGGAATGATCTCTGCTAACCTCGACCTCAAAAGAGGTGGGAATGGAAGGTTCCAGAAGACCGCTGCGTATGGGCATTTCGGAAGGGATGACCCTGACTTCACCTGGGAGGTTGTCAAGCCTCTCAAGTGGGACAAGGTCCCAGCTTCAGCTTAATGCTTCTGCAGTGGATTGCAGAATTTGAGTTGAGTTTCCCTATGTCACTGCTGCTCAAACCCAGGCGAACCTATGCATTTCTTGTAATGTCTGATTTTTTTTCCTTACATTATTATTGTTTCCAATTTCAATTTGATTCGATTTGTGTACTGTTTAGAACGAAAATGGATTATTGTTTGCATTTTTGGTACTTATAATATATAGTAGCATTAGTGTTTCTGGCAATTATGAGATTTTAAAGTAACAGCATTAGTGTTTCTGGCAATTGAAGAGAGTATTGTGATTTTAAAAACAAGGTGAATTTCCTAAATTCGTGTAGTTGAGTTTGCAATATTGTGATCTTAATCTAGCTTGTATGAGGAGGTGCAGAAACAAGATTACCGATCCTATTTACAGTGTTAAATTTGATAGATGGGTCTGGGTAACCCAATATGAAATAGAATAGTTACGAGCTCAAAGAATGCAACATGTTGTTACTTTGTTGCGCGCAAAATTACTCTTAGAAGAGTAGATGAGGCAGAACTTGCTGAGTTTTGTAATGCTAATGGCTTTTGTTTGTCAAGAGAAAATTGAGAACATTAATTTAAGACAATATGTTGGATCAAATTAATTTATTCCTATATCATTAAGATTTTTATTTATATTGTTTTAGGGTGCGTTCTCTTCAATTTATTAGACCTGAACTTACCTGAACTGATTATCTGAACTTATCAGACCTGATTTAACTTATGAGACCTTATTGGAACTTATTAGGCCTTATTCGAACTTATTAGACCTTGTTGGAACTTATTAGACCTTATTAAACCTGATTGAAACTTATTGGAACGTATTTTATATGATTGAATAAAATAAATTAATAATAATAATGATGATGATGATAATAATAATATTCTATACATTTGAACCTATATTTTTTTTATTGTTGAATTACGTTCAAGAAGGTAATAATAATTAGTATATTTTTTTTCAAACCTATTATTAATTAATATTATCAGTTCCAATAACAACTTATCTACATATTTAATTTTTCTTAATTCACTTGTAGTAAAATTAACAAACTAGAACGGATCGAATAATAATAATATGGAGGATGTGTAAAGTTTAATTTGGACCAAAGTTAAATCAAACCCAAAATAAAAAATAAGTTTTATTTTATAATATAAAAAAATAGTTTAATTCAATCTAACTCTGATTGATTTTTCTAAAAAAATTATAAAACAAGAATGATAAAATAAAATTGGTTTATGTTGTGTAAAAGTGCTTTAAGTTAATTATTAATTTAATTAATTTTATTTGATCAATAATTAAAAATAATAATCTAGACCTGATTTGAACTTATTAGACCTGATTGGAACTTATTAGAACTTATTAGACCTTGATGGGGCAAAATGCACCCATTAGCTATTGGGCCAGCCACATGCAAAGCTAAAGCCCAATCCAACACTCAACAAACAACGGAGCTCCATCATAAGGAAGGCCCACAAAGGATCAAGCCCAGGTATAGGACAAAGTCCATGCCAGGGCCCCTGATCACCTAAAATCCACGCTCAAGCACCTGCCTGGTCCAGATCATATCTACCAGGCCCTGATGACAGCAGCCTGGTCCAGGTCCAGCCTGCCAGGTCAAGAGGACGCCTACCAGGTACAAGGTTACTGACCAGGTCCAGCCCGGCCTGCCTGGTCCAGTTCAACTCACCAGGGACAGTTTTCCTCGCACAGTCTCAAGGTACTATAAATAGACCATACCCACGCACATGCCCATGTATCCAAAAAATACCAAACACATCTCAAACTTCTCCCTCACTTTCTCTCTCTACATTCTCGTACTTTCACATTTACTGACTTGAGCGTCGGAGGGCCGTTCCCCGGTAACACCACCGGGGGTAGCTCACGTTTGTTCGTTGTGCAGATTCACAAGCCCATTACGTGGAATTTGGACTAGCTCTCAAGCCCACCAATATAAATTACATTGTTGTGACCACAAAATCACCTCAACAATTTGGCGCTAGAAGGAGGGTCCGAGTGCCATATTCAGTTCATATTCCACCTCCGAAATACCTTGACAATGTCTCAACAAGGTAACTCCGGTAACCATCCCAGCAAACAACCACAACGCTCAAACCAAGAGAAGAGCGCGAGTGCCCAAGTTCCTAGGGTATCTCGGAGCGATCGAAATGCAAACGCACCCACCAAATCTCAGGTCAAGGAAGCACTTCGGGTCCTTCGAGCAGCTTCCTTGCTGAACAAGGAATCGGGGGAGAGTGAGCCCGAGGCAAGTGAACGACCAGGGGATGAGGGTGAGTCGTCGGATGAGGACTACACAGTATCCTCACCACGACCGTCCTCCTCTGTCGGCACGAAAAGGCCATCTACCTCGAAAACTCCAACAAAGGGCAAAAGGCCACCCCGTGTGCGAAGAAAACTCAGTTACGCACAAGGGTCAGGCAGTCAAAGGGTCTCAACCAACCAGCGCAGACCCACTCCTCCTAGATCTCTCCCAGGGAAGTGGGGAGAGAGTGAATGGGACACCACGAGGGAAGCGAGAAACCACCCAAGTTGGTTCTCAACCTCGGGCAAAACGAAAATAGTGGACAACACTGTCCAAACGACTCGCAAGGAGGCGAAACGACACCGCAGGCGATCTCCATCGCCTCATACCACTGTCCAGGAGGAAGCTAACACGGGGCCTTCCCACCGGACCACAGTGTATGATAGGCTGAGTGAGAGAAGGCCTGTGCACCAAAGGCTGGGACCACCTCCAACTGTCCATGACAGATTAGGGGGACCCATAACTGTCAGGGACAGGTTAGGACCATCCCTAGCAGCCAGAACAGGTCAGGAGTCAATCCAACAAGGGACTCCAGGACCATCTGCGAGCCTCCGAGCAGGACGGTCACCAAGGCCAGAAGTGAGAACACCCACGAAGTCACCATTCCATGCCTCGGTGATATTCGAGCCCTCTCAGAGGGTGAAACTGTAACGACCCGACTCGCATAAATCGGCGCGGAAGAAACCGACGAGTCAAGTAGTTATAAAACTAAAACTCAACACTTAGAAAATAAACTAATACCTCAAAATATTATTATTAAACCAAAGATGTACAATAACCCACAATCTTGTACAAAAACTAATACCCAAAAGTCAAATGTACTAAAACAAAAGTAAAGTGCAACTCTAACCACATGCTAGAGTCTTATACAACAAATGTAATATCATACGTCTGAAACAACGTCTATAGAATCTAAAACTATGAAACAACTGTAATAAACAACAACAAAGCACACAAAACGTCGCTCGCCCAACCCCAAAGCTAAGCAAGAGCATCATCGTCAGATGTACCTGAAAAACACAACATATCCACCATCAGTGGCGAGTAACATAACTGACTCACCCTAACGGGAATACACAAGCACATAGCAATAATCAAATAACATTACACGTAAAAATCCTCGAAGACACGAGACAACCTCAAGCTCGTAATCCAAACTCGACTAATTACTCGACATCATCCTCATACGACACCACTATACTCAATTCTAACTCAGGCGCAATCATTCTAGTTCTAGACCGGACTATGCTCGTACGGAAGCATCTTACGCAACCGAACTTCTACTATGTCAGGACCGGGCATAAGCCATACACCCAAACCCCACGAACCCATTCCATACTTGGAAATTCGTGTCCCTAATCCCCAAATCATTCTGAGCGTACTAGGAATAACATAGTGAGACTCCAAAACTATTCCGATACCGCGGACGGAATAGGGGCAACGTCTTAACCCAAAAACTAAGCATAAGCCATACACATAGTCAAGGGCGTCTAGAAAAGAAGTCAAGCAATCCATCATACCATTATTATCTTTTCATCATATCATCATAATTAATTAAAGACAAGAATAAGCCATACTCTTGAATTTAACAACTAAATCATCGAAGTTAACCCAAGAATTGCCTATAGCCATACTCTTGAGACTAACCAAACATCATATCATCAATCTTTAACTCAATCTTTGATCAACGTATCCCAAATCTTTAACTTTCAAGACTCTTTCAACCTCTTTCTTTAACTTTCAAGACTCTTAAAGAACTCATCAAACCTCAACAAGAACTCTAAAGAACTTAATCAAGAACCTTAAAGAACTCATCTATTACTTAAAGAATTCATAAAGAAACCATTCAAGATTCAAGAACTTCAATCAAGAACTCAATCAAGATTCAAGAACTTCAACCAAGAACTCAAACAACATGAATCTACACGCATGGACAACATCAACAACCACACGGCATTCTTCAACATTTTTAATCAAAATTCAACAAATTCAAACCCAATCACCATGATTTCCAAAATATCATAAATCAATCTCAAAATACGAAAAACCACCATTAAAACATCATTAAAATACTTCAAAATCAGATTTAAAGATTAACTTCAAAATCATGAACAATCATCATCAATTCAACCAAACATGCATTTAATCAAAGCTATAAACATAGTATTACCAATTAAGTTGAGTTAGTATGTTACCTTATTGAAGATCAACACACAAATCAACACAAATATGCAGTCCAAGTACAACACCCTCACGGCACACACACACGGCCTGCACACGGCTTGCACCACCACTCGAACACGAACACACGCACGAGTGCACCACCAATCACGGCCTGCTGCACGGCTCCCTTGCACGACCCTGGCTCGACACGGCCTGCACCACCACCACGGGCACCACACGAACACCCACACACGAACACAAACCCACGAACAAACCCGGAAACAACCCAACAAGTGATCTTGGTTGAAATAATGTGTTTAGGATTGTGTTTAGGATGCTTAAAGATCAATGGTGTTTGAATCTTTAAGTTTTGGGCAAAGGAAGATGATGAACAATTGAAGGTTCAAATCCCCCAAAAATGGCGTGAGAATGAGTGAAAGAGAGAGTGTTTAAGTGCTTAGCAAATTGATGGCAAAGTTTAGAATGGCAAAATGAGTTTAAGCCTCACTAACTCACATATAAATAGAGCTAGCAAGGTGTGAACACAAGGCAAGTGGCAAGCCACTCTAAGCCTTAGGAAAACCGGCCCTCTTGAGAAAAATGGGCTTGCTTGGGCTCTAAATGGGCTCTCGTGATCCATTGGGCCAATTATAGAATTTTACACGAAAAAATCATGCAATAACCGGCAGCTTGTGAAGTTCAAGACCGGCGGTATGGAACCGGCAGCTTGCAAGGTCCAAGACCGGCGGTTTATGAAGACCAAACCGGCGGTATAGAACTGGCAGCTTGCAAGGTCCAAGACCGGCGGTTTATGAAGACCAAACCGGCAGCTTGAAGCCTCATCTTTTAAACTGGCAGCTTCATCTTGAAGTCTCAATTGGGCCAAAGACCCAATTTATTTCTTTATTTTTAGTGGTGGCCGGTTTTTCTTAGGCACTTGGGCCAATTAATTAAATAATAATTAAAATAAATAATAAAAACTAAGAAATAAAACATTTCGATTAAATCGAAATTATTCACATAAAATTAAAATAAATAGTTCAAAATAAATTTTGAACTAGCAAATAAACACATAAATACACACATAAATACCGGCAAAAATACCGATAAAATCTGGGTCATTACAGAAACTACCTGGTCATATCAAATACGACGGAACAGGGGACCCCAATGACCACATCCAGCTCTACGAAGGTCACATGTATCTGGGCCCCTACACAGACGCTACCTGGTGCAAATACTTCCCCACCACTCTCACAGGTCTGGCCCAGTCATGGTTCCAGAGCCTGCCACCAGGTACCATATACGACTTCAATCAACTCACCGAGCAGTTCACTGGTCATTTCATCAGTGGACGAAGAAGAGAGAAGAGCTCTATGGAGCTCATGAGCGTCAAGCAGAGCAGGGAGGAAAGCCTGCGCGAGTACTTGGCGAGGTTTAGCAGGGAAGCCATTGCTGTGTCCCCCCTCAAACCAGACATAGTGATGATGGCCCTGAAACATGGTTTACAACCAGGGTCCTACAGGGACCACCTGGTCAGGGAAAACGTCCCCACTCTCACAGAAGCCATGCAGGAGTCAGACAAGTTCATCAGGACAGAGGAGTTCAATAAAGCATTAAGAGCTCCCCCTGGTGAGAAAGGAGGACAACCAGAGAAGAAGGGAGACAAAGGGAAAAGGGGACGAAGGGACTCAAGGAAACATGATTTTCCAACCTTCGATTCCTACACCCCCCCTGACCGTGTCGGTGGCAGAAATCTATGCCACCCACAAAAATGAAGACAAGTGACGAAAGCCACCCCCCATGAAAACTGCAGGTCGAGAGAGGGACCTGTACTGCGACTTCCATGACTGCCCTGGTCATGCGACAGAAAAGTGCAGATCCCTGCGCGACAACATTGAAGACCTAATTAACAGAGGGTACTTCAAACAATACAAAGACTGGAAGGCAGCACGAGAAAAGAGTGACCCTGCTCACGAGAAAAAACGTGACAAGGAGTCGCAAAAGAAAAAGGCCCCAGAACCACCCTACAACATCATAGCAGTCATCTTCGGGGACCAACCTTTCAGCAGCTCTCTGAGGGCAGAACTGCGGGCCTTGGGATCGGGCAGGTCATACTCTGCTAGAAACCTGCCAAATACCAGGCCCTCAGTTCTACCCACCATCTCATTCAGACCAGGGGACTGCGAGGGAGTATCTTACCCTCATAACGATCCCCTAATCTGCTCTGTTCAGATATCCCACAGCCTGGTGAGAAGAGCCCTGATCGATGGAGGTAGCTCCATCAACATCCTGTATGCGGAATGCTTCCACAAGATGGGCCTGAAGGACAACATGCTGGTTCCTTCCCCTGGACCGATATCAGGATCTCAAGAGGCTGCCAAAAGCTGTAACCTGACCGAAATCAGGCAATCCAGGCCTGAGGAAGTGGCCAGGACCAGGAGGTTGGCTCAAGGGCTGTCTGAGCTGGCTAAGAACAGCCCCAACAAAGTTCGCCTGACAGGGGATGAGCAGCCCCAACCAAACAAAATCCTCACCACCAGTCACGATACCCTCAGCACATCGTTGGGAACAGACCAGTACCTGGACCCAGAAGCCAGGCCAACTGAGGAACAAAGCAGGGACCAGGCTATCCAACCTGGTCAGACTACAGAAGAAATTCAGTTGGAAGAAGGGGCAGGCAAGACTGTCATTATAGGCACGGAGATGAACAGAGAGGAGAGGTGCAACCTAATCACCCTGCTCAGAACGAATCATGATATCTTCGCCTATGAGGCAAGTGATATGCCTGGGATAGACCCTGGCCTCATCTCCCATCACCTGAGTGTGCTCCCAGAAACAAAACCCATCAAACAGAAAAGGAGGAACTTTTCTGCCGAAAAGAATAAAGCTGTCGAGGCAGAGGTCAACAAATTGATCAAGGCAGGTTTCATCGAGCCCTGCGACTACCCAGAATGGTTGGCCAATGTGGTTATGGTCAAGAAGTCCAACGGAACATGGAGAATGTGCGTGGACTTCACAGACCTGAACAGGGCCTGCCCTAAAGATTGCTATCCCCTGCCAAGGATAGACCAGCTGGTAGACTCAACCAGCGGGCATGCTATGCTGAGCTTCATGGATGCTTACTCTGGATACCACCAAATATTCATGCACCCTGCAGACAAACGCAAGACGGCCTTCATCACCAGCTGCGGAGTATTCAACTATGTCATGATGCCCTTTGGCCTGAAGAATGCAGGGGCCACATATCAAAGAATGGTAGACAGGGTCTTCAAAGACCAGAGAGGCAGGAACCTTGAAGTGTACGTAGATGACTCCATAGTCAAAAGTGTACATACAGCAGACCATGTCAAGGACCTCCAGGAAACCTTCGACAACTTAAGGAAGCACAATGTGAAGCTGAATCCCAAAAAATGTGTATTCGGGGTCAGATCAGGCAAGTTCCTGGGGTTCCTAGTTAGTCAACGAGGAATTGACGCGAACCCTGACAAAGTCAAAGCAGCCCTGGACCTGCCAGAGCCCAAGTCAGTCAAAGACATTCAAAGACTGACTGGGCGCATGGCAGCCCTGTCCAGGTTCATTGCCAAATCCTCGGAAAAAACACAGCCCTTCTTCAAGGTCCTCAAAGGCAACAAACAGTTTGCCTGGGGTGAAGAACAGCAAGAAGCCTTCAAACAGCTGAAGAGCCACCTCACAAAACTTCCCACCCTGGCCAGGCCTGTACCCGGTGAAGTCCTATACCTATACATAGCCGTGTGCCAGGCAGCTGTCAGCGCAGTGCTCCTTCGAGAGGAAGGAAAAATCCAGCAACCAATCTATTTTGTAAGTCATGCCCTGGTTTCAGCTGAGACCAGATACCCCCTGATAGAGAAAGTAGCTTATGCAGTGGTCCTGGCAACCAGGAAGCTCAGGCCCTACTTTGATGCTCATGAAGTAGTGGTCCTCTCAGATATGCCCCTGGAAAAATCACTGGAAAAGCTGGACAGGTCAGGCCGAATATCTAAATGGGCACTGGAGCTGACTGCCTTTGGCATTAAGTTCCAGCCACGCCATGCCATCAAAGCACAAGCCCTGGCCGACTTTCTCGCTGAATGCTCTTACCACGAGGAGAACATGGAGACCCCAGGTCTATGGATCGTTTACTCGGATGGCTCTTCCCAACAACAAGGTTCAGGGGCAGGGGTGGTCATGATCTCACCTGAGGGGGACGTGATCGAGTATGCTCTGAGATTTCAATTCACTGCAACAAATAATGAGGCAGAGTATGAAGCAGCCCTAGCAGGCCTTCAACTGTGCTCGACGATGAAAGCCACCAAGGTCCACTTGTTTACAGACTTACAGTTGGTCGCAAATCAATTCAATGGGTTATATGAGGCAAGGGAACCAGCACTGATTGAGTACCTAAAAGTAATGAAGGACCGGTCCTCTAAGCTAGAGGAATTTGTGGTACAACTAATCCCCAGGGAGGAAAACACACAAGCTGATGCATTGGCAAAGCTGGCCAGCTCTACCTTTCAAGAGCTGACCAGGAAGGTTTTCGTGGAAATCCTGCCCACGAAGTCCATAGAACAAGCAGGAGAGCACACCTACCAGGTGGACTCACCAGTAAACTGGATGAGTGGGATCATCCTCTTCAAAAATACAGGCCAGCTCCCAGCTGAGAGGGATCAGGCCAGGAAAATAAAAAAAAAGGCTACCAGGTACACCCTGGTCGGTGGAGAATTGTACAGGAAGTCATTCACAGACCAGCCCCTGCTAAAATGTGTTGACAATGATGAGGGAAACCACATCTTGAGAGAGGTTCATGAGGGCATTTGTGGTCACCACATGGGAGGAAGAACCCTGGCCCACAAAACCCTCAGAGCCGGATACTACTGGCCAACCATGATGGCGGACTCGAGGGCCCTAGTCAAAAAGTGCTCAAAGTGCCAGAAGTTCTCACCAACCATATCTCAACCAGCAAACGACCTCTGTCCCATCCTCAACCCTATTCCGTTTGCTCAATGGGGCATGGACCTTCTAGGTCCTTTCCCCACTGCCCAGGGGGGGAAGAGGTGGCTGATAGTGAGCATTGACTACTTCAGCAAGTGGATAGAGGTAGAGGGACTGGTCACGATCACAGAAGGCAACGTCAGGCAGTTTATCTGGAAAAGCATCATAACCAGATATGGGGTGCCCAGGTGCTTGGTTTTCGATCATGGGAAGCAGTTCGAAAACGAACCTCTCAGAGATTACCTCACCCAGTTTCACATCAAGTTTGCCTATTCTGCAGTGTGTCATCCCCAGTCCAATGGTCAAGCTGAGGCAGCCAACAAGCAAATTTTAAACGCATTAAAAAAGAGGTTGGATGATAAAAAAGGAAGATGGTTAACAGAACTTCCCAGCACGTTGTGGTCACTGAGGACCACTTCCAAAGAATCCACTGGCAGGACACCATTCAATCTTGTCTTTGGTACTGAATCGCTGCTCCCTGTAGAGGTTGGAAGCAGTTCTCTAAGGGTTCACCTCTATAAAGCAAAAGCTAATGACCAGGTCCTCTCTGAAAGCCTGGACCTGCTCGACGAGGTCCGAGAAGAAGCTGCAATCATGCTAGCTGCCTATCAAAACAGGATAAGCAGGTACTACAACAGAAAAGTAAAGAACAGGCCCATCAAAACAGGTGACCTGGTCTTAAGGAAAGCTGCAGCTGTGCAAAAAGACAAAATTCATGGCAAGTTATCAGCAACCTGGGAAGGTCCTTACCAAGTCTACGAGGAGCTGTCTACATCGACATTTCGCCTCAGGGACCTAGAAGGAAATCAGCTACCCAACATATGGAATGCTGACCAGCTCAAAAAGTACTATGTCTAGAATTTTATTTCAATTACTGTAAGTCAGCTATGTAAAAACAAAATTCGTAGCATAAATATGAAAATTCAAGTTTGCTCCTACAAGTCTTTGTACTGAAAATATCCAAAAGTTCTGGTCTGGTGGAACCAGGTGAAAAAGGCTTGCCTAGCAAGCACACCTGGTCTCATTCCTAGCCCAGTCCATGCATTTGTTGGCCTAAGGCCAAGGGTGCATGCATCAAAAGTCCTGGTCTGGTGGGCCAGGTGAAAAAGGCTCGCCTAGCAAGCACACCTGGTTCCATTCCTAGCCCAGTCCATGTACTTCTTTGACGCAAAGTCATACACAAGTCCATGCCCTAAATGATCTGGTCTGGTGGGGGCAAGTGAAAAAGGCTTGCACAGCAGGCACACCTGGTCCCATTCCTAGCCCAGTCCATGTACTTCTTTGACGCAAAGTCATACACAAGTCCGTGCCCTAAACGATCTGGCCCTGGGTAGGGTAGTGCAAAGAGTTTGCCAAGCAAACACACTTACCCAAATACCCTGTCCAGTCCATATTCCCATTCGACCTAAGGTCATACAAGGGAGTGTGCCCCATACAACCTGGTCCTAAGGGGGGTAGTGCAAAGAAGTTTGCCCAGCAAACACACTTACCCAAATACCCTGACCAACCCACTTACCTGCTTGGCCTAAGGCCATACAAAGGGATGTTTCCTAAAGGCCCTGGCCCTGGGTAGGGTGATGTAAAAAGCTCACATAGCAAGCTCATCCACCTCGAACACCCTGGTCAGTCCATGTGTTCA
Organism: Salicornia ramosissima; assembly: GCA_951394345.1. Taxonomy (NCBI): domain Eukaryota; kingdom Viridiplantae; phylum Streptophyta; class Magnoliopsida; order Caryophyllales; family Amaranthaceae; genus Salicornia; species Salicornia ramosissima. The sequence goes on along the minus strand of OX596237.1, from coordinate 9,620,503 downwards.
CCTGGCCCCTGGTCATACAAAAGCACATGCATTCATAAAAAGAGCAGCAAAATACCAAGATTCACAAAATCAAGCCAGCTGACTCAAACACCTGCCAGCTGACTCAAACACCTGTTGGAACCACTGCAACCTATATCTGGTCAGAAGGCCATTCTATCACCTTCCAACCAGGGGGGCAGAGAGTATGCACAATACATAGCACATATAAATTGTCGCAACAACAAACCACATTTATCCAAGCAAAATGCAGAGTTGAGTATTCAAAGAAAAGCATAAAACACATCCACCCCATGGTGGATGGTAAAAATGTTAAGGAATTATACAAATTCTACAATAGCAGGGTCGACGACCACCTGGCTCTAAAATGCCCAAGCAGAGGCCAAAAGGAATTGTTCTTAAAGTGACAGAAAGACAATTTAAAAGCAAAAAGAGAGAGCTTCAAGGGCACAAGAGGGTACCACCAGCATGCTCCAGAACAGGTCAACCAAAGGCATGACCAGAGGTGCTAGAGCAGGAAGAGGCACCCTCCTGATGACCAGGTGATCGCCAAACTTCCTAGGCAGGGGGAGACCCCCTGCCATCCTGCTGAACAGGAGCACCCTGGTCATCCTCCGAGACAACCTTGTCCTGGTCAACTGCCCCACCACTCACTTCCACCTCAACAGGATGGACGTTTGAACTATGAGCAGCACTGTGGAGGGCACCCCCCTGTGCAGGTTGAAGGGAAGCAAGATCAGCAGTAGAAGTCCCAGGTTGAGCAAGCCCCTCAGCAACAACGGGCTGAGCAGGAGAAGGAACAGGAGCATCCTCGGGCGTTGGAGTGGCAGGTGTTTCAGGAGTCAAGGGATGCAAGTACTCCTGAATAGAGGAAGGAAGAACTTCACCAACCAGGGGCACTGAGCCCTGGCCAGCCCTGTAACCTTCCTCTACCACCTCCCAATCCACGTCAGGATACGCGTGTTTCACACACCTGAAGGCGGACAGCCAGACATCAAAGAAGTAATCATTGAAGTCCTGGTTCGTCCTAGTGAGGTGAGCCCTGGACTCCAGTTCATCCTCAAGCTCCACCAGCTTAGTCTTCATGTTCTCAGCACTGCCCCTAAGGGCCTCGAGCTCCCCAGCCTGGATGTGGTTCCTCTCCTCGAGCTCAGCTATCTTCTCACTCCTGCTCCTTCCAACCTCCTCCAGGTCCTCAACCCTGGATTGGAGGTCCTCCCTGATCTGGTCAGCCCTGGTCCTCTCCTCAGCAGCCCTAGCCTTAGACTGCTCGACCTGCCCCCTGGTCTCCACAAGCTCCTCCTGGGCCTCCTTCAGCTTCCCCAGGGCCTCATCCCTGGCTTTCTCAGCAGCTGCTATCCTTTCATGGAAAGCCTCGAAAGCCTGGGTCTGCTCTGCAAGAACTGCCAGGTACTTCTGCTTCACGGAGACCACTTCCTCTTGAAGGCTGTTGATTTTGTCCCCAGCATGAGTCAGGTAGGGCAGGCCAAAGGTCAGGAACTCGCTGGCCAGCACCCCATACTTCACCACCTGCAAAAGGAAAACAAATTGCAAACCTCAGTTGAAAGCACAGCAAGGTAGCAAAAGTAGAAGAAAGTCAGAAAATTCATACCAGTCCGATCACCCATCTCAGGGTAATCCCAGGGTCGGCCACCGAACTGGATGGCCTGTCCTGAGGACGCAAGACGCTGTGCAGCATCCCCCTGATATATCTATCAGAGGCCACACCTGGGGCAGCATCAAAACTTCCCTCCTCAGGCGTAGGGAACTCAGAGTTGAACAAGGCTGCCAACTCAGGGGGAAGGTTATAGGAGGGCAATAAATTTTGTGCTTCTGCTGCTGCTGCTGTTGGTGTTGTTGTTGCTGTTTGTGCTGTTGTTGCTGTTGTTGGTTTTGTTGTTGTTGATGGTGCTGTTGCTGGTGTTGTTGTTATTGTTGTTGTTGGTACTACTGTAGTTGTTGTTGGTGTTGATGTTGTTGCTGTTGTAGCTACCTGGCCCCCCAAGGAGGAAGAGCCAGGTACTTCAGTAACTGAGCTGACAGGCCCTGCCATCTCTGTAGACCTCCCACTCCAGTTAGAAAGATGGGAGTAAGAAGGCATGCCAGAGAAACCAGCCCTGTCAGAAGGATGACTCCTCAGAAGGAATTCATCTCCCCCCATAGGAGAGGCCAGGCCAGCCTGAGCCAGGTCATCCTCATGGATGGCCATGGCAGCTTGAAATCCAGTCTGCTCCTGGACGCTCCTCCTTTTCTTAAGCCTCAAAGGCTCCTCCTCATCATCATCATCATCATCGTCCAAGGTGACCACCTCCTTGCCCTTCAAGGTGGCCTCCCCAAGATCTGAAGACCTAGGCCTCTTCCCACCTTCATTGATAACCAGGGAAGACCCCTGGTGCCTAGTCATCGCAACCCTAGCGCTTCCGGCTACAGGAGGGGTCAGCCCTGCACTCCTCCTGGATCTCCTGACTGGTCTAGTCACTATCCTCGAGGCGATGGAAGAAGGAGCCTCTGCATCTGTTCTCGGTCTGGGGGGCAGCCTGCCCTGGTTACTCCTGACGGCATCAGGATTGAAAGGAATGAATCTAGGAGCAGGCCTCAAAGGGAGACTCTTGTCATTCTCCAACAGGACGAACTTCATCCTGGTTGGAGGTTCCAGGGGGATGGCCCTAGAAGGCCTCCTCTGGTCATTTACTCCCAGCTTATCCCAGTCCACCCTCACCTGGGCCTCAGCTGCCAAAAAACAGGTCAAAAGGGTGAGACCGAACTGCATTCAAGACAATCACGGTAGAAAAAGCAAAAGCAAAACAAATAAAAGACAAAATACCTCTAGTCATCTTGCAGCTGAGATTAGACAGGGCCAGATAAGCCTCATTCCTAATCAGGTCCAGGTGTGGGAGCCACACCACAGGAGTAGCACTCCCAATGCTGCTGGTGGGGGGATGGGCAGCAAACTCTCTGACCACTGCCTGGTCAGCAGCAGACAGCGTCTCAAATCCTACCCACTCTGTGTTCCTGGGCCTGGCCCACTCCGTCCTGGGCAGATACACGTTGGGTTCGCTGCTTCCCAAGGGGACCATCAACCACAAGAACTCATAATACCAGTGCCCCATCTCCCTAGGCTTAGGGTAGGTGGTAGCATAGGTCTCATTATCACGCCTCAGGACCTCCACGGTCCACCAACCCTTGGGCACATTAGACCCCCTGTACGGTTTTAACCTACACATCGTCCGGAAGACCCTGGAGCTCATAGGAAGACCCCTGAACTCACAAACCCAGATAAACCCAATCAGCCTCTAGATGGCATTGGGCACTAACTGGGACAAGCAGACGTTCCACTCCTCCAGCATTTCCACAATGAAGGGGTGCAGGGGGAACCTCACCCTAGAATTTAAGTGGGCAAGAAAGACTGGGATGTGCCCTGGTTCAGGATCCCAGGCACAGGAATTTGGAGAAGGCTGAAAAAACTGATACCCATCCAGGCCAGGTGCCAAGGCAAGAATGTTTGCTCTGGACACCAGACTCAACTGGTGAATCTTCCCTAGAAACGCGGTAGACGGTCTAATCTGCATGACCCCCTGAAGGGCCTCGGAATCCTCCCACCTTACAGAGACCCACCGTCCTTCACTGTCCAGGTAGTGGTCACTACCAACAGGACCACCTACCCTGGTCTGGACCCTCAGGTCCTCATTCCGAACTACTAGAGCCCTGCTCTGGTCAGGCTCCTCCTCCTCTGGCAACTCCCTCTCCGCCTCCTGGAGCTGAGCTGCAATGATGGCGTCACTACTGACATCCGGGTCCTCTTGAAAAATTTCATCCCCAGGTTCGTTCAAGGTCAAAGAAAAATCTGAGGTACTGGGTTGGTTGGCCATTGCTAAGGAGATGAATTGGTGGTACTTTGAGCAAAAGAGGAACAGAAAGCAGAAAGCAAGAAGAAAGAAGAGAGAGAGAGAGTCGAAGGGTGAGAGAAAAGAAATTTGTGAATAAAGTTTCAAAAATTCTTCAACTCCCCCTATAAATACACCCCTCTCTCTCTGTCAGCCCACTAGACACGACGGTTAGTGGAACAGTTAAGGCGGCCATAACTACTGCCCCCACGTCCCACACAAAAAAAAAAAAAAAACTCTTCAAATTCAAAAGAAGAAGACCGTTCACGACATCCTGCTACCAGGACCAAGGCCCACTCGACAAAATCCACAAAAATTATTGCTCAATTTTTATGGACTTGGGGGGCAAATTGATGGGGCAAAATGCACCCATTAGCTATTGGGCCAGCCACATGCAAAGCTAAAGCCCAATCCAACACTCAACAAACAACGGAGCTCCATCATAAGGAAGGCCCACAAAGGATCAAGCCCAGGTATAGGACAAAGTCCATGCCAGGGCCCCTGATCACCTAAAATCCACGCTCAAGCACCTGCCTGGTCCAGATCATATCTACCAGGCCCTGATGACAGCAGCCTGGTCCAGGTCCAGCCTGCCAGGTCAAGAGGACGTCTACTAGGTACAGGGTTACTGACCAGGTCCAGCTCGGCCTGCCTGGTCCAGTTCAACTCACCAGGGGCAGTTTTCCTCGCACAGTCTCAAGGTACTATAAATAGACCATACCCACGCACATGCCCAGGTATCCAAAAAATACCAAACACATCTCAAACTTCTCCCTCACTTTCTCTCTCTACATTCTCGTACTTTCACATTTACTGACTTGAGCGTCGGAGGGCCGTTCCCCGGTAACACCACCGGGGGTAGCTCACGTTTGTTCGTTGTGCAGATTCACAAGCCCATTACGTGGAATTTGGACTAGCTCTCAAGCCCACCAATATAAATTACATTGTTGTGACCACAAAATCACCTCAACAGACCTGATTGGAACTTATTAAACTTTATTGCAACTTATTAGACCTTATTGGACCTTATTGCAACTTATTAGACCTTATTCAACTTATTAGACCTGATATAACTTATTGGAACTTATCTGAACTTATTGAACCTGAAACTTATTTTTTTAAGGTGAAGAGAACGCACCCTTAGTCCAAATATTGATATTGGCAATCCAATTGTGAGAGTAAATTTTTTAAAATTTTACTCACAAAGTGAGGTGCCAAAATTAATTTAAAGTGTCAAAATCACTTACTTTTATTGGTTGGACACAAATTCTATGGGAATTACGATTTTGTAGGATTCTAGGAAGTGTAAAATTGAAGTAGTTGGTTGGCATGATTTAAGCAAAAAAAAAAAAAAGTGGAAAATCCCATAAATTTCAATAAAATGTATAGTAGGAAATAACCTAATCCAGCTCCTCCCTTTGACCCTTTCTAAAGATCATGCAAAAAGTAGTTTTTTTTTTAACGTTTACCATTGTATTATTCCTAGAAACTTCATAAAGGTAAATTCTCATAAAATTAAGTTTTATGTGTGAATTTAATTCTTAAACCAAAAGGCACTAACTTTTTTTATTTTTCATGTAAAAATCAACAATTGTAAATCGGTATACAACAAAAACATTAACAAACATAAAAGAAAATTGAAAACAAACTGAGGCTATGTATATTTTGAAGGGAACAGTTTCCCTTAATTTTTTTTTAATTTTTTTTCCTTTGTTTGGTTTAAAGAGAATGAAAATTAGTTTTTCCATATCAAGAAAACAGATCCTACTAAAAAAAATATGCCACATTTCCATTCTTCCCTTCTTTTCTCCACCCACCTATCATCTCGTATTCTTTCCCCAACATTTTTTCCATAGGAACAAACCATGGAAAATTAATTTCTATTTGTATTTTTGTTTAGAAAATGTTTTTTTATACCAATAAAACGAACGGAACCTGAATGGAAAAAAAAAAGGCACAGCATCATATGCTCCAGCATAAGAATAGGGGTTCTGCCGCTATTTCTATCGGCTGATATGCAAGCTACACAAAAAGACAACTCTTTTGGAAGAAAGAGGGTAATTTAATTGCTAAGGAATTAAATAGAGTAATTTACAAGACTAGACAAAATGAAAATACAGAAACAACATTTGCAGAAGACGCATAATAATATCGAGGCCATGACAAATACCATGGCTTACATAGAATGGTTAAATTTATCAAAGCTCCAAAGCATAAGAAACATAATTATTGATTTTTTTTTTTTAGTGTTTGCAAAAAGAATATAGGGCAAGTTAGCCCAGCTCTTGGGGATACTAAAAGCTGTTAAGCATAAATCACTTGTACAACTCCTTGAATCTTCTGCATGCTTCGAGGATATTTTCCCGGTGACCAAAGGCACTAACCCGGACAAAACCTTCACCTCCAGGTCCGAAACCACTTCCAGGCGTGGTAACCACATGAGTCTTTTCTAGAATCTCACTGAAAACATCCCATGAACTTTGTCCGGGAAAGTGAACCCAAACATATGGTGCATTTGTCCCTCCATGTACCTTAAAACCGAGGGACTTGAATGTATCCACTATTATGCTAGTATTATCTTTGTAGAACCCAATAACTTGCTTCATTGCCTGTACAACAACAAAATTCGAAATTCACTTAGAAAAAGATGCAATAAAGCAATGAAAATAAATTCTGCAAATATTGGGAATGAAGTTTCACAATTTTTCTTGACAAGGAATTCCTGTAAATACACTCATCCTCCCAACATCTAGATGGCGATGACAAGTAAACATTTCACGTTGAGAACATGTTTGGTATTGCTATTTAGTGTTGGAAATGGAAACAATTAAGCATTTCCATTATTTATTGTTTGATATAACTACATAAGATATTGGTACCTCTAAAAAAATTGTTGAAATCTTTATGTTACGGAAGGAGTATAAGATATTGGTATTTGGTAAAAGTGTAAAACATGCCCTTTTCTAAAAGAAACAATTACCATAATTTTGGTACATTTCTCAACATTATTCCATTTTCACAATTACCAAACAACAAATAATGGCATCGTTTAATATTTCCACTTTCCCTTTCTAATTTGTTTTCATTCCATTTTTATTCCTAAACACACCAAGCACCCCCCAATTTTCATTGTTAAAGCAAATTATTAAGGGAGTCACTAAAGGGAGAGATTGAGAGGAATAGACAAATAGCGCATGCAAGGGATTTAGTCATAGCACAATTAGAAAAACATAGGAATCTCAAGAAAAGCTAATTCAAAAAAATCGCCCAGTATTAAGGAATTATTAGTCCAATAAAGCTATACTCAGTATACAAGAAACCAAGATTTATCCCTATGCCCATCATTTGAGGGACCAAGTGCAAAGAACTAACCTCGAGGCCTTCTGGAGAAAGGCAGGCTAGACCACCTGCTTGTGATATGTTAGAAGCACCATTGAAGCAAGTACTCACAATTCGGTTAAAGTCCTTTGCAACAGGGAAGCCATCTGAAAATAAAAGCTCTTTTGGAACAACAGTCCAGCCAAGACGAACACCAGTGAACCCAGCATACTTTGAAAATGATGCTGTCTCAATAGCAACCTACACTTACCATCAGCACAATATGTTAATATTTTGTATAAGGCTTAGCAACTTCACACCTACAAGAATGCATCTTAATTGGCTATAGACAAAATGCAGGTTCGAGAAGCCAATAGAGATATCCAGCAGAAAATTGACAAATCTAGCTAAACCCAGCACTCCAGCAGAAAATATTAAGTAGGACAAACAAATAGAGATATCCTACTCATGCAACAAGTATTTTTGAGTAATAGGAAAAGAAAATTCCTGAACTGAGAACTCCTTACAAGATAACTTTGGAAACCTCTATCTAAGAAGTTCAACAAGGTATCCCTTATAAGTTTGAGAATGCTTGATAGAAAAATAATCACTAAGGGCCTTTACAACCAAAAGGATCAATATTAGGCAGTCAGAGAGAAATCATGGTAAGAACAAAGTAGTTCATTAAAGTAGCAGTAAGGCCAGGAATCGCAAAGATCATTCCATGTGACTGAATAATATAGGGTAAAGATAGCTTAAAGCCCCACTTTGTTCATCTTTTTAAAAAATTAAGGGTGCGTTCTTTTCACCTTAAAAAAATAAGTTTTAGGTATAATAAGTTCAGATAAGTTCCAATAAGTTATATCAGGTCTAATAAGTTCAATAAGGTCTAATAAGTTGCAATAAGGTCCAATAAGTTCTAATAAGTTCCAATAAGGTCTAATAAGTTGCAATAAGGTCCAATAAGTTCCAATCAGGTCTAATAAGTTTCAATAAGGTTTAATAAGTTTCAATCAGGTCTAATAAGTTCTAATAAGTTTCAATCAGGTCTAATAAGTTCAAATCAGGTCTAGATTATTATTTTTAATTATTGATCAAATAAAATTAATTAAATTAATAATTAACTTAAAGCACTCTTACACAACATAAACCAATTTTATTTTATCATTCTTGTTTTATAATTTTTTTAGAGAAACCAATTAGAGTTAGATTGAATTAAAACTATTGTTTTATATTATAAAATAAAACTTATTTTTTATTTTGGGTTTTATTTAATTTTGGTCCAAATTAAACTTTACCCATCCTCCATATTATTATTATTCAATCCGTTGTAGTTTGTTAATTTTACTACAAGTGAATTAAAGAAAAATTAAATATGTAGATAAGTTGTTATTGGAATTGATAATATTAATTAATAATGGGTTTGAAAAAAGATATACTAATTATTATTACCTTCTTGAACCTAATTCAACAATAAAAAAAAATAGGTTCAAATGTATAGAATATTATCATCATCATCATTATTATTATTATTATTATAATTAATTTATTTTATTCAATCATATAAAATACGTTCCAATAAGTTTCAATCAGGTTTAATAAGTTCCAATAAGGTCTAATAAGTTCCAATAAGGTCTAATAAGTTCTAATAAGGCCTAATAAGTTCTAATAAGGCCTAATAAGTTCCAATAAGGCCTAATAAGTTCCAATAAAGCCTAATAAGGTCTAATAAGGTCCAATAAGGCCTAATAAATTCCAATAAGGTCTAATAAGTTCCAATAAGGTCTAATAAGTTCCAATAAGGTCTAATAAGTTCCAATAAGGTCTAATAAGTTAAATAAGGTCTAATAAATTCAGATAAGTTCAGTTCAAATAAGTTCAGATAAGTTCAGGTCTATTAAGTTGAAGAGAACGCACCCTAAATTAAATTAAATAGTAGTAGTAGTAGCAGTAGCAGCAGCAGCAAAAGCAGTAGTACTGTAGTAGCAAGTAATAACAATAACAATAATAATAATAATTAACAACAACAATAATAATAATGATAACAATAATAATAATAATTATTATTATAAATAAAAAAAATAACATTTGCAAAAAACAGTTTAAAATTTTTAATCAGTGAACACTAGTTTTAATGGGTGAAAACTATATGGTTCAAAATGAATTTCAAAGTGTCATATCAATGTCCAAGAATCGAGTGTTACACATATACTTGAGGTGAAATAAAGGGTCCGAGTAACACAGGGTGAAACTCAGTTTAGTACAAAACAGATTTGGTCTGAAAACGAGCAAAGCTATATAACAAAGGTCAATTCATCAGCAAAAATCCAATTTCAAGTAGCAAAAATCAATAAAATTCAGTTTTAATCACGAGTTTAGGGTCTAAGCTAGATATTGATTTCAAGATATTAAAACTTTTAGCAGAAAACAGCTCCAATAAGAAGGTGCTAACTAGAAATATCTCCATGTACGAATATTACATTAGTACCTAAATCCACCTTTTAATCAAACTCGCACCTTTTTTCACAGGTTCTAAAAACAATTTAACATGAATTGGAACTAGCGGAATCGGCATTGTTTCTTAACAGGTTCTGGTTTGAGAATGAGAACAGTGAAGCCTCAAGAAAACTATGAATATGTGTTGTTCCATATGGGTTGTTCCAAGTTATGTTCCTAGAAAGCCCATAGCAAGGGGGAGAATAAAAAAAATTCACCTATTCAGACATAAGTGGAAGAAAATCAAGGCTTCTTATTGCAAATACACTTTTTCAAACGGAAAGCTAAGATAGTGTTATGAACTCAAAAATCAAGGCTTCTTATTTGCAACCAGTAGAAGACATTTTTTTCCTTTTCAAATATTTTGAGAAGCCAAAAAACCTCATAACATCCTTCCAAGGAAAAATAAGGTGGTTGGTAGTATAACAGTTTAAAATTCAATTTAAACATTGTTCACTTGTGTGGGAAAACCTTACAATTTGGAAATATTTGTACTTTTGAAAAAGCTAGATAGCACATTCATTTAGTATCAATTTGGCCCTTTGTATTATCTACTATACTAGGAATTCATTGGACATTTTCAATTCTCACAAGAGAATGAGATTATCTTGGACAGGAACAGAGAAAGATAGATGGGACCATGGCACTAATAAAAGGTGAAAACAATAATTAGCATATGGGGCTGATGGATAATCTATGGGTCTTTTAGCTTCTCTATAGTTTGCACTTCCTATTAGTTTGCTTAAATGGATTTTTTTATCTAATGACTTAGTTGGAAGGAGTTAGAAAAGATATGCTGCAGTAGAATGAGGTCCTCAATCGTAGAAAGTTATTTGTGGATGACCACACGGGATGATCACTTTTGGTTCATATAGCCAACCCCACTTAAGGGACAGGCTTTGATTGATTGATTGAACTTTGTCTATTATTAGCAACTTAAGATTTCTGATATTGTACTTTATATTCTGATTAAAATAATATCTCTTTATCCATAAAATAATTGGTAACCCTATTAGAATATATATAAACAACCTTCAAGTACTCACTCACCATTGTCACTAATTAACGGATAATAATCCATGTTAATGCCATACTTGAACCAAAAAGTAAGAACTTTAACATAATGCATTATTAAATCACATCAGCTTACCTCCTTCGCTCCAGGTATTTCATAAATTGAACGAGGACTGTCATCTGAAATATACATTGCATATGCAGAATCATAGACAATGATTGAACCATTGTCCTTGGCAAATTTTACCAATTTGGTTAGTTGCTCTCTTGTTGCAGCAGCACCAGTGGGATTGTTTGGTGAGCAGAAAAATATAATATCTGTCTTGCCAACAGCAGACAAATCTGGAAAGAAGCCATTATCAGGCGTACACCTCATGTACTCAATCTTACCAAACTTCTCAGACTCCTTCTCATATAGTCCTGTCTGCCCCATTATAACACTTGAGTCTACATAGGCCTGCAAAATGAATACTTTATTTATAAAATTGGAGTTAAATATACTTTAAAAAAAAAAAAAAAACAAGAAATTTACTCCTCTCAGCCCCCAAGTGTTTGTCCCACCTTTCAATTTTGGATTATTCCTTTATATTACCATCTTTATGTTTACCGTTTACAATCAGTATTCTCAACTCCTATCATGCCCAAAAGTCCAAAACTTTTTGGTTTCATTTCACTCATTATTACACTGATCTCCACAGGCACTTGCTCCTATCATCTTAGTTTTAAAAGGCGCAAGGCGCACCGAGGCGCACAATGTCCCTGGAGCCTAGGCGCAAGGCGCAAGGCGAAGGCGTGCGCCTTTAGGTGGTGAGGCGCACTAAATTTTCTAAAACTTTCATTTTTGAAAACTTGATCATATATTGTACTCAAAATAACATTATACTCATTATAAATGCACAAATGACATAACAAAGTATAATTCATATTTAAAAAGGCGGCAAAAGTCTAAAACATGACATAATGAAAAGTAAAAAGGGAAAGATAAGCAAACTTGGTTCTCCAAACATGACATAATGAAAAGTACTAGAACAATACTAATCCAAATCATACTCATTAGTCATCACCATCACTATACACATTGTCATCCTCATCTCCCAAGTAATCTTCATCTCCACCAATGTCCTCCACTTTATCATCATCATCATCATCATTTAACCCATAGAACATCAGGTGGAAGGTAGAAGGAAGAAGAAGAGTAGAAAGCAGAATAGAAGCAAAAAAAAAAAAGAACGCAAGGCAGATTAGAAGAAGAGTTTACACTTCAATGTTTTTGAAGAGGAAAAGAAAAGGGAAAAAAATAAAGCAATTTCGAGGAGACGAAGACAGGAGAAGAGGAAGAAAAGAAAAAAGAAAAAAGAAAAAAAAAAGAGAGAAACTTTTTGTGACCGGCGGTGATGATGGTAGCTCCGGCGGTGGGTGGGGTGATAATTGTAGCAACAAGTAGGGACTTAAGGGTTTGCTTCTCTACTTCTTCTCTTTCTTCTTTCAAAATGTCGATCCGTTTCTTATACTTCTCTTTTTTATTTTTATTTAAATGCTTCACAAAACCTAATAAAACCTATTTGTATTTTAAAAAAACCTTGTGCGCCTTACCCCCAAAAGGCGCGCCTTTCTTGCGCCTCCCCAAAAGGCGCAAAAAGGCGCGCCTTTCCAGCGCCTTCAAGGGATCCTTGTGCCTCGCCTTAAAAAAGCCCAAATGCTAGCACCTTGCGCCTAGGCGCGCCTTTTAAAACTAAGCCTATCATTCCTTTCAAACTGCAAAATAGTTAATTGAATCCCTATTCTCGTGTAATCATAACTCAACCCCACCCACCACCCACCGCATTTCTCCAAAAAAAAATAAAAAATAAAAGAGGAAGTAGAAACCCAGTTTGATCAAATGTGACTTCATAATCTGAAGTGCCTGTTTATACATTGTCTCAATCTGATTTTCTGTTACCCTTTATCATCACCTATAAAATTTTATAAAGCAAAATCCAAACAACGAATCAAATTTATTTATTTTGAACAGCAAAACGTTAAAAAAAGGATACCTTACAGGTTTCAAGAAAAAAAAAAAAAGGTATTTGCTGGACACTCATACTTCATTGCACAACATCGGTTCCTCCCTCCTTTTCCTTTTATGTATAAGGTGAGGTCTGAAGATGTTGGGCTACAAATCACTTGCTCTTTACATAAACCATTGGAAAAATTGAGCAATATTAATGTGAAGCAAAGAAACTGTGCACATAAGATGCATAGTTGACGAACTGGTTATACAGGTCACAGGATTAACATTTTAGGAAAAAGAGGCTATTTGTCTTTTATATCCATTTCCAATGCTAAGATCATGACACCTAATTTGAGATTAAAATAGAAATTCAAAAAAAACAAAAAAAAATTCCCCTTAGTACATCCTCCATCATTCATTTAAAAAATGGACTCTCGAGAAGATCTTGACTCATTTGTCATTGTCAATTTGCCTCCACAGAGGCACTAAGACAACAGCTCCATGTGCAACCTGCTTCATTTTCTACCTCTAATTTGTTCTTTTGATTAAATTGTAAATCATATTAAGCAAAACCTAACGGCCCGTTTGGTTGTTGGTAATAAATTGTGGTAATGGTAATGAATTTATAGTGTAATTTTGTTAAGGAGGAACCTTATAATCTCCATGAAAAACAAATTTTCATTCCCAAGCTTTGGTTTTCTTCTTATTTCTTATTTCCATCCATTACTATTGGGGAGGGTGGTATTTGATGGGAATGGATATTTTTGAAGAAAATTAGATAAATTGGAGCCATGGTAGCACCACCATGGGAATGGATTTTGATTTTTCCTCCAAATTTAGTTATAAATTCATTACCATTACCATGATTTATGATCGGCTACCAAACGGGCCGTAAAAGTTAATACAATATCTTCATATCAAAATGCATAATCATGATCAAATAGCCTATATGTCAATATTACAAAAAGTAATGCACAAACATATAGATGCTGTCAGAGACTCAGAGCACAGCAAATAATCTAGCAAAGAGACACTCTGATATACTATACAAGTATATATGTCTTAAGATGATAGCCAGCTTAGTCCAAAAGTGACATTGACCACTAATTCATGGAAAACATGTACTGAAGTTTATATAGTAATAATATGTACGTTTTCTAAAAATAAATTGCTAGTTTTATAATTGTGACATAGAGAAACCAAAATATAGTCTAGTTATAGAACATACTCCCACCTTTCCTAAACATTCAGTTGTTCACTCCTACTTGAAATCTTTTGTGAGACAAAAAAAGAAGCGTGGGGTGAAGTGGTGACATTGGAATATGATGAGTAGAATTTTTGCTGTATCTTAGATTTCAAGGAATGAAAGATTTGTTGTGTATCAAAAAATTACATAATCAGACTTCTTTCTACAAAAATGGCCGATAACATTGAGGAATATTGTAATTACTACTAGCCATATGGCTTGATGATGTAGTCCCTCAAAAACTAGATGAATTCTTCACTCTCATCCACATCATATATAGAAATAGAACTTTATTTAAAAATAGGATATAAGATTACACCAAAACATAACATACTGGATAGGAAGGATCTTGCACAGCCATTGTGACATCTGATCCAAAAAGCATCTGTCATCAAGGAAAACAAAATAGAAAATCAGCATTATAAACAAAAGAATGGGAGAGAACAATAGAACATGAAGTACTTAGAATCTTGATGCCCTGCTAAAATATATCCAAGTGCTATGGAACCCAAAATGCAATAAGAAATAAAAATTTAATCACCAATCTTTAGCTCAGTGAAGACTTGAAATTAGAATATGGACAACACATACATAGACACAAATCTCATCAAAATTCAATTTCAAGATTACACACATTAAACTGACCTGAAGCCGTGATATGTCACATTTCGCTCCATCTGAGACAAATATATCTCCTTCTTCGATGCCAAGGCTTCCATAAAATGCCGAAGCAATTGCAGCTCTTAGTTTCTACAGACATATACATCGTTAGTCATGTTTATAAATACACTATACAAATTAATTATTTTTAAAAAGGAACATAAAATGCAACATTAAAACTCTCATAAAGGACAAACTTCTGAAAAAGATGTAATGTTAAATTGGCTGAATTTCTTAGATCTGCTAAAAGAAACCTACTCAATCATGACATTCACAATGAACTAAAAGTTCTTGTAAACCTCATAAATAACAATAACACAATTCCACGCTAAATAGTTTCATGTTGAATCAGCAGTTTACCAAAATGCAGGAAGGAAAAAATGTAAGCAGAAAACACAGATGTCGCATACCTTTTCACCTTGCTCAGCTCCATAACCACTATAACCTTCTAGTGTAGAAAGGCCATGTGCTCTCTACAGTTTCATTTGCAGAAAGAGCATGTTAAGAAATAGAAAGGATGTGTAAGTAGATATATAGAAAAAAGAGAGAGTAATAATTTGAGAGCAAATATACAATACTTTACAGCATAGGTTCCAAATCAACGAATATATAACATGCATCAAATATAAATCCAATATCAGTTTCAAAGAGATAATCTGAACATAGCCTAATTAATAAGAAAGACATTAGATAAAAATCAACTACAAAACTGTTAAAGGGTTGTCATTTTCCAGATGGTTTCCAAGCCTATCAACAAGAACAGTACGAGAGAGTGAGGAATAGCTCAGGTGGTTAGAGCTTCCCTCCCGATTCCAGGTGATCCTAGGATCGATTCACATCCCGTCCTTTGTGGCTCATTCGCAACAAAAAACAACAAGAACAGTACGAGAGAAATGTAGAATGTTTAGTTAGGAAAAAGGAGAAAATTATTGTATTAAGCTATATTATCATCCTAGGAATCTTTTGTCGAAGGATAAAAAGGCCACTGATTGTAGTTATTACAAAACTAACAAGATATTATTGCAACAATCTTGTAACTTACTAATTGGTATTACATGATGGGCTAGCAGGATATGTAAATAACTCAAGTAATTAATTTGTTGTAATCATTAGGCGAGTCAATAGTAAGAGAGATACTGTAGGCTTTCAGGTTGCAATTTCCAAAAAAAAAAAAGAGCGTTTCTGAATACTTCAATAAAGGAAGCAAACCTTAGCCATTGCAGATGATATAATCTCAGGAATCGGCTCAGTGGTGTCACCAATTCCAAGGCTTATCACTTGAGCATCTGGATATTTTGCCATATGTGCGCCTCTTCTTCTGGCAACCTAATTTCCATCAAAGATATTTTTGAGACAAAAGGAGTACTATCAAACAAATAGCAAGCCAAAAAAACGTGACTATTGAATCTATCTCTATGTTATTGTATTAACACAAATGAGAAGGAGAAAGAATTCAAAGAAATGCCTTGGAAGTTTTCATTCATGACAAACAAGGAAGCAAATTAGATTATCATTCATTGTAAAAGATCATCTAGGAATTCAGCACATTGCAACAAGGTGCTGTCCCGAAAAATTGGTTGTCTGCAACAGGGCTAGGTACATACTACGTATTTTAATGAAGAGAAAGATTTCAAGACATAGTTTCCAAAAAAAAAATAGCCTTCTATGGTGGTTTCTTTTGACTAATACTCAAGCCAAAGTGATACTCTACTTTTAAGAAAATGGAAGGAAAAGACCACAAATATACAAATTTTGACAAAGTAATAACACTAATTTAGTACCAATCAGGCAATCACAAAGTCTTAGACCACACAAATGAAAAGTTAATGACAACAAAAGCATTCAAGAAGATTGTTTCCAACAACAGGGATTTTAGCTATTGAACTTTGACTTGGTAGCTTTGAAGTTTGTCCAAAAAACACAATAGAATGAACCAAAGACTAAATCTTTAGCAACAAAGGTGATCAAAAAGCACATTACATGCAAAGGGCAAATTGCCAAATTTTCTAAACAGCTTTCTTATAAATTTCCCTGTAAAACATTAATTCATTGAGGCCAGAGAAAAATATATGATCTAAAGAATTCAAAGCACACCTACAAGACTAAAACCCTACAAGGCTAAAAAAATGATATCTTTAATATAAATATCAATAAATAAATGAAACCCAATGACTCAAATTTAAAGCGGTCACTTAAGTTGATCTATTTTAAAAAACGATTTTAGGCGTTATTAATTGTTGGGAATGTGGTACAGTAGTAACTATACTACAAGCTACCTATAGGTATATAGCTGAGTAACTTCATGACAAAAACATACAGTATTTATAATCTGAATTAGAGTCAAAACTATCTTGGTATTTACAATAGGTATGCAGCAAACTAAAGCTTGTGCTCCCTCACCTTGTGTCTCAAACCCAAGGTGCCTTCGTAGCTGGCAAGAGCATTATTCATAATATTTTGATTTGCCAGGTCTTGCTCAAACACAAAAAGAGTAAAAATGGCCCTAAAGGTAGCTTGATGAAAATTGATTTGAGGAAAGCCTGTGACTCCATAGAGTGGAATCTCATTGAGGAGCTTATGATTCATTTTGGATTCCCTGAGGGTTTCATAAAGGCAGTCATGACCTGTATTACTACTACTTCCTTCTCTTTATTAATCAATGGGTCTCCAACTAGACCTATTGAATCAAAGAGGGGGCTTAGATAGGGGAATACTTATCTAGGACCCAACCTATATTGGAGAAATGAGGGATTTTAAATTCCATCCTAGATGCAGAAATCTAAAGCTGAATTATCAATGCTTTGCTGATGATCTTTTGGTTTTTCCTCACGGTGATAAGAAGTCTATAGATTTGATTCTGGAGGGGTTCTCCTTGTTCTCTGCTACCTCAGGCCTGCAAGCTAATAAGGACAAATCTGATATCTACATAAGCAGGGGTGTGGAGGAAGCTGACCTAGTTGCAGCCTCTGGGTTCAAAAGGGGGACATTTCCTTTCACTAATTCACTTATCTAGGTATTCCTATCTCCTCTAAAAAGCTTAAAGTTGCAGAATGTGAGCTGATTGTATCTAAAATGACTCTTAGAATCTGGCAATGGTGCACCATAAACCTGTCTTTGGTGCTAGGTTACAATTAGTTAATTTTGTGCTCATATCTTTGCATACCTATTGGGCTCAATTTTGATCATCCCCAAAATAATTATTTATGAGATCAACAAGATATGCAGGAATTTCCTTTGGCATGGTTGTTTTGATAGTAACAGACCAGGCTATGTTGCTTGAGATAAGTTGTGCTTACCTAAGAAGGCTGGTGGGTTTGGCATTAGAAATCCCTTGCTTTGGAACAAAACTGCAATTGAGAAACTTGTTTGGAGTATAGAATGTAAGGAGGATAACCTTTGGGTTCAATGGATTCATTGTGTTTACATTCAAAATGACCGGTGGGATTACCAAGCTATCCCTAATGCTAGCTAGCCTAGAGAGCTATGTGTAATATCAAGGAGGAAATCAAAGGGAGGCTGTAACATTCAGGGCTGCAAAAGTACACAAACAAATGGATGTATGACTAGTTAAAAATTGAAGTGAGACGCACCTAAGAAGCCAGGGGGAAAATCTGGAAAAAAAGAATCTGGGAAAAAAGCATAAGTGTACCTCAGTACACCTTAGGATGCGCCTTAGCTGCGCCTAGCCACAAACGCCTCACCTTGGCCAAATTTATTGCTTAGCCCCAATCCAAACATTGGTTAGCTTAGCTATGCTTAATAAGTGAATAGGCTGCAAACAAGAGACATGTTGTGTAAGATTGGTCTTACTATGGATGAGAGGTAATTGATTTGTGGTTCTGATGCTGAAAGTGCAATGCATCTATTTGGTGAGCGTGAATACAGCAAGAAATGCACTGGTCATATACTCATATTCTCAATTGGCTTGGGATTAACCCAAGCTGCACAAATATTCTCAGATTGTTGATCTCAAGGAACCAAGGGGCAGGAAGAGGCTGATAGTTGTTGCTCTCACAGGCTTGTGCTACAACGTTTGGATCCAAAGGAACCAAGCGTTATGGAATGGAAAGGTTCACACAATTGAACAAATTGTCTCTGCTGTGAAAGATGTGAAAAGTAGATGTATTTTTTTCTTAAGAAAGAACAAAGTGTACAAGATTGGTTGTTTGACAGGAGGTATGTTTAAGCTATGAAATTCCTACATTTACCCGCCCCCCAAAAAAAAAAAAAAAATAGTAGTAAAACTAAACCTAGCCTTTTCATGCATTGGTGCACTTATTTCTTACAAAAAAGCATAGCATAACATATAGGAAGGCATATATATAGCAAAAAAAAAGCATAGCTTATAAATAGGGAATTAAAATTGGAGATTCACTTTTAGGCAACATCTCTTACTCTACGCTCTCTAGCAATTATTAAAAAAATAAATTAAATAAAAAAAAAAAAAAAGCCACCCAACATCCCAGGAACAGAGCAATAGATAAATGAAAGCAGTAAGGTTGAACGCTCTAAGATTTTTCAATTGAATTAATTATGATCGCTTTGAAACTACAATATACTAAATTAGTTACATGCAACCATTTGACTTCCATTTGTTTCTAAATGCCTCCAAAATGTAAGCTTGCACTAGTCAATATTTAACTGGCATATAGTAATCTAGGCATAATCAAGCATACTAACAGATAAAATGTCAATCTCAGCAGAAGGTAGTTCATCATTCCTTTTCGTTTCCTAAGTTCAATAAAAATAAAAAGAGATAAATAACAGAAAATACAAGTGACCAGCTAACCTCTGGGAAGAGATAACCAGCTTGAAGCTTCCCCATGTTTGGGTTCCGCGACACCTTGGTTGTGTAAGCTTCACCTAAATCACATCAAAACCTCATTCAATCAAACCATATAAACGATACTACAATGTTACACATTGAATTTGAAAGACAAATATACCAATTTGTTCAGCAGGCGAAGTGGCAACACATTTGCAAACACCGGCATTGCTAGATTTCAGAGTAACAAAGGAAAAAAAGTTAAAAACAAACCTGGAAGAAATGAATTTAGAGTGAGAGAAAAGAGAAGACGAAGAAGAAGAAAGAGGAGTAGACGAACACAAATGATGATTTGCGACTGCCATTTTTGTTAATTTGATTTAATGTAAAGGTAAGAATGAGAGAGAATTAATGTCTGATTGAATGTGATCCTAGAAACGAGGTTTTAGGCTTTTAGCGTGTTAGAGAAGAGAATCAACAATACAAGTTTCTGTTAATTTGTAAAACCCTAAGAAACTGATTACACGTACCTAACCATCATCGGCCCAATTATAGTTGCTCCGAATTTTGTTGGGCTTTGTACTACATTTGAAGTTGGGGGCTTTTTTTTTATGGGGAAGTTGTGGTTTTTTTTAAGCAATTTTTTTAATGCTCTATGTCTCTATTTGTATCGGTTTAATTGCAATAAATGGGTTTCTGCGGTTTCTGTGAACTTTTTTTCAAAGTAAGGTTAGAATAATCCATTTCAAAAAAAAAAAAAAAGGTAAGAATAATGTTAAAGGGTAAAGTAAGAGAAAGGAAAAATAACGTGTAAAGTAATTTTGGAGAATGTGTAAGATTTAGGAAGGTATAATGTTTGTTAAGTTTTTAAGTTATGGGTATTTTTTTCACTTCAGCTTTAAAATTTTACCAAATTTAGAAATATAAAGAATTGTTACAATTATTGTATTACAACCTTATTTAGAAATGTTGTGGATAAACTGATATGGAAATAGTATAAGATAATGTGAAAAATTACATGGATTAGGTAGTTCTATTAAGTGATACATAATCGGTTCTCCTCAACTATAGTAAAAATTTGAGAAGGGAGAACACTGAATACAAAGATTTGATTGTACTAGGTGGCCAACATTGGCGATCCAATTAACAATGTGATTACCTCCTCTATAAATATGAAAGATTAATGTGTTTTTTGGTTGCCTACATTTCCTATGGGCACTCAAAATTCCCATGAATTTCATTTTGGTCATGTTGTTTGGTTGACAAAAAAAAAGGAAATGTAGGCAATGAAAATTCATGGGAATTTTGACTTCTCACAAAACATGGTCCCCCATTACTAACTAAACAAATTTCTTAAATTCCCATGAATTTAGTGGTGGAATTAAATTCCTACAAATTGAGAATTCATGGGAATTTTTACTTCCCTAATTAACCAAACGACACCTAAGTAGTATTAGGATAAATCATAAGTAGAGTTTTGATCTCCGTAACAAGGTGAGAGATATTCTAGGGGGGCCGAAAAATGTTATTGACGGTATTGATTACAATCAAATTATCGCCCTCAATTTTCAGTATTTGTGAACCCGGACGAGCACAAGAAACGAATTTCATTACGCATGGCGATATTTTCTACCAGAAGAGATGAAATGGTACTAAGGTAGAAAGTCTGGGTCGATAGGCAATGGCCATTAGATACACGTGGCTAAATAAATTCATTTATTTAGGGTTAAATGGGGTTAGCTAGGTATATTCTTCGTTTGCATAACGTGTGTAGCGATAATTGCTCAGTTAAAGTTTGAGAGTCATTTTGATGCTTATGGGTCAAGTTTAAAGTGGAAATTAAGAAAAACAACTATAAATCTATAACTTTGTTTTACGTGGAAAGAAATGTAACTTATTCATATTGTTTTAGTAATTTTGACTCCAAATTTGATTGTAAAGGACAAGAGTAACTTCAAAACACAAATTAGCTAAAACCCTTAACCTTATTTAACGTGATGTTTTGTTTAAGAGAGTAGTATTGATAGTATATGTAAGAAATGATGTTGTAAATTCAAAATTTAGGAGTCGGGAAATGAAGATGGAACTCGTATTGTATGCTTAGAATTGGAGAAATAATGAAGGGGGGAGAAGGAAGGTGAATATACGTGTGTATCTCACTAAACTGATCAGATTGCAGCAATATATATAAGAAGACAGTTGCAAAAAACTAACTGCTGAATTGATGAGCATCGTAGACAAGAATCAAGGAATACATATACAACAATTAAGTTGTGCAACAGCTATAAACGGATAGATATGAAAGGTAGTAACCGACGACAAAAATAAATGACCCAATCCAAAACATAAGGCCCACCACATCGCGCATGTGTCACAAACACGACACAAGATGGACGAGCAACGACAGCAACAACATGCAAGGGGAGTCTCATTCCTAGCTCACTGACTACTAACAAGTTAGCTCACATTGATAAACATGATATATCATTATAAGATTTTCAATATGGAACAAGAGGACACCTGCATATGTTAACATAATAAAACAAGAATAAAGTTTCAATGTGAAACAAAAGAAAATGAAAAATAATTGTATTCTTTTTACACCAAAATGGTCATAACTTTTTCATTTTAACAGTATAGTGGTACCATAATAAAAAAAAATAAAAAAAAAAAAAAATCAGTACCATGAATACAATTATACCTAAAACCTAATAGAGAGAGACGTAAAAGTATGAAGATTGCCCTTATTGGAGGAAAAATCCTAGGATGAGTGGATGACCTCAAACATTGACCAAAAATGGACCCCAAAATGTAACTATACAAGATTTCCTTTGACCTCTACACATCATTGCGAAATTTCAAGGCCAAAATAGCAATAGCAATACTACCAATAGACAAATTTATATAAGGTTTGTTCATATAACACACTATTAATTTATAAATCTTTCTCGAAATAATTTTTTTAACAATAAACAAACCTATTCAAATATCTATGTATGGGGCCCATTAGAACAAATATGGGTTACAACACATAAAGATTGATTACTATTTATAATAATTTCGGTATTGTTATTTCTTAGTGTTTGAAATGGAATCAAGGAAGCATTTACATTACCTAATACCTATTGTATGATATGAGATATTAGTAACATATGTTATTTCTTAATGGAAACTATTACTATCGTTTTGTTACCTTTTTTCAACCTTGTGGAAACAAAATTGTTTCCTTTTTATTTGTTTCCATTCAATTTTATTAACTACACCAAACAACAAATAATGGTACTCCGTATCATATAATATTACCCTTCTCCTTTCTAATTTGTTTTTATTCAATTTCCACTCCTAAATTTATACCAAACGCTCTTTTAGTAACCACTCTCATATATTTTTTTTAAATGATAAAGATTGATGGAATACAAAATTAGGTAGCCCTTCTAACTAGGGTAGTACCTAACCTATCCTCCTCAAATATAGTATAAAACTGTGAAGTGTGATCAAACTTAATACATAGAGAAGAGTTAATTAAGTGACCAACATTGGCGACCAAATCAGCTGCTCGGTTACCTTCTCTGTAGATGTGGCGAACTACCGAACAAGAAAATTGAGGAAGAAGGGATTGGATCTCGGTGACAAGATTGGAACCCTTCCAAGGTGGCCGACACTCATTCTTGACCGAATTGATAGCTAAAAGGTTGTATCCTTCAATCTCAACATGAAGGAACCCAGAACGAAGTAGATGTTGAATACCATTGCGCATGACAATAAGCTCAGCAAGCATAGCAGAAGTAGTACCAATGTTGAAGGTGTGAGCTGCAAGGCAATTGCCCAAGGAATCTCGAATGACAAATCCGACCGCTGCTGAAGTAGATGAAGAACTACCATCAAAGTTAAGCATGACTGCTGGAGAAGTAATCACTCTTATATTAACTTTTGGTAATAATAAAAAAGTTAGATACTTAGATTTATTCACAAACCTCAAAAATTAGATACAAACATCTGAACAAACCTGTCATTGCTCTTTTAAAAAAAATAAATAAATAAAAAAACTTGTCATTGCTAGTGCCTTAACAAGTCACGTTTAACTATTCAACAATTATTTTTTCACGCATTTTGAGAAAATGATTTGAGGGTGTAAACTACCAAATTAATCAAAATAATTTTTATATATATCCAAACTCTTGCTTGTATTAAAACCATTTTGACCGATTTTTTTCGTTTACACTCTTAAATCACTTCCTCAAAATTACGTGAAAGAGCAATTGTTGAAATTTTTATGTTACAGAATGATTATATATACTATTCTCCTATTTTCTTTTTTTCTTTTTTTACTTTCTACGTTTCCATTCTCACAAGTTCTAGAATAAACTTAAACATAAAAATTTATAATTACATATAAAGTACATATTATTAATTAATATAAATCTAATAAAAACAATGCTACATTAAATTTAAAAAGAGTGAAATTTAGAAATTAACAGTTAAAAAGTCAACATGTAAGAATTAAAAAAAAGAACAAGAGGGGGGTAACAGTTTCATTAATACACATAAGACATAACCAGTAAAAGTATAAAGAACGTAGTTTTTGATCAACTAACCATTGGGCCCGCTGACCCCATGTGGTCGTATAAAAGACATAAAATGCACCGAATTTGCCTAATAATTGCCGAAATTTCCTCACACTAAATGTTCCTTTCACATGGCCTAGTGACATCCTTTTATGGGCATATGCCTCATCACATATTCACATGCCAAACCTTTCAATCCATTATTACATTACATTACATTTGAGCTCTTCATAAGAATCATAACCACTTTCAAGCCCTATTTACGTTTACAAGAATACAAATGAATTGAACTGAATAAAGCTGAAAGTAATATTTTATAAAAGGAAGAAATTAAAAGCTGCAATGAATTGTAATAAATTGGACTAAACTAAATTGAATTTAAGCTGAAGTAAACAGACCCTCGATAACATTTTGGAGGCTCAGGGCAAAAAAATCGGGTAAATGGGAGGCTGCAAGCGATGAAGCGACTACCTCAACCATAATCTTTTTGTACATACTACGGTTTAAAAAAAATATGAGAGCTTATTATAATCGTCGCGTCTCTATTACAGTCGTCGGTCCATATAGTACATACTCAATAATTTACTACCACTATAGCTTCTCTGTTCTAGCACTGAATTTCTATTACTAGAAAACTCTCTTTCTTAGAAACAGATATACTACAGACATACAACATAACCAAATTAAAATACAAATAATACAAAGATGCAAAATGTGATACAAATGCTCTAGAATATACCGGAACGTTCTGGAGCCCTAACTGGAGCCGTAATTGACGAGTTCCCAACGGAAAGGCTGGAAGAGACAGACAACGTTAGGCGTGCTCTTGAAGAGAAGAGCCACACAAACGCACACTGCAGCAATCCCGACCATGGACAGCATTGCAGGCCTGTAAACTCGGGCAGTCCTTGTAATACTACCGTAATATGCAGACATCAATTTCTGATCGCACAGTTTGCAGCTCTGGTTCAAAGCGAATGAGGCTGTTCTTCCGATCTCAAAGCTCGTGGTTCCATCCTGCTTTGATCGGGTAACGGATGATTCTCCGGGAATGTCAACCAACACATGCCCTGAAGCGGAGGTTCGGTTTATTGTCCTTTGGACCGCATGTATGTATGCATAGTGGCCACGAAGGCGAGCGTAATCCTCAGGTGAGGCCCCTGTACTGTCCCGAGCAGTCTTCCATGCGCTGATTCCAACCTAAATCGAACAAAACAAAGTCAGGCCAATTTAGATCCAGAAAATAAACGATTACCGCAATTACCTATCAGAAGTATTAGTGGCTGTTAGGTTGAGCTAAAGTAGCACTTCATAGGTCATAGATTTCAGTATTTCACGAGCAAGGCCCTATCCTTGGAATTAATGAATCTGAACTGAACTGAACTAAACCTAGGCTCAGCATGAGCTAAGCTGAGCTCAACTGAGTCTGAAATTAAGTCTTATAAAACAGGACCTAACTCCATTTTCTAGGAAGTGAGAATAGTTGTTCAATTGATCACAGGAAGTGGATTTCCCCAAGTCTAGTGGGAAACAGTTCTCCATTTCTTCGGAAATAAAGTTTCCGAGAAAATTATGAAACTGGGTTTTTTGTGAAACCAAACACAGTTCCAACTTCCGAAGAACTTCCACTTCCCCACTTTAAATTAAATAGTCAACCAAACAAGCACAATATCTAGAAGAAAGAAAAATAAAGAATAGCATTCATGCCTTTCCAGGGTCATCAATTAGGGCATTCAATACATCTTCAGAGCCATCTTTGCCAGCTGCGATATGAAGTGGTGTCAAGCCCGCAGGCCCTGGGGCATCAGGTCGAAACAGAAAATTTTCTTGCCCACCGCCATCAGCAAACGATAAGAATTCTTCAGCTACATTCACAGGGACATATCTCAAAAGCAGCTCCACCATAGACTTCGAATTTCTACGAACAGCTCTGTGAAGGAGACCCATTTCTGACAACGCCGCCTTCAGAGAAGGATGTTCCCCTGATCCCACGATTCCAGCAACCAAAATGTCTACAAGTTTCTTAACAACAGCACACCAATCACGGTCCATGGAGAAGTCGATGAGCCATTTAAATCTTTTTAATGAAAATATGACTGTGTTTGGATCTAATTCAGCTAATCTAGACTTCAAGTGAGTTCTACGAAGTAACCAGCCCATTTCGTTAATGAAATCAATGGCTTGATGCCTGGATTCTGAGGTTTCATTAATTTCATATTCATCAGCGTCATCGTCATCATCATCAGTCTTCTTAGGTTCCAAGACACTTTCTAAAGTTCGAATTTCGGAGCAAACCTCCTTTTCTGCAACTATAAATGGGAAGAAACTACTGCTGAGACCATGATCTTCAACCTGGAAATTAAGAACTTGTTAGCTCTTCAAGCGAGTTTTCTGGATGGTTTAAGCTAGATGCACAAAATTGAAAAGAACCAAAGGATCAATTTTTCTTGATTGTTGATTAAAATATACGTGCAAAGAGCATAAAATCAGTCTTTTTGACTGAATTTTCTAAAATAAGTTATAAGCCTGAATGATGACAGAAAACAACTGTAGAATCAAAGCAGCTCAGCAAAGAAAAGTTGGAAGAAAAACATTGTAACGCAGCAATCAATGGGGCAATCACAGATAATCAATTTACATAGCAAAATTTATTGAAGTTTAGTTTTAAGATGACGTCAATTAAAAACTTAGCAACCACATTTAAAAATGAAAATAATAAAAGAAACTGAAATACACCCAGAAGATGTACAAAGAAATACCTAAGCAGTTCGCTTAATGGGCAAACAAAAGATTTCTGCCTGACATGTTTGATACACAACAACAAAGGAAATAGAATTCAGCAATAAAAGCAGGTAATACCTCAATACACCCTCTACCAGCTACATTGGGGATAGAGCAGGACAAAGCCGACAAACTAGCATGCTCGGCCTCATCGTCTTTCTCGAGAAAATCTTCATCATCCTTCGATTCTTGAGCTGCTTCTTGATCAAGATATTTCCCTTCCAAAGCACAGAGTAATCTGGAAAAAAAAAGGTGGAAGAAAAACATTGCACTTTAGCTCTGCTAAGCAATAAACAGTTGCAGCAAGTCAACAATAGCAATCTAAACTCAGCATTACATACCTTGTTCTGGAGCGAGAAAGGTTGCAACCTCTAACTTCGAATCGAACTCGTTCGTCCATAGACACAGCTATAGGGACCACACTAAAAATTCTACTACAATTACTATTTTGGAGAGATAATGGCGTATCTAGAACAACCTGACCTGCAGATGATGCCAGAAAACAGAAGCACATAGTTTATATCATCAATATACAAAACCAATAAGCATCAACTCCATCAAGGACATATTTCACATATTAGAAGCTAAAGATTAAATGGAAAAAAAAAAAAAAGAAAAAAAAACAAACCATTATGAACAATTGCAATTTGATTTTGTACTCGCACATACACCCATCCAGTCCTCCAAAATGTATTATCAGATATGTGAAGGAGTCGGGTTAAGCAGGATGAAAGATCAGAGCAGAGCTGTGTACAAAAATTAAACAATAAAGTTTAATGTTGTCGATCAATAGAACCAGCTGACCTATCTAAAATCGGACCCAAAAAAAATAAACACAACCCTACCTCCTCCCACGAGGACTCAGCCAAGCGAAGATAAATTGTTAGGATTATACACCCAGGTCTGATGTAGCTCTCGATGTCAGTAGGACTATGAGCAAGCCAGTCAAGAATCTACAAAATTCAGTGCTTAGAATAATACCATCAATGAAGAATGGAATTAAAACATCATTATTTAAAATTCATATTACCTGCCCTCGCAGCACAATTGGGAAGTCACTTGGTTCTTTCCCAAATAGCTTGAAAACAATCCGATCTGTGCGACTCTGAAATATAAATTAAAGGATAAGAGAGCCATGTTTTCGCCCCTTGTAAACTTATCTAGTTTACAAGTGATCACTAATAAATTAGATGGGATTCTTAGCAAAGCCAACTATAATTAATTAATTACCACAAGCTATAACATGAAGGTTCTAAAAATCTATAGTTGAACCTAGGCACTTCAGCAAGAATATCATAAGGACAGGAATGCCAAGTACCTGAGCTTCTCCACTAGAACTAGAAGGAGATTGGGCAGAAGCTGAATCAGAGTTGCCACTAGTCTGTGGGGGACTTGAATTGTGTGAATTCTGTCCTGCCCATGACGGGAAATCAACAGAACCAGTTGCGAAATTTCCATTTTCAGGTGACCTTTCCAAATCTTCCATTCCATCATCTGAATCTACATATGCATCGTTCAAGTCAAAATTATTCAACTTCATCCTCCCTGCTGTGCTGTCAGAGTAAGCAGGAGGGCTATCTTTGATTGGGAACAAATTTCCAGGTTCTTGCGAAGACAATGCCTGCATTTCACCACCCGCGCTATTAGCTGCATGTGACACCTTTCTTGGAATCTCTGAATCAGGTAGTGGAACATGTTGATCAATGATTCTAGGAGTATGTTGATGATCGTTTGAATGAAAAGTTGACATCTTCTCTGAATGTCCATTACCATTGGCCATGCCACCTTTTAACAACTTCTCTGACTCATACAAAAGCCCTGATAAGCCTTTCCCCATATGCAACCCAGAAGAGTTGGCAAGGGTTCCTAAAAGTCGAGCAGCGAGTTCTTGATCTGTACACTGGTCTGATCTGTTATTAGCTGCAACAAACAGCCTCATTGTTTATACCATGCCTCCAAAGGGCAGTAGAAAAAGAATATAGCTGAGATGTAGCAAGAAAATGAAAACAGCATAACAATAGAAAAGACATTAATGATGAAAGAAACGTGTAAGATGTCTCCAACATTAAAACATATGCAGAATACCAGAATGGAAATAATTTACAAAACATCCAAACACGCAAAATTCAGCCAATACTTATTTGGATGCACTTCTTGAAGTTCTCTATGCCAAGCTCAAGGATTGAAGTCATTGAACATACTTCTTATGATTCAGTAACAATCTCTAAAGCAAATGGCAGCTAAGGGATCTCACTATGGTGTTGCTGATAGTCCCATGAAAGAGATGCTCATGTTCAAAGTTAACTCCAAGCAATGGAAATTGTTCATGACTTGAAGCTTGAAATGGGAAACCAATAACAAAGTTTTATTATGCTCATGCTTCATGGATACAAAAGCTTTTATTTAAACTCTATCTGGCAGCATATATATCAATAATATGCCAACTCTATACCATACATACATGCCAATAAGAATGTAAAAAAATTATTTAGGCTTGATATTGCCTTTCAATCCTTTATCAGCAGCAACAGAACGTAATTTACCATGTATATTGGAGAGTATCCTCAACAGGCTCATCAGCTGAACACCATTAGTTTGATCATCATTTATGGGATTTCCGTGCACAGCATTATCAGGCTGTGTTTTCCTACGGCGCTTATTATGGCCAGCCAGGCGACGTCTACAACTCCGCTTGCCTTCATCAAATTCCTGAAGAACATGAAACCTGCCAAAGAACAATAATGATACAGCAGGGGTCAAAGACAGAAACAATCAACATGACTACCAACATCACCACAAATATATATACTTGTTAAGAATCTTGTATTTGTTATACTAGGACCGATTTCATATCAAAAGGGAAAAATGGCAAATCATTATCACTATGAAATAACAACATACCTACTGCACTGCTGGCAGAACCGCTGCATGACATTGGCCACAAGAGCTTTAGTGGCTTTAGAATGTACCTGACAGACCTTATGACGCCGGTGATAGTCCTTAGCCTTGCTGAGATCAGCCCCACACTCCTCAACCTGGCAAACAGCGCGATTGGAAGAATTCCCCGCCAACTTGGTCTTCTTCCCGTTCGCTCCCTCCCAATTACCACCTTCCCTTTCACTCTCAGGAACGGAATAACCATTTCCACCAAGCTTTAAGGTCAAGGGACCCGCTTCCTCCAAACTGTCATCTTCAACAATGATAACCCTCCTTTTCCTCTCCAAATCCCTCCTCCCATCATCAATAGCAGAGTAGTGTACATCATCCGAACATGACGATGAGCTATTTGAGGAATTCCCCTGAACTGAAACAGGGATGAATTGCTGACCTTGATAGTTGGAAGGCATGGAATTGGAATTGGAATTGGAAGGGGTAGCAATAAATAGGTCACCATCCCATTTCCAGTCATTCAAATCCCACTCAAGCCCCCTCTTTCCCATAGCCCTCATTTCAGAGGGGCCTATGGCATGAAACCGATGACTTTGTTCCATTAATCACTCTCTTAATTCTCACACACACAGATCTATTTACCCAAGTGGACACTTTTGTGCTACTCTGGTAACAATAATGACACAAACACTTACTATCAACACTTTATTAAGAAGAAAAAAATTAGAAACTCAATCTCCAAGAACAGATCAAAGTTAAATTCTTAAGGGCAAGAAAAAAAATTATTGATAAAAGCTTTAAGCAGGGTTCAGTTAATCAGCCTCAATTGTTCCCAAAAAGACCAGAAACAGTACAACCAGGCATCCATGGCAATAAATTAATAGCTGCCCACATGCCAAATCAGCATTAATCGCGGAATTAAAACACCACCTTCAAATTCAACAAAGAAAAAAAAAATCAAAATCAAAATTAACCCCACAAATCAGCTCAGAATTGAAAACCCAAAACCCCCAATAATAGAAATTTACAAACAACCCAACAAAAGAGAGTGAAAAATCATACCTTTGAGCACTTGAATTGATGATGAAAGAAGTGAACAAAACCCCAGAAACTCAGAGTAGAATTGGCATGAAATGAAGGGGGAAAAAGGGAAGAAAGAAGAGAAATGAAGTCGGCAGGTATGCACCGGAAGGTAGAAGATAGGTTGGGGGATGGATGGACTTATGAAGTGGAAAGAGAGAGAGAAAGGTTCGGAAGAGAAAGTTGGGTGATGGTATTTGTTTGCTGCTTTTTTTACGCACTGTAACTAGTAGATGATGATTGATGATGACGATGAAAAGAGTAAACAAACAATAATAGGAGTACGAATGGTGGTAACAGAAACACACCCCCAAAAAAAATCCAGATAAAATAAATGTATTAGTACTACTTGTTGAATATTTTGATTATTTTGAGTTTTTGATTGTAATACACTAATACTAATACTCCCAAATTCGGGTGCGTTCTGAAAATGCATGAGAATTTGTAGTTATATTATGAGATTTGATCTAATATAAATTAAAGCAAACACAACCTTCATGTACGACTAGTCCACAAGTAGATGTTTGAATCGGATTGGGTCGAGTAATAGAGGTGGCACAGAAGTGGCAATTGGGTTATTTGGGTCGAATACATGTTTGAGTCGGATTCAATGTCTTTTAGCGTCGGGTTGGGTTGGATTCGGTTTTTGCCAAATAGATCTATAGGGTATAATAATTAAAATTACACACATTAATGGTCATGTCGAGTCAACTATATCATGTGAGTTCGGGTATGTTTCGGAACAGGTCGTTTTTACCCGGCCCTCTCTACTAGTGTTCTACAAATGAACTATTCATTAGTTATAACTTATAAGCCCGTGCGCTACATGATTATATTTGTTTCTATGTGCATATTGTTATAGATAATTTTCCAGAATATAAGTTCAACTATTTTCTATTTACTTATATGTCGAGATGTTTATTTGTTAGAAAGAAATCTCGATTTTCATGTATACATTTCCAATCCTTAAAAAAAAAATTA
The DNA here is from genome assembly GCA_951394345.1 of Salicornia ramosissima. NCBI lineage: Eukaryota > Viridiplantae > Streptophyta > Magnoliopsida > Caryophyllales > Amaranthaceae > Salicornia > Salicornia ramosissima. The sequence continues at coordinate 9,588,837 of OX596237.1, read as the reverse complement.
TATTTTGTTTGACAATTTAGATTATTTTTTAAAGTAAGTAAATTTGTAGAAGTAGAAACATAGAAATCAATTGTAATTGATTCTCTTTTTGTGTAGAGTTTTGATTATTTGTATACATCGGGTTTAAATTAAATTAGTGTACAATATATTAAAATAATAAAATTATCCTAAAATTAATTAATGTTACTCCTTTAATAGTCACTCAAAACCCATTAATGTTACCTCTCTAATAAAATCACATAAAAAAAGACATTTTTGCTTCCCTATTTTATATCAAATCCACATAATATACAATGGAGATGGTAAAAACTAACAAGATAGAAGTTTGTCAGACTTTTATTATTGTGATACTCCTTGCCTCCTTGGCTTATTGCTATAGGCCAAATGTTATATGACCTCTAGCCTTAAAAAAATAACGAGTTTTTTTTTTTAAAAAATAAAAAAATAACAAGTTAAACTAACTATTACCTTATTATTTGCAACGATGTGACATAAAGTAAAGAAAAAAAATGTCAAATCGTTGCAAATAATAAAAAACGAAAGTAGTAAATAAAAAAGGGAGCATAGGAAAAATAGAAATGAATTATTAATCAAAGGAGTGAAATGTGGAATTGGGGAAGGTGGTATTGGGGCCACTTCCACAACTTCGTGTCTATTGTACCTTTCGATTCCACCACCTCCTTTTTCTCCCTAACTAATTTTCTGTTTTTCATACTCCATCTGTCTACAAATAAGTGCTCTACAAATAAGAGTTTTTGGTCAAAATAGAACACTTATTTGTGGATAAAGAGAGTAATATTATAATGATACCACTATACCAGGCCATAGTAGTCGGGAGTGATAAATACACACTTAATATCGATATGGGCACACCCCTGAGTAAGAGCACAATTTTTATGTGTTCCTCTCACAAAGGGGTGTGCTCATGTCAATATTAAGTGTCAATATCACTCCTCATAGTAGTCATCTGAATTGACTCGTACCCTATGTTGTCACCTAACTCAAATTAGTTGACACTTGCATATAAAGGATGAAGAATCCTTCTAGTTACGTACAGTGATGTTTGAACCTAGAATTTCATATATTCCCGATATTCGAACAACTTATTTTACTATTATATAAGGCTAATTATATAAGGGAATGAGAGGTAGCGGCGGTGTCCAACTGGGTTACCACATTATCCTAACTCATCCTTCATAATTGTTAAACAAGTGGGAGACAATTTTGTCATTTGTAACTAAAATCTTCCATAATGATATTTGATTTTTTAAATCATTAATAACATTATTTAAAACAAGTAATCACAATTTTAAAATTTGCAAGTACAATTAATTTTAAAATTGTACTATTCAAATTCTTTTAACACTCAAATTTTATTCATAAATCTTTCAAAAAAATAAATTATTTACTTAATTTGCAATACACTTACTATGTATAAGTGAAAGGGAAAAACTAGAATATATTTTGAAAAAAAAATTAAAAATTATGTGGTAACTTAAACAAAAAAACTAGTGTCACTATAGCACATGCCACAATCTTTGTTCTATTTTTCACACAGTAAGATGAATCTTGTTCTATTTTTACACACAGTAAGATGAATTGGACTTTATTCAGACCAACTCTTATAAGCTTAGGTCATGTTCTTTAGGACTGAACTGATCTGATATGATCTGATCTGAACTGATCTGATTAGGTGGGGTATTGTTTTGTGAGAGTATAAAATTAAAACAAAACTGAACTGATCTGATCTGATCTGATCTGAATTGATCTAATTTGTAGTTTTTAAGTCCAAAAGAACAGAACATTAATCCCTATAGCATTATCCTTATATTCATTGAATTGTGCAAGGAATCGACCCTGGCTCATCACCCAGAGGAGCATTATTGTTAAGATGAATTGGACCCCATGTCCTCCACTTTGCACTTTTTTATTGTTTTTTTCTTTGTCATATCATGTACTCAGGGATGTCAGTTTGGGTTAGAATGTTGGTGATGAGCAAGGATAATGATAATGATTGACCCTTCAAGGCGTGGAAATACACTGTCCTACTAATTCAATTCGTCCTTAGTAGACCACCGGGTTACCACGAATGATTAGTGAGATACAACGGAGAACAAATAACCTTACACTCTAGTGATCTCAAGAGTATAAGAACAAAAGGGTTTGTGTTTGTTTGTGTTTAGTCACACTTCACAAAATTAGCTAGAGATTATAAAGTGCTAGCAAGTTGAATTGAGTATGACAATTTCTGAATTTTTTGTGTGTACTCAACAATGAACTAAGGCTCCTATTTATAGGCCAAGAATGAAGTGCAATCAACTTCAAAAAGCTGATCAAACTCCCCATTCAAACCTCATAAAATCAGAAATTATGGAGTTTAATGTGCATTAAACATCAATGAGGATTCCTTGCAACAATGCAAAACCTCCAACTTCTGATTTTAATCCTCATTAGTACTGGATTAAGACAGTAATAAAGCCATTAAACATGTATTGACACGTTTAAAGAATTCTAGGCAAAGTATCCAAGAATTCGTAAAATTGCACGAATTTTTCCAGTAGCAAATCGTGACTCGCGAAGAGCCGTCGCGAGCCGCGACCCTGGGCTCGCGAGTCGCGACTTGGCTCTGTCGTGGTCTCGTGATTTTGGCTACTTCCAGAAACTTTTCGCGAGTCGTGAGGTAGTCTCGCGACTCGCGAGGTACCTCTAGACTCGTTGTTTCTCTTTGCCTTATACCCTTAGTTCATTGTTCAAGCCCATTTAATCATAAATGTTCCAACATAGAACCCGTTGGGTTAATTGAACTGACCGTGACCTGAACTAAAATAAATTGAACTGAAAGTAACCTGTAACCTGTAACCTGAAATTGACCTGAAACTGAAGTGAACTGAATTGTTATTGGCCCATGAATTAATGACCTGAACTGAACTGAACTTGAATTGAAAGTAACCTGAACTGAGGATAACATGTCCCAATGCAAACCCGAAGATTTATTAAATTGGACCAAACTGAAATCAACCCGTTACATTATTTGACCAGAACTGAAATCTTACTCAACTTGAAAGTAACTTCATATCACAATTAACATATTAAGAATTTTTTTTTGTGTTTTATGGTCAATTTTTATCGTAATGGACGCTCCAAAATAACCCGATGTAAACTGATGCCAACCTGAAACATACCGTTTCTTATCGTTGAACTGTATTAACCTGAACCGTTTTGGACTGAACTGATACTAGCCTGACCGTTAATGACCTGAACCTGAACTGAACTGTCATCGAGAAAAAGATAACTTGTTATGACGAAATGACTTGAACTGAATTGAACTGAACCATTGGGCTAATAACCTGATTTAACCTGAACCGAAATTGAACTGAACCCGTTTAGATCAACCCTAACATGTACCATTAACCCATTTTGACATCCCTATGTACTCATAACTCATGTGTCTCTTCATCTTGTTTTTCACGTAGCGTAATTGCACATTTGCACTCACTCCATGTTTGATTTTCTTATTTAACCGCGTGGCGTTGCTATATTACCCGTGACATACCGATATGGCCATATGGGCACAAATGCAGAGTTGAGCTTGGGTACGTATCCTCATGGAGTCATGGACTCATGGGCAAGCAGGGACGGACCCAGTAAGGAACAACCGGTACAGCCATACCCCCATTTTCAAAAAAAAAAAAACAAGTTCGAAAAATTTTAAAAAAATTGAAAAAAAAATTACCGTCCGGTCGGTAATTTTTCTGAACCAAAAATTACCGACCGCCAAACATAAATTACCGACCGTTTGGCGGTCGGTAATTTATTTTTTCAATTTATTTTTATTTTTTTTCAAATATTTTTTAAAAATTGGGATAATTGTTTCTATTAATTGTTTAATTGCCCTTCCTTGTTTTTTTAATTATTTCGAATGTTGATTTTTTTATTATTTGTTTTTAGTTATTTCTATTTTTTTTGGATTATTCAATTCCTAATGGTATACATAAGTTTTAAAAAAATCTAAAAATATACTTAAGTTGCTAATAACCTAATATAATTCAATTAACACTTCTAATGGTTATTATTGACCAATTAACCACCATGAATAAGTCCTTAGTTAAATGTAGTTAGTGTATTTTGGGGGGAAATTTAAAAATTAAACATAAGATAAAAAACATTAACTTTTTACATTTCAATTAACGCTAATATACTTCCTTATGGTAGGTGTAAAAAGTTAATAAATTGTAATTTTTTGTTAATTTTTATTTTTTTCCCTAAATAAACTAACTATAATTAACTAAGGACTTATTATTAAGGATACTTCAAGATAATACCCTTGACTTGTTTGATATTGATTCTCAATCAATATCCATTTACGGATATTCAGCATATATATTAGGCCATAATATTTGACTTTAGCTAGGTTGTTTAATTCTTGGAGAATATATCTCTTTATTTTTGTACATTATATTTTTGTTTTCCTTTATTACCCCATGTATAGCTATTTCTTTTCCTTTAGGCTTGTAATATATATTGGTGTAATCTCCTTGTAAATAATATAATTTTACCTTAACCTTTTTACTTATTAGTGGCGGTTAATTGGCCAGAAACAAAGCATTACTTGAATTATATTAGCAATCTAAGTATATTTTTGAGATTTTTTTAAAACTCATCAGGAATACCATTAAGAATAATTTTTTTTCTTGTTTGTTTAGTTGATTCCGAATTTCCAATTTTGTTATTTCAATTTATTTATTTTGATTATAATTTTAGTCTAGTTTTGATCATTTAAAATATTTGAATTTTTAATCTGAGTTTTAAACTTATTTTGGTTTTATTTTGTACCTTATCTTTGAGTCCAATTTCGATTGTTTTTAGTTTATGATTTTTTGAGTTTGTAACTTCTAACAGAATGTTTTTTAAAAATAAGATAAAATTATGGATGAAGAGTGTATTTTTTTTTTAATCTATTTTTTTTCAGTTTGATTTTTTAATATCTGTATCATTTTCTGTTTATTTTTTAGTTTCGATTAATATATTAGCTTGGTTGTTTTAGTCAGGTGGATAAAATATATATGCTATTTTTTTTGTTTTATTTGTAAATTTTTGGTTTGATTTTATCTTAATGTCCAACAAAAGTAATCCGTACCCCCATTTTTCAAATCCTGGGTCCGCCACTGTGGGCAAGCATGCACGGGTCATGCTAAGGTGCCGCATTGCACGGCCCTTGATTTTGTACTAGGTCAAGCACGGTCGAGCCGGGTGCAAAGTACTTCTACGAAGTCGAAATCACAAAAATCAAAACAAAATTTTATTTTTACAAGGTAAGGCAAATTGAGTCTCAATGTAAGACTCTAATTATATGAATAACTATCTGACATTGTCTGTGAGTTGAAGAGGTTTTCAAGAATCGAACTCGTTATTTGACATTGTCTGCGCTAGAGATCGATTCCCAAAACCAAAACATAATTTCGTTGAATAATCTAAATACTCAATAACTTAGGCTATTTAATTTATTCTCCTCTATTGTACACCAATATTATTAGTATTACTTTTTTTAGAGCGTCGATGTATATTAGGTTATGTTTCTTTCATCTTATTTCAGGTATTTATTTTCTAATTTAGATCAGATGAAAGAAATCAGATCAGATGTATTAATTTAATTTGATTTTTAAAACTTTAAATATCTTTAATTCAGTAAAAAAAAAAAAGAATAAAAATTACATATTTGAAAATTATTCATTAATACAAATACAATAAAAACTCAATAGATATAATTCTTCCTTATAAATTAGCATATACAGAGTATACAAGATTGAAATTTAATCAAATCGAACAATAAATTCAAGTCAAATTAAATCATAAAAAATAAATTTAGATTAAATGATAAAAAAATAAGTTCAAATCAATAAAAGTTCGTTGAACAAGACACATCCTAATAACATTATGCCTTAGAAAATTGGTCCGGTTGAAAAATCAAGTTCTAAACAATGAAGTCCTAAGTTGCATGGATACGAATACAGGTTCGAGAACATGTACGAAATATGTCACTTTTAAAATTAAGGATATGAATAAGAAAATAATATATAAAATATATAAAAATATGAAATTTTATAAAAATCTTCGATGTAACTTGGAAATTGTGTTTTTAAAAACATAAATAATTAAGTAAAATGATAAAGTTTTTTTTTTTAAAGAATAACATAAAGTCGGAAAAAGTGGCCAAAATAAGATAAAATATTTTTTAGAAAATTTTGCCACTAACCACCTAATAAGTAGCAAATGTTGTTAACAACTACCGCAATTTTTTTTAATTAAATTTAACTACCAATTAAGTGCCTAAAAGTTGCAAACCACCACCTAAGGGCAAAAACTAACAGAACTTATTAACTCTGTTAACAATGGGTTAACTAACGGAGTTAACAAAGTTCTGTTAGTTTTTGCCATGGTGGTTTGCAACTTTTTGGCACTTCATTGGTAGTTAAATTTAATTAAAAAAAATATGATAGTTGTTAACAACATTTGCTATTTATTAGGTGGTTAGTGGAAAAATTTTCTATTTTTTTAATGGAGTGCAGTTTCGGGTATCTGTGAAGTATCGGTATCTGACACGTATACAAGTAACTTAATGACTTCAAGTACCCATAAGCCATGAAGAAGATGTTTGATGAATGATGACACATGTACCCTCTGAATCTCTGATGATGTCTGTGCAATTTGGTACTATTATGATTTATGATTTATGATTTATGATCTCTCATGGGCAAGCCGTTTAATTTTTTTATTTTATTATTATTTTTTTTTTTTGGCAAAGGACAAGCCGTTTAATTGATCATCACTTTTATTAGATTTGAGAGCAAGTATTAATGTATTATCTATCACATGTATTTGTCCTAGTTATCTTCAAGTGGGAGTACCATTTCGAGATCATGTTTAATCTATCTATAATAAATGCAAAGATTAAAAACAATTTCCTAACATTTTCACGTTTTTAGCAATTACCTCCTTGTTTTTATTTTTTTTACATTTAACCACATAATATTTAGCTCGGTTAAGCAAATCACCCCCAAATTAGAATATTCCGTTAAATTTAACGGAATATTATTTTTGATTTGTTAATTAACAACTCAATACATAATTAACACACTAACATAGATTATCAATTCACTAATCTTTGTCATTAATACATTATATCCATCTTCTATTTCTCTCTCCTTTGCCTATCACCACCATCACCTTCATTTTCTTTCTCTCTCCTTTGACCACCCCCTGCTACCACCACACCTTATTACCTAAACCCCATCCACCCTACCACAACCACGTACACCTTATTGCCTTCACCTAAATTTAAAAAAAAAAAAAAACAGGGAGTAATTGCTAAAAACGTGAAAAAGTTATGGGGTTATTTATATTTTTTCCATAATAAATAGATAGATGTGTTTTTGGTTGATAAATTTTATTTGACCAAAACACCCTTCTTAATTTATAAAATCTTCATTTTTACTTATAATTAGGTTTTAAATAAGGAATATTCCCATTGGTATACCTGGGAATTTGCGTATTCCCAGTGGTATACTTGAGTTTTAAAAAATCCCAGTGGTATACCTACATAATTAATGGAATTTAATAACCACTTTTAGAGGTTGTTTTAGGACATTAACAACCATAAAATCGGTTTTTTCTTTTTATTTAATCAACAATGGTTACCCAAAAAAACTAACTATAGTTAACCTAAGTATGTTTATGGTCGAATTAGTGGTATTTAATGGCTTGAAACAGCCTTTAAATATGATTATTGAATTTCATTATTTATTTAGGTATACCACTGAGATTTTTTAAGACTTAGGTATACCACTGGCAATACGCAAATTCTCAGGTATACCAATGGGAATAATCCTTTAAATAAATAGTTTCTACTAGTTTTTTGTCCGAGCAATGCTCGGTTTACATTTTACATTTTTAAAAAATTAAAATTTTATGTATCATCTAACAAAAATGTACATATAAAAAAATTTGTCTTATTTAATTAAAATATTGCAAACATATCATTTTTTACTATTATTGTATTACTTCCCCCGTACCAAAAAAAAAAATTTTGAACCACTTTGACCAAAATTGTGAGAGTTTTTTGGCAAAAAAAGAACAGACCTTGTTTGGCAAACATAGTTTAGAACATACCTTTTCATTTAGTGAATTTGACTGTTGTTTACATAAAAGTGTTTGGTAAAATGGTAACATTTAGCTTTTTGATAAAAGCTCATAGGTATTTCAAAGTGTGAAATGACAGTTGTAACCCCCTTCAAAGGAGATATCAAATCTATTATATAATTTAAAAACCTAAATTGATGAGAGGCCTCCAAACACCCAATAGAGACCTCAAGTTAATCCTATCTTTTACTCTCTTTTTTAATTTAAAAAAAAACTACGAATATATATAGGTTTAGGATCATGTAAAAAGTAGTCTCTTAGTTGAAAACTAAAATTTTTTAATCTGAGTTATTGAGCAATTCAAACTTTTAATCAGGATCATTGAAAACCTTTTGGATACCCTTAAATTTGCGTGCTTCATTTACAATGGCGGACCTAGGATTTGAAAAATGGGGTACAGATTATCTATGTTGGACAATACGATAAAATCAAACCAAAAATTTACAAAATAAAAAAATAACATATATATTTATCCACCTGACTAAAACAACTAAGCTAATATATCAATCGAAACTAAAAAAATAAACAGAAAATGATAGAAATATTAAAAAATCAAACTAAAACACAATAATTAAATTAAAAAAATACACTCTTCTGTCATAATTTCCTTTTTTTCTAAAGCATTCTGCTAGAAGTTACAAACTCAACAAATCAGAAACTAAAAACAATCAAAATTAGACTCAAAGAGAAGGTACAAAATAAAACAAAAGGTTACAAACTCAGATCAAACATTCAAAAAATTTAAATGATCAAAATCAGACTAAAATTACAATCAAACTAAATAAATTGAAATAACAAAATTGGAAATTCAGAATCAACTAAACAAACAAAAAAAATAAGATTATTCTCAATGGTATAACTATGTATTAGCATATTCCCAGTGCGTGGTATGCCTGATTTTTTTAAAAAAATCCCATAAATATACTTAGGTGGCTAAAATAATTCAAGTAACATTTCTAATGGTGGTTTCCGGCCAATTAACCACCATTAATAAGTCCTTAGTTAATTATAGTTAGTTTATTTATAGAAAAAATTAAAAACTAAAAAAAAAATACAATTTATTAACTTTTTAAACCTACCATAAGGAAGTATGTTAGTGTTAATTGAAATGCAAAAATTTAATGTATTTTATCTTATGTTTAATGTTAGAGAATAAAATATTGTAAATATTTTTGTGTTGATTTATTTACCGTAGGTCGACTATGTGATTCCTAGAATCATGACATTTCCTTAATCAAATGATTTTCCCTTAATTCTTGGCTTAGCTGTAGATATTTCTTTATTGCTTACTCTTAGCTTTAGGAATTACAATAGTTTACTGGCATCTTGTATATTTACAATATTTTATCCTTTAACATCTAATTTTTAATCTTTTTCTCCAAAATACACTAACTACATTTAACCAAGGACTGATTCATGCATGGTGGTTAATTGGTCGATAATAACAATTAGAGGTGTTACTTGAACTATATTAGCAACTTAAATATTTTTTGGAATTTTATAAAACTCATGTATAACTTTGAGAATGTGCTAATACATGAGTATACCATTGAGAATTGAATAATAATAAAAAAAGAAATATCTAAAAGAAAATAATAAAAAAATCAGCATCTGAAATAATTAAACAAACAATGAAGGGCAATTAAACAATAAAAAGAAACAATTATTCCATTTAAAAAAAAATTGAAAAAATAATTTATGTTTGGTGGTCGGTAATTTTCTGAACAAAAAATTACCGATTGCCAAATATAAATTAGTGACCGTTTGACACAACTAAAATTGATATGAGCACAAATTTTTGGAAAGGAGCATAAGAAGATGTGCTATCACAATAGGTTGTGCCCATATCAATTTTAGTTGTGCAATTATCATATTACCACTGTAAAACTTTAATTTTAAAAATATTTTTGGCCACCGCCTTCTGAGAGTTTTATATAAGTCAAGAATGTGACACCAATTGCTTTGTACCCCGAAACCAAAGAGCACGTCAAGACGTCAAAGTCATTAAGTCACTATAGACTATAGTTTATAAGACTTTTTTTTTTTGGACGAGCATTATAAGACTTCAGTCATTCCCCAAATCCAAAAAATTAAATGGGTTTTTCTTAATTATATCCACGAGCTATTGTTGAACCCTATATAGTAGGGGTGTTCATAAACGGTTAATCGAACCGTTAAGGCTTAACGGCTCGGTTAACCGTTAAAACGGTTACTATTTTTTTGTAATCGTAACCGTTACGATTAAACGTTAACCGTTAAGAATAATGGAAGATAAATTAAATGATGGAAGATGAAAATATAAAATGATAAATGAATCATAGTTATGCATATGGGGGAAATAGGGTTAGGAACATATATAGGTTTGTTAAAAATAATGCATTTAGGCTATTTGAAAATTGAGCTAAACATACTTAATCCCTCTTAAAAAAATTAACGGTTAACCGTTTATTAAAACCGTTAACCGTAATCGTAACCGTTATAAATTAACGGTTCGGTAAATTAACCGTTAAAAAGTACCGGTTACACGGTTAACGGTTACGGTTTTTTTTTGGACACCCCTACTATATAGTGCAATAATGAGTGTCCCACATAAGATGAAGTGAGATTAAACTAGGTTATAAGTCTAGGAGTTACTCCTCCTATTACCAATTGGTTTTAGGATGGAACCTCCCATGACTTGTAGCTAACCTAATTCTCCTTATCGATATTGGGTTGCCCAGACCCGGTTATAGGACACTCATTAGTGAGGGAGAGTGTTGAACTCCATATAGTGCACTAGTGATTGTCCCACATCAGAAGATGAGGAGAGACTAAACTAGCTTATAAGTCTAGGAGTTACTCTTCCTATTACCAATTGATTTTAGGATGGAACCTCCTATAACATGTAAGTAACCTAATTCTCCTCATCGATATTGGTATTGAGTTTTTTTTATAGCTCGTGGATATAACCCAAATTAAAAAAAAAACATCATATTATTAGAACCGTACAAATAGGGGCGACTAACAGTCTCCATTAAAATAACCAAACCAAAAAACAAAAACGAAGACCCAGTGGAAACTTCCGTCTTTCTAGTTTCCAATCACACTAGTTTTTGTAGTGGTAGTTACATTCATATGGCGAATATATATAATAATAATACTCCCAATTGCTACTTTTCATTCAATTATTATTATTATTAAATACCAAAAACAAAAACAAAGTGAAATACTCTACTCTGCCATAGCAGCAAGTAAAGAATTGAATCATCATCTTCATCTTCAACCTCAGAAAAAAAAATCTATGGGAGGAGAGGAGGGGGCGATGGAACAACAATTAGGAAGAGCAGACCCAGATTACAGAAAAGCGAAAACATCAGTTTGGTGGGATATTGAAAACTGTCAAGTTCCTAAAGGATGTGACCCTAATTCTATTGCTCAGAATATCACTTCTGCTCTTTTGAATTTGGGTTATGCTGGTCCTCTCTCTATTTCTGCTTATGGTGATACTAAATGTATTCCTCATACTGTTCAGCATGCCCTCTCCTCTACTGGCATCGCCCTCAATCATGTTCCTGCTGGTATTCTTCTTTTTCGATCTTCTTTCATTTTCTTTTTATCTTTAATTGCTATTTTTTCTGATTCTGATTTTAATAACTACTCTAGTATGGTTGTTGTCTGGTGATTTTTGGAGTACACTTTCGGTTTTTGTTGTGTGCTAGTTGAATTTTTGGTTTTAGGGTTCAGTGTTGATTATTCGTTGTTTTTTTTCCATAAACAAATGCCTGGATTGATTATATAGTTGCAGTTCAAATTTCACGCTGATCTGGTTGTTAGTTTTGGGCTTTTGGACTCAAATTTGCGAATTAGGGTTTAGTTCTGATTTTAATTTTGTTTCTGCTTGGTAGTTTTTATTTTTTTTATTTTTATGCTGTGTTTAAAATCAAAAAATCAAATTAAAATTCAAATTCGAATGATCATGATTCTATTATGGTGTTGTTAGTAAGGCAGTTTATTCCTTCTCTCTGGGAATCAGGGCTTGATTTTAGATTTTTATTTGAGTTTTGATGAGCGCGTTTTTTTTTTTTGCTGAGTTGTTATTGATGTTGCTTGTTTGATGGATCCTGTAACGTAATTCCTTCAAGAACTAGGACAATGATGATCGTACTTGATTCTTTTCTTCATTTTGGGTTCAATTTTGATTATTCGTTTTTTCTTATAAAAATAATAACAAAAATACTTGGTTTTATTAATTTTCTTATCAGTTAGATAAGGGGGAAATTTTACTCACTTACAGTTCAAATTTTAGTCAATTTTGCGAATTAGGGTTTAGTTCCGGTTTTAATTTTGTTTCTGCTTGGTAGTTTTGTATTTTAGAGTTGCAATTTAATTATTTTTATGCTGTGTTTGAATTATAAATTCGGGAATCAGGGTTTGATTTTAGCATGGCGGTTTATTCCGCCTACTTGTTTGGTGAAAAGTTTTTAGTCAACTCTAATAGGGGTGTTTGGTAAACAAATAGTTTTGTAAATCCATGATTGTCACAAACTATTTTGCCCATTATTTGCTCTAAATTGTTAGAGTTTTTTTTTTTTTTTTTTTTTCCATCAATCAACTTTATTATCATCCTCACACAAGCCTGCACAAGAAAAGAGTGAAACCACACATAAGCTGGATTAAATCCTAAAACCATATGTTAATAGGTGGCATAACCCATTATGTATATTGATCATTATCTCTTCAATTTTTCAATGAGGGACACATGTGGGTTATAATCTCAACACTCTCCTTCACATGTGAGTCACAAACATCTCTTTGGACCTTCTTTTGGACTTTCAATATGAGGTCAGCTAACTTCTGCGTGGGGTACACAATTTTGTTGGCTAAATGCTCCATGCAAATCTTCAAATTTCTTTCATTTTGCATTTTTAATGGTCCCTCCGAGGGACTATGGGTCAGGATTGCCCGCTCTGACACCATGTAAAGAATTTGGTATTGTGTATTATGTTTCATTAATGCAAAGACACTTAAATACAACACTGATTGAGCTTAGAGTGTATTAAATACACAAAGCTATATATTGTTAATAATAAGCAAGAACTAAACAATGTCAACATAATATAACAATAACATAATCCCAACAAAAATCAACCCATCAAGAACCAAAACTTTATAAATCGATCAGGTTTCTACATTACAAAAGCTAAAAACTTTATAACAAAATTTCAGAATAATTGCATGGGAGGTCGCAAAATATTTTCTAAAATTTTATATGAAAAAAACATGTGAGATTACGGAGGAGAAAATTTTCTTTTGCTCTTATTTTTTAATGAAAAAACTGATTTTTAGGGGCAGACTGGCATAGTAAGATTTATTTTAATGCTTCCCTACTGTTTTATATAGATTGAAGTTGAAATAAGAGATGAATGAGTTCTTCTAAAAAAAAGAGATGAAATGAGGAAAAGAAAACGAAATCAAGAAGAAAGAAACAAGAATTTTTAGGAATGGATGAAGATTTAAGAGTATTGATGGTTCCAAAAATGGAAGAAAGTTTTTCAAGAAGAAAGTTTTTCAAATCTGAAATTTATGATTGATTTTTAAAAAATTGTAATTGATTTTAAATTTGTTTTATATTATTGATTCCAAAAAATTTATAATTGATATTAACCATTAAGAAATAACTAAATTACCCAAAGATATGAATTCACACGTGCACAGTTTAACAGATGTAGCAGGAAAGAGACTGATAGAAAAGAGAGAGCAAGGGTGAGTAGGGGGGATTGAAGGAGTTGGAGTGTGGTGGGTTAAATTATTTACTGAGTAAACGTGTTTCTAAGTTTTTTTTTTTTTTTTAATAATTTATAACAAATTTAATCTAATTAGATAAATTATACTACTAAACAAAGTAAATGAGAAAAGTAAGTAAAATATTAATATTGATACGCCCTTTTTGTCCACTACAAAAATTGACATTTGAAATAATAAAATTAATTCAAATTAGTTGCTTAAAAAAAAGGTTCAAATTAAATAGTAAGAAAGATTGATGTCTATAAATTTCATTTCATACAATTAAATGTTACCAAACAAGTTTATAAACAACAATCAAGTCCACTAGACAAAAAAGTTTCAATTACCAAATAAGTTTATATAAACAGCAGTCAAATCCACTAGACAAAAAAGTTTCAATTACCAAATAAGTTTATATAAACAGCAGTCAAATCCACTAGACAAAAAAGTTACTCTAACAGACAACAACTAAACCCTGTTTGCCAAACAGGGCCCTCCTCCAGTCCGGGAATCAGGGTTTGATTTTTAGTTGGGTTTGGGATTGATGGGTGTTTTTTTTTTGTTTGTTTGTGTTATTGATGTTGCTTGTTTGACGGATTCATTTATGTTATGTAATTCCTTCACGAATTATTAGGACAATGATACTCTCTTCCTTGATTCTTTTCTTCATTTCAAATTCAAGCACAAAATTTTTGATTCTTTCACTCTTTCTTGTAAAGCACAGAAGTCTTGATTCTTTCATTCTTTCTTGTTTTACCAGTATATGCTTCCCGTAATTTCAATAAACATTAATGAGAGACCTGAGTAGACATTGTTTGACTCAATATTTGTCATTTGCAATTTTGCACCTCTTCTTTTTCAATATTATGCACTATTATTTTTGGCCTCATGTTATGGATAATCCCCAGCACCGCACGGTGTGATGTTTTTACATATATTGTATAGTGCCAGGCACATGATACACAGCTGTCTTTGATTTGCAATTTTTTAGAGTATGCCATTGTGCAATGTTTTTAAACATAGCACAATACGGTATGGGCATTCCTCTTAAATTATTTGCTTCAGTGCTGAATTTGCATTCTGTTCTGCTCAGGTTATAAAGATGCCAGTGACAAGAAAATTTTAGTTGATATGTTGTTTTGGGCGGTTGACAATGAAGCCCCTGCAAATTACCTTTTAATTTCCGGCGATCGTGATTTTTCAAATGCCCTTCATCAGTTACGTATGAGAAGATACAATATCCTTCTTGCACAACCGTCTCAAGCCTCGGCAGCCCTTGTTGCTGCAGCCAGGAGTGTGTGGCTATGGACCACTCTAGTTGATGGCGGTCTTCCTCGTACTGGGAATCAGTCCCCTCCACGCAACAATAGTAACAATAATAGTACAATCAACAGTCATTTCACCCCTCAGGTGCCAGAGAATGACCATTTTATTCCTGAAGCATCTCATTCACATGCCAACCATCATCATGCTGTTCCGAAATTTGAAAGCCCCGGGAAAAATGGGACTGGAGATTCTAAAACAAAACCCAAATATGTCCGGAAAACTTTGTCCCAGCAAAATCTGCAAAAAGCCCCTAGTATGCCTTCTGGGGTTCCAGAAAGTAAGATACTTGACAACTCTAGCCAGTTGGATCATACTGAAGAAAAGGTGGTCAAAAAAGCCCCTCACGAATTCTTTAGTCCTAACAAGCCTATTGCCTCTGCAGGTTGGTCTGCTTCCAGTGGATTCCCCGGCAATCTTGAATCCTCTGGTAGAAGTATGTCTGAAACCACAGCAACAATTCAACAAGCTCAAAATCCCTATCCTTCAAGGCCAAACAGTGCTCCAAACAGTACTCCTATGCACTCACACACCAATTCTGCTCCTGGAAATTTATACCCACATATGGCTGGGAATCAAACTATGCGTCCTGCACTATCACCCAGACCAGAAGGTCCTGTTTCATCAGCTCCTTTCAGTAGTACCCCTGATCTTGGTAAATTAAGCATATCTGAACGCCCAAATTATGTTCAAAGTCCTAGTTTTCCACAACAAGCTGGGGGAGAGACTAAGATTAATTCTCATAGATATACAAACTCAGGTTTTGTGAACAGAAACTTGCCAAACAAAGTCTCAAATGCGCAGACAAACCATTTCACAAACAGAAATGGACATTCATATGCCCCTGTGTCTAGCTCTTCACCCCTCCCAACTGTCAATGCTGCTTCAGATGCTTTTGTACAGCATAAAGCTAGTGCCAAAACACCTCCGACGGAATATGAGCGGGGTCTAGTCGGGTTTATTTTGCTTGCTTTAGACAACCTTAGAACTGAAAAAATCGTGCCCACTGAGGTGAACATAACTGATTGTATCCACTTTGGAGATCCTAAGCACAGTGATGTAGACGTAAAGAAGGCCTTAGACTGTGCCATTAAACAGAACATGGTAGTACCACAAAAGCTGGGTCAAAATCAACTTTATGTTGGTAAAAATCAAAGGCTATGGCAGTGTGTAAATCCAATGGGTGGCAACCCCAACGAGTTCCCGAAGGAAACATGGGATAAAGTTCAGGAGTTTCTAATTTCTTCTGATGGGCAATCAGCCGTAACTGCTTCAGCATCCAGGTAACATTTGCTTTTGTTTTTCTAGTTAGGAAGGGCTTATTGAACATTAATTTAGTTTATAATCATAAAATTTGCGCACAAGGTTGTTTGTATTGGGATTTCATATGGGATCAAGGAGGGGGTAGTTTTAGATCATTAGAATCAATTTGTCGGATTGTAACATCCTACTCAATGGTAGAAAAAAATATAAATAATGCTATAATTAAAACAAAACCAAACATTTTATAAAATCTTATTAATATTGAAAGACATTTTTTGCTTGCATTTCCTCTATTTTTCATCCTTCTTCTTACACCTCAGAATCTCTTTCCTCCACATCATTTCCCTCTATTTTCATCCTTTTTCCTTAATAGGATCCCTTTAGTTCCCCCCCCAATCGTAAAGATCCTCATTAACTTTTCTAACTATGTAATATACTATTCTTTATGATTCATTTACAATTATCAAAATTGTATCCTAATAGGGATAAATTATAAATGCATGGATTATTTAAATATCCTGGGCGGTTCTAGGTCAGTGCAAGTTGGGTGACCGCATGGGGTCTCTGAACAAAAGGGCCTCAAATGGTGTATTTTCTTATTGTTTTCACTATAAACAAAAAAAAAAAAAAACTGAAAAGGAAAGTGGTAAGGGAAGGAGGTCTCACAAGTTAGAAGTCTTAGGTTCAAATGACTAACTAATTTTATGAAAATATTTTTTCAACATATATACAAACCCCAATGCTTTATTTTAACACATTACGTTATCATGCAACATAAGTGATCGAATAATTTGAATCTCTTATCATTTTAAATGTTATTAGCAAAAATTGTTTAGTACTCCGTATTTGTGTTCATGAAAATAATAATAAAATTTAAATATGGTTTTTCATATTAAATTATAGTTCTATGTAGTATCGCATCTCTAGTTATAAGATTGTTGAATTGTATTAAGATCTTATCACCCTATTTTATTTTTTCAAGTATGATTGTAAGGCCCTATGCCCTATCTCGGATCAAGATCAGTCACATGTTTTTAGATCGTAGAATCGTGAGATCTGGATTGAGATTTTAACAATAATAATGTGTGCATAGGTATGAAGCCGCGTTAATCTTGAGAAATTCTTGCCTGAAAGATCTATCTCTTGGGCAAGCACTCCGGATGCTAAACATGATAATTAATTCAAAACGATGGATAAAACATCATTCATCTGGATGGCAGCCAATTACTGTTACACTAAACCAGGGTGATGCTGCAACAGCTAATGAAGCTCATCCTTGATTGAGGATTTGCTATTGGGTGACGACGGTAGGCTATTCAAATGTTAATTTTTTTTGTCTACCATATTTCTATCTTCTGTTGGAGGACTATGGAAAAGCTCACTTTATAGTTTTTGTCAAAATATCTACTAAATCCTGTGGGGAACTTGTTTACGGGTCGAGGTTGGCGTAAACGGGTAGATGGTATGTGTGATTCTGATCTTCCGAAGTTTACATGACGGTCGTCTCTCTCTCTCTAAAAAAAAAAAACTAAATTTCCTAGGTGCCAGAGTTAGTTATCTATCTCTTCGTACCATAAAGTAAACGTTACAAAAATTATGTTACGAACTAAAAAGTATTATGCTACGGGCTTCAATACGAGTGTATTGAGGCATTTTACATTTCTGTCAGCATTTCCGTATCTGAAATGCTGTCAGAATTTCTGAATATCGAAAAGGTTTGCCGCTGTTATTGGCTGTAAGGAAGCTTATGCTAATCATGATCAAAGAAAGCTTTTGGTGGACTTGGACAAAGTTAGTCCAAATCTCTGTTATGTTATGATGTAAAAACGTAATGAAGAATGACCCAAGCCCAAGGTGATTATGAATAAAAGATCAAGTGTGCTGATCTGGCTTGTGTTAACACATTGGGCATATGCTATGCTGTTGGTAGTTGAGCATTCGCAGTAGAAATGTTTGCTGCATGCAATGCAATCAAGGTATCTTTTTACATTTTGGAGTATCAGCTAAATGCTGTTTTCAGGACATATTCAGATAAGATGTTTAGTCTTTTATGTTTTTTTTTTTTTTTTTTTAAATGTTCTTAATATGTATTGGATATTAGTACTTTATGTTTTCTTGAACTTGAATCTAGTTTATTAATGACTGTGGGCCTTCATAGGCTATGTTTGTTTCTTGGTATATTTGCCGATCTTATCTTATTTGATTTGAATTTATATTTTCTGATAGTGATTTGCTTTGAACTTATGCTTGTTGCTTTGACTAAATTTTGACAACATATATATACTCCAATCCATAAGGAAAAAAAAAATATTAATTGAGATTTTATTTTGTTTTATTTGTATTAATGATTATTTTTGTACAGTAATATTTTTTTATGAAACTATAAATATATATATATATATATATATATATATTTTTTTTTTGATCCAGAAATTAAATATATTTAAAGTTTAATAAAATTAAATAAAATTAATTGCTAAAAAAAATAAAAAAATTTGATAGGCCTTATTTGATTTTAGATTTCATGATCTGTAAATAGTAATAATAAGATTCTGAAATAAGGCGAATCAAACATAGTCTTAAATTTTGGATGGATATTGTTTTTGCATATTTTTTTTAGGATTGTGCTTTAGATGGCCATTTAAGAAGTATTCTTATACTCTCTCTGTAACATATTACTAGCAACATTTCTATATTTGGTTGTAACATAATATTAGCAACATTTTTTTCTAATTTCATTTTGTTCTATTTTTGGCAACAAAAAAATAACAAATTGACATTATTGTCCTTATTCATAATAATTAACACATTACTAACACAAATAGTTCCAACATTTTGTTCCCACTTTTTTTTATTTACTTTTATCTCTTTTACTTTTATCATTATATCACTTAATAACATACTTCATCCGTTTCAAAAAAAAAAAAACGCAACAAACTTATTTGCACGCATTTTAAGGAAGAAATTTAAAGGTCTAAACAATGAAATTAATATATGTAATATCTATATTATCATTCTTACTTGTGCTAAAATTAATTTGTTCATTTACACCCTCAAATCGCTTCCTTAAAATGCGTGCAAAATGGTTTGTTGCGTTTTTTTTAACGGAGGAAGTGATTATCTTATTTCTTTTAGGAGTCCGTGCTAGTGCATTTGTTACTAGTAATTAGTTACGGATGGAGTGATTTTTTTTGGGCCAGTATACTTTAGCTACAAGTACAACTCAACCTAGTGATGTCAACGAGTTGAGTAGTAAGTTGTTTGAGTTAGGCATGACTAATATTAATTGAACTCAAGCCGATCTCAAGCATAACCGAGCTTTCAAAAACCTTGTTTGAGCTTGACTCGTTTATTTTTTTCATGTTCAAGCTCGGCTTGAGTTGTTCGTTTACATATTTGAGCTCGAGCTGAGTTATGAACGAGCATATGTTTAAATGAGCTTTGTATCTATTGTTTTATTAATTATTTTTAATTTTACCTTTTAGCCAAGCATAAGTAATATAAAAAATAAAAATTTAAAAGTATAATACAAAGTACGATATTATTCCAAATTTATAACCAATACGAAGTATGATATCTAAATGATGCGTAATATAAATAAAATAAATATATTTTAAAATTCGAAGTATAAACGAGTTTTTAATGAGCTAATCAACGAACTTGAACGAGCTGTTTGCGAACCTTAATGAGTCGAATATTACCTTATTTGAGTAAAGCTTGTCTCTATAATTACTTCTATTTTCTACTTTGTCTCTATAATTCTCCTTCTACAATTCTTCTTGCTCCATTAATTTTGTCATCCTTTGATTTCTTGGTTTTACCAACATTGTCAACAGTTAACATAACATGGGTAATGCTCCTCTCGGATGAGCACAAAAGAATAGGAATAAAACGGGGGACATATACATTTATTTTTTTTTGAGCTGCAGCCACCACAAACAAATGTTTAAACTGTAATTTTAATGTTACACCAGCAGCTTTAAGCATCCAATCAAATGGTGTAGTCCTCTTTCCTGCATCCTGACTCCTGAGTGTTTTGTGATTATTGATAATTGGCCCGTCTGCAACTATAAGACTCCGTTTAGTTGAGTGTCAAACATTTTCAATGTGAAATGATTTTCATAGAAAACAATGTGTTTTCCATTGTTTAGTACTATGTAAGAAAAATGATGGAAAATGTAAGGGAAAGCAAGGAAAAGGAACGGAAAAAGATTTCCCTTCATTTTGAGGGCAAAAGATTTTCTATTATTGTAAGAGATATTTTACTTGAATGAAATATGGTTTTGTATGGTTTTGTACTGCTTTGCAAACTAAACAATGTAAAATTGAAAATAGAGGGAAAAAGTCTTTTAGAAAAATGTTTTACGTCCCAGTAAACGGAGCCTTAATATATTGGTAGAACTAAGCTATCATCAAGCAATAATCCATGCTATCTTCAGAAAGAACTTAACTAAATTTTGGATCAAGGAAGAAAGGGATTTTGAGATGGATTTGCTTCTTTCTCCTTTCTGTAAGCCCTGAGAAAGGCAAGTACACCAGTAGTTTTTGTTAAAATCTAGACTAAGTATACATCCAAGCGGACCAAGCTTAACAAGAATAAAAGTGGTATTCTACAACTTTAAGTTAAGGCTTATGTTTTGCACCTGGTAACATTTAGACCTCCAAGTCCAACGGTACCAAGAATAATGAAAAGGAAGGGCAGGCCAACTAAACGATGATGTTTACTACCTCCGCGCATTGTAGGGACCCCAGTCCGAACGACCCGTGCGTATGTAGCTAATAAATTTCAGTCATAAGTAGCTGAATACATGTGATCGGTATTTAAATTTGGAACATGTTAAAAAATGTTACCTGAACTTGAACTTCCTCCACCTGCAAATTACATTGCATGCTATATTTAGATTTGTATTTCAACAACCATATAATGCATCTCTGTAACACCAATTTGCTAATGATCAAGCACTCGTTCAGGCCAATAACATGGTAATCGAGGACATTATAGCAACTAGCAAGTGGTATTTTCAGAGAAGTGTAACTATGTTATGGTTCTAACTTCCAGATGATAATCATCGAGTTTGGCAGAGCCTCATTCTTTGAAATACGAGAAAAGGGAAGAAAACTTGGTAAATTTACAAATTTTGACCATAATTTTTAATTAACCATACAAGGAAAATATTAATAAGTACGATATTAATAGATTTGTTTTCAGCATGTATTTTCAAGCTATCAAGTCTATATAATTATTACTAGCATATAATTACAATTATCAAAGGTCAAAGTAGTGTTTTGGAGACGTTGAAAAGTCAAATGTAGCAAGAATTTTGGGATAGAGGGAGTAGCAATATTTTTGTAAGCAGAGATGAGGTGGGTAGGAATAATCTGAGGAGATATCATATGTTAAATTCAATAAACAAATTCAGGTGATATATAGTAATCCAAGAGGATCATGAAAACTAGAAAGAAATGCAAATAATAACCAAGAAATTACCAGACAAGAGACACTTGTAGGCTTCAGAAATCTGCAACAGAGTAGAAACTAAGAAAGTAAGATGGCGCCCATCTGCAGTGACAAGAAAAATTGATGAAATGCCTTCATACAATTTATGAGTACCCTCTTTTTTGTTGTTGTCTTGTCTTACTTTCATTTTTGGGGCTGGGAATTTGGTGGTTTTCAAAGAGCAAGAACTATGTTCTGACTGGAAGGTGTAATGCAAAGAAGATTATAGCAAGATATAAACACATGCAAATTTCAGCAGCCTAGCAATTTGCAATGTGCTGCCATAGTTAACAGGACATACACTAGGTTGCACTAAGTCGGGAATGGGCTCAAAAACGAATACGGATAAGGGGACTGAAAACGGCAAATCTAAAAAAATAATGTTAATGGGTATGGCCAATTATAACATGAAGAATCAGAATCTATTGGGGACGAACCGGGTTCAGGGACAGCTACCCATATTAAGTACCCATGATGCATATAGATGTTGCGTTATTCATGTTGGTCAATGCTAGTGCAACCATTCATCATTAGACATGTGTATGTGACAAAGCCAACCAAAAGAAGGAAAGAACTGAAATAATAATTCAAACAGCTAGCATTGCCATGACAAACAAGTATGCATCCTGATGCCTTTTTGCACTAGTCAAGCAAATTTCATGATTCTGCAGATTACTAGTCAAGCAGATAAGAGAACCAGGAAAATGATGTAAGAACAAGCAAATAGCAAAACTCCGGTGCTTTACATATTATAATTATGAGGCATGAACAAAAGAGCATCCCATAAAGACACAAGCGTAACTATCAGTCAGATGCAGACTAAGATTACACAATATAACAACTCTTTTCTTAGAGAATAGGGTTTGGAAACCACATTACAATGCTCATATCTTTGTTTTATCCTAAATATTCGTACCATTTTAAATTGTGATTCAGCATAACTTCTTCTGTCAACTGGAAAACGGTCTGGGTGAACATCCCAAACCTTTCTTTTATAAGCTGCTTTCACCTGCAATAAAGCCATTGAATTGATTAAAAAGTAAACAAATGTTTAGGATGCTTTTGGTTTGATGAAAACATTTTTAACGAAAAAATATTTCAAAGGAAAACATGATCAAAACTAGCTTTTCTTTGTTTTTTCCCTTGCAAGAATTTCATCCTCTGCAGACCAAACAAAAGGACAAGGAGAAAATCACTTCTATGAGTACTTGATACTGCTTTCCAACCCAACCAAACTCTAAGACATGCTAATGTTGCAATAATGGAAATTCATTGTTTCATTAAAATTGTCTGTTGGGCAAGAGATTCTGGTAGGTGGTGGTTGAACACCCCCCCCCCCTTTCCTTCTTCTACACTCTCTATCGGTTTCTCTTTAACACCTCTTTCTCCTTTTTCTTCTTCTTTTATTTTCCTTTTTAATTTTCATTGAAGCTAAGATTCAATGAAAGAGTCGAATCTTTTTCTTCTTCTTCTTCTTCTCATTTAATTCTCCATCACACTATTCAAACTTAAACAGATTCAATGAAAGAGTCGAAGCTAAGATCATCATGAAGCTAGCTGAATTTGGTCTTTGAACTCAATTTGAATAGCACAAGCGCTAAACTAGAGCTTCTAAGCCTTCTATACTACGCGCCCAAATCCGCTACGTGCACCTATTTTAATATTTTGCTCATTTTATATTTATTTTGCTTGATTTGATATATAATTTTGTTTATAAAATTATTTCAGATTGTTACTTAATTTTTTCAATATTACTCAAATTTTAAAACTGCATATTAAATAAGCAAAATATAAACACGAGTGATAGATTGAACTAGAAGAACCAAATCCAATAATTGTTGAATCAAAATCATAGCATAAGAAAAAAGATATGATCATGAATTATAGATATGTAGCATAGATAATTAGATATAAGAATTACTGCAATTGTAAATGATAATTAGTAGCAATAAAAAATCAAAGAATGATGCAATTTGATATGATTAGGGTTTGGAGGAGTAACCTGAGAAGGGGTAGGATGAGAATTGGGAGAAAATCCCAGCAAAAGTCTGGCTTCTCCACTCTTCATTTTCAACCGACTCAATAGACCCCGCGAGAAAATGCCAACTAAATTTGGATTTACTTTCCCTTTAAATACCACTAAGCACGCTATCGCGTACTTCTCGTCTTGTTCCAAAATAAATGTTATATTTTTCTTTTTTTTATGTCCTAAAATAAGTGTTACATTACTATTTTTTTTACTAGTTTTGATATTATAGTCCATCTATAAAATTACACTTATACCCTTAATATAACATTAATTAATTCTACTTTTGGTATTGTGGTCCACCTATAAATTTACACTTACTACTTTTGACATTATGACCCACCTATACCAACTACAACCTTAAAAATGACTCACTTTCTCTATGTTGTATTTAAAAAGGGACGAAGGGAGTAGTAAATACTCACTCCGTATTAGTTTTTTGCAACAATTGAGAATATATGTCATATGTGAGAGGTAAAATATTCATTGTTGCACAACTTGCACTTAAGTCAATATGGAGGGGTAAATGTTAGAGTTTGTTTGGGGTTAGATAGATTGCATTTGAGTGCTGATTTTAATAGGTCATTGTGTAGAGCTGTTTGGTAACACCTAGCTGGTTACTTAGGTCATTGTCGGGAGGATTGAACCGTGGTTTTCCCTACCAAGTCTAGCCCCTGACACTACTAGACCAAGACAACGTTGGTTACAATTTTGTTTTATAAAATTATATTTATGGGCATTTTTTTATGTAACAATTTTAAAAGGAAAATTTGTTAGAAAATACCTTTTAAAGCATTCTTTTTGTGAGAAAAAACTTTATAATAAATTTGTTATGAACCAGGACCTAAAACAAAAAAAAGTTGCAAGAAGGGACCTTACCTCTATTTTCCAAAATTGACTGAATCTCCCACGTTGTCTTGTTATTTCCCTCCAATTTCTCACGAATCCTTTCTTCTCTATTTCACCTTTCCTTTTTTTTTTCCACTATAAATTCATTTTCCCTCCATTTTTTCTCCTAAATTCATCTATATAAATCTTACATTAGCACTTCCTTCTCGCATCTAAACATATATTCTTCTGAATTAGGGTTTCTGATCTCTTACATAGATACCCCGTTAAATACGAAAGAATTCGTGGGATATAGCGAGTCAACATTGGAGATTCACAGTCAACGTCGAAAAATGGAGGTAAGGTCCTTTCTTGTAACATTTTGTTTTTGTTTTAGGTCTGGTTCACAACAAATTTTAATTTAATGTTAAATTAGGTGTTAAAATCTTAAGATAGGAAATGAAGAAAAGAGAATGATGAGAACCTAATTCCATTAGCACATCCTTCCTTTTCCATTATGACCACCATCTGCCTCCTACTAGGTCAGACGCTTTTAATAAATAATATTGAGTGTGATTCTACTACATTAAATAATAACCTACAAGTAGTTATTAGCTTATAAATTTTTTTTGAAGAAAGTTAGCTTATAATTTAATTCACATGTTAACACGCATTTTGCCATAAAAGTCCTTAAATAGCAATAAAAAATGGGAGAAAAAATATATATACTGAACACTCTTGAGGATTGTCAACCCTATTAGAAACATGAAATTAAAATATTAATATATTTTAATTAAATTGGTGAGAGAAATGAGAAAAATTAGTCTTTTAATACCAACAGAAAAAAATAAGAAGGTTGGTAAGTGGTAACCCTTAAGGTTGCTAAATCACTCCAAATATCCTTAATCAATTTATTTCATTATATGCAATTTTAGTATTATGCAAGCATTTGTATTTTATAGTGAATAAAGCAAAATTTAATTGATAATCAAAAGCATGAAATTGAACAAGATAATTATGTGATTTACTTACAAAAGGGGATTTTAGAATATATTTTAACAATTTTTTTCCTGCAAAGGTATGCCTCAAAATAGTTATTTGTGCTAATGGTTGGTCGATAAACTAATTAAAGTGTCAATTGATTTGTTTGCCATATAAAGGAAAATATTAATAAAGGATCTTTGAATGATAAAGTTTAGCATAAAAATTGGATGACCATAGAAAAAATTAAGAGGGATGTGAGGGAGAAAATTAAAGGAGTTATGCTAATTTTTAACATGCTCTTTCCTTAAAATTTTAGTGGTATAAAGATGTTTACAACGTATGCTTTACTATTACAAATTTGTGATAAAAGTATCGTGGATAAACAGAGAGAATTGAGAAAGAGAGGGGCAGACAAAAGACGCTCTTCTTTCTCTATCTCTCTGTTGTAAATTTAAAATCAGATAGATATTTTTTGTAATCTAAAAACACAAAAGGTGTTAATTACAAAGAAAAATGAAAATGACTAGTAGAGGAGCCATATTGGCAATGTTTATAATCTTGGTGGTTGGGTTAGTAAAGGCAAACAAGGTAAGTGATCGCAAAATGTTAGTAAAGGTTCGTTCATATTCCCAATCAAGTGCTCCTAGTCATGCTCATGTCCACCATGGCCATAGCCACCATGCTAATGGCGTTGGTTCAATGCAAATAGTGAATGATTTGTGCACAACAACAACATACAAGGATGGTTGCATCAAGGGCTTAAGCACATTGACACAAAGTTGTGGAAATAATCCACAAGAATATTTTAAAAGTGGTGTAAAAATGGCTTTGGATGAGACAACTAAGGCGTCTAAACTCCCAAATACTCTTCTCCCCAAAGCTAACACAGAAATAGCCAAGTCTGCTCTTAAAACATGTACAGATCTTTTGGAACAAGCAATTGATCGTCTTAACATGGTTTCCGACCAAGTGAATGTTGGTGACCTAACAACAACTTTAAAGGATCCAGGGAATATCTTCAATATTCGTCTCGAGCTTGGAGATGTTAACACCTTTTCCACTAGCTGTTTGGATGAATTTGGGGAGGCTGAGGCTCCAGAACTCCAAAAGGTTGTACAAGATGGCATTGCTAATGCCAAAGAACTTGCTGTAAACTTGCTTGATATCGTTTCCACCTATAATTTTTAACCATCTTCGGGTCTAAAAAATTCCAAATTTCATGTATGAGTATCTTATTAATTATTTCTTTTCCTAATTAATATGTTGAGGCTTTGAGTGTTGGTTACAAATCATTATCAGCTCATCCTCTCCCTTTACCTCTTGATAGTAGCAAGATTTAGTGATGTAAGAATTATGCTCAATGACATTTTCTAATTAAAGACTAACTATTCTTATGCTTAGTATTTTGTACTTGTAATATGCAATAACTTTTTCAAATAAGGCAAGGAATATTGGGCCCAACTTTCGACTCCTATCACATGATTACCGAGCTAACATAGGTCTTTAGGTCACACAAGGACACTCCAAGGACCCACAATGGGCTCCTAGAAGACCCTTGAGTGATATGAAGAATCGATCCTGGGAAAACTCCCGGGAGGTGCATGGCAAATCAACACGTCCCAACCCTATTCCTCAATATGCAATAGCTATTAGCTATAGTATTTTGGTGTACTACCTTTATTTGGTAGCTCCTTTGGTATACTCCAAGGAAATATAACAAACATTTACATGAATTATATATATTGTTTTTGTTGGAAGGATAGATGTATATGGAAAATCAAGATTTCTTCCTCTCGAAAAAATATGCATCCTGATTTATCAGTATAGCTGGAAAAAAATAAAAGTTTGCATATAGAAAAGGGTCTACATATCTATATACATGGGGGTTCAGTGCCCGAGTGATGCTACTAAATTTTTCGTAAGATTCGCCTCTCGATAGATGTGTGTAGAAGAAAACGAAGCAGAATCTATCTATATACTATATGATAGCATCTCTACTAGCAGCATTAGATTTCTACAGTTTATTTTTCCTAGCTAGCCTTTATTAATTATTATAACCAACAAAACCGAGGGGGTACGGTGTTTGGTTCACAAACTAATATGCGTTTGGAATCAGGAATGAAAGTAATAATGTAGTATATGGATTTGGAACTTGATTCTTGAAATTAATTGTTTGATTGTTTTGTTTTTTTTGGAGTGAATATCTTTCTTTTATTTGATAATAGCTAGAGGTATGTGTATGAGCTAAACCTACCCATTGAATTTCTAAACCCCATACCTAAGGGCTTGAGACTTTAAGATATAAGTTTTAATTCTGTATTTTCTCAAAACAAACACAAAGTATGTGTTTGAACTTTGAATCACACAAAACATATCAGAGCCCAGGTTGGGTTTGGATTGATTTGGGCCAAGATTATACACAACTCACATGTGAGGGGGAGTGTTGAGCCCATATAAAAGCCCACAT
Organism: Salicornia ramosissima; assembly: GCA_951394345.1. NCBI lineage: Eukaryota > Viridiplantae > Streptophyta > Magnoliopsida > Caryophyllales > Amaranthaceae > Salicornia > Salicornia ramosissima. Next base: position 9,560,490 of record OX596237.1, on the reverse strand, counting down.
GTGAGTGTGAAAATAGTTTGGAATTAAGGGGGAGTGTTGGGAATAATACTACATCGGAAAAATAACAAAGTTGTATCCACTTTATATGGCTAAGGGGTTACTCCCCTTACCATATGATTTTGAGGTGGAACCTCCTTTGTCGTGTAAGGTGGACTTGCACTCCCTCATGACGGGCGCGGCCCAGACCCGTTTGTCAAAAACAAACACCCTCGAGAGCTGAGATGCATGAGATTGAATGGTGGGTAATGTAAATCATTTAAGCATTTGGACTGTGTACAAATAATCTTGTACAAAAGAGGTTTGACTGTGTATTCACGTTAATGAAGGGAATAGCAGTCCTAAAAAGGGCGTTAATGAATTTGGCAATGTTATTACCCCTACTAATTATCACACATCTTTAATTAAAATTTTTTACTTAGAGATTTGAACCATATGACTTACTCAACAGGTTGCCGATAAGTTATAACTCGCATTACAACTACGTGTAATTGTTGGTATTATTCAGGTATAATTGAAAGTTCGTAACTTTAAGATTAGACTGTTAATAGTTCATACTTTTAAAAATAATTCATTCTTTAACAAAAACCAAACAACGATCTAAAAAGTAAAAACTTTACAAAAATAATGGAGTAATCTCCATTCTCGGTTCAAAAAAAGGACTATCTACAGCACGACCGGTCTTGTGCCAACTGCCAAGCAATGTCCGTGTCATTGCACGGCCTGACTCATGTTTTGTGCTGGGCCGACTCTTGTTGTATCGATGTGTCTTATACAATTTTTATATACATTAAGAAATTAAATTTTAACCAAAATTAACACGCTAACTTGTGTGTTTGCCCATCGTGCATGCTCGTACTAGATTATTGCCAAACTTTTAAAATGCTTTTTATGTGTCGCCCATGGGCCATCATTCATGCTGTGTCATGCTCATAGCAGACTCGTTAGGACTGGCTGGGTAAATCATGTCGTGGGATTGACCTTCGTGCCGGCTCAGCCCATGCCCAACGATACTCATCTTCATGCTACAAGTGCTGCTAGAAAACAACGGTTAATTCATCCCTTTGCCAAAAAAAAAAATTAATTCATGTAAGTGTATAGATGCTTTTTTTGAATAAAGATAAATTCATTCATAAATTAAAATTGCTACACGACATCTACTAAAGAGATCAAATCCAACAAATACATAGAAAACTGAATTCCTTGCAAAAAAAGAAAAGAAAATTGAATTAAATAAAATTCTAGTTCGACAAAACTGATCGTCGATGATATTTGACATTTATGAATTCCTCGTCTTTCACATTGCTTTCCTTTGCAGCCTTCTACAAGGGTTGCGGTTTTTGTAGTTTTTTGAATTGAATACAACTTACCCCAATTGATTGTACAAGTAGATTTGTGATCTGATTTGATACCACATTAGCCTCCATCAACAAATTAATTTTTCCAAAATCAAATTTTTTAAAATTTTGTATGCTTTTGAAAGAATTTTCTTATTTTTATTGTAATAAGTAAAGTATTTCAATTGATATTGAAAATTTAGTTAAAATTTCTTAATTTTAAAGCATTTAATATATAATATCTATTTCTCATATCCATATCCTTTATATATTTTAAACTAGGATATTCTATATATGTTTCGTATCCGTCTATGTTTCATACTCATATTTATGCAATTTAGGGTAACAAGGCTTCCGTCAAATCTTTTGAGTATGACAAGATACCTTTTTGCTAAAAATTTATAATTTTTTTAGCATAATATCATAATAACTTTTTATATAAACCTTAACTAATTATATGTTTATATCATAATAACTTCCGTCAAATCAGTTCAGTTCAGTTCAATTTAGTTGTAAATTGTTAAATGTTTTGTTGAGACTGTATGACGATAAATTTTGTAAATTAGTAAAAGTTTACCTTTTTTGTAATGAAATAGCAAAGGATAATGAGACAATAATTAGGGTCTGTTTACTTCAGCTTAAAATCAGTTCAGTTCAGTTCAACTCTCAATTTCCTTTGCTTATAAAATATTGCTTTTAGCTGTATTCAATTCAATTCAGGATAGTTGAAGTGAACAAGCCCTAAGAGAATGACATTCTCTCGTTGTGCGGGGATATAAATGGAACCTTGATGCAAGGAATTTTATAGCTCTACCTCCCTTGTTTCCACGTAGAATCTAGTTAGGACCAGATGATCGGTCACGATTACACCTCATAATCCTCGATGTAACGAGTTCGACTCACACCAGTTGCAAGTGCTCGAGTGTTTAGGGATTTCTTTACCTTACCATTTGATTTCCAAGTGCTTGAGCTAACTTAAACTGAGTGGCTTAATTACAAATTTATTATAAACCCAGATTAAACTTAAAAAAATGCAACTATATTATTGCATGCTTAATGACATCTCTAAATGATGATGCCCTTGAGTAGAAACGACAAAATCAACCCGCACTCAATTATCCGACCTATACTCGAGATCGGATCTAAAAAAATGTATCTAAAAGTCATCCGAAACCCGAATTAATTTGACAGGACGACCCAAACCCGACCCAACATATGCACACCCAAATACAACCCGTACTCAAACCAATTCAACTTGAAACAAAGTGGTGCTCTACTCCTCTACCTAGTGTTTTTTAATCTTTCATTCAAGTAGCCACAGAGAAGAATGAATGAGCTTTAGCATTGCAGTTTGCAGACAATGCAAGCAAAATATAAAACTAGAGAAAACACATGTAATCTTATTTATTTTTTCAGCTGCATTCTTTGATCCAAAACTTTGAGCCTAAGTTTTGGTTTTTTTATTATTTTTTTTATTTTTAAGGAAAGGTACACGGCTGCTAAGGATCTCGATCTCGTAGGAAAAAGATCAAAAGAAGCGAGTGATTTCCCTATCTTAGGACCACGAGCCAAACGTACAAGATTGACCATTTGTCTAGCGTTCGCTAAATTTTAAAAGCGATCGTTAATCTTGTACTTTAGCAATTGTGTTTCTTTTAGTAAACAAACTAATTAATCTAGCCGTCACTAATTTAAAATTTACCACCAAATACATGTCTTTAAGGTCAATATATGTCAGTAAATATCTATATGTACCATTTATTTTGATCGGACTTAGTAATATATATTTTTGATTTCACATTTAAATTAAAAAAGTGAATTATTATGTTAATATTAATCAATCAAAACAAATAACACATTCATAGTACATGAAAAATGGCATATTTAGGACATAATTAATAAATTATACTATCTCCGTAACATAAAAGTGACAACGATTGTTTTTGCACATATTTTAAACAAGTGATTTGAGGGCGTAAACAATTAAATTAATCAAAATAATTTTGGTATTAGTAACTTATATTCATACCATTTTGATTAATTCATTCGTTTACACCCTTAAATCGTTTCCTCAAAATTTGTGAAAAAATAAAAATAATTGTTGCCATTTTTATGTTACGGATGGAGTACCATTAATAGAATTAAAATATATAAGACACATATGTAGGCATACAAACCATTAACTTATTAGGAGTTTTTTTTTTTTTTTTTATAAAAATAACTAGTTAGCCAAAACAAAATTTTACATAATTAATAAAAGATTCTTTTGATTACCCCTCAACTCACGGTAAGATTATAATTAATTCATACAAACTATAAAAAGCAATAACAAGAAGGGGAGAACCGCATAGAATTTAGATTATGTTCTAGGCCCTATATTCTTGTTTGGAAAAAAAAAAGAAAAAAAAAGAAGGGTTGTGAGATAAATAAGGGATAACATTGATTTGATTAGAATTTAGATTTTTCCTGAGAATGCTACCATTATATAAAAATCTTCACCCCCACCCCAAATTTCAAAGTTACAAAAAATAAACACAGAGAGGTATAGGGGAAAAAAATAAATAAATTTCTCCATCCATCTCTCTGATGTAAACATAAAAAAACAAAAAAAAAAAAAGAAAAGAAAAAGAAAAAAAAATGGGGGGAAAGGTGGTAGTATCAGTGATATCGATAATATTGGTGGTTGGTGTGGTGGTGGGAGTGGTGGCGGTGGTGCATAGGGGAACGAGTGGTGGTAAGAGTGGTGGTGATGGTGGAAAGGATGAGAACTTGTCATCTTCAATGAAAACAGTGAATGCATTATGTAGTCCAGCAACATTTAAGGATGCATGCATTAAGAGTCTAGGAAAAGTGGCTCAAAACCAAAGTGCAACTCCACCAGACTATGTAAAAGCAGGTGTGAAGTTGGCTTTGGAAGAGATAATTAAGGCAACTAACTTAACAGATACTCTTGCTCCGAAGGTGAACTCGAGTGGGAAGCCGGAAATGGCGAGCATGGCGGTGGAGAGTTGTAAGAATTTGTTTGATCTAGCAGTGGATAGGCTTCAAGGGGCAATTGAGCAAGTGCATGATGTTGAGACTTATAAGGAGAAGGATTTGGTATGGAGTCTTAGGGTTTGGTTGAGTGATGTGGTCACTTTTTCGACGAGTTGTGTTGATGAGTTAGGGGAGGCGGATGCGCCTGATTTGAAGAAGATTATGCAAGATGGGGTGGTTGATGCTAATGAGCTAACTACTAGTATGTTGGATATTGTTACTACCTTTAATGAGGCTCTTGGAAAGATGGATCTTTCTATTAATGCTACCAAGTTGGCTGACCAAGTCACCCGAAATAATAATCGCCGACTTCTTGGGTTGTCGGAGCTGGAAGATGGTGGGTATCCCGCGTGGTTGTCGGCCTCCGATCGTAGGTTGTTGGGTGATAAAAAGGATAAGAAGAAGAAGAAGAAGAAAAATAAGGACAAGAAGAATAAAGGGGTTGTAGCTGGGGGAGGTGCAGCGGCAGCAACCGGATCGGATGTAGCCCCTCCGGTTGCGCCTGGGGTGAAGCCTAATGCGGTAGTTGCCCAAGATGGTAGTGGACAATACAAAACTATCATGGATGCTTTGAAGGCACATCCGGGTAAGAAAATAGGTCCAGTTCGGTATGTTGTTTATGTTAAGGCTGGTGTGTATAAGGAGGATGTATTGGTAGGAAAAGAGCACCTTAATGTGTTTATGTATGGGGATGGGCCAACCAAGACGATAGTTACGGGCGATAAGAGTTTTGCCAAGGGTGTGGGAACCTCTAAAACAGCCCCGTTCCAGGTTGAAGGATTCGGGTTCTTCTGTAAGGAGATGGGTTTTCAGAACACGGCTGGTCCGGAGGGACATCAAGCCGTTGCTTTGAGGGTTAATGGTTTACAGGCCGTGTTTCAAAACTGTTGGTTCGATGGCTTTCAAGACACCTTATATGTCCAAGGTGGGTCCCAATTCTTTCGCGATTGCCAAATATCTGGAACTGTGGATTTCATATTTGGCAACGGTGCTTCTATAATCCAGCGTAGTAGGATTATTGTGAGGAAAGGTAACCCAGGACAACAAAATCTAGTAACAGCCCAAGGTGGATTAGCAGCCAATGAAGCAACAGGAATTGTGATCCAAAGTTGTGAAATCCTTCCAGGAAAAGATCTTTTCCCTGAAAGACTAACGGTTCCATCCTACCTAGGGCGTCCATGGAAGCCTTATGCTAGAACCGTGTTCATGGATACCACAATGGGTGACTTAATTCAACCTACTGGTTACTTTCAATGGGAATCACCAGAAGGAAAGAATAATCATATGACTGCTTTCTATGGTGAATATGCCAATCGGGGGCCAGGTGCTAATACAGATAAGAGGGTGAAGTGGCCTCATGTCCAGGTCTTAAAAAAGCCAGATGCTGAACGCTACTCTGCTGCTATCTTTTTAGGTGGCGCTCCATGGGTAACTGCAGTTGGTGTTCCCCTCGATCTTAATGTTATTTAATTAGATGTTTAACAAATTAGAGAACATACATCATATTGTTTAGAGTACAATCTATTTCAAATTATAATTCTCAAATTATATATTTTTGTAGATTATTATTTTTTTGTCTAAATTTTGTTGGTGAGATGAAAATGTAGAAACATCCAACAACTCTTAAGTACAATATTCTAAATATATTGGCTTATATATTTTAGCTTGAGAAATAAACAATGAAGTCATTTTAGTTTTTTTTTTATTTTATTAAATTAATGTTTTATGAATTTATAATTCACATATTTATTTTCCTCAAACTATCAAACTCAAATGTAAGGATATGATGATATCTTTTCCTCTTACTCACTACTACAAAAAACACCTAACACAACATGTCTATTGCATCGCCTATATGAAATATATGATGCATAAGGCTAACATTTCCCTTTTTTTTCATTAAGCAGGACGCGATAGCGTTTGAAAAAAAAATTAAAATGTTTTATTGTGTCGGCTCTAATATAACATGCGACGCGCAAAGTTTTCGTGTCGCATAATAAAGAAGATATGTTGCAATAGATATTACCTATCGCATCATCTCTGATATAACACATGACGCGTAAGATATACCAATCTTCTGCCTCTAACATAATAGATGACACATTAGATATATTAATATATCATGTCGCCTCTTATGTAATATGTGATGCATTAGATATTACACACATAATTTACACATATTGTTCTAATGTGTCACATATAACAAATTGTGTGACACATAAAGATAATGTGTCATAATTTGTATAAAGTTGGATGCAATAGGCTTGAGGAAAAATTATGAAATAACCTATCGCGTCGCTTCTAATATTATAAATAAATGGGCTAAGAAGTTGGTTAAAAATATAAAATATTCGATCTCAATCGAGAAAGACTCTCAAGCTAAGAGACATGCATGTTAATCTTTGCAGTCTCTCGAATGGAGTCTAAAAGATCGGTTGTTCACAGTCACAACATTTTGATACTACACTTGTAAAAAATGGTTTATCAAATAATTAGTCTCTTAGACGAAGAAAGAAAATAGTAAATTGCATAAAATCGGTCTCTTAGGTCTCATCAAAGAGACCAGTCACAATTATCAACCAATTTCTTAGTTTTTTTTTTTTTTATTTTATTTATTTATTTAAAAAAGCTAGCCTTTTGTGTTGTCTACTTGCCTTACCGGTATGAATGTAACAACAAAAACAACAAAGTCTTGGTCCCAAAAAAGCATTAGTCCCAAAATCATTAGGGACTCGCAAAAATCGTTTGCCAATATTTTCTCCCTCCATGGTGCATTAATAGGTCTCTGTCTTACATGACCAAACCACTTAATCGATTTTCGCTCTTCTTATCCTCTATAGTCATTACCTTTATCTTCTTCGTGATAACCACATTTTTTTTAAAATTTATTATTATCCTTTCTTGTATCCCTACATACATCCCAATGTGAACCAAACGTGCCACACATATAGAGGTGACGTTTGGGTCGTTCGGATCAGGTATAAGTCGGCCGGCTGATTCGGGTATGTCAATTCGAGTTGAAGGACATTTGGTTTCAGGTCAGGTCAGGTTAGATTCGGGGTTTCTCCAAATACATTTAAAGGATATAATGATCAATATTATACACTTTAACATTCAGGTAATTTGGGTCGGATCGTATTCGGGTCATAATATCAAGTTTTTTCCGGATAGGTTTTGATTTTCGAGATTCAGAACGGGTAATCGGGTATGAGTCACTCTTGTCACCTCTACATACAGATATCAACGGTCCGGGCCTCGCAAACCTCCAGTCTTCACTCCACTACGAGTTCTAGACTTTTAGTTAGGGATGCAAGTGGGGCGGTTCAATTAGGATCCCCGCCCCATCCCTGCCACAATGGGGCGGGGGTAGATCCAAGTTTGACTGGGATGGGGTGGGGATGGGATGAAAAATTTAACCACCGTGAGGATGAGGATGGTTTTTAGGCTACTTCCACCCCATCTCCGCCCCACCTCGCCCCACCCGCACTACCTTTTGTATTAATTTATTTTTATTTTTTAAATGGACTACTTAAACACATTGAAAAATTAGTACCATATTTTGTGGTCATTTTATTATTCATGTATTTTGGCCATATGGACCTGTTTTCATTCTTGTAAGTTTGATCTTTTATCAGGATTAAGCAAGTTTGTAGTGAGGATTACATGGGTTTGAGGTAGTCCAGTATTTGATGGGTGGTGGCGCAAGGAACATGGATATTAAGCAGGTATGGATATCACCTGAGTGATGGAGCGGAGATGATTCTCTATATATCCATAATATCCATGTCGGGGCGAGAATGGGGATAAAAACTATACCAACCGCGACCCGCAGGAATGAGGGTGGGGATTGAGATTAAGTAGGTGGGGATGAGTATAGAAAGTACAATATCCGCTTCGCTTTACTTGCATCCGTATTCCGTAGTTCTTACTTCTTAGTCTTCTAGAATAGTGCTTAAATAGTAATCCTTCATTAACGAACACATATTGTGAACTACGAAGTACGAAGTGCGCCTTAATAAGGTCGTTTTTGGTTGCTAGGATTAACCAACTATCAGGCTGAGTTCAATCAAATTAGAAAGAATGAGAAATCACCTAAAATTAGGGTTAGGGTTAGGATTTGGTATGCTTGCAATGTGCAGGAATCTTGGCAGAAAATGTAGTGGATATTATCCTCATTTGGATTGCTTTGCATCGTCAAAAATGTCACCTCACATACCAACTCGTGTTCTTCCGTCGAAATTTGCTGCTGCTGAGTTTCTTCGTTTTTTCTCCACTTCTGGTTTGTTGCTGAAAATTATCACTCCATAAAGCTTTACTTAGATTTTTGATCGTTGATTTTGCTTCAGCTTATGCTTTGTGTAACAGTCAATTTTCTTTTTTTTTTTTTTTTTCTTTCAAAAATCTTCTTGTTCTTTGCAATCTTCTGTGTGTGTGAATCAATTACAATGTTCTTCGCAGAGTATCAACCTCATTTATCGGCTGACATCATTCACATAATGGAGCAAAGGTTGCTAGCTATTGAGCGGAGGAGTGCTCTTCTTGATGGTCTCATCAACAAGGTAATTCGCTATCGTGTTTACAATTCAAAGCTCGAAAGAAATTGGAGAGTTTGCTAGAGATCATTTTCCTCATTCTCACTTGAATTTATGAACTAATGTCTTTTTCGTAAATTAGGGTGTGTTTGGTTGGGGTAATAATGAAAGAAAATGGGAATCAACTGCACCCATTCCTTTTGACTGTGTTTGTTAGACCACTTTTACCATTCCCTTACCCATTCCCCCAATCTAACACTTTTCTAAACCCTCCTCCCCCTATCTTTTGCATTCCCTTTCCCCACCCTTCACCTAACCACCACCCCCACACCCACCCACACCCACCACCACCCCCACCCCACACCCACACCCACGAACCCAACCACTCAGCCCCACCCTACTAACCCTAACCACCCAAATACCCAAATCCCTAAAACAACTCCCAACCACCTCCACCACCACCCGAACCGCCTCTAGGTTTTCGAATTTGGGGGTTTTTGGTTCGTGGGGGTGGTTGGGGGCTGTAGGGTGGTGGGGAGGGGGTGGCGAAGGGGCGGCGGGGGGAGGCGGTTCGGCTGGGGGTGGTGGTGGAGGTGGTGGAGGTGGTTGGGAGTTGTTTTAGGGATTTGGGTGGTTAGGGTTAGGGTTTTGAGGGGTGGGGGAGGGGAGGAGGCTGCCATGGTGGAGGAGGGGGTGGCGCCGGCAAGGGGTGGGGGAGGGGGGTGGTTTCGTTGGGGGTGGAGGAAGTGGGGGTTGTTTTCGAACTTGGGTGGTGGAGGTGGGTTTGGGGTGGTGGAGGTGTATTTTTTTTTAACAAACAACCTTTTAAATCTAACACTTTTGTTTTTCATTCCCCCCATTCCCATTCTTAAAGTGATTCTCTTTCCCCTTTGATAACCAAACACACCCTTATTTCTTTTGGACACAATATATTGTTGTTCGTGATTCGTCTTTGAATTTAGGATTTATTATATCGTCATTTGATTGTGTTTTTGGTGACAATTGAAGACAGCCAGATGCCTCACCAACTGAGTATGCAAGAGCTAATAAGGAGCTCAGGAAACTCAGAGATTCTGTTGAATTGATACAGGATTTGAGGGCCAAACAAAAGGTATTTCGAACTCTGTTTTTACCTTTAGTATAGGACCATATGAGGTTTTTATGTCGAAAAATGGGATACCATGACACTCTTGTTGAAGTTTGCTGCTGTTATTCTTTGTTGTCTCTATTGTAAGTTTGTAACTGTCATGCTTGAATTACAATCTTTGAACATGGAAATTGGTTATATGTGTTGGAAATAAATTCGGGCAGTTTCATGAAACATGTTATTGGAGCTTAGCTTTCCAGGCGAAGCCAACAAAGAGAATACATTGATTGTGATGTTTAGAACTTTGAATCACGCTGCTTGGCTATTGGCTAAGCACAAGCCACTTTTGTGTGTTGAAGAGGTGTTTTATAGATGTTTGTTTTGTTTCAGAAGATTTTTGTTTGTTAAGACCCTAATAACTCTGTTTCACTTGTATCAAGATGGCCTTAATGAGTTAACAGTTTTCACCCATAAGCAGTAGTGGTAATATCTACAAGATACTTCGATATCATTGGTAAGGAAAATCATAAAATATTGACCTGTTTTTGACTTTAAAGGAAATTGATGGTCTCAAGTCACTCATGGCTGAATGTCCTGACGATAAAGATATGATTAAAATGGCTTCTGAGGAATTGGACAAAGCTGCTGAAGAAGAGAAAAGACTGCAAATGTTGCTGTTGAAATCATTGCTTCCGAAGGATGATGCTGATGAAAGGGACAGCATTTTGGAGGTGAGAGCAGGTGGGCAGCGTCTTTTACAAAGTATATGGGTTTCTAAGAACCGTTCCTTATTTTAAAATTAACACAAACTATTGAACTAGGTACTGGAGGGGAAGAAGCTTCTTTATTTGCCATGGAGATATTCAAAATGTCAGTCTTCAGCCTTCTTTTAAATTAATCAGCAATCTTGTCTGTTTACAATATGACAAAGATGGTTTCAATGATACTTGAGACAGGTATGAGAGATATGCACAGAAGAAAGGATGGAAATTTGAAGTGGTTTATATAACAGAGTCTGATCTTAAGGGATTCAAGGTATGTTTAAATGACAAAAACCCTAAGCACTGGATTCACATTGATCCATTAATAATTAGAAGTGTTTATCACGTTATTGGTTGGGTTAATGTACAACATTGTATTGTTTTGAATTTTGGTGTTAATGGAGTGTTTGATCTTTTATGGCTATCTATCAGGAAGCTGTTGGATTGATCTCTGGTGCCAGTGTGTATGGGAAGCTCAAGTTTGAGAGTGGAACTCATAGAGTTCAGGTATAAATCTGCTTTGGCTGAAGCCAAAAGATTTTCACGGTTTATAATCACCATTGCTAATGCTATCCTCCTATTACTTTTTAGCGTGTTCCTGTGACGGAGAAGTCTGGTCGCATTCATACCAGTGCTGTAACTGTTGCCGTTCTCCCTCAAGCTGATGAGGTGATTTTATGTTTGGATAATTTCTTGGTGCAATTATAGTCCTTGTTTCGTAATCAATAGTCAGCTAATAGATTAGAGCCGGTTGTATTAGCTAGTTTGTCTAGCCGATTGTGTTGTTTGCATAAAAATAATTGGTAAATAGCTAATACGGACTGGATAATAACTATTTGCTTGTATAAATGATTAATAAGGATTTTGAAAATTTTTATATCCATGCTTTTTTTAAAAAAAAAAATCAGTAAATAATCGACAACTTTGGGACTAAGGCCCTATTGTTTTGCATTGGACTGAATTGAACTAAACTGAAGGGGAATGAACAAAGCTATTTATTTTTAGGTTTTAATTTTTTCAATTTTCAATTTTATTATTTATTTTTTAATTTTTAGCATTGTTACATAGTTCATCTTTTTAGTTCGCCCAACCATAGTTCACTTATTTCGGATCGCGATTCGCGGACACTCTAAAGAACTATGTGACACTATTTTTTAATAAGTCTCCCGATAAACTATTATTTCGCTAAAAAATTTGTATTGTTTTAGCCAAAACCATGACTTTTTATATTACATATAAAGTTTTACTAGTTAGGTAAAAAGTCAAAATTTTATAGGGGCCTGTTTTGGTTATCGCTATTTTATTTCTGTTTTTATTGTTTTAATACAAAACCAAAAAGAACTGAGCCGAAGATGTTTACTAATCAAATAGCCCAGCCTTCCTCCTCATAACTATGAACTTTCTACATCCCAACACCTTTGTAATCTTTATATCAAGTCACGTCTGTCTTTACTTATGTTTAGCTTTATCAGCTGCAGATGTTGAACCGTATGAAACTGGTGGCTCTAGCATAAATGAACATGAAGTTTTTATAATTGCCCCTAGCTTTCGAATCTCCTCAATTCCTGAATATCATTGTAAATCTGATGAGATTTATTAGATTGTAGAAGTAATATTTCTGGCCATGAACTTATTATTTTTATTCTGCAGGTGGATGTTCAATTGAGGACTGAAGATTTGAGAATTGATACTTATCGTTCTGGTGGTTCAGGTGGTCAGCATGCCAATACTACAAATAGTGCTGTGAGGGTAACTCATATTCCATCTGGGCTGACAGTGGCTATTCAAGATGAACGATCACAGCGCATGGTAAGAAATGGCCTGTTGCAGTTCTTGCTTTGTTTTTCTGTAATTTTTTTAATAAATTGCTTATTGTATACAATTTTCAAATTCAAACAAGCCATCCATTCTGCTGCCCTTGGTTAATTAAATAAATTAATACTTAGCTAAAACTTAGCAAATTTAATTCACAAGCATTAATACCTATTAGTTGATGGGATCTAAGATTACAGCTAGGGGAATGTCGAGAACATCTACACTGAATTTCTGGAGATTCTGAAATGTGATAATTCATATATTTTCAATCTTATGAATTCGTGTTCATTTCTCCAAGAATTTTGAACTTAAGTTGCGGGGTTGTGGTCGTAGCTAGTGCCTATTGTAGATAATTTGTGGACACCCTTTTTGTGAACATAATGCTTCTGACAACACAATTGCATTACTATTATTTGCATATTGACGGTGGACTTTAACAAAATTTCGTACTTCACCTGCTGTATGCATTTACTCTGTAGAACAAGGCCAAAGCTTTGAAGATACTATGTGCGAAGCTTTATGAAATTGAGAGAGTTAGAATTCAGAGCCACCGGTCGAAGCTTCGGTCTGAGCAGGTAAAGCTGATTAAACAATTCATCCGGAGCTTGACTCTGATTAGCAACTTAGTATTTTAGTCGCCATTGAAAAGTTTTGTTTTCTGCTATCTTTTACAGATTGGTGGTGGTGACAGATCTGAACGCATCCGCACGTACAACTTCCCCCAAGGACGTGTCACTGATCATCGTGTTGGCATCACTCATCACTCGATAAATGAGGTTTTGCAAGGAGAGAGTTTAGATACATTTGTTGATGCCCTTCTCTTGCAGCAGGAAATGGATGCCATTGCAAATTTCTCAGCCAGCTAGTATCGACAACTACTTTTGGCTCCTTTCGATGTAGAGTGACTGTCCACTGTGCTGTGCTTAGCATTGTTCATTGAGGAGTCGAGATCACGACTATTGGTGAGTCATTATATATCATCATTCATCACTGCCTTTTTTTTTAATAGAAGGGTGCAAAGCGGTAGTAAGATGGACATACAGTGATTTTGAACACACTGTCAGGATAAAAATATGGTTGGAGCCTTGGGGGTGATCTTGTTAGATTTGTCTCAATTACTTTATTAAAATTTACTTTTTATAATTTTTACAAAAATAAAATTAAAGATATTGATATATGAAATTGTGCGTTGACAGGTGAAATTAATCTATATTGAAAGTAATATGGAACGGAGGAGGAAATTTTATTTTAGCAATGAAGGGGGAAATAATGTCTAGAAGATCATGATAGGAATGTGCTGCTAACCATTTGAAACTTGATCCTTTTTATTGTGGTTACAATTCCGAATCAATTTTGTCATTTTATGTTTTGTATCATTCAAGCATGGCGACATTAGAAAAATAATATATTGTTCCACTTTTAGGATAATTATAGGGATGTATACAAGCATTTAATAATTATATATTTTTCAATTTGGTGATAATTTAGTAGTCGCTGGGTTTGCATGTGAAAACTTATACTTTATACTTCCCACGAAGTTGATAATTCATGTGAAGTTTCATTTCTTAGGAAAATGTTAGGTTTTGACAAAAAATATTATAGGTTGAGCTCTTTTTACACTAAATAAAGATTATTCAAAATTTTGGGTAAAAAACATCCAGATCCATTTTGAACTTGACCTGAACTAAAAATAATTAGTAGTGTAGCATATTTATTGTGGTGGAATTCTAGGAAAAGTCTCATTCCATCCATTGTATATTTTTTTTATTGGTTTGCAATAATTATTTATTTTATCTTTGAATGAAAAGTTTTCATATAATATGTACTCCTTAATTTTTAGCATGTCTTCTTTAAATTTTGGTACATATATTGCTTTTAAAAATAAAAAAATTAAAGAATACCATAATATTTCAAACAAGGAATTTATGGGGTAAAAAAAAAAAAAAACTAGTACAACCCGAACCAAAAGATACCTAACACATCAACGCTCGTACTAAAATATTTTATACCAATCCAGTTCGATCAAACTCGTTTTAAAAATTATGATTATGATAAAAACAACTCCATAAGGCTGTCTTAAAATCACAATACAACATTGAACATCCAAAAACAAGTCAAAATTACTCACTCTCTAAATTTAGGGATCCATAAGTTTAGCAACAAAAGCGGATGTCCTCATAAGAATGAAGCATTTTTCTTAGAGAAATATGAGGAAAAAACAGATTCTTCTAATTTTAACATGCTCCTTAATTGTCCATATATATAACAAAATATAGTCCCATTTCTCACAAAGGGGGATGGTGGGTTGAAAACTCTCTTTTCTCCCTCTGTCTCATTCAATATTTCCTTGTATCATTCATACAATAAAAACTTTTACAAGGAAAAATACATTATATAGAGTAGGAAAAATGGGAAGCAAAGTATTGGTATCAATAATATCCATCATTTTGGTGGTAGGTGTTGTGGTAGGTGTAGTGGCAGTGGTTCATCGTGGAATGGCAAATGCTGGTAATAGTAATAGTAAGGAAGATGAAAATTTATCGGCCTCAATGAAGACTGTGAATGCTCTTTGTGCCCCTTCATCGTTCAAAGATTCATGCATTAAGAGCTTAGGTTCAGTGGCACAGAACGAGAGTGCCACCGCACAAGACTATATTAAAGCCGGTATAAAAATGGCTTTGGAAGAGATAAAAAAGGCTAGTAATCTAAGTGATAGCTTTATCTCCAAAGCTAATGAAACTAAGAATGTAGAGAGGACTAAGATGGCTATTGAAAGTTGCAAGGACTTGTTCGATTTAGCTGTAGAACGCTTGAATGGTTCTATTAGCCAAGTCGAGGATCATAAAACGTACAAGGAGAAGGATCAAGTTTGGAATGTTCGCCTTTGGCTTACCGATGTAGTCACATTTGCTACGAATTGTGTTGATGAATTTGATCAGGCTGAGGCTGCTGATCTGCAACAACAGATGCATGATGGTGTTTTAAATGCCACTGAGATTACTGTTAGTATGCTTGATATTATTACAACCTTTAATGAAGCCCTTGGTGACTTAGGTCTTTCCCTTAATGCTAGTAAGTTGGCTGAGCTTTCAAGTTCTGCTAATCCTACATCAAAAGTTGGGATGGGTACGATTAGTAGTACTAGTCGTCGCCTTTTGGGTATTGTTGACATTGATGGTGAAGGGTACCCTACGTGGTTATCTGCAAATGATCATAGGCTTTTAAAGGGTAAACATGGAAAGAAAAAACACAAGAAAAAGGGAAAGAAGGGGAAAGGAAAGAAGGGAAAGGGTAAGAAGGGGAAGAAGGGTGGAGCCGCTGCAGTAGGAGCAGTAATAGCTCCTGGAGTCATACCTGGTATGAGGCCAAATGTTGTTGTTGCTCAAGATGGTAGCGGCCAGTTTAAGACCATCACTGATGCCCTTGGGACCCACCCGGGGAAGAATATAGTAGGGCGGTTTGTGATATATGTTAAGGCCGGGATTTATAGGGAGGATGTCTTGGTAGGGAAGGAACACCCTAATGTCTTCATGTATGGGGATGGACCTACAAAGACCGTTATAACGGGTGACAAGAGTTTCTCTAAGGGATTTCAAACCTCTAAGACAGCTCCCTTTAGTGTGGAAGGATTGGCATTCTTTGCCAAGGACATGGGCTTTCAAAACACGGCTGGTCCACAAGGACATCAAGCCGTGGCCTTAAGGGTTAATGCCATTCAAGCAGTGTTTCATAATTGTTGGTTTGATGGCTTCCAAGACACTTTATATGTCCAAGGTGGGTCCCAGTTTTTTCGGGATTGCCAAATTGCTGGAACAGTGGATTTCATATTTGGCAATGGTGCTTCCATGATTCAAAACTCTAGGATATTGGCTAAGAAGTGTGATCCTGGACAAATGAATTTGGTCACAGCTCAAGGTGGAGTAGCCGCTAATGAGCCCACCGGGATTGTAATTCAAGGTTGCGAGATCCTTCCTGATAGGGAACTCTTCCCACTTAGGTTCCAACTTAAAACCTACTTGGGCCGCCCATGGAAGACATATGCCAAGACTGTGTTCATGGAGTCCTTAATGGGAGACTTGATTCAGCCTGTTGGGTATGAACCTTGGGCTGGAAACGCAAACATAAATACAGCATTCTATGGAGAGTATGCCAACCGTGGGCCAGGGGCTAATACCGCTATGAGGGTGAAGTGGAAGAATGTTCGAGTCTTAGATAAGGCCGAAGCCCAACGCTACTCTGCTGGTATCTTCCTCGCCGGTGCTCCTTGGGTTACGGCTGTTGGCGTTCCACTCAATCTTGATGTTGTATAATGTGACTACTCTAGGACGTAATACAATGTACTTTCGGATGTATTGTGCCATACATACGTTACAAACAAATGAAACAAATCCAACCATTGTTCTTCTGCGCTCTACAATTATGAGGAAAATTTTATGTAAAAGAAACATAAGAATGTTTTTTGGTAAAGTTATCATACCTATCAAATCAAAAGAGAAAACATGTCCAATGTTATGTTATTCACCTAGAAAACAACTCAAAGTCATAGTTGAAATTAATGATGTATTTTCTTGTGAATAAGAAAAGAAAGATCATGCGAATAGAGTAGAAATAAATCAAAGAAATGCTTAATATCACATAAATTTCTTTTAGTATTTGTAATCATGTTTCAATTGATCAATGGTGAAACCCTGCCCTAGAATTTTCGGCTTGTGGCTCGCACCTACTATAAAGGATCTTGTATAAAGCTTTCATTTGGAAACCATAACATACATGGTCTCTAGCCCCTGCTAGCTAATGATGTGATAATGACATTAAAGTCACTAACAGTCCATTCTGCTACCTCATCTTTGTTACTGACAAATATTTCAGTCCCCAAATCAATTGAAGTCCATATCCTCTTAGCAGGAGCTGTACCAGGATCCTGCTTATAATAAAAAAAAAAAATTATCAGAACTTATCTGAATATATAACCGTTTCTTTTTGTTTTTGCACGCATTTTGAGAAAGCGATTTAAGGGTGTAAATGAAAAAATTAGTCAAAATAGTTTTATTATTAGGAACTTATAATCACGTTATCGTTTGTATTAAAACCATTTTGACTAATTCATTCGTTTACACCCTTAAATCGCTTCATTAAAATACGTGCAAAACCAATTGTTGAAAGTTTTATGTTACGGATGGAGTACTACGAGAAAGGAAAAAAGAAAAAAAATAATAACCTGATAGAAGTAGAGCCTACTAGAAAGACCACCAACATCCAAGTCCCAAGTAGTAGGATCACCAACCCAGCCTTGGCCGAGCTTGGTAGGGTACCCATACTCGGCCCAAATAGGGTGAGGCAACAACTGGACTATCTCTTGAGCTTGTGGGTTGCTATAAGCATCGCACGAGTCAGATGGGTCCTCGGGGTGCTTGGCATTGCCCGGACGACAATAGTAATGGTAAGCTCCATATGGGAAGTGAGTTGTGTTAGTCCTATGAATTTTGGTGTTGTTAGGAGTAATGTGGTAAGGTGGACATGCCTTGATGCTAGTAGGGCTGCACCATGCCGGGGTTTCGGGGTTTATGATCATCTCACTATATCGTGTAACGTCCGTGAGCACGTCCCCGTCGCACGGCTCACCGTTGTTTTTCCAACAACTTCCGATATCTAGCAAGTAGAATTGGCTCTTGGGTCCTCCACCTTGCTTTATATCCAAGTGCATTCTTACTCTGAAGTTTGGTGATTCAGGAAGCTGCATATATATAGGTAAGACAATGCACATTATTATTACATCATATCATAGAAATAAGCATTACTATTGGGTCAGGGTGCCAATGAGCTTAATTGACAATGCCTGACAGAACACAATAACATGATACAAACTTAATTGACTCGAAATACTAAGATAAATTCAAACTCTGACATGATATGATAAAAAGTATGTACTCCCCTCCGTCCCCAATTCTTTGCCTCATTTTTCTTTCTTGGTTGTCTCAAAATATTTACTTTATTTGTCTTTAAAGTTTTTTTTTTCTCTTAATTTTTTACACATGATTGGCCATATACAAGATTTTTAGACTTAGACTCCGTTTGTTTTGTTGGAAAATAATTTTAAATGAATAATATGATTGTCAAATACATTTTTATTGTTTGTTTGACCATATAAAAATATAGAGGGAAAAAAAGAAAAGAAAAGCAAAAAAAGAAGAAAAAAAAAACTGAAAAGATGAAAATAGAGAACAAAACAAAAATAATGTGTAAAGTGAAAAATGTGGCATACCTTGGTTGGGGAACAAAAATAAATTTTCTTTTTAAAAGGGAAAACTTTTACCTTATAAATTATTTTTCTCCCATACAAAACAAACAAACAAACAAAGTCACAAAAAATTTCGGACATCGGTCACACATACATTTATCATATAATGCAATTATTTTGTTTCGAGCTTTTAACATATTTAGGTAACAAATGAAAAAAAGATACGAAAAGTCGAACACCACCTGCTTACCCAAATTGCTAGCTCTCTCTTTTTATATTTTTTCACAGAAAATAGTGAAACTGGTCATTCTCTTCTTATGAATTGTAATTAATCTCTATTATATAAGCCAATACCAGTCACGATGTTGTGTCCCCTTGGAAAAGTCTTAACCACCCTTAAAAAGGTTTAAAAATTTAAATAATATCATTATTAAAACAGGTCACATTAATAAGGAAAATTTTAAAATGAAAATATTATTATAATTTAAAAAAAAATTCAAAACTAATAATTTTGAATTCTCTACAAATACATACCCATATTGATATAGTTTTTTTACATAATTTTTTAGACTTATTGGATTATAGTGGAAATTATCAGTCAAAAAGAAAAGAAAAGGTTATAGTGGAAAATTGATATGAAAGAGCAATAATAGAGCATGGTGCATAAACTTTTTCTTTTGTTAATTATTATCGGAAAAAAAATGAATAGGTTTGTTCATGATTATGTGAACAAGTGAGAATTTAATAAATAGTGAATGCTTCTATCGAATTTCCCAAGTAATTTGCTACTAATTTTCAATTGATGCTCCTCAAGTTTTTTCCGTCACATAATTGATGCTCCTCAAGAATTTTTTCAGCAGACGTAGGGCCTCAATCCAGTTGTTTTCCTTTCCCTTTTAACATCATCATATTCATCACTACATTTTCTTTTTCAATCACATGATTTTAAAAAAAATATATATTCATTTAATAAATATCTTGTTACATTCTTTTTATATACTCCCTTTTTCTTGTAATAACTATTAAGTGCTACATTTTTTTTATATCACCTTTTATACTCCCTATGTTCGGTAATAAGTGCTACATTTTGACTTTGAGTACTGTTCACTTGTAAGTTTGACTCCTTCAGTTATATATATGTAAAGAAAATTTTGTCTAAAAAACTTTGAAAGTTCAAACTTTTAGTAAAAAAAAACACCTATGATTTAAAAAAAAAAAAAAAATAACACTGCAAAGTTGTTAGCACAACTTTTGGACAGAAACTGTGAAATATAACACAATTATTCTAATAATTTAACCTTTATGAACAATTTAATAGAAAAATGGAAAGAACACAATTGGAAACCTTAATTAACTAAATCTTCATTTTGAAGTTCACGTACCCCCATATTTTACAGTTTTCATATGTATAATTAAAGATATTAAAATTTAAACTTGTGTCTTGAAAAAAAGTGAAAACTTAAATGAAACATTTATTTTGAGACGAACAGGGTAAATTTTTTTTTTATATAAAGCATAGCAGAATATATTGATTTTTAAACATCTGCAACGAAAAATCCGTACAAAAAGTAAACAACGTAACCAACATTTTAAAACGAAAATGGATAAACTTACAGTTTTGAGCATTCCTCTAGTATCATAATGATAACCTCCAGAAAAACCTTTAGTTGCATCAGCTCTAAGATAAAGCATCAACCAAGGATACTTTTTAGAAGTTTGTAGCTTATGCTTAAAACTCCAACTCCCTTTCCCAAGTTCTTTTTCCCAAATGACTTGATAGTAAGAAATTCCTTCAATTGATTGACCAATATCAGAATCTAAATCATATGTCCCTTCAAATCCACCCTTCATCATCATGACATTACCATGATCATCATCATCATGATGGTATAAAGATGTGGGGTGATGGTCAAGTGTAGGTTGATTCATGCACCCTTTTCCATAACATGGGAAGTTTCCTTGTGCAGGAAATGGACCTACTTTTTTCCCATTTTTTGGGCATAACCCTGCTTTTGTATCAAAATTGCCATTTTTTAGCATGATCATCCAAAATTGCCATGGTGATTTGTTTTTTTCTTCTTCTACTTGGCATAATGTGCCTAGGTAGATCTCTTTTTGTGCCGCGTAGAGATCTGGGTTCTTCAGAGCCTCTGTGGTTAAGCCGGGGAAGGGATTCCCTACCCCGAGCTTGTTGTGTGATTTTGTCACTTTGTGTTGTATTGCAACGGTTGAACCCTTAGTGGTGGGTCCGTCACTGGTCGCGACGCTTTTTACTTTCCCTGCATTGTAGGGTTGCAAATTAAACATAGTTTAGTTTAGAGCGTACCCATTGGTTGATCAATAACAAAAATTGGAGTAGAAAAAATATACTTAAAAATTAAGATTGACACTCGAAAGATAATGAGAGGAAGAAAAAAAAAATGTGAAAATTTAAAATTGTAGATCATTTATTGGGACTAAAAATAATAAAAGCTAATGCTTGATTATCAGTGTTGTGCTCTTAAAAAAGGAGAAACATAATAAGTCAAAAAAAGAGGCAAAGGGTTAGTTTGTTGGAATTGGGACAATGGAGAAGGTGGAATGAGGTATGGAAAAACTGGCCTCACTTCTGATCAATGAGGTAAGAATTTTTTATGAAATAAAAAAAATAAAATAAAATAAAAAGCAAACAAAATAGGATGCATAGTAGCAATTTTGTATATTTTTTAAATAATATGGTAAAAAATTTACTGTTTCAAAGACTGATAATGATATTAAGTTACTAACCTATAATATGGTAAATAGTAAATACACGAGAAAGGGTAAGGTTATACCTTGTATAACCTTGCCCACTTACATCACATTAATGTTGAGTGGTGATTGGCTATTGCATTTGGCATCTTTTTAAAAAAAAAATTAAGTTGATTTCAAATTTTCATTTTAAATTTCAAAATTTTCAGATTTTGAAATTCAAATATATTTTTTTATGCCTTTTTTTTTAAAAACAACTATAATTATATTTATTTTAATTATTTTGAAGAAATTAAATTGTTTTCTTATATGAACATGAATTTCGTTTAATCTCCATGGTTGCCGCCGACCCGCCACTACCCACCGTTGTCACTAGCATAGAAACTGGTGCCACCACCACTAAAGTGGTCAGAAATGGGCGGCAGCACAACCCACCAAAACAATGGTAAATCAAAATATCTAATTTAATTTTTGAAATTAAGGGATTTTGCTTTGAATTGTCCGTGGCAGGGGTGGTGGGAAGGTCGCCGGCCAATATCGAGCATTTTGGTTGTGGTGGAGGTGGTTTGAGATGTAATGGCGGCTGTTATTGTGGTTGTCTGGGGTGGCGGGTAGGTGGTTGGTGCTCCGTGTTCAAACGATGTTGGACGGAGGTGGTTTTGGGTTAAGAAGATGACGACGACGATAACTTAAGTTGTTCATTTCCCAACACAGAAAAGGATAAACAAATTGATCTTCTTTGATGATAACACATCCTATTTTTAAAGATTTGATCCTCAAAAATGAAAAAAGCTTCAAATAGAAGAAATTCAATTTGGAGGATCATATCTAAAAAATTGAGACAAATTTTTATTTGTTTTAATGAACTTTCAAGTAAAAGCAATTTGTATATTTTTTTTTGGTGCATAAAGGAATTTCATATGTAGTATTTCATATATTATATTATATCATAGATTAAAATAATATAAAATACTTTAATTAGATAAAACATAGTAGTATATAAATAAATACCTTTAAAAATATGGGGATTACAATTTGATGTACTCGTTTGCGGGCTTGGGCTGGGCCAAACCCTGGTTTTTATTTATTGGGCAAGCTGGCGAAAAAATATGTCCATAACCTTTCTTGCCGTAATAACGGGTCGGGCCGCCATAATAACGAGCTAGCGGGCTTAAATTATACGTTCTAATTATTAGCGAGACATAATAATATTGGACTACTATAAAACAGAAGTTATTAATTTGTAATTAAGACTTCAATCGTGAATAATTAACTTACAAGATAGTACAAGAAGTTTAAAAAACGCATTATTAGATATTGTATGGTAAACCGCGTGTTTTTTAAAATATACTACACTAAAATATGCGAATATATATATTTATTTCTTGTTTACAGTTTATCCTTCTTAAAAGTAGGGTTAACACAAATCTTGAATCATAATTCCACCAAATGTAACATTGTAATACTGTTTTGAAATTAAAACTATAAAATAGAATAATCTAATAAAATATGATAAAATAGTTTATAAATTTGAAAATAATATACGAGTAGTAATAAAATCCACCGATCTTGAAAGAAATTTTCTACCGAACTAAAGATGTAAATCCAAACAATCAAACATGTTAATCGCACATCAATCGTATAAATTAAGGAAACAATCACCTAGTAAAAAAAATCGAGGAGAAATGATTTACACGAACACATTATAATGGTTAGATACGCATTAATAAACTATTCTAATTGAGGTGATAACAACCGTTCGGAACCTAAGCTAATAAAAATGATTTTAATTGTATTGAATATTTCAATTGTGAGTAGATGTGAATAAAACTTATTACAACTGGTTAGACCTAAACCGACAAGGGAAGATGATTCGGTTCGAGTTAAACCGATAAATTATTTTTCCAGACATTGGCTTATGTAATAATTATCTCGGTTTAAAATTAATCTTACTCGAATCTAGATAATTAGAGCATTGTCCACATCGAACAATCGACATAGTTGCAATTAGCTCTAAACACTTATTGAATGCTCCGAAAGCGGAATTATCTGAGCTAAATAAACTTGATAAAACAATTTATATTATCCTCAATAATCCGTAAGCATAATATTATTAATAATGAGCGAGTTTGGGTTGCCCAAAACAAAAATGTGTGGGTGGGCGTGACGGGTTGTTTTGGGTCGGGCCGCATAAAGTGACTAGAATGCATAATATTTGAAGCCAAAAGCCCAAACTAGTCTTGGCAAAAATCGGGGCTTGGCATGATTCAGGTCAATTACGTAATTATATAGACGATTGAACAGAGGCTCGCCGGAAAAGGTCGTTGATAATGGTCGCCGGAAAAGGTCGTCGGTAATGATCGCCGGAAAAGGTTGTCGGTAATGGTCGCCGGAAATTTGTTCTCCGAGAACGATGATTACAAAATAACTTTGAATCGTAAAAAATCTCACTACTAATTATTTCTAAGTTTTTAATCCAACTATATTAGTGTAAAAATAAAAAAAAGTTAGTAATATTAATTTTAATATGAATTATTGTATGAAAATTTAGGAGGGAAAAAATGGAGTTAGAAAATGGAAGCAAAATTTCCTCCTCATTGAAAATTTTTGGAGAGAAAATTCCCTCCAAAACTAAATTACTTTCCCTCCAAAGCAAAATATTATTCATTAAATAGCTTTAATCTAATTGGCTCATATGTTTTTAACCTAACCATCTCTCGTAAATACACCCTACAAGTCTAGAACACTTTACAAAACACATTTATCTTTCCTAGAAATTCCTAAAAAGCCCATAATTATATTACCACTTTTTTATTTTAATTATTCATAAGGTTATTCCAATGTGAACCGATATCCGCACCCTCATTCTTATATCCCAATTTTATTTCATAAATAAACACAACTAACAGTGTTGGATTAGAAAGAATACTACCTCCGTAACATATTAACCGCAGAGATTTGACAAAAAGTAGATTTAAAAAATTGTCAAATCGTTGCAGTTAATACGTTGCGGACGGAACTGAGGGAGTAGAAAATAAAGAAATGAACCTTACTTTGAAAGTTGAAAAAGGAAGGTTGGTGATGGTTGGAGGAGTTAGTAGGGATGAGATCAAAGCAATCAGCAGCACGAGGACTACCCATTGAAGGAGCTTCACTTCCAACTTCATTGCAGAAATTCCAACCTTCAAATGCCACTCTCAATTCATCCCTTTTCATCCCTGCATCTCCAACTGCATATATTTCACCATTAACATTACCAAAGCAACCTCCAATTATAGTGGTACTTGCTAATATCACCACCATTACTAACACCCTCCATTTTATTTCACTCATTTTTCAACCTTCAATTCTTGTTTATTTATCTACTTTAATTTGTAACAACTAATTCAAGCTAGTGATATTGGTACTATTCAATTCATTATGAGGGTGAAATACAAGAAGATATATATAAAAGAAACAACTATATATATATATTATATAAGTAGTGTGTAGTAGATTAGAAGATGAATTAAAGCAAAAAATAAAGGTGGACTTTTCTTGTTGGAAATGTTCACATGTAGGGGCAAGGGCAGGACTTGATATATAAGGAAATGTTCTTTAGGACTAATCTGATCTGATTTGATCTTATCTTATCTGAACTGATCTGATTAGGTGGGGGTATTATTTTGTGAGAGTATAAAATTAAAACAAAGCTGAACTGATCTGATCTAAAAAAGTCTGATCTGATCTGATCTGATTACCATAACTTTTAAGTCTAAAAAAACAGGCCAAAACGTGGAAAATAGAATTTATACGTTCCTTGGGAATGAAGTGGTTGGGTAAATCAGAGTTTTGTTTTATTGTTTTGTTGTTTTACTTGATATAAATATATAATGTAATGTAATGGAGTGAAGTGGGGTGGGGTTTATGGTTGATTTACGATGGAGCAATAAATAAATTAAATAAAACAATATCATGTTTATTATTTTGGATAAGGAATCGTCCTGGATTATCTGTCATTCGATTTAATTTAGCCGAAACGACAGCTGAGAGGGGGATAAGTAAGGAATCCATGTGAACATTACATGATGTATTATCTCGATCTGGCGTTTAAAAGATTGTCGTTACGATAGCACAGCTACACAAGTCTCAACCACAATCGTATCGTCTATTTTTTTATTATAGGATCGTACTTCTAAGCATCTTGAAGTGATAAAGATGAAATATTCTTTTTGAAATGATGATACTAAATTTAGAATTCATGTTAAAATCATTTGTTAATCGATTAATTTAATGATACTTTATTTGCACACTTTTCTTACATGATAAAGTAAACCGGGCCCTAGCTAGCCAATACTCATGTCACATGAAAACCTAGCTAGGTAACGTTATACACTTATACAGTAGTTATACATAAGGGAATGAGCTGACGAGAAATGCACTCGCAAGCTCTCGTTTGCTAGGTGCAATCGGTGCTATATGCTAGAGTCTAGAGCTAGATCCTCACCTTACATTTTGGACTCTTAAACTTTTGAGTAAAGTTGTTAATTTTTCATTCTCTACAGCAGTCCATGAGATCATAATGATGGAAAATATTCCTCTTGTAAGCCAATATATCATAATTTTTCATTCTCTACACTCATTAAATTTTGTCCATTTTAAAAAAAAAATTTACATTCATTTCTTTTTTAAACGCAACGATTTGACATAAAATAGAGAAAACATGTCAAATCGTTGCGTTTAAAAAAAAAAACAAAAATACTATTATACTTAGAGGATACTTTGAACTTTGAAGAAGATTCAGGTCAGTATCGCATGAGTTTGGTCACCAATTGAAAATAATTTTTTAGTTCAACATTCTAAGTAATATACGATATTATCAAGAAAAATGAAAAATATCAAGTCAAGTTATGTAATCTCCCTCAACAGATTTCTTATAAGATAGTTTTTCCTATAAATAAAAGTAAATTATACTCTGGCTAGCTAATTGTTTAATTTAGATGGTCAATTGAGTTAGGGCAAGCCAATGAAGGAGTTGAACATAATCAATTATGGCTTGAAAGATAGTAAAAAAATTAAAAATGGTCCTATATTTATTTGGCTTGGAAGCATAAAATAAAAGGCAAGTCAAGTTAAGGAATAGTTGCATTGCGTGATTATTGCGTGTGGATGTTGTTTGTGTATGATATCAGGTTCTTGCAACAGACAACAGGCATGCGTGGGCATGGGCCTGGTCATGGGGTAGCTTTACTGTTTTCTCTCTTTATTTATTACAAGATATATGTTATATCCGTTTATGACCTGTTTTTATTCTGGTAAGTTAGATGTTTTGCGGGCATTAAGCACAGTTGTAGTGGAGAACAAGCGGGTTTGGTGTGGGTATTTGACGGGTGGTGGGATGGGGAATATGGGTATTAGGCGGATATGGATACCCACCTGGGTGATGGAGTGGGGATGGTTCCCAATACATCCTGTCGAGACTGGGATAGGGATAGAAACTATATCCACCTTGGGGATGAGGATTCCATAAATAGGTGGGGATGATGATATAAATTGCAATATCCGCACCACCCCGCCCCACTTGCATCCCCACCCATGGCCAAGTCCATGGATTCGATCTTTACCCAACATTATGCTGAGATAATTCTCCTTTACCCTTTGGGCTAGTAGTCATATACTAGTCAACAAACCGATTGTTTCCTTACCTAATTATAAAAAAATAAAAAATAAAAATTGGTGGTTCTAAAAAGGGCCCAATTTTTATACGTAGTATATTTTTATATTAGTTTTAAGAAATAATAATATTACCCCCTCTATAGCAATACTTACAACTTTTGCTAATTTGGGAATAACACAAACTTGCAACAAATGATTTTTACTCTAGTCAAATTTTATTTTTTGCAAAAAGACCATTGCACCCATAGTTTGTGGTCTCATGTATTACTAGTAATTTATTTTCCAATTATCTCTCTCTCTCTCTAAAAAGTTTATCCTTTCTCATATTTTGCCTAGAGTTCTTGTCCTAATTTTATTACAAGTATTGTGATATTGAGGTAGTACAAAATTAGAGTTGGAATAATGGTTGAAAATTTTATATTTTGCTTTAAAGATCCAACTGTCCAAGGTTTAATCATTAAAGTAACAACTTCCTTTCTAGAATTTCTAATTTCTCTGCCCAAATGTTATGGAATCAACTTTTTTTTTGCTCCACAATTTTTCAATCTAATTCCCAAAATCTCTCAATTTTTCTAAATTATTTATCATTTTAACACTAAAAAAATATATATTGTTTTCAATCTTTTTCTTATTATTAAATTCTGAAATTATTATCAATTAATCTTCTAAATCCCTTCATCTCCCAAAGTTGATTATTAAACTGTTATTTATCTCTCAAATTTTATGTGTGTGGTGAGAATTTCATGAGAACCTTTGTAGATATTAGATTAAGTCTTTTTAGAGCTCTTAGATTAAATTTAATATCTATGCTGAGTTATAGCTTAATAATTTATGTAAAAACTAGTTTATTAACATTTATTTATTTTTTGACTTAAAAAAGCCATCAATTTTTTAAATAAAAAAAAACTGGAAAAAAAAATCAAATTCAGATTTTATTTTAAAAAAAAAAAAAAACAAATTCGTATTCAAGTTTTAAATTTCAAATTTTAAGGGTTCATGTTCAGATTGTAAGTGTTAAAAAATTTTAGATTCTAAGAGTTTAATATCTGTTCTAAGTGTTAAATTTCAAATTCTAAGATTTCTAATATAATATTCTAAGTGTTAAAATTCAGATTCTAAGGATTATTTTTTCATATTCTAAGTGTTAAATTTCATATTCTAAGATTTTAATACCGTATTTAAAGTGTTAAAATTCATATTCTAAGAGTTAATTTTCGGATTCTAAATGTTAAATTTCAAATTATAAAAGCTTAATATTAGATTGTAAGAGTTTAATATAATATTCTAAGTATTAAATTTCAGATTCTAAGAGTTCATTTTCAGATTTTTGAACACATTTATTAGATTTTGTAACTCATTCACTATGGAAATGTCGTTCCATCTTCATGTGCATACATAGTTGTATTAAATCAATGCTTCTATAGCAACATGGATATCAAATTAGATACATATTTTTGGTTCGTTTTACCAAGTAAAAAAAAGTTCAAAATGTTACGCACGCATAGCGATCTTAAAAAGCTGGTCCTAACTAACTCAACTGTTCAAAATGTTACGCACGCATAGCGATCTTAAAAAGCTGGTCCTAACTAACTCAACTCATATGATAAACAAATTAATCAACCAGAGTTATTTCAATTATGGCTTAAACCTGCTAGTTTTGTATCGAGTTTGCAAGGGTTTAGGGTTGTATATATTGTCAATTTGTAATAGGAAAAATTCATATGAATAATCCCAACTATTGGATGTCTTTCAATCTTAATCCCAACTATTAGTTATTATAGTATAATCCAAACATTGGGAGTTATTTTATGATATTAGTCCATTGACTTAGTTAACCTATTGTAATTAGTCACCAATTCAAAAATTAATTGTTATTTTCCCTCTTCCCATATATATTGTACCTGACTATATCTTCCTCCCTTTCTACGAAAAAAATCGGATCGGAGCTAGTCAAAAGTTAGTATGGACTAATATCATAAAATTCCCCTTATAGTTTAGATTATAGTGTAATAACTTATAATTGGAATTAATATTGGAAGACCTCTAATAGTTTGAATTATTCATATGAATTTTTCGGGAGATGATAAAGGCACAACTAAAATTGATAAAGGCACAATTTTTGTGAGAGGGGGATAGAAAGATGTGCTCTCACAATAGGTTGTGCCCAATTTGCCCATATCAATTTTAGTTGTGCCAATATCAATTTCCGAACTAATTTCCCCATTTAGAGATTTAGAGCGTGCGATTCCATTTTCTCTAAACGGTCATATCAAATCAATCCACATGTATAAAAAAAACGTGACAAAATAATTAAATCCATATTGAATCATTTGGATGAGTTGTGTCATTTTTTGGATGTCTTTATCAAACCAAACAAACACGAGTGAAAAAGGAGGTGGGATATTTCACGAGTAAACGTGTTTAAGAGGGCTAAACATTTTTGCCAAAAAAAGAGGGCTAAAACTTCTTCCAAGCGACCATTGAATTGGTTCGGTGGGATTCTTGCTCTTTGATACTTTTGGAAACAGTTCCATGTTTCAAACACATTAGTGAGTCACTCACCACCCCATGTAAATTGCGAAATAGTATGAGGAGCAAATTACAACGCAGTAGTACTGGAGTGCACCTTACAATCGAGAAACTATGAATTTGATTATCACCAATTCGGTCCCCTCATTCAATAAATGTAAAAACAATGACATCTCAGCATCCTTAAGAGGGGAGTTTTCTTCTGGCGGTGGTGGGCTAACTAACCTTGTAAAAAAATATTGAAAAATTGTGATATAATGTACATCTTCGATCTTTCTCTAAAAAACTATACAAGTTTCGTTTGGTTGGGTGTAAAATAATTTTATTGAACATAATTTATAATGAAAATCACAACTGCAAAATAGGTGAGGAGATGGTGGGAGACTGGGAGGATTACAAACGGAGCAATTGTATACAAGTATAAACTACTCTGTATATAGGATATGCAGATTGGGTAGCATTTTGTATTAACTTTTAATTATACGATAATTTACACACTAATCCCTTGAACTTTTTGTACGTGGACCATATATCATTAGAAGTGAATCCCTGGACTCTTTCGTCATTAGAATATGCAATAAAAGACAGTATTATTAATTATGTAAAAAGCACTAATGTTGCGAGTAAATAAGAACGGATGAAGTATAATCTTTTATTTCATTTTAATAATAATTGACATTAATTATAATTGACAAATGTACACTGATAATTCATAAGATGATACAACATTGATTTAAGATGGTACATGATAATTAATATGCATAGTAATTAGACTGATTGAATAATGATTTCCCAATTATTAGAGGTAGGCATGGGCCGAGTCGGCAAGAGGACCAGATGGGCATGGTGCAATTTGGGTCCGGCCCATGATGAGTTTGCTAGTGGCACGACACTACACGAGAGGCACGCTCACGGGCCTTCCATCAAAAACATTATGGGAATAACAAAAAGAATGCCTTTATTTTGGGTGTTGATTTTCTTCCCAACAATATATATTGAGGGAAAGAGATCCAATTCTCTTCTCCATGTCACATGTAATATTCAAGTTGAAGACAAAATGCTTTTTCTCAAGAAATGTCTTATAAATCCAATGATACAGATATTTCTATGATCATTGTCAGTGACCTGAAAAAGTGTTTTCATATAACATAATGATTATAAAGGTTTGATCATGATCAGGATCAGGATCAGGATCAGGATTATGGATAGCTTCATATGCATCCCTGACTTCAGCAAGATTAATCACATTGAAAAAGAAATCACATCACAATTGTACACAAAGAAACCATTACACTTATTAACAATTCCATATGGTATCAATGTAGTTTCAATAGAGCAGTAACAATAATTTACAAGGAATACTGTCAATGACATATTTCCAATTTCTTCTGCACATTGAATACAGACAGCTACAAATCACTAGCAGAGAATTATATAAAGGGCGAATGCTTAACATAGCTCAGTGGCATTTTAGTAAATATAATCTTAACTCCAAAACACATGTCAAACATTCATTGGTGATTTTGGCATGCAAAATAATAAAATGCCCTTGTGCTACGTTAGTTAAACATAGCTCAGAGCTATGTTTGGCATCGCTGGAGGTATCTGCATCTCCCCTATGCACAGTTGCAGCAATAAACTAGGTCTAGTACCTTCCATATGAATAAATCTAATTCTAGCAATTCACTTGATGCATTTCAGGCTAAACTTTCTGCTCTGATGGGTGACGGGCGATTCTGAAATAGATCAGGTGGTGTGATTCTTCCCATGTAATTGGAATCGAGTTTTTCGAATTGATTACAAATCTGTAATATCTCCTGCTGCCCTATCTTTCCCATTTCTTTAAGCTTGAAGAGCACATATTCTGATTTGCTGCACATAATTTGAATATGAGTCAGTAGTTCACTTTTTTAATTTTTCTGAATGCTTGCATAGTGAAACACAAGTTATAAAATTTGCTGATAAAAACCAAGATTGCATAAAACACAAAATACTCGTTTTCACTCCATAAACAAAGCTCCCAAAATACAATGCAAAGACAGCTACATCTATCCATCATGAAGCACACAGGAAAATTTGTAGTGAGTCAAAGTATGATTAGGGAAGTATGGTCAATCTTGATGTTTCCTTGGGGGTTAATTGTTTTGTAGCCTCGTGATTTGCAATGTTAATGGGGGTTGATATGGAAATTGAAACACTAGTAAGAACATATTCTAGACATACTATAATGCTAGTATCGTGTTGTTTATGTAATTATTGTGCTAAAATTTATTGAATTATTTTTCTTAAGAATGGAGGACATTTGAAGAAACTATTGAGTTGGGAACCATGAGTTGTGCATGATTATTGGTACTACCGTAACATACTTCCCTTAGACCCTTACCCCCGGCGAATTGCGGTCTAAAAAAGGCGAATTATGGTTGGTTTTGACTATTTTTGGGCCATTTTAGGCGAATTATGGTAGGTTTTGACTATTTTTGGGCCATTGTTCTTGCTAATATACTCATGACTTCAATTTTGTAACCCAAAACAATAACCATGCTACCTAAGCTACTAGGTAAAACTCCTATAATTCTAAACTTTGATAGAAAGTAGCAATATGATCAAAATTGAAGCCACTACTCAAACAAGAATTGAACATGGCAATGTAATTGTTTAGCTAAATTCCTACAATTCCAAGCTTATAATTTGATAGAGAGTAGCAATATCATCAAAAATTGAACCCACTACTCAAACAAGAATTGAACAAGGGGATGTAATTGTTTAGCTAAATTCCTACAATTCCAAGCTTATAATTTGATAGAAAGTAGCAATATCATCAAAATTGAACCCACTACTCAAACAAGAATTGAACAAGAGGATGTAATTGTTTAGCTAAATTCCTAAAATTCCAACCTTAATTTGATCGAAAGTAGCAATATCATCAAAATTGAAGCCACTACTCAAACAAGAATTGAACAAGGCAATGTATTTGTTTTGCTAAATTCCAAGGTTATAATTTGATAGAGAGTAGCAATATGATCAAAAATTGAAGCCACTACTCAAACAAGAATTGAACAAGGGGATGTAATGGTTTAGCTAAATTCCTACAATTCCAAGCTTAATTTGATAAAAAGTAGCAATATCATCAAAATTGAACCCACTATTAACAAGAAATGAACAAAGCAATGTAATAACAAGTAAAGTAAAAATGAACAACATACTTGAGGTGATCATTGTTATTGATATTAGCAGCAAACAAATCAGAAGGAGTAATGTCCCTTTGAAGAACCCACTTAGCAATAGTGCGCTGTCGCTTATGAATTCGCGCCTCAACCAGGTACAGGAAAGCCCTAGCAACCGCCAAGGTCGACACAAGCAACCACACAGAAGCGAAAAGCCGGCCTGTCAAAGTGTTGAAGGCTCTATCACCATACCCAACAGTAGTCACAGAAAGAGCAGACAAATAAACTGAATCCACCCATGACATTTCCTCCACAACATACAAGAAAAGAGTACCAATTCCCATACAAACCACCAATACTGAAAGTGCCAACCCCACTTTAAGCCTAATCCTCATTCTCCCCTTCTCAACATCAACCAATCTCAATGTTAAAAAATGCAAAAGACGATGATTATGTTTTTGTTTAGGTTCATGATTCTGCTTAGAGGATGAAGAAACAGCAACCTGATGATTAGTCTTATGGTGAAGAATATCAGATAAGATGTTCTGTTCTTGAACATCAAGTATGTAATTAACAACCCCACTAAGAAGAGTGTCAATAAATCCAAATCCAACTAAAACAAAGATACAAGCAAAGATCTTAGTAAAAGGGGTAAGAGGGGTAATATCTCCATATCCAATAGTGCACATAGTAACAATACAGAAGTATAAAGCATCAACTATTGGATGAGTTTCAACCCCTTTTAGGAATTGTTCTTTGTTAAGCCCATAAACTAATACACCCATTACTAGGTATAGTACTAGCAGTATACCTGCTTGTTTCACCATTAACATCCCTGAACTTCCCACCTCTTCTTCTTCGTCGTCTTCGTCGTCTTCCTTCTGCGGAGGGTTCTCAGAGCTGGTTTGAGCCTGGGATTGGGCTTGGGTTTGGGTTTGGGATTGGGTCTTGAACTGGGCTTGGAGCTCGCGGAAAACTGCAGACCTGTCGATTGCAGGAGCTGTTTTGCATCTGTGAAGCGATTTCGACTTCTGAAACTGTAAATCAGAGGTGATTTCAGTGGGATTTTCTTCATTTTGAGTGGTGATTGGTTGAAAATGGTGGTGGGGAATGTGTTGTTGTTGTTGTTGATGATGAGAGGATGAGGATGAAGAAGATGATAAAAGTGGTTGACTGCTTGTTTTCTCTGTATCATCACCACCATTCTCATCCATTTCTCCAATCATCTTTTTACTTCTTTTTTTATTTTGGATTTTTTTTATTTAGGGATTAACTGATTTAACAACCATTATTGTCACATGGGATGATTACTGATTAATTAATCAGCTAGATATTTTGGCAACTTCATTTGAATTTCTGAGAGAATAAAGGGTAATTTTGTAATTATAGATATAAAGTAAAAGGTTGTAAAAAAGCTTCAACATTAATTCCAAAAAAGCTTCAGCTTCAGCTTCAAATTCAACTTTAGATACTCAAATTATTACATGATTCCGGTACTATGTAGCTCTTTGTGGTCTAGCTAGTATTGTTTTTGTTGAAAATGGATATTGTAGTGTATAGTAATGAATATTGTAGTGTATTAATACATTACAATATATAAATGAATATTCTTTACTTAAAATGAACATTAATATTGTAGTGTATTGAAATGAATATAGTATGTATCATAATATGTTGATTCATTTAGATAACAATGGATGGATATTGTAGTGTATTGAAATGAATATTGTATTGTATTGAAATGAATCTTGTAATGTATTGTAATGAATATTGTATGTACCATAATGTTTTATTTTATTACGTATTTTAGGTTTTTTTTTTATATATGAATTATTTTAGGACACTCATGGGCCTTCCATCAAAAACATTATGGGAATAACAAAAAGAATGCCTTTATTTTGGGTGTTGATTTTCTTCCCAACAATATATATATTGAGGGAAAGAGATCCAATTCTCTTCTCCATGTCACATGTAATATTCAAGTTGAAGACAAAATGCTTTTTCTCAAGAAATGTCTTATAAATCCAAGGATACAATTACAAATATACAATTTCTATGATCAATGTCAATGACCTGAAAAGGTGTTTTCACACAACATAAAAAAAACAATTTTCAATGGAAAACATATAACTTTTAACATATCAAACTTAACTACTCGTAAAAAATTGTGGATTTTAGAATTTATAAATTTTTGAGCAATGATACCGTACCCAGTATGGATCACTAACAAAATATTGGATAAAATATTTATTCACTTGGATATAATATTGAACATGTTCCATACAATATTTATAACTTGAATACAATTGTGACAAAATTAAATAAATACAGATAAAATAAAATATCTAATAAGACAATTTTTTTTTCTTTTGATCTGGTATGGATGAATCGTTTTCTTAAATCTTTTAGCTAAAATTTTCTATGCACAAAAGTTATTTTCAAAGCTTAATTAATTAGACTTTTACATTTAGTGGTGGGTATAGCTCAGATTGACACGAGGGCTAGATGGGCACATCACAATAATCGGTTTCTTAAATTTTTTAGCTAAAAGCTTCTACGCACACAAGTAATTCTAAAGGCTTAATTGATTCAATAGACTCTTACGAGCAGGGTTGGGCATGGCCCGGGCCGACACGAGGGCTAGATAGGCAAATCAGGGTTTTGATTGGCCCAGCACGAACCCTATAGTGGCACGACACACCATGCCCATGGCCCATGGGTCATGCATGGACAACATTTTCAAAATATGTCATGAGCACAACGGGTCGCGCGCCATGTGTCACGACCATTATAAGAAAAAAAAATTGAAAATATAAAAATTATAACTAAGGTACGACATGAGTCAATCCGGCACGAACCGTGAGGATAGATTGGACATGAGCTCACTTTTTTGAAACATGGCACGAATCTGACATTGCATGACTTGTTCTTGGCCCGCTCTAGGCACGACCCCCAAAGGCACATGGCACGCACACGTGGACCATTCTAGTTTGGTCGTACACACCTTTATTTATATGTTTGAGTTTTTACATCGCACCCACAGATGGGCTACAAGTTTACAACATCCTCGCTCTAATCCTATATTTGGTTGCATGGTTCTAGTTGCTATTTGTCCCTCTTTTTGTCGGTTTTTTTTCGTACACAACAATTTTATTTAAGTGGTACTAGGCCTTGTCCTACTACATACTCCATCTGTCATTTAGGGTTCATTTACTTTGGTGTAAAATGTTTTCGATGTAAAATAATTTTTCATAAAAAACATTTTACGTTGGAAAACTCATTTTCATATAAATTTTCCAATGTTTACTTGCACGGAAAATAAGTTTTACTCCCAAATTTGGAGGAAAATATTTCCAATATGGTGTAAAATGAGTTTTCACCCAAAATATTACATTTTATTTTTTCACACAAAGTAAACGATGTAAAATAGGAAAACTATTTTCAGGGAAAACATTTTTCGCTCTAAGAAACGGACCCTTAAGGATTGCACCATTTTCCTTTTTAGTCCGTTCTTAAAAGATTGCTCCATACCATTTTTATAATGTGGTCCCCTCATTTTAATCACCTTTTTTCCCGTAATATTACCCCTTAATCCCTACAAACCCAAAATTGATTACTCTTATTTTTTTTTATCCCCCCCCCCCCCACATTTACCTTCCATTTATTTTTAAAACACATTTTTTTTGTAAGTCTGTCATTTCATTCACACCACATCAATATTTTTTTCACACCACATGTTCTTTTCCATTTATTTTTTTTGGTAAAATTGACACCACCAGGCCATACTATTTGCCATCTGCCCATATCAGTCCGAACAATTGATTATCCCAGAGTAGGCCGAACTATTACGTAAATTTGCCAAAAACAGTCCAGTTTACATGTTAACCTATTGTAGCCGGTAATCCACAACACGTGAATAGCACATGACGTAAAGTGGGGGTTAATTGCTAATTAACTAATTTTTAGAAAATAATTAATTGATAATCAAATCATTTTTAGAAAATAATTAATCCACAAAACGTGACTAACACATGAATTTTAGTGGGGATTACCGGCTACAATAGGTCAATAGGTAAGCCGGACTGTTTTTGGTAAGTTTGTGTAATAGTTGGGCCTACTCTGGGATAATCAATTGTTGGGACTGATATGGGAAGATGACAAATAGTATGAACCGGTGGTGTCAATTTTGCCTTTTTTTAGGAAACTTTACGAAAAAACCACCTTTTATAACACATTGTTTGCGAAAAAACACCTTTAATTTTTTTTTTTGCGAGAAGAAACCTTATAAAAAAAATTGCGAGAAGAAACCTTTTTAAAAAAAAATTGCGAGAGAAAACCACAAGATACTAATCATGCGTTGATCATGGATTAATTAGTTTTGACTTTAATTATGTACCATTATTGTGCTTGATCAATGCTTTTAAACTAATTAATCAAACCCTTATGGGGTCAGATTTTTTGCCCCAATTTGTTCTACTCTGTAGATTTTGGTGTTGCGATAATGTATATTTTGGAGGGAAATAAAAAATCTTTAATTTAGGCTTCCAAAAGTGTAGATGTACTTCGTACTACTGTTTGTTTGTATTTTTTGGCTACAAAAAAGGTCTGTAATTTTACAGTGGAGAAAAATAAAATTAGTTTGCCTCCAAAATTCCATAATGTAATGTTTTTGGAGGGAAATAAAAAAAGTTTGTAATTTTATAGTGGAGGGAAAAAAGTATGCCTCCAAATTTCAGTTTGTACTATACTTTAACAATGAATAAAGAAGTGGAGGCAAAAACGTTGTCCCCACAATTTAGTTCTTTTTAATCATTATCTTCTCTCTCTTGTTTAACTTTAATTACATACACAAAAAGACAAAACCCCACTCCTTTTCTACCAACTCCTTAAAAAAGTAACAAAAGTGTCATGGTGCAATCTTTAAGGGACGGAGGGAGTATCATTCAGTTCAATTTAACTGACACACATCTTAAAATAGAAAATAAATAACTCATCAGGGCTTGTTTGACATCATTTTTTTGTATCTAGTTTTCTTTTTTTAAAAAAAAAAAACTAAAAACCAAAAAAAGAAACAAGAAAAAGGTGTTTCCACTTTCATGTTGTCTGTTTTCAAAAAAAAATTATAATTTTTTTAATAAGATCAACCAATTTTTGATTCAAGATATGATATATATTATGAAGTTTTGAAATACAAAAAATACAAAACAGAAAACACCTACATCAATACCGAACGGACCCTCAATGCACAACAATCCGATTACTTCTAGGGCCGAGCAACGGTTCCGGGTACCCACCCATAGAATTGGACCCGGTAAGGAACCGGCGGGTAATTACCCAGAATTGGTTCAACTAGGTCCGGTTCCGGATCCAAAAGTTACTACTCGGTCGCAACTAGTTCCGGTTCTTGTTCCAAAAAATTTGTAACGGTTCCAATTCCAGGTACCTGGTACCGGACCCATTCCCAATGGGTACCCAATATCTGACCCAGTTGAATTAGGTTTTATAATTTTATCCTATGGTAAATAGTGAAGTATTGAAATTTCTATTGACTAAACCAAAATATAATAAGCCTAACTTTTTTTTTCATTCAAAATTTGTATAACTTTATGTAAACTTGTATGTAATTTGTGTGAACTTGTGTTTATGAATTTATGTAAACTTGTATGTTTTATTTTAAAATTGTAAACTTGTGTTTAAGGAAACTTTATTTGTGGATGTTTGGTGGTAAATTTGGATTTTAAGATGATTTGTTATTTAAATTTAAGAAATTGAACAAATTACACACCCATTAAAGAAAATCGGGTACCCGGTACCCAGTGGTTCCGGTTCCAAAAACATATTACACGGTTGCAGCGGTTCGGGTTTCGGTTCCAGATATTTCACCGGCGGTTCCGATTCCGGGTCCGGTTCCACAGAAAAAGACTGGATACCCGATTTTGCTCACCAGTAATTACTTCAACTAAACTTCACCGTACCTTACCAAAAAAACTTCACCGTAATTTGGGCTGGGCCTGGTGTCAAACAGACAGGCAAGCTCATCAATTTGGGTTTGGGGAGCCCGTTTTAATCAATTCAAAAATCAACAACTTCTTCAGCCATTTATTGTATTTGCAAAATAAGAAATAAAGTATTTTTTCGCTTGAAAATTATATTTTTTTAGTATAAATTATATCTTTTTAAATAAAACTTAAATATTTATGTAAAATTTTTAAAATTTATGACAGAATGTTTAAAAAAATTAGTTAAAATTGACGTCAAAGCAAGAGAGTGAACAAAAATAGATAAACATTTAATACGAAGTATATTTATTAAAATGGTATTTGTTTTAAAAAAAATTGTCAAAATCATGCATTAATCAATGTATACGCAATATTTTCAATATTTGCTATTTTATTTAGTGTCCAGAGACTATGATTAGCTTAGCCTTTTCGTATGTAGCATGTATTTTGTAGTATATAACATTTTCCTTTGAGCAGTAGCGCATAGTTTGATGGTGGAGGTTTCGGTCTTTCGTAGTATGCACTACGTCTCGAATTGCACGCAATTTGTGAGGATTTTATTTCTTCCGTTTGCAGATGTGTGTTGGTTAAATTGGAACAGATGACCTACACTAGGGTCTGACTCAAGGCCTATTACCACCCAAATTATCATATTAATGCTTCATTTGTTTTGATGGAAAATATTTTCCCAGAAAATAATTTTTTCCCTCTTTTCATTTTCCTTTGTTTGTTTTGGAAAAAGGATGTAAAACAATTTTCCTTGAGATGTAAAATGTCACTTTAGAAAAGGAAAACCATTTTCCTTTTGTGGAGAAGGAATGCCACATTCTCCTTCATACTCTTTACTTCTCCCTTATTCACTCTTTCATCTTTCCAAAACAAACAAAGGAATACTTTATTTACATCTATATTTTCCTTAGAAAATGATTTTTCATGAAAATTGTTTTCCTCCAAAACAAACGGAACCTAAATGTATATACTACCTCTTTTTTTAAAAAAAATAAAATAATTAGACATTTTTACATTTCACTTTATATCAAATCGTTGCATTTAAAAAAAACGGAAGAAGGAAAACATTTTGTGTTAAATTAATACTACCATATTTGAATATTACATGTTGAGACGAATTAAACTAGATTTATCATAATTATAATTTGTTGTTACAAATACTCGTATAAAACTATAAGCTGACAGATAGAATAATTTCTTAACGCACGGATTAAAAGGTCAAGTCAAAGCATGTGATGTCAGGATTACGAAAGAATGAAAGATATAATCCTAAATGCATGAAAACAGTATCGCTTAACAGCTTCACGCAATATTTCGTACGGAGTAGTAAGAGCAGCAAAATATATAATCTATCAATATCTATAACTATTATTAAAACAAAAACCACTGACATCACCATTTGCCACATGTTACTTCTTCATTAAAAAAATTTCCTCCAAACTTTCATTTGATTTTTTTTTCTTTTTAAAAGATTACTCACTACTTATTGGTTTTTCTTTTTTTTTTTCCAATATTAGCTTTTCAAAAGTTTTTTCTCCAAATATTATTGAAAAAAGTTGATACTTGGGGTATGTTTGATTCGTCGAAAATTTGTATATCTGATCTGAACTTAATTATTTTTATTTTATCTGATCTGATTTGAATTCTAATTTGATCTAATCTTATTTGATTTTTTTTTTGGAGTTTTTTTTAATAGTTATTTTAACTAATCTGATTTGATCTGAATTTTTCAGATCTTATCTTATCTGGTCTAATTTTTTTTTATCTGATCGGAACTTTTCTAAATCTGAATTTATATTTATATTTATATTTATATTTATATTTATATTTATATTTATATTTATATTTATATTTATATTTATATTTATATTTATATTTATATTTATATTTATATTTATATTTATATTTATATTTATATTTATATTTATATTTATATTTATATTTATATTTATATTTATATTTATATTTATATTTATATTTATATTTATATTTATATTTATATTTATATTTATATTTATATTTATATTCATATTTATATTCATATTTATATTCATATTCATATTTATATTTATATTTATATTTATATTTATATTTATATTTATATTTATATTTATATTTATATTTATATTTATATTTATATTTTTATTTTTATTTATATTTTTATTTATATTTATATTTATATTTATATTTATATTTATATTTATATTTATATTTTTATTTTTATTTTTATTTTTATTTTTATTTTTATTTTTATTTTTATTTCTATTAGGAACAAAAATTTAATGAGCCCAAAACCTCAATCTCATTTCATTTCACCTCTTCAATATTTTACTTTTCATTCTTTTCAATCCCTTCATTCAATCTGACTCTAAAACCGTCACCAAAAAAGTCGGCCGAATAATCACCGCCGGAAAAGTCATTCCGAAAACTGTTGTCGGACAAGTCGTCCTGAAAACCGTTACCGAAAAACGCGGCCTGAAAATCGTCGCCGGAAAAGTCGGTCAAATAATCAACGCCGGAAAAAGTCAGTCCGAAAACCGTCGTCGGAAAAGTCATCATGAAAATCGTCTCCGAAAAACTCGGCTTTAAAATCGTCGCCGAAAAAGTCGACCGAATAATCATCGCCGAAAAAGTCATTCCGAAAACAGTCGTCGGAAAAGTCGTCCCAAAAATCGTCGCCGGAAAAGTCGGCCGAATAATCAACGCTGAAAAAGTCAGTACGAAAACCGTCGTCGGAAAATGTCGAGCGGAAAAACAATGCTCGAAATAATAATAATAATAATAATAATAATAATAATAATAATAATAATAATAATAATAATAATAATAATGCTGCAATCGCTCGGGGATTTCTGCTGGTAAAGAGGTTGATATTGGGTTGAGCACAGAGATCGGGGCTCTTCGTCCTGCGAATTTGCTGCTTTACTCATGGGACCATGGTCGCGATGTTTGTGTGGATTTGACAGGGTCTTCACCTTTGACTCAGTCCGGTATGGCTGATTTTGTTTTTGTTCGTGTTGTGCAGGATGCGGCTTCTCGGTGTAAGTATGCAGATCGATGTGCTGCTCTGGGGTATGGTTTCCTTCCTTTCTCTTTCTCTACTTTTGGCGAATTCGAGAAGGATGTTGTTGCACTGCTGAAGCGGATTCAGATGTTTTCTAGAGCACATGATATTGGTGCGCGGGCTGCTGCTCATATCTTCACTCGTATTAGCTTGGTGTAGCTAGGGGAGTGGGGGCCCAAATTGTATCTAGGCTTCCCACTAACTTCTTGTAGACATTTTGTCTTTTAGTTTATAATAATAAAGTTTATAATAA
This sequence comes from Salicornia ramosissima, assembly GCA_951394345.1. NCBI lineage: Eukaryota > Viridiplantae > Streptophyta > Magnoliopsida > Caryophyllales > Amaranthaceae > Salicornia > Salicornia ramosissima. Next base: position 9,518,284 of record OX596237.1, on the reverse strand, counting down.
TAATAATAAGAATAAAGAGTAATAATGTCTGATCTGATCTGATTTGACTAAGTCTGATCTGATTACTATAGCTTTTAAGTCCAAAAGAACAGGACCTAAAACAAAAACCACTAACATCGCTTCCGAATATTTTCGTTATTATTGTCTCAATATTGATAAATTTTTAAAAATTATTCTAACAAAAAACTCTTGGCCTCTTGGGGATATACGATATTTTGTTAGAATTAAAAAAATGTGAAATTACAATTTGAATTTTTTATTTTAACAAAAAAATCATTATATAAAATAATAGAGTAATGAAAATTTAATATTGAATTACGATACATTTAAATAATAATAAAAAAATTAATAAAAAAATTAATAATATAAATTAAATTTACTAATTACTTTGTTAAAACCGTGCATCGCACGGGTGCTAACCTAGTAACAATAATAATTGAGGATGAAGTTATAGCCCAATGGTTAGAGCTTCAAAATTTCAGGCATGAGGTTTTGAGTTCGATTCTTACCGCATGCATTTGTGAGGATTCCTTAATCCTTATTATCCCCCTTACAGATGCGTGTGTTGGCTAAAATTGGGCTGAGTGACCTGCAGTAGGGTCCAGCTTCAATGCCTAGTATCCCACACATTATCCTAAAAATATATATATATATAATAATAACAATAATACTCCTTCGTCCCAAAAAAATGTTTCATATCTCTTTTTTGTCTGTGCCAAAATAAATGTTATATTACTACTTTTGATATTATGACATACCTACAAATTACACTTATACATTTAACATAACATTAATTAATTATACTTTTGATATTGTGACCCACATATAAATTCACACTTACTACTTCTGATATTTATAGCCCACTTATACCAACTGCAACCTTAAAAATCAATCAATTTCTCTGTTTAGCATTTAAAAAGTAACATAGACTAATACTCCGTAATTATATAATGTTGTTGAAAAATTAAAATAGCCTGTCACAAGGTTACAGCTCACAATTTTGGAAGGTATGGATTCGGCAATCGTGTAGCCTGGCCTGTATCTACTGATTTCCAATTTCTTTATGATTTGCCTTCTGCGGTTTCAATCTTCATAAATTTCTGTTCTAATAGGAACCCTTCTTTATTGAGGATCAAGTCATACTCCAGTGGTTAAGGCTTCAGAATTCCAGGCACGAGGTCCTGGGTTCGATTCTCACCGCATGCATTTGCAAGGATTTCTTATTATCCCCTTTACAGATGCGTGTGTTGGCTAAAATTGGGCCGGGTGACCTGCAATAGGGCCCGATTCCAAGGCCTAGTATCCCACTTATTTTACTTTCTAGAAAATTAAAATATATGAAGTTCTCAATTTTGTGAGAACTTTTATTTCCTAACATTCAACCAAACATTACCTTAATTGGTCCTTAGCCTTAAACATCACCCATGTTACCTACTTCATACCACCCATCAAGTGAAAATCACCATGAAAAATTAATCTGCTTATAGAGGACATACATCCTCATCCTCCTTCGTAATTTTTTTTTCTGGTCTCTTCAGTGCACATTTATCGAGATGCTAACCGTACTGTAGAGATTGTGTACATTGCGTTCCTTTTCTAGATGCTATTTTTTTATTGATTGACTAAGAAAACCAGGCCAACGGCTCATTGACAGTGTAGGGCTATACAATTCACCTTGCATTTGGAGGGGTAGTAAAGGGGAACGCTCCACATGCAAGATATGAAAATTAAACATAAAACCTCAAGTCTGATGCCCCTTATATCTCAAATTTTTCTTTTTAAAAAGCTCTTTTCTAGCAAATTAAAAAATGTCTATTCACATCATTATCAACTCAATGTGAACTGAAAAAAATTGAAAACTAAAAAACATATGGCACGGAGTAAAATATTCAAAGGTAACAAGATACAAAACACTAATTTTTTTTTAGACGGTAAGGTGTACGAGTGGGCCCTTGTACTGTTCCTATCTCAGGATGCCAGTACAAGGGGGGAGGAGAAATCCCAACAATTGCTGGGGTGAGGACTCAAACACGGGACACGGCCCGGGAACGGAGGCGCGGCTCCCACTGAGCCACGACCTCTGCCTCAGATACACAACACTAATACAAACGTACAAGGTACAACACATAATTAATCAAACCCAAAGTGTTTTGTAACGACCCGTATTTTAGCAGCGTTGTTTTCGGAGAAAACAACAATACAGATCATTAACACCTATAAACCTTTAATATCAGATTCGTCAATTACAGCGGAAGCTCTAAACTTAGTTCATATTATTCATTAAAACCATTAAATAATCCAAAATTAATAAGATTCCAAAGTCCATTATTACTACAAAATAAGGAAAAGTCCACTAATAATAATAATACAAAGGCTAGAGATGGTCATCAGGATAAACTACTAAGCTATCTTGCACACAATCCCAGCCCTTGCGTAACTCAATCAATCATTACCTGTACCTGAAAAGGATTTTAGGGTCCACAGTCAGTGGTGAGTAATTAGATTGTTCTATTTAATCAGTAGAACACAATTAGAAATATAACAGTTAGAACAGATCAACCAAACAGTCTACAAAACATCAAGAAATCATACATAGACATTATCATTTAATTATGCAGCAGAAACAATCGTAATAACAAAATAAACCGAGACCTTCCGAAATAACTTATTCAGTTCTAGACTTCTAGACACCACTAATGACCTTTCAGTTCTATTCAGTTCAGGTGCTAATCCGTGACCAGTCATATGCTCGTAAGGGGTCAACCACGAAGATCTACTCCCCCCAATTTTCCTTGCTCATGCCGGGTCAACCACGTTTGATCTACTTCCCGAGCACTGGGATCAAGAACTGTCCCAAATCCGAAGATAGGACAATGGCTTCGACTATACCTATGTTCATGGCACTTTAGCCACTAAATAGGCGGTCACTTCATAGTTAATCATCTTTTCCATATTACAATTCTGTTCTCAATTCTAGTTCACAATTCAATCCTCTATTGACACAACTTGACTTCTAATCAATTCTAGTCCAACTTAACTTGACTAATAACTCTAATCTTAAATTCGAACCACACGACTTTTCCAACAGTAAAACAATAATTAAATCAATGCTTTAAATAATCATATAAACAATTTAATAAATCAATTAAATAAACAAGTAATCATATAAACTAACAATCATCAACAAATATTACTTAAAACATGATAAAATCCTCCTTTTTGTTACTTAATACCACTCGCCATTCATATATGTAAATACCAAAATTGACACTTTAATTTAATTAATACAATTATCAACAATTAATCATGTAAACTTAATAATAAATCAAGAAATCATGCTTTAAATATTAAATCATCAAGTTTGTACCAAAACAAGATCAAAATCAATTCTTTAATACCCTTGAACCATACGGCCCTATTGGTTATTCAACACTAACAAGATCAAATTCAAGAAACTAACCTATCATAATTAAATCAAAGATTAAATTCAAGATTATCATCAAAGATTATTATTAAATCAAGATTTCAATAAAAGATCAAGATTATAACATAAAGTGTAGGTTTTTATCAAGATAACTATTCGAACAAGAGGCATGGTTCATGGCTCACTTCCATAATTATTCAATAAATAATTTCATCAATCCTAAACTAGCAAGAATCATAAAACAATCATAGAACATAGCAAGAACATGAAATAAACTTGTCAAAACATCATGGAATTGTATAAGTACCACTCGACAATCATCATAACATGCCAATAAATAATTCAAAGCATAATCAATACAATTCTAATCAATCCTATATAGTTCTAGACCTATTCTAAAAATTATATAACTAATCTATCCTATCGATTAAATAAAGCAATCTAATTACCTATTAAAGAAAAGAAAGGTTTGAAAATTCTATTTGATCACACGGTTCTTGAGTGTTCTTTGGCTTCTTGCTTCAATCTTTGAGGATTGGAACAATAGGAGAGAATTAGGGGTAATTAGTGATGTAAGTTGTAGCAAGGATTGAAAAATCTGAATTAATAGGAATATATTGTGTTTTTGTTTTTCTTCTTTGACTGGGCCGTGTGTAATGGGAGGAAAGAGGGGTTAGAAGTTCCTATAATTTAGTAGTCAAGATAGGAGAGGTTGGGGTAAAAATAGGATTTTTATAAAAGGTCAAAATAGATATATCCTTTAACAATATTGGTCAAAGCAAATTAAATAAATCAATTAGGAGAAAAGGGATGGGGGCCGTGAGGTTTAACAAGGGAAGAGGAAAATTGGGCTCGGGTTCTGACAAGATGAGATCAAAGGTTTGGGCTAAGGTAAAATAATTAGATTGCTACAACTAATTTAGTAATTAATTAAATAATAATCAATTAAATGATTAATTAATTAAATATTTAATTAATTAAGAAAAATTTAAAATATCCTGGAATTTCGGGGTATTACAGTTTTCTCATACTCCCTCTGTGGCTCTGTCCCAATTTAGTTACGAGTATTACATTTTGACTTGTAAAATGCTCACTTATGGTCTTTGACTGTTTCTTGTTTTATAAGCGTAATGAAAAACATAGTCATGATAGATCTAGTTTAATTTGTCTCAACGCGTGCTTTTCAAATATATAATTTTTATAAGTTTTTATTATGTATAATTCAAGATATTTTAATTTAAATTCATGTCTCGGAAAATGTGAAAAAGATAATGTAGCAACTAAATTGGGACGAAGGAAATAATATACAATATCAATTACAAAGTCAAACTAAAAAAGTAGTCAGCTTCACAACATTCTCAATTTGTGGTTGTAAGCTACTCCCTCCGTCCCCTTTTTTTTGCCACATTATGACTTCTGCTACTATTCATCGAGTAACTTTGACTCTCTCTAATTTTATACATATAAGAAAAAATATAGTCAAATAGGATCTTATTTGATTCGGCTCGATGTATATTTTTTTAATATACAATTTTTATAATTTTTTAATATATATATCTAAAGATATTTTTATTTAAAATAGTGTGTTGGGAGATGTGAAAAAGTAAATGCTGCAAACAAAATGAGACAGATGAAGTACACTATAAAACACGAATGCATTACATTATTATGTTTGGTTAGAGGGAAATGGAGGTAAAGATAAAGAAGAGAAAAGAAGGGATTTATGCCCCTTTTTTGGAGGTCACATGGAGGGAGAGAAGGGGAGCAAGGGGGATTGAGTTTCCCTTTATCTTTAATTAACCAAATCTTTTCCGTGTTGGCTTGAAGATATTTTGAGCGAAAATGCAACCTCATCTTCTGTCCCCCCTTCCCTTCCCTCCCTTCCTTTTCTCTCCACTCATTTTCCTTCCACTATTGCTATATATCCAAACATAGCGAGAGATCTCACGCTAGTAGCTCCTTCGCCTTATTGTAATGCCCCTCCGTCCAGTTTATTTTTTTTCTCCCCCCTCGTTTGTTTATGGCTATTTTCTTTCACATGTTTCCGTTTGCTAAATTGGAAAAATTTCAAGTAACCTACTATTGGTAAAACTTTTATACAAAAAAATAGCTCATGAAATCAGATTATGTGGAAAAGTGAGAAAGTGAACAGAGAGTATTTAATTTGTTGGACAATTTTTTATTTATTGTTGAGAGCGCTCTTAATATTATTTTGATGTATTTTCATAGATTTAATTTTCACCAGAAATAAATAAAACAAAAAAAAAACTCAGGTATTCTTTCCTTATTATCATGCAAAATGTGAGATATTGTGACCATATCTGCACTACTATTATGGGAAAATCATAGAAGTTTTCAAGTTAATTCATGCATTGAGGCTCAATATATTATATATATGTGCTGCTCGTAGTTGTTAATAATTTCATAAGTTTGCTATAAACCATAATTAAGTAATATTTATAACTGATGAATTCAAATTATTGTACGTAGTAATCTAAACTATTTAAGTCATAGTATCTACATGAATACCTTATGGCGGGAATTGATATCCACACCCCACAAATTGATATCCGCACTCCATGTCTTTAATATAAACGCGCGTTTATATTGCTTTTATGCGAAAAATGAGGAGTGCAGATATCAATTTGTAGAGTGCGAATATCAATTTCCTCTGATGGCTGATGCATTGTGTTTTTTTCCACGAACTTTGGATACGAAAAGCGAAAAGTAGTCTAATCTTTAATTTGTACAAGTCAACATTTGAAAAGGGTTATAAAATACGAAGGTAAGACTTTTCTTTTTAATAACTTAGTTTCTATGTGACTCTGTCTCTTTTTACTTGTTACGGAGTATATTTTTTAGAGTAAGTTGGAAAACTTTGACTAACTGTACAACTTAGTCAATCTGTCTTTATTTACTTGTAACATTTCTTTTTTAGAGGCAAAATTGAAAAACTTTGATTAATTTTGATAACAACTTTATAATATATATCTAAAATAGTTACATAGATATTGTTAAATTCATCTCATTGTGTAGTTTATTAATACCTTAATTATATACTATATGATTTCATTAATTCACAATTTGAATTATTAATGGCCAAAGTCTAAAAGGTCGAGCAAAAGGAAATGTAGCAAGTAAAAAGAAACATAAAGAATAATTGTAAGCTCCCCCTAGATTAGTATGATATGATGATATTATTTAATTATTTTTTTTTTAAATTAGTAGGTCATATTAAACGAACAAAAACCTAGATGGGATTGAAATTAACTTTTTTGGCTTTAGATTAGTGGTAGATGTAACCACCCCGTCCATAAAGTACGGAAGATTCAGCGGAAGGATGAGCACTCGGGCAGGGCGTTACTAATAAAACTATAATTAACAATGCCAAAATAAGAAAGCTTGAAAGATAATCCAAAATTTCGATATAAATTCGATTTTTTTTTAAAAGCGGATACTACCAAAATCCAAACACTTAAAACCAAATTAACATGGGTCCAACCCGAGGTTTAGTCACCTCTACATCAATCCAAACTTAAATACATTACTTAAAGGAACACTATAATATAAAGAATTTATTTCTAGCTAATCCCTACATGGTTAAAATAGTCTAATACTGCTAAAGCCACAGGGAAGTCCCTAAATCCGACCCTCAGAACTCCCGCCCACATTGTGATGATCCGACAATTAATTATCATCTGAAAAGAAATGACAACAATCCACAGTCAGTGACGAGTAACTAACAGTTCTCCCCAACATAAAAATTCACAAAATTAGGAGCATAGAATTCACGCATTTCACAACACAATCAGGCATCAAATTAGTCCAGTCAAGTAAATAATCACACAAAAACTTACCTCGAATTATTCCTGCTGCAAAATAAAATTTATTATACAAGACATTACTTATCACAAAGCAACACACTAGACATGGCTCGACCCAAGCAAATAACACGATTCAGGAATTTAAATATTATTGACTCTATAGACTGTTCTGTTACAAGAGAAGGAAGTAAAATAATGTTATTATTAATAATTAATTATTTTTTTTTATTATTAATGTTACCAATTTTTTTTGTTATTTAAAATTTAATTAGTTGTAGATGGAATGATCAAGAGTGGTATTCCGCAGTACCACTTCCTAAGGTTTGTAGACCAGTCGATTTCGCAGCCGACTGGTCTAAGATAAGAATGGTCAAACTCCCGGTGCCAGACGGATGCCCAAAATATGGACTTACACCTCCAGACCTCCCGGACGACAACAATTAACCCAGGTAAAAATAAATAAAATAAATGTCTTGGATTTCGCAGTCCAAGAAGATAACTGATCTAACCATTGGATCCCGCAACCCAATGGCTCCAAACTATCAACAAGTCATTATAAACAAATTATTTTTTTTACACTTAGTAAAATATTGGGAAAATAATATTGCCTTTGGAATTAAACTTCAATTTCCCATTAAACCACAATTACCCATATATCATGAGCAAATTAATTCCCAACATCACCATACTTAAATCCAAATCATTTCTTAGTATTATCATTCTAAGGCCGAATAAAAATGATTTGTTATTATGTTTTTTTACATAACCAATATAATTTTTATCGGGACATAAGTTACAAAGTGCCAATTAATTCAATTTTTTTTGGACAAGTCCTAATAACTAGCAACGATTACCACAACATATAAGGGTCTAAAAACATCAAAAATAATCAAATTTCAGCCTTTAAAAGTTGCTGTCCAGGTTTTATAAAAGCTACTAATTCAAGCCAAAAATTAATTTAACTTGTTCTATTTTCATTGTAATTTACCGATAACACTACCAAACAACTATTAGACCTAAAATAAAAGTACTTAATACCCAAACCTAAGGAAGATTTCGGCAGCATTTCGCTTCTTATTGGGCTCATATCGAATTCGTAGAAATGACCGATTTGACAAAAATAATCATATTACAAACAACAATATCCACAAAATATTAAAACATGATAAAAGTCAAAAATCTGATCACAAAAATGAGCCAAAATTTTCGTCCCCTACACTCATGTACCACACGAAAAAAATTTATCACAACATTCCAACAACATGGTTTAATCTACAATTTCATGAATTAATATATGTATCATGCAAATAAAATAGAATCAAACCATGAAATTTACACACCCATAAATTCATAAAAATAGCCCAAAACTTCATATTATCACACGAAAATTTCAGAATTATGCCCAACTAAAAATCTGTCCAAAATTTCATTATTAGCAAATTTACCGATTAAAAATTGTTTAACCTAAACTAATTCGTTTCTAATCATACTGTGATTGAAAATTCCATAATACTAATTAAGTGATTACTAGTGAAGGGAATTACGTTAGTTACCTTGTTGATTAGAGATGGGAAACGCGTGAAAGATCGCTTGAAAACACCCAAATGCACCTTTGAACACCAAGGGGAACTAGAGAGGAAAGTGTTTTTTTTTTTTTTTTTTTTTTTGTTGTTGTAAGAATGAATGATGGAAATGAGATAATTCTCCATCACTCCTTATCAAACCGGCAGCAAGGAGGTTTTGTTGAAAGTATCCCTGATGAAAGGTGTGATGCGTTTCGGGATGAAGGGAAAACTCAGTTTTAGGTATATTGGACCCTCACTACAAGAAAATTGAGTTTTAACAATAGATATTTACCGACAAATGCTTATAATTGTTGGTACACGATGGTAATACCAACAGATTCTTTGTTGGTGAAAAAGCTGGTAATATCAACAGACATGGTATCTGTTGGTGAAACTCAAATATCTGTTGGTATTACCACATTTTACCAACAAATCTCAAATATCTGTTGGTAATAGTTTTAGCAACAAAGGTTGTACCAACAGATAAATTCCTGTTGTTAAAACTCAATTTTCTTGTAGTGCCTATAAGATCTTGGAAAGGATTGGAGAGGTGGCGTACCGTTTGGCTTTGCTATCGGAATTGTCGAAGGTCCATAACGTGTTCCACGTGTCTCAACTGCGAAGATACCACAGTGATCCTTCACACGTGATTTCAGCTGACTCCGTCGAAGTCGAGCCTAATTTGACTTATGAGGAGCGACCAATTCGAATCCTTGATCGCCAAGGAAGGGCGCTTAGGCGAAAAGTGGTCCCTCTAGTAAAGGTATTGTGGAGAAGTCAATGGTTCGAAGAGGCGACTTGGGAAACAGAAGAGTCGATGAAGTTAAAGTACCCCGAGCTCTTCGAAGCAGGTACTAAGTCTTAGTCTTTTGTTTTCTTTAGTGTTTTTCGTTGAGTGTTTATGTGTAAGTTTCGGGGACGAAACTTTTTGTGAGTAGGGTTGGATATAACACCTCTAAATTTTGTGTTATGATTACGTGGATACGTGATAAATATTATTTTAAAATTTATTTATTCAACCTTATTTATTTACTTGATTTCGGAAAATATATATATAAATATATATTTACGTATATATTTACGTATATATTTATGTATATATTTATTTGCAACATGTAATAATATTTGGGTGTCAAGTGAATTTTATTTTAAAAACGAATTTTAGCGTTTGCCGTTAAAATACGTATATGCGTTATATTAATATTTACATATAGTTATGTAGACTGGGTATTAATTAAGTACTTTTATTTAGGGAATTTATATATACCTATTTTTGAATTAAACTAGTTGTTTAGCAAAAAAAAAAAAAAAAAAAAAAACTGGATGTTAAACATCCTAGTAGCCAGCCCCCTCAATGCATCAAAGGAGTTGAACCTTTGACATTTCAACTTAATTACATAGTTAATTCTCATTATGAGCAATAATTAACCTTATTAATTTAATTATAAAAAGAAAAAAAAAGCAAACTCCTCACTCCTTGCTGCCGGTTTGATAAGGATGAGTGATGGAGAATTATCTCATTTCCATCATTCATTCTTGCAAAAACAAAAAAACACTTTCCTCTCTAGTTCTTCTTGGTGTTCAAAGGTGCATTTGGGTGTTTTCAAGCGATTTTTCGCTCGTTTTTCTATCTCTAGTCAACAATCAACAAGGTAACTAACGTGATTCCCTTCACTAGTAGGCACTTACTTAGTATTATGGAATTTTCGATCACAATATGATTAAAAACGAATTAGTTTAGGTTAAATAATTTTTAATCGGTAAATATACTAATAATGAAATTTTGGACAGATTTTTAGTTGGGCATAATTCTAAAATTTTCGTGTGATAATATGAAGTTTTGGGCTATTTTTATGAATTTTATCGGTGTGTAAATTTCATGGTTTGATTCCATTTTATTTGCATGATACATATATTATTAATTCATGAAATTGTTGATTAAACCATGTTATTGGAATGTTGTGATAATTTTTTTTTCCGTGTGGTACATGAGTGTGGGGGACGAAAATTTTGGCTCATTTTTGTGATCAAATTTTTGACTTTTATCATGTTTTATTATTTTGTGGATATTGTTGTTTGTAATATGATTATTTTTGTCGAATAGGTCATTTCTACCAATTCGATATGAGCCAAATAAGACGTGAAATGCTGCCGAAATTTTTAGTGAATATAAATAGACATATATTCTGATTTTTAATCTTGTATGTTGAATTTTTCATGATTTCGATGATTGTTTATACTTAATTGTTAAATTTTGAATTAATTTGGTTAAATTGTAAAAAGTTGTAAAAATAAAAAAAAATTGTTTTGCCAGAAAGCTGCTGGCTGTGTGTCTATATGTATGTGTAGCATGTATTAATTTTTATTTTAGGCCTAATACTTGTTTGGTAGTGTTACCGATAAATTACAATTAAAATAGAACAAGTTAAATTAATTTTTGGCTTGAATTAGTAGCTTTTATAAAATCTGGACAACAACTTTTAAAGGCTAAAATTTGATTTTTTTTACTCCCTCCGTTCCCAATTGTTTGTCTTGTTTGGAATCTTACACTATTCATATGATGAGAGAATCTTCTAAATTACTCTCAACATATAAAACATAAAATAGTCATGTATGGTCTTGTTTGATTCGTCTTTATGAGTACGTCATTAATATCCAATTATTATAATTTTTACACATATAGAACAAAAGATATTTACGGTCAAACAAGTGCATTGGCATATGTGCAAAGTCAAATAGGACAAACAAATGGGAACGGAGGGAGTATGTTCTTAGACCCTTATATGTTGTGGTAATCGTTGCTAGTTATTAGGACTTGTCTAAAAAAAATTGAATTAATTGGCATTTTGTAACTGATGTCCCGATAAAAATTATATTGGTTATATACAAAAAAATAATAACAAGTCATTTTTTTTCGACCTTGAATGATAATACTAAGAAATGATTTAGATTTAAGTATGATGATGTTGGGAATTAATTTGTTCATGATATATGGGTAATTGTGGTTTAATGGAAAATTGAAGTTTAATTCCAAAGACAATATTATTTTCCCAATATTTTACTAAGTGTAAAAAAAATGTGTTTATAATGACTTGTTAATAGTTTGGAGCCATTGGGTTGCGGGATCCAATGGTTAGATCAGTTATCTTCTTGGACTGCGGAATCTAAGACATTTATTTTATTTATTTTTACCTTGGTTAATTGTTGTCGTCCGGGAGGTCTGGAGGTGTAAGTCCATATTTTGGGCATCCGTCCGGCACCGTGAGTTTGGCCATTCTTAGAGCAGTCGACTGCGGAATCGACTGAGGTTTACTTGACAAACCTTAGGAAGTGGTAATGCGGGATACCACTCTTGATCATTCCATCTACAACTAATTAAATTTTAAATAACAAAAAAAATGGTAACATTAATAATAATAAAAAAAAATTAATTATTAATAATAATATTATTTTACTTCCTTCTCTTGTAACAGAACAGTCTATAGAGTCAGTAATATTTAAATTCCTGAATCGTGTTGTTTATTTGGGTCGAGCTATGTCTAGTGTGTTGCTTTGTGATATGTAATGTCTTGTATAATAAATTTTATTTTGCAGGAGGAATAATTCGAGGTAAGTCTTTGTGTGATTATTTACTTGACTGGACTAATTTGATGCCTGATTGTGTTGTGAAATGCGTGAATTCTATGCTCCTAATTTTGTGAATTTTTATTTTGGGGAGAACTGTTAGTTACTCGCCACTCACTGTGGATTGTTGTTATTTCTTTTCAGAAGATAACTAATTGTCGGATCATCACAATGTGGGCGGGATCGGAGTTCTGAGGGTCGGATTTAGGGACTTCCCTGTGGCTTTAGCAATATTAGACTATTTTAACCATGTAGGGATTAGAAAGACTTTTTATATTATAATGTTATTTAAGTAATGTATTTAAGTTTGGATTGATGTAGAGGTGACTAAACCTCGGGTTGGACCCATGTTAATTTGGTTTTAAGTGTTTGGATTTTGGTAGTATCTGTTTTTTTTATAAAAAAATTCGAATTTATATCGAAATTTTGGATTATCTTTCAAGCTTTTTTATTTGACATTGTTAATTATAGTTTTATTAGTAATGCCCTGCCCGAGTGCTCATCCTTCCGCTGAATCTTCCGTTTTTGCTAAACATGATAAAAATAATTCCCTAAATAAAATTACTTAATACCCAAACCTTAGGAAGATTTCATGGACTGATACCAACTATAACCACCCCGTCTATAAAGTACGGAAGATTCAGCGGAAGGATGAACACTCGGGCAGGGCGTTACTAATAAAACTATAATTAACAATGCCAAAATAAAAAAGCTTGAAAGATAATCCAAAATTTCGATATAAATTCGATTTTTTTTTTTTAAAAAAAAAACGGATACTACCAAAATCCAAACACTTAAAACCAAATTAACATGGATCCAACCCGAGGTTTAGTCACCTCTACATCAATCCAAACTTAAATACTCCCTCCGTAACATAAAGATTTCAACAAATTTTTTTTCACGCATTTTGAGGAAGCGATTTGAGGGTGTAAACGACCAAATTAATCAAAATAATTTTGATATTAGTAACTTATAATCACGTTCTTGCTTGTATTAAAACCATTTTAATTAATTTCTTCGTTTACTCACTTAAATCGCTTCCTCAAAATGCGTGAAAAAGTAAATGTTGAAATCTTTATGTTACGGAGGGAGTACATTACTTAAAGGAACATTATAATATAAAAAGTCTTTCTAATCCCTACATGGTTAAAATAATCTAATATTGTTAAAGCCACAGGGAAGTCCCTAAATCCGACCCTTAAAACTCCCGCCCACATTGTGATGATCCGACATTAATTATCATCTGAAAAGAAATGACAACAATCCACAGTCAGTGACGAGTAACTAACAGTTCTTTTCAACATAGAAATTCACAAAATTAGGAGGATAAAATTCGCGCATTTCACAACACAATCAGGCATCAAATTAATCCAGTCAAGTAAATAATCACACAAAAACTTACCTCGAATTATTCCTCCTGCAAAATGAAATTTATTATACAAGACATTACCTATCACAAAGCAACACACTAGACATAGCTCGACGCAAAGAAACAACACGATTCAAGAATTTAAATATTATTGACTCTATAGACTGTTCTGTTACAAGAGAAGGAAGTAAAATAATAATATTATTAATAATTAATTATTTTATTATTATTATTATTAATGTTACCATTTTTTTGTTATTTAAAACTTAATTAGTTGTAGATGGAATGATCAAGAGTGATATTCCGCAGTACCACTTCCTAAGGTTTGTCAGGTAACCCCCAGTTCGAATCCTTGACCGCCAAGAAAGGGCGCTTAGGCGAAAAGTGGTCCCTCTGGTAAAGGCACCGTGGAGAAGTCAAAGTTTTGAAGAGGTGACTTGGGAAACAGAAGAGTCGATGAAGTTAAAGTACCCCGAGCTCTTCGAAGCAGGTACTAAGTCTTAGTCTTTTGTTTTCTTTAGTGTTTTTCGTTGAGTGTTTATGTCTAAGTTTCGGGGACGAAACTTTTTGTGAGTAGGGGTGGATGTAATACCTCTAAATTTTGTGTTATGATTACGTGGATACATGGTAAATATTATTTTAAAAATTATTTATTCAACCTTATTTATTTATTTATTTGATTTCGAAAAAAATATATATAAATATATATTTACGTATATATTTATTTGCGACATGTAATAAAAGTTGTGTCAAGTGAATTTAATTTTAAAAACGAATTTTAGCGTTTGCCGTTAAAATACGTATATGTGTTATATTAATATTTACATATAGTTATGTAGACTATAGTATTAGGGTTTTCTAAAGTACTCCCTCTGTAACATAATGATTTCAACATTTGTTTTTTCACGCATTTTGAGAAAGCGATTTAAGGGTCTAAACAACGAAATTATTCAAAATGGTTATAATGCAAGCTAGAGTGTGATTGTAAGTTACTAATATCAAAATTATTTTGATTAATTTGGTCGTTTACACCCTCAAATCGCTTCCTCAAAATGCGTGAAAAAACAATTGTTGAAATCTTTATGTTACGGAGGGAGTACTATATATTTAAACTCCTTAATCTGCAGTCTAAATATGTATTCTGAAAATTCCTCATCAATAAAATAGCCTTTCCTCAACTAGTGGACGTAGACAACACATAATTGGTGAACCACGTTAACTTTGTGTTTGTTTTTGTTGATCTTTACTTTATATTTTCTCGCATCTGTTATAACACTTTATAAAGTGGATTCAACTGGTATATTTTTTTTGATCTCATGAGATACACATCCCAATACTTTTGTAAGCTCATATTCATGCTAACATGTGGGCTTATCTTGGATTTTAAAAAAAACTTGACACATAGTAAAATAATTCAAAGGCCATGGGCCATGGCAAGAAGATACGTAGTACGCTGCAAACTACGCAATACTAATAAAAACACAACACATAATCAAATCCAAAGTGTTTTCTCGTAATATACAATATCAATTACAAAGTCAAACTAAAAAGGAAGTCAGCTTCACAACATTCCTAATTTGTGGATGATACCTTTCAAGCACTACGTAATAATACGTATACATTACCTTAATAAATAGGAAAAATTACCTGAAATAACACAACCTTTTCGTGGTCTTCTGTAATTAAGCTAAAATTTTGATAATTCAAAAAATAAGTCAACTTTTTGGATCATTAAAGTCACATTAAGGTCAGTGAATTTATTTTACCCATTAAAACAGGTTGCAACAAGTTAATTAAAATTAATTATTATTATTTATTATAATTAAATATGGGTTTAATGTTCTCCGTTAATAAATACAAATAAAACTAGGGTATTCTTTCCTTATCATGCAAAATGTGAGATATTGTGACCAATTGACCATATATGTACAATACTATTATGAAAAATCATAGAAGTCTTCGGGCCTGTTTACTTCAGCTTAAATTCAATTCATTTCAATTCCTCAATTCTCAATTTCCTTCTCTTATACGGAGTAATTAGAATATTACTTTCAGCTGTATTCAGTTCAGTTTAGTTAAAAACAATTCAATTCAGTAAACGTAAACATGCCCTTCAAGTCTAACCATTTTTTTCAATGCCGCCAAACCTTAATCCATGCATGGTATAGTACAGAGTAGTTGTTAATAATTTCATAATTATACTATAAACCATAACGGCCTGTTTGATTGTTGGTAATAAATTGTGTTAATGATAATGAATTTTCAGTGTAATTTGTTAAGCAAAAGCGCAGCTTCATATATAATCCCCATGGAATGCATATTTTTCATTCCAAAATTTGAAATTTCTTCATGTTTTTCATTATCATCCATTACAATGGGGGATATTTGATGGGAATGAATATTTGTGAAGAAAATTAGATAAATTGGAGTTAAACTAGCACCACCTCGGGAATGGATTTTGATTTTTCTTCCAAATTTAGTTATAAATTCATTTCAATTACCACCGTTTATAACCGGCCACCAAGTAATACTCCTTTACTTGATGAATTCAAATTGTAGCACAGTAGTAATCTAAGTCATACTCCATCTGTCCCAAATTACTTGCTACATTCTCTTTTTCACATCTCCCAATACACAACTTTAAATTAAAATATTTTGTACTACACATAATAAAACATTATAAAAATTATATGTTTGAAAAATACATAGTGAGACGAATCAAACTAGATCCATCATGACTATATATTTTTTTTATGTACACGAAATTATAAGCAGTCAAAGTTTACAAATAAATAATGCCTATTTTCAAAATGTAGCAACTAATATGAAACAGATGGAGCATTTGTATTACGGTCCACGGAGTACATGATGCATTGTCTGTTTCTGGGAACTTTGGGCACGAAAAGTACGTGAAACTCAAGTAGTCCAATGTTTATACAAGTCAATATTTTAAAAGTAAGGAGTTATGACTTTTTCTTTTTCATAACTAGTTGTAAGCTAAGCTTAGGTGATGCCCTAGATCACTATAATGTGATCATATTTTTTCATCACTTTTTTTTTTTTATAAAAAAAATTAATGAGTAAGTTTGATTAAAAGTACACCGTAGATGCGGCTGCATTTAAATTTCTGGCTTATAGGGTTCATATAAGGCCGTGCTCTCACTATCTTGCATATTATACGCACATTTTAGAAGATAATGAATTAATTAATTAAGAAAATGCAATAAACGATGTCAAATTGTTGCATTTATTTTGAGACTAGAAAGTACTTATTTACATAGGCCAAACAAGTTTTTTCCCTATATATATGTATATATTAACAGGTAAGATACACTGGACCCCAACGCACGACTCCTATCTTAAGATAACCAAGTTGACAAAGCCCGTAAGACAGGGATAGGGAAAAGGGGATGGAGGGATTGAGAGTCGAACCCGAGTCTCCTAAGAGAAACGGGGGGAGGCTATTCCTGTTCGAATTTTCCCTGCATAATTTTTTTTTTTCAAAAGGAAAGGTAAACATGGAAAGTTAGGTTGCGTTCCTCTCGAGGAAACAACCCGACTTGTCAGCAGTTAAAAAAGGAGAACTTGGCATCCATAAAAGGATCAATATCGATGTGCAGTGACGGATCTAGAAAAAATGTTTAGTGGGGTAAAAATGCATTTGATAAATTTAATAGGGGTCAATAATTCCAAATTATAGGGGAAATTTGAAAATTTTCTAAATTTTACAAGAGAAAAATTTACACATTTAGGTTCAAGTGGGGTCAACGGACCCCACTTGTTATAAGGTGGATCCGCCACTGTCGATGTGCGTAGGGGTCCAGTGCCCTAAAAATACGATGTAATCTGCAGATTTATTAGCTTCACGATAGATGTGAGTAGAGACAGAATAGGTAAAGCCGGGGAGGATGTTTGGAATACATATATATCACTCTCTAGTCTCTATGGGTAATTACTTATTGTACTTCACCCACAGTTGCCGTTGTACAGCCAACAAGAAAAGGTAATTTTTTATTTTAGAGGGGGTCTTTGACAATTTTTATTTTAAATTTTATTTTTAGAGTAGTTGGCAAGCAAAGGAAAAAAAAAGTTTCCATAAAATTTACGGAGTATCAAAATATTCTATTGTACCATATATTCAGATTTGATGGCAGTCGTCAAATAAGATTAGGATTTCATATTTTAATTAATTTCAGTCATCGTTACCAAATAAATTAGTCGAATTAATTATATATTACTCCGTAAGATGCTAAAAGTCTAAAACAGTAAACAGTGTGGATGAATTAACCAAAGGAAGCCACTTACGTAAGTGTCAACGTCATGGCCACCTTTTTTTTTTTTTCTTTTTTCAAAGGTCGTTATAATTACTACTTCCTCACCAAGCAAAACGTTTTTACATTATAATAATAATAATAATAGTGTTCTCATTTCATAATTCATATAATATATAATATACTCTCTCCGTATCAGTTTATCTGAAATAATAAATATTTTATCTCCCACGTATATTCACAATTGTTACAGATAAACTGATACGAAGGGAGTATAATAAATTAAAAAGATCAAGAGCCGATTTCTTACTCTTCCCCATATATATGCTTAAAAGCGGATATTTAATATAATAAAAAAATTAATAAAACATAGAATAAATTCAATATACTAATAATTATTCAGATGATTACCAATCTGTCAAATTCGTACTCTCTCATTTTAATTTGTTAGTTACTTATTCCATTTTGGATGTTTTAATTTCTTTTGTTGGTTGCATTTGATATTTTATTCATCTATCTATATATATATATATATATAGAGGAATCCAATTGGTCATCAATGATAGTATTTATGATTGTAATATCATTATCACTTTTAGTTTTGGAATTAGTTTTTTTTAATTAAATGGTAATGTTATATGTAGTTGTAGCTTGGCCTTAACCATTAAATACACGGACATTGCTACACCTATCCGATGGGTAGTCTATGATACGGTATATAACATATTCTTGAACCCTAATCATTAGCTTAAGCTTGTGAGTTGGATTACATTATTAACATTAACCACAATATTTTATTACTTGTGGATAGTTAACGAACCCGGTGGGTAGACCAAGTTTTTTCTAAATACACTTCCAAAAATGATACTTAGTATCACCGTGTCAATTTATGACAAAATAAATGATACAAAATTCAATGTAATTAATGTGCTATTTTAATTGGACTTTCTATTTAAAGCCTTTTGAATATAGTCCATGGGAGTGCATATAACTTTTTCTTTAATTAGTGCTACATATAACTATATAAGCATTCAATACATTTTATAAAATGGAAATAATTTAGGAATTTAGGATAAAATCATATGTTCTCTAATATAATAAATGTTTGATTCAACATTATTATATTTTCATTTCAAGTCTCTTATATGTTGGCGTAAGGGATATGTATATCATTTTCTTTAATTAAAATACAACATATAAAATTCACTACTTATATTATAAAATAATTATAAAAATACATATTTGAAAAGTATGTATCGAGCTAAATTAAACGAGATCTGCATGCATGACTATATTTATATATATATATATATAGGCTCATGTGAGAAATGTAGTTTTGGTGAGAAGGGTGAGAAGCAACTACAACCCTTTGATCAACAAATGAATGGCTAAGATTAAATCTGATTTTCCCTCTAATCTCCTTCTATAGTTTAGAGCCAATGTATCTATGGTATAAAATCAATGTATTTTTACTCAATGTATTTATAGTGTATGGTGAATGTACCTATAGTTGGTGGTCAATGTATTTATTTCTTTTCACATTTCTCACGATAAGAAATTTCTCACCGGAACCCAACTATATATATATATAAATTAAATTAAAGAGAGTCAAAGTTACAAATTAAATAATAGACATAAGAAACCTATAGCATTTAGGGCTTGTTTACATTAGCTTAATAGAGATGAACTGAACTGAACTGAATTGAATAAGAGTGTATTAATTGAACTGAATAGACATGAACTGAACTGAATAAAGATTAACTGAGCTGAACTGAACTGAATATGATCTGAAGTAAACAAGCCCTTACAATAGGACAGATAGGAGGGAATAAATGAAAAGGGATAAAATATACAAGAGGTGCTATAAATAGGGTTCGTTGAAATTTGGAAAGGAAAAACATACACATCATATTATTCATATATTCATATCATATCATATATACGAGAAAGTTATACATACAACAAAAAGTAGCCTCAACCCTCAGATCAACGTAAGTATTATTTATTATAAGGCATACAACCTTTATTTTATTTAACAATAAATTAAGTTGTTATCCTCTCAATTTCTCTACAATCTTCAACATTATTTAAGCTGAAGCTGAAGCTGAAGTTGAACAAACTTTTCAAAACAGAAAAGCAGCCACATATATATATATATATATATAAAATTCGATCATCAACTTCCACCGTCAAAGAGCTTTGCGTTCTTCAATCACTTTCCATTACCACACAATTTCAGAAGAAAGCAAAAAGATCAATTTTGTTTTGGTAACCTTCTTCTTTTTTTCTTTTTCTTTTTCTTTTTTTTGTTTTTGATGTAGCTGTAAAAACTCGTTTATGCTTCATTCCAGTACCGCATCGCATGTATGTTCAAATAGTTTGATTCGTGAGATATATTATTAGCGTATATCTGATATATACTGATAATTTCTCGATTCGTGAGGTATATTATACCGTATATAGAATTAAATTTGAGTAAGATTCATAATTGTGTTTCAGTTTTATATTACGCATTTATTTGATTGAATTTTTTTTTTCTTTAAAAAAAAAATCATTGATCTGGTAGTAGTTGCTTGCTTTTTGGTGGAATTTTAAAGATGATTCTTGTATCTGTGGTTAATTAATTAAAAGAAATTGCGAATTTATCTTTATTTTTTTTAATGTTATTTCTTAGTCCGTATATCATTGATATTATGTTATATTCCTTCATCTTATTAGGCCCCGTTCTTTAGGACTGAGAAAACATGAACTTAAATTAAATTAACTGAACTTAAATTAAATTAACTGAACTTAAATTAAATTAACTGAACTTAAATTAAATTAACTGAACTTAAATTAAATTAACTGAACTTAAATTAAATTAAATTTTTATTTTTATTTTTATTTTTATTTTTATTTTTATTTTTATTTTTATTTTTATTTTTATTTTTATTTTTATTTTTATTTTTATTTTTTATTTTTATTTTTATTTTTATTTTTATTTTTTATTTTTTATTTTTTATTTTTTATTTTTTATTTTTTATTCTTTATTTTTTATTTTAATTTTTTATTTTTATTTTTATTTTAATTTTTATTTTAATTTTAATTTTTGTTTAAATTTTTATTTTTTATTTTATTTCTATTTTTTTTTAAAAATTATTTTTTAAAAAAAAATTATTTCTATTTTATTTTATTTATAATTCAAAGTAAACCCTAAAACCTTCATTTTCACCGCCGAAAAATCGTCGTCGAAAAACTCGGCTGAAAAATTACCGTTGGAAAAGTCACTCCGAAAACCGTCGCCGGAAAAGTTGTCCCGAAAATCTTCGCTTAAAAACTCGGCCTGAAAATCGTCGCCGGAAAAGTCGACCGAATAATCACCACCGGAAAAGTCAATCCGAAAATCGTCGTCGGAAATGTCGTCCCAAAAAATCGTCGCCGAAAAACTCGGCCTGAAAATCGTCATCGGAAAATTCGACCGAATAATCACCGTCGGAAAATCAGTCCGAAAACCGTCATCGGAAAAATTGTCCCGAAAAATCGTCGTCGAAAAACTCGGCCTGAAAATCGATGCGGAAAAGTCGGCCGAATAATCAACGCCGAAAAATCAGTCTAAAAACTGTCGTCGGAAAAGTCGTCCCGAAAATCGTCGTCGAAAAACTCGGCCTGAAAATCGTCGCCTGAAAAGTCTGCCGAAAAATTATCGCCGAAAAATCAGTCCGAAAACTGTTGTCAGAAAAGTCTTCCCGAAAATCGTCGCCGAAAAACTCGGCCGAAAATCACCGCCGGAAAGGTTAATCCGAAAACCGTCGTCGGAAAAGTCGTCCCGAAAAACGTCGCCGAAAAACTCGTCCCGAAAATCGTCGCCGGAAAAGTCAACCGAATAATCAACGTCGGAAAAGTCAGTCCGAAAACCGTCGTCGAAAAATGTCGAGCGGAAAAACGATGCCCGAAACTAATAATAATAATAACAATAATAATAATAATAATAATGATAATAATAATAATGATAATAATAATAATGAGATGAAATTAAATTAAATTAAATTAACTGAACTTAAATTAAATTAACTGAACTTAAATTAAATTAACTGAACTTAAATTAAATTAACTGAACTTAAATTAAATTAAATTAAATTAAGTCAATAGAAGTCCTAAAGAACGGGGCCTTAGTGTCTGTATATGGACTTGTTTTCATTTTGAGTTGGCAATCATGCTTCATTGCTTTTTCCCTCCCTTTTGAAAAGTTTTTTTTTTTTTTTTTTGTTAAAAAAAATAAAAAATGATTCTAATACTGTAATACAAGTATATATACAACCTTTATACTTTTTTTTTTTTTTTTTTTTAAGTCAAACAAATCTATATTCTAACTTTAAAATATAAGGCGGTAATTTTTTATTTTTTTTGTTATCTAAGGTCAGATTCAATGAATTATACCCATTTGTTTCCATTTGTTTGTCCTGTTTGACTTTACACATATGACAATGTATTTGTTTGACCGTAAATATATTTTGTTGTATATATGTAAAAAAAATATAATAAATTGATATTAATAATGTACTCATTGGGACGAATCAAACAAGACATCACATCACATGACTATATTATATTATATTTTATATATTGAGGGTAATTTAGAAGATTCTCTCATTTTTTAAATAATGTCAAGATTCCAAACAAGACAAACAAATGGGAACGAAGGGAGTACGAAATAACAATGTCATGTGTAAACCAAACCGAGCAAAAACAAACAATTAAAAAAAAATAGCTTAGTCAAGGAAATTGTGGTGCAAATGTTGTATTATTATAAAAATAATAAAAAGGTTGATTCATATTGTGTTGCATATAAGCATTAAATTTATTTTATTCCTAAAATAGTATTACCTATGTTTAATTTTAAATGCAACAATTTTATATAAAATAGAGAAGAAAAAACAAATTTAATTGTTGCATTTAAAAAGAAATGGGAGTAGTATTTAATTTGCTGCGACGACAAAATTACACATTATTCAAGATGATAATAATTAATAAAGGTATATTTTTATCGACTTGGTTGCAAATTTTAAAAGTTCCTTGCTACGAGCTTGATCATTGGAGCAAAAATATCCAATTAGCTTGGTTAAGCAAATTAGCCTTGACAAGCTAATTTGCTTGAGGAAAAAAAACAATATCAATAGAAGAAATTAAAATGGTGGGGCCATTGAAAGTATAGTACCCGTATATTAAAGAGGTGGGTCCATTTAAATACCAAGTTAATAGCTAGCCATTGGAGCTAAAATTAGTTAAAAGAGGGAAATAGTTTGAAATCCCATGAATTATGAAAAGCTAATTTAGCAATTAGCTAATTGTCGAAGATGCTCTTGTAGCTAAGCTTTTTCGTTTTTGGGCCCTGGTCTTTGGTAATTGGTATCTACTATTGCTAATTTAGTAAAGTAATTAGCTGTACTGTACCTAACACTAATTGATTTGACCGTACCACTTACCCCATCTGTCCCAAATCACTTGCTACATTGTCTTTTTCACTATCTCTCAATACACAACTTTAAATTAAAATATATTGAACTACACATAATAAAAAAATATAAAAATTATATACTCCCTCCGTAACGAATTACTAGCAACAATTTCTATTTTTAGGTGTAACAAAATACTTGCAACAATTTTTTCCAATTTGATTTTATTCCTTTTTTGATAAAAAAAACAACCACAATACCCCACTTACTTTTCTCTTTCTTAATTTTCTCTCTCTTACTTTTATCATATTACAACATAATACCTCATTTACTTTTCCTTCTCTTACTTTTCTCTTTCTTACTTTTATCATTATACAAATTATTACCTTATTTCATCTAGAAATTTGTGCTAGTACAAATGTTGCTAGTTTTTCGTTACGGAGGGAGTATTTCAAAAGTACATAGTGAGACGAATCAAATTAGATTTATCATGATTACATTTTTCTTTATGTACACGAAACTATAAACAGTCAAAGTTTACAAATGAATAGTGCCCATTTTCAGAATGTAGCAACTAATATGAGACGGAGGGAGTATTTTTCTGAAACGTGTTTAGCTAAAAGAACAAAGAAGAATGAGTTTTAAAAAACTCTATCAAATCACTCAATACACCTAACAAAAAATGTCATTCTTTTTTAGGGCCTTAATTTACTCTTACTGAATACAGATGAACTGAACTGAACTGAATTATCCTGAATTGAATTGAACTGAATACAGCTGAAAGTAATATTTATAAGAGAAGGAAATTGAGAGTTGAGTTGAACTAAACTGAATTGAATTTAAGCTGAAGTAAGCTCGCAATAAACAAGCCTCGATACTTGATACTTTATACTTTATACTTTATACTCTATACTACTACGTATTAATCTATATATATATATGATACTACTATATGAAATCCTGGACATAATTTTATTACAAGTCCTTTAAATTTTCAAATGGCAATTCGCCCTGCAAACTTTGTAGTGTATTCGTTCCGAAACAAATGCGGAATTATGTGACGCTAAACAAGACTCTCCTAATAATGTTGTTGTTGCTGTCAAACTTAAAGAGGTTCTTCAACTTAGCCAATTTTGTTTCAGTCTAGTTATATTAATTCACCTCATCTATCCCCTTGTTTATCTGAAGTATATGAACTACACAAGATTCATGCTTTTCCTGTTTTCTGCCACATTCTTCTAAACATTTCAGAGTAATAATAACTAAGTTCAATTCTCTGCTACAAAACTAGGTGCAGATTGGTGAGAGTATGGGCAAGGAGAATGGCGTTGAAGAGGCAACAACGTCCAAGCCTAGTGCTTCGGAACAAAAACAGGAGGAGAACCAACAGAAAGATACCAATACAGTTCCATTTTATAGGCTCTTTGCGTTTGCAGATTCTACTGATAAGGCATTGATGATCATTGGCTCCATTGGAGCTATTGCAAATGGTTTATCTATGCCCTTGATGGCTGTCATCTTTGGTCAATTGGTTGATGCTTTTGGCGAGAACCAAAACACCAAAGACATCATTGATCTTGTCTCTAAGGTATACTACTTGTTGCTCCCATCCCATGCCTAAGTTCTAGGACCATCTCAACCAAAAGCTTAAGCACGTTGGATCTGATACCATTTTAAAGGGTCATCTCAACCAAAAGTTTAAGTTGATAGTTAAGGTCTAGGAATATGTTATATACTCTATCATTAAGGTCAATTGCGTCTCACCTTTGGCTCAAACCAGGGATGAACCTCAGTGCCAATTGCGCTGAGGCTCGACCTTTACTCCCTTAGTTAATTTTGTTGTTTTGAAATAAAGTAAAATGTATTCTCTCTGTCCAATATTAATTGCTCCATTTGACCAAAACTGTCAAAGCTTTTTTGGTCAAAAGGAGCAATTAATATTGAACGTATAAATTAAATGGTTCAATCATTCCATGTATTTAGTACTCCCCTTGTTTTGTTTCTTCAAATTTTTGAAATGTCTCCAATGATACCTAAACTCCTGCATTATTGGCTTGCTGCAGATTGCTCTAAAATTTGTCTACTTGGCTATAGGGGTAGCAGTTGCTGCATTTCTTCGTAAGTATTCTAAATCAACTGTCTCATATTCACATTTAAAATCATAGCTAATTAATGAAATGATGCATGAATTCTATTTGTACTGGCAGAGGTGGCATGTTGGATGGTAACAGGAGAAAGACAAGCAGCAAGAATAAGGAAACTGTACCTTAAAGCTATACTCAGACAAGATATCGCCTTTTTTGACAAAGAAACAAGCACAGGAGAGGTTATTGGAAGAATGTCAGGGGATACAGTTCTCATACAAGATGCTTTGGGGGAGAAGGTTTGTATAAACATCCCAACAATACTATTGAATTATAGCTGATCAAAAGTGGCCCAGCCCGGTTTTTGTGGCCTTTGGGCATAAAAATTAGGTCCGAACCCGGGCCGACCCGGCCTGATTTTTTATTTTTCATGTAGGCTTTGGACATTTAAAATTAGACTTTTTGGTTATTTTTTAGATCCAGCCCGAAAAGCTCGCCAAGCCAGCACTAAATTTTCGGGTTTTGGCTAAGAAATTTGGAACCAAACTAAGCCTGACCCGAACCCGGCCCACTTTATGGGCTTGATTTTTTTACATCGGCCTGGCCCAAACCCGGCCCATGATCACCTCTACGGAGAGAATGTACTAGTTTATGATCTTCTTCGCAATCTTTGTTTATAATGTTTTTGTTTTTCTTTCTTGTCAGGTTGGGAAATTTATACAGATGATATCAGCTTTTATTGGAGGTTTTGTCATTGCATTCATCAAAGGATGGCTTCTTACACTTGTCATGTTGTCCTCTATACCTCTTCTTGCACTTTCTGGTGCAGCTATGACCATCATTGTTTCAAAGATGGCAAGCCGGGGGCAAACTGCCTATGGAAAGGCAGGAACTGTTGTACAACAAACTATAAGTTCAATCAGAACTGTGAGTTTTTTATTCAAATTGAACCTCCATTTTGCTTTTTTTTTCTTCTTCTTTTCGTGTGACGTTGGTCTTAAATCTTCTTCCTCTCCAGGTAGCATCATTTACAGGAGAAAAAAGAGCAATTGCAGACTACAATAAAGCCATTGGAAGCGCCTATAAGTCAGGTGTTCATGAAGGACTGGCCTCTGGGTTAGGGCTGGGTGCATTAATGCTTGTTATTTTTAGCAGCTATGCTTTGGCCATATGGTTTGGCTCAAAGATGATTCTAGAAAAAAACTATACTGGTGGTGATGTCCTTAATGTCATTATAGCTGTCTTGGTTGGATCCATGTGAGTTCATTATTCCTTTCAACCTTTTCTTCATCATCATACATATAGGCTACGTTCCTCGGACTCTGCTAGAAGTATCGGATAAGGATATGTGTCCAATTGTCAGACACGGAAATTTTATAAAAAAATATGAATGTTTTTGGTTCAAAATGAAGTGTCCAGGTGCCATACCAATGTCCGAGGTTCGAGTGTCCGACACGGGTACTTGGGGTGAAACAAAGAGTCCGGGTAACATAGCATATAGGCACATTAATCCATCTGTATTTTTTTGGGGTGATAAGTGTATTTATACCCTTTATTTATGTGATGCAGGTCGTTGGGGCAGGCTTCTCCATCCTTGAGTGCATTCGCTGCAGGCAAAGCAGCAGCTTACAAGATGTTTGAAACCATCAATAGAAAACCAGCAATTGATCCATATGACCCCAATGGAAAGATATTAGAAGATATTAGGGGAGATATTGAATTGAAAGATGTTTACTTCAGTTATCCAACTAGACCTGATGAACACATATTTAGTGGATTTTCTCTTTCAATCACAAGTGGCTCAACTGCTGCATTGGTTGGACAAAGTGGAAGTGGTAAATCAACAGTGATTAGCCTTATAGAGAGATTCTATGATCCACATGGTGGACAAGTTCTCATTGATGGGATTAATCTCAAAGAATTTCAACTAAGGTGGATTAGGCAAAAAATTGGTTTGGTTAGTCAAGAGCCTGTTTTATTTGGGTCATCAATTAAGGAAAATATTGCATATGGAAAAGATGGTGCAACAATTGAAGAGATTAGAGCTGCAGCTGAGCTTGCAAATGCTGCTAAATTCATTGATAAATTACCTCAGGTTTTGAACTGTTTTCTACTTGTTTTTGATTAAATTATTGACATTTGAAACAAGTAAAGTTTTAAGCGTTGTGTTTGAATTTAATCCCTACAGGGGCTAGATACCTTAGTTGGAGAGCATGGAACTCAATTATCAGGAGGACAGAAGCAAAGAGTGGCCATAGCAAGGGCGATTTTGAAAGATCCACGTATTTTACTACTGGATGAAGCTACAAGTGCACTTGATGCTGAATCTGAAAGGATTGTGCAGGAAGCATTAGATAGGATAATGGTTAATCGGACAACTGTTATTGTTGCCCATCGCCTGAGTACTGTGCGCAATGCTGATATGATTGCAGTCATTTATCAAGGAAAGGTGGTCGAAAAAGGTAGATTTCTAGTAATTTTAATGTTTTCCTCTACTGGTGTGGTTCATTCTAAACCAATATGGTTCATTACTTCATTCTAGTAATTTCTAGTAGGAATGTTGACATATGGTTCCTTTTGTAAAAACTAATCAGGTCCACACTCTGAACTACTAAAAGATTCTGAGGGAGCATATTCGCAACTAATTCGTCTGCAAGAAATGAGAAAAGAGTCAGACCAGGCTGAGCATGTTAGAGAGCATAGTCAGAGAATGTCATCGTTGCGATCACTGAGCCATGGATCCTCTGGGAGGATAAGCAGCAACCGTCACTCATTCTCAATAATGCCTGGAGTAGGAATAGACCTTCCAGAGAGCTCTGTGCCTGATCCTGAGGACAGTACTACTACTTCTCCACATTCAAAAGACCGTCCTCAAATTTCAATCTGGCGTCTTGTGTCTCTCAATAAACCAGAAATTCCAGCACTAGTGCTTGGAGCTATATCGGCAAGTGCAAATGGAGTGATCTTCCCTATTTTCAGTATTCTTCTTTCGAGTGTAATTGAAATGTTCTTTAAGCCACCAAACGAGCTGAGAAAAGATTCTAAGTTCTGGGCCTTGATGTTTCTGGTCCTTGGTCTTGCATCACTACTGACTAATCCAGCTAGAAGCTACTTCTTTGCTGTGGCTGGTTGTAAATTGATACAAAGAATCAGATCAAAATGTTTTGCTAGAATAGTCAATATGGAGGTTAGCTGGTTCGATGATTCAGAGAATTCAAGTGGTGCGATTGGTGCAAGGCTGTCTACTGATGCAGCAGCTGTGCGGTCTTTGGTTGGAGATGCTCTTGGTTTGCTTGTTCAGAACATTGCAACTGCTGTTGCAGGTTTACTCATTGCTTTCATTGCAAATTGGATTTTGGCCTTCATTGTCCTTGCTTTGATACCTCTGATTGGCGTTAATGGATACATACAAATGAAATTTATGAAGGGATTTAGTGCAGATGCTACGGTTATTTCTCTTTCTCTTTCACTCTCCTTTTCACACAAACGCTCATGCACACACAATCCTTAAGATCTCACTTAAGAATACTTGTATACACCCAGATGTAAGGTACACCCAATGGTAATTTTGCTCATTTTATAGTTTTCTTTTTAAATTTTAAAATGAGCAAAATTATATTAAATGAGCAATAAAACACCTTTGGGTGCACCTACATCTACGTGCACCTGGGTGAGTAGAAGACTCATTCTATAAATCTAGAGCTATGTTTCTAATATATCCTTTTTGGGTTTCATACAGAAAAAGTATGAAGAAGCAAGCCAAGTTGCTAATGATGCAGTAGGGAGTGTAAGAACAGTTGCTTCATTTTGTGCTGAGGAGAAGGTCATGGAACTCTATGAAAAGAAATGTGAAGCTCCCACAGAAGCTGGTATGAAGCAAGGATTGATTAGCGGGGCAGGTTTTGGAGTGTCCTTTGCTTTGCTTTTCTGTGTCTATGCCACCAGTTTCTATGCAGGAGCCCAACTGGTTGGCCATGGGAAAACCACTTTTACCGAAGTTTTTCGTGTGAGTATCTAATCTATAACCTACATGGGTTTTTCTTGCATAATTTTGTGATAGAGTATATAAAATATTAATGAGTCTCAACTACCAGTTTAAGCTTTTGTTTAATATGGTCCTTTAACATTTTGCTACAACCATCTTGGAATCATTTTTCCATGTGCATAACATATCCATTACTGCAGGTGTTTTTTGCACTTACCATGGCAGCACTAGGGATATCACAATCTAGTTCATTTGCTCCTGATAGTAGCAAAGCAAAAGGTGCTACTGCTTCTGTATTCTCAATCCTTGATCGCAAATCTAAGATAGACCCGAGTGATGAATCTGGAAAGACCTTGGATGACATAGAGGGTGAAATTGAGCTACGGCATGTGAGCTTCACGTATCCCACTAGACCTGATATTCAGATTTTCCGAGATCTAAACTTGACTATTCATGCTGGAAAGGTAATCTTTTGACTGATTAGTGAACACCATGTACCAGCATTTAAAATTGAACATTCATTTGATGCATTCTGAACATTTATTTTGAGCATTTAGAACATTCATGTTTTATAGTCAGACCACTTAATTAGTTAATTTTATAATACAAGTGTTCTAAATTTAAAACACGGATGTTCTAAATGCATAACATAAATTACCTATTTTAAGTGCAAGTGCACCTCAGTGCAGGAAGAAATTTTCAGTAACTCTTGCCGGTGATCACATCTTATATCTATACTAACTCTGAGTTATTTTCAATCTGCCTCGCAGACAGTAGCCCTTGTAGGAGAAAGTGGAAGCGGAAAATCAACTGTCATCTCACTGTTGCAAAGATTTTATGATACTGCTTCTGGTTGTATTACCATTGATGGAATTGAAATTCAGAGATACCAGTTGAAGTGGTTGAGGCAACAAATGGGTCTTGTAAGCCAAGAACCTGTTCTATTTAACGACACAATACGTGCAAACATTGCTTATGGCAAGGGGGACAATGCTACTGAGGCTGAAATCATAGCTGCTGCAGAGCGGGCAAATGCTCATAAGTTCATTAGTAGCTTGCAACAGGTACATAATGTCTTGTTTTTTCTTTTGAATTTAAAAAATATTGATCTCAAACTTTATTTTTTCTATTACTTGGCTTTTAAATTTTTGTTTACATTTTTGCCATTCCTTCTAATTTATCTACTTGTCCAGTTTTCTGTATTTCAATCAATTCAAAATACTAAAGACTGTTCTATTCAACGAAATTTACATATCTGAACTTATTGCAGTGGATGAAGGATAGCTTAAAACTCAACTACTCTGAACTTATAAACCTTAATCTTTTCAATAACAAGTTCGGAGCAATGCCTAAACGCCTTAACTTATTATGAAGTATATCATTTTAGAGTATTAATCAATATGAGAAAATTTATGCGTCACCCATCAAAATTTTAACCTACGTGCATAACCATAAAAGATGCTTAATAAAAGACAGTAGAGTAAAGCTTATGTTAACAAATTCTCTAACCAAATGTAAAATGTTGTAGGGCTATGATACAGTTGTTGGTGAACGGGGAGTTCAATTATCAGGAGGGCAGAAACAACGGGTTGCCATTGCTCGTGCTATAGTTAAGAATCCGAAAATCTTACTGTTGGACGAGGCTACTAGTGCGCTGGATGCTGAATCTGAAAGAGTTGTGCAAGATGCATTGGATCGAGTGATGGTGAATCGGACTACAGTAGTTGTTGCTCATCGATTATCTACAATCAAGAATGCTGATTTAATTGCAGTGGTTAAAAATGGAGTCATTGCAGAGAAAGGGAAGCATGAAACTCTTATTCGTATTCAAGATGGAGTATATGCATCCTTGGTAGCTCTTCATACAAGTGCATCTACCTAAACTCAACCCCCTCAATTTTTGCACCATTTTTTCCTTTTTGAGTCATCCCCAATTCATTGTATTATTTTCATATTTCATCAAAAGTTTTTTTCTTTTTCTTTTTACTCACATAGTAAGAACCACACTACCCTACCGGAAATTTTCTCTCTACTTTTTACTCTCCCAAAGCAGCATACCCGACCCCTATCATGCAAAGAAATAGGGATTGAGGGAATATTTTTTAGATTTAGGAATCATGTAAGATACAAAATTCAATTATTCAATTTGACAATATATTGATTTTGCAAATGACGTGTGTTTAATAAGAGTGAATTAAGATTGTGAAAACCACAAGTCCCTTGTGAAAGTGACCTATGGGCTGCTTACCACATTCCTTTTAAAACAAGAGAATACCGAGCAAGAATTTGGACCTAGGTTTTTAGACTTAATATCTGAAATTTCAGTTCAGTTCCCCATGAGTCTAGAATTTAACCAAGTTCAGTTTAGTCCATTTGATCAAGGTTTTCAATGCTCAAGTTGACATATCTCTGATTAACAATTTACAATTAAAAAATTCAACATGATAACGTTGGTTCTTATACATTGAAAAAAATTGAGGTCAAATTTTCAAACAACGGCCATATAATATAAGTACGATGACCACACAGGTCCACAATGAGATACATACATGAAGTCATGCTACTAAAGACAGAAGATGTTTTACATCAGGTCGGCCTTGGATATGTAAACAAAATTGCTTGTTCCTCGGTGTATAGAATTGATTAATCAAGGACGAACGTCGAGTCGTCAATCACAACAACCATTCAGATAATCAGTTGGTTCAATCAAGATGCATTTACTTGATCAGAATTACAAAAAGACCATCTGTCCCACTTGAGCCTTGATCCAAATACATCCCAGGGCTCCTGCAAACTGAGGTGTTGCTGCTGCGCAGTATAAATAATCCTGCCATGTGCACGGTGTACTGAAATCAATATGTAAACAGGCCCAACTACAAGTGACAACTACCCAAACCAATCCTTGAACAATAAGAATATGAGGCAATTTGTCATTTACCAACTTTTAAAAACTAATTATACGGAAAATTTGTCATTTACCAACTTTTAAAAACTAATTCATGGAAGGTACTACCATGAGCACCTGGAACTCTAGAAGAAAGTACTCTATAAAAATGCAACCCACAATGAATAAATGTTCATTAAGTTGACGACGAATGTTCATTTGGCCTAATTTTGAAATTTGAATAATGTTCATTAATCTTTGACTAATAATGTTCATTGAAGTTGAACTAATTTACAACATGTGACTACCATTCTATTAGTACTCATAGTAGTATCTTCGAATTCATATTTAAAACCAAATTTTTATTAATTGAATTAGTTAAAAATTTGTGAGAAGGATTTGTGTAGTGCATAGACATTATTTCCATGCAAAAGTGAAAACGAAGAAGACGTACGAATAATTTTGTTCATTGTATGAAAAATTGAGTGTGAAGAAGTAAAGATGAAGTGAATAAATAATGAACATAATGAAAGAAGAGAAAGAAAGAATTTAATTGTGTAGAGAGAAGAAAAGGAAGGGAAGTGACATTATAAACCATTAGTGGAGCTCACAAGATGAAATTTTGGACGGATTATGTTATCTGGTGTTGATTTCATAAACTTTGGGATTTAAAAGGTGGTAATATATAATAACATTTTCAAAAGGTGGTAAAACACAAAATCTGTTTTACTAAAGGTGGTAAATGACACATTTTTAAAATTAGAGTAAGACATACGTACAACTGTACAAGCAAGGAGATTATTCATCATCACTCCCATCGCTATAAGAAACAAGACCAGTCTTCAACATATCGTGGATGTTTTCCCTGTTACAGTCGGAGTTCTTTAACGGTTCCTGAGGCTTCTCTTCATCATTACTAGGTGTTCTTTGCTGGTTTGGATGTTGCTGGAACTCAGCAGAAGGCTTTTCAGCAGCCCCAGGTTCTGATTTAGCTTTCTTTTGCGGCTTGATCTTTATGACCATTCCCAAAGGTTGAATGGGACGATTTTTCTTTCCAGCGATCCTTTTCTCCTGCTGTAAAAGATTAGCAGTTCATTGTTCAGTAACAACAAAGGCACAATTACTTGTACATGAGCAAAGTTCTAGTACCAGGCTTGCAAAGCACCAAGTGATTAAATGAGTTTTTAGGATTTTATTTTTTATTTTTGTTTTATTTACTTTTTCTCTTGTCCTTTTTACTTGTATAGTTGTACTTTGTCTTGTTAGCCTTTTGGTGATTTTATGAGCTTTTGGTGATTGTATGTACTAAAATGAGACAAAATCAATTAAGGTAGTAGCAATATATATAGGTAGGGTAGGAGTTAGAATTATTGAGTAAAATATTGAAAAGGCTTTTGCTTCAGAGATTTGTGACCTAAAGTCACTCTTTTGGAGATTTGCAACCTCAAGTTGCTATTATCATTTGAATTGAATCTTTCTGAGATATTAATCAAATATTACTATTATCAATTCTCTTCATTTGTTACTGCTAGGGGTGCTTATTGAGTTGAGCAACTCGCGAGCTACTCGAGCTCGACTCGGTCAAAGCTCGGTCAAAGCTCGACTCGATATGGCTCGTGCTCGCTCGAATTAGCTTGAAACTCGATAATTTCACAAGTTAATCAATAATTTTCTATGTGAAATCATTGAAAATAATTTAATATAATAAATAAAGAAAAATTTATTTGACACTTAATATAATAAATTAATACACTTTAAGAATAAATAATTTATCTAAAGAAAAAAGAATATAATTATAAATTTTCTTTAAAAAAATTAAAATTCAATAGGGCCAAAACATTAAACGAGCAACTCGTTATCGACTTGAGCTCGACTCGAAACCTAACGAGCACGAGTCGAGCAAACCCCAACTCGAGATCGACTCGCTCGATAAGCACCCCTAGTTACTGCCTTTCTCTTATTTCCACCATTCGAAACCCTTGATTACTGTTGTTGTGTTATTCATTTCTCTATAGTTGGCAATGAAACCCTAGATTGTTGAGTTCGAATTTTTGAGCTTATTACAAGGCTCTAGAAACCAACCTTGACCTTTGTCCCAAACAAAAGTTCAGTTAGAAATGCGTGATTTTCAATAAAGTCATAAATTTCAAATCTAGCAAATGCTAACAAGAATAACAGGTACCATAAAATATTCTCCCTAAACACCACTCATGCCGCCCTACAATTCAAAGTGAAATTGAAAAATACTAGATACCAATTCCTCAAATCCTCTAACCCCAGCATACCCTGGAAGTCTAGAACTGCGTTCCTTCTAAAACAAAAAATAGTTTGAGTTCAAACTATCTTCTTAAAAATTCTGAATTGCCAATAAAAGTTCAAACTATCTTCTGGACACTAAATTTGGAAAAAGAAAAAAAAGTAAGAAGCAATGAGGGTTTATTTGAGAATTAAATAGCAATGTCCAGGGATACATAAATATTTCCATAGATTTTTCACAAGGCGCAGAAATATTAGAATGTTGGGAGTTGATAGTTGATACTGCTATATATAACAGCAAACAAGTTGCTGTTGTGTAATTTACTTAACACTTGAGTCATCAGTCATCCTGCTCCTCCCAAGAACTCTTCAAAAGGGTAGATACTTATATACATCTGGGTGCAAAGTGCACCAAAAAGAGTAATTTTGCTCATTTTATATATTTGTTCATTTTAAATTTTAAAATGAACAAAATTATATTAAAAGAGAAAAGAAAAAACATCTTTGAGTGCACTTACCTCTAAGTGCACCTAGGTGTGCATTAGACCCATTGTCAAAAGGGACAGGATCAAGACATTTAAAATAAGAGACTGGATTACCTAATAAGTTTGGTTTCTAAAATTCTTAAAACAAAGGATTTCAGACTCTCTTTTGTGCTGAATAATACTACAATTTCATCTCATATCATAGACCCCCTAGGCCCCTACAACTCCAAACCTTGGATTCATTGTTTTTTTGCCCACAAGAGCACATATTCACACATGGCCTGATTGTTACAACCCAACCTTATCTTCTGTTGCTCTCTCTTCGGAGTTCGTGATTCGGAAGAGTTGCAACTTATTTTGGAATCTTTATATACTAGTAGGAAAAAAGAACACAGAATTGCGAGGTATGGTCACTTTTTAGATTACTAGATTCTGATTTTTTTTCGATGATCAAAATCAACGAGTCTAGCCTGATAATACTTCATACTACTTCTTCAGTAAATCCTTCAACAAAGAATTCTGAAAAAAAGGAAAAAAATACAGCTTTCCCGTTCCAATTTCAAAAGTTCCTATGAAACTTGAGGCTTTTGTACAAAAAATAATTTGCAGATGCAACAGATGAGTTGGACACAAAGCAATAGCTCAATTTACTGCATCCTCAAACTAAATGGCTTTCTGATTCACCACTTACCTCAACATCCGCAACAGGATGTGTTTCTTTAATCTCATTTACAACCATAGAAGATTGGACTGCCACTGCTGCCTACATTCAATTAGGAGAAGTTTCAGAAGCAAAAAGATAGTAGAAACTCTTAATACAAAACATAATCATTAGATCAAACTATAGCAAAACATCCAGACGCTGCTACAAATAGCAGCAAATTGTAGGGTAAATATAATATGGTACTGTAACGGATAGAGATAAAATAGCAAACAATTTTTTGCTGCCAAAGAGCCATCTGATAGGGCCAATACTATGGGGCTTTCATGACCAACAAGATATAGCACAGGTAAAATCAATGAACAATTTAACTAGTAAAAAGAGGTTAGAGTTGAAATTGCTCGCAAAGTTACATATTAACAAGGGGAGAAATGCCATTCTATAAAAAAGGAAAATAGGTGCCTTGCCTACATGGCAGTAACATAATTGTATTGTAGAAATTCAGAAATAAAGTTATACTTTATAACATTTTGAAGTCCAGGCTATTGCCCTTTCACCATTATCTTTTGTTCACAATTTTGCATCTAAGATGCCTTGGATATTTAGCTCAGAAATAAGTAATAGCCAAAAAATATTGAGAAGAACGAACACAAAACCTTACGTTCAACTAAACTTGTTTTGGGCATATGAACAATGAGTTACAAATATAAGAGCCCGCAAGAAAAAGTATCAGTTGCGCCCATGGCGAGGCATACCACACAAAAAAAGAAGTTGCTTAATAAAGAGCAAGGGTGAAAGGGGAAATCAACATATATGATTTTTTTTACCCATGTATCAAGTCAAATAAATCGCTTATTCTGAAAAAAAAAAAAGGGAATAAGATATATTTACTTGAAAGCTCCTCAGTTGTTGGGCTTCTTCATCAGCTATTTGTCGTTCATATTCTTTCCTAGACTATAACAACAGTAAAAAAAAATTAGAAAAAAGCACACAGACTGCTTAGCAAAAGGCAAAAAGATAAAATGCATTGCAAAAGAAATGCCCTAATTTGGAAATTAAATCCATAATAAGGACAATGTAAAATTATGGGTTTGGGTAACTTTTGTTTAGGTAACTTCTCATGCCTTGTGTACCTTAGGAGCCTACCTAATATGCCAAGCACAACAGATATTCTATCCTTCATATATGAATCTCTTTCTAGATTCAAGCAAAACAGAATGGATTTGTGTCTCAAGCATACCAGAGGCATGCTACGTGCACATTGCACGTAGCATAAAGACAATTATAGTATAAGCCAAGATCCAGCAGTGTGCAATGTTTCGTGCCGTGCTCTGTGCCAGTTTTGTATGCCTATGGCTGATCCCACTGACAACATACCCATTTCATGCGTCTCTGCAACTTTAAAATGGTTGCCACCATGGCTAGTCATACAATCGCTGCAATTTTAAAAAAAGAGTTTCGGCCACGCCTAGGCATGCAAACGCTGAAATATTAAAATGCTCACAGCTATGCCATGCTTGCATGCGCAATACAATTATTATTAGGTCTACAACATAATCAAGTGACAAAGACAAAACTTAGCAACGCATGATGTGGTTCTTGGATCGAAATGGATTGATTTGCCAATAACCTTCACTCAGTTGTTGAATTTAATGGATGAAATCAGATTTTGTGGGTTTCACTCTCACACAAACTCTAGAATTTAATTGATATTTGATCAAGATAATTTAGTTTTCACTTCACTAAATTATCTTAATCACTCAAACTAAGATTCACTCTCCTAATTTCAGGGTTCCTGAATTTGTTTTACTCACAAAATTCAAGCAATAAAACTACATGGAGACCTTCCAAAGTAATCATACAATTTTTTATAACAACAAAACTAACTGATTTTATTTTGGATGTATTACAACATATTTATAATGCTACTAGCCTACTACTGGCCCCTAAAACCAACAAATCCCATGTAAAACTATTTAAGTCCAATCCTAAGTGGAATTATTCCTAATTTTCTTATTTTCCCTAATAATTAAAAATAAGAAACAAAATATTAAAAATTATATCACCAACTTCATAATTATTACAAATAAAAAACTAATATTCAATTCTCCCTAAATCACATCATCACATGGAGTCAAGTTAGAGTCTTAAAGATTATTGATATTCACATATCACACAAAACTCAATCAAATGGGTTGACTGTTGACGAAAGAACAGTACTCCACTTTCTCACTTATATGTTGTGTCCCTAGCTACACTTGTTTTAGAAGTGCAAGATAACACGCCAGCATAGGCATGAAGAAAACAATTTTAAAATATACATGAATTACAAATCTCACCGTCTCTATATTCTTCAGGAATTCAGTTTCATCTTCATCCAAAGCCTTAGGTGGTTCTGCAACAAACAAAGATCAAAGTGTTGGGCTTGATCATGCAAAAGAGATAGCAATAACAGGTAGATAGGTAGTGGGGCACACACGATGCTTGAATCGCTCATTGAATTCTGCATCTTTCTTATCTTTGTTCTCCTTCAAAATCTGCCATTTTTTCCAACATGAAATAGATGAAAAAGATACCAAGGAAATCTCTGCCATCAATGGGATTGCTACATACAAAAATATCAAAAATCCTATTTAAAGCAGCACTGAATGTTGACAAAAAGTACTCATGGCCAATCAACAAAATCAAGAAACACCAAGTGACTCTCCAGTCTCCAAACGAAACAATGTCAAAAAATGTGCTAGTTCCTAGTATCAAATTAGACACCCAGAAAGTAGTCCAAGTGTTAGGCTTTTGCTATTTTCACTCAATTGGACATTTCACTCATACAATATTCATCTTCAACCTTTACTCATTCAACAATTCATTCTCTTCCGAATTTGATAAATAAGGTAAATAGCAGTTTAAAAAATATATAGGAAGAGAGCAAAAAACCTCAAAGAGGGGACGATCTCGTTGTGCAGTCCCATCTTCCAATCTTTCACCCCGGTTTCTCTTTGTTTCCTCTAACTGTCATCACAACCACGAATAAACAATTCAGTATAACCCATCAAAAAACACAAAAACACAAGTTAAATTGTAATAAACCATAATTCGTATAGCTTAAAAATGTAAACCTAATTTCCATTTAAAAAAAAAAAAAACAGTAATTAGTTCAATCAATATAATAGAGATGAGAGCTATAAGAATGAAGGTAAACTGAAAATAAGAAAAACTAGGGTTTGAAATACGACCTCATCTTGGGACACGAAATTCACCAATCTCAGGGAAGGAGGCACATCATCGGCCATTATTGTTCTTTGTCTAAACACTTGTACTGGTAATTGAAACTATATTATGGAGAAACACTAATTCAGACATTCAGTCAGCATAAAGCAATTGGATAACAAAATATGCATGCAAATATGCACTCACTTCTTAGCTGCACCAACTGCTGATAACTGTGTTTGGATGAAGGCAAAGTCTCTTGTTAATGAGCTACAAATGGCGAAATTGGGGAGGAAGTTGTAAATCTCATGCCTTTTTATTTGTTTAGGTAGTTAGGTCTAAGCTATTTTTTTTAAAAAGAAAATTGACCACTAGTTCAGTCCATGAACAATCCAAACTCAAGGCCTGGTTAATGATGTTTAGTAAACATATTAACTGACATTTTTGTAGTTTTGTTAAAAATATATTATCTAAACACCTTATTTAGTTTCTGGATATCTGCCCCTAAAATTTATTAAAATTATGTTAAAATGTCATTGTGAAATACCAAATTGTATTTCACATTGATTAACCCGATATTCCTCGTCTAAAGCTCTAAACTCTATCATGTAATTTAATCCATCAAACTTATTTACTTGGTAACCTGCTATAGCAGCTAAAACCTAAACACATGATCCTCACGTGATTTATAACAAATCTCTTTTAATTTGTTTTCTCACTCCTATTCAATCTTCATTTGTCTATCCTCAATCTTAATATGATTCTAGTTGGGAAGTTTTCATTATTGTGTTTTGAAGGAAATAAATTGTAGGAGACTATGTTTTTAGATTTTATTGTATTTGGTATAAATTAGATATATAAATAAATAACTAACTAAATTTAGGATGTAAAATTGGGATGTTAGGTGTATATAAACCCATCCTTGCTTCAATAAATTCAAATTTGTTTTTGCTGAAAAGAAAATAAGTTTCCTTCTTCCTCCTCCTCCATATCTTATACCCGTCATCACCAAACACCATTAACTCTTTTACATCCCACCTTCCATCCTCTATTAAAATTCATTCTTTAAACTCATTTCCATTAAATCTTTCCACCCATAAAATTCAAACATTCACCCAAAATTATCCATAAAAATGGTAACAAATTGTTTGTTTCTTTTGAGTCTAATAATTTGCGTTCGTAGTCAGTCTGGTTGCGAACGCATCAAATTGGCACCCTTTGTGGGGAAGCATCACACCATTCTAATTTCAAATATCAAATTGAAGACAAACGTTTTTCTAGGCTGGATTGTTTTACCTATTTCTCTTGCGTTTCTTAGTGTTTTTAGTGCTTCTTTTTTTAATTCATTATCTTTCTGTCTAGTTTCTCCATACAAAATTTTAGAATATTTGAAATCTTGTAATTATTAAACTGGATTGTTTTTCGTGGAGTGGTCTAATTTGTGTCAGTCTTGCGCACTTGAAAGTTTCAGACTATTGTGAGCAACATACTTCGAATTTTGCTACGATTCTTTTTGCAGTAGACTCTTAAAATCTTGAAGTTCTATATTGGAAATTTTCGTTGCTCAATTCTTTGTCATGAGTTATGTTCGTTCTGTTCAAGTTGTTGGTCAGAATCTGGTTGGTTTAGAATTGGGTTGATTGTGATATTTTGTTTATAATCTGCTCTAGTTTCCGATTCAGCCATTATCTTGGTTAAGTTGCACGTGTTTTTGGCTTGTGTTTCTTATTCTATTCTTGGGGGTATTGTTAGTTTCTTGTTTTTCTTGGTTCAGAGTTGTGTTTTCTTGCTCGTGTTCTGTTTGGGTTAGTGTATTTTCTACCCATCATAAATCACGATAAATAAAATTGAGTTTGAGCTTTTCATGTAAAAGATAAATAAACTTGGTAATTCCCTTAATGCACGTATGGATGGACAAAATGATGAAATAATAAAGGAAATAACTACTCAAATGGAAGGTCAAAGACGCCAAAAACGATGCAATTCTTCAAGAATTGATAAACCATAAGACCGAAAAAGTAGTGGTATTTAAAGAATCTAGTTCACTTGAGTTGGCGGGCTATGAACAAATACATTGTGATACAATCATTGAGCTCACTCCAAATCATTCCACAATGCTAACAATGAGTCTAACATGAAGAACAAAAGGCAAATGAAAAGACACGACTTGAACCTACCAATGATTTGTGCGATAATGAATCAAATAATAATGATGATGCTACTGGTGAAGAAAAAAAGAAGTAAAGGTTACAGGTCAATTTTTCCGAAGATTTGTTTCACATATGTTTGTTGCACCATTTGGACACGTTGCAACATATCCATCATTGTTTTGGGCATACATGTTATCAATGAGACTAAGATTCTACATTCGATTTTTTGTAGTTTGTCGGATATGGATGATTGCGTGGCTTCAAAACTTGGGACATGTTTTTTTTTTCAAGAGGGGGAGAGTGATGTGATTCTAGTTGGGTAGTTTTTATTATTGTTTTTTGATGTATTAAAATTGTAGGAGATTGTGTTTTTAGATTTTTTAGATTTTATTGTATTTGGTAGAATTGAGAAATATAAATAAGAGAAGGTATTGTGTCAGACCGGTCTGACAGTAACGTTTATGTCAGACCAGTCCACTGGACCTGGACACATATTGTTGAATCTGGACACATATGTGTTTAACCTGGACACATGCTGTTAAATATGGACATGTATTGGTAGACCTGGACACATTTGAAACCTGGACACAATTTGTAAACCTGGACACATGTGGACAAACCTGGACAAATATGAACACACCTGGACAAATCTAGACAAACATGGACAAATCTGGATAAAATCTGAACATGCAAACCTGGACAAATGTGGACAAACCTGGAAAAATATGAACAAACCTGGACAAATCTAGACAAATTTGGATAAATCTGGACATGCAAACCTGGACAAACCTGGACAAATATGAACAAACCTGGACAAACCTAGACAAACATGGACAAATCTAGACAAACATGGACAAATCTGGACACACCTGGACATGCAAACCTGGACTAATGTTGACAAACCTGGACAAATGTGGACAAACCTGGACAAATATGAACAAATCTGAAAACCACACCTGGACAAACCTAGACACATATTGTTAACCCTAAAAACTTATTTGTAAACCTGGACACCTATTTGTAAACCTTGACACATATATTGTTTAAACATGGACACATATTGTAAAACATGGACACATTTTGTAACTAACTTGGACAAAATACTTTTTTTGGATTTTGAGGCCTTTAGAGGCCTCGTTTGGCGATTTCCGGTGGCCAAATCCCCTTCGAGTATTTGTTGTTGCGTTCGTCTCGAAAAATTAATCAATTTCGACATATCATATGCCCCGATCCGACAGCCGAGCGCAAAGTTATAGCCTCCCGAAGTTTTTCACCATTATAATTGATTATAAGGGTCAGCCGTCTGTCCAGATTGTCTGGTCAGATCGTCTGACCCAATACTTTCACTATAAATAAATAACTAAATTTAGGATGTAAAATTGAGATCTTAGGTATATAAACTCATCCTTGCTTCAATCAAATTTAGATGTGTTTTTGTTGAAAAGAAAATAAGTTTTCTTCTTCGTCCTCTTCCATATCTCATCTCCATCATCACTAACACCATTTCCAAACATAGGTGGGGGTGGAGGCGCATGGCCTATACGTCCATGCCTTATTGATCGCGCACTTGTTTTTAAAATGCTCATATCTCATTTGTTTCTCTGCGAAATTGAGCGCATAATATATCAAATTGAAGTTTTTGGAACAAAAAATCTTCTCTAAGTTGAATCGCCTCAAAATGAGTTATGTGTAAAAAGTTATGAGTATTTGGTTCAGACCACTGTGCAAAAGCACTTTTAATGTTTTCAATTGATGATTTTAGCATATGTATTAGGTTTTAGTTCATGATGTTAGTGTAATAATATTTTTATTTCATAATTAATCTTGATATAAAATAAATTAATAATATTTGGATTTGGTTTAATTAGAGGGAAAATGTGTTTTAAAATAAAGGTAGTTTTGAAATACTGAGAACTTTAATGAACAATTTGAGATTGTGTTTAACAATTCACTTTAAAAATAGATATATAAATATATTACGTAACATATTTACCTAAAAACTGATTACTGTATTTATTTTAATTTTTATTTTAATTTTTGATTGAGGAAAATTGAATTTTGCCCCTTATCCAATTTGTGTGTCTCCCTCTGTACTGGTTGCGCATTCCACTATCGCAAGTTCGCAACAGCGGGAAGCCACGGCACACGGTGCTCATCTGCTCATGCAATTCATCTTCTAACGGTACAAACCAACGCCATAACCACCACTCACTTTCTTCAACCATGGCATCTTTGCATTCTTCTTCTCCTTGTTGTTCATCTTCTTCAATCAATCACACCCGTAAAATCCAAGTAATTGGTAGCAATACTTTCCCTGTCTCGTTCAATTCTTGCGCAGCTATCAATGGCACTCCTCTAATTCTGTATCATCATCATCTTCTTCATCATGAAAGAGTAACAAAAGACAAAAAAAGAGGTGAATTATTGCAAGTAAGAGCTTCTTCACAGAGTGGTCTTTTGAATTTGGGAAACATGCTGTTCAATTTCAAAGGTGGTGACCCATCTGAATCAACTAGACAACAATATTCTTCCACTGTTTCACTCGTCAATCAGTTTGAACCCCAAATTTCTGCTTTGTCTGATTCCGAACTTCGAGAACGAA
Organism: Salicornia ramosissima; assembly: GCA_951394345.1. Classification (NCBI taxonomy): domain Eukaryota; kingdom Viridiplantae; phylum Streptophyta; class Magnoliopsida; order Caryophyllales; family Amaranthaceae; genus Salicornia; species Salicornia ramosissima. The sequence goes on along the minus strand of OX596237.1, from coordinate 9,474,461 downwards.
CTTCTGTGCTCCGCCAACGCGCTCTTTCCGGCGAATCTCTTGATTCTCTTCTTCCTGTAAATAAGCTGTTTGCTTCAATTGCTTGCTTGTTTTGTTTTGTGTGTGTGTGTGTGTGTTTTAATTTTATTTGAAATTTTGTTAACTGTTTGTGGGTAATTCTCATCACTAAGTACTTTGAATTTTATGTTGTAGGAAGCTTTTGCTGTTGTTAGGGAGGCATCCAAGAGGGTTTTAGGCCTTCGCCCCTTCGATGTCCAACTTATTGGTAACCTCTTTCTTTCTCTCTTTTGCATAATTGTTACTATTATTCGGATTATGTAAGGATGTTATCTAGGTTTTGAGTATCAACCAAACTCTTTGATCATCTGTAAAAGAATTTTTTTAGTCCGTCTGTTCAAGTGTAGTTCATAATTGATTTTAATCCAAAAATATTAAAAAAATTCATATTACAACCAAATATTATACTACCTCCGTTTCTTATTATTTGCAACACTTCATTTTTTACGCATGCCGAGACAGAACTTTAAATATTAATATCTTTAATTACGTGTTTGTTAAAATTATTACAACTACACATTGAAAAACTACATGTTGCGACGAATCCAACGAGACCCCATTTGACTATATTTTTCATTACGGGTAAAGCTCAAATCTTGGTCAAAGTACATAACATGAATAGTGTCAAATGTTGACTCTTACAAATAATAAGAAACGAATGTAGTACAAAAATCCATACTACAACCAAATAGTACTTAAAAAATCCATCTTACAAATCGAAAGTACTACAAATCTACAAATAATATGTTACAAACAAATAGTACTATAAAAGTATTACATTTGTTCACGACAAGTTTTCATGTTTTGATATATATTTATAATGTCATCCATTTTAACATCGAAAATACAAACATGTCTTATCTATTTATAATATCATCCAAATACCAAAGCATTGAGAGAAGAAGTATGAATAGAATTAGGAGGGGAATTTGTAGGAGAATTAAGAAGGGAATCAGCAGAATGTGAGAAGTAGGAGTGGGTTGTGAGATGGAGAAGAATTTGTACATTAGCTTGATGAGTGGTGTTGATGTGTTCAGTTGATCGAGTAGGATGCTAATTTTTTGACACTTTTTTATCAAAGAAACTTGCACTGTAACTATGTAAGTATACTTAATATAAGTGTACAACTGTATTAACTTTTTTTTTGGGTTTTTTTTAACACGTTACCTCTAAGATATTCACTTTTCTACGTAGTACCCCTCTAAATATAAAATTTCACATGGTACCCCTCAAGTTTAATTACGTTCCACAAGGGTTAATTAATAACCACATATTAATTTTGTTGTGGGTGGTTTTTAAGACTACCATGTGAGCTTTAATAAATCTAAGGGTTACCATGTGGGTACAAATAAAACCTAAGGGAAATAATGTGAAATTTATATTTGGAGGGTATAGCGTAAAAAAGTAAATAGTTCAGGGGTACCTTGTAGGAAAACCTTTTTTTTTTTTAAAAAAAACCCTGGTGAGCATGTGGCCCACCAAGACTAAGTGTAGCTCTACCAATGGGTATGGAATGCTGGCTTCACCTCTTTTGATCCTTGAGGTTTGAAACTTCCTTTACCTAATGAACAATGTCATGTAAGTATATAATTTAGAATTAGTTTTCACCACATCTTTCAAAATCCCTTATGGAGCCTACACATTAATTCCAAAATACATGCACACACAAATTCATCCAAAGATATTGCCCGATAAACTTAGATAACTTGCTTTTTTCTCCACCATGCGTTATGAAGTGTTTGCCTAATATTTTATCAATATAGTAATACTAGTGACACAACTTTAAAAAAAAAAAAACGAGAGAGGCCAACTTCATGAATAAGTCTCTTCAAAATATAAATGAGAGCATATTTCCGAGGGAAATAAAGAAAGAAAAGGCTAAGAGTTAAATCTTTGTGATGAGAAGCTTGCTGGGATTTTTTTTTTTAAAAACCTAGCTTGCTGTCATCATCGTTATTGAGACAAGTAGGTTACTTACAAAACATCTGACTACTTGCTTCAAGTGATGCTTACAGTCCTATATTTGCAGTCCAATTGCCCAACTGTACAATATTTTCAACCTGGAGGGTGGCCATGTAGACCCCTCTTGGTTCCGTCATTGATTACATTAATGTCAAAGCCTTGATCGCAAGAGAAATAATATCTCTTGTGAATTGTCCACAACATTCCCTTCCCTCTGTTCATCATTATCTAGAGTTTTTTTTATTTTTATTTTTTATTATTATGTTACTTCTTGTAGCCAGAAGTGTATAAAATCATGACCTGATTATTATGGTCTTGATTTCAATTAGTAGTGTTCAATGAGTTGGGGGCCTTCTAACACCCCTAATTCAATTAGTAGTGTTCAAAAAACGTGACGGGCTCTTAATGGGCACACAGGGCTGTGTTATTTAGGGTTGATAATGGGTTAGAATTGTACCAGCTGTGAACACCAGAGACATCGTCATGGAGACATTCCTGACAAACCCCAAAAATAAAATGCACATATTCTTCTAATAAAAAAAAAGATATACTTCCCTCACTAAAATTCTTTCCTTGCTCTCTCTATTTCTTCCTTGCAGTATAATCTAACAATAGTTTTGTTTCTAGTTTTCTCTTTACAACTGGTTTATTGGGTTATAGCACTATTATTAGTTCACAGTTTTTTCTGTTTTTTTCTTCTTGGTTCGAGTCTTTAAGAGAGAAAGAAGTTGAGTAGAATTTTTTAAATCCTCTCTCTGCTATGCCCTCATATCAGCATCTGTGATGTTTTGGATAATTAAAAGATGAGTTGTTTAATTATTTTGCATGTTTCCTATTCGACAATCGTCTGAGTTTCAATGAGGGAATTGTTTTGCAATTATGATTAAAAGGAGCTATGATTTAATTCGGTGGTTTTTTTTTTTATAACTAGGTGTAAATAGTTTGGTGTGCTAGTCAGTTTGTTTGGAAAGACAAGAGAAACCTTTTAAAAGACTAGGATTGCTTTTACGTTCAACTTGTATGATATCAACGGTGGTTTTTTTTAGTGAATAGTCATAGATTGGATGACATAATTTGTCTATACTCTATTGGCAAGTGACAATGTCATGCTAGAATTTCCCTTATACTATTGCTGCTAGATTGTATTTTGTGTGTGAAGTATAAAATAGAGTGATATGTTGCTATGCAGGAGGCATGGTACTGCATAAAGGAGAAATAGCAGAAATGCGAACGGGAGAAGGCAAGACATTAGTTGCCATATTACCAGCCTATCTCAATGCTTTGACCGGTAAAGGCGTTCATGTTGTCACTGTTAATGATTATTTAGCACGCCGTGATTGTGAGTGGGTTGGTCAAGTCCCTCGATTTCTTGGTCTCAAGGTTGGCCTTATTCAGCGTATGTCCCCCTCTCTTTGTCAAAGTTTATTGTTTTAGTCTTTAGCTCTACTTGTATATTATTGGTGTATGTATAGGGCCATAGACTTCCATTTAGGCCTTAGGGTGTGTTCTCTTCACCATAAAAAAATTAGTTTCAGTTTTGATAAGTTCAAATAAGGTCTAATCAATTGAAATAAGTTCAATAAGGTTTGATCAGGTCTAATCAGGTGTGATAAGGTCCAATTTTTTCTCTAACCAGGACTAATTAGGTCCAATAAGTTCAATGAGTTTCAATCAGGTTTAATAAGTTCAAGTCTAATAAGTTGAAGAGATCATTTCCTTAGACTCCTATTGTACGATATTATACCTTGTTAGCTTTTGTGCTCTTGAAATTGACATTTTTCACCAGAAATGATTTTGCTATTCCTAGAATTTCAGTTCGAGATTCTTGTGTGACTCTTAAGGTTTTTCCTCGGTGTCATTTGGGTATGTTGGTGCATTACAAACGACACAAACCTTACAATGTAGTCAGTCATACGCTTTGTGAATTATACCTATAGTGGATGTTCTTAGCTAACATTTACCTTATAAGCTACTTTTGCTGCTTTTTTTTCCTTTCTCCAATTCACATATTTATGCCTGAAGGATGCGCATAGTGTCAAAGTTATTCCACAATTGATACCTTTTTGTCTATTTTTTTGGACAGAGAACATGACAAGTGAACTAAGGAGGGAAAATTACTTGTGTGACATCACATACGTCACTAACAGTGAGCTAGGATTTGATTTTTTGAGGGATAACCTTGCCACGGAAAGTAGCTTCTACAAATAACTTTTTAACGAGTTATTGCTCTCAATTTCGCTATTTTGATCTTTCATAATTTTGAAACAACTCCCTCGAAGGTATGCTCTTTCTGAATGTACTCTTGGATGCTGCAGAGTGTCGATGAGCTCGTATTGAGGGATTTCAATTTCTGTGTTATTGATGAGGTTGATTCTATACTTGTTGATGAAGCAAGAACTCCTTTGATCATATCTGGACCAGCTGAGAAGCCTAGTGATCGTTACTACAAAGCTGCAAAAATAGCTGCCGCCTTTGAACGTGACATACACTATACGGTAGGAAATCATGCTGATGTGTACTGGAGTTAATTTGCAAAATGTTTAGGTGGTTGTTGCTTTATAAGACACGTCTAAATTGATTGGTTGTGTTATCATGTTTTACTGTTTATTTCTGTGACAATTTTGTTACAGGTTGATGAAAAGCAGAAATCAGTTCTGCTCATGGAGCAGGGGTATCAAGATGCGGAAGAAATTTTAGACGTAGAGGATTTATATGATCCTCGAGAGCAATGGGCGCTATACATCCTGAATGCAATAAAAGCGAAAGAGCTCTTTCTGAAGGATGTAACCTACATAATTCGTGGCAAGGAGGTCCTTATAGTGGATGAGTTCACTGGCCGAGTAATGCAGGTACACTCAGTATTTTGGCGGAATAGATTACTTTGCAAGCTGTTCCATGGGATTTTCCATCTTATTTCTTTCTGCCTTGTTTCACCAATTTTAATATGCTTCCAAAGTGCTTGTTTTTTAATTTTGCTTGATTCTGTGTGTCTCCTGAGTGGAACCAGTTCCTGTGCGACTTTTTATCCAGAGTATTACACTTTTCATTGGCCTGGTTTTATTTGTTTTGCTAATTCTGCTTGGTTTCTGTGTATCTTCATCTCTTATATTTTGTATGCTCTTTGGTTTTCCCTGTTGACACTTCATTTGGGTTGTACATCTGATTCCTAAACTCTAGTACTTTGTTATTTCCTTTTCCCCATTGTTTCCATTAATAGTTTGTGTCATATCTTATTTTATCTTGATGAAATCTGTTTGACGTCCTCTTAATATTGCTGGATAAAAGAAACATGATTACTATACAATATAATTGCCAAGGGCTACGTATTCGTTGAAAGTTATAGTTATGTGGAAAATAAGAAAACATATGTAGTGGAAATGCTAAATTTAAAGGTGTTATCTGTTGTTTTGAAGAATTGATGAAAGGGACGTGTTTTGATCCTATAAGTGGATCTGTGGATGCATTAATGAAGGTGCAACATAGTGTTTTGATCCTATAAGTGGATGAACTAATGAAGATGCAACATAAAGTATATGGCTCTTGGCTTGTTACTTAATTAGCATCAATTTTTTTTTTTTAATGTGTGCATGATTATGTGACAGGGGAGGAGATGGAGTGATGGGCTTCATCAGGCTGTTGAAGCAAAAGAGGGCCTGCCTATACAAAATGAAACAATAACATTGGCTTCAATTAGTTACCAAAACTTTTTTCTTCAGGTCTCTGCGTCTTGTACTATTTAAACTTTCTTTTAATGCTTCACAATATATTTTGCTAAGATACCTTATAATGATCTTTTCCCTGTGTAGTTCCCTAAACTGTGTGGGATGACTGGTACAGCAGCTACTGAAAGTGCAGAATTCGAGAGTATATACAAACTTAAAGTTACTATTGTTCCCACAAACAAACCTATGATACGGAAGGTGTTTCTTGTCTCCACTCTTCATACAGTCATTACTTATTAGTTAATTTAATTTTATAGTTACATTGATTTGTTGTAATACATGCACCAAACATACTACATGCATCAAATCCTCATATCTATATGTAGTGTGTTGAAAAAACTTAGGATAAAGGATGGAAATTCATGCTTCGGATTTTGAATAACCGAGTTTGACATTATACCCCTGGCAACTTTGAACTTACTCAAATCCAAGAAGGTGGTGTGCTTCTTTTTGAGACAGACTGATGTAGGTTGTGTACTGCTAATGTGAGTTATGGAGGGACATAGATAAACTGTGAATTTGTGACAGATTTAAGGAAGAATATGAAATATGAACTAATCTGGAAAATTACAGAAACCTAAAGATAGCATCAAGCATTTGAGAAGCTTGAAATTTGAAACTCTCCAAGAAAAGCTGAAAGAAACAGAAACATCACACTAATTTTTCTGGCGGCTCCCTCTCTCTAATCTTCTTTATTTATAATGATATTAGCTTCTCAATTCTCTAAATAACTTGCTTCATCGTCAGGCTAGTCCTAGAAAACTAATTAGGAAGTACCATTCTATCCTCATAGACATAATTTTTTTGAATTGGAAATCCTCATGATGTGGAATGCTGAATCACCATATGCCTCTCTTTAGATGCTTGCACTTATTACATCCATACAAGGGAATATTTGACTCTATAGGATAGCAAGTATGGCTCCTGGTCAGGCTTGAGCTTGTCATGTACTCTAGTCATATCCATGCCGACCCTACCCGACCTAGGTTTGGACATGGAATATGGGTCGGAAAATCTAGATCAAAAGTTGAGTTGTGATTGCACAGAAACAATAAGTAAAATCTTAGGGATTTTGTTTAGCTTGTTAGAGAGACCCAATTGATAACTTTTCAGGTATATACACCCCTACTTCCACTTTCTCAGGTGACAGCCTGATGGCTGCTCCAATTGATAAACAATAAGTAAAATCTTAGGGCTTTTGTTTAGCTTGTTAGAGCGTCACGCATCATAAAAAAAAAGAGGATGAAGTCTTAGCCTAGTGTTTAGGGCTTCAATATTTTAGGCACGAGGTCCTGAGTTCGATTCTCGCCACGCACATTTGCATTTGCGTGGATTCCTTATCACCCCCTTACAGATGCGTGTATTGGCTAAAATTAAGCCGGGTGACCTGGAGTAGGGCCCGGTTTCAAGGCTTAGTATCCCACACATTATCTTAAAAAAAACAGCACAAGTTTTTCTACTTGTCAAATCAAAACTCTTGAAATCGGCTAAGGTTAAAGAAGTCTCAAGTGACTTTTTTTTTTTGCATAAAATTAGTTAATTGATGGGCGTTCTAAGGGCAAGACACCTTGCCATGTGGATGAGAAAATTTCAATTGACTTTGCCATCCTAAGCTTTTTTCAAGGTTTTTTTTTTTCAAAGTTTAAGTTAGTGCAAAAGTAAACACGTTGCAAGATTCTTAGTTTCATTAGTCGTAAGATAAGAATTGTTGACCTTGGTCTTTTTCTTGACTAATAGATTTTTTTTGGCTAACTAGTTCCAAGTGCTTCATGTTCTTGTAGGATGAATCTGATGTCGTTTTTAAAGCCACTTCTGGAAAATGGCGTGCAGCTGTGGTAGAAATATCAAGAATGCACAAGACAGGTCGACCGGTGCTTGTGGGAACAACTAGTGTTGAGCAGAGCGAGTCACTGTCTGAGCAATTAGAACAAGCTGGTATCCCTCATGAGGTAGGGTGTCTCGCTGTATTCAGCAATGGAGAAGTGAAGAAATTTTCTTATATATGAAGTGATCAATTAGCTCCTTGATAAATATAGATAATTTGTATTCAATACTAGTGACATTGATTGTTGATATATGTGAAGATCTTGAATGCAAAACCTGAGAATGTTGAAAGAGAAGCAGAGATTGTGGCACAAAGTGGTCGCTTAGGAGCAGTTACCATTGCTACAAATATGGCTGGTCGTGGAACAGACATAATTCTTGGTGGTAATGCTGAATTCATGGCTAGGCTGAAAATTCGCGAGATGCTTATGCCAAGGTACTGCTGTGAAATCATGCAGTTCATTGAATTTAGTCATTTTTCCTTTTTTTGCTTCAATTGTCTATGACTGATGGGTTGTTGAAACCTTGTCTCTGTGTTGTTATTGATGAGGGAAGTTTCTAAGATTTAATTGGCATGCTAATATGCTATCTGCCTTATCTGTATCAATGTAAACCAAAAAATTGTTACAATGATTCTGACTAGTGTGTACATATAGCGAACGACTGAGTGCTTGCCAAAAAAACTTCTATTTGTGTATATATGCAGCTACATTTATTCTTCCTGTTCTGTTCTACTGCTAAGAGTCCTATGACGCAGAGAGACTTAGGAAGAGAGAAAGAAGAAGAGGCTCAGAAGAGAGAGGGAGAAGGAGAGGGCTTGTTTGGATTTACTATTTAGGTTGTTGGGCTTGTTTCTAAAAGGAGTTTCCATGTTTTTGTTTCACAAATGTATTTATGCAACTTATGTATGATGCATCTGTGTCTGCAACTCTGCTGAACATATAGTTTTGGGTCATTGGACTGCAGGGTAGTTACACCAGGTGATGGAGGATTTGTTTCCATGAAAAAACCTCCTCCTATGAAATCTTGGAAGGTTTGCTGCTGAATCCTTTACTATTATTGATGCTGGTAAAGTTCTTATTCCTAATTTTATTGTCCGCGGTTCTGAATTGTCCTTTCCTGCAGGTAAAAGAAACTTTATTTCCATGTAAACTTTCACATGAAAATACCAAATTGGCTGAGGAAGCAGTACAGTTGGCTGTCAATACTTGGGGGCAGCGATCATTAAGTGAGCTAGAAGCTGAGGAGCGGCTGTCTTACTCATGTGAAAAGGTAATGAAGTTGACTGATACACCCAGTACCCTGTCACTCTTTCTCCCATTGGGATTAACAGAGTTATAATGAAGTTATAAATATACTAAGGAGGTGTTACCCATTTATACAAGTGGACGTGTTTAGTGCAAAGGAAAATTTTGGAGTCTTAAAAGGGAGAAAAGGAATAGATGGCAGCAGCAAATATGCAAGGTTGTGTTTGTCTATCATTTGCTGCCTTGTTTTGTTCTTCTTGGAATTTGAGGGTTTATTGTTTCTGCTCCCAGCATTCTTTCCTTAATGGATGTATGTCCTTGTCTTTTTAGAAGATTCTACTTATTTATTGAAAATAGGAGGATAAAAGAAAAGAAGAGGGGCCTAATAGAAGGGCTCAAAAATTGCTCAACTCAAACTATACAAAGGCTTAAAAAAAGGGTAACTCGAATGCTTCATTTGGACAAGCTAAGCCCTTGAAAATCTCCCGCTTCTTCTTCCCATGTGCTCCATCTGGAATCTACTATTCACAACTGGTTAAATTTTTGGAAATATAGACATCATAAATCCCAAGTTTGAGATGCCTTTCTATAATAATCCATTGGGAGTAGTCTATTGTAGGTAAAAGAGCTCACATTTTATAACATGGTCTGGTTAAAGTTAAGATTTAAGATTATTATCATTCTCAGTCTTGAAAAATGAGAAGGATTTATTCCAAATTCAAGTATAAATTCCATTCTAGGATGTAGATCTTTCAATAGATGCTATTCTAAAGGGACTGTTAGTGATTTTACTAAAGGTGGACTTTTGTCCACTTTTGATATCTTACAAGTGATCTGTATCTTCTAGCCCGATGGGATGCATTTCCAAAGATACATGAAAAATAATCTTAGGAATTTTCTACACAGTATATTTGTGTTATTCAGTTTTCTAAGTTGTATCTATGCTTTCTACATGGTACACTTGAGTTCAATTTTTTTAATCTACAGTAATCCTGATTCCTGTCGTTATCTCAACATTACAAGGTTCTGTTAGATTGTGTAAATTACCATATATCCTATTTTGGTCGGAAATTTCTCCCAAAATTTGTCGGGTTCCCCCTTCTTTCCCCTAATTTTGGTATTAATAATCTCCTTTCTTCCCCATTTGTTATCCACCTCCATTTTTGTCTCCCCAAAGCTTTAATGACATCTTCTAACAACAAAAATAGCAAAAGCACAATTTAGGGTTTGCATGCACAAAAACCTTGGAATTCTCGTCGCACTACCCGCCGCGAACTGTCGCAATTGGACTGCAATGTCTTTCCATGCCATTCCTAAACCTCAACAAGCTTCCTTCAATTTGACTCAATGTAGGAAGTTTTGGCACTGTGTTCCAATTAATGAGCTATCATGATGAAAAATTTGAATAAATTCGGTCAATTGGGTGAATTGTCTAAACAAATTGATGAGGATGATGAAGAGATACTTTGCACAAAATTGTTGCGATAAAGTTGAAATCAATAGCGTTAGTTTTAGAAAGTGTTGGTAAGACTTGAAAGGGAGAGATCTATTGCATGTGACATCCAGCATAAAAATATGTCACATCCAGGCGCATGGCTGGACGAGAATAGTACTAGGATGGGTGACCTCCTAGGAAGTCATTGTGTTGCGATGACACCGACCCCGTGGTTGGCCGAGAATAATATTAGGATGGGTGCCCTCTTAGGAAGTCATTGTGCCATTGCTTTGGGATTAAGGTGCAGCGCAAGAAGAAGAATTTGTAATGGAGCAAAGGAAATGAGGAGAGTGGAATGGTGTGATACCGTGATCAGTAAAGGGGTGAAAAGTGTTTTGCGAATTTTATTTTTCAGTAGAGAGGAATGTAAATAAGTTGAAGAGTGCTTGAGTGAGCTACCCTACCTCTTAAAGTGATTTTGTGTCAATGAAACTCCCCTCTTTATGGTTGATCAATTGACCTGTCCAACCTATTTGTTGTTAGTTGGGATGGTAAAAAGAGACATTCAGTAAATAGTGAGACTTAAAAGTATCAATAAGGTCAGCCTTTCTCCCTTGGATTAGTGCCTGTATATCCTACCTGTGAAGTCTCCTCTTAAATCCCTTCAAAAAATAGTCTCCTCTTAAATCTCGACCTTTTAGGGTTCAATTCTACCATTAGAAAATAAGAGTGGAACGTAGTGCTAACAACGTAGGTATTCAGTAGATATCTAACACTTCCTTAGAATTACAACGAGCCCTGCCAATACATGCAAATCAGATCTATTGCCTATATGAATTAGAAATCCTTCCTTTACAAACACCTCAATTCCATGAGCTTCTGTTTAATACTTTAATCCTCTCCTTATAAAGGTATAACTTCTTTGCTTGAATGAAGGCATCCATCAAACCTCCATGGCTCCACTAAGTTACAGAACTTCTTTATCATTAGCTGCATGTTCCTACATCCAAGTTGAAGAAGGATAAAGAAGGGCTTAATGAGGATAGGAAGGGTAACCTCTTGAATGCTTTGAAAGGTTTCTGGTTTCTACCAACTGATGTAGTAGAGAAAATGATTTGTAAAAGTAGCACTTTGGCCTCTTTTTGGTTAGATAAAGTGATTTAACCTGTACGGCTAGTAAGTGGCAGTCTTGCAAGAGAGATGCTACGCACAATTTTTTTGTATTTCTTTTCATGGATATATTGTTATCATTATTATTATTATTACCTGACCATGCTTATGGTTAAATGTCAGGGTCCTGCTCAGGATGAAGTCATTGCAAAGCTTCGCCATGCCTTTTTGGAAATTGCTAAAGAGTACAAGACATACACCAATGAAGAGAAAAACAAGGTGTGTTGTATTTTATGTCCCAACTACAAGCCGTTCATTTAAATTGCTATTCTTTATGCAATATATCTTAACAGGTGGTGTCAGCTGGCGGGCTCCATGTTGTCGGTACTGAACGCCATGAATCACGCCGTATTGACAACCAGGTGACTTTCTGAAACATTTTGTGGGATCATCCTATTTTCTTCTTTGTTTGATTGCAATGCTGCATTGCTGCCTAATATGGAAGCAATCTGAACGACATGTGTTCCTTTTTCCTGATCTAGTTACGCGGTCGAAGTGGCAGGCAAGGGGATCCAGGAAGTTCTCGCTTTTTCCTTAGCCTTGAAGATAACATATTTCGAATATTTGGTGGTGACCGTATTCAAGTACATATCTGTCTTCTGTCCCTACTTTTTTAGAAATTCTTATCACTTATCATCTCACACTCTTAAATGTTACCACTAGGGTATGATGAGAGCTTTCAGAGTTGAAGACTTACCCATTGAGTCTAAGATGCTTACCAGAGCACTTGATGAGGCTCAAAGAAAAGTGGAAAACTATTTTTTTGACATAAGGAAGCAATTATTCGAGTATGACGAAGTCTTAAACAGCCAAAGAGACAGAGTTTATGCTGAGAGAAGGCGAGCCCTTGAGTCTGACAATCTTGAATCTCTTCTTATTGAGTATGCCGAATTAACAATGGATGATATATTAGAGGTGATCAAAATTCATATTGAATTGTGTGCCATTGCATTGTTATTCCCTTATCATTTCTTTTTTTGATGTATAATTGCATCCTGTTTATGGACAGGCAAATATTGGTTCTGATGTTCCAAAAGAAAGCTGGGATCTTGAAAAGCTCATTGCAAAACTTCAACAGTGAGATACTGCTCTGGCTTCATTTTGCAATTGATCTATGTTGTTTTCCTCCTCTCCTTTCATTTCTCATTTGCAATTACCTTTCACTTACCCATTGCTGCAAATGCCTTGTGCTTCTCCTTGGTGAGGTTATTGGCATGTTTAATAATACCTGAAAATAGAGTTCATCCAAAGATGAAATCTGGATTGGCATAATCTTGCTTAGACTTTTTGATTGTTTTCTTCATGATTTAGTAACCTCATGCTCTTTCTGTTAACAAATGATTGAGACATGTAAAGCAGAATTTTAGGGTCTCGTTATTGCTTTCAGATGTCTACATTGTGATGAGTTACCATTTAAATGACTTTTTTGTGCCACCTGTGGTTAGCTGCTTGTTCTACCATTGCTTCTCTAGTAGTTAAGACAATCGTTAATTTTATGTTCTGTGGCAATTCTTAGCTCCTGTAGGTCTGACAGTTAGTTGTTTTTCTAGGTACTGTTATCTTCTAAGTGACTTAACTCCAGAATTGCTTTCAAACAACGGTTCAACTTATGAAGATTTGCGAGATTACCTTCAACGTCGTGGTCGTGAGGCATATTTGCAAAAAAAGGTCTGTCACTCTTTTGTCATGAAAAGTTCTCCTACTCTTTTCTCCTTTGTTTGTAGTTATGCACTCATTATAATACTCCATTATGTTAGATATGCATTTCCCCTTTTGTGTCGTTATGCACTACTTGTTGTACTCCGTTATGCTGGTTTAGTACTTTCTTCCCCAACCCCCATTCCTTTTGTTCCCACTCTGTTTCTTCATTTCTTATTCATTCTGTCCCTCCTGCTATTTGTTTTTATAAAGTTGCAAGCTTGTCATCATTTGTGGAATTTGAAAGGTATCACAGCTACACTCTTCCAAACCAAAAATGGGAATTAAAAAAGGTCTTGCTGTTGTCATTGTGGATAAGCCAGAAAATGCATCTAGCCGTCTATCTTCTTTTTCTTTTTTCCTACATAAACAGGTCGGGAAGTGCTATAAAAGAATTTAGGTGGGATCTTAGATGGACTTTGGCATATGCAAATTCTCACTCCTGGACTTCAAACACCCTGATATTTTTCCCTTCTGAATGGTGGAGAGCGTAATTTAAGACACTGGTCAAGGAACTAGCTTGAGCTTTTTATCCATGGCGTTTCATTCTGTTTCATATTTTCTTTCCCTTGTTGAATGAAACTGCTATTTTCTTGAGTTGTAGTATGTTTCCGATGAGGTAAAGAGATAATGCTACTATCTAGAGCTTTTTGGTTAGAAAAGTAGAAACTATTATTCTAGTAGACTTTTTACTCAAAATTATTAAAAAAAAAGAATGAGTGCTACAAATAAGAATTAGACAAGTGTTATGCTAAACACATTTATCAACTATTGCAAATAGTTACGTGTTAAACTTTAAGAGGGTGTTTGGTATAAATTTAGGAATGGAAATGGAATTTCATCAAATTAGCAAGGGAAAGGGTAATATTAAATGAGATAACATTATCTATTGTTTGGTATAATTAAGAAAATGGAATGGAAATGAATTAGATAGGAAAGGATTTTGTTTCCACAAAGATGGGAAGGGTAGCAAAATGGTGTTAATGGTTTCCATTAAGAAAGGGCGTGCGTTACTAATTTCTCATATCAAACCGTAGGTAATGTAGAATGCTTATTTGATTCAATTTCCAACACAAAAAAAATAATACCAAACATGCTCTAAGTGCTAAACAGGATCAATATGGGTGGATTCAAAGTAGTGACCTTTACACCTGTGGTCTGTGGATGCATGTGGGTTTGGGCGTTCAGCATATTGATGTGCAAAATTTTGGCCTTTTTTTCATTATTATGCAGATTTAGACGTTGTTTCTATTTGCTTCAGGACTTGGTAGAAAAACAAGCACCTGGCCTGATGAAGGAAGCAGAGCGATTTCTTATCTTGAACAACATTGATCGCTTGTGGAAGGAACACTTGCAGGCTATCAAATTTGTTCAGCAAGCCGTGAGCCTTCGTGGTTATGCACAAAGGGATCCATTGATAGAATACAAGCTTGAGGGCTACAATCTTTTTCTAGAAATGATGGCGCAGATAAGAAGAAATGTTATCTACTCCGTATACCAGGTCCTAAACTGAACTTGTGATTTTTTAGCATCATGTGTTTTCAGAAAGTTACTCCCTGTGTCCCAATTTTATTGCTCCATTTTGACTTTTGGCATTGTTCATATGATAAACTTTGACCCTCTTTAATTTTTTATATGCAAGGAAAAACATGGTCATGTACATTCTTGTTTGATAATATTTTTTTCTTATATATAACAAAAGATATTAATATTTAACTTATGTCTCAGGACATGTGAAAAAGTAAATGGAGGAATTAAAATTGGTCGGAGGGAGTATTTTTGTCTACTAGAGCTTTTCGCCCTTATGTGTGAGAAGGGAGTGGATTTTTTTTATTTTTTTTGAGGGAAGTGTGCTTTCGTTCTTGAAGATAAAAGTGTTCATGTCCTTGCATAGACATGACCATTAGCAGATTATTCCAAGGGATTAAATATGCAAATTGTTTTATTGTCATGGAAATCTTACAGAATTCTCTCATCTGACCTGCAAAGTTATTTTCCTTCTTGTTTGGCAGTTTCAACCTGTGATGGTGAAGGATCAGGAACAACAACAAAACGGAAAAGTAGATAACAGTGTAAAAAAGAAAAGAACTGGTGATGTAAATGCTAATCCAGTTGGGGCTGTAGAATCCTCTTCATCTGCTAGTCCTCAAAAGAGGTCTGCTTAGTTGCGGAATATTGTGAAGCACAACAATCTGATATGCTATGATACAAATTTAGTACCAATTTAAACCTTAGAATTCACTTGTCAGCATTTTCAAGGATCTCACCTATTCAGTGCTGTGGTAGAGTATACGAGCCATCGGCAATACATGTTGTAACTTGAACTCTTCAAAAATGGTCTTATCAAGGGAGAATGAAAGATCAATTTAGGTTCCAACATAATTTAATCCTACTTTCGACTTTCGGGGCTCCAGTTTATCTGAGAAGTCACAATTGTTTGTTTTTCAGGATCCCAACTTGTCTATGAAAAGACCTCAGCCAAACAGGTTTTTATTTGGGGCAAATTAGTAAGATCTTCTAGCAAACATTTTACTATATACTTTATCATCAATTCATGTATGAAGACTTCACAGCGTGTAAAATTGATTGTAAAATTGTAAGTAATAATGTAATAACGTAGTTTGTAAAGTTCTGATAAATTGTTCACATGTTTATCGGCAATGGAGTATGGAGATGTTAGAGAGCTTTCCAAATTTTGGTTTTCCTTGAGTTTTCACAAAGTTGTGATATACTCTTTTCATTACTACTATTTTTTCCTCTTATTGTTTTAATAATGCACCAAATACGTTAAGGTTTCAAACAAATGTACGTATCAGATGCCTTTTTATAACTACAAAATAATAGATTTTGATGTTAATATTATACTAGATAAATGGGGAAAAATTGCATACACCCCCCGGTTTATACTATATAAATGGGGGAAAATTGCATAAACCCGGTATACGTTATTCTTTTGGTAAATCTTATAGCACACATGCTAAAATGAGCAATATTAAAATTCCAAATTATAATTCTTTAGTGTTTTCATAAGTTGACAAAAAGTGCACTTAAAATATAAATTATGTTAAAATATTGAAAAATATAAATTATATTATAGGAAAAATGGATAACATAATAGAATTAACAAAAAAAATTCATAAAAATAATGGTGTTGTACCATACACTTGTTTTTTTAGAATTTGTTTATAAATTAATAAGGATAATTGGGTTTTCTTTCACTATAAGATGTCATCCTCACCAAAGAATAGTCACAAATTTAAATGTGAAAGTATTGTGTCGGACGGTCTGACCGTCGGACCGTCCAATACTTGTATTTTTTTTATGTCCAGACTCAACAAAACGTGTCCAGGTTCAATAATGTATGTCCAGGTTTAACAATATATGTCCAGATATAACAATATGTGTCCAGGTCCATGTGTCAGGGTAAACAATATGTTTCCAGGTTCAATAAGTTTCATCAGGTTTACAAATTTGTGTCCAGGTTCAACAAAACGTGTCCAGGTTCAATAATATGTGTTCAGATTCAAGAATATATGTCCAGATTTAACAATGTGTCCAGGTCCATGTGTCCAGGGTAAACAATATTTTCAGGTTCAATAAGTTTCATCAGGTTTACAAATTTATGTCCAGACTCAACAATACGTGTTCAGGTTCAATAATATGTGTCCAGATTCAACAATATATGTTTAGATTTTACAATATGTGTCCAGGTCCATGTGTCCAGGTAAACAATATGTTTCCAGGTTCAATAAGTTTCACCAGGTTTACAAATTTATGTCCAGGTTCAACAATATGTGTCCAGATTCAATACTATGTGTCCAGATTTAATACTATGTGTCCAGATTTAATACTATGTGTCCAGGTTCAACAGCATGTGTCCAGGTTTACAAATATATTTTCAGGTTTACAAATTTGTGTTCAGGTTTACAAATATGTGTCTAGGGCTAACAATACTTGTCCAGGTTTAACAACATGTGTCCAGGTTTAACAAAACTTGTCCAGGTTCAATAACATGTGTCCAAATCCAGTTGGACTGGTCTGACAGTAAGCTTATGTCGGACTGGTCTAACACAATACCTTTTCAATTTAAATTACTTTTTATCATTCTGTGTCTCACACGGAGTTTCAATTGGAGAACAGTCCGAACTTCTTTGAGTTGGTTTGCAAGCAAACCAATTTGGGTTTGCTGTTAAGAGAGAGTAAAAAAGGTTTGATGGGAGCAAAACTTTTTTGGGTTTATTGTCAACAATGCCCTTATGTTACATTTGAGAGAATCCAATGTTTATCGTGTTTGGGCCCAAGTAACTTTTTTTAGTCTGAGAATGCTAGATTTTTGGCAATGACACGATTCTTTTGTACATAATTGCTAGATTTTTGGCAAATGACACGATTCTTATGTACATAATTTTAAAAAAATTTAATTAATTTCAGTTTAGTTTAGACAAAATTCAAATTAGTTCAATTTAATTCAACAACTACTAACTTGCTAATTCAAATTAGTTCTAAACTTCTAATGTTAATTGAGTTCAATCTAATTTAATTAAAAACAAATTTAGTTCAATTCAATTAGCTCCAGTTCTAACACATAAAAAACAGAAGAAAAAGGAAAAAAAAAAAAGGCCTAAGCCACTTTCTTTCAAAATTCAAAAAACACGCACCTAGCACAAGCAGACCGTTGGAGTCAATTCACTCATACATGTGCTTTTCGTTCTGCAAATGGTGGTTTTTGGTATTGCACAATCCCTCTCAAATACTACTGCCATGAACTCTAATCTTGCAACTCCATTCTCATCATCAACTCCTTCTCTGAATAATCCATCACTTACTCTTTAATCATCATTCGTTAAACTGTTAACACATTCATTTGCTGGGTTGTTTTTTGTTTTTCTTTGACTCAATTCTCCATTTGAAGTTAATTAAGTAGCTAGCTTCGAATGTACGCAAGACGCCATGGCTGGCAACGTCCATTTCACCCATTACAGGTAACTCATTTGACATTTCCCTTCATTTTTCACAATTAAAAGGTAAAATTATACTGATTACTTTTGGCTAACTACTGCATTGTTTTCATGTGTTTGTTCAATGATGTTAAAGATGGTGGGAATGGCGGTATATTGTTTCTTGGTTGCTTGTTTCTACTGTTTTCTGGGTCCTTTTCTTGGGAATCGTGTTGCCGAAATTGTAGTCATGTCAATCTTTGCCTCAATGGTAAACCCCCCAAAAATTGAAATGTGATGTTTTTGAGTTTTGATTGCTTGAAATACCTAGAAATTCGAACCAATTATTTCGTTTGATTTAATTTCAGGCACTTTCAGTGATGATTGTATTCATTAGGTGCACAGCAACTGATCCATCTGCCAAAAACAGGCATAATCAAAAGAAGAAGAAAGCGAGGAGTAATAGCATTAGGAAAGCTAAAGCTGTTGTAAAGTTGAATTATGGGTTTATATTGAAGCAGATGATTATGAGGGGTTTTAGGAGGATGGAACGTAAAATTCTTAAGACTTTTATTAGGAGAAAGTACTTATTAGATCCAAGGATTACACATGATAGTGTTAATTTGGATCCTTTGCTTCCTTTCCCATTGCCTCTTCTTGTTAGCAAAGATGATGATGCTTCTTCGATTTCGCCTGATTTTGATCCTAATGACAAGGAAGAGGATTTCTCCTTTTGTTCCTTGTGTAATTTTCATGTTAAGAAACATAGCAAACATTGTCGGACTTGTAATCGCTGCGTTGAAGGCTTTGATCACCATTGCAGGGTAAGCAATTTCAGTAACTCTATGTGTAAGATATGCCTGGTTCAGTTGGGATATATATAGTTTTGTATGGCTGTCAACTTTGGTTGTATGTTGCATATTGTTTTATAAATGAACAATAATGGTACAAGTCACTGAATGGTATATGTGATCATATGATAGTCCTTATCAACTTTCTTTTCACTGTATAGTATGTATATTGAAAACATTTAAAATGAACCTGATGGGGTGATGATATGAGTGAATATGATATGTGATTGCATGTATAGTTCTTATTAGGTTTGTTTGTTTCAATGTGCTCCGATCGGAACTTATTAGAACTTATAATAACTTATTGGAACTTATTATTGTATTATTGTGTGTGCTATGTAATATGTATGCTCTTTAACTCTGTGTTTGGTCCCACTTCCTTGCAGTGGCTTAACAATTGTGTGGGAAAAAGAAATTATACAACATTCATCCTTCTCATGATACTTGTTCTTTTGATGGTAAGGTGTTTTTCGTCCCTTGGAATGATTTCTTATTGATGCTGCTTTCATGAATCATTTTATATATATATTAGTACAATAGTACAGGAAATCTTCTATTAGCAAATGAAAGAAACAAGATAAAGTTGTATATTTTGTTGTTGAATCCCATCTGATGATTGCAGCTTACCACTGAAGGAGGAATGGCTATTGCCATATTCGTTCGATGCTTTGCTGATAAGAAAAACATGGAACAGGAATTGGCAAGGAGATACCACGCCAAGTTTCCTAGAGGACTTCTAGCTGCAATTTCTGTAAGTTTCCTAGAGAACGCACCTTTAGTGCTATCATTTTCTTGTATACCATTTTGATTATCGATTGTTGATGGTGGTGCACCCTTGTAGGTTGTGCTGGTTTTGTTTACAGCCTATGGCTCCGCAGCACTTGGACAACTCTTTTTCTTTCATGTAATCCTCATTCGTAAGGTACTTCTGATTACTATTCTGAACTGATATTCTCAGAAACCATTGTTTCTATGTTTGAGGTTATTACTCCTTTTATTTTATGCTACACTGAAAGAAAAAGAGCTCATGTAATGTCAATTGTTAAGATCAATTGGTCTGTTTGATGCTCAAAAATCCTCTCTTCTCTGATATTAAAATCTATGTTAGCTGCTAATTATGCACTATTATGACTGACTGACTTGCTTTCAGCATTCATTTATATATTCATCTGTTTAGGGCTATGTAGCATGGTATTTCATATGGGTAGATGTAGCTGAACCCTATTCGTCCCCGTATTTGGGATGATTCCGATTCTTCAAATTATAATTATAATTGGTCATACTCAGCACTATTTTTAAGAATTGCCGTTTTCAGTCCCCATATTTGTATTCGTTTCCGACCTTGTTGGGGACTCGGTGCAACCTAGGTTTAGGGTACTGTATTTTATATTTTCTGTTTGAGAAGTCACAATTGTTTGAATGATTGATTATGGATGAATTATATTGCTGCAGGGAATGAGAACATATGATTACATATTAGCTATGAGAGAGGAGAATCGCTTTACTGCATTAGATCCTTTGAATGATTCAGATTTCTCATCAGATGATAGCGAACCTCCTTCACCCAAAAAGCCAACTGTCTTGTCTCAGATTATGTGTAAAGGACAACAAAAAAATCTGGTAAAGTATTTGCTTGATTGTGTCTATATATGCATTTACATTATGGAAAATTTGACATGAACAATCTCAACTTTCAACATCTTTTCAAAATAATTTCAATTTTTCATTGTTAACTTTTATATTTCTTATGGTCAACAAAAGCACAATCAAAAGTTAAAATTCAATTCCCAACCTGGGTCAACAAAAGCAATAAAACTAACACTTTGGACTAGTTTGAGAAGGATGCCTATTCTAGAATAATCAAAAGTTTATTCAATTCAATACTTTAAAGGAAGTGTTATTCGTCGCCTTGAAATTACTAGGGCATTTTAAAAAATTACCACAATTACTCAAACAACAACAATAGAACCTACACCGTCCGAACATGACCATGACCACCACCGTACCACGGTCTAGGTGTCTGATCCAAATTCTTGGGCTGGTTTGAGCATCTAATTCAAACGCCCCCATCTTTAAAAAAAATATATATAGGAGGAATGTGGTCTTTGACTCTTTGTCGTGGTGGTGGTCGTCGTTTTCGGGTGGTGTGGGTTCCACGGTCGCTGTCAGGATAGTCATGGTTGTTGTGGTAATATTTATTTAGTTAAGGATAATAATTGTGGTTAACCACTGTAATCTCGTTGTTCTTGGTGGTGGTCGTCGTGTTCGGGTGGTGTGGGTTCTGTGGTCGCTGTCTGAATAGTTGTGGTAATACTTTTTTAGTTAAGGATAATAATTGTGGTTAACCACCATAATCTTGCCGTTCATGGTGGTGGTGGTGGTTGTATTCAACCAGCATGGTTTATGTGGTCGTTCTCGAGGTGGGCAAATTGTTGTGGTAATTTGTTTGTAAGTTGAGTACAATATTACAATTTCATTTTAAAAGTTAGGTGATGTTTAGTAAAATTGGCGCCAGAAATAGGGAAGTGTTAGTATTAAATTAAAATCTTATTTGCTATTCATGAATTGTCACTCATTTACTACACGTATACTTTCAGAGCCCAGGAGGACCAATATCTGTCAAAATAGACCCAGACTCAGGCACCTCCATGATGAACCAGAACCAACACTTTCGCGCTAGCCTTGACCCATGGAAGCTGATAGAAATGAGTAAAGAGAAGGCCATGAAAGCAGCAGAAAAGGCCAAAGAGAAGCAAAAAGTTGAAGGAGAATCAGTTAACCCTCTTCCTTTTGAGCTGAAAAGGGGGCCATTGATGAATCCTGAAAGAGATCTGAATAATAATGCTGGTGGGTTGCTGATGACACCAATGACTCCAAATGAAAAGCTTTCTGGTTCACCAAGGCGATTCTCAAGCCCAAGAAGACGCTTTTCTGGGTCTCCTGCTACTTTGCCCAATGCAACTGCTGCTAATCAAATATACAAGAGTAGTTTTGACCTGAAATTAACTGGGGTGTCAAGGGAGTTAGAGGGTTATATTTCAAAGCAGGTTCTGCGTTCCATTTTAAAAGATGGGGCTGAAGCTTCCCCTAGATAGCAGCAACTGTTTCTGTGATTCTTGTATTCTCAGTCTCTGAGAAACCTCTTCTATGACTACAGAATTGATGATTTTTTTATTAAATGATTTCATTGAAAGATTATTTGTACCCTTTTGTGCATTTTAAAAATCGGTTTTTTTTAGGTGATACCCTTGTGTTTCACGATATTCGGGATAATCCTATTGTTTTAAGAATGCATTAGATACCCTACTGCCCGTTTAGTAGTTGGTCGTAATGATTGTAATAAAAATGGATTTGTAGGTAAATTTAGAAGGAAAATCAATATTCATTTTCATGGTAGTGTTAGTTTACCTCTAATTTATCTAATTTCCTTCACAAATATCTATTCTCCTATAATACCGCTATTTTCAAAGGTAATGAATGCTTCCGATAAATAAAATCGCAAGAAAATTCAAATTTGGGAATGAAATTATGTTTTGGGATTATCTATATGGTTTCTCACTCATCTTTCATCATAAAATAATAAAGGGGCATTTGGTTCGCGTAAGGGAAACGGAATGGAATCAAGAAAGAAAATCAAGCAGAAAGGAAAGGAATGACCCTGATTTGCCCTGTATGTTTGGAAGTGCAGTGGAAACGGAATGAGCTGTTCCTTGATTCCATCTCTCTTTACATCTATAACCCAAAAAAACTCATCATCATCTCTCTCATGCATCATTTTCTCTCTCAAGCTCAAGTAAAATAAAGTTTTATTGATATTTCAATATAATTCAGATTAATTATAATTTATAATTGCAAACTCTTAACAATTAACTAGATTAGTTATATTCTTGAATTAATAAATCCTGATTAGTTGTAACCATGAATTAATTAACCCGTATTGATGATGATTTTTAATTACGGATTAGTAACAATTAATTAATTCGAATTAGTTTTAACTACGTATTAATTAAATCAAATTATTAGCAATTACTTAAATACAAAATATAAGATATTCGTTACAAACACATAATATATTCATTGAAAACAATGAAAAGCATTGTCACAATCACAAGTGGCAAGCTTTCTTTGTTTTTTGTTTTTTTTTTTTACAACAAAAGAAATCAAAGCAAGAAAAATAATAAAGACTCCCCACTATCCAGCTCTGCGCGTTAGATTGGCTTGATCATTAGCCCGTGAGATAAGCCTTCTAGGAACATATAAAATTTTATTTCTGTTCTGAAAGTTTTGGGTTCACGTGGAACAAATAACTCATGCTAAGAACTTCAGTTTTGGCATTTGATGCCAAGACTTGAGTTTTGACATTTATTGCCAAGCAATATGTCATTATTGCAACCCATGACAACTTTATTTCTGTCATTTTCACTCTATGTCAAAACTTTTTTTAAGACTCTGATGCAATGTTTTTAAACAAATGTAGTAAATTCTCAACTAAAATAGTTTTTTTATTGTTATTTTTAGTCTTCAAGTAAGTTTAGATATTGGGACGAGGATTTAAAAGAGGACTTGATTATAAATAAATGAAAAAAAAAAACCCAAAAAATCGTGCATTTCGTGACATCTAACGGTGACCATAAAAACCATTAAAAAATTTCATTTGTATAATTATTGTATTTGATATCTCATTGCTCTCTTAGCATACAAATAGAGAACATAAATTTTCTAAGTCATGATACATATCTCTTCCATCTATTGGAAACCTCATATAGAGAACTTTATATACCACTGCACATTTATGTGCCCTGTATAAACTTTTGAATCAGTCCATCTCTTCATCAGTCAGATGAAGTGGTAGCAATCTGAGTAATGCTTTGGAAGAACAGGCTCCATCAATGGTTGACATAATGGTGGAGAAACCAACCCCGAATACCCTCGAACATACGAACAGTTCCAAGAAGGTTCTGAGGTAATACCAAGACTAACATTATATAAGCAAATATCATAGAAATCACCCCCCTTTATGCCCTGCAGCAAGCCAGCAACTCCAATACTAACACCCTTGACATCTTTGATTGTTATCTTTTCTATCAAAGGTAAGGCTTTTGGATCAAAGTGGTTATCAGGGTGTTCACCAAACTCACTATTTAGCCATATAGCTGTTGTTACATTCCTTAGGAAAACATTTGATATGTAGAAACCTCTAATGTAGCCGCCACGCCCTGGAGAAGTTCTTATTGTGATAGCTGTTTTTGTATTGAAAACAAAGAGGCCTTCTACATAGACTTCTGAAACTCCTCCAGACATTTCACTCCCAATTGTTATCCCTGAGCTTTGAGTTTGTCCTGATAGCCTGTAGATGTGGATGTTCGTGCTTGGACGGGCAAAAGAGATGCCGTATTCATCCCACCCACTCTTGATTGCGACTAGATCATCACCCGTGCTAATGTAACAATCTTCGATGCAAACATCGTTGGAAGAATCTGGAGAAACAGTAATGATCACACACAGTTGAGACTGGTTATATACTTATATCAAAGAACCAAAGACAATGGGGTTGCTCAGCAATTGGCTGTTGGCTGGTTTAGTGGCTTGTTTGACTGGCTGGAAGCATTAGCCGTAGATATTGGCCTTTGAAGTTGGTTGTTTAAGCCGGTTGTTTGGAAAAGTGTTTGGTAAAATTAATTGTGCTTGTTGGCTAATTATGAGAGAGTTTATGAACCAACAAGGTAAAAGCCATTTCAAAAAGCTGCTCTAAGCAATCTTTTCATTTTGGCTAAAAGGTCGGCTTTTCAGCTAACCAAAAAGCCAATAACTAAACACTGTTTTTTGTTGTTTGACTATATTGAAAAGCCAAAAGCCAATAAAAAAAAAGTCAATTATCAAACACCCCCAATAACTAAACACATACATTTATTAGTTGTTTGAGTCGTTTGACCATATTGGAAAGCCAAAAGTCAATAAAAAAAACAAGCCAGTTACCAAACACCCCCAATATGGTCATCATAATGAAAATGAACTCTTATTATAAATTTGACTAACATTATTTAGATCCAACATAATTTCTCACCTGGATCTACCCCATCAGTATTGGGAGAATAATAAGGTGCAAGAATAGTAAGATTTTTTACAACCACCTTGCTGTGAACAAATACCAAGTATCAAATTAGTATAAACAAGATCAAAGACAACAAAAATTGAAAAAAAAAAAACAATGACAGTTAGAAATGCACATATCAGAAACTATACCTGCAATATACAGGGTGGATATTCCAAAAGGGTGAGTCTATAAACGTCAAATTCGATATAAGTAATTCAGTTGAGTTGATAAACTCGATCAAGTGAGGCCGAGTGTAGTTAAGTGTGTTGTTGTGAAACCAACCCCACCAATTCTTTCCCTGACCATTGATTGTTCCATTGTCACCTATAAACATAACCACAACTCAAGGCTTTCTTGCTGATAAATGATTTAGACAAAGAAAGTTGAGGGTGCAAAACAAGCTAAGAAGCAAAAGCTTTTGGTTTAATCCAGGAATCACTAACCAGTTATGATCACATCAGTTAAGTTGTGTCCATAAATAAGACTCTGATGTCGTCTACCAGGCAGTTCCCTGCCTCGCCCATATGATGGTAAAGGGTCTATTACAGGCCAATCATTTGAGTTCTGATGATAAACATAGTATTGCAATAGTAGGTGAGATGAACTCTGATAAACATCACTACTAATAGGTTATAGTAGTGATTGATCTTATTCAAGAAGGTGTCATAAAAGGCTAATTCCTACTTCCTAGTTTCAGCGGCATAATTGTACATAAACTAAAAGTTGTTTGAACCATGGCATACAACCATTCGTGATTTTCACATAGCATAGTGCTGAGCTGGGCATCGCTCCTCAATGGAGTATCAAAATAAATGAAATAATTTCGACTTTTAATTGTTTCGAAACATAAGAAACACTTCCTTTACAGTCCTTTTGGGAGCCGGTTATAAATGATGGTAATAGGAATGAATTTATAACTAAATTTGGAAGGGAAATCATAATCCATTCTCTTGATGTAACTAGTTTAACTCCAATTTATCTAATTTTCTTCACAAATATCTATTTTCATTTAATAACACCCTCCCCAATGGTAATGGATGAGAATAAAATTGAAGCTTGGGAATGAAAATTTGTTTTCCGTGAGGATTACAAGGTTCATCCTTAACAAAATTACATTATAAATTCATTATCATTACCACAATTTATTACCAAGAACCAAACGAGCCGTTAATGACATATTGGCATGCTCTAATTATCTTTATGCTCAATCAAAAAGTGAAGATTCCATTCTTATTTCATCTCATTTTCCTTGACAAATTAACCCCAAACACAAACTTTTAGTATGTTAATTATTCCTAATTTCCAAGCAATAAGCAGTAAGCCACTAATGTAAAATGATAGAGTATAATCTTGGGCCTCAACTATCAGCTCAACCATGTCAAGGACCATCTCAACCAAAAGTTTAAGCTAATGGTAAAGACCCATGATTATGTTATATACTGTATCATAAAAATGTAATGTAATGCAATGCAATACCAAAGATCCAAGCAAGACAGCATCTTTATGAAACGACAGCGTTAAATGACTGATAAGCCCAAAACTTCCTGTCAACCAATGACCAGGTGGGAAGTAAAGCAGAGCACCACCCTTATCAGAACCAGCAACAGCAACATGTTTTATGGCATTCTCAATGGCTTTGGTATTCAATGTAAGACCATCACCAACTGCCCCAAATTCAGTAACAGAAACTTTATAAGCTCTAGGATGAGTATGTGCTTTCATGTGTGAACAGCTTTTGCTGCTGCTACAGCTATCTGCAACTCCAATGCACCACATTGCAAGAACTCCAATAAAGATTATCATCTGTTTCAGTATTTAATCCACTTTAATTATTAGCTTTGGTTTGTATGATTATCACTACGAAATTAGATATAAAACCATCTTAAATTTGAGACGAATTTTTAAAATTCTGTCACTAAGCAAAATTTATGTCTCAAGTTTGACACAATATTATTTAATTCGTGTCAAATAATTTGAGACGTCGTCTCTATAGATGATAAAAATTAACCTCTAATCAAGGTAAAAAAGACGGACAAAATTGTTCATTTTTTTTAAGTATATAAATATAGTCCCTCCGCTTCTTTTTAAATACAACGATTTAATATAAAATAGAGAGTAAAAATGTTTAATCGTTGCATTTAAAAAGAAACGGGACATTTTTCTGCACAAGGCTTCTATCTTAGGAATAAGATTGGCGGGTGGGGCAGGGAGTTTGGTGTGGTGGTGAGGATGGAACCGGGTCATCATCCAAGAAAGCATGCCTTACCGATTACCACTAAATATATACTCCCTCAGTATCGGTTTATCAACAATAATTGAGAATATATGTAAAACGTAAAATATTTATTGTTATAAACCGATACGGAGAGAGTATAAGATAGTAAATGAGATGATTAGGTGTTGTGTTTCATTCAGGATATCAGTAATGATGTAAAATGAAAGAGAGACAATCAATGACTTACAGAGATTCTGTTATTGGGGGATGTAAACATCTTCTGCTTCATCTAGAATGTCTTTTTTTTTCTTTTTTTTTTTTTTTTTGTGGGGGGTGCAAGAGAGGGGGAATTACAAAGAAAAAAAAAAATTTGAAAAACAAGCAGCTACTACTGGTAAGCATTATTAATATTACTTCCCTTCGTTTTTAAATGCATCGATTTGATATAAAGTAGAGAGAAAAAAGTCTAATCATTGCACTTAAAAAGAAATTGAGTTACTCTGTAGTATGTACTCCCACTGTAATAAAATAACTGCAACGATTTGACATAACGTAGAGAGAAAACATGTCAAATCGTTACAGTTAATATATTACGGAGGGAGTATATTATTACAAGAGATTATCCGCTCATAGCATAGGGAGAGCCAATCCACGCAGATCTTCCATTAGCACAAGTCATAACTCATAAGGACTCAACAGGGAAGCTTCATCGAGAATGTTAGTGGTTAGTTTCAGTTTTCACGGGTAATTAAATTTTTTTTTTGGATAATGTGTGGTATATTAGCCCTTGAAACCGGCCCTACCGCAGGTCATCCGGCCCAATTTTTAGCCAACACATGCATCTGTAAGGGGATAATAAGGAATCCTTGCAAATGCGTGCGGTGAGAATCGAACCCAGACCTCGTGCTTGGAATTCTGAAGCCCTAACCACTGGGCTATGACTTCATTCTCTTCACGGATAATTAAATGACTGTACTGTAGATGCATGTATAGTATGGACTATGGTGATATGGAAATACACTACTACAGTATAAATTCACGTGACACAATGGAGGACAAGGACAGCAACAAACTAACAAAGGGATACATACATACATCATTCGGATACTCTGATGGATAGTAGTAATAAATGCCTAATTGGAAAAATATTATTCATGTTTCTTTTGCATTTTTTGTAACGTTTGAATTCTAATTCTCAGTCCCACATTTGTGTCTCGTTTTTGTTTCATTTAATTTGATTGGTTCAAAAAATTTCTATAACCGTCTTTTAATTTTTAAAAAAAAAGAAAAAGAAATAAATAAATTTAACCAATCAACATTAGTGGAATACAAAATGTGTAGCAGAGGATTTGACAAAATGTAAGAAGTGACAATTCGGTTGGTTTGAATCATTCGAGTTAAATGCTAGGTAGCAAAGGTGGGCACGGGCCGTGTCGGGACGGCTCACGTGCCAAGCCTGCGTTCCTCGTGCCTATACGGGCCAAGAAAAGTTTGTGACGTGCCGGGCTCGTGCCAAGTTATAAAATATAAGGCCCATGCACGGCCCAGCCCACGTGCCGTGTCAGGCCGACTTGTGCCGTGCCATCAGGCCTTATACTAATTTTTATAAATTTTGATAATTTAATCAAAATGAGCGTGCCAACTTGCGGGGCGGCCCATCGTGCTCGTGCCGGGCTCGTGCCAAATTTTTAAAATGTTGTTCGTGGGTGGCCCACGACAACCCACCATTCGTGCCTTTGTGTCGTGTTGTACTGTCGTGCTTATAGCGGGCTCGTGCTGGCCTGGGCCCAAGCCGTGCCGTGCCGAGTTGGCCCTCGTGCCGGCCCGGCCCATGCCCAACTCTAATAGCACGGATATTTTATTGAGATAGTCATATCCGTATCAGATACTGATATATATATATATGATATCGATACTTCTAGGATACCTGACACTTTGCATTGTTTTAACATTATTTTTTGACATGTTTTTATGGTAATTTCACCGATTGTTTTCATATTTCTTTTTAAAAGTGTTTCAAACTTTACATAATTTTAACATATTAGAGAGTTTAGCTCCCTAAACTTCAAACATATTAGAGAGTACTTATATTTTAGGTACACTTTATAGTTTCGTTTTAAACTTTAGGGACGCGTTTTTTGGTCCTATTAAGACAATGGGGACGCTTTTTATTGTCAATGTTGAAGAAGATCGAAAATTAGGACACATTTTTTAGTCCTAATAGTTGAATTATTGTACTCCAACTGCCAAAATATGTATGAACGTAAAAAAACGTCCCAATTTACCTTTTTTTCTAGCTAGATTTCCAGCCATAATTGTCACAACTTAATACAAACAATAACAAATGCAAAAAAGTGTTTGATTGAAATTAAAAGTTACCATGGTAATAATCTTAGTCTATGTAGGACCTGAACCTACATAATGTGCAATAGCACATTGCTCTGCCATTTGAGTTAATAGACTACTTTTATGAAATATATCTTTTGATATACTAAAAAGAATTAACATTACATTTATATAATGGAAATGTGGAAGAATGGAAAGGTAAAACTTTAGATTTAGATAGTTATTTGTTTTGAAAAAGAAAATGAACAAGGCAATTACAATACACAACTAGGTTGTTCAAAATGATCCGATATGAGACCTGAATGATCCGATTGAAAAAATGCAATGGATAATTTTTGTGTAAAAAATTTGGATCGAATTTCCAAGAACTTTCGGATCGGATATGGAACAAGAAAATTGATGTTGATTTCGAATATCCGAAATATTTGAAAATTTTAATATTTTGGATCGAATATCCGGATATTCTGATATTCCAAATTGAAAATCAATGTTTTCAGATATTTTGAGTCGAATATCTAGATTTTTGTCGGATACTTCGGATCAGTAACATGGCTTGACTTTCAAGTATTTCAGATCGGATAACCGGAAAATATATTAAAAACATACCAAAAAATAATTATTTGGGAAAAAACTCAGACCGGATCTAATATTTTGAAATTTCGGATATTCGGATTTTTTGGTTCTGATTCGGGTCGGGATTTGGTGGATCGAAATTTTTTATATTCTCCATTCTGAATCGGATCGATCCGAATAAAACGCCCTAAACACAACCACCATACCTCCACACACCATGTTCGGACCCAGTAAGGAACAACCGGGTACAACTGTACCCGCTTCATTTTCAAAAAAAAAAAACAAGTTCAAAAATTAATAAATAAATTACCGTCCGCCAAACGGACGGTAATTCCATTTGGCGGTAGGTAATTTGTTGTGCAAACAAATTACTGACCGCTTAAAAATGAATTAAGCGGTCGGTAATTTATTTTTTTCAATTTTTTTTTTATATTTTTTAAATGGGGTAATTGTTTATATTAATTCGTTAATTGCCCTTCATTATTGTTTGTTTAATTGTTTTAGATGTTGATTTTTTTTATTATTATTTGCTTTTGGTTATTTCTAATTTCTAATTTCTTTTTTCAATTTTTTTTAAAATGGGGGTAATTGTTTCTATTAATTGTTTAATTGCCCTTCATTGTTTGTTTAATTGTTTCAGATGTTATTTTTTTTTTTATTATTTGCTTTTGGTTATTCTAATTTTTATTTTTTTTGGATTATTCAATTCCCAATGGTATACTCGTGTATTAGCACATTACCAGAGGTATACATGAGTTTTGAAAAATTCCAGAAATATACTTAAGTTGCTAATATAATTCAATTAACACCTCTAATGGTTATTATCGATCAATTAACCACCATAAATCAGTCCTTAGTTAAATGGAGTTAGTGTCATTTGGGGAAAATTTTAAAAATTAAACATAAGATAAAATACATTAACTTTTTAGATTTCAATTAACACCAACATACTTCCTTATGGTAGGCATAAAAAGTTAATAAAGTGTATTTTTTGTTTAATTTTTAATTTGTTCCCTAAATAAATTAATTATAATTTACTAAGGACTTAGTTATTTAGCTTGATTGTAATTTAATTTAATTGATTCTAAATTTCCAATTTTGTTATTTCAATTTAGTTTGATTGTAATTTTAGTATAATTTTGATCATTTAAATTTTTTGAATGTTTTATTTGAGTTTGTAACTTTTGGTATTATTTTGTAACTTCTCTTTGAATCTAATTTTGATTGTTTTTAGTTTATGATTTTTTGAGTTTGTAATTTCTGACAGAATGCTTAAAAAAATTATGGCAGAAGTGTATTTTTTTAATCTAATTTTTGTTTTTTGTTTTATTTTTTAATATTTGTATCATTTTCTGTTTAGTTTTTTTTTTTTTAATTTCGATTGATATATTAGCTTGGTTGTTTTAGTCAGGTGGATAAAATATATATGCTTTTTTTTGTTTTATTTGTGATATTTTGGTTTGATTTTATCTCAATGTCCAACAAAGAAACATATTGTTTACCCTGAACACATGGACCTAGACACATACTGTTAAATTTGGATATATATTGTTAAACCTGGACACATATTATTGAACCTGGACATGTTTTGTTGAGCCTGGGCATAAAAAAATACAAGTGTTGGACGGTCCGACCGTCGGACCGTCCGACACAATACTTTCACATAATAATAATTATTATTATTATTACACAGATGACGATCGGGTAAGTCATCAGGTTAGATTGATTTGAGCCGGGTCAAGAATACCTCTTGAATATCAGTAGGTTTCGGATTCGAGTCGAATAATCCCGTATGCTTTACTTTTTTCGCATTTAGTTTTCCATGTCTTAATTAAAGGAGTCAAGAGAGATGGAGCAATGAGCTATGAACCAATGACTTCTCTAAGGTTTGAGTTCTCATATAGTTTAATGAGGTGCTATATTGCCTTAAATTATAAAAAAAATGTGTCTTTTGTTCTTGCTTGTAGGTGATAATCAATAATCATGTATAATTTTTCACGGCTCTATTGTACATTAGAGCAAAGGAAAAAAGAATGATGAAAAAGGGCAGAGAAAAAGTAGATAGTAAGGGACATAACTATAAAAGACATGGACGATAAAACAGATTAGACAAACAAATATACACATCTTACTTAACCAAAATCCTCTTTGTCACCAACTTTTGCCACAATTTGTGCCAAATGCTCCCATAGATCTACATTAATAATTAATAATATAATCTATTTTTTTTATAAAAAGATTAGTAATATAAACCAATAGAAGCATTTGGCACAAACTTTGTCACATTTGATTTTGATCCCTTCCCATTTCCCACCAATATTGTGCCAAAGAGATCTAAATTCTAGGACTAGAAGTCAACCAAGAGTCCAAGATATACTTAAATAATTTTCATTTGCTACCATGGCGGGAAAAATAATAAGAAAAACGAATAAAATAATAATAATTTTCATTTGCCTCAAATTTAAATTGATCTACGTATAGAACATGAACACTCGTGTCTCATTTCATCATCTGCAATCAACAAAACTGCAGTTTCATTTTCCATCAACCATTTCCACCAGAATTCATTCAATTTTAGCCGAATTTATACTCTCTCTCTCTCTTTTTTTTTTCTTTAGATTTATAGTGAGAGAAAATTCTTGTTTATTCCTTCACTTAGTTCAGATTTTTACCCGCAATCTTTTCGAGCAGAGTATCATTAGCACTTAGCAGTCTTCATTTTGATCGAGGTAATTCTATCTACCTCATGGCGTTTTTTCCTTCTTTCTTTTGCATTTTGAATTTGATTTCTACATTTATTATTTTTGTAATTCATCAACAATGATATAATTTCTGTTTTTGTTTAAGATTATTGTAATTTGCTATCACTCTGATTTTGGTCGAATTCAGTTAATTCTCTTTATCAGTAGCTGAAAATGTTTGAATCATACTTGTAAGTTGTCGGAATATTGTTTTGCATTGTATATTGTAATTGCGTCAAAGATACTTAGCTTCTGATTAGATTTTGAAGTTGCTATTGTAATTTGTTCGTAGCCAAAGTGATTTTAGATTTCAGGGTTAGGGTTTGGAATCTGCAATTTGTTCAAAGGAAAGTGTTTTGCGTTTTGCAGGTTCGGGAGAGATGAGTTTTCTAAGTTCTCAATGCAATTATAAAAAATGTACTCAATCCCAAAAGATGTCGATTGGGATAGTTGTTGACTCACTAGCTAGCCCTCGTAATGAATCGAGGAAGCAGGTTGATGTTTCGGCTGTGTGTGCTGAGAAAGAAGTGTTGAACTCAGAACATTTGATGCGAAAGCCTAATGTAAATAGAGTAAAGGCCACTAGTAACGTGACTGTGGGTAAAAATGATGTTCAGGAGGGTTCTGTGAAGGTTGCAGCTGGGTCACTTGGTGCTAACTTCGCTACCAATGACAATTACTGTGTTGAAAATCTTGTAGTTAGTCCAAATATAAGTAGTTTACATGGAAAG
Source organism: Salicornia ramosissima (assembly GCA_951394345.1). Lineage (NCBI taxonomy): Eukaryota > Viridiplantae > Streptophyta > Magnoliopsida > Caryophyllales > Amaranthaceae > Salicornia > Salicornia ramosissima. The sequence goes on along the minus strand of OX596237.1, from coordinate 9,440,858 downwards.
GGGCCAACACATATGCTGCATTCATTTGCGAATGAAGCATTATCAGAACCTGGTGTTAGTAAGAAGAAGACAGCAGCTGAAAGGGGTTCTGGGAGGGACAACAAGAGGGCTTTTAAGGATGATGTGTCCGAGAAATTTTCATTTGTACCCAAACAACAAACATTGCCTGTCAAAGAGGTTTTGCAAGAGCAGCAAACACATATACTGCATTCATTTGCAAATGAAGCATTATCAGAACCTGGTGTTAGTAAGAAGACAGCAGCTGAAAGGGGTTCTGGGAAGGAAAACAAGGGGGCTTCTAAGGATGATGTGTCCGAGAAATTTTCTTTTGTACCTAAACAACAAACATTGCCTGTCAAAGAGGTTTTGCAAGAGCAGCGAAATGGGATGGAGAACAGAAGCAAGGAAGCTCTCAGGTTGAAGTTGCGTGAGTTACTAGGAAGTGTTCCTTCTGGTAACAAGAGAGTTGGTGATTCAAGGACTCCAGAAGTGAATGATAATAGGATAACCAAGGAGCAAACTGCAAAAGTCAATTCGCATTTTAAGCCTTGGCAGAATTCTGATACCATAGAAACTGATTCTGAAAATGTGGATGTGGCAATTAAGAGACCAGTGACTCGTTCTGTTACAAGGAAGAGGGCTCCTGCTAGTAGGATGCCAAAGAACTCAAAACGCAAAGCGTTGCCAAATGATAAAGAGGAAAATCAAGGTAATGATGTTTTCTATTTTGCTGACAAATCACCTCTACAACCTCGTGCAGTAAATCGTAGTTGTCCAAAAGTTGAGAAAGATGACCATGTCAAAAGGAGTTGTGTAATTAAGTCAGGGCACATGGTATCTCCTGTAACAAAATTCAAAAACATACAGCCTGGGATAACTGCATGTGAAAAGGCACCAACTGTTGAGGAATTACCACTAGGCGGTGGAGCAAAATCTCCAAAGTATGGTCTTGTAAATATGAATCTTGAACCTGAGGCAGCAAAGCAGAACAAAAATCTCAACCACTCTCCTATAGCCAGAGAAAAAAGTCAGCAGCTCGATGCAGAGAGTCCAGCTCCACAAGAGAAGTCAGAGTATCTTGAACCTTTAGGTGGCCAATCTCCAATGCCCAATGTTGATGATTTTGATAATCTATGGTCTAAATTGACAAAAGATGTTGCAAGTTCTCCTATGGGTTCTTATCAAATAGCCAAAGATAAAGGGAAGAATGTCTATGGATCTGCACAACCTGAAGGAGGGATTCTTCCTAATGCTACATGTTCATCTAAAAGCAGTACTGCTTCAGAGAAGGATAATATTGAATCTTCTGTGAGGACTAAATACTGCTACCCTTATTGCTTTCACATTTACATCAATATATTGTTATCATTGACCATTTTCTGCTGAATTCTCAGGAAGATGTGGGTAAACTCGAAGACACATGTTCCAGTACCCCAGAGTCGTCTACAGAAAAAATGGATGCTGAAAATAGGCAATTTACCCCGGAGAGAGAAGAGCTTGATAGCACTCAGGAGGTTTCATCTGCTAAGAAAGGTTGTCCTCTTGCCTTCTTTAATGCTTGCTTTTGCGTATTTAATCAATAAGCCAACCCAGGATGTAAAAAAGATAGATTTTCATTCCTATTTTCTAGGTTGTCAGGAAAATATAGATGTTGCCTGGAGTTGTTGGATCTCTGGGAAAATATCACCAATTTAATGAGTAGAGCCATCTGAAAAGAACCTTATCAAAATAAGTTAGCATATACATAAATACATATATGCACACACACACACACACATATTGTTTTGATGTACAGTATTGGTATTATACATTTATTGGCATTATACATGATACACTTTTTATGTGTCTGAAGCAACATGTTTTCATTATTGATTTGTTTTGACGTACAGTATTGACATTATACATTTATACACTTTGGTATTCCTCTCAATATGCTTGTCAAACAAGAAATTGTCAGTAGCGTGGCTACTGGGGATATGAGGCAATAAGCTATTGCCAAACACTCTGATGCAAACTTCCGAGTTCTGAATATGTGATTCCATAGAATGGTGACCCGAAATTATTTTGGGACTAGGGCTTTGATGTTGTTGTATCTTGTATGGCTAGCATATTGACAGGAGAATACAAAGAACTGCGATGATGAATGTAGTGATTATTCATGGCAATTTGCATTCGTAGTAAGTTCACATTCCTGAACAGTAGGAGGAATCTTTTATGGAATCTAATGTCCAGTTAAAATTTTAAAATGATCCTAAATTATGACTGAGCCCCAAAGTGCATCTTCCTGTTCTGAAGAGATCAGCAATGTAGGCTCCTAGTCCTGGGGAGCATCCTAACCCTTGTTTTGAGGCTTGCTGCAAAATTCTGCTTGTGTCCATAACTAATGTTGAAACCAAGGATATTGTCAACATAAATCCTAGTTGGAATGATGTGGGAGATTCTTGGGACATTGACATTAGATATCATGCCATGATTTTTCAGTCATAAAGGGTTTTTCTGGAGAACCGAGAACCTTGAATTCCATAAGGAATCACTTAATCATGTAATTACTTGCAATGAAATTGAAGTATGAGTTCAACACTTGTACTTAGGCCAAGTTTGGGATGCCACAAGATTTTCTTGTATTTTTATTTATCTCTATTCTGTTTCTTCATGTCTAAACTCTAAAAATTATTGATGCAAAATAGACATTTGGACAGTCTATCCAGAAGTTGAAAATTTTCACACATCTCCAGAGATCAGGGTTATTGGGAAACACAAGCTCTTCCAAAGCAAACGACATTGCAGCCATGATGATGACTTTAGTGATTTAAGTCCAACATTGCCTACTCCAAAAGGTATACTCACAATAATATCCACTGTCCTGTATGTTTGCATCTTTTGATTCAACTGGAATTGTGCTTTTAGACTTGGTTTTTTTTTTTTTTTTAATTTGTCTATGGATTTTCAGCAAGTGGAGATGCTGATGATGTGTTCGAAGAGTGTTTACATGAATGTCCAGAGGATGGATTGGCAAGGTTATTCTTTTCATTTTTAATCTAGGTCAAAACAAAAGAAATTCTTTATGAAATACGTATTTCTTTCCAACTTGATCTGTGCTTATATACTAATACTAGTTTTGGTTGATGCTATTTCAGAGTGGTTTCTCTATTGGGTATGGCTTTAGACAAGGTTAAAAACAAAATGATGCTAGTGACAAACAAAAGATGCTCAGAAATACTGCTTTCCGCTGCCAAAGAAATAGAGTCTCAGCTGCAGAATGTTGAGTCTCAGATTCAAACAGATTTGTGGGTATCTTCAACCTGTGGCCTTTATCATTGCACATTTTTGTTTCTTTAGTATGATCTCTATTTGTGTTTCAGAGGGAAACTAACAAGCCTCAAGACTTCTAAAAGAAAACATTTGGAGACAAGGCTTCAAGGTAATGATTCCTTTGGTGTTGCCATCTTATTGAGACTAATTTTATAAATTGCAAATTAATTACATGCTGCTTTTTTGCGGATACTTTGTTGTTCAGAAATCATGAAAAATGTTAAGAATAGGGTATAAATTGGTGCTTAAAGAGCTACAACTTTGATCTTATCTATTGATTGTGTATCTAATAAGATTCACTCATATGTGATTTTATTGTAACATATGTCTAGAAAAAATACCTTCCAGTCTATGCTTGAATGTTATGGTTGTTTAGTGAGAAAATTCGGTTTCTTACTTCTTTAATGCTCTAATGACTGATGCCATTGCGGTAATTGTTGAATTAGAAGCACACTTGTTTACTGGATACTTTTTTTTTCCCTGTTGATATTAAACTATGACGATTTTTTTTTCCTGAAATTACATTAATAATAATGCATAAAAAGAAAACAAGCTGAAAATATTATAGATACAAATTGCTATTATGCAGTGGGATAGTTTATCCATGCCTCTTTTAATTTTTTATGATAAGGCTGCATAAGAAAGATTGTCTCTAGCTCATTTCTTTCAAGAAAATGCTTTCCCAACATCCTATGTTGTTTTAGAGAGTCTCCCTACTTTCAAAACTGGTGAAGCTATGGCTGAATAGATATAGACCTCCCAGTTTCCCAGATCATGCTATTGGTATTTCCTAGTATTGTTAAGTAGTTTGTTATGAACTGACTGACCATAACCAACACTCACTGCACAAAAAACAGAAACACACCAGCAGTAACACTAACACAGTAACAGCAAGAATTAAATCAATAGCAGAAAGTAAAATCAGTCATCAGAGTAATAAGAACAGTAGGCTATGAACTAAGATGCTGGATAGAATATTAAACTGCTAAAGTAAAATAAAGAGAAGATGAAGATGAAATTATGTATTAGTAGCTAAGATAAACTGGAAAATAACAAAATAACCCACATTCGAGAGGTGGATGCTCTCCTTAATCAACCTTTCGAGAGGCTTGAATCTCTCCCAAGAAAACAAGAAAACAATCCATAATAATCAGCATGTCCTTGTTCCTCCCTAATGACCTCTATATATAGATAAAGTTCTCTTCTAAGACACTCTAGATTCTTCCTTAAATTACTAGTTACAATTTATTACGGATTGACTAGAATACCCTCACTCCAATATTGGTTCTTAACTTAACATAGTTAATTGATGTTTTCTTTGCAAATTTCCTATTTCTGACTATGCAGAACAACAAGAACACTTGAAAGTTCTGCATGATAAATTCAAGGAAGAGATCTGTCAATACCTTCAAGATTGCAATGGAGCAATGGAAGGGCTGGAAGCACAGCATATTGAGTTACAAGGAGCTATAGAAAAGCAAAGTATGGCAATTTTATATTCTTTAGTTGTATTTATGAAAACTTCCTTGTTTAATTCAGGCTTCTTATCCGATTGGGTTTAATCAAAGAGTACATGATATCTTGCGTTGATTTCAAATATCTTGCTGTCGCACTGAATGTGTCCTCTTTTCTTGATAATTTATCGATTCTCTTGATTGTATGTTGACAATGTTGACAATGTCCTCTTTTTACTGGGAAGGTCAATTTGTATGCTACCTAACAGTAAGTTTATAATTTATCGATTCTTGATTATTTTGTCCTTTTTTCTTGATAATTTATCGATTCTCTTGTATGTTGACAATGTTGCACCATCTTAAAAGTTTATATCCTAAAATTTGGACATTATGCTACCACAACACCAGTAAGTTCTTTTTTTTTTTTTTTTTTTTACTGGGAAGGTCAATTTGTATGCTACCTAACACTACATGCTGACCAGCCAAGAGGCTGTATAGACTTATAGACAAAAACACAAACCAATTGATAGCTGGGAACAAGGCCACCAGCTCTATGCTCCACCCATACATCCTGAAGCATACAATACCATGTTGTCCATATACATTTTTCCAATATCTTCTTAAGTCTAAACACCTGTCCTCCTTCGTTCCCAGTACTTCCCACACTCAATATACTTGACCATGTGCATACATGTGGATGCTTTGAATGATTTTGCATGTGGGCTCACCACCCACTTAGCCTGAAGCTGCTTACATGTGTGAGTTTTCTGTTTCAATCTTGGAGTTGCTAAACTTTTTATTACTTTCACTTGAACTGTTGTGGGCCTGTGTAGTGTTTCTGTTGAATAAGTGCCAGAGCAATTTTTCATAGCTCAAATTCTAAGTAGTTCGGAGCATTCTTCTTGTGCAACTGTTCCAGTTTTTGTGCCTAAGCATCATTTAAACCATTTAAATCAACAGTCCACTATGCCTCTTTGTGACTTTCTCATTAACTGTTAATCATCTTTTCTTCGCCAATGGTACAATGACACTTAAACTACCATTGTGGTTCACCCTGCAATTTTATCTTTCCAAAAATAACAACAAGTAGAAGCATTTGTTATTAGGCTTCTACTATATCGTTCTTAACTCTGGCAAACTCAAATTGAATTGGGTGGAAAATATGAAGGCGAGTCAGGAATTACTCTGGAATCTGGATGATGTTTGGTTGTGTAAACTGACTACAGGAAATTCTGGCAAGTTTTTTACTACGCCAATACGGACTTTTCAACATAGCAAACATGAAATTTAACCCTATGAATTTAGAACTAGGCTTTCTTGCACGATACTTAGATTAATAATCCTTGATATGAACAGATTTTCTTTGAAATTCCATTTCCATCCTGCATTACACATACTCTTATGAATTCAGAGGTGTACTCAGTGCACTTGTATATTTAATACTCTGCTGTAATCTGATGCTTTAAACACTTGTTCTGTTCAGAATCGTTACATAGGAAGCTTCTTTTGCAAACGGAAGCAGCAGTGGAGACACATCTCACTGATGCACAAAAACAGATGATGTTTGTTCGCAAGGTAACTCTATATCATTGAATCAAATAGAAAAATCAAAGCGTTATAAGATCATGATGTCTGTGATGTTACAATGATCCTATAAATGTATGGTCATTGAGTTTTCTGAACCCTGTAATGTGAACTTTGAGATTGCAAGTTCAAAACCAGTGGGTTGGGTTATCTCAGTGGTCGTTTGGTTGACGCAGGAATTAATTTCCTATAGGAAATTCAATTTCATGTAAAATGATTTTCCTTATAAAAATCATGGGAATTTTCATTTCTTGTTTGCTTTGAGTCAAAGAAGTTACAGTTCATAGGAATTTCAAGTTACCAAGTGGGGTTTTTGTAAGTGAATTCCCATATTTTGAAGGAAATCAAAATTCTCATGAATTTTTATTTCCTCCTTTATTTTATTTTATTTTATTTTTAAACCAAACAACAAGATCTCTTGAATTCATGGGAATCTCTAATTTCTCCATTTTTAAAATGCAAACAAACATATCTTCTTCAAAAAAAAAAAAAAAAAACAGCCTCTTAGTTTTGGAACCATAATTTGGGAGTTCTTAGTTAAGCGCTCAGCTCTTTTTCCCACTAACATGAATCCATACTGACTGCAGTTGGGAAAACAGAAGATGCAACAATTAAAAGTTGTGATTGCTGAATGTTTAAAGGATGGAAGTTCCAGTTGACTGGTGAAATGCAATTCAATTACAGCCTTCTCTTGATTTTTTTTACATGTGTCTCATATTACCATTGGGTACTTGCAGAGAGATAATTTTGCAATTAGGGAAGATATAGTTTCTGATACCAATGCTATTGCCAACTTTACTCTGAGCTAAAAGCCAGATAAAAATTTTGTTGCATGTAAAAGTGTGCTGCATTCTCTAGTTTGTTTATAAGTATCTATTTAGTGCACTCAGGGCAAGCTTCTTAGCAGATGCCTTGAAGTATAATCCAGATACATAAAGATTGTCTAATTAGTGGGCTACTAGTAGCAAAGATCACTTGCTCAATGTATTCTATCATATAACACTTGATCTGCTAGGCTTTATATGGACAGGCAGACAGCCCAAGGCTTTACCCATACACCTTGCATGTTTGTGGACATCAAGTTAGCAAAGTTAAAGGCACATTTGGTTGGTCACAAATTGTAGTAAGTGAAATGAATTGAAAGTATATATATATTTTTTAAATTTTCTATTATCATCCAATTTCCATTTCAGATTAAACTCCATTTTCGATTTCCGTTCTCATCTTCTTCATCCAAGCCATTTCCAAGTGAATTGAAGTCTTCTAACCGTAACATTACAGACGAGTCTGACACAATAGTTCATTTTCCTTATATATATTTACCTAATGAGGAGTATCACCAACTTAAACCCAACGATAAAAAGAATATTGTTAACTTTCTAAAAGATAGTAATACGATTATATTCTTGGTTAAATTCCTACAATATTCCTAATAATAAAATTATTTAGAATAGGGTGCCACATGAGAGTACTTTTACAATTTGATGAAAATGTACCCTACCTATGATTCTTGGACTATGGGCATATGAATCAAATAAAGGGGATTAGATTAGAGTTTAATAACAAGCATGTTGCTATAAAAACCAACTCCAATGGATCAACAATGCCACCCCTATTTACATAATTTCAACATTAGTTGTTGATGTCACTTTAACTTATTTTTCATTTTTATTTTCGCTTTTAGTATAAAATAATAAATAACAAAATTTCATTATGTGTCATGCAATGCAATATGAGTTCTTCCTTGTCTCTAATTTTTTTTCTTTTTTTCATTTTTGGTTGATTATAAGGGGGTTTACTTCATAACTTGATTAATACTTGTCTCTCTTAATTAGAACTATTCTTACCCACAAAATTTTATCCTTTTATTAATAAGAATTTTATTAATCGCCAAACAATATGATCAGTACACAATTCATATCAATTATAGACATACTAAATAGAGTAACAAAGCAAAAATTTTATTCAAGGCAATAATCCAATCTAATTTACAAATATGTGTTCAGGTTAAACAATATGTGTCCAGGTTCAACAATATATGTCCAGATTTAACAATATGTGTCCAGGTTTAACAATATGTTTTCAGGTTAAACAACTTTTTACCATGTTTACAAATTTGTGTCTAAGGTCAACAATATGTGTCCAGGTTCAAAAATATATATCCAGATTTAACAATATGTGTCAAGGTTTAACAAATTTATATCGGGTTTATAAATTTGTGTCCAGGTTCAACAATATATGTCTAGATTTAAAAATATGTGTCCAGGTTTACCAATATGTGTCCCGGTCTACCAATACATGTCTAGATTTAACAACATGTGTCCAGGTTAAACACATATGTGTCCAGGTTAAACACATATGTGTCCAGATTCAAAAATATGTATTCGGGTCTAGTGGACAGGTTTGAGAGAGACATTACTACTAGACCGGTCTGACACAATACCCTATCTATATTTTATTAGGTGAAAGAGTGCGTACCTTATAATAATGAGATCAACTCATATATATATATAGCGAGCTGATTGTGGGAGACGGCGGCGCCGTCTTGGACACGAGTCCTGAAGGGATTGGCTAAGGCTAGCGTCAGCATGCAGTTAATTTGTTAGGAAGTGGGACTTAGACGCTTAAGTTGTGTCCTGATCGAATGGGCGCCACATAGGGTGCTGGGGACTGATGCTTTGAAGCCTTACGAAATCCATTTTGTTGTCTTGTGGACGCTGACTAATGGGTCCATCATCTCTTGGATGCGCGACCCAGATCCTCACAGACTGTTAACTCTTGGCTAGTGGCCTAAGTCCTCGTAGGTTGTCATGTATCGGATGACGACTCAAGTTCTCATGGAGTCGTGGTCCGTCATCTTCAGGATGGCACTCGAGTCCTCATAGTCTGTTATCTCTTTGATAACGGCAGAAGCCTTTATGACCGGATATCTCTTGGACGGTGGTGTTTTGGGGTCTGACATCTTAGTGTGACGCGGATATGCAAGTCTTGTCAATCTACTGGTAGGCACCCATATATATATATTTTTTTTGGAACAATGAGAGTACATTTAATTTAACACGAGTTTCACGACTTGGACTCTAGTGCCATCCAAAAAAATCCACGTCCGCAATATTGAATGACCCATGCGGTGAATCCGGTGATGCGATGCCATGCCAAATTTTCAACAAAAAAAAAAAAAGGTATATTCGTCAATTAAAAAGTATTGTTATTGGACACGCTTTTTAGTGAGTTCCTACGCTTCCTTTTTAGCAAGAACAAGAATAAAACCAACCAAAAAAAAAAACACTTACAACCAAAAAATATTAGAGTTTCCCTTCCCTTTGCTTCAATCCTGTTTCTTCTTCCTTCATTAATTGCATTCATTAATTAATCTTGTTAATTCTCAGATCAATAATCCTTTTATCCTTATCTTTTGATTTGAAATTCTAATCTACGAATTGGTTAAAACCATTGAAATACTAGCACTCTTGCAACAGATAACAGTGTTTGTATTTCACTCATATGCTAAGCCATTTTCATCATGTCAATACCCAGAGAACCAGAACATGTGATGAAATTGCGAGGAGGATCTGTACTTGGGAAGAAGACTATATTGAAAAGTGACCATTTTCCTGGTTGTCATAACAAACGTCTTTCTCCTCATATTGATGGTGCCCCTAATTATCGTCAGGTATATCGTTAATTTTTCCTAATTAGTCGTTGTTTGTTTAATTTTTCCATCTGGGTTATGCCTGTAATTGTTCTTATGCTGGTTGTGTGTTCGGAATTTTAATAGAATTGAGTGGTTTTTGTGGGTTTGTGATGGCTAGTGATGATAATGGGATTTATGAAAATTTTTGTGGGGATTTCTTTCTTGTTGTTAAAACCTTTAAACTCTTCAATTCGAGTTGGAATGATAGTTTTACTACCTGTTTGTTCAGTGGTAATCCAATGGTTATAATGAGGATGAGTTTATATCCAAGTTTCAATGTCCATGGTAATACTTAATTTGATTCAATCTCGGTGAATCTCAATGGGCCATGGGACTCATGAAGTCATTTTTTTTTTAACTTAAAGCAAGATTGGGAGTTGAGAGTGTGTATTACATGAAGATATAAATGGGATAAGTTATACATATATGTTTGACTGTGGGCATGTTAAGTTTATCATTATGAGTTGTGAATCCAGTTCTCCGCACTATCACCCCCACAATTTTTTTTTTAATTTTTTTTTTATAATAATTTTAAAAAGATATAAAAAGGGATAAGTTATACATATATGTTTGAATCTTGACTATGTTGAATTGTACTTAAGTTTGCTTTGCCGTGTAATCATAAACAGGCTGATTCTTTACAAGTTCACGGGGTTGCGATTCCTACCATAGATGGAATCCGGAATGTTCTTAAACACATTGGGGCACGAAAGGACAGAAAAAGTACTCATTTATTGTGGATAAATCTTCGTGAAGAACCAGTAAGCTTATTTAATTCTTGTTTCTTTAATCCATGATGCCAAATTATCTTGTTGATTTTTTTTTTTTTTTTTTTTTTTTTTGTAGTCTCACAATTTTCAATTATTTACAGCTGTTTAATATTTCCTGGTTCATGACTCTAGTGTTTAAGGATGTTTGATGCTATCTAAACATCTTGTTAAAATTCTTCTACAAAATTTCAATGAATTAAGAAGTCTGAAAGACAGCCAAAGTGTTTATAAACTTTATATTGTAATAGAAGGCTGAGTATGATGATTGGTTTTGGTTGAAGTGAGATATTTTTGTTTATGATTTATGTGCTTGAGATACCAGTTCCAAACTATCAATTAATCAATTTTGATTAATTGGTAACAGGTGAGATCAATTTGCAATATTTGAATGATATTATGGCTCATGGGCACATGCAATGAAATGATAAATGTGTCTACCATCCCATCCTCCTCGTTGTCACTCTATAGTAGGTTTTAGGACATACCCCTTAGTGCCATGTGATTCCACTCTACAGTATATTTCGATTTCTTTCTCCTTTTGTCCTTGTTTGTATTTAGTTCTTTTTTGGGGTTCTATTGTAATGAGTCAAGAGGATAGATAATTCTGATGTATTTGTATGGATTCTATGTTAGTGGATATTGGTGTGGGGAGTAGGTGTGCAAGGGTTGTGGGGGAAAGCGGGTGCTAATGTGATGGTACTGTGGGAAATGGAGAGGAGGATACAGAGGAAAGGAGAGGACAAATGGTAGTGGTGTTAAAGGGTATGTAGGAGAGGACAAATGGTAAAGGTGGTAGAGGCAAGGTAGTTGAGAACATAAGAGATGAACTAATAAGCAACATGTAGAGGAATTTTGATTGTCAAATATATGAAGAATAATGAAAATGTAAGAGAGTGGTGTATAAGATGTGTTTTCTTTTGAGAACTTTAGGATGGAGTTGTGGAAGAGGGTATTTATTGGCTTTAATTGAGCTAACAATATTCTTTTAAAGGTTAACATGGTCTTTCTAGAGAATTTGGTGCCAAATCAAATTAAGATTGAATAAAAATGGGGCATGGTTTAAAATTTTTTAAGCCTTAAGGTTACACTATTTATAAACTATGGATCTACACGAATTTGATAAACTACAGGATTTCCATCTAAAATACATTAAAGATATTTTTTAGTCCAAAAGATAAGAAGTAGTAAAGCTTAGTTGTTTTGTTAATGGTCTCTTGAAGTGTTTAATCATGATATCCATAAGAGAAAGATATGAGGAAAGATTTGGAGATGGTGTCATTTTATTGATGATTGTAATTGGAGACTTTGTCAGGGGGCTGCTCCTGTGACCTTGAGTAGGCTACAAGTCTAAAAAACTATTTTGCTTTGTGCTATCCCGTATTATCATTCTAACAAACTTGAGAAAAGATAGATGTGCCTCTGTAGGGGTAAAATACTGTTTTTATACTGTAAGTTTGAACATTGTAAGTACTTTAAGATGTGGCTTATATAATGTAAAAGTAGGAAATTGAATTTCCCAGACTATTATTATGGTGCAGCATCTGTAACACATGTTATGTTGGTTTTAGGAGGAAAGAGATATAATACTGAATTCCAATTTCTTTTATGATGTTTAGGATTTCTCTTCTAGAGGCTGTAATTGATATTCTTGAATGCTTCCAGTCTTCTAGACTTGATAAAATTTGGTCTTAGCATTTGACAAGTTTGGCTAGCTATTCTTTTCCGTAATATTTTAGCTTTGTTCTTGAAACGGTTCATGTCTTAGAAATAGAAAGGGAAATTGATTGGTTTTAAAGTTGTTTTATTTTTCATTGAAGTTAATCCAGTTTTAATTCAACATGTTTTTTTGAATTTGACGTATATTTTTCTGTTTTGTTGAACTTTCATGTATGCTTTTTGAACAGGTAGTTTATATCAATGGCCGCCCTTTTGTTTTGCGTGATGTTGAAAGGCCTTTCTCCAATCTTGAGTATACGGTATGATTTTATTGAATGGATTTCCTATAGGAAAGAAATGCCCAAAAATATCAAAGAAAATGCTATTAGGTCCCTCACTTTTCTAATTCTTTCTTTTCTTACTATTAAATTAGTGTTCCAGGTTTGAGCTTTAGTTGTATTTCTGCATTTGATACATAAATGTTCTACCTCGCTAAACTTTATAGTATAAGTATTAATGTATTTGTTGCAAAGTTTCAAAGGAAGGCTTCTTTTTCTGGTGATGCGTTGTTGTGTAAGGGTCTTCTCTGTAATATTGAGTTTCTGCGCCTTTTTTTTCTATCGTTTGATATTCACTTTTTATTTTTGTTGATGAACTTTGTGCTTGACTGCCTCTACATTAATTGAGAATGGGAATTTTTAATTAGGAGTACAGAAACTAAGATGATACCATATTTAGTTTGTTTTCATGGCTTGAAAATTGTTAAAAAAGCATAAAAAGAATAAAAAATAAAAATTCTTGCGTGACAACAGTGATGTGGTCTGTGATGAAAGCATTAGTTCCATTATCGCGACACCATGACCATTTTTGAAATCGCGATTGAAACTGCGTTTTCGAACCATGCTTCCTCCAATCCATACACCTCACCGCTTTATCCGAAACCCAAATTTGAAATTGAAAAACTAGAGGTAGGGAAGAAGATGGATAGTGAGGTGTGTTTAGGTTGAAAGGTGGTTCAAAATTGGTGTTGGTGTTGTGGATCTCTATCCTAGGTGGATCTTCAACCTAGAATTCAAAGGGGGTTGAATTTGTTGGTGGTGTTGTGTGGTGGGTTGAAGATGATAAAGATGGTTGAGGAAGGTTGTAGATGATGAAGATGGAAAAAGGTTGTAGATGATGAAGATGGAAAAAGGTGTGATTAAAATAGTAGCAACATCATTTTGTTTGGTGGTTTTGTTGGGTAGGTGGTGTTGGTAAAATGAACAAATTTATGAAATACGTTTTATAAAAGTGAGTTAAAGCTACTTACAAGTTGAAAAACACCCCAATTTCTCGTAGACCCAGTAGTACTACAAGCGAGGCTTAGAACCTTAATTGCAAATTTTTGGACAATGGGAGATGAAGAACCATAGGAAATACACCAATCCACTATATATTTAAATTATAAAAAAGCAATAAATTTAATTAAGTTTTTTTAAAAGTCAAACACAAATATTAGTATTTGTTAGTAACTAAATCATGTTATTTGGTGATTTTGTTTTCCTTTGCCTTATTGCCATGTTATGGACTTATGGCCAAAAAGGCCGGTTGCATTTTTGTATGCATCCAACTCCAAGATTATCTTGTCTTGATCTTCCACCTTCTAAACAAATCTTCCTGAATCCCGATTAAAGGTTGATGAAGCTGACAATTACACCTTGCATCAATGTATACTAAGGCCCTTTCATAGTACTCTTTCTTCTCTCTAAAACTCTTGGAAATAGCCTCCTTAGCTCTATCCATGGCTTCATAAATAAACCTCATTGCCAACCTTTTCTCACCATTCACAATCTTAAGTACCTTAATAAGTGGATCAGTCAACATAATAGCATGAAGAACATTCTTCCAAAAGTTATCTTGCAAAACAAATGTTGCTATTCTCTTTCTTGCTGCTTCGTTTGTCACTTGGAATCATTACAGTATTGAGCAGTGGCCAGTGGCCATCTTTCTTTCTTTTTTTTTTTTCTTTTTTCCTTTGTGACATTGAGCAAGGGAGATGAAATAAGTTGCAAATCAAGTAATGGTCGAACTATGCAGATTTATTTGATTAGTGGACCTCATCATGTTCACAAGAGATACATGGCTATATATAGCCATTCATGAACATGCACTTCTTTAATGCAATCTTAACTTTTGGAATTTTACCAATGTCCTCCAACATTAGATCAACACAATGTGTCATACAAGGAGACCGATAAAGATGTGTTCTTTTAGCCTCTAACAATTTACCTTGAAAAACATAAGGATATATTTATATTTGATAATTAGAATAAAGCAGTAAAGTAAGAATAATTGAAAGGAATGGTTTTCCTAACCTGCCTTCAAAAAATTTGCAGCATTGTCCATTACCACTTGAACTATATTTGCCTCTCCACCCTCTTAAACCATACTTATCAAGCATTTGAAACAACAAAGTTAACAACAAAGTTGCATCTTTGACAATTTCTAACACGTCCACAGATTTAAGGGGCATGGACCCTTTTGGAGAATTAACACAATATCCTTTTGGACAACCGAGCACGCTATCCATCCAATAATATTGGACAACCCTTTGTTGCCCACTCTTCTTTTTGATCCTCCATTAGCTTATGAGTGCCATCCACCTCTTTCTTAAGGAAGGGAACTCTCACCTCATGCATATTTGGTGGAGTTGGTGGCTTATTCCACACCATGTTGCCCGAATGATTTGATCATCACCTAAAACTATCATGATTCTTGCGGTGCCCCTTACTCTAAAGTGATGGCACGAGAACTTCCTAAGAGGTCACCCATCCTAGTACTATTCTCATCCAACCACAGGGTCGGTGGGGTTGGCGGCATGGCAACACAAGGACTTCCCGGAGGTCACCAATCCTAATACTATTATCGTCCAACTATGCACCTGGATGTGACATATTTTTACTCCGGCTGTCACGGGAAACCCCACTGGCGGAGTTCCAAAACGATCATGACTAATCGTATTAAATGGAATGCCGGTATCATAAAACCACCTACATATATCCCTACAAATTCCCCCCCTCAATTGCTTATCAAAAGCTCCAAAGATACCTTTCAAGCCATCAGGGGTAGTAGAGGTTATAAACATATCCAATGGACCTTTGACTCTTTTGATTTTTTATCAGCCCTCAAGGTCCCATCTTTTACCGGCAAGGTATCATAATCCATTCTTCATTATTATATTCATATCTTTCTAGTTTAATAAGCGGAGTTATATCATTAAAAGACTTTGTCTAGGGCTTCTTTATCATAAAGTCTTTGACTTCTTCCTTAACATGCTTTGGACTAGCTGGGCGTTTAGTGACATTTCTAAAACCTCCAACATAATGTTGTTTCAAATGGTATGCTCTAAGCTTTGTTACCTTACCACAAAAACTACAATGCCAATTATTTTTATTATTAAGCTTTGCAACCTTACCACAAAAACTACAATTATTCTTATAATTATGCTTTGTTACCGTACCACAAAAACTACAATGCCAATTATTCTTATTATTAGGATTGAGTTTCCCATAATTTCTTGCCAGATCCAAAGCCTCGATTAACCTAGTGGTGATTGTGATTTATCCATAATTAAATTTCAATTAAATTTATACCATCTAATCAATATAAAAATACATAAAACAACTCTTTTAAAACTGTATATTAACAATAATTTAAAAAAGAAAAGAAAAAACCAGCAGCATGCTCTACTGTTGAAGCTTGAACAGAATAGAGAAAAAAGAGTCGTATGCCGAAGAGAGAAAAACACAGAGAAAAAAAAAAGAGCGAAGAAGTGTTGAAGAAGAGTAGAATGAAGAAGAAGAGAAAGAAGAAGGGTCAAATAAGAAGAGAGATGAAGAAGGTTTGAATTGTTGAAGGCCTAATGTCTGAATTTTCAAGCAACAAAAGGGAGAAAAAAGAGGAATAAAGAATTTTCAAGTGGTTCAATTGGGAAATTATGCTTCAATGGATATTCAATTAGAACCAATGCTTCACGTGAAAGTCAGAAAATTAGGCAATTTTTTTTTTTTGGGGCTAAATGTTATAGCTAGCTTTAAACATGACCCAACCCAATTCAACGCTCCGTATCCATAACAGTGTTAAAAAAGAGAAAGTCGCAATAATTCGATAAGGGTGTTAGAGCCTAAGCGTAAAGCGCAAGCGCGAGGCAAACTTTTTAGTTATTAAATATTTTTTCACTTATGCAGTTATGCATGCATAACTCATTAAAACAAATAATCAAAACGCATTTTTGAATTTCTAATTTTCTTCCCTTTTGTTTTATTAGGCAGATAAATGGGGTATGAGAACATATACACATACAGTGATAGGCACTAGGTATGATAGAAAGATTCTCTCAAAAATGTATGGTACAGCGTACGGGTATGGAAAAGAAATGACAAATAAAATTTTAATAAATCTGATTCTTATTTATTTATTTTTTTTTTTATAAAAATAGGAATGGGGGAAATGTTGTGTCAATTCAATTGATAGCCTTTAGATATGTAATGTTAAGATTTTGTAATATATGGGGTGATTGCCAGTTTGGTTATGGGGATGTGTAGTTAAAAAAAAGGGAAAAAAGAGAGAAAACAATGCCTAAACTCCAAAGTAAATATTCCCTTTTGGCTGCCAGCTAGTTGCAATGGCCACGTCAATAAATCACTACCATGAAGTACATGTAAGGCCATTAGTAACCCATAGGTAAATGCTTATTCGCACATTAAAAAAAATGAATCAAATACTCTTACTAGTCTTATTTTGTGTTTGCTTTACTGAGCAGTGCAATAGCTGACACCTGCCTAAAACCTGGGTATGGCCTTCAATAAATTTTTAACATACCCTGTTTGGAACAATTGCATTGGCCGGTTTTAAGCTAGAACTTCAAATACAATGTTCCTCAGATGTTTCTTTTTTGATGGGTTTTTTTAATCGAGGTTTTAGTTCTGATTTAAGGATATTTTTTTGAGGTAGGATGTCTTTAGGATGTGTTGAGTCCCTGGAAGTAATTGTGTGAATAAGTCACCTTAATACCTTAGTGAATTATTTGGTTTGCATTGAGCTACCGCTTTTGACTGTTCTTAAGATGGATAAATTTGTCTCTGAATTTAGCATTCTCTTCCTTTTTCTATAATCGGTGAATTCTATTTACAAACACAAGTTGAGCTTATCATATTTCAGGTTATGCCTAGTCAGAAATCTTATCAGTTATTTCTATTTACAACCAACTATCTTTTAGAAAGACAGACACTGTGGTAGTGATTAATGAGACTGAGTGAATCATCTCTTGCATTTTTCATATTTTCCTGAAACATCCTTTTTAACTATTTGTACATTGATTTGGTTCAGTTTGGTTATGTTATTCCTGAATTAATTAGGGAATTAACAGGGATAGGGTGGAAGATATGGAATCTCGATTGAAGGAAGATATCTTACTTGAAGCTTCCAGGTGCTTATATTGTCTTAATTTATGTCTTCTAAATGCAGTCAATTATTTTTTCGAAATTCATCTTTTCTGTTTGAGTCAACGTTTTTTTTGGGCTGTAGATATGGAAATAAGATCCTCGTTACTGATGAACTTCCAGATGGCCAAATGGTGGACCAGTGGGAGCTAGTAACCTGGGATTTTGTGAAGACTCCACTTGAGGTATGCTTATTAAAGTTTTTTGCACATATATAATTGAACTTGTGCCTTTTTTCTTACTAATTTCTTTGGTCTAGGTGTATGAAGAGCTGAAATCAGAAGGTTTTCTTGTCACCTATGAAAGAGTTCCTGTTACCGATGAGAAATCACCTAAAGAATCAGATTTTGATGTTCTGGTATGTTTGATGTTTGTTTGCACTTTGAAATTCTCTAGAGCTGTACTTGGACCAACCAAAGGTGATTTGAAATCTGAAATCCGACCCAAGATCCGATTACAGTCTAAAACCATAATCCGAATCATGATCCAATATCCAAATTGATCTGATTTGAATCCTAATTTGATCTGAAACTCATTTGGCCCAAATTTCATCTGAAACCGAATAATTCTGATCTGAACTATTCCAATCCAAAAGCAACATGAATCGAAATCAATCCGAGAATGTTAAATTATATACCACTCAATGTTTCATACTTGCTATTTTTTTACTATATATATTTAAGTTGTAGCCTTCAATGCCATACGAAAAATAGTGACTGCTAATATTATATAGATGTTGAAATTAAGTTCTATTATATGATGTGTAACAATTAATACGCTATAAAAATAATAGCCAATTAAATTATATATTCTTTGTATCTTTTTGTTGTTTATGTCTCCTTTTTAAATGTAATAAAGTGCTCTACCTATTTAGAATCTTTTCCCTTTTTGATAAACCTTTTTTTTTGATACCTCAGTATTTTATTCAACTTACCCCACATCTATTATTTTTATTTATTCTCTCTCCTACGTAAAATATACTTTATTCTAAACCATACTCAATCATCATTATTTTATATTTTCTCTCTTTATTTACATGTTACTCTCTTTCCTTTACTTTTACATTAAATTATTATCAAATTCTTAATAGCAACGCAATATTCCAAACGTAACCAACAAAAATGATACTGAAGGAGTAGATGTGGATATTGGAATTAGCTTCTCTTGCTAAATCCTTGAATACTCCTCATATCCAAAGTGATTGTCACCATTGTATCTCCATTTCTCCAGCCAAATATGCACTCTAAATAATCTGTTTTACTCCTGCTGTGTTTGAAGCCTCGGGATTCCAATCCTTGGCGCGATAATTCTAATTTACCTTCCACACCTTCTTGTGTCTCATCAATCAGCACAATGTCATCTACTAACATTATGTACTATAGTATATTTTCTTGGATTTTTGTCCATAATTATTGCAAAAAGAAAAGGACTGAGAGTAGATACTTCTTGTACTCGAATTGTGATACTGAATTCTTTCGTTTCTCTACTTTGACACTTACATTATTGCTAGCACCCTCATACATATCCTGAATGATGTCGATGTACTTCTTCAAAATACCTTTCCTTGTTAAAGCCCTCCAAAGTACTTTCATTTCATTATTACAATAATTATTATGAAGTATTATGGTAGTAGTGCTTAACTGAAGTCTTTATATGCCAAGCTCCAGTAGTTTTTGGGTAGTGAGCCCACTAAATAGCCTAGGAAAATAGTTTTAAAAACTGAATTCTCGTGGATTCTTTCAAAGTTTTCCTAATTTAAGGGTTAAAAAAGAAAGAAAAGAAAACAGAAAGGGATAAGATAGCAGCTGGATTGCCGCAACTCGTTCCTGTTATTCCAATAATCACTTGTTTTTTTTAAAAATAATTTCCTCCTCTCCACTTTCTCAATCATGATGTTATTTTCTTTCTTCTGTTCATCTCCAACAATGGCGTCACATTCTCCATCGCCATATCACAAAATTATATACTCCCTTTGCCCCTCTAAAATTGTAAACTTTGACCATGAATTTCTATTAATATATAATAAAAAAATATTCATGTTGGATTTTGACATTTTGTTAGATTCATCGTAACGTAAACTATTAAAATATCAACTTCGTATAATTTTATGCGAAATAAAATTAAAGATATAAGTCGTCTAATGTATGTTTCGAACACCGTGCAAAAATAAATGTAGCAAACTTAGAGGGATGGAGTATGCAATTGAGCTCAACTCATGTCCACGAGTTTTAGCCCCATGGCTATACTGCGTTTAGTATTCGATCTCTACTTTTTGTATTTTGTTTACTTTCTTTCTTAGCTTCAGATGTTTGAATTTTTTTTTTCCCGTTGAAATCTTTTGTTGGTGCTTGATATCATTTTACTTTATTTCATTAGTTTGATATCTTTGGTTCATGTACCCGACCCCACTTATGGAATAAGGCTTTGATTGATTGATTAGTTTGAAACTTGCTTTCAGGTCAATAAAATATCGCTAGTGGACCTTAATACTGAGGTAATTTTTAATTGTCAAATGGGACGCGGGAGAACAACAACAGGAATGGTGATTGCTACCTTGATTTACCTCAACCGAATTGGAGCCTCTGGTAATTTATGCTTCCTCTAACTCAGCTTGTTTGCCGTCACATGAGATGTTTCCAATCTCTTGACACTTTATACAATTTCTGATCTTTGATTTGACAAGAATTCTGAATTCATCATTGAATGAGATTTTCTCCTGATTTCCTTCTCTAGATTAATTAAAATAATAAAAGGAAAAGTACCGAAATATCTTTTTATTGTGCATGTCCTCTTAGGCTTAGAATGCACCCCCCCTGCGATCATTCTGTTATGAAAACAAAAGAATGTCAAAAAATATATGCGACACCAATTGCAGTGCTATAACTTTCTTGAAATTGGCTGTTGACATCCTACATATCAGAAAGATATAAAAATTAACACCCTATTACTGACACTAAATTTATCTCATGATGGAGCTTTGTACTAAATGACAATGCCTCGATTTCTGAATGAATCTTGGTAAACTGAAATCTATAGGCAAGATGTTACATAGCATTTGTTTTGAGATAGAAGATTCATTTCATCATTTTGCGACTTCCCATAGTATTATGGACATATGATAATAGGTCTAAGTCAGTATAATCGATGATGGAGCTTTGAACTCAATGGCAACACCTGGAACTCTACTGCACCCTGGGTAAATTGAAATCTGTAGGCTTGGTCTTAAATAGCAGTTATTAAGGGCTAGAATAGACGATTGATTTGGGAATTCCCATGTCATCATTTTGAGATCTCCTATAGTTATATATAATTTTATGTATTCTTATTTCTTTATATTTGTAATAATGCCATTCCACATCCTTGTAGTATATCAGAGAGGCATGAGATTATGTTAAGATGAAAGTTTGGCTTATTATCTTCAAAATGAGTGGTCACGCACCTGATTTAGACAAGAATTAAAGATTTTATTGCCATTTGAAGTCAAAAGCTCTCTTGAAGATAATTCATTAGTTTAGAAACATTAGCCTGCTAGGCAATCTGCTTTTCTGGACTTAAATCTGCTCATGGAGTTCAAGTGTCAAGGGTTCGTCTAAGTGGAATTCAGTTTGCTTGCCCAGGCATTATCTCTACTCACCTTGGTAACATGATCATTCCACATATTTTCTATTAAGCTTAAACCTAGTTGCAATCTTCTGTCTTTTTTGTATTTGATGGTTAGGATTAATCTAAGTTGTAGTAACAAAGTTTTGTAGCCTTTGTTAAATGATTAATGAGAGAATCCCCCTAAGGTGCGTAGAACAAATGTGGTGGAAATCTTTCTCTTTTGTGGCCTGTTTTCTCTCTATTTCTACTAATTATTAATTGTTAAAACTGCATCTAACTTGTTTATGCTCTAACTTCATAGTCGTTGAAGTTGACCATTATGGATTAAAGATGATGGGTGTTTGCAAATTATTACAATTAAAATATTTAGATATCGCATCAAAGAACTATTCTGGAAATTAATTAGAAAATTTTCTGGAGAAGATCAAAATCCTCATAGTCGGATGGACGAATTGCTTTCATATCTTGAAGGCCTCTAGAAGACCCACCTAGTTTCCAAGGTCTTAAATTCTCCAACTACAAAGCCTAGGCCTATGCTTCTGTCAAGTGAGTATGGTGCCTGTGGCATGGTAGTGAAAATTGCAGTCTATGGATGAGCGATGCAGCCTGGATAGTGGGTTATATGTGGAAGAACCGAAGAAGGATGGACTGCTGTCTGTGGGCAATAATGTTTGAAAATCGTTTTTTCGGCCTTTTAAGGGTTCAAAGGAGAAGAACATGAGTTTTGTTGAAGTTAGGTAATTCAGGCTTAAGGAGTTTGGTCAAAAGTGACTTTGAACTTAAATTTGGGTCAATGCACAAGTCTTTGTTTAAATAGCACAAGACCCGGGGGGTGATCCTGAAAACAAGATTTTAATGTTGTAACAGTCTATATATTTTTACAATATAATTTACTAAAATAGTAAAATGTACACAGTATAGCAATTTTAGTGAATAAATATTGTCATAGTCCAATTTCAGCAATACTAAATAACTACTAGTCTAACAAACATGTTAAACTTCCTAGTTTTATACCTCCCACATCATATTGTGGACAGCAACCTGTCAATTGGAGAAATACAATGATAGTTAGGTTGTTGATGGGTTCGTCTTATATATCAAACCACAATGGTTGATGATGATACAATGTTTGTTCTGTTGCTTGATGGGTTTTGAACTTTGTTGAGGTTGTGTGTTGAGTTGACTTGAGTCCTGAGTCCTGTTGACATTTCGTTGGAGTGGTAATTGATAAAAAGAGTCAAAAATGTTGGTGCAGTTATGGTGATGATGCAACAAATTCTAGCTTTTATGCTAAATTCTTTATGTGCTTTATTGATGTTTCTTTTTTGTTTGTTTAATGTATGTGTGTGCTAAGAACTAGAATTATTTGTTAGTTTTCTTGGCTTTCGAGTGGCCAAATTCACTCCCAAACTAATTTGTTTATCTGACGTTCGAGAGGTCAAATTCACTACCAAGGTGCACTTTCTTGTATTTATTCCTCTATGAAACTTTACACACACTAATGCATTATTTATAGACTTCCTACATCACAAAATCGACATATCTAACTAAACAGAAAAAGACTAAACTGCGCTTACTACTGAAAATACAGCCAGCCATTACTCCTAATGTAGGTTAATAATTCCTGGGGTTGGACTGGGCTCGTAGCAGTGTGTTCTCGCGTGTGTATGTGTGCGCGCGCGTATGTGTGTGTGTTTGTGTTTTGATAGTGGAGTAGAGCAAAATTTATGCTATCATAGATGATAATAATAGGTGGTTGCATTGTATGGAATATTGATTATTTGCAATGGTATGTAAACTGTGATTTAGGGATGATAACAGGGTTCTGATCTGATGATCAACCCGTTTAAACAATTTTTTTATTATTCCTTATTTGGTATGTAAACCTAGCTTAATATTGACCTGTCCATTATTTATTACGTGTATATCAACTGTCCAAATCTAGCCCGGCCTAGCACAAACCCATGTCGAGCCAGAATCTAATTTATCTAAATATCTCCCAACTGGACTGAAGTCTGAACCCTACCCGATTCGATAATACAGATACATTAAACAGCTGTTGTCCTGGCATGCGGTTCTTAGTAGACTTGCTCACAGCTGTTGTCCTGGCATGCGAGTTTTGACCTTTTGTTTTTAACAGGCATTCCAAGGAGCAGTTCTATGGGAAGAGTTTTTGATCTGAACTGTGGCACTGACAATGTGCTTAGTTCAG
The DNA here is from genome assembly GCA_951394345.1 of Salicornia ramosissima. Taxonomy (NCBI): domain Eukaryota; kingdom Viridiplantae; phylum Streptophyta; class Magnoliopsida; order Caryophyllales; family Amaranthaceae; genus Salicornia; species Salicornia ramosissima. Next base: position 9,417,093 of record OX596237.1, on the reverse strand, counting down.
AGGAGGCAATCCGTAGAGGAGAGTATACTGTTATTAGAAGTTTGATCCGTGTGTTAGAGGTACCATCATATTTGTTTCTTCTTTGCAGTGTAACTTTTCTTTGAATTCCTCTGATCTTTTCTTTCTTTTTGTTACACTTTCTAATTCCCTTGAATGAATGGTATACTCAGGGTGGTGTGGAAGGAAAAAGGCAAGTGGATAAAGTGATCGATAAGTGCGCCTCTATGCAGGTACTGACTGGAATACCCACTTCTGCATAGTCTGAAATCAAATTGCTAGTTTTTGCATTGCATAATGTCCAATGTGTCAAGTATTTTTTTATTTACCATTGGAAATCACTTGAAATCGAAGTTCATGCCATATGACTTGGAGAAGTAAAAAATAAGAAAAATTATTTTGCGGATGCATGAGTTTTGGAATTTTTTTGCTTATGGAGTATAACGAGTTCTAAGTCCTTGTAACACATGGATATAGAAGTGTAGATTTTTTTCCCTCAATTATAATGGATCAAATAATTATAATTAATGTATAGTAATATTTTTAAAAGTTAAGATGTGTAAAGCAAAATATTAAATCAAGGACATATCACCACATCGCGACCGCATTGTAAAGCTTTTTGAGCTTACCGTGACTGAGATATTAGGCCACAACGGTCGCGAACCATCCGCATTGTCCGAGAATGTGCTTCCGCGACCGTTACCGCGATCGCAACCGAAATCGAGATTTAAAACCATGACATAAGATAATAATATTTGTCTCATATGATATATTTATTAAAAACTTTACATTTTGAATTGATCAAAAGGATGATCAAAAAGGGAAAATAGGAATCAATTTCGACAAGTAAAATATAGTATTGAAGAAATAGTTTAATGTAGTGTAGTAGAAAAATGATTGATTCCGATTGAATAACAAAATTGAAAAGTTTAAAAATTTACAATGATATACTTTTATATGAATGAAATTGAAGTAGTGACATTAAGTGTTGTTATTAATCCATTTCATTAGAAATTAATTGGTTATGGAAGATCAATATAAAAGCTACAAGTTTATTTTTATAAAAAAAATATTGAAAACTGACAAGTGGCTTATAAAACTTCTTGTTTAAAATTGCCTACACGGACTGTTAGGAAAATTTTAATCGTGAGTGGGAAAATGATAGAGAGAGAAAGAGAAGTATGTGACAAAGAGAGAAAGAGAAGTATGTGACAAAGAGAGAAATAGAAAGAAATGACATAAAAAAGGGAAAAGAAAATTTTGTTGCACATAATAGAAACTTTCCATTTTTGGTAAATGTTGTAAATAAAAAAACGGAGGAAGTAGTATAGATTGTTTCGTGGGAGGAAATAAAATACGAAGTATTTGTTTAAGGAAAAGTCTCTTTGTTTCCAATCGTGAACTTCCCTATTCTTTATTCACTGATAGTTTATGCATGATAACTTGAGGGCATGAAATATGTGTTTGCCTTGGCCTCCTTTATGATATGGATGATACACAATCCTGTCAGTTTGTCATATGTAAATTTAAAGAAATATTATATCCTAGGAAACTTAATTTTGACCCTGTGTGTTGCAGAATCTAAGAGAAGCTATTGCTACATATCGTAACAGTATTTTACATCAAGCGGATGAGATGAAGCGAGAGGCTTCACTATCTTTTTTTGTGGAGTATCTGGAGAGATATTATTTTTTGATATGTTTTACTGTGTATCTTTACACTGAGGGAGCAGCTGTAAGTCCCAGTTTGTCTGTTCAGTATAGTTTTGCTGATTGGATGAGGGCACGGCCGGAACTCTATAGCATATTGCGTAGGTACTTTCTTTTAATGTAAAATTTGAATTTATAGTTAGGCATGATATGAACATTTATTTATAATTTTTTTCCCTCATTTGCTGTATTATGCTAACTTGTATGTAGGCTATTGAGGAGAGATCCAATGGGTGCACTAGGTTACCGTAAAGCAGAGAAATCACTTGCCACGATAGCTGAATCTGCAAATGGCCGTCCTTATGAGATGAGTGTTGTTGCTGCCTTAAGAACTGGAGCGGTGCTGGGCAGCCAAACTGTCTTGAAAAGTGATCATTGCCCTGGTTGTCAAAACTTGAGTTTGTCGGAGAGGATAGAAGGTGCCCCAAATTTCAGAGAGGTTTTGGGATTTTCAGTTTATGGTGTGGGTAATCCAACTTTTGATGGCATTCGATCTGTTATACAGCGCATTGGTAGCTCAAGAGGTGGCCGCCCAGTTTTCTGGCACAATATGAGAGAAGAACCTGTTATTTACATTAGTGGAAAACCATTTGTGCTTCGTGAAGTTGAAAGACCTTATAAAAACATGATGGAATACACTGTACGTGCATAAAGCCTCCTGCAATTTTTCATATTTAAGTATGCCCATCTACAGCTTCACAAAATTTGAATAACTTCAGATGAGGAGTTGAGGAAACTAATAATGGATTGGAAACAATGTGAACAAGAAATTCTTGACTTTTTTATCTCATTCTGGAACTATATGTTGCTGCAACTTTTTGACAATTGTTATAATTTTAATTAATAAGGAAAATGTTAAAGCATTACATTCACTTCATAAAATGGAAATAATTTAGGATTTTAAGACAAAATTACACACAATTTGAGACAATAAATGCTTGATTTGACTTTTTATTCCTATTTTAAGCTTCTTAAAGAGCTATAGGGCTATGTTTAACATTTTCCCTTTAGTAATAGTCATCTATATGGCCATCCGTTAACTTTTTTTTTAGTTGCAAATCAGTAACACTTTTTTTTTAATGAGAAGCGTACTTAAACTAGAATCTTATGGTTAAACTTTTTTATTTACTCTTTCTTGTTCTTTTTGTGATATTCCCTTTCTTGCATGTTTCTGATGGACTGTAAGTGCAGATGTCAATTCTTTGCTATCTATACGCTAACACCAAAATGATCAACTATTATTCAAAATTTGGTCAGGGAATTGATTGTGAGAGAGTAGAAGGAATGGAAGCACGTCTGAAACAAGATATTCTACGTGAATCTGAACGCTTTGGAGGTGCTATTATGGTTATCCATGAAACAGATGATGGTCAAATATTTGATGCTTGGGAACATGTCAGCTGTGATTCAATTCAGACACCACGTGAAGTTTTTAGCTCCTTGGAAGCTGAAGGTTATCCAATTATGTATGCACGTGTCCCCATAACTGATGGAAAGGCACCAAAAAGTTCTGATTTTGACACACTGGCAAAAAATGTTGCATCAGCTTCAAAGGATACGGCTTTTGTTTTTAATTGCCAGGTAAAAGTTTTCCATTGTTGATGGTAGCTGTTATATCGAGCACTATTTGTTTCTTCCAAGGAACTTAAGGTTGTTGAATGCCCTTTTGGATTTTTGTGCAGATGGGCAGGGGAAGGACAACAACTGGTACTGTTATAGCCTGCCTTCTGAAACTAAGAATAGAGTATGGGAAACCTATACGAATCCTCCCTGATGAGCCCATTGAGGAAATGTATGATAGTTCTTCTTGTGGTGAAGAAACTATGGATGATTTAGTTACTTCTGGTTCAAGTATTCTTGATCGACCAACAGCTAGAAAGGCATCTCGGACTTTTGGCATTAATGATATCTTACTATTGTGGAAGATTACGAGATTATTTGGTAATGGAGTTGAATGCCGGGAAGCGTTAGATGCTGTTATTGATAGATGTTCAGCTTTGCAGAATATACGGGATGCTGTCCTACGGTACCGGGAGCTATTCAATCAACAGCGTGTTGAGCCCAGGGTGAGAAGGGTTGCATTGAACCGTGGTGCTGAATACTTGGAGCGTTATTTCCGTTTGATTGCCTTTTCTGCTTACCTTGGGAGTGAAGCATTTGATGGATTTTGTGGCCAAGGAGAATCCAAGATGACTTTTAAAAGTTGGCTCCTAAGAAGACCTGAAGTTCAAGCAATGAAATGGAGCATAAGATTAAGGCCAGGACGATTCTTTACTGTTCCAGTAATGTTTCTTTTACTTTATAAAAAAAAGAAATGGAAGATATAATTTTTAACTATAATATCTTATATTGTTTCTAAGCTGTAAATTTTCAAGATTGAATCTTGTCCTTTACTCCTGTACTCATAATTCTGGATCATTTCAAATTTGGTTGTGCCAATAATTTGGTTTTTCTGATGTAGGAAGATCTGCGATCGCCCTATGAGACTCAGCATGGAGATGCTGTGATGGAATCTGTTATCAAGGCTCGAAATGGTTCTGTGCTAGGGAGGGGTTCTATCCTTAAAATGTATTTTTTTCCTGGTCAGAGAACTTCTAGTCGCATACAAATACATGGTGCACCTAATGTTTACAAGGTATAGTGATTTGTTATCTTTCTTTTCCTTGTCTTTTCGTTTGCGTCCCATGTATAGACAATATTCATTGTATAGGGTGAAAGCTAGAAGACCTCTTAAAATCAACAGGAGAAAGCAATTAATTATATATTCATTTTCTTGTCATACTAGAACTAGAATAATGGGCTGAGCTATGGACAGGTTTTGAAAATTGTCATGGTATATTTTCTTTGCATTGCAAATACAATTAAATAATTGATCAAAAATATGTCATGAACTATGGTTATGATATTTAAGCAAACGTTCTAAAATCATCGAGGTTTCTAGGCGAGGATATTGTATGATTTGCATTTTTGTAGTTTCCTTGGAAACAGTAATACGCCTGGTAATTGGCATTCAAAAGAGATGCCAACCGTCCAATATTGGTTGAATTTATTTCATGTGTAAATGGGAGGGTTCTAGTGAAAAGAAGCTTAAATTGATTTAGATAGACTGGATACATGTGCTTCTATGCATAATATCATGCCAAGTGTCAATGTTTAAGGTGATTTTTTTTATTAGGAAAAATTGATTCTAATAATCCCACATTTTTTGGTGTTCTACTCAAAATAGTCTCATCTTTGATTAATCTCAAAATAATCCCACCTTTATACCTTATCTCCTTAAACTGAGTCATTCACGGATTCACCTGGAAGTCTGGAACCTATTTACCAAGTTAATTTTTTTTTAAATAGTTTTTGCTACAAAGTGATTAAGTTGCATTTGCATCCCTCCCCTCTTCCTTACCTTAACCCTTTACAATCCACTGTAAAAAAAGAAGGAAGAATTCACATGAATAATCCAACCTTTGTTCGTTCTTCTCAAAATAGTCTAACCTTTACAATAACTCAATATAAACCTGCCTTTGCTTTGTGTTCCCGTTTTGGTCCCCGTTTATTTTTAACCTGGTGCAGTAGGTGACAACAAACACCTTCATTAAATCAGATATATAATGCTTTAACAGTTTAACCTTCATGAATTTGTTCCATTGATTGGTTTTTTTAATTAATTAATATTATAGATTAAAAACAATTAAGATAATCATACTTAAAGTTTAATAAAAATAGAAAAAGCCTTGCCAAAAGACTCAACTACACCGACCACTACCACGACTGACCACTAAACCCACCTATAACCACCACAATTGGACACCAGAAACCTAACTCATACCTAACCCAAACCTTCCTTTGACCAACCACCACATTGAGTCTGTTACTTTTACACATCAAATCCTCTGTTTTGGCATTGTTTATTGCTTCCATTGCAATGAAATTCAACTTGCCTTTTGGTTATCAAAATTTTCTCATGTTCATTAGGATCATCTTTGTTGAACTTCTTTAAAGGATTATTTGAAAGTTGTCCTTTGTCATAGCTAGAAAAGCCACTTGCTATTATAGGAAGTAAACTACTAATAAACATCGTCAATTCATGAACAATTTTCTTGATTAGGATAGTCTTGTCTTGTCAAGTAAAGAATAGAAATTCAACTTGGCATTGTTTATTGATTCCATTGCAATGAAATTCAACTTGCCTTTTGGTTATCAAAATTTGCTCATGTTCATGATGATCATCTTTGTTGAACTTCTTTAAAGGATTATTTGAAAGGTGTCCTTTGTAATAGCTAGAAAAGCCACTTGCTATTATTGGAAATAAACTACTGATAAACATTGTCAATTCATGAACAATTGTCTTGATTAGGATAGTCTTTTCAAGTAAATAATAGAAATAAGATGATCCGGTAGGAACTACTTGTGGATTATGACTTCAATTGTGCGAGGTTTAGAATGAAGCTTGCTTATTTTTGAGATTTGTGATGGGTCACAAAAGGACGACGAGGATGTAGAAAGTGGTGGAACGGTAACGGTGGCGGCCGCCGCCAACAACTAGATGATGAAGAGAGGAGGGCGTTAGTGTGAATAATTGAAGATTGGGGAAGGAAGAGAAAGAAGGGATTGAAAAGGGAGGTATTTATCCATAAAAAATGGAAAGTAAAATAAATTACTTTTACAACCTTTATAGCAGGTCACCTTTAAAAGGGACTAAAGTAATTATATTGAGTTATTGTAAAGGTTGGACCATTTTGAGACGAACAGTCAAAGGTTGGATTATTCATGTAAAATTTTCCAAATTAATAAAGCCCCTCGGACTCTCTCTCTCTCTTGTCCATCCTCATCCTCCTTTTTCTATTCTCTCTGTTAAAAAAAAAAAGCCTCGCTCTTCTCACTTGAAACTATCTCAACTAATTCTCACAAACTCAATCTCAACTAGGAAAAAATTGGCAAAACAAGTTAACCGGAAGTGATGATGGTGGCGGGAAATCTTATGGTTGGTGGCTTATTTGATGATGGATGGTGGTTAATTTCATGTTGGGAGGTGATTGACTTTTTGTGGCAGCTAATTTTGTTGTTAGCGGCGGATCGGCGGTTGATTTCAATTCTGGGCGTGGTGATGACTGATTATAGGAGTAGATGGATGACTGATTTATGATGGTGATGGTTGATTTCAGATGCAGCGATGGCTAATTTTGGAGATTGGTGATTGATTTCATAACGGTGGTGGTGATGGCTTATTTTCGTGGCATTGGAGATTTGGAGGTTAATTTTATGTTTGACGACTTGGCGGCGGTGGTGATGTAGTCGTGAGTGTTGGTAGTAAGCCTGTGTGCTGCTCAATAACTTCTTCCCTCTCTTCTCTTCCCCTCTTTATCAATCCAAGAGAAAGGGGGAAAAAAAATTAAGAAGCCATTGATGGTTGAAGAAGAAAGGTGAATGAAGAGGAAAGGAGGAGAAGATGAAGGGAGAAAGAAACGTAATATATGGAGAAAATTAAAACTAGCTAACTTAATTATTTTATTACTGAATATTTAGCTATTAAATAAAAGGAAACAAAAATATTAAAAGTTGATGACGAGATTTTTATTTATTTAAAACTTAAATTTAAAAGTTTAAACGAATGAAATTCGACACATGTGTAGTTAACCTACTAAATTGGTTACAAGATACATTAACATGTCATTAATCATTTTAAGAAGATAAAGTAGAAAGTTGGGATTATTTGGAGATTAATCAAAGGTAGAACTATTTTGAGCAGACCACCAAAATGTGGAATTATTAAAATCAAATTTTCCTTTTTTTCAATAGTGGTTCTTTTAATAGTGCAATAAGACTTCCACATGGTAGCCCGAAGTGCAATAGCAGTTCCACATGGTAGCCCCAAGTGCAATAGCAGCTCCACATGGTAGCCCCAAGTGCAATTAGTATCTATACACTGCACTTTGTCATTATTTGCAAATTAAAAACTCAGTAAATTTTCATTTTAAATCATAAAACTGAAACAACCACCATCTCTAATCACGAAACTGTCACAACAACCATCTCTGAATCTCGAAATCACAACTACCATTGCTAAACCACGAAATCATTATGATAACCTGTCTTTATCAATTTTACGTGGTTTAGCAATGGTGGTTGTTGCAATTTTGGGTTTCGGAGGTATATTACTAGGGTTTAGGAATGATTATTATAGTAGTTTTGTGGTTTAAGCCGTTTAACACAAAAACTATTAGAGTTTTTAATGTCTAGATAATGGCAGGGGCATTATTATATCATTACTAATTGCACATGCGGATCTCCTTGGGGGCACCATGTGAAACTAAAAAAATCCGACCGTAGTTATTTCCCCAAATCATAATAATACTAATACCCCTGATCTTTTTTCCCTTAAGAAATCAATTAGTTAATTGTTTATATTACCTGCTCAATTTGCTGTCTTTATGATGGTTGTAGCCATTGTACTCTCAAAGTCTAGTACTTGCATTTTCCACTTCATACTTGTTATATTCTCCATCTTATGCTCTGTTTAACCTTGCTTAGGTTGATGGATATCCTGTGTACAGCATGGCCACTCCTACTATCACTGGTGCTAAAGAGATGCTATCTTTTTTGTCTGCCAATAGATCTGTGGATGGAAAACAAACGATAGTAGTAACTGATTTGAGAGAGGAAGCTGTGGTTTATATTAATGGAACGCCTTTTGTTCTCCGGGAGCTGAGCAAAGCAGTTGATACACTCAAACATGTGGGAATTACGGGTTCAGTGGTATGTTCCTACTACTTTATTACTCCATGTAACACATTAGCAAAAGTTGAATCGTAAAGAAAAAGAAAAGTAACAGCTTATTACTTCCTTCTGCAAATTATGAAGGTGGAGCAGATGGAGGTACGTCTTAAAGAAGATATAATATCCGAGGTTATACGGACAGGTGGACGAATGCTTTTGCATCGGGAAGAATACAGCCCGACACTAAATCAATCTAGTATCGTAGGATACTGGGAGAATATTTTCACAGAAGATGTCAAGACTCCTGCAGAAATCTATGCAGCTTTAAGGGATGAAGGCTATGACATAACATACAGGAGAATACCATTAACCAGAGAGAGAGAAGCTTTGTCATCTGATGTTGATGCTATTCAGGACTGCAAAGATGAGTAAGTAATGTGGCTGTTGTTTATTTTTCTTGTAACAAGCTTTAGCAATTGAGGCAAGCGGTTGTGGACGACATAAATAATTTAGTTATATGACATTCTAAATTCTTCAAATCATTGTCATTTTCTGGATGCTCTAATAGAAAGGCTTTCAATTTGCAGTTCTACAGGATACTATCTATTTGTTTCACATACAGGATTTGGAGGGGTGGCATATGCAATGGCAATCATCTGTGCCAGACTATACGCGGAGGGGAATGTTCTGCATGATACTCCCTCTTCATTCAATGTCCCACCATCGTCACTTTCAGCATCTGATGACCTATCATCCTGGGCGTCTGATGAGGTGGCACTGAAACTGGGTGACTATCGTGATATACTCAGCCTAATAAGAGTTCTTGCTCAAGGGCCGAGGAGCAAAGCTGATGCTGACAGTATCATAGATAGGTAATAATTCTCTGATGCTGCTTTGGGGTTGTGCCTTTCTTTTCTTGGCATTGTGGACATTGTTTTTATCTGATGTATAATCACCATCACTTCCAACAAGTATTCTTCAGCAAACTATATTTTCTGGATTTATTTTAAGATAGCAAGCATATATGGATGTGCACTTGAATCAATTTAATCACAATGTTCTTTAATCCACAAGGGAAGAGTGATTTTGGCTTAACCACAAAGGTGAGATTCACCAAGCACCCAGGAGACGTTCATTCTCATTCAATAACCAAGCAATAACATGCTCTTTTGATTACAACATGGGCTATTTATAATGAGGATACATGATCTCATTTATCCCTTGAAACAAACTTAATCTAAGACGTTGATTGCATGTAAAGGATGGCTGAGATTAGAAGCTAAAAGAACAAAAACAGGTATTCACACAAAGTTAGGAGCCACAGCTGTGCTGTAGCAACAGCAACGGCCGTGGGAGGCAAGTCATATAGTGCTGTTGCAAAGGCCACGGCCATGGATCTGCTTCCAGTGCTCAATGCTGCTTCTGTATGGCCATATTTGTTTTGGTAACCGTGGCTGTGCCTGTGGGTCTCCATGCCCAAAATTTGTGCCTAGACAGCTCAAATCTAAATGCTTATAACTTTGTTTTTTTGGTCAAACAAGCATTTGACCCACCCGCTGTTTTAAATCAAAGTTTCCTCACCAATTGAAATCACCATCATTTCCTCTGTAGAATGAGAGATATTCTACTTTGAATTTGACCTGCATACAGATTGCATTGCTTGTTCTTCGAACTTCTCCAAGATAACCTCAAGCCATCCCAATGCGTGAAGGTTTTATTTTAAGCCTTAAAAAATTCATCAATTGAGGACTTTAGTAGAAGTGAGTACAACTGTACAAGGATGCTCTTGCATCATATTATTCGCTGAGTATGACAGCATTTTAGTCATTTCAATATAACAATAAACATAGTTAACATAGCTAGTAGCTTTTGCTGATCAAAAACCAACTTGTAACTGAATTCACTTGTTTTTGTTCAGCTTACAAGGTGATAGTTCCTCTCTTTAATTATGCCTGGCCACAAAAGATCTAGCGCTAGGGTTAAGTAAGCATCCCTTATAGACAGCTAGAAAATGAATCTGCCTATATATTCTTGTTGTAATACTCGTCAATGCTTGGTGTAAGGAATTGTCGCTGATAAGATGTTCTCAAGTTGGATGTGTTGGCATACATGAAAAGATAGGATAATGACGATTGACGTTATTCAAAACAAAGTAGGGGTTACCTGCTACTTCCATCGAGTATAAGATTAGGGAGAATCGACTAAAATGGTTAGGTCATGTAAGATGGATGCAGAGTAATGCAGCGGTAAGGATGCTTGAAGAATGGTAAAGGGATGTGAAAGTGAGGTGTAGGGAAAGACCAAAACAAACTTGAGTGAAGGTGATTGAAAGGTATTTGTGGCTTTTGGAACTTGAAGAAAATTTATCACTAAACAGGGACAACTTGAGGGGATGGGTATATGTCGATGACTTTCATGATTCTTTATAATAATTTATGTCTAGTTGACTTGAGGGAGAGGTATTCATGCCTTGTTGTTTGTTGTTCTCAAATTAACAGTTTGTATCAGGAGATGTAATGTCACCCACTCTTGTCCTCTCAGTAGAGGTCTGTAATATTGATGCTAGCTCAAATTGGACGGGAGCACAAATGTTTCGACTCTTTAACATATCTGCCAAGCGTTTGCTTCCAGATAGAAAGCCTTTTCTTTATCTCCTTAAGCCTTTTTACTCGCCCTAAAATTTGAAAGAGAGATTAAATTCTAAGGAAAATTAGAATAATATGTCTGGATGTGTGATATTATCTCAGCCGTAGAAAAGGAAAAATGCTTGTCCATCTAGCTTCTTTAAACAGCTTTAAACATTCTAATTCTGAGAGGAGCTCGAAATAATTCATCATGTCAGGGTCTCTTAAAAAAACTCTGACATAACATTAACAGGTGATGAAGCAAAATTCACTGGACTGAATCATGGATGGGAATGACAACTATACTCCTGCTTAGCCACCTTGTAAGATTAACAGATGGTGATGTTGTAATGCTGGACCGAAAGGAACAACATCAGAAATTTAAAGAACTGGAAGATGCAGAGGAGTAGAAGACACAAGTTCCTTAAATACTGTATTCCGGTGGCCCTCAATATATATTATCGGGAATTAGATGAACTAGAAGTCGGCAGGAGTGAAACCCCTGAAACTTGAAGAGGAAAGCTTCATTAACTGCCCTTGTTGTCTGATAACTTTGCCCTATGTCAAGGCAATCAAGAAAGTGGTCCTCAATAAAAGATTGCCACTTTGTTGGCTCCGAATTAAGCAAGAGTAACAATAAGGAATTCATTTTGTATTTGGGCATCTGTTTCTAATGCTACTTACAAACCAGCATCTTCTTCATAAAGGCAAATATCATCATTTTCCTCCCATTGCAATTCGTTGACAGTACCTGTGCTTCCAATATCTCCATCTAACTTTCATGGCTCAAGAACAAATTTTGGTAATCTTTCACACACATCTCTATGATAGGAGAATATTACCAAATCAATAAAGCTGGCAATGAAGCTTGAAGGAGGGGGTCAATAACTGAGGAACCAACAGTCCACTGTACAATGGAGACATCTTGTATAAACCAAGGCTTGGAATGTGTTGGCACCTAGGAAAGTGTTGAGACTTTTTGGTTTGAAAATTACTGGCCCTACCCTAACTATATAGATTATTGTTTTGCCTTTTATTGTATAGATTATCTGAAATTTGTTGTGCCTGCTCCTAGCTTGGGTATTCCAATTTTCCTTCTCTTTTCCTTGCCCCCAGGATTGGCTTTCGTTACTACCAATCATCTTAAACACAAGAAACTACATTATTTCGTCTAGATTTCTTTTATGGAATGCAAGTGCTTTTACTTGGTCCATGGGGTAATCTTTTGTTTGTTCTATCCTTAAAGATGTGCAGGAGCTGGACATCTACGTGATGACATTTTTTATTATGCTAATGAATTAAAGCAAGCTGGTGATGGCAATGAGGAGCATAAGGCATACCTAACTGATATGGGTATAAAGGCATTAAGGTTAGATAAATCAGCAACAATTATCTTGCAGTTAATATCTTCAATCAATTTTTACCTGTCTCTTTAATTGTGAAAAAAAAGTGAATGTTATCATTAGAATAATTAACATAGCAAGCCCCAACTATGGCTCATCTTCCTTGTAAAATCTCTTTAACTATGAAAAAAGTTTTATTTTTTTTATAATTTTATTTTACTCTTTACTGTATTTGATTCTGCTTCAGTACAAGTGTAGTAATTTATGGGTGTTAGTTATTCATCGCCCCACTTTTACTTATTATTGGCCCATATTCTTAAATGAAAATATGACTTTGCCCTTGACTTAAAATAACACTACAATCCCGATTATTTGGAAAACGGCAACCAAACACCCACTGGACCACACAACCATGGATAGGGCGTCCACCAAAGACTCCCCCCTTAAAATAATCCAGTCACCGTCATGGTGGTGGTGGTTGTGGCTGTCGAGGTCGTGGTCCGATGGCGTGGTATCCGGTACCGTTGTTCAAATAATTGGGGTTGTTGTGATATTGTTTTAAGTTAAGGATAGTGTCATCATTTCACTTTGAAATTAGGGCGATATTAAGTGGAGCTAGGAATAGCAATCCACTAATTTATTCATCTATATCCTCGAAAATAATTGTATCTAATTCAATTTGCAGGAGGTATTTTTTTCTGATAACATTCAGGTCTTACCTCTACTGTGTTTCCCCGGCTGAGACAAAATTCTCTGAATGGATGAATGCCCGTCCTGAATTGGGCTATCTCTGCGATCACCTTAGAATTGATAAATGATTTCCATATTAGTATTCTTTTGTAATAGGGTATCTATCTATACAACTTGATCATCCTTCCTGTGTATAGGATTGTACAAACTCTGTCATAGAATAACTGCAGCTATATGCCTGAAAACTTTATTTTAGCTTTATTGTTGAGGTTATGGTTCATTCTAATAAAATGTATATTCCTATTTCTGCATCTATGTTAGAGCCTCCGATGGCACATGAGTAGCATCTAATTTGGGACGATGTGATTACTTCAATCACTGTATCGAGTGAATTGCAATCTGCATAGCATGGGGACGACCTATAATTATATTGAAAAGATTACTTCAACTATATACTGTATTTCATATAAAGAAGAATCTCAGAACATAGGTTTTTTAGTAAAAATTGTAGTTCATTGGAATTTAGTTGTCTCTAGTCTTTGCTCTATTTCCCTTTTTGTCAAAATAATTTCTCTACTTTTTCACATGTGGTACTTAAATCTTTTAAACAATTTTAATTTCCCGATTGAGAAATTTGTTCTCTAAAAAGTCAATTATAGGAACAATTTGCCTGAATATTGAAATTTGGGAATATACAAGAGTTCCTATATGTTTGCCTGGTTTACGTAAAAAAATATTATTATATCTAATTATTATATATTGTACAATTATAAAAAGGAAAATTGGCCCTAAACAACATGACATTTGTGTTAGGCATGCTAAACATCGCACCACTTAAAGCGAGTGTAACGCGTAGCACCAAAGTTTGGTGTAGCACTATTAAAAATGCTGGAGCCTTGGAGATTTACATGATATGACGGTATCTATATCTATTCTTAGTATTTTGAAAGGAATACCAAAACCAAAACAATATTATTCACCTCTTAAAATCACTTAAGATATGACACATGGAAAATCAATATTATTTACCTCTTAAAAAGCACAATGACACGTAGGAGATCGAACAACATCATTCCTCTTAAGGGACATGCAACAATTTTCTTAAAACGTTTATTTTTCCCTTATTATTTTCCTCACGTTCGGTTTTTCTTATTTTTTTGTCATTTTATTCAATATTTCTAAACTTATACTCCCTCCGTAACGAATTACTAGCAACAATTTCTATTTTTAGGTGTAACAAAATACTTGTAACAATTTTTTCCAATTTCATTTTATTTCTTTTTTGGAAAAAAAAAACAACACAATACCCCCACTTACTTTTCTCTTTCTTATCTTTCTCTCTCTTACTTTTATCATATTACCACATAATATCTCATTTACTTTTCCTTTCTCTTTCTTATTTTTCTTTCTCTTACTTCTATCATTATATCACATAATACCACTATTACCTTATTTCACTAAATAATTAAAAGAAAAACTAGGTTATATAATGAATAATCCTATAATCATCACTAAATTTGATATTTACTATAATATTCTACTAAAATTATGTGCAGAGTAAAAATTTATATATTCTTCTATTGTTTTCTTTCACGTATGCGTATAGTCGCCCTTTCGCGCAACCTTTTTCATATTATATGCAAGAGTGTTCCTATTTTGTCCCAATTTTGTACAACTCGTTTTTGTACAAGGCTTTCTCCCAATTTTGATTGAACACCACTGCAATTCTCTGCAGTTACCTGTAGTCATCAACAGTTCTTTAATGAGAGTTTTTCATCATCAAAATCCCCATTAAGTCACCAAGTTAAAACACACTGTACTTAGTTCCCACGATGTCCGCAGAAGTTAAGAAGAAAAAGAAAGGAGCAATGGAGATTGAAGGCTATACAATTGAGGGTTTGTCAATTGGTGGCCAAGAAACTTGCGTAATCTTCCCCACTCTCAAGATTGCTTTCGATATTGGAAGGTGCCCTCAACGCGCCGTCTCTCAAGACTTCCTCTTTATTTCTCATGGCCACATGGACCACATCGTATGCCCTTTTCCCTATTTTCTTCGGTTTGCTTTCTCCTTTTGTTCTTAATTTCATTCTTATGATATGGATACATATTTCGTATGTGGAGTTTTATCCATAAATGATAAACCCATAATCCTAATTTGGGGTTTTGATATCCAGCAATGAAAAATTTTCAACCATTTGATCATTGTAAGGGGGTGTTTTGAAGTGGAATGATACGAGCATGTACAGTAATTATCACAGTTGATGTGACTTAATTCATCTATGTTTAATTGCAACATTTTGTGTTTTATGCTTATTATCAATGCATAACTAATAACTATGACCACTGTTATATAGGAGTTTAATTTATAATACTACTATGAACCTGATAGCTTGAAAATGCATTGAGACTAATCCAACACCATATTGGAGGACTACATTCAATTTTTATATGTTTGTAAAAAAAAATATGGTCAAAGTTAGTTTGTGAATAGTGTAAAAGTCAAAACGTTGCAATTAAAAGAGAACGAAGGAAGTAATGTTGTTAGTAAATCATTTAACCTATTTTTGGCTTTAATGATAACAAGGTTAGCTTAATTTTGAATTTTCAAAAGGTTGACTTAATTGTGGAAGATCAACCAAAGGTTGTTTTATTCTTGGCAATTTTTCCAAAAAATTATGGTCAAAGTTAGGTTGTGAATCATGGTTTTGGTCGCGATCGCAGAAGCACATTCGCGGGCAATGCGGATGGTTTGCGGCCTAATATCTCGGTCGTGGTAAGCTTAAAAAGCTTTACAATGCGGTGATGCGGCCTTGATTTAATACCATGTTGTGAAGAGTGTGTCAAAACGTTGCCATTAAAATAGAAGGAAGTAATATTGTTAGTAACTACTCCCTCCGTAACATAATACTAGCAACAATTGGTTTTGTACGCATTTTGAGGAATCGATTTAAGGGAGTAAACAAAGGAATTAGTCAAAATAATTTTAATATTAGCAACTTATAATCACATTCTAGTTTGTATTAAAACCATTTTGAATAATTTGTTCGTTTACACCCTTAAATCGCTTCCTCAAAATGCGTGCAAAACCAATTGTTGCTAGTATTATATTACAGAGGTAGTACTTGAAAGGGTTTTTTTTTTTTAATGTTGGGGGCAAAATAGCAAATAGCTTAGGTCATACTGTATTATTTAGAGCACACCATTGGTAGTTCAGATTATTTGTAGCCAATTTTCCTTAGTAATGTCATCATAGCATTCACACCTCATGAAAGAAGTTAGGGGCTGTTTGGTTTGAGGGAATAGTAAAAGGGAAAGGCAATCACATCCCATATTTCCGTTTCTACTAGTTTGGTAAGCCTGTTTGGACATTCCCTTTCCCCCTTTTTCATTTTGGAGTTCCCCCAAATCCTTCTATTTTGATTCTCTCCTCCCTACAAGGGTTTCAGCAAAACCCCAAACTCCTCCACCATAACCACAGTTGACCAAACTTGAACATCATTGTTGACTGTGACCAACAATACAATACTATGAAGTATGAACCACCACCCAAATCAACCGTCTCACTAGCCACCATCACCGCCAAATTCCCGGCACCACAACCACCAACCAATTCTCCACTTACTGCTAATTAACCAAAACCGTAGTGACAAAGGAGGAATAACATAATATACATATCTAAGAATATAAATTGTGGCCATATATAAACCTGTAAAATGTTGGAATATGAATGATGGTCTTGCGGAGGTCACCGATTTTCAAGAGTGGCAATGGAGGCTAAAGGTAGAAGTTTTTGGACAAGAAGGTTATGGAGGTTAAGTTTTTATATATTTATTTGAATGACAATATTGAAAAGAAAAAATAAATAAAAACAAAAGGTTGAAAGTGAGATTTATGGAAGAAGTAGAAAGGTTGAAGAAGATTTGCGGAGGTGACCACCAAACATAATAATCAAGTTCCCTTTCTTGTTTCCTTTCCCCTACTTTCCCTTTCTTGATTCCTTTCCCTTTGTATGATTTCAACCAAACAGCCCCTTAATAGAAAAGTAACTTATCACCAATTCACCATTGAAGCTTATCTTTGAACTTGTCCTTTTTCTTCAGCCTGTTGCTCTATTCATATACAGTAAACAAGAAGCTGAATAATTGTTTGCAGAACCACTTCTTTTTCCCTAGGAGGTTTTGTGTTCTTTGAAATGAGATGTTTTGTATAAAAAAAAAAATTAATCTCTTAAATTCTTTTTCTATATTGTAATATGTTGTTTATCCCAGGGAGGACTTCCAATGTATGTTGCAACCCGTGGCTTGTTTTCAATGAAACCTCCTACAATTTTTGTGCCTAAAGCTATAAAAGAAGACGTTGAAAAGCTTTTTGATGTACACAGAGCAATCGATCAGTCTGAACTGAAGCATAATTTAGTTGGTCTAGATGTGGGTAATGTACATATTTGATTGACATTTATGTTCTACATGTAACTCCCTTTCCTTTAAGCTCACTCTTGAACAATTATGTTGACAGTTCCACTTATATATTGTGTATGAAATATTTTATATTTTCCAGGGGAAGAAATTGATATTAAAAGGGATCTCAGGGTGAAAGCATTCAAGACATATCATGTCATTCCTTCGCTGGTACTAAGTAGTCTTCTCGTAGTTATCTGCCTTTCCAATGTGGGTTAAGACCTGCTGTAGTGATGTTTTGCCTATTCTCTGCTATGACATATTATTTATTGCAGGGATATGTAGTTTATTCAGTTCGAAAGAAGCTTAAGCAAAAGTACATTGGCCTTCCGGGGAATGAGATCAAGGAATTGAGGTTATCAGGTGTGGAGGTCTGTTTTGATAGTTGTGTTTAGTTTATTCGCTTGAATTTATGGTGGTACTGTGTACTAATTTCTTCAAAAAGGGTGTTCCTATTCTCTGTTAGTAACTTTATTAGTCAGAAATCTTTTTTAATTCCATCTTTCTCCATAACCATACTAGAGTATTTTATTTAGGATCTTTTATCGTAAACCATTCATGTTTTAAGAAATGTTGACAGCCTTTTCCAGTTACACTAGAGCTATATGCATATACGAGGGTGTGACTATTAAATCCAGAGAGTAGTAGTTTATTGGCAGGGTTGGAGTTCAATTGTGATCATCTTATTTCTTAATTTATGTGGATATACCTTATAACAAATTTGCAATGCTTCCCTGAAAACACGACCACACAACAGCAAGAATAACAGTAGCAGTAGCACAATAAGATAAGCAGGAAGGTTACTTGATATTGATAGATAATGGGATTACAAAATCATGACTTTAGGCCATAACTCTCTCAAGTTCTCTCAATGATAATATTCTGGCTGCCCCCTCTCTTCCCTCCCCACTTCTTATTTATACTCCTCTAATTTGTCCATAAGCCACTACATATCACCCAAAAGGACTGAACAAATCAGCTAGTACACCCACTAAGAAAATACAAAAGCAAATAATGACAAAATACAAGTAAAAAGGACAAGAGTAAAAGTAAATAAAACAAAATAATAAAAAAGACATAATTCTGAAAATTAATTCAAATAGGTTGGTTCATTTCAAAATTGTGGTATATATTTTTCAAATGATTGCTGTCTTTTTTTTCTCTCTATCCTCTTTTTCTGTAATGGTATTATCCTTAATAGATTCTGTTGGGGCATAAAAGAAAGTTGAAAATCCTATCCTTGGAAACTTCTGATTTCTTGATAATTTGTGACGGAGTATTATAAACTACAGCTAGAGCGAGAGGTAGATAAAACACAAATTCCTGAGATTTACTTTGCCTTGTAATTATTCACTGTACCAGGCCTCTGCATAGCCCTGGTTCACCCTCAGACCCGGAAAAAGGGGGCACTGCTGGAACACATGTGCCAAAAAATGAATCAAAAACCAGTGGCAAAAAAAAACTTTGATTTATTTAATTAGCTATGTTCCAGCAAAAAAGCTAGTTGAAGCCTGCCTTGCAAGGGAAATCCCCACTGCTATACTTAAAAGTTTAAGTCAAGCACAGAAGCTGAAATCGTGACACATTGTGTAGGAACATATTATCGATATTCAGTGCAAGGGGTGGAACTACCTCTCGATCTACTTGCTGTACTCCAGGAAGATACCATCCTGTAGGGTCCTAGGTATTCTCTGTTGCTCCGACCTCTTCTACGCCTAGGATGTTGTCTGGGCCAAGAGTTGTAGTTAAGTTTCTGTTTCTATTTTATAAAAAATAAATAAAGAGAAATTAGGCAAACTTTTAAGTGATCAGCATTTTTTTAATGCTTTTGGTTTTGCATACCTTCATCTGATGCATTAGGTGCGTATTGGCAGATTACCACTACAATTACGTCACCAGAGATAGCGTTTACTGGAGACACAATGGCTGAATTCATTGTTGATCCAGCAAATTCAGATGTGCTGCAAGCAAAGATTCTTGTGATGGAGGTAACTCAATTTTCACCCCTTCAATTTTCTGTTTCACATAGACTGTTATTTATTTATTTTGTTCTACCAGAAATTGGCTGTTTTCTTCTATGAATTCTAATGTGAGATTGATGTGATCAGAGGTTTACCTAAGTTAAGCGACGTAAGGGAGCTAGTGGAATATGAGCACATATTTCTAGGAAACACAAATTCTCAATTAAATGCCTTTGTGTTTGGTTAGCAGAAAATAGCACACGCGTAGGAAATAGAATTTCCCATTAAGTGTGGGAAATTAATCACCTACCTCCCTCTCGGTGAATGCAAATTCTTGTGTCAATTATGAATTCCTAAGCTCAACCAAACACATATAGTCATTTCTAGGAAATCGATAAAGGAATTTATTTCCCATGAAATTAGACTTCCTATGAAATTAACTTCCTGTGTTCAACCAAACGACCTCTAGATTTGGAAAAAACTAACATGACACGATAACACGAGTTGAACACGACACGAAATTAGCGGGTTTTGGTTAAGAAATTTGACACGTTTGAGTAAATGGGTTGACGTGACATGCCACGCTTATCAAATGGGTTGGGTTTGTTTGGTCAAGGGATTTCATCTTATTTATGTCTGCAGATTGACACGACAGAATTATACTTTCCCATTAACTTTCTAGTACAAAATTTAACATGACACGCTAACACGACCCGAATATGACATGAATTAACGGGTTTGGATCAAGTACTGTGACACATTTAAGTAAACGGGATGACATAACCCACTAATTAAATGGATCGGGTTTGGGTCAAGGGGTGTGGTCCGTTTATGTATATGGGTTGACATGAATACAATACGGCACAATCGTTTGCCGTCAAATGGAGTACCTCTCAGTCGTGGTGTATAACACCAAAACATGTCCTTATTTTAAGAATGCAAATATGTCGAAATTCTAGATAAAGATTCTTCCAAAATTCTAAATGAAAGTTTAGGGAAATTTGGGAATGTCTACACAGCCCTAGTTCCTTGTGCATTCATAATTCTTCCTCCGTTTTTATTATATCCAACACCTTTTCAATTGCGGACTTCTGGGCAATTTTTAGATAGGAGAAAGACAAGTGAACGAAAAAAGAGGAGCCATGTGATAGGAGAGAGGTAGAGAGAATTTTATTGTCCAAAAATAAAGTGTTGCATGTAATTTGAAACTAAATACACTTAAGAAAGAAACCAAAAATCGAAAAAGAACAGGGAAGAAGAAAGAAAACGAAAAAGAAAAGGGAAGAAGAGATAAGTTTATTTAGAGAAGGTATGCCCATGAGTACCTAGAAGGAGGTACTTTCCATAATGCAACTCACAATGAATTAATGTTCGTGATTCTAATTTTGAAATTTGAATAGTGTTTATTAAGCCTTGTACTAATGCTCATCCAAAATTCCAAATAACTAATGTACATAGCTTGTGTACCATTTTATTGGTACACATGTGTGTACCTTCAAATTTGTAGGATAAGTTGGGCTGTTGGGGTATATGGAGAAAAGGCACTATATCTTCTGAAAATTATGTAAGTAGGCATTAGACTGTCATGCTAAGTCCTAACTCACAAATCATGAGGGCTTATGAGCTTATAATAGGTCTATGGTGCTCAGGCTTGGGTACGGTTGTGGGGTGTCGAACGTGGGTACAAGTTTAAGTGTATTGGATTAAAAATCAGTTTCCTTTTAGCATTGCAATTACACTTGAACCCATACTCGAGTTTGACACCTGTACCCGACCATAATTTGTTCTAATTTCTCAAACAAAAAAATGAAATTTTATACAATTACACTTCATTAATGATGATTTCCTTAAAATGGCTCATTAAATTGTTTGCACTTGTTTATTGTGAAGTTATTGGATTGAGGGTCAAGTGGGTTGTCTTCGCTATTGCAAGGGTAAGGTTGCATTGATTAAACCTACCCATTTTATGAGCATTGAGTTAGTCTTTAAAATTCACTTTCATGAACCTTAATTCTAGAGATAGATTTATAGAATCTTAATTTCAAAATCTAATGTAAGCATTATTGTCAACTTGATAGAAGTACAGTGCCTGTGGTAGTAGAGTGTGTTAACCCTGGCTTCTATTTTGATGCAGCTGTTGCACGTCATATAACACATGGATTTTTTTTTCTTTTCATATCCATGGTTTTAGTACTCTGGCTTTTTGGGTGTTACGCTTGAGGCAGTTTCTCACTGTCTTTAAAGTTGTGTGATAAAGTTTGGCCTTCTTTGGTATTATGCTTGAAGGTGTTCAGGGTAATCTTTGTCTGAGGTACAGTTTGTTTGGATGTTCGTGCTGGCCTCTATACTTTAGATGGCTTCTGGTCCTCTTTGATTTTATTTTTATTCTGTTCATATCAACGAGCCAATTGCCCTCCTGTGAGATTTCTGGGATAAATTTTCAGACATTCTTACCAGAGCTTTACTTATATTTTAGCAAAAATTGCAAAGAGTAAGCAATTGCCCTCCTGTGAGATTTCTGGGATAAATTTTCAGACATTCTTTGGTTGGTGTTTCCACAATTAAGCAGGCTTTTGAAAATCCATAATTAAGTTAACCTTGTTATCATTTACCCAAAAATAGGTTGAATGATAATAATGGTGACCTGAAGCAATAGGTAATTAAAAGGTCAAATAATCATTTAAATTATTTTTGGCTTATATGATAACAAAGTTAATTTCATTCTAGATTTTCAAAAGGTTGACTTATTCTCGGCAATTTTTCCTAAATTTTATAGGTGGAGCTGTGTTTTTTTTCCCTGTCGAAATTTATTCTGTTGTGATCCTTACATATCTGAGGTTGCTTGGTTTATCTTTTCGGATATTGTTTCTGTTCTCAACACTGTTTTTCCCTCAGTAGCTTGCTGGGAAAGACTCTGTTTCAATTCCTCCTTTGAGATTTATATGACTGAACTAATTAATACGAGTGACCTTTTGTGCCAGTGTACCTTCTTAGACAACACAGTTCCTGTGGAGCATGCAAGAGAATATGGACATACACACCTCTCCGAGGTTCTTTTTTTATTTTTCCCCCCTATATATATGATTGCTGTGTAATGAAGGTTTGTTATCTTATAGTTTTTTTTTTTTTTCCCGTTTAACAGGTTGTGAGATATGCTGATATGTTTCAGAATAAAGCAATTCTTCTAATCCACTTTTCAGCAAGATACCAAGTAGATGTAAGAGTACTCGAAAATATCTGCATTACTTTCGCTATAGTGCCTGTTGAATTACTTTTGTTTCCTCTTTATATCATGTATAGTCTAAGAAAATATGCATGTGAATAGATATAATGTATAAAGAAATCCACTCTTTTTGAGTCACACGTATAGGGGAAGAACATGCTAGTAATAAGGTTCAAATCCTGTATGTCTTGGATAGGAGGTAGGAGTAGGCATCACTTTGCCACTCTTGACCTATGCATGTGAATATATGTTTGTAAGCATCGTTACTATAATTTGTCATCATCAATTCTTTGTTGCTCAAAGTGTTAATTACTACATTGCACCAAGTTGGAGACGGGGATGGGGGGCAGGGACAAAAACAAGTACTGGTACGGGACTGAAAATGGCAAATTTAAAAATTAAATGACAATGGGTACAGCACGAACATTAACAACAAAAGTATCGGTATCGTCCCCTATACGAGGACGAATCGGGTATAGGGACAGCGGTCAAATGAAGTATTGTTAAATTAAATTATACTCTTGTTCATTCTCATTGTCAGTTTGTCACATTGCCTTCTATGAAATGATATGATTTTGCAAAATCACCCTCTATAATAATAGTTGATGTTATTTGTTTATTTCCATAGTTTACAACTTGCTTAATAGCAGATCCTCCAACTTGTCTTAGATTCTTAGCTATACCTTTGTACAAGTCAAATGTTTCTCTCTTTTATGTGCCAGAATTCAATTGGGTATTAACTATAGAGCTCGCTTTGGCAGGAAATTGAAGCTGCCATCGCAAAATTGCCTGAAACATTTGCTGGCCGAGTTTTTGCACTCACCGAAGGCATTTGAATTTTGGCAGAGTTACAGGTGGAAAGCCTATTGACTTATTTGAAAACATTCAACTATCTAATTTATTTGAAAACATTCATCTAATTTATTTGAAAACAAAACTTTTGCTTTCTAATATTTAAATACTTACATGTATGTATTTTTTACATGGCAATATCTAATTTACAATCATATTTTAGAGAGGACTTTAGTGATTTCATTTAATTTGATGAAATCGACGTAGAATCACTTGATCTAAGTGTTTGAACCTACCATTGTATGTATATGTACATTGATCAATGCGTAATTGCCATTGTTAATTTTGTACGTTGTAATTTTGTATCTTTTCTGTGAAAAAAAAAAAAAAATTGAAAAGAAAAAAAAAAACCTAATTTTATTTATATTTATAAAGTTTCTATACTTAATTTTTTTTTTTTTGAAAAGAAGTTTCTATATTGATATTAGTAATAAGATTATAAATTTTAAACGATGATAATCTAAAAGTGTTTTTCTCAATTTTATACACGTCTATAGATAATCTCTATTCCCCTCCCTCACCCTATATATAGCATTATTATTATTGTAAAAATATATTTAAAAAAATGTATATATATGTATATATATATATTTGAGTTGTGCTCCACTTTGTTAGAATTTTTTATTTTAAAAAAAATAAAAATTCTCCTTAATACGGAGTGTTAGATAATGATTTACCACATGTTTGAGTCAGATTTTTTTATTAAAAAAAATTTAAATTAATTTGTCCCGTTATTTTTAACACCCAACTCTCAGATATTTATTAAAAAAAAAAAAAAAAAAAAAAACGAGGTCGAAATGGATTTATTTTAGTTAATGGTTGGATTCAAACTGGATTGTATCCCTAATTCCCTCCATAGGGACCCTGAAGAACTATTTCCATGGTGTGGGGTCATACAGAAATCATCAGAATGCATCTGTACAGATAATTCAGCAGTGAAGACATTGATTATTGAAGGGTTTTTTAAAAAAACTACCAAAATGTCACCACCAATTCATCCATAAAACAAAAAGGCCTCTTATTCAATGAATGGTAACATCCAATATGCAATAATGCATTTAATCCATTTTAACAGGAGAAAACAAAAGGGCAGAAGCAGCAGAAAGAAGCTCCCACCCATCATGACACACCCTTGCACTCACTCACTTATTACAGGTAGAGGCCGATCGCTACCTTCATCCATCACCACCATATAATTAAGTGCATGAGAGCGGCAACATCATTAGGCCAGAGTATAAGCTTCTGTTGCTTTTGGTACCGTGAAATTGGCATGGGATTTTATTCCTCCTGAAGCCCAACCTCAATAAGGCTAGATGACAGTCATATAAGAATCTTGCAAAAGCTTCATGTAGATGGTGGGATTGTCCACTTCTGAGGTACAGGACCAATGTCATAGATAATTTCTCTATGACAAGACCATACTAGCTTGATTGCTTCTGGTGTTCCAATTCCTGCACCTCTAGGATCTCCAGCAGGTCCAAACCTGAAAAAATTTGAGAGCTCTATTAATAAAAATATTTTTAAAAAAATGAATGTTGATGTTAATTTTATTATTACAAGATATTTGGAGTTACCAATGATTTTGTGGAGCTCCTGTTGTCCTTGCTCGTAAGCCAGCGTAAGTTGTCCCATTTACTGTGCTCCCAATAACTTCCTGCAATAATTTGCTTATATTAACTCAGATGGATGAAATGTTGTGCTCTACTTCAGAACTCAATAACTGAGTTCCATATAACTAAGTTCCATAAAAGTGAAAAAAATTCTTCCAACACCCGGGAGGTGCATGGTGATTACTGTACTTAAGATAGGATATTCATGAAATGCATACAGAACATTTATGTTAAGCATTTTGAAGATTCATGTTTTACTTTTAGAATACTTATTTAATAAAATTAAGTGGTCTAAATATAAAATATGAATATTCTAAATGCTCAGTATAAATGTTCTAAACGCATGATGTGAATGTTCAGTTTTAAATGCAATTTCAAGGTGTTCATTGTGCACCCATGTGCACAATTCACGGATTAGCATAAAATTAAATTTGCATTCTATGCATAATGAATGAAGACAAGAAACTGTGTTGGTAAAACTGAGATGTTTGTTACTTGCAACTTCCATATGAACAAATTTAGTCCTATTTTCAGTGATCCGCCCACGTAAAGTGCATGATGTTTTAGGTGAAAATTCGATCCCACATTCACATTAATATTATCAAAATGGCTTTCAAAAGCCTCCTATGATAACAGAGTAATGATAAAATGATTGATTATATCTTGCCTGTAAGAACAACACATCATTTGACACCACAGCAGCAGTTAAATGTGCATGCATCCTCTCCAAAGCCTCTAGCACCATTGGAAGCTGGTTTGCTTTATAGTCGGTGATAACCTGCAAATACCAGTGTCCATCAGAACCAGATAATAGTGTTCTTTTCAACTCTACTGGGGATAGCAGGATAAGCCTCTAACAGGCTAAATTACGGTTCTCTTTTACAGAAATCTACCAAAGATAGCTTGAAAAATGAGAGGGGGATATAGGCCAATCTAACCTGGAATGGTCCAAATATCTCTTTGGTCACAAGCTCAAAATTATTATCTTTCAAAATTTCCTCTAGAGGGACGTACACAGCAGTAGGCTTGAAGGCACCATAAATTGAGGGTATAGAGTGATTCTCTAAAGCTTCGCCACCAAAAAGTAACTTTGACCCAGGTATTTTTAGCAAATTTGTCACATGCTCTAGCATTGCTTCAGTTGTAACCTGTGAGATCTCAAAAATGTTATTTTGACAAGCACAAGAGTAAACCATAAGCTAAAAGGCAGAAATTTTATAGGAATTCTACAAAATTGTCTTTGCATAAATCTCGAATATCAAAGCATATAACAAAAAGATAGAACAGCTTATTAAAGACACATAAAGCTATAAACAAAAGCGGACAAAAGTCACCATGTCTATATTAACCTTCAAAAAGTTAACTGAGAACTCAGGAGCACTTGCAGAATTGCAGTTGTCCATAAATGAACAAGAACAGCTTCAACTATGCATTCAGATAGCCATTGATAGCATTCCTTTTTGGTTTGGAACATGAGTATTAGAGAATGAAACAGATTCCTCTCATTCTCCAAAATATTGATATCCAGTGCTCTACTAGCTTAAAGAAATTGTAAATTAGCATATGTTTGACTACCATCCGCATTCCTTGTTACCAAAGAAATGAGATTAGAATCATCAATTTTACTTTATTCATGTTTCCCAAACAACACCTTAAGTTGCAACATTTCAAACAAATATCATCCTAACGGAACTTACAGTTAGAACAGGTCCAACAGTCAGGTCTTCTAGCTTCCTTCTAGCAGCAAGATCTTTCAACTTGGAAACAAAAGGACTTGCAGACCAGTTCTGCAGTAATATATCAGACAAAATTGTACAAGCATACATCAGACTTCATACTGGAATAACAGAACATCACTTTTGACAGCATAGATCCAACAAATCCAGCAGGTTAACCTCATGCATAAAAAGTATAGACTGTGCAGAACACTTCTGCCCGCTGCATGCATATGCATCTTGATCACAAACCCAAGCAACGTAGTCCTCCTGCCACCAGGAGAAATCAATGAGAATTACTAAACCAAGTTCATACTTGACATATGGGGTATAGTAGAAACAAACCTCGTGGACATCAGGACCAAGGATTTTCCAATCAAATCCAGCATCCTCCAATTTAACCTGACCTTTTAGGTCCTCTGCCAATTTCTCAGCCACCTTTGAGCTTCCAGTGAAGAGGGTCATACGAGGATTTGCCTGTGCATGACATATAGATTGTAAACTACCATATGAATTGTTCTTTTTTATTCATTCCAACTATTATTCAACTCTCACAAACGATTCATGAACTAAAATGCATGGATACGGGTACACAAATGGAGACGGGTACAGAATATGTTGAATTA
This sequence comes from Salicornia ramosissima, assembly GCA_951394345.1. Classification (NCBI taxonomy): domain Eukaryota; kingdom Viridiplantae; phylum Streptophyta; class Magnoliopsida; order Caryophyllales; family Amaranthaceae; genus Salicornia; species Salicornia ramosissima. The sequence goes on along the minus strand of OX596237.1, from coordinate 9,389,575 downwards.
AAAAATATAGGATACGGGTATGATAAATAGATATTATCGAATATATTTTTAAAAAAAATTATATCATTTGGAATGTTTTAGTACACAAAAAAGGAGACTCCATAAGCAATAATGAGTTCATATGAAATGTTGACACAGAAAGAGACCTGCATCAGCAGATTGTTCATTGTCTTGCCATCAGAATTGATGAAGTCAACATCCTCAACAGGTAACCCACATGCATGCAGCAAGCGCAGCATTTGGTCCATCACAATGCTTACCTACAGAGAAATGCATAAAAACAAATAAATTCTGTTTTAATTCTGTATTACAGATGAACTCATCTTGATTCTATAATAAAGAAGCAAACAATGGAATACAAAATTTTCTACTACAGAGCATGCTTCCATCATATTCACAACTAAATAATGAACAAGTTAAAAGGCTTGATAATTGATATTGACTACTTAGATTGCCCCATGGACAAAGGTGAAGACATAGTGTCAGTGATAGCTACTCAATCCTCATTTGCAGCACAATAGTAAGAGTCTTTGACAGGTGAAGACTGAAGACATACATCTGGACACTCTCAAGCTCTGACCATCATGAGACAACACTAAACTGTATTTTTTTTTTCTCGTGATACTGAACATCCTTACATCAAATGAAAGCTATATGCCTAGGTGGTGCAAACCAACAAGAATCATTAATGTCCAACTATATGGCCGCAAAACCTCCTGTTCATACCACTGAATTCTCAAGTGAATTAGTCTTACATTACCAGACGCCAATTAATACAGAATTTAGTAAATGTGGGTTTGGATCAACTCTAACTCTAATCATGATATTGCTCCAAGCCTTGTTCCCCCACGTATATTGTTAAACATATGGATCTAGCTATGTGGCTCTTAATCATTCATTAGGAAACAATGATTTTTAAAATGTTTAGATTTGGAATAAAAATTTAAGAAATATATCTTTCTCTCATTACATGTAGAGTAGACTAGGGTATGTTTTGGTGGTACTATTGTTCAATCTCACACATCTGTTTTTGTAACAAGAGATCATTGATATCCACAATGCCTTTAGATTCAAATGGAAAATGAGATGCAGAGCAATTGTCCCATGGTGGCCCTCGGCACATATTTATACTGACATCAATACACATCTTATAAAAGAAAAAGGAAGTGTTGCTAGGCCGCGTTCTTTCCCCCCTTTTTCTCCTTTATAATTGAGGGTGCAATGAGGACTAAGGGTGGCCCTCCATTCCAAACCAAACCAAGGCTAGCTAGACTCAAACAGTAAGACTTTTGATTGGAAACTTATCAAATAACTTGTATAAATAATAAGTGACTTCCACATGTCGAAGGATAATCTTTTCTTCCAGTAAAGATTTCTTTTATTTTCTGGAAAAGAACTTTACTAAGAATAGGAGGGAAAAAATTTAATATGTCCACCTTTATGAAAGATAAATCCATCCCATCAATTGGGATAAGACTCTAATATTTTTGTTTTGTTGTATAATTGTATTATATAAGAAGAGTAACCATGCATGTTCTGAGGTTAGAGATTTTAAGAGAAATGTGTTCGTAACATGGTTTAAGTAGTCAGTTTTCCATGTTCATGCTTCAATAGATAATAATGTAATGTTTCATAATTGTGAAATGAGTCCTTTCAATTACAAATACATTGAAGTGGAAGTAGAAAATAAATGTGCTTGAAAGACAAAAAAAGGCTAGATCTTGGATACACAAAAAACTGAAAAGGCTTTATTACACTCTGCCAGAAAGAGAGTAAGTGACTATGTGGTGAAAGAGACCATAAAGAGAAGTTTCCCTCAAATGGATCCAATGAAGAGTGCTTTAAAGTGTATGTGACATTAATAATTGTGGAAATGTAAAGCTGGAAGGAAATAATGTGGTAAATCAGTCTAACCTGGGGAATGCTTTACCATGGAATCCACAGGCACCTAGTATGTTAGTGGAACTCTAGTGAAAGATCTCTTTAATACTAAATCACGGCTTTGGGAAAAGATAAAAAAAGAGAATAGAAAAAGGAAAGAAATGCAGGTCTGACACTGACATAATTCTGATTATTTAAATGAGTTCCTTTCAAACAAGGGTAAACAAACAGTGTAGCCAGGACTCCTGGAGGTACATCCAGTTTAGTTTTTCCCTTTTTTCTGTTTCCAAGGCATTGCATATTTCACTGTATATCTTGAAATATGGGTGAATTCAATAGGTCTTTCGCAACTGTACGACAATTTCCAAGATAATTAATGGTCTCCAATAATATTATGGGAAAATAAATAAATGAATAAACATACCATATTTTGTAACTATCAGTATCTGTAGAAAGGCCAACTAAACGTACCTTGCTATCCACTTTGAGAAGAGGTTTGTTTCCCATGTAAAGGGCACCCATCAGCTGTAACACTGGGATTTCTAGAGGGAAGTTGAACGGAGTAACAATAGCCACCTGCAATAACAAACCATTAAAACCAGTCAAGAGACTCTTCTGTATGGAGGCATAACATAAAATAACAGTTTGGCATATCCAGAATGGCCTTCATAACTTTAGAACATTAGTTGACTCCAATTATGTACTTCACCCGATATGCTGCATTTTGAATGTCACAAGTATCTCAAATGTCAAGAAATGTGTAAGACAGAAACGTACCGGGCCATAAGGCCAACGGAAACCATGACTTTGCTGGCCAAGATGATTCCCAGGTATTGCAAATGACCTTGCAAGGAAGCGGACCTGTCCAAACATCAAAATAGATGGGGGAAATATGAATTAGATGGAAAATGAGATGCTATTAGATCTGACTTCTGATTGAAAAAGGTTTTAATGGAGAAAGAAGAACTAAAAGCAAATAGGGAAAAGATAACAAACTATATAGCATATTCAGCTGATTAAAAAATATATATATTGGACAAGTGACTGCTCTTCTTTACAACTATGAGAATGTTCTGACAGCATTATATGTTTCACTTGTAAATGCAGGGACATTCTCTAAGGTTACCTGGTCACCAGAGAAATTCTCAAGAAATTTCTGTGTAACAGTCACTTCACCCATAGCCTGCTGGTAACTCTTTGGGGAAACCCTTTGAATCAGCCTAGCAAAGAAATCTGAAACCTGAAGGAATGATAATAAACTCTCAATTTTCTTTGAAGGAAAAACATAAGCAAGTATTATTAGGCAGTTATTGGTTGAAGATAAGCCAATAGAAAGATAAGAAAATGAGGTAATGATACATTACCTGCGGCTGAGCAAGCATGTGGCCTGCTTTTGTTGATATCTCTCCATATAGAAGATATCTGAGAAAATAGCACGTCAGTGTTATACTATATCTTTTGGAGAGAGCATTGCCAATAGCAAACAATTAAGGACTAGGAGAACGACTTGACAGTCCCAACCTCTCTGGAGACTTGAAAGGATTATGAAGACCATGTTTAGGGCACCTGGATAAGCTTTCAACAAATGGCTGAATAGGTAGTCAGAAAGAAGAAGCATCAATTAAGAGATGAAGAGTCCCATTTATCACAAGTATTAAGTAGGTCACCATGAAATACCTTTATTTCTGATTTATCAACCTCAGCAATCTTGATGAATGGTTCACCATTTAATGGATCAACTAATGTGCTCCAGGAAGAGGATTGAACCCATTTCCCCTGCACTGAAAATCAAACCAATTTTATGTATACTAAAAAGAGGGGAAAAAATCTCTTTATGAGTAGGCCCTCCAAAATTACTACTGCCAACCCCAAAGAATAGAAGTTAAAGGGCGCCAGCATTTCATGTTTAGGAAGTTAGTTGCAAGTTGTAAGCAATGACAGATCCAAGACTCCAAAACATAGGTAGCATGGGCAATCAAACATAATGCCAAAAAAAAATATTTCAAAAAATAATTAAGGTATATGGAGTTCGAAGATCATAATAACTGCCATCGCCAAATTCTCATAATTTTTGGAACCGGTTACTATAGCTTCAACACTTTCAAAAAATGTCATTATCTAAATAAGTCAGTAAATCAAATACTGCACAGTATGATAACATTGACAAAGAAAACAAAATTATGGATAAAACCAACCAATTCATCAAAGTCAAAAACACCAAGCCTGTTTTCAAGAAACAAACCATTGAAAACAGAGAGGTTAGGTGGTAATTGGATAACAGGGTAAATGTTTGTGTGTGCTGGGGGATACTTGATTATTGTTTTTATAAGACAGGTAGCAAGCGCACCTTAGCTCCAACATACATCCACCACTGCTTGCAACTGTTATCTCAATAGCAGCAAGGCAATGAGTTGGACTTGGACATATTCTATCACAAACAAAAGAGAAGTACAGAATAGTGCCACAGGAACAGGACACGACAAACAAAAGAGAAGTACAGAAGTACAGAATAGTGCCACAGGAACAGAATAGTACAGAATAGTACAGGAACAGAAGTACAGAATAGTGACTCAGGAACAGGAACAGGCAATGCTAGACTGACACCTAATAACCCCTGAAATCTCAACTCATTCATGTGATTCTAATAATTCCAAACTCAGATAATTTCAGTCAGACATATCCTGTCCTAAAGAAGGTCTCATGGAAAAATCTGTAGAACATACCCAAGTTATGTACTTCAGCAGGTTGGGAACCACATATTTTTTCTGCTTCTACAGTTGCAAAAGGCAGTGAGCTCATATATCTGCAAAAATGAGGAGCAAGAAAAGGCAATTTAGACTCAAACAGCAAATGAGAAGAAACATTCAGCTTCAGCAAACAAACTAATAATATGGAAAAGGTGTAGAAAATAATTGAATGAAGCAATGTGGTAAAATTGGATGCAAACCATATAAACTGTTGCACAAGCAATTATACGAGGGGCACCAAACAAGAGCATGAATAGGTGCCTTTGTAATAAGTAACATTGTAAGCATTCTGGAACTGTCCTAAATTCTAATTATTGCCGCCAAACCTTCAACCTACCAAGGAATCAAGCCAAATACACTAAACACTATTTTGTCATAAGTTCATAACTATAATGTGTAATCGTTTGCCAAGATTTTCTAAAGCTATTGCCCAATTCGGTAATTAAAGTGCAAGTAGTATCTTAGGAAATAGATCCAAATCAAACATGAATGAGGATCTCCAAACATAAGCTATAATGAACTTAGTAACGTATCACACAAAAAAAATGTTTGCTACTCTATAGTGCAAAAGCAAGGAAATGTGTTCCAAAAATCAAAGGTGTGAACCTTCTTCAAGAGAGAATTTTTGTACCTTATTTTTGCTTGTACAAGAAATAATTAGTTCAAATAAGTTAAATGAGCAAAAATAAGGATTGACCCTCTTACAGAACAAGGTTGGAAAAAATAAGCAAAAATAGATTCTGATATATTAAGTTTAAATAAGCAAAAATAAGTTGGAAAAAAACAAATCCTAAGATTTAATAGTTCGTACCATATTGCACAGTTATTGTCCATTTCGGTAAATACAACTTTACAAGAAGCAAAAATAAGTTGGAGCTTGGAGCTTCCCTAGGTCAAGACTTAATAACAATTATGCAGAATTGCTTAATATGAAAACAATTTCTGTACAGTTCTAGAGTGTATTAACTTAAAGCTTTATACAATTGGAGCTCCCCCAAGCCTATAACAAGATCATATTGGTTTTTCATTTTTTTGTTGACTTCTTATGAAGTTATCAACTCATCTTCACATGAAAGTAACGAACAAGCGTCACCAGTGGCAAGCATCTCATACAGACATACAGTTTGTTTCTTGTCAACTTAAAACATGAAATTATTACAGAAACTCAATGCATTAACTGCATAAAAGATCTATGTATGAGCCAAAGCCTACACTGCTTGGCAATTGGAATCACTTTCCGTCAATTCGGTTGCGTTCTGATAAATAAAAAATTAACACCGGTAACCTATAATCTCCTCTTGCTTGGTTATTAAAATTATGCTAATTAGTTTGTTTGTCTACACCAATAAATCAATTCCTTAAAATGTGTGCCATTATCATCAATAGCTATCAACTTCTCATCTAAAAGCCATTGACTTGACAACAACCAGCAAAGCAACTCACTAGTAATCAGCCAGTGGCAATTATAGCAATTACATTACTTATCAATTAATCAATCACTTACAATGATCAAACAAAATTCTGCTCTATTCACCAAATTGAAGAGTTGTCATAAATCATAATCACATTTTACCAGCACTGCCATCATTAAATGATTAAAACGATCGCTTTTACTAAACTTCAAAGCCAGCAAATTATCATCACTATCTATTCAACCAAATCCATCCCCTAAATCGTAAAATTAATACTAAGAATTACTCCTTAACACCGAAAATCAAAAGGTGAGAAATGAATACCAAGCTAAGTATACAATCACAAAACATGAAATGCTCATACAATCACAAAATCATCTCCCTCCATAGCATGCTGAATTTGAGACTTGCGAAGAACAGTATATACCAGTTGGCGAATACACAAAAGAAACCACCTCGAATTACATCATTTTGTAAAACCCAGATACATTTTCCCAAATTAAGTCACACCCAGAAGACCAAAACCTATTGAAACCTAAACAAAATGTTACGGAGTAATTTTTTGTAAGAATAAAATTGATTGATTGTTTGTTTGATCGTCTAAATACCTGGAAAATTTACAAGAATCGAGCCAAGAAAAGGCCTTTCTGGAAGCTCTGGCATTCATATTTCTGCAAATTCCAAATCGATGCATGATGATTAAGGTTATCGACGCTGTATAAGAAAGACGAATTCGAGTTTCCTCGTAAATCAATCTCGCTCACTTTGGTATGAAAGTTAGCTGAAAGTACTGTCACTTTATTACTTCTTAAAGTAGTGAAGATTGAAAACCCAGGAAATGGGCTTTGAAAAGTGTGTATAGCATGTGATATGACTCAGTTTTTTGTCCTGGGCTTCACGATTTGAACTTTTGAAATGATTTTCTATAATATCCTGATCCATGATTGTGATTCAGCAAACGAGAGATAAGGTGATGAGTCATTGGAAAATCTGATTTGAATATTTGATTGATGAACTTTGTTCATACTTCACTTATTCAACGGTTCGCATCATCGTCGCAAGATTCAACTCAACCATCACATATTCAGTATCTCTGTCGCATGCTCGCAAATCAACTTCACTTTTTTTATTTCTTTCTCACTTTACTTGTTTTAATTTTTGACGAAAAATGAGAAATGCATTTTTTTTGTATGCCGACATAAAAATTTGAAAATTAATATCTATGTATTTCTAAAAATTATAAACATTGAATAATAAAAAAAATTATGGGATAGAGACGAATCCAACGAAATTCCACATGACTATTTTTTTGTATAAGTGATAAATTATAGTCAAAGTGAAAATTATAAATAGTATCAATTGTCAAAAGTACAATTGTTGCAAGAATTTGAAAACGGATGCAGTATTAAAAAATTAAACAAGTTCGGTCTCTCTTAAGGTTAAAACACTTTGCGGGAATAGGCTTATACTAATTACAACCATTTACATTCCATCTCGCCACCAATGAACAATAGTATTTCATGTTCACTTGACAAACAAAATTATCAAAAGTATCCCTAAGCTTCTTAGGGCCTCTTTACTTCAGTTCAGTTTCAGCTCTAAATTCTCTTCTCTTAGTTCAATTCAAGATAATTAGTTCAGTTCAGTTTAGTTGTATTCAGTTGAAGTAAACAGCACCTAATGTCATCAAAAATTAGAAAAATAGGGGGTGTGCCTACAACATTAGAAGAAATTGCATTAGTAATTACACGTGCATCACTCTCCGGAATCACTTGCTTGAAACTAAGCCTTTTTGCTAAGATCCATATCTAGCTCCATGAGTCTTTTCACTCTCACTTATCAAACCATAATGTGCTAGTTTTCACCTGATTAATACAACTCTTTTTGTAAAAAGTCATAAATACCAAAATCTTACTTGCTAGTATCACCCGATTGATACAAATTTTTCTGTCATCTTGAGAAAATACCCTATAGGTTATCCTTTCGATAGAGGATAACTGGTTATTTTTCTCCTGATAAAAAAAAAAAATTCTCTCCATTTAAACCTACCCATTTCAACTGATTTCACTCTCCCTTATCAAATCGTAACGTGTTACTTTCTAATTGTTGTTCAGATTTGATCTCTATCACTCATCAAACCCTAAAAATTATGATTAAATTAAGGCTAAAAAAATGAAACGGTCGATAGATTGTTAGTTAAAGGCTACAAAATAGGAATCATATGTAGGAATAGGATGAGCCAATCCAAGCTTAAAAAATGATTGATGAAATCACCTAAAGATGAGTTAGTATGGTTCGTTGTGGTGACAATTGGTGAAAATTTGCCTTGAAGTTTGTCAAATTGGTTTGAAGGATTTTGACAACCTCTAACTATTTTTGACATAACTTGATCTATACACATCAGATTGATGTGATTCTAGGAGCATTAGAAACAAGATTTGAAGAGCTTTCCAACGATAGGCATGTAATGAGCCCATGCACCAAATTCTGACTTGAAGCAAAGAAATTATGGCCGTTTAATGTTGAGGGTTAAACCTTACCTTGGGGTCATGGTGAATGAAAGTGAACTGGGGTGGTGCTTGGTTAGTCCTTGTTGACTGTAGTGGAAGCAACAAGCCAAAGGTGAAGACCAGACCTCACCTCGATCCTGGGGTGGCGTTTAGAGTCGTTGCATGCAGCAGGAAGCTCAGTGTAAAAACATACGTCATCCCGATCGCAGGGTGGTGGACCTCGATCACTGGGCTAATACTGGAGATGGTTCTATTAGTTTATCGTAATTTATAGACTTTACTCGTCACTTCCAGACCTCACCCTGGACCTGGGCTTGTGGGCCCTAATCCCGAGGTTGTGTCTACTTTGGGTTTTTGCTATTCGTCAATTTTGCAGAGTGTCAAGGAGTGGTGGTTGATGACCTCTCTATATATACCCACTTTTAGATCCCTTGCAGGTTACTGTCTTTTACACTTTTATTTTCTGATTTCATTTTTAGTCTATTTAGGTTTTCTTTTCTCCCTCTTCCCAATTTCAATTGTAATTCAACATTTATTCAAATTAATCCAAGATTTCTTATTTAGTGCTTTAATTTGGTTCTCTCTCTCCAATTTCAATTGTAATTCAAGATCTCTCTTTCCTCCATACATGTGTTTAAGTATGAAACAGAGACTAAGGAGGAGACTAGACAAAGGTATGCTAATGACCTCGGTGAAAAAAATCTTATAATGATTGCGCAAAGATCATAGGCAATAATATACCAATTAATAAGCCTAAAAACACTTGGAAAAAACTTGTAGCCTAACCTCATACTTTGAATATTGAATACTAACAAATCTATATCTATACTTAAACATTTAAAACAGGAACTTTAAGCGCCACGTGTCATTCATTTGTCACTCCCTCTTCCTTCCTTTCTTTTTTTTTAAAAAAAAATAAAACATTAAATGTCTCCTTACTCTTATAACAATCGAGTTCCACTTTGATCCCCAATCTTGTGAAATCACATATCATAACAAATCAAATCGCCATACTTGAAATAACTCAAAATCAAAATAGAAATCATACATTTTGCTTCAAATAATTAAGAAAAAAAATCCATAAATTTACATAATAATTGGTTTAAATGATCAAAACCAAGAGCTGTAAATAGGTCAACCTGGGTTGGGTTCGGGTCGACCAATTAATATAAACGGGTTGAAATCCCCAACCCATTTAGTTAAACGGGTTGAGATTTTCAACCCAACCCAACCTTATAAATAAACGGGTTGACCCAATAACCCGTTTAATAATGTTATCACTTTTTCATTAGCATCAAATAAAGTTATACCACTACATGTCATATTGTTCATATACTACAAGTCATATTGTTTATAATTTACACACACGGTATTAATTAATAATTAATAACCTTTTAAGTTCTAATGTTCAAGATAAATACAATAGATTTTAAGACATTACAACCACCTACATAACTCGTAAAGAATGTATAACATAATAAAATAAAAATATGAATGTGATATATTAGATCGGTAAGACAATTTAACTTGAAACTAATTTTATTACAACTTATATTCTTAATGGGTTAAGCGGGTTGAAATCGGGTTGAGAATTTCAACACGACCCCATTAAACTAAACGGGTTGGGTTGGCTCAACCCATTTAGCTAAACGGGTTGAAAAACTTAACCCAACCCGTTATTATTGGGTTGGGTTCGGGTTGGGTTATCGGGTTGGGTCAGATTTTGCCAGCTCTAAGCACGGGGTTAAGACTAGTAATAATCTTATATGATTAAAAATTTAAACCTACATATCAAAAACGTGTTGTGATAGAATCCAATTTATATCTTCCAATTTTATTTGTAGATTGCTAAACACATCTCGCAAATTACTTATTAAAACCCACATTATTCTAACACTACTCTTGTTCTAAAACACACCATCTCTTTAGCTAAAACACACATTTCTCTAATTAGACCATAGTCTAAAATCATTAATTAATTTTAAATCAAGATTAATCATGAAATAAAAATATATTATATACACTAAAATCCTTAATTAAAATATATTATGTACATTGCAATCTAAATTAATTCTATAACAAATTAATCATGAAGTACTAAACAAATATAAAAACAATATACATCAATTGATCATGATTTTTTTTAAAAGCACGTACGGAGCATCGGGATGCATGACCCATGGGGCCCGATGTTAAAAAAAAATAGCGCAGTTGCCGTCATCATTGCACCGTAGCCTCATCTTCTGTCGTTATCATTTTTTTTCGAGCCGTCGTGACATGCTTGGATGAGACAGTGCAAATGTTGAAATGAATTATTTTTATAATATAATGATATTTTGGGGAAAATGCGGATTTTAGTAAGTAATTTTCCTTTTTTTTTTTTTGTTTGGGAAGCTTAACTTTCATCCATACCTTACTAATCTACAATACCTATAGGTCCTATACCCTATTACCCAACTACCCATCGCTAAGCTCTTCCAAGAATAGGACTTCCTAATGGGCTAATTACACATTGTCTATTATATTTATTGGGCCCAAATCCTTATATACACAACCATTACAAATAATTAATAGCCAGCCCACCAGTATCTTTGACCTAACTGACTTTTCATTCACTTCAACGTTTTACGTTTCACTTGATCATGTTGTGGAAATTTTCAAGATTCTCAAATTGAGATAAATAATCATATTTCATGCATTTTTGGCGTAGGCATTTAAGAAAATTAGGGTAAAATACTAAAATTGTCATTATCCACAATAGATTTGGGATAATCTGATAATTTTTTTACCATAATTATAAAAATGTCATTTAAGATACAAAATTTGTATTTTAATTTGAGAAGCTAGGCAAACCCCTCATCATGTGTAGAATTGTTGCACAAAAGAATTTCAACTGGCAAAATGAGAAGGAAAAAAAGAGGTTGTTCACAATCAAGATAAATCTGGCTATAATATTACAATAATAGATGTTATCCATTACATAACCAACAAAAGGGAACACCAAAAAGGGAATATGTAACTCATAAATTGAAATGAAGGGAGGAAGTACTAACTAACTCGTGAAATAAAGGCTTTAGTTTTTTTTAAATAAAAAAAAGGTTAAGCTCTTGCATTGGACTAGTGTTCAAGCGTTTTGAACACAAGTTTCAAAAATGGGATAAGGAATCATCCCAACTCAATCATTTATCATCTGCTTCTTAGGTGTGTGTGTTAGATAACTCGACTAATGTCACGTGAAGTAAAACTTAATATCATCCAACATTACAAATCAAAAAAATAATACGTGTCAAGAAAAACTTCAATTTTAATGGTGTCGTGTTGGTATAAATTTAGGAATGAAAATGGAATAGAACTAATTAGAAAGGAAAAGAGTAATATTAAATTATATCATTATTTGTTGTTTGGTATATATAATGAAGAAAATGGAATGGAAACAAATTGAAGATAAAATGATTTTATTTAATTTCTATAAGATTGATCTAAAAGGATAACGAAGCCTCCGTTTGTTTTGATGCAAAACATTTTTCCGGAAAATGATTTTCCTCCCTCTTTTCATTTTCTTTTGTTTGTTTTGGAAAAAGGGTGGAAAACAATTTTCTTTAAGGTGGAAAATGTCACTTTGGAAAAGGAAAATGTCATTTTCCTTCGTACTCTTTACTTCTCCCTTATTCACTTCTCCCATTCTTCCTTCATAAGTTTTCCTCTAATAAAAAAAAAATGAAAACTTTTTTACATCTCCATTGAAAATTGTTTTCCTTAGAAAATGATTTTCCATGAAAATTGTTTTCCTTCAAAACAAACAGAACCAAAATGATGGTAATAGTTTCCATTGAGAAAAACATGTGTTACCAATAATATCTCATATCAAACAGTAGGTAATACACTAATAAACATGCTTATATATAATTCCAATTTTAATACTAAAAAATAGCAATGTCGAACATGCTCGATCTAAGGATGGACAATCATTACTAAAATATTAGCAAGAAAAAATTCATAGCAAATCATCTATAAACTCATCAGTATTACCTCTAATTCAACTACCAAACTGGTTGTGCGAGAGTTGTGAAGACTTCTCTGCACAATATATTGGACAATATAATTTTATTAAGTGATAAACCTCTAATTCAACTATCATCTTGTTTATTTGACCAAGTGAAAAACCTCTAATTCAACTACCATCTTGTTTATTTGACCAAGTGAAAAACCTCCCCAACAAAAGAAATGTATCCTAAATAAGCTAGTGTCCATCAAACATTGTCTCATAGGTTTCAACTCCTCATATGACTACCGACTACCGATTATCATAATGAATGGCTAAGATTGCCTGATTTTTGAATTATTTTGAATTCCTAAATATAGTTAAATTGTTTTTTCTAAATACTTTAATTATATTCCTTATTTTAGGAAAACATTATTTATTTTTTCCTAAAATCAGTTTTTATTTTCATAAAATAAGATTTATAATTAAAGTATTTTTAAAAAGATTTTTAATTAGATTTAGGAATTAAAAATAAATAAAAATAATCAAGCCATCCATCAATATAATACGTGATAAGCCCACACTAGAATTTTCACATCCCTAACACTTCTGCCAACCTTCCAATGCAAAGAGTCTCCCTTTCCCCTCTATCATTATCTATAAACAAAGGTGCACATCATAACTCCTTTTGCAAAAGCTTAGGCTTAACCAAACAATCACAAAAATATTATTTGCCGATTTAACTTTTTAAGGGTTGTACCTATTTGTAATAGTACAGTTCTAATGCATGTTCTATCAAATTTTTACACTTTTTTTGCTTAATGTAGACTGCATACTTTTTGTATAACTATATAATTTTTAATGGCTTTATTATCATATTATCATAATATCTTGTCTTATATATATACTAGCCTTGTGATATTTTTAATGTATTTTCAAAAATCGAAGATTTTTGTTCGAGAATTTGAAATATTTTTTAAATTCATTCATTCACATAATTATAAACAAACTTTCCCCTAATTTCATCCAGTCATTCCACAACAATGAACAAAATCGGCTATCAAATTTATACGATAATCGAAAGGTAAAATTTTTATGTAACAACCTATATTAAAATGGGTGCCAATTTATAGAGAATTCAAAAATATGAAGTTTGATTATTTTATTTTATTTTTACGAATTATATATTTTGTAATATTTTCATTTTAAAAAATTCAAAAATTGTAATAACTTTCCTTAATAAATAAGAGTGATGCTATTTGATTTTTAATAAATTTTTAAGGGGCATTATAGACTTTTTGAGGGGGGGACACCATGGCTCCCCCCTTGGCTTATATAATAGAGATATATATATATATGTGAAAAATGCTAATTACGGAGTACATCGATTTACACATGATTTTGTATAAACCCTCAAATTTATACTCTATTAGTACCACATCTTTTTTAATTTTTTCCATTTTGGTCAATTCCATAAGTTTTTAACAATTCACTTTATTTTATTTTTTTTTAAAAAAAAACTTATTAATATTTCTTGACCCACCGCAATGAGTCCATCACTCACAATAAAAATAATCACTCTCTTCCTTATTTGTAATTCACTGACCTTTTGATCCCTGTTTATTACATATTTTATTCTTTTTTCTTAATCTTAGTGTAACTATTGTAACATATATATATAATTTAAAACGGAGTAAATAACATTTTAAAATTCGTATTTAATTTTATATGTAACCCTAAGACTACATATATCATTACTTGGCCTTTTTTATTAAACTATTTTTAGTGAAATTGAATTGATAGTGAATTGACAACAAATTGACCAAGTCATACTACCACATGATGACATGAATTTGTATGCAATGTGAATTAAGAATGAAGTACTCAACCAAAGCTACGTTTTATCCTCTACACATTTTGTCTAATTTGTCTTGCATTACACAAGGCAAACAAAAAAAGATCTTTTACATAATAGACTAGTTGACAAAAGCTATATAGAAGTATGATTTATGTTACTATATGTCTATAATATAATGAATATATATGTAATATGTAAAGCTTAGTTGACCTTTAAAGTATTCACTTCAAAATTAAATACTACGTCTTTTATGTACTCCCTCCATATTTTTTCTTAGTTAGCAATGTTTTATTTTTCACACTTATCGTATTAGTTACATATTTGTAAAATATAAAAATTAGTTATTTAAAAACTATAAATTAAAAATGAATTAAATAAGATCCAACATAGTTATGTTTTTTTCTTACACATTAATCACAAAAGATTGTCAAAATATGATAGGTGAACAACTGCTAAGTCAAAATCCCAACATTAATATCTAATACAAAATATCCCGCTAGAACTTTAACTCTTAACTATAAAATTATATTTTCTTACTATAAATCTATAACTTTTTGCATATATATATATATATAGTTAATCTTTGTACAAAAAATCATGCTATTACATTAAAAAGTTATAACTTTTTAGCAAAACGCTAAATATTTTAAATACATGATCAAATCAATTGGGCAACTAACTAAATATCATACTCCGTAGTTATATAGATTATTAGTAATCAAGCAAGAATCATGGCATGAGAAAAGGTTGAAAAGTGGCTTCTTAATTAGATCTTTGTGTGAGAAATGGATCATGAAATTAAGATTTTAGGTCAATGGATGATGCTCATTGCTTACTGGCAATACCACTACTAATTAGTTGGCAATTTAGCTTTGAACTTGACAACTTTAATTTGTTAATCAATCGTTGAAATTCAATTTTTTCACATGGATCAAATGAATTTAATTACAAAAAACTAATTGCAAATTAAAATTTGTAGACTTGTTGACTCTTTCTTTCTTTTGTTTCGTCTCTCCTTTGTCCAATTTTTCAATTCATTTTTCAGTTTTTTTTTTAAAAAAAAATTGTATACATCGGGGTATACACTAAATTAGTCGTGTACAACGGATTAAAAGTT
Source organism: Salicornia ramosissima (assembly GCA_951394345.1). Classification (NCBI taxonomy): domain Eukaryota; kingdom Viridiplantae; phylum Streptophyta; class Magnoliopsida; order Caryophyllales; family Amaranthaceae; genus Salicornia; species Salicornia ramosissima. Next base: position 9,374,068 of record OX596237.1, on the reverse strand, counting down.
ACCCTAAAATTTATAAAAGTTATCAGTTGATAAAATTAGACAAATTCGGTAATTTATCAAAGGATAACTTTTATGGTTTTATCTGTGTTATCTTTTAATATGTTCGTTGTATACGGAGTACTAAATTAGTGTACATCCGATTTATCATACAACTTACTTTTTTAAAATATTCATTTAGTATTGATTGACCAAATGAAACATGCATATGCCTATTAATATCATTTTGTCATGCAATCAAACATTATTTAGACACACAAGTCTCATACATCACTTGGTATATCCTTTTATCACCTTACTCAATGAATGGGTCAATGTATTTCCAAATAAACAAAAGTCAACTCTAAGTATGAAGTATCATTGGGCTTATTCACCTCATTTAAAAATATTTTTCGAAAATTAATTAAATATAATTGAGTTTATATTTAGTCACCATAAAACTAATTCATTTTAGCGATCATATTTAATTAATTACTTAGATAAACTCAGGAATTTTAGTACTCCAAGTTTATTATACATAATCCGTAAAAGGTATTTACCATACCAGATTACCAGCCATGCATTAAGCTAATATTGTACATTTGTACGTTAATGTAAGAGTTTTAACCTTTTTTTTTTTTTGAAGGAAAAGGGTAGTTTTACCTTTTAATACTCTCTCCGTATCAAAATTTTTTTTTTACATTATCTGTGTTGGTGATGTATAGTGTTGATGTAAACCTTTCAAGGCGTGGAAATTGCACTTTCCTTCTAATCGAATTCGCCCCTTAGATCACCGGGTTATCACGAATGATTAGTGAGATACAATGGAGAAAAGAACTCTACACTCTATGTGATCTCAAGAGTATAGAAACAAAAGAATTTGTGTTTATTTGTGTTTAAACACACTTAGTAAAATTAGCTAGACATTACCAAGTGCTAACAAGTTGTAGTGAGTATAAGAATTTCAGTATTTCTTTGTTATTCTTATTATATCTTGTGATATGTAATGAAAAAATACATGCCTATTTATAGGCACATAAGTAGGTGAAAGAACTCAGAAAATTCTGAGTTTATTCCACACTTTAAACCTCATGAATTTAGAAATTAAGAGTAGTTTGGTTTAAGGGATGAAATAATGATGATTCCATCAACTAAGCTCACTCTTAATCTTCTCATTCAATCTGATTTAATCCCCTTTACATCAGCATAGAAGCTCAAAGGACAAGCTTAAACACGTAAAGGAATCTTAGGAAAAGAATCCAAGAATTCGAACAACCATTCGAATTTTCCAGAGACACAGTCGCGGGGTGCGACGACCCCATCGTGGGGTGTGACCACTGAACAAAATTTGTCCAGATTTTTCCAGTAGGTTTTTCGCGGGGTGCGAAACCTTCTCTCGCGGGGTGCGAGCACTGGACAATATATGCCCAGATTTTCCAGTAGCTTTTCGTGAGTCGTGAAATCTCCTCACGGGTCGCGAGACCCTCTCTGCCTCGTGAGTCCTTTTGCCTAGCCTACTTTGTCCAATGTCTTAGCCCATTTATTCATAAATGTTCCAACAATCTGTTGGAAATGAATCTCATATTGAAGAATAATAAGATTCGTGTCCATTTTATAAGGTTAAGAGAATACTCTCATCATTATTGTAATATGATTTTTGAGGTGGAACGTCATCTTTAGTCTTGTAAAATAACTTGCACTCCCGTGGCAGGTGCAGACCCAGACCTATTTGACATTATCTCATTTTACTTTCTATAATAAATAATCTCCTAGAAGTCCATGTAAAAAAAATCTCCTACAATTCTTTAAAAACAAAGACCATTAAAAATGTATGTAATAAGATTCAATAATCTTAAACACACATATGATCTAGTGATGCCACATAAGCAACCTAATTGAGTGTCATCACCTCAGCAAAAAAATCCTAATAAATTAAAAAGATAAAAAAAAAAAAAACTATTTCATCATTTCATTCTCTATATATCATCAATTGTATTTGTTATATCCATGTAAACAATGGCTCTTCATCTTCCATTGCCATGTCAGTTATATATGAAAACAGTCGTTACTATTGTTCTCCATTTATATATAAACATATTTCACGGTTTAGCACTTCACATATTTGGAGGCCTTAACATGTTATGCCTTTTCAATTCTTTTCCTTCACTCTTTATCTTTTCCATGTAAATTTTCTCTTTTTTTACATTCCCACTTTATTAAATTGGGCAAGAAATTAGTTAAGTTTTAGAGCATATTTTGGAAGAAAAATTATCTCACTTTGCCACGTACACTTTTCTTTCGTAACTAGATAGGTTCTTCATTTTTCAAGCTAAATCTTACTCCTCCTCCCTGGTTAAATTAAAACTTTATAATTATAATTTTAATTATTGTTTTCCAAGCAAACAACTAGCTAGTTTATCGATTTCATCTACTTATTAACTACTATCTAGATTTCAATCATAACTCTTTTTCAACGAATTAGCATTGCTAATCAATTTTTTTTAATGAAAATACTGACAATTATGTTCTTAATTAGTAATCATAAAATACTAACTATAGTTTCTTCTAAGAGTTCTAACCCATGCTGACATGCATAAAATGCTACAACATTCGAAACTCAAGCTAAGCTAAGTATGACAACAACAAAAAAAATAAAAAAAAATAGATATTGTTGTAGAAAATACTACAATAAGTACAATGAGTACTGTTGGTTGGACCCGGGACCAACCAGTTGTTTGTGGTCCCGGTGATTCGGTGAACATTATGTTCAAAATTAAATAATGAACATTACAACAAATAATAATCTAATACTACGTATATAGTGTGTCTTATGTCGTGAACATTGCAATGTAATATCATGAATAAAGTCAATAATACTAAGTTGCATGTGACATTCTAATACTAAATCATTTTTTTTAAAAGCCTAATTCATTAATATTGTATTTAGTAATGTGAACATTTGGTACTAAACAATTAGGGCTTCCATTTTGATTCGAACCAACATACATAATGAACATTGCTTTAAATAAGCTGATTAGTTTTTTGGTCGTTCAATTCAGGGGTGAACATCGTGATTAACATGATGAACATTGCACCAAATAAATATCTAATATATAGTATGTCTTATGTCATGAATATTGCAATATAAAGTCTTGAACATTGTAAATCCTAAGTTTTCCGTAACATTGTAACACTAAATAATGAATATTTGTATTTATTATTGTGAATATTGTTCTTACAGTATGTAACATTTGTTACTAAAAAGTTAGGTATTAGAATGTGAACAGTTAGATTGTATTTTTTTGCGTAATTCAATAATTAATGTTGTAAATTCAGAGATTGTAAAGATAAAAAGAAGTAAACTTACTATTGTTTGTCTTCTTCTTAATTTTTTTTTAAATTTTCAACTTGCCTTTTGCCATCATTGTTAGAATTTATACTTAATTTTTTTAAAAATAAATTTATTTGTTTGAATTTTTTGACAGAAATTCCGGTACAATATTCTTTAGTAAATATTTATTAAATATACTTGTAAATAACAAATTAACAACCTCCCTATTATATTTATATACATACTCTATCAATTTCAAGTAGAATTCCAATAATTTGCGAGTGAAAGAGATTAAATAACGGAGGAAGATGAGAGCGAAAGAAAGAAAAAAGGTTGGGGGGAGAAAATAAATCTGTAGATAATAAGAGAAAGACAATTTTTTTTAACAACAGGACTCGGAATCACATAAACCTGGCTGGTTCCGAACCCATCCAATAATTTGTACAATAATTACTCCCTCTATTTCTTTTTATTATTTACGTTTGAAATATTTATAATAAAATTAAAAAAGTCAAAATGTAATTAACAAAAATGAACGGATTAGAACGACTAGGCAAATGATATCCGTACACCACAGTTTAATATCCGCGCGCCATGTCTTTAATATAAATATGCGTTTATGGGTCCGTTTATTTTGGTGTAAAACATTTTCGATGTAAAATGATTTTTCATGAAAAACATTTTACGTTGGAAAACTCATTTTCATATAAATTTTCCAATGTTTACTTGCACGGAAAATAAGTATACTTCCAAATTTGAAGGAAAATGTTTCCAATAGGATGTAAAATGAATTTTCACCTCAAGTAAACAATGTAAAATAGAAAAACAGTTTTCAGAGAAAACATTTTACGCTCTAGTAAACAGACCCTATATTACTTTTATGTGAAAATTGAAGAGTACGGATATCAAATTATGGTGTGCAGATATCAATTTACAAATCATTACTATCTTGTATTTATACAATAAAGTGGCACGTATTTCAAAAAAAAAAAAAGTGGCAGGTATTGTATAATTTGTATTGGTGAATGGTGAGACCAATATCTTCGGATCATGCACGTTTGAAAGTCAATGATTAGGCGTCAACGGCCTGAATCCCGAGGCTAACCTTTGGTTGTTCGTTGAGTTGCTGCTATCCTGCAAGTCTGCAACCACGTCTCCCGCTCTTACATTGAACTTTTTTATTCTCTTCTTCCTTGACTATGGGTTTGTTTACTTCAGTTCAGTTCAGTTCAGTTCAGTTCATCTCTATTCAGTTCAGTTCAGTTCATCTCTATTTAGTTCAATTAATACACTTCTATTCAGTTCAGTTCAGTTCAGTTCAATTCAATTCAGTTCAGTTCAGTTCAGTTCAACTCTATTCAGCTAATGTAAACGAGCCCTAAAACAATGAATTATTCTATTTCAAAAAAAAACAATGAATCGAATCAAGATCTACTTCAAAAATATTGCAGATCGATAGAACCCCTCGCGAAAAGTTGTATGAAAAAGCAGCGATGTGAAAGAGGAACGACTATACTAACAGATATCTCTTATAGCGATCTAGGTTTTGCCAAAGTTAATTTTATTTAATTTTGATCTATTTTGATATGTATTTGGCTGATTTTTTATTATAGACGTTGTATGACTTTCAATTAATGAATTAACCTTCCCTTTTGTTCAAAAAAAAAAATAAAATGAATTACTCCATTATTTTTTAACACTCAATATAGTTTATTTTTTCAAGAAAAATAGGGCAATGGTATTATACATAGAAGTGCATCTTTATCCCCAACCATGAGAAACTCTATCTAAATTTTCATTCCATTCCAATATAATCATTTTAAATGGTGATGGATCATTTTGAAAATTTAAAGAAGGAATAGTGATAGTTTATTACGGAGTATCATTTTTCATGTATACTATTTCTCTTGTAAGACGGTATAACGGTTTCATATGGCTTTTAACAGAAAAAATTTATCCTTCTTGATTGAGGTAAATGGGGCAAACAAAAAGCCGCTCTTAAATAAACTTATTACACCAGGATTACGAGGAAATTGAGAAGACACTATAAAATTTGTCATTAAAATTGCACTATTGGCCTAAAAAGTTCATTTTTTGTATCAAAGAGGTCAATTAAGGATACTACGTACTTTCGAAAATATAGTTAATCGTTCACAATAGGGATGGACTAGACACGTTAATTATATCGGGTGTCACATACTCCTTTAACCTGGTTTTTAATAATAATTTGTCAAAGGTGTTACCCTGTATATTGATCATAATGATGCAGTAGTAAGACACTTTTATTTGGACTTTGGTGCGCGTATACTCGCTTTGTTTACTGTCTTTTCTTAGGTTTTTGGCTTTGTTACTCTATTTTCCTTTTCATTTTCTATATGTTGTTCCTTCTTAACGTGTGCATGCATTTTTAAAGTATTTTTTATAAACTAATCATTAACATAATATCGTATATTACATTTTTTTTAAGTGAGATGCCTAAATTTTAATTTTCTATTGATCTGATATTATAATTTGTATAACAAATTTACTTTATAAATGACTAATATTTATTAATTTATTATTCTATGTTAATTTTATTGCGTTGCTTGGTGCCCCTCAAAATTTATAATCCTAGGTCCGTCGCTACATCTCAAGACATGATCAATCGGCAAGATCCATATATAAATACATTTGCAAAGATGAATTTTGTAAACTACCTCGAAATTATCAATGTCCTAAATTATACTCAAAACAATGTCATCATTAAAGAGTAAAGACTTACTCATCATAAGTCATAATAATAACTAATAAATTAAACCTATATTTTCATGAAAATAGGTAATTGTTAATCCAAATAGATTATGAAAAAAAAATTATTAGTGGAGCATATGATAATTTTAAGAAAATAATTATACTCCAAGAACTATACCACTTACATAGGGTGTGTGCATTGAATTCCCCTAGAAAAGAGAGGTTTGAGGTTTGACCCCTTTTCTTTCAACTCATATACACGAGCAATCATGCAATATATTATACCAAAACGAAGGTTCATTGTCATCCGATGGGGAACAAAATAGATAGCAACCATCAATTTTTATTTGCTTTAATTTATGAAAAAAAGTTATATGCCACCTAATTAAAGACCATTTATAAGAAGTCAAAAGTAAAAAGAGTAAACATTAATAAATAACTATTTATGACATTAAATTAGCCGTGAATTATCATAAATTCTCAACTTAATTCTGAAAAAAAGGTAAATTAAATTAAATACTTATATGCAGTCGTCATAGCGCTGCATATCATTACCCTTAATTTTCCTTAATTCGCGTAAAAAAATCAAAATGTAAAAAACAAATCGGAACGGAATTAGTAGTATAGTACAATGTTTGTTAATAACTTAATTATTAAGGGCAATGTTTAATGTTTGTAATTAATTAAGTGCTAAGCAAGAAAGTGGAACCTACATAGCTTCTTATTATTATCTCAAAATCACCCAATAACGTACATGATTTCTAGATAGTGAATAGTGTTAACAAACTTGGCAATGTTGCTTCCCTGTTAGGCTAGGGTTTTGATGCATGAGTGAACCAATCAGTGTATTGTTAAGTACAGCTCGATCTTTTATTGGAAAGAGTTATATCAGACAGGGTTAAAAATGATAACTTAATAACTTTGCCAACAAAAACGGTAGATTTTTTTAATAGAAATTAGCTAAATGTCTTTGTGTTTAGTCAGAAGCTAGGAAATAAAATTTTCAAGGAAAAAAAATTTCTATGAAGTGTAGGAAATTAATCATATATCTCCCCTTGGTGAAACAAATTCTTGTGTTAATTACAAATTCCTAAACTCAGATCAACCAAACAAAACTAGCGATTTCCTAGCTAGAAAATTGATAAAGGAATTTATTTCCCATAAAATGATACTTCCTCTAGAAATTAACTTTATGTGTTCACCAAACGAGCTCTTAGCTTGTTCCCTCATGTAGTCACATGTATAGATCTTTATACACTCATCCGTTAATTAATGACCCGTTATTGACCAACGATTCGCTTTAACTTCGTTTAAAAGTGACAATATATTAAAGATTAACCTGATCCAAATCTCGACCCACATCATCCATCCTATCTAGCTTAATTCGCCCAATAATCAGGTTTAATCAAAAGTAATAAATATGCAAAAAGTGTGTACAAAAATTCAAACATTTACCATAAAGAGGCTCAAATTTTGAAGAAAAAAGGTTAAATAAATCTAAATATTGTTTCAACAAAATAAACTAAAATAAAAACAAATTCCACAATGCATGTGCATTGGGCAAGTATTAATGTGGAGACTTTTTTTAATAGATCTTGGAGACATCACCCCTTCTTTCAACTTAGAAGGACCGTCGGAAAAGGAAGAAGACATAATTAAAGGCAATACTTACAAGTATATATTATTTCCAACATATTCCTTCACACACATTTTTAGAAAGCGATTATACAAATGAGTAAATTTAATAAAATAATTTAAACACTAATTTCGTATGGAAAATGATTGAGTAATGTGGTGTTTTTGGGTGTGACTTGTATTAACCAAGTCATACATTGATGTCACGGAGTAATTCGGCGAAAAAAGACAGAGTTTGGAAGCATTGAAATTATAGGGACATGCACCGGGGCAGGTATGAGAAGCCCTGGTCGAGTTCGAAGGCGAGGTGGAGTTGGCGAGCCACTGCCCCGAGCGGGTGGCCATAGCCCCAGGCGGGTACTGAGTGCTTTGTGCTGGTGGAGCCACGGCCCCGGGCGGGTACTGGGGATCTACACCATGTTGGCTGAGCCACGGCCCCAGGCGGGGGATCATAGCCCCGAGCGGGTCTGGGGTGTTTCTTGTCTTCCTGGTTTTTTTTTGTTTTGGGTTGCCTCACGCACCTGGGCGGGGTTGAGGTGACCCGGGCGGGTCTCAAGACTTGGTTTTTGATTGACTCGTAAACCCGATCGGGTTTCTTCATACCCGACCGGTTCCGTTCAATTTCTAGGGTTTTGTCCGTCTATTTGTTGAGTAACTCTGTATTTAGTATAAATAGGACTTTAGGGTTTTATTTCTATTTACCCTAATTAGTTCTAGCCACAATAGTGAGGAAAACATATTGAGAGTTTTAGTGAGTGAATTATTGGAAGAATTACCAGTCTCTCAATTGTATTCCATTTGTTTCATTTCTATATTGAAACACTTTCATACCGGCCAGGAGGACGTAGCTATCACATTGATAGTGAACCTCGTTAAATCTTTGTGTGTTATTAGCGTTTATCATTTGTTTGTCATTGTAGTTTGTCTATTTTCGGGCTTCCGTTACAACAAGTAACACTAACCCTGAGGGTTGCCAACTCCCTTGGATACATACAAATTAATATAGTATTAATATATGTGTATTAAACTGGAGAGAGAAATACTATATAAAATTTATATTCTAATGTATTTTTTACCAATGAACATTTAATATGGAAGGGGTTGCCAAATGCCAACCCTTATCACTCCCAGTTTCGTACATATAGTTTCAATCTTGCTTGTATTTAAATTAATTTTCTTATTTACATATTCAAATCTCGCTCTTTCTTAAAATACATGTCAAATACTTATCATTTTCCTATATAATACATGCAAAAATGCCCTTAACTAAAACTTTTTATATATAAAAAAAATAATTAAGAAAAAAGGAAAATATAATTTATTAATTAGAAGTTAAAGTTTGACATGAAGAATTAATAAACTTCAACGCTCTACCTTATCAAAAAGTCTCCTCTATAGTACCACTTAATTGTTTAATACTTGGTTCGTTCTTTAAAGATTTTATTAAAAAAAAATTAAAAAAAATTATATACCATCTCTCTCTCTCTCATCTTACATAATTTCAACTCTGATGTAAATCCATTAATCTTCAACTCGTTGAATTGAACTTAATTATCAATTGATTATTTCTAGTTGATTTTTTTTATATTATTTTGTTAACAACAAATTAACTGCGACTCTCTGATTAATTAACAAATTGTAATGAAACTGTCAATTAATGTGATAAAGTTGACAGGGGAAGTATGATTGTGCACATTGGTAGCCCTAAGTTGACATATACTCCGTACTAATTATCTTACGCTAATTGTTTCTTGTAGATTTTTCTAAACTAATAACGAACGTATGTATAATTGGATTATTGGATTGGATTGGAATTAAGGGATAGATGAGAATGGATTGGATTGGATTAGAAAGAATTGAATTGGATTTGATTTAGATTGTAAATCCGTGAAGAGAACATGACATTTGCGGCCTGTTTGGTAGCCGATTTCAAATAATGCTGGTAATGGAAATGAATTCGTAACTAAATTTGAAAGAAAAATCAAAATCCATTCCCATGGGCCATGGTGTAACTAGTTTAACTTAAATTTATCTAATTTTCTTCAAAAATATCTATTCTCATTTAATACCACCATCAACTTCCCCAGGGTAATGGACGGTAATAGAAAATAAGAAAAAAATTGAAACTTCAGAATGAAAAATTGTTTTCCATGGCATTATAAGTTTCCTCCTTAATAAAATTACACTATAAATTCATTACCATTACCGCAATTTATTACCAACAACCAAACGGACCGTTGAGGTATATCTCCTTTAGCTTGCAAATGGGTTAAATCAAACCCTCATCATCTTTTTTGGATCACTTAGATCAAACCCATTTAAGCAAACCTTTAAATTTGATGCATTTTCTAAGTTTATGTAATTAAAACCGTAACAATGTGTTTTGCGTCTGCTAGCCAGTAATATATAGATAGCAGTAATATGATTTGAATTTTCTGATCGAAGATAAGCACAGAAATGCTTATTTAAGTTGAATCAAACACACCCTGAATCGATCTAAATATATAATGCTTATTTATCCTCAAACTTTCCACTATAAGCTTCTTATGTATAGTTTTAAGTAATATATTTAAATTATGAACTATTTATTTTTTCCAAAAAAAAAAAAGAGTAAAGTAAAGAGGTAGTGTTGAGTAGTGACATATATATAACATACGATAATGGGGAGATTTCCAAGGACATGAAGCCTTATAGCATATAAAATATTTATATTCGGTAAAGTTGAATACTAATAAGGGTAATCCAATTGGAATATTTTAAAGAAATTTCAAATCTAATGACAATTAAAATAAATAAATAAAAAATAGTCTAAGTCAAATAGTTGAGGTATGCCTTTGCTTGCAATAATCTCTCTATTTTAAGAGGAGAAATTGGTACATTATTACAATGCAAGAACATCAACATGAACAGTTTGAACTAACTAGCAGATTATTGCAAACTCACAACAAGAGAGAGAAATAAGAGAGAGAAAAAACACCATGGTCGGGGCGGTGAAGATGGAGGAGCATGGTGGAGCCGCCGCCAATGGCTCTTCTCTTGAAGGAAAAATCAAGGAAGATAATGATAAACATAATAATAATAATAGTCATGATGGTACAAGGGTTGAATCATCTCCTACTTCTACCAATTTGAACAATCAAATAATGCCTAAGGTATATATTTATTATCTCTATGAATTAATGTTTTAAATTTACGTGCGTATTTCTATATTTATTATTATTGGGAAAATGATAAATATAGCACTAATAACTGTTTTTAATTGGTGTTAAAAATAAAAATTTTACTTAGATGATCAAGTGTTATTTGTTGTACTGATCAACGCGCCATTTTGACATAAATTCTCAAATTATTATCCAATTTAAGAATAGGGTAAGAATAATTTGCTATTTACCACCTTTTTCTTATCACTTTTTTCAAATTACCACCTTTTGTTTATTTTTTAATTAATAATTTACCACCTTTGTTTTTCAAAATCTTATAATTTACCCCTACTATAGAAAATATATCCAAAAACTTAAATGGGGTCATGTTAGTGGTCATCAATTTCTCTTAATTATTGTATTGCCTTTTATTTTGAGTTTAAAATAAATTTAATAAATTTGATCCAACTCAAAAATTGAATGAATAATTTCAACAATCTTGCATTTAAAAAAATAAAATTGAAATGAGTAATTAAACTACAAAAATACATATATAGGATTCCAAACTTAGTGTTCAATTGAAAATTGAGACATTCAAAATTATGCTTTGGATGAGTTTCATTTATTTGTGGTAAATAAGATTTTGGCAATCTAAAGGTGGTAAAATAATTTAAAATAAACAAAAGGCGTGGTAACCTAGACAAATTGATAATCAAAAGGTAATAAATATCAAATTATCCTAATAATATATTAAATGTCAAATTACCCTAATATATTAGTGTTTATTATATAATATAATATTTAAAGTAGTTATATACATCATTACCCTTATTATTATTATAATATTAGGTCTGAATTGTTGAAAAATAGAGTTCCAATATATTTCCTTGAATTGGTCCAAAATTATTTATCACCAAGCTAAATAAAAATTAAGGTGGTATTTTATAAAGTTGTTAATTAATTTCAATTATAATATAATGGTTTATGTATATATGTAATTGCAGAATGGATGTGGGACTATAATTATTAAGAATAATGATGGGGTTAAAAATTTGACACCATCTACTGATGAGCAAAATAATAAGGAACATTCCAACATTATTAATAATAAACAGGTAATTTTTTTGAGGCATTTTAAAAAAAAATTTAAAGTCATAAATCACAGTTGATCAACATTTTTATTCAATGATATTTGTGATTTATTAAAAACAACATAAATATAATATTAGGTTGAATTGGAGTAAATAAATTACGGCGTACGAAGTAGTATTTTTCTTTAATTATATTTTGAAGGAAGTGTTTGTTTTCTTTATTGTGTACTTGATATATTGCTATTTTAATTTCATTTATCAATGCATTATTATTATGATCTCCTCATGCTCCAACTTACGAAGTGCTTCTATACTTTCTTGACTCCTACCCATGAAAGAAAATGAAGAGAATCTTGACTCTATTTTCTTTGGATGATAAACGGAAAATAAGATTGCTCAAAGGCTTGGAATAAGAAATACCCTTTTTTTAGTAATGTAAAATTTGAGTAGAATTTTAAAGAATTTCAAAATGATTTTTCTACCCTTTAAGGCTTTTTTATATTTTTAAAGGATGGGAGTTAATTATTTAAATTTTTAATAAATTATTTAAGTATAAGAAATTTGTACAAATAATGATCCTTTGAATAATTTTGAAGTAATTATATATAGCTAGTTATCATCATCCCATAATCATATCTTTATTATATAAGCCAAGGGGGGAGCCATGGTGTCCCCTCTCAAAAAGTCTATAATGCCCCTTATAAATTTATGAAAAATCAAATAGCATCACTCTTATTTATTAAGGAAAGTTACTACAATTTTTGAATTTTTTAAAATTAAAATATTACAAAATATACAATTCGAAAAAATAAAATAAAATAATCAAAATTTATTTTTTTTGAATTCTTTATAAATAGACTCCCATTTTAATATAGTTTGTTACATAAAAATTTTACCTTTTGATTATCGTAGAAATTTGATAGTCGATTTTGTTCATTGTTGTGGAATGACTGGATAAAGGGGAAAGTTTGTTTACGATTAAGTGAATTTAAAAAATATTTTAATGTCTCAAACAAAAACCTTCGATTTTTTAAGATATATTAAAAATATCGTCGCACGCAAAGCGTGCACAAAAAGCTAAGTTAGTTTTATATAATTCATGTCTAGTGTATCATATTAGACCTTCTTATCAAGGAATATGCAAAATAAATACTACGGAGTATATAACACAATCTTTTATTAAATTTTCATTAAAATATAGATTTTATGGAGAAAATACAATCACCAAACACTAAGAATATGCAACTCGATAAATCGACAATTTATCATCTCCCCAAGTTCAGCCAAGGAAGCAAGACTTGATTACAATTGTAGAGGATGTAATTTTCAGATCATGTCATAGTTTTAAAATTCGAAAAAAAATTACAATTATTAAATCACATAGATTGACCATATCTATGAAAAAAGATTGGTCATTATATTTATATAGTCAAAATTCTCACAATCATCCAATGGCAACTTAAAAAAAGAAAGATAAAACTCTTTTATTGCTTATTACAATGTACAAAGCAAATACTCAATCATTTTCACCTTATGTAACTAAATTGTGATAATTATAATTTTTTAATCAACATAACTTGAAAATCCCTTGCTCTACTTCCTATTTTATATTTTAATAACACTTTTCCTTTCTACTTTATGTCACATCGTTGCAAATAATAAGAAACGGAGGTAGTACTTAATTTTGCGTATCTGGTATAACGAAACCCTATTTACTAATGAAGACGCTTACCTAAGGAAAAAAAATGTACAAAGCAATAATATAATTATTTTAATTTCGATACATAAATTTTTACAATTCATTGTTTTAAACTGTATTATCTCCATTATTTACAAATTACAAAATAATTACAAAGATATAAAATAGTCATTGATGGTATCATTTAATTTGACTCCACTTATATGCTCAAAGATTATGTTTATTTTACCTTCCCATTCCTTGATTAGCGCTCAATGCTTATATGTGTCTTTTTTTTTTTTTACTATGTTCCAAGAAATTCTTTAATTTTCGTTTTAGACATATATCTATTAAATCTTTGGTTTTGAAATTATATATATGCCATCATATATCCTTTTATTTATGGCAAAATTGACACCACCGGTCCATACTATTTGTCATCTGCCCATATCAGTCCCAACAATTGATTATCCCAAAGTAGACCCAACTATTACACAAACTTGTCAAAAATAGTACGGCTTACTTGTTGACCTATTGTACCCAGTAATCCCCACTAAAAGTCATGTGCTAGTCGCGTGTTATGGGTTAATTATTTTCTAAAAATGATTTGATTATCAACTAATTATTTTCTGAAAATAATTTGATTAGCAATTAACCCCGACTAAAAGTCATGTGCTAGTCACGTGTTGTGCATTACCGGCTACAATAGGTCAACAGGTAAGCCGGAATGTTTTTGGCAAATTTGCTTAATAATTGGGCCTACTCTGAGCTAATCAATTGTTCGGACTGATATGTGCAGATGGCAAATAGTATGACCTTATGGTGTCAATTTTGCCTTTATTTATTTGGTTTTTGTTCTATTATTTTTTTTGGTAACATATATATAGGATATAATATTCTAGCTTAGACATTCATTATTAATTAATCTTACATTGTTGTGCATGATGCTAATTAATTAAACCTACCTACTTATGGATTGTTTAATTTGAATATAGGATGAAGAACTTGAATCAACAAAAGCAGAAATAGGAGAAGTTACGGAAGAGAATGAAAGGCTTAAACAACACCTAGATCAAGTTATGAAAGATTATCAAATATTAAAGAGAAAATTCCAAGAAATCTCCCAACAAGACATAAAAAAACCATCTCAAGAAGCATGTAGAAATAACAATAATAATGACAATGATGAGGACGAGGAGGAAGAAGAAAAAGCAAAGCTTGTTTCTCTTAGTCTTGGGAGATCTTCGAGTAAAAGCTCGAAGAAGGGCAAAGATGTTAATAAGCTAAATATGAAATCTAGAAAAGACGATCAAGGTAGTGACAGAAGCAAGACTGCTACTAATAATAATAACATTGACGAGGAAGCAAAAGAAAGAAGCTTGGATCTTGGATTAGAGTGCAAGTTTAAAGAATCATCAAGTAGTACAATGATAGAAAATTCACAAATCGAAATGCCGAATTTGAGCCCTAATAACAGCCTTGATGAGGCGAAAGAGGGTGAAGTTGTTAAGAATAGTAATGGTACAAGTGCAAGTAGTGGAGATGATGAAGTGGTACATCAACCCCCTATGAAGAAGGCTAGGGTTTCAGTAAGAGTTAGATGTGATGGCCCTACGGTACGTATTAACTACTCTATCCGCTTCAATTTAACAAAATGAAACAGAAAACTCCTGGCCTCTATTTGAAACTATTCTGTCTAATTTATTTTTTCATAATATAATATAAATTGCACAGTTTTTATCGTTCCATGCTAATATATTACGGAGTATTAGTATGTATATGATATTTGTGATACATGAATATTGTATATCACATATAATTATAAGAAATAAAAACATTTGTAAATTCATTAGTAATTTGATTGAGCATTATTGAAAATTATGCAGATGAATGATGGATGTCAATGGAGAAAGTATGGTCAAAAGATTGCAAAGGGGAACCCATGCCCTCGAGCTTACTATCGTTGTACTGTTGCACCATCTTGTCCCGTAAGGAAACAGGTATGGTATCTTGCATTTCCCTAACCATTATGATCGAGTATATAACATATTCCTGGACCCCAATTATTAGCTTAAGTTCTTGGTTGTGATGGTTCTTTAAAATGGTATCAAGAGCCAATGTGATGCAAAGGTCACGGATTCGAACCTCTCCTCCCTCTCCCAAGTGAAATAAATTTGCACTAGGTATCAGTGGCGGAGCTAGGAATTTTTTATCTATCACGGGGGCCGAAATCAATACCACACGAAAGTAATAAAATGGTTAAGAGCAAAAAATGTTAAGAATGTAGTTAATAAGACTCGAACCCTAGTGTACAGAAGTATAAACAGGCAATCTAACCAATTGAGTTACTAGATTTTTATTGTTTATTTTCACTTAAACTTAAAAGTATACTAGCAATTTTGGGCCAAGGGGGAGGCCAAGGCCCCCGCCTGCCCCCTTGACTCCGCCCCTGCTAGGTATGATGGGACCTGTACTACGTCCACATTTCAAGTTATAAGCTTAAGCTTTTGGTTGAGACGATTCTCTAACACATTATTATATTATATACTCCTAATAATTCATAAATGATTTATTTTAATTAAACAATTCCTTATTTTTCAAGATTTTTAATAAATAGGTGTCTACATCTTTAGTTAATGGTGTCTCTACTTTGTTCAAAATAAATGAATATCATATATATTTAATTTTTTTTTGAACATAGTAAAGTAAACCGGACCATAATACAATTAGACTCCTATCGATCACAGAAATACATTGCTAGCATATCTCGTAAGGAGAAGGGGCGATGAGAATCGAAGTCGCAACAACATCCTTAAAAAAAATGAACATGATGTGACAAAAAATCCCTTTATCGCAATGATTGCATGATCTTTAGATATTATGAATTGAACCAAGATAGTTATGCTAGTTTTTTTTTATTTTTTCTAGCTAGCTATTTCTAACTATGCTATGTCACATATATCCAATTTAGGTCCAAAGATGTGCCGAGGACATGTCCATCTTGATCACCACATATGAAGGAGCTCACAACCATCCACTCCCCGTCTCAGCAACCGCCATGGCTTCCACCACCTCAGCGGCCGCCTATATGTTAATGTCTAAATCATCATCATCATCATCAAATGCGGTTTCACACTCTTTTACAACATCCACAACTCGAGCTGTTGGATCTGAACTCCATGGTGATCATAATAAGTTTAACATCCTCGAAAATTCAAATTTACCAAGACCGTCGTTTTATTTACCAAACTCCTCATTATTTTCACCGATCACTACTCCTACACACCCAACAGTAACCCTAGACCTTACTTCTCCACACTCCTTACCATCCACAAACCAATTCAATAATAGGGTAAGTCCAAATCTTGGTCCCAGATACTCTTCCGCAAATAACATCAATTTTAATTTTTCGGATAACAATTCTACCAATCTGAACTCTTGGACTAATAGTGTACCTAGTTATAGCGCTCAATCCTTCATCAACAAAATTACCCAAGATAATAACCTTCTAAACATCATTGGATCATCATCATCAAACAACAATAATAACAATACATCCAATTTTCAAACTAATAATCTCTTGCAAAAGAGCATTATTTCCCATAATAATAAACCTCCTAATCATGATTATCCTTTACCAGACACAATTGCTCAAGCAGCCAAAGCTCTTACTTCAGACCCAAGTTTCCAATCAATTTTAACTGCAACATTGTCATCCTTCATTAGTGGTAACAATAATAGCAATAATGGTAATAATAATAATAATAATAATAATAACAATAATAATAATAATAATAATAATAATAATGACAATAATAATAATGGTCTTCATACATCTTTTGCAAGTTCAACATTTGAATCAACAAGCAAGGAAAATAATAATAATTAAAATTAAAGCCACACAATTTTTAATTAAGGCTAGTTATTTTATGTAAAATTAGCTTGGAATAGCATTTTAATGTAGATAAATAAAAGCCTAATTAAGGTTGATTTGTAGATTATCATCATTTTTGTGTTCATTTAAATTATTTTCGAGTTACATTTATATATATGGGGCATTATTTTTGTATTTGTTTCGGTCATGCTTTCCTTAATTTCTCCATTTTTGTGATAATATTCGTTTTTGTCCCTATGCATCAATAATTTTTTACTAGTTTGACTATTGTACCTTTCGGGTAAAACAATATGATCCGAAGTGGAGCTTAGTATTTTGTAGAAAGACTGTAAATGTGTTTGGGTCCAATTGCGAATTGGTCCCGAATACTTGCATAATATATATTATGAGCACATGTAAACTAGCTCAGGGGTTTGTTCGATAAAACGCTCTTCCAATGCCTAAGTCATAAGTCTTATATTAAATATGAATATAAGAAAAATTAATTAATAGCTTGAGGCTTTAGAAATGAATACCTGTAAATGTTGGTGGTCGATCAAGGTGTATTTATAAGCAAATACCTTGTAGGCAAGTGGCAATTGTCAAGTGGTTGCTATTGGGCCCTTCACGTATGACGTGGGATAGGTGTCCAATAAGCTTTTGCTAAGTTGGCCCTAGGCCTGCTTTGGGTCTTGTATTATTAACAAATATATACATGCATGTGTTCCTATTCAAAGAACCTCAAGTGTGTCGAGTGTGAAATTAAATGTTGAGGATACTCTCCCAAGTTGAGTGTGTACTAGTAGAGCAACCTACAAAATGAATGAGGGTCACTTGCTCGAGCAGTATGACTAGATGACCCGAAAACATCATTTCGATCGATGCTTAAGTCAATAAACAATAAAAGAATTACGACAAAAATATTGTACTTTGCAATAATTGGCTAGGGTTATATTTTTTTTTAAAAAAAATAATAATTTTACTACCTTTTAAAATGCAAATCATATCAATTACTTGCTACCACTTAATGTTTTCCATCTAAATTTTCGTCAAGAGGTCTCACTTTTAACCCTATTTTAAAATTTCCTTCCCCTCATACATTATTTGTCTAAACTTAAGGAGTTCAAATTTCATGCTTTCTCTTTCCTCTCCCATCTTCCTTATTCACCAGAATCAATTTCTACCACGAACCTTTTCACTTTTACAGAAAGATTATTATTGGCTTAGTAGAAGTAATTATCAAAGTCATCATCATATTAGGGTTAATAAAATTTGCAACCCTAAAATTGTCAATTTTGTCCTTGATTTAAGGTTTAGCTAGGAATTGGTTTTTTTTTATATATATATTTTTTACATTTTCAATAAACATTACACTTTACACATAAAAGGGGAAAAACAGTCCCCTTTAGATTGAACCCTAAATATAGTAAACCTACATACCCAAAACTATAAAATTGCAATGAAAATTAATTGAACCTCAAAGAAATTACCTTTGCAACAAATTAAGGAGTCTTAGAGAAGCCTAATTCAGCGTGAATACAAAAAATCCTAACCTCTTATTTCCCCCCTTCTATCCTAACCTCGTCTACTCCCTCCTTAAGGCAAAACTTTCAAATTAAAAAATGATTTTACACGTATTTGATTTAAGGTTTTAAACAAATAAATTAATCGGAATTATTTTGACATTAGTAACTTATAAGTTATAATCACATTCTTGCTTGTATTAAAATCATTTTGATTAATTTCTTTACTTATACCCTTAAATCACTTTACCAAAATGCGCAAAAAAATAATTTTAAAAAATTTATGTGTTAGTGATGAGGAAGTACTAAAACAAAGGTTAATCAGATTTTTTAGTGAATAATGGGAGAGTTTTTTCAAAAAGTTGTATAAGTGGGCCCCATTAACGGAAATTTTGCCGAAATGCTTACGTGTCGTTTGTTTTGAAGGATAAGGATGAGATGTGGATAGAGAATTGGTGAATGGGATTTGACTAATATAATCCCCATCTTTTATTTGGTATTTGATGGAATTACGCAAGGAATTGGAGTAAGAAAGTAAATTAATCCCTCCTCCTAATATCTGCCCCCTTTAGGTATTATTTTGGTGGGATTAAGGGGTTTTAATCCCATCTCATTCCTCATAAATAATCTCATGTCATATATACAAACAAGGGATTAACTCATTAAAGGATAAATAATCCTTATCCCTGTCTCTGATCCCTCAAAACAAATGCCCCGTTAGAGGTAATAGAAATTTAGATTAGAAAGTTAAAAGAATTCTTTTTAAAAGGTGGCTATTTAAAAAAAGGAAAAAATTATATAAATAATCCCAACTATTGGACGTCTTCCAATATTAATTCCAACTATTAGTTATCACAGTATAATCCAAACTTTGGGGGTTGTTTTATGATATTAGTCCATTGACTTAGTTAACCTATTGTAACCAGTCACTAATTCATAAAATATTCGTTATCTTTCCTCTTTCCCTATTTATTGTATTTTACTATACATTCTTTCCTTTATACGAAGGAAATCAGAGCCAATCAAAAGCTAGTATGGAATAATATCATAAAACTACCCCCATAGTTTAGGTTATAGTGTAATAACCTATAGTTGGGATTATTCATATGAATTTTTCCTTAAAAAAATGCTTTTAAAATATTAGGAAAAAACCTAGCTTCTTTTACTATATGTATGTAAAACCTTTGTTCTTAGCTCTCCCCTAAACCTTTTTAATTTAACACCTTCTCTTAGAGTTAGGGCTTCAACTACAAGAATAGAATATGAGCTATGAATTTGCATAGTTCCAGAATTAAGGATTACTCCTTCATGATTTCTAATTATAAAGCCAATGGTTGTACTCTTGTTAGCATACTTAGAGCAATCAAAAGCGTTTGAAAGAATCTGAGTTGGGAGGAGACCAGCTAACTTGAATTTGAGTTTTTTAAGTGGAGAAATTTTCTTGACCCAAGTGAGGTTGTCCTCATTAAGATTTTTGTGCCAATTCTTATTATGATAGTGAATTTGGTGAATTACCTACTAAATTGGAAGTGATTATTCATTTTGGAAGACTAGAGGGAATTATGAGCAAACCAAATGAACCACTAGTTCTTTAAGTTGACATGGATTATCCATAACAAAGAGGTCGAGATTGAAAGTAGGGATTGGATACGATTGACTATTTAAGGAGGAAAAAACATCTTTAGTGAATGGACAGTCAAATAGAAGGTGCTTTTAAGGATACTCTTTGATGAATGCAGAATTGGCAATATTGGGGATGGAACAGTCACATTACCTCTAATAAGTCCATGCATATATACTCAATTTTATAGAATTTTGATGAGATCTTTTTACTTTTATGTATTAATTAACATTTTTTCATTAAAAATTCTATAAATGCGAGATTGCAATTGATAGTTTGTCCACTTGATGCTTGTTTTGGGGAATTCCTTTGATAAATTTTGGATCAAAAAGAGAGCAGAAGAGAGAAAAAGGATGGTAACCTACTCTGAGTGTGATTTACTTAATTGATTGTTGCATTGATTGGATCAAATTAAAGTCGACTTTCTATTCAGTAATACTCATTGCTTCAACACATTCTGTATTTTCAACATATATAATTCAAACCCTATATCATTCTTCTCTTTGTTCAAATCACACGCTCATTCTCTCTCAGATCCATGAATTCTTATTTCTTTCTAGCGGACTAGAATTCTCTTGCCCACATTCTTTTTCTAGCCCATACAGATATTACATGTTGTGTCTCAGTTGTTACTGAAGTTTTTCTGAACTCTAGCTATTGATGCCTCTGACGTTGTTGATGTTAATGTGTTTAATTTTAACTCGTTTCGTTTTATTTCATTGTGGATCTAAAAAAAGGAATATGTAGTATGAAATTTAGGACATCAAGTATCTAATGTTAAAATGAGTTGCTCTACATTTAGTTGGACTAAGATTAACAAAAAAAACCTAATATGCAAAAAATCAAAAGCAAAACACGGTAATAGCGAGATAGAGTTTAAAAAACCTACTCTAGTACTAATATTTCATCCATCTTTCTAAAAATAATCTAGTACAATATTTAATCTATCATTTTTTCCCCTTTAAACCAAATCTTATTTCCACTACGACAGTCATTCTATCACCTGCTATAACACTCTCAACCCTCATTCATGTAGTACTAAGCTATCCTACATCAACTTTATCTCCTTCAACACCACCACTACACACACTCCTACATTAGTGTACTACTCCCTCCGTCCCTTATTGTTTGCCCCATATTGATTTTTGGCACTGTTCATTTGGTAACTTTGACTCTCTATAATTTTATACATATAACGAAAAATATAGTCAAACGAGATCTCGTTTGATTCAACTCAATGTGTACTTTTTTAATATACAGTTTGTATAATTTTTTATTACATGTATTTAAAGATATTTTGGTTTAAAGTTGTGTCTCGGGAGATAAGAAAAAGTGAATGGGGCAAACAAAAAGAGACAGAGGGAGTACCAAAAGTCATCAAATTACTTTAATCGCAAAATTAACTATCATCATGTATTTTATAAACTTTAGGAATAACTAGATAACACGCACCTTTCATCTGTATTTTTTTTAAGAACGAAAAATGTTAATTCATCAATCAAATGTCATACGATTTCTACAATAGAAATCAATAACAACAAAATACTTATCGAATTAGATCAAATTAAAATCCCTACAAACACAAAGGCTATAATTAGATCAATAAAACAAATTAGAAATATGGAAAATCCCTACAAACACAAAGGCTATAATTAAGCCTATATAAGTCTATAACAATTACATTACTTGTCGTCCTCAACTTTGGCGTCAATAATCATCATCTTTCTTAATCACCCTGCTAAACAAAAAAAGGCCCTACTTTTAATCAATACTTAGCATTATTATTCTTCATCAAAATATCAGGAGTATCGTATTCACAGTTCACACCATTATCATTTGTTTCCTTTACAGCACTCTCTCCCTTGCTCCTTCCTTTAAAACCCTAGTTCTTTCCCCCCTTTCTCTTTATACTTCTCGCTCTTCTCTTTTTCATCAGTCGCTATTTGTGCTGCAGATTTCTCGTTGAACTGGTTTACGGTAATCTTTTCTCTCTCTTTTCTCTTCGTTTAATTTCTTCAATTTCTTTTGATTCATCGCTTTTGTGGAATCAGATTTCTGCTGGTTTGGAATGTTTTGTTGATTTTGTGTTGCTATGCTCTTTAATTTATCTGCTGCTTGCTGATATCCTCCACCTCAATAACTAGTCGCTGAATTGAAGGTGAATTTTTTGATTTAGGGGTATAATTTTTTTTTTTTTTGGGGTAAATGATTTGTGAATATGGATGATTCTTTAGGTTTTAGTTTTACCGCCATGTTTTATGCTGAGTTACAGGAGTTCCTGGAATTATCTGTTACTTTGTCAACGGATTGGAGGACGTTGGGTATTTACATGAGCATTTTTTTATGTAAAAAATGGGCATTGTCGGTGCTTATTGATTGCGGGAATATAAGATCAAGCGGAGTGGCTTAATGGTGCCCACTCCCACCTCGTGTCGTTGGGATACGAGGTTTAAACCTTGCTACATACATGCTCAAAGAGCAAGTTTCTTACACAAATAAAAAAAATTGATTGGTATGGAAAATTAGCGGACTATAATTGGATGGAAACTATATGGTAAGGTGATTCTTCGTTCACATTTAAAACACTGGTTTTGTGTCCCGGGAAAAAAAAACACTGGTTTTGTGCTTTAATACGGTGCACCGGTCAAGATTAATTGGTGAGTTGGTGGTGTTGGATTTTATCATGATTAGATGCTTGGAATGAACAAATTGAGGAATGCAATTTTCCTGTTGCACTTTGCTAATATCGTGTAGTGGTTATTTACTTGTTTAAATGTTGGAGAACCAACTCTACTATTTGAATTTCTTTTTAAGATGATATTATTGGCGCGTATAGGTAGGTACCATGTCTACTCCTGCCAGAAAGAGGCTCATGAGGGATTTCAAGAGGTTGCAACAAGACCCTCCTGCAGGCATTAGTGGAGCGCCCCAAGATAACAACATAATGCTTTGGAATGCTGTCATATTCGGGTAAGTAAAGCTCATTATGGTATATCTATTATTAACATGATGGTTAGCACTTACGTGGAAATAGATAAATAAGCCATCTCTTGTTGGTTTTGTGGTTACTTTTGCAGTCCAGATGACACTCCTTGGGATGGAGGTGAGTAAGTTCAAGCACAATACTTCAACTTCAACTTCAAGCCTTACCCCAAACCAATCTCCAAACTAAATGTTTGAGATGGTCCATGTTATTTATGCTCCAAAATAATGGTCATTTACATTTGAGTGTTGATAGTTTGTGCATTCATTATATTTTATGCTAATGCAAGTGGTTAGTTTGTGCATGTTATTATTTTCCTTTACTTAAGTCTTATGTCAATTCCCTCTTAATTAGTTCTTCTGTGTAGCCATGTGCTTAGGAGCTACTATGAAGTTCGTAATTTCTTTAGCAAGTTAGTCATGTGCCCAGGACAATGTGATTGTTATTGAAGGGAAAGGAAATAATTAATTTACGCCATATTGATGAGTGGTGATTAATAGTTTGATAAGACTTAAATTTATTTGTAAGATGAATCTTTGCTTTAGTTATAGTTTTCTTTGCTAAAACCTATTTTTTGCCTTAATAAATCACCAAAAAAAAAAAGATGAGGGAGAGGTAGACTTTAGCAAGTCAAAACAAGAAATTTGGTTTGGGGCACTCGCATCGTGATCGTCATCTAGTTTTAGTAGGATTAAGGTTCTTCACTTACAATTTCACATTTTATATTAGCTTTTGTTGCCTTTTCTCCCTATGCTCATCATTTTTTGGTATATTTAGTATCTAGTGCGGGTATTTAATGCAACTTTTTTTCTTACACTAGCCGATCACAATCAAGTATGAAATGATCATGAAGTTATAATAGTTGACAATGTGATTGTTATTGAAGGGAAAGGAAATAACTAATTTATGCCATATTGATGAGTGATGATGATTAATAATTTGATAAGACTTAAATTTATTTGCAAGCATGAATCTTTGCTTTAGTTATAGTTTTCTTTGCTAAACCTATTTTTGCCTTAACAAATCACCAAATTTATAAAAAAAAAATGAGGGAGAGGTAGACTTTAGCAAGTCAAAACAAGAAATTTGGTTTGGGGCGCTCGCATCGTGATCTTCATCTGGTTTTAGTAGGATTAAGGTTCTTCAATAACAGTTTCATCACATTTTATATTAGCTTTTGTTGCCTTTTCTCCCTATGTACATCATTTTTTGGTATATTTAGTATCTAGTGCGGGTATTTAATGCAACTTTTTTTCTTACACTAGCCGATCACAATCAAGTATGAAATGACCATGAAATTATAATAGTTGATGTCTTTAATGAATAACCAATAAGAAACATTTATATAAACACAAATATTCCAAATGTTAGAAATAATGAGTGGAGGGAGTATTACTCTTCCTATAATAAAGATCATTACTTCAAAAGTACAAGAATTAGGGGAAAAAATGGAGCTTTACCTTCTTTCCTTTCTTATCTCCTCTTTCGCCTTTTCCCTTCGCTTGATTTTTCCCTTTTATTTCATCATCCAAACATAGCGTAATGGTATGCTGCAGTCGTATGGAATGTTGAAGAGAATCTTGTAGGAAAGTTGTAAGACCAAGATTGTTATATGGATTAGTGTGTTAGGCATTTAAAGACTGCATCCAGAAGAAAAGTTATTGAGGTGTGTACATTGCGATGGAAGTGTGGGAACACTTTAAGTGATAGAATTAGGAATGAAGAATTTCAAAGAAAATTTGGTGATGCAGATATTGAGTTAGAACAAGGGGTTGAAGGGGAGTCCAATTGCATTGGTCTATGCATGGAAAACGGAAACTCCAAAATGCATTGGTAAAAAGAGTAGAACATTGGAATTATGATGATATGAGGGGGAGATTGAAGAAGTCATGGATGGAGAGTTTAAAAAATGGATTTGCATGAGTAGGGTACACTTGATTGAAGGGAATGGAGGGAAAGAATAGTGGTTGTTTAACTACTTGGTATATAATTATTGGTTCATGTAGCTAACTCCATATGGGATCAAGGTTTTGTTTGATTGATTAAATGACGAGAAAGGGGGATTAGAAGGGTATGGAGTAGCCTCTTGGTGATTGAGGTTACTTTAGCAATGGAATTGAGGTGAAATTGAAAATTAGGACTTGCCGTACAACTATTTTATGGAGGAACATTCCGATGAAGATATTGTGATTCGTGAAACTAGATACGAGGGAAATGCCATTTTGAATATTTTGGGTGTAGCTGCCAAAAAAATGAAAATTTTGCTTAGATGTTTCACACGGGACAAGTTTGTGTGGTAAAATGGAAAGATCATGAAATACAATGGAATCGCAAAGTTTTATGGGATGTTTGTTCTTACATTGTTTATATGGGTTGGATTGTTGATCTTTCAAGAAGTTTCATGTTGAGGACGAATGGGGAAGAGCATAAATAGATGAATGTTTGGTAATATGAGTGATAGAATGTTGTATTGAGATCTTTTATGTTGGGTTGAAGGGGTAGTATCAACAATGGAAGTAAGAACCAATTGTGGTAGTCTAGACATGTTCTACACTAACATCAAGAGATTCTGACTTGGATAATAGAACTATATTAATGAGTTTTTTATTTAATGTTTCCTAAATTGTTTAGATTTCCTTTGTTATCTTTGTAACTTGCCTATATGTTTTGACATATACTACAATCTCTCTAATCAGGGATTCAATTGCATTCTATCTTGGTACCAAAGTCTCAAGTTCTTGATCTAAAATCACTGCCTTTATCTTTCCACTCTTCTTTCCAGTTCTTCATCCACCCACCCTGCCCTAACAATGAATAACATAAACTCATGGGAAGAACCCTGGCAATTCATGTCATGCCCATTTAGTTCAGTTTTGTTCTGATTCATTTAGTTAAATGAGATAAAGAATAGGGCCTTAGTGGCAGCTACTGCTGTCAACTGTGACCGTTCTTTGAGAGCTTGAGCTTCCGGTTGTCTAGTAAGTTATTAAAATAAAAATAAAAATCTGTTCAGATTATATTTTTGGTGAAGTTTGTGAACCTTTTGGGTTTTGGTTTGTAAATTTTGATCGCTAGCTTGTTCCTATATTTATGAATGAATTGGCTTTGCCAAACATTATTAGCTATCTGATAAGGCGACCAACAAATCTTTCATTCTGCTCTTTTCAGCAGTCACCTTTAAGAAGGAAATTTTCCTAAGTTCCTGGGGAGGGGTCTGCAGTTTCTCAATGCATTGGGGACCCATTTGATTATTGGTATTAAATGGTGGAAAGGGGAAATATGTCCATGGGAATGCATCCCCTCCCTACCATGCAATTTTCTACTAAAATTTTCACTCCCTTTCAATACCACTCTTTCAATTGATTATGATTACTAATGAAAAGTAAAGAAGGAATAGAGGCTCCTGGGATTAGCATTCCCATGGATATCAGTCAGCTCTCAATTTCTTATCAAGTTCAATTGAAAATCTATTACATGATCACTTTTTTAGTACCGATAACCAAACGGGCCAGGAGTCTATGATATACGAGAATGATGTCAAATTTGATAGTTGTGCAATCATTCTCACTTTATCAGCAAGTGCCTTAGAAAGCCTTGCTGGTATGTTGAGGGCAAGAGATACAGTGTTAATGATTTGCTCATCTTTTTATTGATCACCAGTGATTTTGGATATTTACCCCTTTTTTTCATCAATGTCATTAGATTTTTATATCCCTTAGCCTGTGACTTTTTGAGGGTCAAGGGAAGGTGGGATGGCTTTATGGAGCTCATGAATTTATGGGACTTCTCATACATACTTTTGACATTTGAAGGGCAAATACATAACAGATGAAATGCACCTTTTTTCTTATTAATTTGTGCATTTTGCATTTGAGTTTTCCATGAGGAGGTGGACATTAATCTTGATAGGTCATGATAACAATCTAACTGAATTGGTTTTTGTGATGTTGGCTCTTTTCCTTTTTGTTTCGTTGTGAAGTTTGTCGAACTCAAAATTTTCCAAGTTCTGCAGGAATTTAAAGAGCTTATACATAAAACCTTCTGACATTTAAAGAGCATATAATACATGAAATGCAACATTTTGTTTTTTTCTTACCAATTTATTCATTTTGCATGTGAATGAACATATACATTGATTATATTCTATGACAAGAAGCTTGACATTAATCTTGATAGGTCACGATAACAATTTGACTAAATTGGTTTTTGTGATGTTGGTTCTTTTCTATTTGTTGTGGTGAAATTTCTCCGACTAAAATCTTCCAAGTTTTTCAGGCACTTTTAAGCTGACACTTCAGTTTACGGAGGATTACCCAAATAAGCCCCCTACTGTCCGTTTTGTTTCTCGAATGTTTCATCCTAATAGTAAGTGGCCCAATTTTCGTCTCTCATAGTTCATCTTTCTTGCAGTTATCAATTTCATGCATGGCAATAACTTCATGTAATTTGTCCAGTTTATGCTGATGGAAGTATCTGTTTGGACATCCTACAAAACCAATGGAGTCCAATATACGATGTTGCAGCCATCTTGACATCTATACAGGTTTTCTCTTGAACTGGTTTAAGATTCTATTGACAGGTTTACCCTCAATCAGTAATTTATACTATGCTAATTTCTCTGAACACCATACAACTTTTCCAGTGCCTAAAATTACACATCAGTGTTCAGAACAAACCAGGGCACCTTTTTTTTCATGTTTCTTTTTCTGAAATATACTTGTGGGTTTCAATTATTTGCAGCCTTTGGAAATGTTGATAAAATTGGCATTGGCTGACTTGGAATTTAATAGTGATGGGAGGGATTCTTTTGATTTGTTTAATATAATTCAGTTGGAAATTCATCCAGAAGTTGATTCTTTGGAATTTTTTAGAAAGAACGTGAGGAACAAGGTCTATAGTAGAGCATTAAGTAATACATTTCCGTCCTTAATTTAGTAAATTTGAGTAAAATCTCATAATCCATTTTCCCTGATTAAGGAAGGAGTTATGAAATAAATTGCTATATTTTATACTGTACATCTTTCTGATCTTTTGGATCTATTGTATATGGTCAAATTTTTTCAAGGAATTAATTGAACGGAAGCTAGAGCTTATTACTACTTCCGTTGCATATTATTTGCAATAGTCAAATATTTGCATTATTCACGATATGGACTTTAAACAAGATTTGAACTTTACACATAATGAAAAACAAAGTCAAACGAGGTTTCGCTGGATTTGTCTTAAACATGTAATTTTTTTAGGATTATGTTATATGTAGCCCTTAAAAGAATAGATTTGGGAATTCATAACAAATTCACGCATCGATTGATGTAATTAATGCTTAGTTAATGTCAAATATTTCCTTATTTGGTTGTGCTATGTTTAACATCTCTTTTTTTTTTTAATATGTAGTTCTAATGTTTACAAACACGCAATTAATATCTTTAAAGTTTTTTCTTGCCATACGTGAAAGTGGAATGTTGCAAATAACATGTAAAATAGACAGGACTAATGATTAATTATTTATGTTGACAAAAGTGTACAAATAAGTACAATTATGATGGGTTCAACTAAAGGGAACAGAGGTAGTACATTTTACAACATGTACAATCATGAATTCTCACTGCATCATCTATTGTATTTGGCATGTTGGAAACCTCATTAAAAAATAAAAAAAAAATTCTTGTTTGATGTATCATTAGATCTTAGTTATTTTTCAAGGTTGTTATCTTGGCCTTGGTTAGGTTTATTTGATATTGGTGTCGTCTCTACTTATAAGTGCTTCTCCTTGCTACAGTCTCTGCTCTGTGATCCAAACCCTAACTCTCCTGCAAATTCGGAGGCTGCAAGACTTTTTAGTGAGAACAAACGAGAGTACAACCGAAGAGTCCGAGAAATTGTCGAGCAGAGCTGGACAGCAGATTAACATCCTATGATGCAATAGCAGCATTAAAATGCTGTGAGGCCTGTTTCTATGGCTATGGCCTCCTTCGATTTGTATACATTTTATAACTGTGTGTATCAATTAATGTCATGAATTCTGTCAATTTGTGGATGTTTGATTCAAGCAGAAATGTAGATGAATGGTCAATGCTGCCCCCTGTTTGAAAGATAATTGTTTGCTACTTCGTCATATTAAATGTTATGATTTTATATTAAAAAAAATAAAGGGTTTTTCTATGTAGTGCCCATGTGGTATAGCGTTTTCTACGATGTACCCCTTCAAATTTAGAATTCTACATGGTACCCCTAAGAAACTAATGTTCACCACTTAGTACCTCTCTAGATTATTTATTACGTAATTAACAATCTAAATTTGATTATTAGTGCACTAAGTGTCATAATTAATATAATTTGCTGCTAATGATTACTGATTTTGACTAATTATTACCAAAAAATTACCAAAAAATACAATTTAAAAAAACAAAAACTACCGAATTTTTTTTAAAATAGCAATAATTAGCAGTTGTTTATATTAATCATGAAGGTTAGTGCACTAATAATCATGTTTAATGTGTTAATTACGTAATTAATAATTTATAGGGGTAGGACGTGGTGAGCAGTAGTTCCTCGGGGGTACCATGTAGAATTCTCATTTTGAAGGGGTACATCATAGAAAACGCTATACCACATGGGCACTACATAGAAAAACCCAAAAATAAATAGAAATCCTCAATTAAAGGTGGTTGTTGAATTATTAGAGAGCTTGACAAGAAAATCGATACATAAAATATAACTTTATAATAATAATAAAAAAAAAAAATCCACACTAAAAAGAAGAAAAAAATATGATGAATAATCTCAAATTCCACTCATCTAAAACAATCTTTATTTTTTACTATTCAAGAATAATATCATGTTTAGAGACATGCTTCTCAATACAATCCATAGTCTATATATATTTAAAATTAATTGTTCCAAATATTATCATAAAGTATCTCCAATACTTGTAATTATTTTAGTATAATAAAAGGTTGAAATTATTTTTAAAAGATAATTAAAAGCTGGCATTATCCATGACAATTTTTCCTAGAGAAGAAAGATTGGAAATTTGAAATAGCTAGTATACAAGAGCCTAATAATAAATAAATAAATAAAAACTTAGAAGCTAATTTTTTAAAACAAAAAAATACAACTTAGGGACCGTTTGGTATCGTTCTGGTTTTTAGTTTTGAGTTTTTTTTTGTGTCATTAATAGCCGTATAATATATGTCATAAAGGATTTAAAAACTAGTTAGGCCCTAGTGGGTCGAGGATTTAAAAACTGAGCTATTTGGCCTAATTAATGAAGTGTTTTAGTAAAATCTCTAGTGGGTCGAGGTTTTATTTCCAGTTAGGCCTGAAAAATTTCCTCGCTAAATCTCTTGTATTGTTTCTCTTTATTTGTTTTCATTTTCTTTAAATTCCACAAAAATAAACTACTAAATTCCATACTACAATCCACTCCACCCGAACTCTCTTGTAATAATAGTTCATTCAAAACTAACATGGTTTTAGTTTTTTTTTTTGGTTTTTTTCATTAATATTCATATAGTATATGTCATAAAAAAAATAAAAAACTACGGAGTAGTTAAAAGATCATTATAATTTTAAAATTGATAACAGATAAAAGTACACAAGCTACTTTTTTCGGTTTCCTATTTTTGTTTCCAGTACCGAACAAGCCCATATCTTTAAAAAAAAAACAACAAACATTAATAAAAAAAATAAAATAAACACATTACACAGATATTACCTCCGTTTTTATTTAATTACAACAACTTTGACATAAAATAAAGAGAAAAAATACTAAATCATTGCATTTAAAAAAAACGGAGGGCAGTAATCATATTATATTATATACTTCCTCCGTAACATAAAACTTTCAACAATTGTTTTTGCACGCATTTTGAGGAAGCGATTTAGGGGTGTAAATGAAGGAATTAGCCAAAATGGTTTTAATACAAGCAAGAATGTGATTATATGTTCCTAATATTAATTTTTATATTGATTAATTCTTTCGTTTGCACCCTTAAATCGCTTCCTCAATATGCGTGCAAATTCAATTGTTGAAAGTTTTATGTTGTTGAAAGTTTTATGTTCAAGAGGAGGGAGTACTTTATATACTAATCAATAAGACAATAACCCCATATTGTATTATTAATGAATGATCCATCAATTCTATCATTCCAAAAGTTCAGAAAGCCCTTCAATGAACTCACTAAACCAACCACTCTTCTCCTCCTCATCCTCCTCTTCTTCAGACTCCTCAGATTCTTCTTCTTCTTCTCCTTCCTGTTGCTGTCCCTCCTCGCCTTGCTTTTCTTCTTCCTTCGATCTTCTTCTACTCCTTTTCTGGTGCTGCCGCGCTTTCCTTGCCGCCATTAATCCCGCAGCTATGGTCATATGCTGCTTCTTCTTATCAGCTTCATCGCCATTACCAGTTTTCTGTTGATCATCGCCATTTTTCTTGTTCATAAACTCTTTCGCTTTCTTCAAATACGCTTTGTAACTGCTACCTCCTTCGTCCGCTTTAACTTCTTTATTGATCACCGCATTGTTTGAATCTGATGATGAACTTGAACCCTGATTTTTGTGCAGGTATTCTTCT